>OX336388.2:567096572-568406319 GCA_946902985.2 Meconema thalassinum | reverse complement strand
AGCCCCGTGTACTTTGGGGGGTGTAGAATTTATCTGATAACCTGTGTTATTGTGATGGCTCTTAGTGTGTGTACTTTTTTAAACTGGTGAGGGTTGGAAAGGAGGCGGCCGTGGTCTTACGTTACGAACCATTCTCCTGGCTTAGAAGTGGGAAATCACAGAAAACCACTTCCAGGATGGAGGTGGAAATTGAACCAGCCTCATCTCAGTTTTACCTCACGAGGCTGAGTGTAACCCATCCCTGCCCTCAGACCAGAATTAAATTGCTTGGCAGAGCCGGGAATCGAACCCTGACCTCCAGGAGGACAGCCAACAATTACAAATACACGAACTATTAAATATACTGTAGCATAATAGCAGAGGTTATCAGACAAAACATACATTCACCAAGATAATTTACTGGGGTTTAATGATCACGATGCGGCAAGTCCTTAAATGAATTAACCACAACTATCAATCAAAATACTGTGTAGATCTGCCACGTTGTAATGATCATCATGGAAATGAAAATACACCGCCTGCTTCCAGTCGACCGACCGGGTCAGGAATGGAATGAATGAAGCCCCCATCTAGCGGCGAGGATATGAACTTTGCCAGCTGCCAAAGCCTGTCGCACTCCTCTGGGGCAATGATTAAATGAATGACAGATGAAATGAAATGTTAGTGGAGAGTGTTGCTGGAATGAGATTTTGACAGGGAAAACCGGAGTACCCGGAGAAAAACCTGTCTGCCTCCGCTTTGTCCAGCACAAATCTCACATGGAGTGGCTGGGATTTGAACCACGGACCCAGTGGTGAGACGGTGTGCTGCCGCCTAAGCCATGGAGGCTCAGGTAATGATCATCATAAACAAAGTAAGTCCTTGTGTTGTATTGCTGTTCTCCACCTGCCTCATTCCATTAAAGCACAGTCAATATTTTCTCCTCGTTTGATCATTGTGATTTCCTTATCGCGAGTGAATAGAGCCAGGTTGTTATGTTGTTTCTGCTGTAATAAGGTCACGCACAACGCGCATCAATTATTGTACTGCAGAGAAATGGCAGTTACCAAACAAAGCACCGAGTTATGTAGAGTAGGAAACGCGTAAACAAGTGCCGGGTCCCTGTGGACTGCTGTCGATAAAAGCTGAGTGTTGAAGAAAATTGGGTTTCGAGAACAGTTGACGACGCTGCTCTTTACGAGGAACTGCAGAGAAAGAGCTTGTGGGGTCAGGGGGGCTGTTTTGTGCCCCATAGGCTTCACATTTTGTTTATTGTCTCACTGGATTAATTTATATGGCAGCCAAGTGTCGCATTCAAAAAAGGTGCTAAATATATGTGGCTGGAAATACAATCGTTATAAAAAAGATGGTATATTAAATATAACAGAAAATGTAGGCAACAACATGTTGGACCTTTTGTCTCTCTTGCTATTTTATCATTGGATGCCTTATAATTGACGTATTTACGACTATAGATTTTTGACATCAGATTTTCTAAGCTCCGCTATCTGTTATACAGTGAGAGCACTCCCTTTAGCACGGAACCTCGCAGAGACCGTGTGACGCCTGTGTATTGCAGCGTGTAGAGAAAGGCATTGTAGCTGGCATTTTCATTTTCACTTTTTAACATATTTGAAAATGAAAATCCACTGCCTGCTTCCAGTCTCCGACCGGGTCAGGAATGGAATGAATGAAGCCCCCATCTAGCGGCGAGGATATGAACTGTGCCGGCTGCCGAGGCCTGACGCACTCCTCTGAAGCAATGATTAAATGGATGACAGATGAAATGAAATTATAGTGGAGAGTGTTGCTGGAATGAAATTTTGACAGGGAAAACCGGAGTACCCGGAGAAAAACCTGTCTGCCTCCGTTCTGTCCAGCACAGATCTCACATGGAGTGACCGGGATTTGAACCACGGACCCAGCGGTGAGAGGCCGGCGTGCTGCCGCCTAATCCACGGAGGCTTCATACTTTTTAACATATTTAATAATCATAATTAAAAGCCTCCGAGGCTTAGGCGGAAGCATGCCGGCCTCTCACCACTGGGTCTGTGGTTCAAATCGCGGCCACTCCATGTGGGATTTGTGCTGGACAAAGCGGAGGCAGACAGGTTTTTCTCCGGGTACTCCGGTTTTCCCTGTCACAATTTCATTCCAGCAACACTCTCCACTATCATTTCATTTCATCTGTAATTCATTTAATCATTGCCCCAGGGGAGTGCGACAGGCTTCGGCAGCCGGCACAGTTCATATCCTCGCCGCTAGATGGGGGCTTCATTCATTCCATACCCTGACCCAGTCGGTCGACTGGAAGCAGGTTGTGGATTTTCATTTTCAATAATCATAATTACTTACATAAATTTGAGAGTAGTTGCTGGAAATGATGTCCTTTAATTTCTAAACACGCGTTGCACCAACGTAGGAAGTTTTGGTACACTTGTAATTCATCCTGACTGATATTTTGTATCAGTACAGTTATTTCGATCTCGAGAGCCTCCAAAGTAAGTGGATTGTTTCTGTATACATTTTGTCTGAGGTTCCCCCACAAGTAAAAATCGTACGGTACTGAAATTCATGAGCATATTTACTGCAAACTTCTTCTTGAGAGGATAAGTTTCCACTAGGAAAATTCGATGTTCTATACCTAACCATGTGCACGTGATACGAGATAGGCTGCAGTATTTCACGGCAGGTCTTAATTATCACAACTAAGGTATCTTGCCAGCTGCATATGTAATAAATGCTATGACAGCAACCAGGGCTTCCCAACCCGCGATTGTAATCGGTATATGCTATAAATATCTTGGGGACGCATTGAGACCTGACCGTGGCACGCCTCTGCCAAGCTCCGTTCTATAGGGAGGGCATTCACCGTATAAAAGAAAGTGTCCCGACTGCCTGACTGACTGACTCATCATTAATATTAATATCTCTCAAGTAGCTTCATTTGCAGATGTGATATTCAGCATATAATTTAATCATTCAAAATAAACAGACACATGATTCAGTGTTTTTCGATCTGATTTTTTCTTTTTCGAGGTGAAAGGGGTGAGAAGTGGGGGTTGAAGGATTCTCAACTGTGTGTGTAACTCTGAAACAACATACGCGGGAAGTTTAAAACTCAGGGAAAAGACTCATCCCAAGAAATAAATAAATAGGTGTTTGACCGATCCTTTATAAATCCTATTCAAGGGCCTCATGGGGAGGGGATGAATATTTGGAAATTACAATTTCAAATAACTCTCCTAACATAAATCTTATGTAATCTTATGTACATTGAACATAACAAATAAGATGTTCAGTAAAGAGCATATAGCCTACTTTCTCCTAAATGCATGGGTATAGTTCGTTCTTTTCAATGAGTATAATTGAATGTTGGTTGTGAAATGGTTTGACTGCCCCTAACTGTTGGGTGATAAATGTTACTGGTTACCATTGCCTAAGCTATGTTGTTTTAATGGGCGCCAAGACCTCAACGCTATGTTGAAATCTAAATTTGTATTTAACAACACCTAGCTCTGGTAGAACACCTTCAAGAATCTTTACTCTCAGATCGTGGTATGATTGGATCATTAACCCAACAAACAATTGTATCAGGAGAAGGAATTGGTCTATATCTAATGCTACCTACTGAAAACAAAGATTGCATGGTTAAAAGAAATGAATTTATTGTATAAAAACAAGTATAGCAAAATTAATAATAATAATAATAAGTTTGAAATTTGAATTGGAGCGTTGCGATTTTAATATTACCGATAGAAAATTACGTGAAAACGGAGTCTGATAAATTATTGATTTTACTCTTATTCCCAAGCTATGAAGTTACTGAAATATGAAATATAAAACAAAGAGAAATGAGAGATTGCGTATTTCTGCGTCATTCGCGCTTACCACTGGAAATTGCCAAAGCATTTCCCTCGTACTGGATGATGCTGTGTGCTTCCCACAGTCTCCTGGACGTCGTCATCTTTGTCGATATTTGATGATATTCTGGTAGATTAGATAATTCTATGGTCCGTACATCGGACCCAAACACTCGTACAACCACACTGGTTAAGTTTTACAAAAGTTAGTCCTCCAATCCACGGAACATCGGAGCGACTCCCGCGTGCAACCGTACTCGTTAAGTTCTACACAGATAGTCCTCCACTCCACGGAACATCGGAGCCACACACACTTGCAACCGAACTAGCCAAGTCTTTCACAGATTGTCCCCGCTCCACAGCACGTCGAACGATATATGCACCTGTCGGCTCCCCCACTCTTCAGCCGACTTCTAGCTTACGTGGTCTCCACTGATTGGCTGCACCCCACGCGCTATACTCCCCTCCTCTGGCTCATTACACTCGGCGGGAGGGTTCCGTTCCAACTATCCGCCTTTTCTTGACGCTGCAACCCCTAATACTTCCCGACAAGATTAAGCGTGTACTTGAATTCCCAGTGAGTCACGTCTCTCGATATACCCTAACTGACGAAACTCCGTTAAATTCCGTACGGTAATCACATAACTTTCTATGATATGGTCGTTCGTAATAATTTGCTTGATAGCGTTTTCTAAGACATAGAAAACCTATCTTTATGCTTATAATTTTTATAAAATGCTCCGAAAATATCTTAATAATAATTATAACACGTTACATAATAATAATAAATTAACATGAAAAATTCTCTTGGCTGAACAATTTGCCGCGTAAATAAATATAGAATGGCTTCCCACTGACTTATGCCAGTTGCATAAAAAACCCTCGAAAAACACGTTACATAATAATAATAAATTAACATGAAAAATTCTCTTGGCTGAACAATTTGCCGCGTAAATAAATATAGAATGACTTCATACTGACTTATGCCAGTTGCATAAAAAACCCTCGAAAAACACGTTACATATTCGCCTCGGATCATAGGATGATTTACCGTGACGACGGTCCATTATCCGATTATCCCAGACACGTTAATAAACCCCATCCAAAATACATATTACATAAATGAGATCACCCTAAATTACAGATATATACACTCATAATTTTTCTTCACGCACTTTGCGTCAAAGTTTGTTTTCACTATGGATTGCACTTTGCAACCAGTCCAATGTTTTACATATAGAATAGTGTTCCACGGATATTTCCGCCTCTCGAATTTCTCTATGTAGGAGAAATAGACATAATTAATGTGTGAGCACTATGTATTTATGATGTCATATCACACGCATTGAAGGTGTTCTGATATATTTATATCTCCATAGAACTTCCTAATTTCACTGGAGGTCCCTTCCTTATGGTGAAATTTAATCTCACTTATAACTGAGCACACGATCACACTATTGTGGCAGCGCCTCGTGACCATAATACTTAATCTCTCTTTAAAGTAGATTAAATTAATATTGACTTCTGAAAAAAAAAAACAGTAAATGCGCATTACATATAACACCAAATATTTCTGTGCCGTAATCGCCCTGTCTTGTTAAGTTCCCGTAGACCATATTCTACTTAATACTAGTTCTCAACACAGACCAGTTCTCCTGACACAAATAATACCTTTGTACAAATTACCTTAAATTACACACTTACAAATCTTACATGGCGAGGCCGTAAACAGAAATCACGTGTGCTGATATGTATGAGTTTCATGAAGGACTGTCTCGCCTTCTGATGGCCCATATTTTGCCTCGTGGACGCCTTAAGCAAAAATACCCTGTCCAAGCGCTCACCCATCTCTAGGAGGCAAATGGGAATTCACCAGCGCTACCAAATTCTGACCTTGGTGTATCGAGACATTTTAGTGCTCAAGAGCATCCGACAATCCCGTCATATTTCCCTGTACCTTAAAAACTCACATTTACTTACATACTACCCCCCTGTGTGACTTCTGATACGCCTGCCTGGAAGACCATCTCCTCCCACGCACCAAATACCACACTTACTCATTTGATAGGCTGGCTCGCCAGCTAAACACACTCACTTTATGACACATATTTTCGTAGACTATGTATATTATACGTCCCGTATAATCTGTTTCCCTTACTATCCTCCAGCACATATGCTGTTTTTTCCAATACGTTTGGAAACTATAAATGGGCCCTCGTAGAGATAAAAGAACTTGGACATGACTTTCTCTAGCTTATTTGACTGTTTCGGCACTCTAAGTAAGACTCTGTCTCCCGGCTCGAATAGGTCAAATTTAGTTTCTTTTTGTTGGCGAATTCTCTTTTATGCTGACTTAGATAAATTCTGTTTCGCCAACTGGACAATGTAATCCATCCCCGGTTGCTTACCCTCATTTAATCCCAACACCCTCGCTAGTTCATTTTGTGGTCTTTTTCCGAAGTGAACTTCGTATGGCTTCAATTTCGTGCTCTCATGCTGGACAGAATTCAGCCAAGTCTCGACCTTGGGAAGATGTCCAACCCAGGCCGCATGCTTGTCATGCACTAGAGTCCGAAAAAGACGAGCCACTTCCCTTAATGGACGCTCTGCAGAATTACCCTGAGGGTACCTTACAGAGGAATGAACGTGTGTTATACCAGCTTCCTGCATACTGGTTCTCCATTTCCTTGCAGTAAACTGTGGTCCACTGTCAGATAGTATCCTGAGAGGAATGCCAAACTCAGGTACATACTTATTAATGATCAGACGGCTACACTAGTCCCGTGGCTTTCCTTGGCGGATATAGCTTGACATACTTACTAAAAGCGTCAATAACTATAAAAATGTACTCGTAGCCGTACTGTCCTTTAACGATCGGGCCAAATAAATCCACACACAGTAGTTTGCCGGGACTACTGGTGAGAACTGCAGATCTCTCCTCCACTAAATATTTAACTGGATATTTACTCCTTTGACAGGTGTCACACTTAGCTAAAATCCTCCTAACATCCCTTCCCATTTTACTCCAAATGAAGTCACGACCAATATCATAGAAGACCTTGGCAGCACCAAAGTGTCCTAATTCCCTATGAATGAACCAATTTAGCTCCTCCCGCAAAGTGGCAGGAACACATATTGCCCACCGATTATTCCTACATTTTCCTTGCAAGAATCCCATCCTGCATCTTGTACGTGAACCGTCCTACTTTCACATACTCTTCTTCACCTATTTCCAACCTAGCCAGTGGCTCCTTTAACTTAACGTCATCACGTTGCTCCACTAGCATATTTCTCAGTGTCTGTAACGATGCCCTGTTGCTACTGTCCACACATGCACATATTAAAATACCGTCCTCTGCTTTAACCACAGGATAATCCCTACATAAATTAGTGTCCCTCGATAGCATGTCTGCAAGAATGTTATCTTTACCCTTAATATATTTTACTGTGAATTCGTATTCCTGCAGAGCAAGAATCCACCTACTAACTCTGTTAGAACTGAGTTTACAAGTTCTCATATACAGTAATGCATGGTGATCTGTGTGGATCTCAAATTTCCCCCCTACTAAATACATTCTAAATTTCCCTAAACTGAAAACAATACCTAAAAGCTCTAACTCAGTAATCGTGTATCTTTTCTCTGCTGCTGTCAGTCCTCGCGAGGCTAAAGATGCAATGCACAGATTACCCTCATCATCTTTCTGACATAATACTCCAGCAATGCCTATATGTGAAGCATCTGTCATAACCACATATTCCTTATCTTTTAACGGATATTTCAGCACTACAGCTTTCTCAAAACCTTCCTTCAGCGCTCTAAAAGCCTGATCATGCTTGGACTCCCATCTCCACCGAGTCCCACTTTTAAGCAATTCCCTGAATGGTTCTACCAACCCTGAGTATTTAAGAACGAACCTCCTGAAAAAGTTGCAAATTCCCAGGTAACTTTTTAACTGTTTAACATTCTGTGGCACCTCTGCGTTCAGTATCTTATTAACCCTACATTCTTCTGGTGTTACACCTCTACTCGACACTCTATGACCTAAAAATGTCACTTCTGACTGACAGAATGACGACTTAGACAGCTTCAAAGTGAACCCTGCCTGATCTAACTTCTGAAAAACTATATCTAAATGACGTAGATGCTCCCCAAAACTGCGTGAACTAATTACCATATCATCTATGTAAATGGTTACAAACTCTCCTGTGTCATCCCCTAATGCGATGTTTAAAGCCCTAATTAATGCTGCTGAACTACTCTTTAACCCATAAGGTGTTCTACAAAATTGATAAAGGTTATATTTATGACTAAAAGCTGTAAATGGTCTATCTTCGTACATAAGTGGCACTTGCCAAAAACTGGAACTCAAGTCAACACAAGTGAAATACTTCTTCCCCTCAAATGTTTGCAATAATTCCTCTATTGACATAGATTTCAGCTGATCTGAACTAATTCTACTGTTAACCAAACGAGCGTCAAAACAAATACGAACAGTGCCGTTGGTCTTGGGTACCGTGATCAAAGAATTAACAAATGGACTGTTAGAGTGCTCAATAATCCCATCTTCAAGCATCTGATTAATTTGTGCCTCAACTGCACTCTGATAAGCGAAAGGTACAGGATATCTATGTCCTGTGAATACTGACCTATCAATAACGTTCAATGAATGTGTATAGCAATTGGCCATACCAATGCGATCCTCAAACACTCTCCTATTATACAATAACACATCATAGAGCCGAACACACTGTTCATCCTCTATATTTCCCTGAAATGCAGCATCACGTAACGAGTCCTTTAGACTACCGTTCGTAATCACACTGCCCACAAAACATGGAGAACCCCGCTCTACGGCTGGCGATATCTCATTTAAAGTACAAATCACACCTACAATACTACTTCTCTGAATATGGTCAATGGTCATTGAACGCTACTTCTACTTCAGAATCTCCCCATTTAAATTTCAAACTCCCTACATCATAACATAAGTTACCAGACACTCTACTTAGCCACTCTGAACCCAAGATAACACTGAATACTAAATTTGGAATTACAAGGCAAATCTGCTTCTCTACATGATTATTAATTTTAATGTCTACTAAAACTTGCTTAGAAATTACTTTAGACCTCTTCCCAACAGCTGTGATAACAAAAGTGCTTTTAATTGGCATCTCCTCAAAATTTACTCCAGTTCCTTTCATTTTATCATAAAATGCACTACTTATGCAACTCTTCATACAACCACTATCAATTAAAACATATGTGTACGCCTCGGACACGTTAAATTTAACTATGGGGCTCTTACTAACCACTTCCTGAATAATACCTTCATCATTTAGTTCCTGGAATAATTCATTTCTTACATTTAGGTCATAGGGTTCCTGTATAATTGTATGGACAGGGCATGCTACAGACTGAGATTCTGACCTTACTTCGCAGCCTGGTTCGCGTTTAAAGAACCGCTACAGCTGGCCGTAGTACTACTAACTACTGAACTGGTCTGGTTGTTCTGGGCTGTGTTGTCATTGTTTGGCTGTATATTACTACCACTAGGCTGTCCTCTTCCTTGACCCCTATTCTGGTTGTAATTATTGTCATTATAATTTCTCCCTTGATTTCCCCTGAAATCATTGTTTCTCCCTTGATTTCCCCTGTAATCACGGTTCCTCCCTTGATTTCCCCTGAAATCATTGTTCCTCCCTTGATACTGATTACCATAGCCATTTCCTCTGTTCTGATTTAGCTGATTATTGTTATTTTTATTTTGAGCGTTGGCCCCTTCGCCACCGTTCCCTTGAATTTCTTGATGCCTGGCTTCATTAGGTCTATTATTATTATTACCCTGGTTCCGATTGAAATTGTCCTCATAACCCCCTCTCCCTAGTGCATCAAATGTGCTTAACACATTTTCTACTTGTGATATTGTCTTTACATTCTGGATACAAGCAGCCTCCTTGATCCTATAGGGAAAGTGCCTAAGTAGCAACCTCACCACATCACTTTCCTCCTTCAACCCATCCAGATATTTACACACTAATACCTGCCCTAAAAAGTATTCGGTCATGGTGGAGCTTCCTTTAGGGTTATATTTACCACACACTACTCCCTCACGATGCTGCGACTGAATAACCTCATTCCAGAACTTTTCACAGAATTTCATTTTAAAATCATTGATATCAGTAAACTTGTCTCTGTAGACAGCAAACCAATTCCTAGTTTCCCCCACAAACACTTGTTCTAAAATTTCAACTACCTGGCACCACTCAATACTACCATTTTCCAACCTCTCCCCGAATTTATTTTCTATAGTGTTCATGAACTCCATTGGGCACCCCTGTCGATTGCTGAACTTAACCAGTTCTTCCTCCCTGTGTGTGCTATTCACAAAAACTGGCCTATTCTGACTATTTTCCTGCCTGATCCTAGCTTTTAATTTTAACTCTAATTCTGCGATTTTCTCCTCAGCCTTCCTCTCAATACTGTTTACTGTTAATTTAATGTTTCCTTCTGATTCTTCTACTTTATCATATAGCTTTGCTTGTTTCTCCTCAATCTTGCTAATGCTCTCTCTATTACTCTCTCTTAAATCATTTACTTCTGCAACTATTTGCGAGTGGAGTTTCTCAATTCTACCCCCCAGCTGTTCCTTAACCTCTTTAGTTGATACTTGAATCTTGTCAATTTCTCCCCCCAATTTCTTTTTAACCTGCAGTGTTTCTAATTTAACTAATTCCTTTAAATTTTCAGCCTGTGTGCTGATTCTACTTTCCAACTCCTCCTGTACTTTTCCTAATTTCTTGTCTACATCTGCAATGATCTCTTTAACCTTCTCTTCCATTACTCCTCTGATTTCTCCTCTAATCTGCTCCATTTTCACACTTATTTCCTTACTGTTTTGTTCTAATTTAGCATTTAAAGTTTCAGTAGGCTACTCTCTCTATTTTCCCTACTGTTTTGTTCTAGTTTAGCGTTGTTTTGTTCCAGTTTTGCATTTAAAGCGTCTGTACTTTCTTTATTTTCCCTACTGTTTTGTTCTAATTTGGCGTTTCAACTATCGCTCAATTTCCTATTACTCTCTTTATTTTCCCTACTGTTTTGTTCTAATTTTGCATTATTCTGTTCTAATTTTGCATTTAAGGCATCACTACTAACTTTGTTCTGATACATGAACTCGAGAAGTAAAGTTTTTAATTCTGATTGGCCGCCTACACTCCTTGTTTCAGTATCGGGATTTACCTCCGCTACCCCGGTACTACCATCACTCGACATACTGCTCGTATCATCACTCTCCAGTTGATGACCACTACGTAACCTCATCTGTCTTTCTTTCTCATCCCCCATAATGATATACACTGATACAGACAAATAACTCCCAAAATACAGGCACAGAAATATATACCCTTCTCCTTCCACAAATGTTATTAGGTTTTCAGCCCCAAGTTGTCGGCGACAAATGAAATGTCTTGACTGCCCCTAACTGTTGGGTGATAAATGTTACTGTTGACCTTTGCCTAAGCTATGTTGTTTTAATGGGCGCCAAGACCTCAACGCTATGTTGAAATCTAAATTTGTATTTAACAACACCTAGCTCTGGTAGAACACCTTCAAGAATCTTTACTCTCAGATCGTGG
The DNA here is from genome assembly GCA_946902985.2 of Meconema thalassinum. Taxonomy (NCBI): domain Eukaryota; kingdom Metazoa; phylum Arthropoda; class Insecta; order Orthoptera; family Tettigoniidae; genus Meconema; species Meconema thalassinum. Next base: position 568,394,845 of record OX336388.2, on the reverse strand, counting down.
TATGATTGGATCACTAACCCAACAAACAATTGTATCAGGAGAAGGAATTGGTCTATATCTAATGCTAACTACTGAAAACAAAGATTGCATGGTTAAAAGAAATGAATTTACTGTATAAAAACAAGTATAGCAAAATTAATAATAATAATAATAATAATAAGTTTGAAATTTGAATTGGAGCGTTGCGATTTTAATATTACCGATAGAAAATTACGTGAAAATGGAGTCTGATAAATTATTGATTTTACTCTTATTCCCAAGCTATGAAGTTACTGAAATATGAAATATAAAACAAAGAGAAATGAGAGATTGCGTATTTCTGCGTCATTCGCGCTTACCACTGGAAATTGCCAAAGCATTTCCCTCGTACTGGATGATGCTGTGTGCTTCCCACAGTCTCCTGGACGTCGTCATCTTTGTCGATATTTGATGATATTCTGGTAGATTAGATAATTCTATGGTCCGTACATCGGACCCAAACACTCGTACAACCACACTGGTTAAGTTTTACAAAAGTTAGTCCTCCAATCCACGGAACATCGGAGCGACTCCCGCGTGCAACCGTACTCGTTAAGTTCTACACAGATAGTCCTCCACTCCACGGAACATCGGAGCCACACACACTTGCAACCGAACTAGTCAAGTCTTTCACAGATTGTCCCCGCTCCACGGCGCGTCGAACGATATATGCACCTGTCGGCTCCCCCACTCTTCAGCCGACTTCTAGCTTACGTGGTCTCCACTGATTGGCTGCACCCCACGCGCTATACTCCACTCCTCTGGCTCATTACATTCGGCGGGAGGGTTCCGTTCCAACTATCCGCCTTTTCTTGACGCTGCAACCCCGCTTGCGTAATACTTCCCGACAAGATTAAGCGTGTACTTGAATTCCCAGTGAGTCACGTCTCTCGATATACCCTAACTGACGAAACTCCGTTAAATTCCGTACGGTAATCACATAACTTTCTATGATATGGTCGTTCGTAATAATTTGCTTGATAGCGTTTTCTAAGACATAGAAAACCTATCTGTATGGTTATAATTTTTATAAAATGCTCCGAAAATATCTTAATAATAATTATAACACGTTACATAATAATAATAAATTAACATGAAAAATTCTCTTGGCTGAACAATTTGCCGCGTAAATAAATATAGAATGGCTTCCCACTGACTTATGCCAGTTGCATAAAAACCCCTCGAAAAACACGTTACATAATAATAATAAATTAACATGAAAAATTCTCTTGGCTGAACAATTTGCCGCGTAAATAAATATAGAATGGCTTCCTACTGACTTATGCCAGTTGCATAAAAACCCCTCGAAAAACACGTTACAGTTGTAGTAGCTTGTTGAATAACAGCGTGCTATATTATACGTTGATGATAGACTCCTTACCTGAATTATAAATGCACACACTAAAACAGCCATCACAATAACACAGGTTATCAAACAAAATTCAACACTCATCCGAGTGCACGGGGCTAAATGAACATAATGTCAACCCTCTCAAATGAAACCACAACAGCAACAACAGCTTCTTATCCAAATCCTTCCTCGCATAGAAATACACACACTAGTACAGACATCACAGTGATACAGGTTACCAGACAACTTCAACACACACCCAAGTACATGGGGCTACATGGCCACGATGCCACAAAGCCCCTAAAGAATTAACAACAACAACAAGAAGAACAACAACAGACTCTATCACGGATCAAAGGCAGTTTCCTACACAAATCCTTTCTCATTTACAAGTAGTCTACATACACTAGTAAATACATCACAGTAACACAGGACATCAGGTAACTTCTACACATACCCAAGTGCATGGGGCTACATAACCATGATGCCGCAAAGCCCCTAAGGAATCAACAACAACAACAATATACTCTACCACGGACCAAGGACAACGATTTTTAATCGCTGTAGTCGAGTGTTGAAATATGTGGTGTTATAAGTATATATATAATATTTTCGATTGCAAATACACACTATATATGCTTAACATTATAACGTGTGAGTAGTTAAAAATCAATAAATGCAAAAAGAATCAGGTAAAAAATTGAACTCTTTGATTTTGAAACACGGACCTCCAGCCGAAGATTTAAAACGCTAGCCCACTGCTACACATGACAACTGGTAGTATTACGTTAACAACTGGTTTAGTATAACTGTATAGCATATCTAGTCTTGGAAATAACGTTTTCATTATCGTGCTTATAAACCATTTGATACTAAATTTGTATTATTTTGTTCAGTACATTCCTAAAAGGATATCTATCAATCTACTGAAATATGGACTAGCGAGCAAACAATAACCTCCATTTTGACCCGACGGGACGGGACGGGACGGCCCAGCACTATATGGCACAGTCAGCCTGAACTGTTAGTCACTACTACGGAATACTATTCTATTATAAAATGCTAATATCCTACAGGTCACCTCCTTGAGGACAGTTTAAACCACCCTCTGTACGATAATCGGATTTAGTGAGACCCGGCCTTGTTGAATCGTAAGTTACGCTTAGCCTATAATACTTGCATAATTCATACATTCACCATCTTGAAACTATTTGGGTGATGACCTTGTAGTTAGGGCAAAAGACGCTTTCCATATTAAGGCATATTGTTGTAAAATTTGGTAGAGATCGGACGATTAGGCTAGTCGTAATTTGATTTATGCATAGAACATTTGGGTGGGCGCCATTTTATTTTTTATTTTTTTCGTTATGATGGCGGTGATATAAAACAGACACTGACTAGTCCTTTGCTAGCGCTACCTCTGTACTAAAGTTGGTTCGACATGGTTTCGTCGTGTTTGAATTGATAGGGGGATCAATTTGCAGCACATAAACGGCCGCCATCTTCAAACTACAGTATTTGGATGATGACCTTGTGGTGTATTCTTTGGAATACACTGTAAGACAGAGTAAGCTTTTGCTTCTCTTTGCTTTAGTTCATCCCTTCCTTTTTTCGCAAACACCGAAAGTGATCTCCTGATTTCTCTTTGTTGGTACATGTTTCTTACACTACCTGTAAGTCTGGTCTAGATATATATCTTCCATGACCCACCTAGTGTCATCTAGCAGCGAATCTCTGAAGTTCCTCAATTTTTCCCAGCACAAGAGGACTTCCTTACCAATCTAGCCACCAGATCTCGTCGCTATCGCCAACTATCATCTCCGTGATCAAAAGAACTTCGTCTACTTTTTCACCCACCAGGCTGCGCTAGTGACGCCTGCTATCAACTCTTTGAAGACCATTTCATCAAGAAAATTTATTTCTGTTATGTTGGCTATTCTTATATGTATTCCTATTGTCTCCTACCCCCACCTTTTTCCCTTCCCTGGTCTCTCCGCGCTCCGATGAGCTGGCCTCACTTGTACGTCTGAAGTCAAAACAGTCAGTTGGAGCTTAACTAAAGCTCGCCTCCTCTACTCTAGAGGCAAACTTTTAAATTCGACGCCATGTTCGAGTTTTAGAATCAACCGTCAACAGCAACATCGCCTTCTTCATGAAGCAAAGATAAGTACCGACTTCATGTTTTAACCACATTCTCATCGCTTTTAAAAGGCTCAATGCTTTTATTTGGATTTTATAGACAGTGAAAATTGCTATCATACTAATATATAACAAGATGTTCAGTAAAGAACATATAGCCTACTTTCTCCTAAATGCATGGGTATTGTTATAACTCTTTGTCCTTTTCAAGGAGTATGATTGAATGTTGGTTGTAGTAGCTTGTTGAAATACAACATGCTATAGGGATATTAAACATGAATATGAGGTGCCCTTTGCTAGTGCTACCTCTGTACCAAATTTCGTTCAATTCGGTTTCACCGTGTTTGAATTGATAGGGGGAATCGATTTGCACACATACTTGGCCACCATCTGCAAACTATTGGGCTAATGTTCTTGCAGTTTGGTCTGAATATGTTTCCCACATAAAGATATGGTGTTGCAAAATTTGGTAGAGACTAGATTATTAGGTTGGTCGTAATTACATTTTAGCTTTTAACATTTGGGTGGCCGCGATTACGTTTCCGTCAAGATAGCGGTGATATAAAACATGAAACTGAGGTGCCCTTTGCTAGTGCTACCTCTGTACCAAATGTCGTTCCATTCAGTTTCACCGTGTTCGAATTGATAAGGGGAATCGATTTTCACACAAAGATGGCCGCCATCCGCAAAATATTAGGCTGATGACCTATTAGTTTGGTCAAAGGATGCTCCCTCCATAAAGGTATGTAGTTGCAAAATTTGGTAGAGATCGGATGATTAGGTTAATCGTAATTTGATTTAAGCTTTGAACATTCGTGTGGCCGCCATTACGTTTCTGTCAAGATGGCGGCGATATAAAACATGACACTGAGGTGCCCTTTGCTAGTGCTACCTGTGTACCAAATTTCGTTCCATTTGGTTTCACCGTGTTTGAATTAATAGGGGGAATTGATTTTCACACAAAGATGGCCGCCATCCGCAAACTATTAGGCTAATGACCTAGTTATTTGGTCAAAGGATGCTTCCTCTATAAAGGTATGTTGTTGCAAAATTTGGTAGAGATCGGATGATTAGGTTAATCGTAATTTGATTTAAGCTTTGAACATTTGTGTGGCCGCCATTACGTTTCCGTCAAGATGGCGGCGATATAAAACATGACACTGGGGTGCCCTTTGCTAGTACTACCTCTGTACCAAATTTCGTTCCATTCGGTTGCACCGTGTTCGAATTAATAGGGGGAATCGATTTTCACACAAAGATGGCCGCCATCCGCAAACTATTACGCTGATGACTTATTAGTTTGGTCAAAGGATGCTCCCCCCATAAAGGTATGTTGTTGCAAAATTTGGTAGAGATCGGATGATTAGGTTAGTCGTAATTTGATTTAAGCTTTGAACATTTGTGTGGCCGCCATTACGTTTCCGTCAAGATGGCGGCGATATAAAACATGACACTGAGGTGTCCTTTGCTAGTGCTACCTTTGTACCAAATTTCGTTCAATTCGCATTCACCGTGTTCGAATTGATAGGGGGGACAGACATTCAGAGTACACACACTCATACACACACAGACACACACACACACAGACACACACACAGACTCACACACACACATACACACACACAGACAGACACACTTTTTTCTCCCTGTGTTGATCTCATAAGTCTACTTTCATTTTTTGCAAAAATCGAAAGTAGGCTAAAAACGAGATGGTGTGTGTCTGTCTTTCTGTCTGTCTGTCTGTCTGTCTGTCTGTCTGTCTGTTACCTAATAACGCAAGAACCACTGGTCCGATTTAAATGAAATTTTGCATGGATGTAGCTGAAATACCATGTTTACATATAGGATACTTTTAATTTCGATATTTTGCACTATTAAGAAATGGCGACCAAATTAGTGACGTCACTACACCCTTTGGTTTCAAAATTTCATATTTCCATATCAAATAAAAAGAGAACGGTAGGAAATAGCAAACTTTTGATGGCACATACGAGCTTTGAAATTTAATTTCCTATCCGAAAGGTCCTAATCACCTTTCGTGTATCTCCAACGGTTAGCGAGTAAAACCTACTTTTGTGACGTCACTACACCCTTTGGTTTCAAAATTTCATATTTCCATTTCAAATAAAAAGAGAACGCTAAGAAATAGCAAACTTTTGATGGTATACACGAGCTTTAGCATTTAATTTTCTATCCAAAAGGTTCTTATCACTTTTCGTGTATCTCCGACGGTTAGCGAGTATAACCTAAATTTGTGCAATAAAACACGGTCAACACCGAGCGGTGCAGTATATCTCTCTATATATAAATAGAAAATTTGTCAGGTTTTTTTTTCTGAATTTCTACGGAAATTTGAGTTATTTACACGTTTCAGACTGTTTTATGATAGATGCGCGCGAAAATAATGTTTTGGTCTGTCTGTTTGTTTGATTGTCTGTGGACAAATTTGTTCCCTTATAACTCGAGAACGGCTGGGTGTATCAACGTAAAATTTGGTACAGATATCCATCAGAGGCACGACACTAATCATTGATGTATCTCTTCTCCGTACCTCTCATAAAAGGGGGCCTACCCCCTTAAAATGCATGCTGAAATAGGTGTAGAAGGACGAGACAAAAATCATTTTCAGCCCTGATGGGTCCCCGAAATCCAAATTTTAAGGCCCTAAAACCAACCGTTTTTGAGATATTCCCAGAAAACTAATTTCATTTAATAAACTAATAAACGAATACAAGCCGGTAACCATGGCAACAGATTCTCAGAGGTCCATCTATTGCTGTAAGACGCAATGCAATTCCATTAATTACATTGGTGTGAAAGTTTGCAAACGGCTAGAAGGTTATCACGGAACCAAATTAAGCTGTAGAATTCATCAATACGTATAATGCGCTTAAGGGGGTCAAGCGGTACAGTAGAATTTTTCACGCGATTTACACCTCCGGGTGTGGTACGGCAGGTCTATTATATTCCTATCCCTATATTATATTATTATTATTATTATATTATGGCGTACAACGAGGAGACAAAGCCCCCTCGGTGCCAGAAACAAAACTTGGGGGCCCTAAAGGGTCCTCGAAAACTACATTATAAGGCCCTAAAACCAAAAGTATCTGAAATATTCCCAGAAAACTAATTTAATTTAACAAACTAATGAAGGAATGGAAAGCGCTAACCATGACAACATTATCTCAAAGGGTGGCATCCAACTTTCCATCTATTTCTGTAAGAAGTAATGTCACTCTAATTATTACATTTCTGTGAAAGTTTGCAAATGGCTATACGGTTATCACGGAACCAACGTAGACTGTATAATTCATCAATGCAATTAAGGGGGTCAAGGGGTAACCTAGATTTTTTTCATGCAATTTTCACGTGCGACATATTGTACAGAAGGACTATTATATCTCAAACATTTGCAAAGTGAAATGCCATGCCCTGTGGTTCAGATTCCACGTAAAATGGAGGTCCCGTGGCTTATGATCTCGCGATTAATGGTCACGTAAAACTACAATCATCCTTTATATCTCCAAACAGCAACATTATTTTCAAAAATTCCTGAATTGAATCAGCATTTTTTGCGGCTTTTAGGAATTTGGGCCATTTGAGACTAAAGAACCTGATTTTTCATGCACCACAAGCCTTTATAATTTATGAAAGAGGTCTTCCTGTGTATGTGGACCTAACACAACGTAGAGGGTCATTTTTTATGTGAGGTGTCTTGCGTTTCGTCTACAAGTCTTTCAATTCTATTTCACGTCAAGAAGTACAAGTTAGGTGAATTTAGTTTGAGAGCAAATTTTAACTAATCTTTCTATTGTCGACACACGGGTTCATCGTAAGGATGATTTTGTTTGATACTGTATGGCAGATATACCCATATTTGGATATCTGGGTGATATGTTAGAGACAATAGAATTGTCTGTCTGTCTTTATGTGTATCTTTATGTACGCCTATAAATCGTGTTCGTAGGCGTGGAGCATCGTAAAATTAGGCATGGTAAACATGAGTCAATACACCAATCTCACCGTACTTTTCAAACAGTAGAAGGGTGGTTATAGGGAAAAACTTCTCAAAATACATGCTAAAATAGGCGAAATATAAAAAAATATCCTAGATGGACGATCAAGGCATATGTTGCGCTTCTCAATGTGAGACACAAAATTCGCGAGTCTATAAGGGGTCTCCGAAAACCACATTTTAAGGCCCTTAAATTAACAGTGTGTGTGGTATTCCCTGAAAACTAACTTTGTTCTGATAAACTTATGAAGGAATGAAAAACCACTAACCATTGTAACAGTAGCTCAATTGATAATGTCTGGTGTTAATATATAACACCGTTCGAAGGAAGGGTACTTCTGCTATACTAATATATAAAAATGAGATGGTGTGTGTCTGTCTTTCTGTCTGTGTGCTACTCAATAACGCAAGAACCACTGGTCCGATTTAAATGAAATTTTGCATGGATGTAGCTGATTTACCAGGTTTACATATAGGATACATTTTATTTCGATAATTTGCACTATTAAAAATGGCGACCATTTTAGTGACGTCACTACACACTTTAATCAAAACTTCATATTTCCTTATCAAATAAAAAGAGAACGCTAAGAAATAGCAAATTTTTGACGGTACATACGAGCTTCACTTTTCGTTTATCTCCAACGGTTAGCGAGTAAAACCCACATTTATGACGTCACTACACCCTTTGGTTTCAAAATTTGATATTTCCATTTCAAATAAAAAGAGAACGCTAAGAAATAGCAACCTTTTGATGGCATACATGAGCTTTAATATTCAATTTTCTATCCAACAGGTCCTTAACACTTTTCGTGTATCTCCGAGGGTTAGCGAGTAAATCCTAAATTTGTGCAATAAAACACGGTCAACACCGAGCCGTGCAGTATATCTCTACATATATAATAGAAAATTTGTCTGTTTTTTTTTCTGAATTTCTACGGAAATTTGAGTTATTTACACGTTTCAGACTGTTTTATGATAGATGCGCGCGAAAATAATGTTTTGGTCTGTCTGTCTGTTTGTTTGATTGTGGACAACTTTGTTCCCTTATAAATCGAGAACGGCTGGGTGTATCAACGCAAAATTTGGTACAGATATCCATCAGAGGCACGACACTAATCATTGATGTATCTCTTCTCTGTACCTATCATAAAAGGGGGCATACCCCCTTAAAATACATGCTGAAATAGGAGTAGAAGGACGAGACAAAGCCCATTTTCAGACCCTCAATGTGAGAGATAACATTCGGGGGCCCTAAAAACACATTTTAAGGTCCTACGTCCAACCGTTTTTGAGATATTCCCAGAAAACTAATTTAATTTAATAAACTACTGAACGAATGCAAGCCGATAACCATGGCAACAGATTCTCAGAGGTCCATCTATTGCTGTAAGACGCAATGCAATTCCATTAATTACAATAGTGTGAAAGTTTGCAAATGGCTAGATGGTTATTATGGAACCAAATTAAACTGTAAATTTCATCAATATGTAAAATGCGCTTAAGGGGGTCAAGGGGTAGTCTAGAATTTTTTCACGCGATTTACACCTGCGGGTGTGGTATGGCAGGTCTATTATATTCCTATCCCTATATTATATTATTAGTAGTAGTATTATATTATGGCGTACAACGACGAGACAAAGCCCCTCGGTGCCAGAAATAAAACTCGAGGGTCCTCGAAAACTACATTATAAGGCTTTTAAGCCAACAGTTTCTGAAACATTCCCAGATAATTAATTAAATTTAATTTAAGAAACTAATGGAGGAATGCAAATCCGTAACCATGACAACAATATCTCAAGGGGTGGCATCCAACTCTCCATCTATTTCAGTAAGAAGCAATTTATTACACTTATTACATTTCTGTGAAAGTTTGCAAATATAAGGTTATCACGGAACCAACGTAGACTGTATAATTCACCAATGCAATTAAGGGGGTCAAGGGGTAATCTAGGATTTTTTCATGCAATTTTCACGTGCGACATATAGTACAGAAGGTCTATTATATCTCCAAACAACAACATTATTTTCAAAAATTCCTGAATTGAATCAGCATTTTTTGCGGCTTTTAGGAATTTGGGCCATTTGAGACTAAAGAACCTGAATTTTCATGCACCACAAGCCTTTATAATTTATGAAAGAGGTCTTCCTGTGTGTGTGGACCTAACACAACGTAGAGGGTCATTTTTTATGTGAGGTGTATTGCGTTTCGTCTACAAGTCTTTCAATTCTATTTCACGTCAAGAAGTACAAGTTAGGTGAATTTAGTTTGAGAGCAAATTTTAACTAATCTTTCTATTGTCGACATACGGGTTCATCGTAAGGATGATTTTGTTTGATACTGTGTGGTAGATATACCCATATTTGGATTTCTGGGTGATATGTTGTAGACAATAGAATTGTCTGTCTGTCTTTATGTGTATCCTTATGTACGCCTATAACTCATGTTCGGATGCTTGGTGCATCGTAAAATTAGGTATGGTAAACATAAGTCAATACACCAATCATTTATAAAACTCTTCACCGTACTTTTAACACAGTAGAAGGGTGGATATAGGGAAAAACTTCTCAAAATACATGCTAAAATAGGCGAAATATAAAAATTATCCTAGAAGGACGACCAAAGCATATGTTGCACTTCTCAATGTGAGACAAAAAAATTCGCGAGTCTACAAAGGATCTCCGAAAACCACATTATAAGGCCCTTAAATTAACAGTGTGTGTGATATTCCCAGAAAATTAACTTCGTTCTGATAAACTTATGAAGGAATTACAAGCTGCTAACCATTGCAACAGTAGCTCAATTGATAATGTCTGGTGCGTCTCTAAAAGCAACAGTACTTAAAAGGGATGTAACACCAATAACATTGTTATTATTATTATTATAATGTCTGGTGTTAACACCGAACACCGTTCGAAGAACGGGTACTTCTGCTAGTATGTGATAAAATAACTACTTTTAAGAGATCTTCTTGATCAAACTCGAACTATCAAGTCTAACTTTCAAAATGAAAGATTTTCTGAGATGCTATCTCACATCGAGGGATATTTCTAAAATACCCACTGTCTATATAATCGAGTTTTCCGCCGAGGGATTCTCTACCCAATTTAAACAAGTCATCATTGCTCGGGAACCTTCCAGAACCTACACCCTATCTACCAGTTATACTGTCATGTATTTTCCACTTGATATGGGAATACTTTCTTCGCTAAGAAACTTATGTGGGATTAACTTCAAATCCACATAAACTGTCTTCCTACGTGGGAAATTTTCTGCCGTATTTAACTGCCGCCCATAGAAACTAAGACTCATAATTCTCTCAAGCCAAAACTCAACTTTTACATAACTGCAATAACTTTCTTTGCCATAAACTTTTTGTGCTGGTACAGTGAACTTTCAACTATATCAACAGACTATAGTGATAACAGTGCCTGTTCAACTTTTTCATCCGCGTCGCGCTCGTCCGAGTACATTAAATACGGCCATGAACACTCTTCCACAATCCCATTTAATCTTTCCCAAACCCTTTACTAACAAACCAAAATAATAAAATTGTTACTTTGGGTCTTTTTTCAATGAGGTGTCACTCTCAATAAGTGCCCTCCCTTCATTGTTCCACGTACAACGAATTAATGTCTGTAAAACCTCGTGTCTAGTACACGCCTTAAAGTATATTGTTTCTCCCTTCTAATGAGGGAATCCAATTCTTTCTACTCAAAAGTGAGTTATCTCTAGGTTTCGCGAAAGGGAAATTTGCCCCATTTTTCTCGTGATCCCTACTTAAACATAGGAGTTCTAGAAACTTCTGTTATTTTTGTTGTTACCGGTACTTTCAAAGTTGTTATTTGTTCATATTTCTAAGATACATATCTAGAAATCCTTAAAGTACACACCTTGTACTTGATTTATTGTCTAGCCTTAATTGCTATAATTATCTTAAAATTTTCTATCTTAGCTATTTCAAAATCTTACGAAGATTTTAGTTCGTATAAAAGGTTTAAAACCCAAAAATTGTCAATTGCCTGGTGCAAGCTTTAAATGATTTAGGAGGTCTGCGACCCCAATTGTTTACAAAATCAAAATTATATATTTGTTACATAAACTACTTCTTTTTACATTGTTAAATAAATTAAGATTTGTTCTTTTGATTTATCATTTCTCAAACGTAACGGTTAGGCAAGATCCTGTCTTCCCTGACTCTTCCTAGGTTTATGCCCTCTTTAATAAAAATAAATCCATTGTTAGGGTTTTCACCACTTGTTGCATTTGAGCAAGAACTCTTAGTTATCAACTTAGTAAAGTCTCTCTTAGCTTTGATAGCTAATTCTAACTGGCCAGTAAGGCAAGCATAGCTCGCTACGCCAGCTTCCTGCTTGTGGAGATTCTCTCTACCACTTATGGTTGGCTTTTCAAAATTTAAGTGTTTCTCATTGTCTAAACTTTTAGTCGGCGCCTTGCTGGGTAAAAGCTTAGTCATTTCTAAATGCAACTATTGGTACTCTTACCAAAATTATTCCCAAGGGTATAATTGCTTTATCCCTATCCTTCTTGGAAGCATTCGGTCGCTCTTTAGAAATTCTACAATTTCAAGAACTAAAATATCACGACTGATTCAAATTATTTGTTTTCTTCAAAATACTTGTTTAGAAACAAACTCCTTTGAACAGATACACAATAAATCTGTTACTCTTTGTCTTGCCAGACCACCACCCTTCCCCATAGTAGGTATATTTATGCTTGAGAGGGAATACGCTATAACAGCTTTCTTGCGAATAGCCAAGTTCCAGCTGCGTTTCCTGTTAGCTTCGCCCAGGTCCCTATCCACTTTGGGTATCGGAAAGCGGATTTGCAGTGGCAGCTGCCTTTGAGTATACCTTAAGTTAAAATTATAACTTCTGTTGGACTCTCGTCCTATTTCTCCATCCTTTTTCTCCAGTCCGAAACCCACTTATTTTTCTTAATCATCTTCCCTGGGGGGTTAGGTTATTCCCAAGCTGATAATCTACCCACCTTGTAGTTTGGGCAAAGGACGCTTCTCACATGAAGGTATATTGTTGCAACTTTCATGTTTTGCAATAATCTAAAGTGGGTTAAAAATGTAGGCAACAGCATGCTGGAGCTTTTGTCTCTCTTGCTATTTTATCATAAGGCACATTATAAATAAGCGAGATATTTAGGATTTTAGATTTTTGACACTGGATGTTCTCTAGTTCCACTATCTGGCTTTCACGGCCTTTTAACTCCAGTGATCCTTCGAGGCGTTTGCCTTGTCTGTTGCGGGGTTTTGCCTAAGTGCACAAATTCAGGCTCATCAGCGGGCTCTTTGTGTACCCTGTCCGGACCACCGTTGGGGTAGCGCATCTTGCACTACGTCCCATAGTCATAGTACACTGCTGGGATACTTTGCTGCAAGAACCAAGAACTCACACAGCTTTTCTACTCCCTACAGAGGTTTTCGTTCGGGTTTACCATGCCTAGTGTATCATCCTGCGGAGCTGCAACCTGCGTAATAACCCAGGCAGAAAAGATGACAATTGTTATCTTAAGGAGCCAATATATGGGCTATCGGCACCGAGGAGGATTGTGCTCCTACTTCTACTTACAACTCTTGACCTCGTGGCGTAGTGAATAGCAATTTTGGGTGTCATGACGGAAGGAGATCCCAATTCGATTTTCAGTTCTGTCGAGAAATTCCAGTCTGAGGGCTGGGACAGGATGCACTCTTCCTCATGAGGCAGAATTGAGAAGAGGCGAGTTCGATTCCTACCTCAGCCATCTTTGAAGTAGATTTCCGAGGTTTTCCGCTTCCACCACGGACAAATGCCGGATTTATAAGTCTCCTATCCAAATAAATACACATACTAGTACAACCACCACAATAACACAGATTATCAGACAAATTCCACATGGGCCTACATGATCACGTGTCACACAACCCTTAAATGAACAACAACCAACTGTCTAGAAGAACAACAAAAACAGTAAAAATAAAGAACGAACGGTAGTAGGATTGACCTTGATAACTACAGAGGCATATCTCTAATATCTGTCACATACAAGATAATATCTAAAGCCTTGCTAACCAGAGTTACTAGTCAACTAGATTCCCAACTAGGTGAATATCAGGCCGGTTTTCGTGCAAATAGATCATGCATAGAGCAAATACAGAACCTCAAGACAATCTTAAGGTACAAGAATTGCGGCGGACATCGATGAGTAGTCATACTAGTGGATTTCCAGAAGGCGTATGATTCAATAGACAGACAGACCCTCTTCTCCACTCTATGGGAATTAGGACTGGATGCGAAGACCACCAGACTAATCCAGGCTACACTGAAGACTACGACCTCCAAAGTCAAGTTCAGAGGTGAACTCTCAGACAGCTTCTCTATCCAAACAGGAGTTAGACAAGGTGATGGCATTTCTTGTATTCTCTTCAATTGTGTACTTGAGAAGATTATCAGGGAATGGACTACCACGTTACCATCAGGAACAGGACTGCAAATTGGGTACAAGAAAGACAATCTCAATGTACCTTGCCTGGCCTTTGCCGACGACCTTACCTTGCTAGCGAACAACATAGAAGAAGCTACTCACCAACTACAGAGCCTCTATAACATAGCAGCTAAAACTGGCTTGAAGGTCAATATACAAAAAAACAGTGTTCATGACAAATATAAAGGGAGCCCCGTCTACTATTCTTGTGAAAGACACCGCAATTCAAAAAGTTCCTGCAGTGAAGTACCTAGGGGAGTGGATTCCAGCAAACGAGAGTGAGACCTTAGCAATAGACACTAGATGCACGAAACTGGAAAGGGTCTACCACTCCTGTAAGAGCATCTACACATCCAAATGCCTCTCTAAGAACCTTAAACTTCTACATTACAACTCAGTAGTAAGACCTTCCGTTCTATATGCCTCTGAGTGTCTCCTGATGAACCGGAAAGGCCCACTGAGGAAACTAGAACTCAAGGAACGGAAAATACTTAGAAGAATTTTAAGACCAATAAGGGAAGAGGGTGGTACTTACAGGATCAGGCACAACAATGAGCTCTATGATCATCAAGAAGATATCGTCACATCCATGAGGAAGAGACGATTAGCTTTCTACGGACATCTGACACGCATGGGTCCAGATAGACTTACCAGCCAGATCTTCACCACGACAGGAAGAGGGAAAACGTCCAAAAACAAATGGATCACCACAGTGAAGTCAGACCACACAGTCAGAAGATGAAAGCTGCCTGGGCTAAGAAGAAACATAAATTCCTTACAAGAAGTCAAAACGAGCCCCGTGGTCCTCAGTAGGCCCAAACGAAAAGAAGAAGAAAGAACGAACGGCATAAAAAAGAAATGCCCTCCCCAAATAACTTACTGACAGGAACGATTACAGAGAAGAGTCCGGCAAAAGTAATATTGGAAGCAATGCTGGAGTCAGCTGAGATCTAGTGGTCGCTAACCCACGTACACTAGTTGTGAGCCCCGGGGGAGGGGGGGGGGGGGGCGTTGTGCAGAAAATTGAATAACTGTCAGAACGTTACGCGGAGTATTACTGCAGGGGCAAATAGCCTCGTTGTTCCACCCCTTAAAACACAATAACTAACTAACAAAGGAGTATTACGGCCTGTATCCAGTTTTGCAACTTATTTATTGATTTACCTTAGTATAAGGTGCGTTCAAAAAGTAACGAGCCGGAGGCATAATTACAGAAACCAGTACCTGTATGTTAGAAATATTGGCCCTGGCTGTTGAGGCACTTGTCCCACTGTGACACGAGGCGGTGAATGACTGTCTCAAAATATTACCTGGGCTGCGATGTGAACCAGTTCCGCACGTACAGTTGAACGTCGGCGTCCTAGGTGAATCGTTGGCCCCGCAGAGCCCTTTTCAGGGGACCAAACATGGCGTAATCACAGGGAGAGAGTCTGGACTGTATGGAGGGTGGCTGAGAACCTCCCATTGGGCACACACTTTGCGCAAGTGCAGTCGTTCCTCCATGATGGAGTGCACACTTCCGACGCTCAATCCAACCACGGCGGCTATGGCATTCACTGTCACTCGGCGGTCCTGGGTAATGACTGCATCAACCAGCCGGACGATGTCATCGGTAATGCAGGGGGGTGCCCCAGACCGGGCAACATCGGCTAACGACACCCGTCCTTCCCTGAAGTGCTTGTGCCACGCCTTGACTCTTGCAAGGGACATGCAGTGTTCGCCGTACACTTGTGACATTCGGCGATGAATGTCCGTTCCCCCTAATCCTTCCGCTGTCAGAAACCGAACACCACGTCTTTTCTCTTCATTTGTCGCCTCCATGTCACTGTTTGCAATGCGACTGGCAGCGTTGGACGATTGATGCATGCTCCTGCTCACTTTGTATCGCCACGTGACGTCCACGCGTGCCTTCTAGCTACGGGCTGTGACCTTCCACGCTCTGGTTGGAACCACACCTCGTTACACACGCCACAATTAGCCGATGTCTTCACCGGTTTGCGCATTCCAGCCTCCGGCTCGTTACTCTTTGAACGCACCTTATATATTTGGGCATAAACTCAAGTTGGCTTTCAGAAAATGACCGTTCAATTATCATACATTTTTTAAATTTAATAATAGATACTGCTAACCGACAGCGGTAGCTACGCTCGCTAACGCGCAGCACTAAGCCATGTTGCCTGCGGACTCGGTAGACGTGGGTTCGAGCCCCACCGTCAGCCGTCCTTGAAATGGTTTTCCGTGGATTTCCCATTTTCAAGTCCAGGCAAATGCTGGGACGGTACCTTCTGACAGGCCAAGGCCGCTTCCTTCCATATCCTTGCCCAGTTTCATTCACCATCATTCATTTAATCTCTCATTAACTCCTCTCATGAGGTTGGCGTCAGGAAGGGCATCTGGCCGTAAAAACCATCCGCCACATAAACTTTCATCACATCTCATCCCCGAACCCGTTGGAAAACGGGAATAATAAGGGGTAGACATACAATACATTAATAGATACTGTTACAGTTAGGCAACACCTGGTGGTAATAAGGTAATTTTACAGATATCTCTATCGCTCTCCATAATGTCTCCTTGTTCCTCAAATCCAACATTTATTTTCTTCTTGAATACAGTACTTTTAAACTGATAGAAAAGGCTCGTAGACTTCTTCAGGCAACTCATTCCACGTTTCCTGTTTATTAAAAGAAACTTAGCTAAATTAGTTCTTTGAATTCTGGGCCTAATTTTGTAAGCGTGATCTCTCCTACCCATATAATCTGGTTTATGCATTCTGTTTCGCAATTCATTCCAGGCCGGCTCTACTGTGTTTGCTATGTACATCTCCTGGAGTCCTCTTTTATGCCTTCTGTTGTGTAGGGTTTCCCATCGCAATGACATTAACATGTCAGAAACACTAGTCAGTATGGGAGAAGTATGAATCTTGCAGCTTTCTTTTGCACCATCTTTAATTTATCGTTAGAATTGATTGGTAGGGCTCCCATACACTCGTGGCGTATTCCAAAATTGGTCTTACAAGACATTTGTAAGCCAATTCTTTGGTCTGAATACTGCTACCCTTCATGTTTCTCACAATGTAATATACGGACCTTTGCGTCTTGTTAGCAACGTTCTCAAGGTGCTCATCCCAGAGTAACCAAGATAGCTGCATGGCTCGACTCGTTATAAACCAAGAAAATCCGTAATAGGGATTTATTTATTTATTTATTTATTTATTTATCGTATGGCTTTTAGTGCTTGGAGTGTCCGAGGGCATGTTCGGCTCGCCAGAGGCTGCAACTACTTCAACCGAATACCCATAGGGTGAGCTACAAGTTCCGTTCAATTTCGAGTAGTTCCAACTTTCGCTACCAGATGTCACTGATACCTAGTGGTGAACGTTGGAACCTTGATAGAGCGTAAAAGGGAATGTCGCGCTGAACTGACTATCTTGTTTATATTCGTGTTTGAATCACGATAAACCAGTACTCACGCTGCTGATCTCTTCTGTCTCCTGAGTGAACAGGTCACAGAACATGCTAGTGAAGATACGAGCACCTGATCTAGCCTCTAAATGAAACAGAATGACCAACACTAGCCTGAGTTAACCACGTGATGCGACTGTTGAACTTGAGGTAAATGTGTTCGGGTTATCCCACGGGATAGCCTGCAGTTGCTGTTTATCCTCGGCTCGACTTGATCCTCGTTGCCATGGTGACCACCTCCATGCGTGACCTTAAACTGCAAGCACGCTCACCAACCGAGGTCTTGAGCAAACACTAGTCGTAGATAGCATTCTATTGAGACCTTTGGAGACGTGCCTAAAATACTGGTTGGTTGGTTGGTTCCTCAGTTTAGCGGCTACGACAACGCGGTCATGTAGCCCCGTGTACTTTGGGTGTGTGTAGAATCTGTCTGATAACCGATGTTAATTGTGATGACTGTGTTAGTGTGTGTTATCTGTTTTCAATTCAAGTAAGGACTGCAGACATTGAATTTTTTCAAGTAGTTCCTACTTTTGCCGCCAAATGCCACCGTCAACGACTACTAGTTCAGAACTTGATTACCAGATGCCACCGCAGTCAGCTCCTGGCAAAGAACGTCGGAATCTAAGAGCGTTTGTCGAATGTTTAATCTATATTTAATTTAGCTCCACACAGGTGTAATTAGTGGAAGGTTCTTTAACATGCCATAAATCTATGACATGGGACCGCCGGCTTTACTTCCCCTCCGAAGGAAGGCATACTGGGGGATTGTTAACGCTCTTAAAAAATCCGACGGCTTCGGCCGGGTTTGAACCCGCGATCTTGGGCATAGAAGCTCAGCATGCTACCAACTACGCCACCGAAGCCGCTGCCTAAAAAAAATACTAAAGATTCTTAATGGAATTAAATTGTTGATTAATGTATTTTCTCATGCACCAATAGATTTAACACACCAGCATAGGCCAAGTGGTCTAAGACACGCTTCTCCAGCTCAACTTTCCCATGACCGATACAGAGCTGAGTTCTAGTTCTTCACATCTTGGTTGAATCTTTTGGCTTCAAACTGGTTTAGTGCAGGTCTCAATTCCTCCCTGTCCTAGGCTAGGCCTAACTGTTTCGTCTTTACATAGCAACCACATTCTACATCCAAGGCAATATGTTTAGCATACTCGTAATAATAATAATAATAATAATAATAATAATGTTATTAGTTTTACGTCACTTTTAGCTACTGCGGCTATTAGAGATGCCGGGGTGCTGGAATCTTGCCCAGAAGGGGATCTTTAATGTGCCTGTAAATGTACTGGCACGGCTCCCTCGCATTTGCGCAAATTCAAATGCCAGCTGACTGCCCCAGGATTCGATCCTGCAACCTTGGGAACAGCAGGCGAGAACGTTACCGCTGAGCCACGCAACCAGTCTGTTTAATATATTCTAACCGTGGCCTACTCCTACAGTTCTTGTTCTCGATCCTTCCATAACTTTTCTATTCCTGAATGCCTTAGTATGAGCCCTACCCTCTTCTCAACATGACCAACTCGTGGTGTAGCGACTAGCATTCTTGGCTGTCATACCGAACGTCCGGGCTCGATTCCTGGCTCTGCAAAGTAATTTCAATTCTGGTCCGAGGTCGTGAGGCAAAACTAAGAAGAAGCGGTTTCGATACCCAACTTAGCAATCTTGAAAATGGTTTTCCGTGGTTTCCCACTTCTACTCCAAGTAAATGCCAGGATGGTTCCAACATAAAGCCCCGGCGCCTCCTTCCCAACTCTCATCTGAATTACAAATACACACACTATTACAGATTTCATAATTAAACAGATTGTCAGACAAATTCTACACACACCCTAGTACACGAGGCTACATGACCACAATATAACAAAGCCCACAAATCAACAGTCAACAGCAACAACTTCGTTTCATTACCACCCGCCAGAAACATCTGTCCATACCCATTGGTCTTAATACTACATCATTTCCTACTCAATCCACAGCCTTATCTTTATCATTCTCCTGTAACACCATAGTTCAAATGTTTCAATTCTCCTCTTTTCTGCTGCACTAATAGTCAAGGTTTCACTTCCATAGAGCGCCATGCACCAGACAAAAGCTTTCAGAAATGACTTTCTAATACGGTACCTAAATCTATATGTGATGTCAATAGATTTCTGTTCCGTAGAAATGCTTCCCTTGCCTAAGCAAACCTGCTTGTTATAT
The DNA here is from genome assembly GCA_946902985.2 of Meconema thalassinum. Classification (NCBI taxonomy): domain Eukaryota; kingdom Metazoa; phylum Arthropoda; class Insecta; order Orthoptera; family Tettigoniidae; genus Meconema; species Meconema thalassinum. Next base: position 568,375,142 of record OX336388.2, on the reverse strand, counting down.
CCTCTTTGCTTCGTCTATCAATGGCTATTTTGCTTCCCAAGTAGCAGAAGTCTCCTATTTCCTTTACCTTTTCACTTGCCAATTTTATGTCATCAGATATAAGTAGGATGAACGACTGTCCGGCGTGAAAGAGTGGATGGGGGAGGTGACACGGGCTCACACGTGTTACACCAATCAAAGCAAGGTCCTTGAAAGAACAAGCTTTTCTGTGCATAATAAATCCATTACGCATCTATCTACACACATCAAAAAAAGTTTTGCATCACCTCGGTTCCCAGATCTCCGGCATATAGACGTTGACTGTGTATATTGTATCCAAGATACAGTCCCTTTGACTGTTCATAGATGTCACTAAAACTGCTCCAAGATGTAAACAACCATGCATGAGCAGGGCCTATTAGACGGAGGGGGTACGACAGCCGATCAGTTCCAGTCATTCCACCAGGACGAAGGTACGCTGCTCATGTTGTCTGTAGTTCTATCATGCCTAGAAGGTCAATACCGCAGTTCGATCGCGTCCGCATTGTTACTTTGTGTCAAGAAGGGCTCTCAACAAGGGAAGTTTCCAGGCGTCTCAGAGTGAACCAAAGCGATGTTGTTCGGACATGGAGGAGGTACAGAGATACAGGAACTGTCGATGACAGGCCTCGCTCAGGCCGCCCAAGGGCTACTACTGTAGTGGATGACCGCTACTTACGGATTGCCGCTCGGAGGAACCCTGACAGCAATGCCACCATGTTGAATAATGCGTTTCGTTCAGCCACAGGACGTCGTGTTTCAACTCAAACTGTGCGCAATAGGCTGCATGATGCGCAACTTCACTCCCGACGTCCATGGCGAGGTCCAGCTTTGCAACCCCGACACCATGCAGCGCGGTACAGATGGGCCCAACAACATGCTGAATGGACCCCACGGAATTGGCATCACGTTCTCTTCACCGATGAGTGTCGCATATGCCTTCAACCAGACAATCGTCGGAGACGTGTTTGGAGGCACCCTGGTCAGGCTGAACGTCTTAGACACACTGTCCAGCGAGTGCAGCAAGGTGGTGGTTCCCTGATGTTTTGGGGTGGCATTATGTGGGGCCGACGTACGCCACTGGTGGTCATGGAAGGCTCCGAAACGGCTTTACGATACCTGAATGACATCCTCCTACCCATAGTGCAACCATATCGGCAGAATATTGGAGAGGCATTTGTCTTCATGGACGACAATTCTCGACCTCATCGTGCACATCTTGTGAATGCGTTCCTTCAAGATAACGACATCGCTCGACTACAGTGGCCAGCATGTTCGCCAGACATGAACCCTATCGAACATGCCTGGGATATGTTGAAAAGGGCTGTTTATGGACGTCTTGACCCACCAACCACTCTGAGAGATTTACGCCGAATTGTCGTTGAGGAGTGGGACAATTTGGACCAACAGTGTCTTGATGAACTTGTGGATAGTATGCCACGGCGAATACAGGCATGCATCAATGCAAGAGGACGTGCTACTGGGTATTAGAGGTAGTGGTGTGTACTGCAATCTGGACCACAAATGCTGAAAGTCTAGCTGTATGATGGTACAACATGCAATGTGTGGGTCTCATGAGCAATAAAACGAGCTGAAATGTTGTTTGTGTTGATCTCTATTCCCTTTGTATTTAACGGTTCCGGAACTCTTGGAACCGAGGTGATGCAAAACTTTTTTTGATGTGTGTATATATTTATAACGCTAAGCATTTGAAACAATTATAACGTATTTTTGAAGTTCTAGCCGACCGATTATAAATATTCTTGACGCATTCAAATCGTTAATGTTGTTGTTGTTGATTTATTTAAAATCGTCGTTAAGTGAATATTTTAACCTTCCATTAACATCCCAGATGTAAATCATGTGAGTGTTTGCCGTTTCGAAATAGAAAAGGGTTTTTGTTGATTATTTATGAGCTTTGCGACATCGTGGTCATGTAATCCCGTGTACTTGGGTATGAGTAATCATTGTCCCATAACCTGTTTCACTGTGCTGTCTGAACTAGTGTTTGTATTTTTAACTGGGGTAGGATTTGGGTGGGAAGTGACCATGGTCTTAAGTTAGGAACCATCCCGGTATTTGCCTGGAGTAGAAGTGGGAAACTACGGACAATCACCTCCAGGATGGGTGAGGTAGGAATCAAACCCGCCCCTTCTCAGTTCTGCCTCAAGAAGCTGAGTGTACCCCATTCCAGCCCTCAGACCAAAATTAAATTTCTTGGTAGAGCTTGGAACCGAACCCGGGTGCTCCGCGGTGACAGCCAAGAATTAACTGAGAGAGACCAAATTATTAGAGTTAAGCAGTACTGTCTTGCCGCAGTACCACAAATAAGATTGAAATTTAGTAGCCAGACTATTTGTGTATCTCTTTGCTTCAGTATGCTCTATCGAACGACAAGCATTGCATTTATCATTACGATTACGTCTACTTTCGAAACGCTCCCTGAATGACAGACCCATCTCTTTCAATACCTGTTTTGAACGAAAGTTTCAGTTTTTACAGCTCAATTTTAGTATATGACACAAAACAAACTTTGCACTCAAAGCTCTCAGTGAAAAGTATATGAATACCCGTAACAAAGTTTGAGTGTCTATCAGCAAACGACAGAATAAAATATCATATCAGGAATTTAGCTGAAGCACATCAATCTTGATTAGACATCCATTAGTCAAAGCGCATTGTGCTTTTTAAATAATATTACATAGCTTCCTTGAGAAGAAAATCAATTTCTGAAGCATGGACTGCTTCATCACACAAGTACAGATGTTTCACTCAACGTGGGGCCGGCCGCGCGGCGTGACGCGTGGAGAGTCGGACGAGCACATGGCAACTCACTGAGTTTGGGGTCGAGAGAGCGCCAGTACGAATCGCATGTAAATAACAAGCACACATAACACATAATCAAAGTAAAACCATTGTCACAGAAGATTTTGGAAATGTTCTCCACCTACATTTACACATTTCTGGCATCTTCTAAGGAAATTTTCATCAACCTAAACAGCCTCAATTTCTCTCGTGATATGTAGTTTTGAGTTCATCAAGAGTGTGAGGGTTTGTTGCATAACCCTTATTTTTCAATTTCCCATAAATAAAAATTGAAGCAATAGGCTTTAACACGTTATAAAATTTTGAAACACAATAACAATTAAACAATAACTCCGTACACACGTTATAAACTTATGACACGTGTAACTTAAAGTAGGCTATAAACGAAATAACGAAGCCAAATTTACGCGTCAAATCATGCGTCGCAACTGTCTCAGCTCCGTGTTGCAATGTGCTCGTCTGATCTTTGGCTCGACCTTCTACCTGCAGCGCAGCGCCAGCCGTGAGGCCGGCCCCACTTTAAGTGTAAGACCCTGTATAAATACTGAACACTCAAACACACGGAATTACATTCTGTTATCGCTTTCATTTTCCAGCCTAACTAGGGCAAACTTTGAACTAATACGACCAGGCTCACTTTCATAATAGATGTTTACCATATATTTATATTCTTGGTGGTCAATCTACTGTACTTGTTTAAAATCCTAATGCAATCGGTTTACCTATAATCTAATAATTTTGAAAATACATCAAAATAATTTCGTTTCTTACATGTTTGTCTTTGGGCACATTTTTTGATTAAATCTACAGGTGCAAATAAAATGCATTTTAATTTAGAGAAGATCCTTGTTAATTACCCAATAATAACTTAATGTTTTTTTTATTCACAGAAATTATTTTACAGAACAAGAGGTAGTGTCCGTAGATTATGTATCGCAAGTACGACCGCCATCGGAGCTTGAGCCTGAGAGTCCCGCAATGTTGGCAGGCCCACTTTCCAATTGTGCCACAAATAGTCTCTTCTACACTAACCAACTCATAACATAGATGTAGAAAGCACTGCAAAGCTAACCATGGCACATAGTGTTTTGTTGTTACCCATAGTGATTTAAAATATTCAACCCACCCGTTCAGGAGAAGAAATAAAATCTTTCAATCTTTTCCAAGGTTTAATCAAATAACATCAATGAAATATTTGTAAATAACAATATTCGCCTTCTTTAAATAAGTTGTTGATCCTTTTAGGGGCTTTGCGACATAGTGGTCATGTAGCCCCGTGTACTTCAGTGTGTGTAGAATGGGTCTTTTCATAAATAATGCACACTTTTGTCTTTTACTTGCATGTTTATTGTGGTTGTTTTTTTCTTCAATATCTCTTTACAGTCCTTCAATATAGTCTCCCTGATTCTCTATGACCGAATCCCAACGTTTCGGAAGCTTTATTATTCCATCCAGGATACCACTTCTATTCATCTGTCGAATGGCTCGGGTATTGGTGGTAAAAAGAAGGATAACGACGTCCACACATAGGCTTTTTCACTTCGGGAACAAGTCGACATCTGATAAACTCATATCCGGGCTGCAGGGTGGATGTGGCGATACTTCGCATCCATATTCGCGCAGTTTTGGGCCTACAACATTGGCAATATGCGGGCAAGGACTGTCATAGAGAATGAGTGACCCAGCCTCGAGCAACTGAAGTCGTGTTTTGTTCATCAAATCATTTGTCAGAATACGGAATACTGATGTTGGGGGAATTCCTGTGGCTTCAGAGAGTTCCCCACAACTCGAACGGCGATCTTTTTCAAGAGCATATGTCACAAGATTCACACTTCATTCATCTGTTGACGATTTTTGCCATCCGGGTCTTAGATTATTGTCTATGCTCGTACGATCACCGCGAAAACGATTAACCGAACGTGAAACTGTACTACGATTCACTATAAACTCACCACAAACTTCACTTAACGCATTGTAGATTTCTGTCGGGTTTTTGTCGTGTTAAGATTCGATCTTGATGTAGGGTAAAGTTAAGTAATTCCGTGATACTAAGCTTTTTTTTTGTTACTATTTCTGAAATTTTAGATTTCAGTTATTTCGATTCATTTCATGTTAAAGAGGAATGAATACCCTACGGAACATTTCTGGCATATATCTTGCAAATATTCATAAGTTATTTCAAGGTATTAACTAACAAAATCTGGTAGTAGAAGTAGGTAACGCCGCGATATTCAAGTTACTCCGTGATAGTGTTCAAGTTACTCCGTGATAGCATGGTGTTCACCATTCAGTGTACTTTTTAATCGTGAAAACTAATGTTTAATGTAATACAAGTGTTCAAATCGTATGTAGACTATACGTTTCTATTACCCCATATTGCCCATATTGAAACATTTCACTACACAGTTTTGTTTATAGAAAAAACCTTCTATACAAAATATTCCATATTTTAAGTCTTCCTAATCACTATCAGATGCCTCACACCTATCACACATAAAATATACATTATAGGTACCAGACATTACAAAACTGATAATCAATCCATTCGGCTCCATTCTTCCTCTTGGTGTCATCTGCCAGGGGAGCCACCTCACGCACCACAACCATCATCGTCATTGTTCTGTGGTCTGGAATTATGCCAATACCGATCTATTGTGTCTATCTTGACACATTATCTTCACTTCAAATTCAGGTGACACAACGAATGGCTTTCCAATTTTTGCAAGGGTTGCACTTCCTGGATCGGCTGAATATTTTGGGCAATAATCCTTTAGTGTACTCCACGGGTTAGTAAAACGTCTACTGGTCTCGTATACTGACCATCCTTCTCCCTTCATCGACCTCAATGCTTCTTTAAGTGTTTCAGCTGTGTAGGAGCGAGTCTCTTTATTCCGTTTTGGCACCATTTCAGCGTCCAACCTAAGAAAAAAGTACTTATTGCTAAGCTCACACATCTTGCATTCGTAACACTACATGCATATACGTTTTGTATGCGAATGGTCTGCAACTTACCTCTGACTAGTGTTAAAATGAAACTTATACAATGCAACAGCTGTTTGTAAGAAATTATAATCTTCACCACAGATTTCACTGGATGTGGATCACTTGTTGAAATGTCAACTCTCTTGTTATTAAATTTTTAAACCTCATTGAGTTGGTCAAAGATAGAACGCAAGGGCTTCCTGGATTCCTGGTTTCTACTGCCAACTGTTGGTAAAAACTTAGAACTTTCGGAATTGAACCTACGTAGTGATAGAGGAAATACGCTTTATCACGGTGTTACTTGATATCATGGAGTAACTTTACTCTACCCGACCTTTGGTCTTCAACAATCACAGTACCCGACACCCCTTCAGGGTCCATTTCTACCTCTCGGCAACTTTAGGTTAGAGTACACAGCGAATAACCAACACCACGTGCTTCTTCCTCAAGCTCCCAACTCCATCGGACGCAATTTTCATTGTTGTTGAGTCATCCCATCCACAGGTGAGTTAGCCGTGGTGGTTACGGCATGACTGATGGCAGTCGCTCACATCCGGGAGGCGAGGAGGTTCGAATCCCCCCGCCAGCAACCTTGAAGATGGTCTTCTGTGGTTTCCCATCTTCCTTCCAGGCAAATGCCGGGGTTGGTCCCTAACTATAGGCCACAGCCGCTACCTTCCAACTCCTCGTCTTTACATTCCAACTTCCCTCCTTCCCTCCCCAACGGTACTTGTAGCTCACCCATTGGGTGTCCGTCTCGAAGCAGCTACAAAACTGGCGAGCCGAACATGTCCTCGGACACTCCCGGCACTAAAAGCCATACGCTAAAAAAAAAAAATCCCATCCACAGAAATACTGACCTGTGCATTATTTATGAAATGACCTCCGTATATAGACTACACATTTTGAATGATATAGTGATATATACCTTCGTAAGAACAGTAATATTTGATTCAGATATTTATTTTTTAGCTAAAATTATATCTTTTGAGAGGACTGCATTCGACTTTGATATTTTTTCCAACCATTATATTATTTTATTAATGCAGCCAATGGCCATGTACTTTTCTTTTCAGGACGGGTCAGGGAAGGGATATTGGAAGGAAATCGGCCGTGGACCTATTGAAAGGAACCGTCCCGGCATTTGCCTGGTGGTGAAAATGGGAAACCACGAAATCCATTTTCAGGACGGCCGAGGTGGGATTCGAACCCACGCTCTTCCGATGCCAGCGACGCATGAGGTAGCGCGTAGGCGCTCTCGGCCACCGCGGCCATTATGATAAATGTTTACTAAACGGAAAATTTATATGCACAATTACGGTGTGAGTTTCTTATTTTCGACGTGTATATTTGTGTGTTACCTCCATTACAAATACACACACTACTAATACAGACACCACAGTGACTCAGGTTATCAGACAAATTATACACACACGCAAGTACACGGGGCTACATTACCACGATGTTACAAAGCCATTAAAGGAATCAACAGCAGGTTTTGTGTCACGAAGCTGAATGTGCCCCATTCCAATCCTCGGACCAGAAACTTTCCTTACTAGGGCAAAAATAAGGAATAACTTTGAGGAGATGGGTTTTATTTCCACCTCAGGAATCCTAGAATTGGTTTTCCCTTGCTTTTAAAAATAAAATAAAAACAATGGAATTATATCTTACATATGGTCACAGCCACCTCCTACCCAATCCTAACTTTAATTACAAATATGGGGCGTGGTGGCACAGCGGTCAAGCTGATGGCCTCTCACCAAGGCGGGCCGGGCTCGATTCCCGGTCAATGCATGTGAGATTTTTGAAGTGAAATGCCATGTCCTGTGGTTCGGATTCCACGTAAAAAGGAGGTCCCGTAGCTCATGATTGCGAAATTAACGGTCACGTCAAAATACAAGCTTCTTCTCCTTCTCCTTAAATTACAAATACTCACACTAATACAATCATCAAGCAGATTTCGCACTCGCCCAAGTACACAGAGCTAAATGACCACGGTTCGAGAAACTATAAATGAGTCAACAACAACGCTGCTGGGTGAATACTTCCTACGACAGTTTCCAAGTCCACATTTTTTTCTTTTTACTCGAGTCATAATATAGAGCCTATTATAGCCAAGTTAAAACGCTAATTTCATTCGGTAACGACCGTCACGAGTATCCGCTGTAATCCATGTACTAAACTTGAAATGATGTCGTAAAGTGTGTCCACAAAATGGAATATGGTGTCTCTTACTGCTGAATACGAGCCAAGCTCATCTAACAGGGCGCGTTTTCATCATAAGGAGATTATTATCTAATGTGCTTCTAAGGAACACATTCACTTAGATTAGGGTTCTCTAAAAAATCCACTCCACTCCACTCCACTCCACTCCACTCCTCTACTTTGGGTATGGCTATAAAACAAGAATTGACCATAAACAATAGGCAGGAATTGGACAAATTCCATGCGAGTAATTCCAAGAATTGGATTTCCACGACGACGAAATGAATTTGTCACAAAAGCAACAAGCAGCTATGCGAACGTCGGCGATTACTTCTATAGAAGATATCGGGCAAGAGAAATTAACTGAAGATTGCACAGTCAAAATGACGAGATTGTTCTCCTGGACCATGTCTTGATTTTTTGGACAACCTCAGATTTGCTGATGATGTACCAGTCAACCTAGAACCCGTCAATTAAACCATAGTTTGCGGTTACTTGGTTTGTGTTCGTTGAAGGGAGGATGGAGTGTGACATTTGCTTTAGCAACATCTCGCTCCCTAGAAATTTGACACCGTTAATGGAACTCTTTTTTTTTTAGCGTATGGCTTTTAGTGCCGGGAGTGTCCGAGGACATGTTCGGCTCGCCAGTTTTGTAGCTGCTTCGAGACGGACACCCAATGGGTGAACTACAAGTACCGTTGGGGAGGGAAGTTGGAATGTAAGGACGAGGACTTGGAAGGTAGCGGCTGTGGCCTATAGTTAGGGACCAACCCCGGCATTTGCCTGGAAGGAAGATGGGAAACCACAGAAGACCATCTTTAAGGTTGCCGGCGGTGGGATTCGAACCACCTCGCCTCCCGGATGTGAGCGACTGCCAGCAGTCATGCCGTAACGACCACGGCTAACTCACCCGGTGTTAATGGAACTGATTATGCATCAGGACAGAAGGGGAGGGGGGGGGGGGCTTCGATATCCAAAAAATAGCTTTTTGCTTCAATTAAACATATATAGGCTATTGTTGAAGCTGCTGTGCACTATTGTCGGAGGTCCCCCAAACTTATGAGTGTAATACGGGGGGTCTTGCCTTTTCTTCCCTTTCAGAATGTGTTTTGCTGCAGTGTGACGGCTAAATACATCAGCAGACTGTTAGTGAAATTATACTAAGTTCATAAGACCTATATTAACTGATATTGGTTTGGTAAGAATACCCAGAGAGTTTGTCGCCCGGTGACCACTCAAAGCCTTGGTTCAGGAAATCTTTAAATTGTGAGATGAAAGAGGCTGACTTTCACTTCTCACAGGTAATATTATCGATATGTGAAGACTGTATTATGTTCATTGTGCAACAGGAAGTGCGATCGTTACCACCTAATATTCTGTGGCAAGAGAACAAAAGACAATCAGAGATTATATTGAAAACCGAACTGTTTATATGACAATGTATTATCTGTAGGTTCAATGCTCTTTCGAACGCGTCGTGTTTTAATTGATGGGGAGGGGGGACAGACACACACACACTTATGCACACAACTTTGGCCCGTGTAGATCTCATAACTCTACTTTTTTCTAATTGTGCGGATATCCGCGGGTTTATCCAAGGATATCTGCATCAACGCAGGGTTTTATCTATAACCCACCCTACGTCCCCTTTTTATAGATCACGACTTATATAGTAAAATTCCACCAGAGTCCGCCTTGATACGCGTGAATTATGGAAGAATACAGCAATGCTAACCCCTCATAATCTTTATCCAGACTTGTGGTTCTTGCCTAGACCAATAATTACTAGGTAGTGTGATAATTTGTGTGCCTCGGTAACAGTTGAAGAGACCTCATGCGCCTGGCAAACATGGCTGCAGTCTTTGAATAAGCAAGAAATAGAAATTTTCACATATTTCTGGAGCAGTAGTGATCATAGTAACTTCAATCGGTAATGTTCCCCTGAATTAGAAACAAGGTATGAAAATCATATAATATCCAAGTACAAGTGTAAAATCCACGATCAGCACACGTTCAGAATGAATGAAACTAAATATACCGTTAGAATATCAAGAGTCCGCAGATAAATATGACACAAAGAACAACATTAGGAATCTTTCAAGATTATCAGCATTCTGGAGCCCCTTAACAACAACAACAACAACAACATCGGCATGAATAAACAGCATAGATTAAATTCCTTGGCAGAGCCCGGAATAGGACTCAGGACCATTAGGACAGGAGTTTCGATGCTTACCCTGAAACTACAGATTGCGGCTTGCATCGGAAGAAAACAAGAGTCGACAAAGGACATAAGAATACAAAGTAGAAGCATTAACTGAGGATTCTCCTGGCTAACAGAGCTAATAGGCAACTGCGTGACTTTAACAGGCCGTTACAGTTGGAATACGAACATATTCTCATGAATGGATAAGCAGGCAAATCCTTCTTCTTAGTGCTGGCCTTAATTCCCGACAGACGTACGCATTAACATATAAAGTACTTGCATAATCTGATCTTGACTATTAGTTTGGGACCCATATCAAGTTACAGCTCCCTGGGGATATCCGGAATGTGTATTCAAATTGCGCCATCCCAATGCCATACTATATCCCACAATCGCTTTTTATAAACCACACCAGTGAAAATTACTTTCCACAGGAAAACATGCTAAATTCAATTGCATTAATCTACAACATTGTTATTGTTGTTGCTGTTGTTTTCGTCGTCGTTCTGCTTCATTTAGGAGCTTGCGACATCGTGATCATCAGTTCTATGTATTTGAATGTGAGTGGAATTTTGTTTCAACCTGTGTTGTATTGAAGTCTAGCAATGTGTATTGAATTGTGCCTACGATTGGAGACAGCGCCCCAGGTATTGAAATAAGAAACCATCCCTGGATTTGCTTGAACTTAGTGTTGAAAAAAACTCGTCGATAAACCACCCTCTGCTATCTGCGTTGGGAATTCAACCTTTGACCTCCAAACGCTAGTCACACAATTCAGTCGGTTGATACCGAGCTGCGCTAATGGGTTCTCTACACGGGGTCAATTAGGAAATTCCTAACAGAGGAGGTTGCCTGAGGCGTGTTTCACTGCCCTCCCCCTCCAATTCAAACTTCACGTGAAAGTAAATATTGTCGGAATGAGCCAACCTGCACTGATCTTCACTATCTGCTCTTGTTATCTACACACATCAAAAAAAGTTTTGCATCACCTCGGTTCCAAGAGTTCCGGAACCGTTAAATACAAAGGGAATAGAGATCAACACAAACAACATTTCAGCTCGTTTTATTGCTCATGAGACCCACACATTGCATGTTGTACCATCATACAGCTAGACTTTCAGCATTTGTGGTCCAGATTGCAGTACACACCACTACCTCTAATACCCAGTAGCACGTCCTCTTGCATTGATGCATGCCTGTATTCGTCGTGGCATACTATCCACAAGTTCATCAAGACACTGTTGGTCCAAATTGTCCCACTCCTCAACGACAATTCGGCGTAAATCTCTCAGAGTGGTTGGTGGGTCAAGACGTCCATAAACAGCCCTTTTCAACATATCCCAGGCATGTTCGATAGGGTTCATGTCTGGCGAACATGCTGGCCACTGTAGTCGAGCGATGTCGTTATCTTGAAGGAACGCATTCACAAGATGTGCACGATGAGGTCGAGAATTGTCGTCCATGAAGACAAATGCCTCTCCAATATTCTGCCGATATGGTTGCACTATGGGTCGGAGGATGTCATTCAGGTATCGTAAAGCCGTTTCGGAGCCTTCCATGACCACCAGTGGCGTACGTCGGCCCCACATAATGCCACCCCAAAACATCAGGGAACCACCACCTTGCTGCACTCGCTGGACAGTGTGTCTAAGACGTTCAGCCTGACCAGGGTGCCTCCAAACACGTCTCCGACGATTGTCTGGTTGAAGGCATATGCGACACTCATCGGTGAAGAGAACGTGATGCCAATTCCGTGGGGTCCATTCAGCATGTTGTTGGGCCCATCTGTACCGCGCTGCATGGTGTCGGGGTTGCAAAGCTGGACCTCGCCATGGACGTCGGGAGTGAAGTTGCGCATCATGCAGCCTATTGCGCACAGTTTGAGTTGAAACACGACGTCCTGTGGCTGAACGAAACGCATTATTCAACATGGTGGCATTGCTGTCAGGGTTCCTCCGAGCGGCAATCCGTAAGTAGCGGTCATCCACTACAGTAGTAGCCCTTGGGCGGCCTGAGCGAGGCCTGTCATCGACAGTTCCTGTATCTCTGTACCTCCTCCATGTCCGAACAACATCGCTTTGGTTCACTCTGAGACGCCTGGAAACTTCCCTTGTTGAGAGCCCTTCTTGACACAAAGTAACAATGCGGACGCGATCGAACTGCGGTATTGACCTTCTAGGCATGGTAGAACTACAGACAACATGAGCAGCGTACCTTCGTCCTGGTGGAATGACTGGAACTGATCGGCTGTTGTACCCCCTCCGTCTAATAGGCCCTGCTCATGCATGGTTGTTTACATCTTTGAGCAGTTTTAGTGACATCTATGAACAGTCAAAGGGACTGTATCTTGGATACAATATACACAGTCAACGTCTATATGCCGGAGATCTGGGAACCGAGGTGATGCAAAACTTTTTTTGATGTGTGTAAAACATGCATTAGCAAGTTTTGGCATTATTCCAGATTCCAGAATTTTTTTTAGCCTTGCACTTGAAGGTCAAGTTCGGTCATTTTCTTAGGGTTTCACAGTTACTATTCATACCTGTGGGCCTACATTTCAATTTTGATGTTGTAGCTCCATAAAAATGTATTCGTAGGCAAATTATAGCTTGCACTATGAGATTTAAAATGATATCGTGTGAACCAAAATCCTCGTTGTGACAGCTCACAATAACAAAATGTATACTTTCCTATAACTCGCAATTATCCACCTCTTTGACTTATGTTAGCGGCACTGATTATATTTACGGAACCTACAACAGGTCCAGGTGTATGTAGCTCAGTTCGACCATCCTGATTCAGTCATAGACTGTGACTCAGGTCACTCGGCTATGCTGGTGGGCAGTTAGAAACTATAATAATAATAATAATAATAATAATAATAATAATATGGGTTTTATGTCTCTTAACTGTTGTGACTTATGAGACGCATGAGTGTCCGAATTCTGCCCTCGAATGGATCTTAAACGTCCCAGACAATACATTGACATGACTCTCTCGCATTTAAGTAACCTCAATTGCCAACTGACTACGCGAGGATTAGTTCCCGCAACCTTGGGCACAGTGGGCAAGAACGTTACTATTGCGCCACGCATCTAACAACATAAGTGAACTCAGATTTTTATTTTCCAAACTTCGTTTCTATCTCAGATCAGGTAAGCAAAAACAAAGTTATGTTGAATTTTTGTCTCCCTCTCAGTTTGTTTTTAAATATGGCTTGGGCAACTTGTCTTTAAATTAAATTATTACCAACTAGTATAAAATGAAATTAATGTAAATTAATGTGAATTAATTAAACAGTAGTTTCGGCCGCATTGTGACCATCCTCAGTTTTGTGCTGATACAGTATGTAATCTAAATAAACCTGTTCTTATGTAATTCAATTTATTTATTTGTCTAGCCTGTGTGAGTTTTGACTAGCTGTCTGTCTGTCTGGGAGTATCTCTCTTTTCTCTTTTTATGTCAATAAATTTCTGTCTGTGTAGTAGACTTATGCCTGTCTATCTTTGTCTCTTTGTAAATCTACATATTAGGTGCTTATTCCATTGGGTGTAGAACTCCTTGCCACCTTTCAAATTCGAAATCCGTGTCAATCCAGCTTTCAACCATTAGACCACCTTCATTCATAAAGTGTTTTCTCTAGCTGTTTCACTGGTTGGTTCCTCAGTTTAGGGGCTGCGACAACGCGGTCATGTAGCTCCGTGTACTTTGGGCGTGTGTAGAATCTGTCTAATAACCGGTGTTAATAGTGATGGCTGCAGAACTGCAGGACTGCAGAAGATCAATTTCAACTAGTTCCTGTTTTTGCTACCAAATGCTACCGACAACGACAACTAGCTGTGAACTTGGCTACTATATGCCACCACAACCGGCACCTGGCGACGAACGTTGGAAATTAATACAGCGTTAATCAAATCTAACCTACAAATTGAGCCTTACACGATTCTAGTCAGTGAAAGGTTCTTTTACATGCCATAAATCTATGTCATGGGTCCGCTGGCTTTACTTCCCCTCCGAAGGAAGGCAACTGAGGGATTTCTAACGCTCTTAAAAAGTCCGACGACTTCGGCCGGGTTCGAACCCGCGATCTTGGGCATAGAAGCTCAGCATGCTACCAACTACGCCGCCGAAGCCGCATAGCTGTTTCATTCAAATTCTATCTCCATTGTATTCATCAGCTCCTGTATTTGTATGTGTGGATCTGTTTTTTTAATCAACTCTATAGTGGTGTGTGTAGGCCTAATTATTTGATCACTTGTATTAGCAGGTGGGGATTGAAAGGAGGCAATTATGACCTTTAATTAGGTACCATCGGGGTATTTTTATAGAATAAAAGTGGGAAAACTACAGAGAAACACTTTTAGGATGGCTGAGGTGGCAATCAAACCCACCTCTTCTCAGATACACACACGAAGTAGAGAGTACCTTGTTCCAGCCCTCAATCTAGAATTCAATTTCCAGGCTTGTGCGGAAATCGAAACAGAGCCTTTGAAGCAGTTGTCTCATTGCGTACGCCTAGATCATAAGAGGTGCATATGAATGAATATGCTGGATTGCCTAGAACTTGCTGAAGAGCCTCTCAGTGGTGGTGTTCATAAGCCAAGACCGAAATCTGGCGGGACTGCTGATATGGCCTGTCCGTTGGGAGCACCCTTCTCCTTGGCCGCTATGGGATTTATAATAGCAACTCGTTAATAATGGATTGAAGCATCAAGTGGGCCGACCTTTCCTCAGAGGAGAGGCGCTTGGGGCCGTATCGACCGCGCCGACACGCCGTATGAACACTGTGCACTATTGCACTGGGCTAGGTCAGTTTTCATTCATTTGTTTATTTATGTATTATTATTATTTCCGATTATTCCCCTTCAGGAGAGCGTGAGAACTTGAGCCACTCACAGCTTCACTTCCGTTTCCTCTCTTCTTTTCTTCCCAAAACCTCTTCATTAGTTCACTGTGCTTTTTCTTCCTTTCCTCTGTCCATTTTTTCCCTGATGTGTCTTTCCTTGAAACTTGTACAATTTTTGTGTTTCTGATTTTATTTCTAAATTGTTCTCTGTCCTCAAAGTCGTCTTCAGAAAATGTAAGTAAGTCCATGTCTTCATGTACTTCTTGTATCCAACTGGTCTTTAATTTACTTGCATTCACGATATTGAAAATCTTCTTAGTGAGTCTGTTCTCATCCATCCTATATATGTGTCCATAGAACTGCAGACGTCTCTTCCTAAATTTATCTATAATGGTGTCTGTATTTTCATAAAGTTCCTTTGTTGGTCTCCTGACCCAAATTCCATTACGGAAAACAGCGCCATGGATTTTCATAAGAATTTTTCGTTCCTGTTTCTCAATATTCTTGTCATTCCTCTAATGACGGATTCATTTATTTATTTATTTAATTATTTATTTATTATCATGTTAGAACACTTTTTTGTGTTGCCTTAGTAATCGAAATTAATGCATTCCAGTAGGTTAACACGAGTGTATCCAATTGTAATGAGTGCTTCCCTAAACCTGAACATAAAATTGCATAAGAAGGGGTGGGTTTTCCATCTCGATTCCACCCAAACGCCGGCAAATTAGGTCACCACCGCCTTCCCAGTCCTCACCTGAATTACAAATACACACAACACTACAGTTTACGCCACGGTTTTTGGCCGGTGAGCCCCGGTTTCACAATCGTACAGAGGGCAGGTGGAGAAACTCACAAGCGTGCAATTGATACGAGAGTTCTCAGTTGCGCAGAAAGCAACTCATGTATCAATTGCACATGCCTGAGGTTTACCACCTGTCCTCTGTACGACCGCGCAATTGGGGCTCACTGGACAAAAACTGTGGCAATCACACAAGTTTCTAGACAATTTATTAATTTCTCCTATGTTCGATTTTGGCCTATTTTGGACCACGGGAAACAATTGACTTGCTGATTAGTCCATTTTTCTGCTCCCAGAAATTCGTCATCCTTTCACTGTGGATTCTCTTCCTTTCTTCCGACCGGATGTTCTTGGCTCTTCTCCTTTGCTTTTCCTAGTACCCCTTGAATGCGTGAATCGTAACTCGAAACACCTCTCTATTCCAGATCTCATTTGGACTGACCCCAACTTCCTCCATATCCTTTCTTATTTCATCTACCCATTTTGTAGACGCTTTTATCTTGGTGATGTAATTAAAGATTTTCTTCGTTAGTCGACTATCGTTCATTCTCGTAAGGTGTCCATTGAACTTCAATCTTCTCTTCCGTATGGTATCTGTGGTTTTTTTCGGCTTGTCCGTAAAGATCTTTGTTTCGCCTCTTCCGCCATGTACCATCGTTTCTATTTTCGGGTCGTAAGATCTTCCTCAAGATTTTTCTTTCTTTCTTCTCCAGTTCCTCTAATTCACCTTTCTTGTTCAGTATCAAACTTTCTAAACTGTACAATCCCTCGCTCTGTAAGATATTGTTCTTTTGTTGTACCTATTCTGTACTAATTTATATGATAATTCCATCTTTCTAATCCTCCCTTTGTTTGCTGCATTATCCAGTCCGTTAGGCTGGATCCATTCACCAAGATATTTAACGTATCCGACCTCGTGATCTTCCCATATTTTGTTTTCTAAGTGCTTTTCGTTATCATGTTTGTATTCCCTGTAATCTGTTTTTAGCCTACTTTCAATTTTTGCAAAAAAATGAAAGTAGACTTATGAGATCAACACAGGGCGAAAAAAAGTGTATCTGTCAGTGTGTGTGTGTGTGTGTGTGTGTGTGTACTCTGAATGTCTGTCCCCCCCCCCCTATCAATTCGAACACGGTGAACGCGAAATGAACGAAATTTGGTACAAAAGTAGCACTAGCAAAGGACACCTCAGTGTCATATTTTATATCGCCGCCATCTTGACAGAAACGTAATGGCGGTCACACAAATGTTCAAAGCTTAAATCAAATTACGACTAACATAATCATCCGATCTCTACCAAATTTAGCAACATCATACCTCTATGGAGGAGGCATCCTTTGACCAAATTAATAGGTCATTAGCCTAATAGTTTGCGGATGGCGGCCATCTTTGTGTCAAAATCGATTCCCCCTATTAATTCGAACACGGTGAAAGAGAATGGAACGAAATTTGGTACAGAGGTAGCACTAGCAAAGGGCACCTGTGTCATGTTTTATATCGCCGCCATCTTGACGGAAACGTAATGGCGGCCACACAAATGTTCAAAGCTTAAATCAAATTACGATTAACCTAATCATCCGATCTCTACCAAATTTTGCAACAACATACCTTTGTGGAGGGAGCATCCTTTGACCAAACTAATATGTCAATAGCCTATTATTTTGCGGATGGTGGCCATATTTGTGTGAAAACCGGTTCCCCTATTAATTCGAACACGGTGAAACCGAATGGAATGAAATTTGGTACAGAGGTAGCATTAGCAAAGGGCACCTCAGTGTCATATTTTATATCACCGCCATCTTGACGGAAACGTAATCGCGGCCACCCAAATGTTAAAAGCTAAAATGTAATTACGACCAACCTAATAATCTAGTCTCTACCAAATTTTTCAACAACATATCTTATGTGGGAAGCATATTTTGACCAAACTGCAAGATCATCAGCCCAATAGTTTGCAGATGGTGGACAAGTATGTGTGCAAATCGATTCCCGCTATCAATTCAAACACGGTGAAACCGAATTGTACGAAATTTGGTACAGAGGTAGCACTAGCAAAGGGCACCTCAGTGTCATGTTTTATATCGCCGCCATCTTGACGGAAACGGAATGACGGCTACCCAAATGTTAAAAGCTTAAATCAAATTACGACCATCCTAATAATATAATTTGATCTCTACCGGATTTTGCAACAACATGCCTTTTTGTGGAAAGCATCTTATGACTGACTACAAGGTCATCAGCCCAATAGTTTGCAAATAGCAGCCATGTATGTGTGCAAATCCATTCCCCATATCAATTCAAACACGGTGAAACCGAATTGAATGATTTTTTTTACAGAGGTAGCACTAGCAAAGGGCACCTCATATTCATGTTTAATATCCCTATAGCACGTTGTATTTCAACAAGCTACTACAACCAACATCCATTATACTCCTTGAAAAGGACAAAGAGTTATAACAATACCCATGCATTTAGGAGAAAGTAGGCTATAAGTTCTTTATTGAACATCTTGTTTCATACGAGATCCTCAGTCCAGTTTTACCTGCAATTTCGTGTAATTTTTCAAGCAATATTTTAATTTCGTCTTTATTTTCAGCTAGCAATGCCATGTCATGCGCAAAATGCTAAGCAATCAACCTTGCTTCTTTGTACCTAAACATATTCCTTCTATCCCTTCTTCTCTCATGGCATTCCTCCTTGTTCTCATTATTTATTTATTAATTTATTTTAGATTTGAATCAGAAAATGACTGCAGCTCATTTGTGGGCTGGGTGCTGTGCCATGTACGGTACGTGAGAATGTTCAATGGTTTTTTTAATACTAATTCTATCCTGACTTATGTGGTGGGTGATTGGTGAGTATCAAACTCTCGGAACTTTTCTTCATTTTCTTGAACAAACTGCTACAATGCAAACAATCATCATCAGCATCATTTATCGCAAGTACTACCCTACCAGGGAATTGTTACCGCTAGAAGGAGAGCGCAGCTGTTGTGTATACATTACGCAATCTCGCCTCGTTATAGCTGCAGCGAGCGGCTTGCGGGGCTATGGCGGGGGGGGACTCGTGTAGAGTCATATGCAACAATGAGAACACACCGCACGGCCCAGCATGAATCAGGCACACAAATAACGTCCATCGCAGGCGTGTGGCTGGGCGGAGCGCATTAGTTCCGATTTCCGCCACCGGTAACAATTCGCTGGTAGGGTAGTAACAGGCCATTAAGACCCATAGCAGAAAAACAAGGGATACAATAATTATTAATTACAATATAAATACCAAGCATAACATAATATAACATCGTACTTCATAACAGGAAGAAGAATGATTTCAGCTTCTCAAATAATGGTTGCATATATTAGAACAACGATTTCTATCCCTGGCATCTTCCATACTTGCAGCTGGATCCATCTGGTTCAGTGCCAACATAACTCTCTCTCTCTATCTATCTCTATCTCTCTACTGATGTCTGCCATTTAAAAACGGCGATATAACTCCTCTTTACTCCGTCTTTCCCAACTGTCAGTTTCTGGGCAGTATTTTGGGCCATACATTTTACGCAGCAAACAATAGAGAAATAAATGAAATACCAAAACAACATAAATATGAAGCATAAATACAATAAAATTAAATGTTTCGAATCAAGAAATTGCGCTCTACATATTGGCCCAGAGCACAAGCTTTGCTACTTTGGGGCCATTGTCTCCTATTTTGTGTACAAAGTTTGAAGCAAATAAATGTATGTTCATCTACCCCTTATTACTCCCGTTTCCAATGGGGTCGGGGATCCGATGAAAGTCTATGTGGCGGGTGGTTTCTTCGACCGGATACCCTTCCTAACGCCAACCTCATGACACGAGCTAATGAGTGGTGAAATGAATGAAGATGAATGGAACTGGGCAAGGATGTGGAAGTAAGTCAGAAGGTACCGTCCTAGCATTTGCCTGGAGTTGAAAATGGGGAAACCACGGAAAACTATTTCAAGGATGGCTGACGGTGGGCTTGAACTCACCGAGTCCACAGGGAGCTTTTTGAGTACATAAAATTGGTTCCTCAGAAGAAGTACAGATCATTTGGTAAAAGGTAACTCTACGTAAGTTGGAACTTTTTCCATATGTTCACCAACAATTTAGGTAGCGTCCCTCTCGGGCCCACTAGGAAACCATATTCGGTGATGGGAGTTAATTATCCTTTAATAAGTAGACATGGGCCCATTGATTGTCAGCCTCTCGATGTTCACAATGTGTGGTTGATGTTCGTTTGTTCCTAGTCATATTCTTGAATCTAAGGAGTATGCATTATCTCTTTCTTTGCAAATGGCTATAATATCTATTCTTTTAGTGCTTCCACCTGAAGTCAAGCAATAAACGCCATCATAAACTTCCCAGCCATTGTCACGAAATGTTTTGGTAATATGACCACGAATAGTATTTTATGATGGTGCGCATTTCGAAGTAATGAGCCGAACGTACAGTAACTAAGGGTTTAACCTCATTACAGGCACCCCTGTAGCGAGCCTCCGTGGCTTAGGCGGCAGCGCGCCGGCCTCTCACCGCTGGGTACGTGGTTCAAATCCCGGTCACTCCACGTGAGATTTGTGCTGGACAAAGCGGAGGCAGACAGGTTTTTCTCCGGGTACTCCGGTTTTCCCTGTCACAATTCCATTACAGCAACACTCTCCACTATCATTTAATTTCATCTGTCATTCATTTAACCATTGCCCCAGGGGAGTGCGACAGGTTTCGGCAGCCGGCACAGTTAATATCCTCGCCGCTAGATGGGGACTTAATTCATTCCATTACCTGACCCGGTCGGTGGACTGGAAGCAGGCTGTGGATTTTCATTTTTCACAGGCACCCCTGTAGTGGTTATCACCTTGACTTCTACCAAACAAGCTTACAACAACTTCGTGCAGAAACGTGCACAAACTGTACAAAAATAAGAATACACAATTATACTGAATGAATGTCAGTTCTGGCAATAGACTACTACAGACTTCACACATTTATCGCATGTCACAACATGATAACTGGCACCGTGCTGATCACAGAGTTTACACATGCAATCGGGTCCTGGGTCGTTATGATACGTTAATGTGCACACATTGTGGTATTTAGTTATTATCCGTGTTCGAATCAAATTAGATTTTGCCAGTAAGTAGCAACAGTTATAGCATTGGCATTTGCAGCCAAAAGATCGTCTTTTGAACATATGTCCTCCATCAAGGGGCAGATCAGCAGGTGTTCTGGATCTTGTAACATGCTGCAGTCACAGAACTCATCATTGTTGACGAGCATGTTCCATTTCATGAGATTGTTTCTGCAGCGTGAAACCCCGGTCCTCAGCCTGTTCAATGATTTCCAAATTCCATATGGCAAGTTGTGACCAGGTGCCATTTTTTCTGATAGAGGAATAGTTGGGTCTGTGATCTCTGTCTTCCATATCTTCACACGGGCAGCTTCTTGTGAGCCTTCGACGGCTGTTACTCCCCTCAAAAAGCTGTTTCTGGACTTAAGTCTCTGTCGGGCTGGTTGTTGGCCGAAAAGTGGATGCCTTGAATCGGTTTCTTACCGTTTCTTCTCAGATGCTGCTGCTACCATTCTTCAGACATGAGGTGGAGAAATTCCAATAAGAGGGTAGATCCTCTGAAGTGGTGTTGGTCTAAGACACCCAGATACAATCCTGGAAGTCTCTTTCAGAGCTATATCCTCCTCTTTGGAATGTGGAGAAGAAAGCCAAACTGGTGCTGCATATTCAGCAGCTGAGAAGCTCAGTCCAAGGGCTGAAGTTCTGAGAGTGGTGGGGTGAGCACCCCATGTTCTTCCTGTTAGGCATCTTAGTATGTTATTTCGTGCAGATACTTTACTTTTGGTGTTCAAGCAATGTTGCTTGAAAGACAGAGTACGATCGAGGGTGACACCAAGATATTTTAGTGTAAAACAATGAAGGATTGTTTCACCTTGCCACTTATTGTTCAGTGTCCTCTTTGCTTCTTTATTTCGCAAGTGGAAAGCACAAACTTGCATTTTGGCTGGATTTGGCTTCAAATTGTTTCTGTGATAGTATCGACCAAGTTCTTCCAAAGCACAGACCAAAGAATGTTCTTCTTCTTCAAAGCTATGACCTTGCACGGCTACTGCAGTGTCATCTGCGTATATAAATCGCCTGGTGCCTTCTGTTCTGGGCTGGTCATTGGTGTATACATTGTAAAGCAGTGGTGCTAAGACGCTACCTTGAGGTAGTCCATTCTTCTGGAGGCGCCAACGACTATTTTTCCCAAGGAGAGACACGTAAAAACTTTGTGGTGATATCCGTGCACTGCCTTCGAATTCACAAAGTGGTGGAGTTCCTGGTTTGTACCAGTCCACGATCTGTCGAGCATAGCTTCTGATGTGTAAAATTCAGGCCAGATATCCTTCCTTATTATTATTATTATTATTATATTATATATATTCAGATATTGCAAGACCAGTTTTCTCAAGAAGCCTATTTTCCCCTTTGAGATATTTTGTAAGAAGAATAACCTCCTTTGCCCTTTTAGGGAAGAGAGCACCATTTAATACAATCTTCATTTCTGACTTTGTCTCTAATTCCCCTAAATGCTCAGAAAGGACAGTGTTTTCTTATCAGGAAGGTCGGTCACTTACTCTTGAAGGCCCATCGTCTTCACTACGTGTAGAAGAAAAGTAGTAGTTGTTGTTGCTTCACATTAGAGACTAGAGCATCGTGGTCATTTAGGCCCGTGTTCTTGTGTGTGTGGGTGTGTGTGGGTGTGTTTGTAATTTGTCTGGTAACTTGTATTACTATGGCATCTGTAGTAGTGTGTGTATATATGATTCAGGTAAAGGTTGCGAAGGAGGTGCCTTAGCCTTAAGTAAGAAACCATCGCGGCATTTGCTTGGAGTAGAAGTGGTAAACCACAGAAAACCAATACCAGGATGGCTGAGGTTTGAAACGAACCCACCTCTTCTCAGTTTTACCTCATGAGGCTGACGGCGTACACTCGATCTCGAGAGGCAAAACTGAGAAGAGATGGGTTCGATTCCTACCTCAGACATCCAAAAAGTGGTTTTCCGTGGTATCATACTTACACTCCAGGTGAATGCCGGGTTGATTCTTGACTTAAGACTCCGGTCGCCTCCTTCCCAATCCCCAACTGAATTACAAATACACACTAATACAGCCATTACAATTTTACAGGTTATCACACAAAATTTCACACTCACCCAAGCACACGGGGTTAATGACCAGGATGCCCAAGCCCCTCAAATGAAACAACAGAAACTAACAATCTAACATTACAATAACACAATTTCAATTGGTTGGTTGTTTGGTTTAATAGCGTGGCTCAGCGGCAACGTTCTCGCTTGCTGTGTCCAAGGTTGCAGGATCGAATCCTGGCGCAGTGAGTTTTGGAATTTGAGAGTTCACTAATGCGAGGGAACCGTCGTATTAGTAGATGTCCTAGCAAGTTGAAGATCCCCTTTGGGATAAAATTCCGGCACCTCGGGGTCTCTAAAAGCCGCAACAGTTAAAAGAGACGTAAGGCCAATACCATTATTATTATTATTATTATCATCATTATTATCAACTCATTTTTAAGGAAGATAATTTTTAGTGTTTTTATTCCTTTCTAGAGAACTACAAAACTGATTTCTATAAAGGTTGCTTTGTTATAACGAGCATTCAGCTTAAAGTTTCTAGTGACAAGTTTCTTGAAGCAATAAACGCCCGTCATGCGGATGAGGAAAAGAAAAGAATTACTTGACAGACAATATTCGTTTGTTTTATGAATCGATATTTTATTATAGGAATTGTATGCATAGAATTATGTGGTTCATTACAGGAAAGAAATCGCCTTGATAAGTCAGTAATAATTATGGGAGATATGACAGTTTAAAGACAGTATTCATCAACATCTTCCTTCCAAGTATTGGACCAAGTGTCCCGTTACGGTCTTGAATTTTCCCGCCATCGCTTCATTGACGTCCTAAAGATCTTGTTCCTCTTGGTTGGTAGCTGGTAGTCTTCCAGAATCCATCCATTGCACGTGACGTTTCCAGCTTTCCTGGTAATCATAGATGTAAGTGATGACAAGTTTCATCTTCAATTTCTTCAGCACATCTTCATTTCGCTTATGATCCAATATTGTATAGCCTGCTATTCGTCTCATGAATTTCATTTCACAAGCTGTAAGTCAAGTGATGTCTTGAGATCTTAGTGTCCATGCTTCGCTGCAGTAGTAAATGGTTGGTCTGGCCGAAGTGTTATAAATACTTAAGCGAGTGTGTTTTTGCACAAATGAAGGTTTCATGATGCGATTTATATAGGTAATTCCTATTGGTCTAGTGTACTTGGATATTTTTGCAGGTATATGCACTTCACCTTGGAAAGATAATTTGTATCCCTGGTAATTGAATTCATTTACTCATTCTAAAATTTTATTATCTAGACAGATTTTACTTGGGATAGGATCCTTCCCTTTAAAAGTCATTACTTTTTTTTCAGACGTATTCACTAGCAGAAATATTGTATATTGCTATGCGCATGTCTAGATGTACTGGGTAATATGCAGAGTGGTGCTGTAGGCCATAGTCGTCTCATAAGTTATTACGCCAAGTCCTGTTGCTGATACGAGCAACCCACATAGCACAAGTGTTAAGAGCGTTGCCTACAGATCACGGGGCTTAATAAAAGAAGAGTAGATTAGATTGAGCCCCTAGTCTGTTTTGCTTCACGACACTTACTTCAGGCCAAAATACATTTCTTGGCAGAGCCGGAAATCGAACTCAAGATTGTTGTAGTTGTTTATTCACTGAGGGGCTTTGCGACATCGTGGTTAGTCCCGTGTATATGGGTGGGTGTGTGGAATTTGTCTGATAACCTGTGTTCTTGTGATGGTTGAATTAGTGTGTGTTTTTATTAAGTCATATGAGTCGTTCAATAAGAGAAGGGCGAGCCCATAGTGAGTCTTTTTTTATATTTACGCATCAGGTAGCTGCCTTAATGCTCTAAAATGCAAGGGTGCCCCATGCTGGCGAGCTCGCCATTACTGTCCGGAAAGTGAACATTATATTGAAGCCTGCAGCGACAAGGTGGTGAACAAGATGTCATATTCATTGAAATGCTCCCGCAGAGAACGGCGAACGCGCCGCGGCCCGTCACAGCCCCAGTCGCGGTGTGATCGCCAAGGTGAGTGGATGTAGTACGTTTGTATAGAAGTTGTAATAGTGTAGCGTTATCCTATCCTTTATACTCACGTTTAGTGTATTGCAATGTCTACTATGTTACAATATTATGTTTCACTGTACGCAGTGCCTTATTTCCATAAATGGACCTATACAGGGCGTCACAAAAATATACGGCAGAAAATGCGGGACACATTCCTCACACTTAGACGAAGAAATTGTGTTATATGAACATGGGTCCGGAAACGCTTCGTTTCCATTTAACACATAATTGTCTCCAACTCATTAATCATGGGAATCACAAGAATAGAACGTACCAGCATACCATATGCAACTCTTTCTCACAGGAGATGTTCAATATGCACTCCGTGCGCATTGATACATCCATCAACCCACCGTCACGTCGTAGTGAATCTCGGATGTGCTGATGTATCCCTGAAGAATTGTGTATGTTTTCGTAGCCTTCCATAATACGGGTACGGAGACTCTGAACATCTTGTATTGGGGTTCGATACACAAGAGCTTTACAATGCCCCAACAAATATAAAGCCAGTGGGTTTAGGTCCGGAGAGCGTGCAGTACAGGAGATTGGCCCACCTCTACCTATCTATCTGTCACCAAATCTGTTATTTAGAAGCCGACGGACATTAACACTAAAATGAGGAGGTGCTCCATCGCACAGCTAAAGGCACATCTACTAAGTCGCATGGCAACAGGACCATTTAATAAAACCACTGGCGGTGCACCTACGATAATGACAACGTAACCAGACGTAACCAAGAGTGCATGTTCCCCATGATTCGAAAGTTTTGTTGCAGTGTGTTTCCCGTGATTAATGACTTGGATACAATGAGGTATAACATGGAAACAAAGCGCTTCCTGACCCATGTTCGTATAACATTATTTCTTCGTCTACGTGTGAGGAATGTGTCCTGCAATTTATGCCGTACATTTTGTGACATCCTGTATTTAGTTCTACTCATTTTCAACGAGTAGCATCAGTAACAATAAATATTTGAACGTTATGTTTCATATTTCAATAGTACAGTAGTCGTAGTATTGCAATGCAGTGTGCATTTGAAACTGCTCGCAGCATTAACATGTCCGGAGCACCGAATGGTGGCCTCGCCTTGATCCAATTCACGAGCACGAACTTTGCACACTGATTATCTCCAAATGTACTTGTGGCGGGCTCGCCCTTCTCTTACAGAACGTCTCATATGAGGATTGGAAATGAAGCAGCCGTGGCCTTCATGTAAGAACCATCCCGACTCTCACCTTGAATAGAAGTGGGAAACCGCGGAAAACCACTTACAGGATGATTGAGGTGAAAATTGAACCCATTTCTTCTCGGTTTTGCCTCACGAGAGTGAGTGTACCCCGTTCCAACCCTCAACCCAGAATTACATTTCTTGGAAGGACATGAGCCTCTGCGGTGTCAGCCAAGATTGTTAGCCACTATGCAACGAGGCGGGTGAAGATCTTTGGAACCGGAGTCTCAAATCGTGCCCCGAGACCACTGCTAACTGCGGTGGCAAACCTGAAAGAAAATTCTCACTAATTGGGACTCTTGTACGGAACAAAGCATCCATCTGCAGTACACGATTTATGAACTGAATCTATTTCCTTCTTTTGTGTTCGGCCTGGGCTTTTTTTAATCTTTCATGTCAAGATTAATTGGAGGAGTGGTGCTCGCTGTAACAAAAGGGGAAAGACAATGCCCTTTGTGGGTGGCCTATGTGCCGGGCGAATACAAGTAGTGCGAGACAGTGGTAGTATCACTAGCTCTTTCTCCTTTAATTCCCCGATTAAAAATTTCCGACGTGAGTGCATTTTTAAGCTCGACATCGGGGAGTCTATCAATAGAATATTCGAATTTCACGAGATCAACACTAATTTTAAGCACTTATATTTTACTGTAATTACCGGTAGTTTTCTTCTTTTCTCGATCTTGTCCACCTTAGGATCACATAAAAAACACATTTTCGTTTGTGTCCTACATTCCTTTGTTTGTTTCAATAGTTTGTTATTGCTTCACTGTGTGTTTTATAAGGTGAGTTCAAAAATTAACGTGCCGGAGGCATAATAACAGAAACCAGTACCTGTATGTTAGAAGTATTGGCCCTGGCTGTTGAAGCAATTGTCCCACTGTGACACGAGGCGGTGAATGGCTGTCCCATAAAATTCCCTGTGCTGCGATGTGAACCAGTTCCGCACGTACAGCTGGACGTCGGCGTCCGAGGTGAATCGTTGGCCCCGCAGAGCCCTTTTCAGGGGACACACATGGCGTAATCACAGGAAGAGAGGTCTGGACTGTATGGAGGGTGGCCGAGAACCTCCCATTGGGCACACACTTTGCGCAAGTGCAGTCGTTCCTTCATGATGGTGTGCACACTTCCGACGCTCAATCTGACCACGGCGGCTATGGCGGTCACTGTCACTCGGTGGTCCTGGGTAATGAGTGCATCAACCAGCTGGACGTTGTCATCGGTAATGCAGGGGGTTTCCCCATACCGGACATCATCGGCTAACGACATCCTTCCTTCCCTGAAGCGCTTGTGCCACGCTTTGACCCTTGCAAGGGAAATGCAGTGTTCGCCGTACACTTGTGACATTCGGCGATGAATGTCCTTTCCCCCTACTCCTTTCGCTGTCAGAAACCGAATAACACCTCTTTGCTCTTCGTTTGACGCCTCCATGTCTGTTTGCAATGCGACTGGCAGTGTTGGACGATTGATGCATGCTGCTGCTCGCTTTGTATCGTCACGTGACGTGCACGCGTGCCCTCTAGCGACGGGCTGTGACCTTCCACGCTCTGGTCGGAACCACACCTCGTTACACACGCCACGATTAGCCGATGTCTTCACCGGTTTGCGCATTCCAGCCTCCGGCTCGTTACGTTTTGAACGCACCTTATATATTCCCTTCCCTTCCATTCATTCATTCATTCATTCATTCTTTCTTTCTTTCTTTCTTTCTTTCTTACACTCCTCTAACTTTTATGGTTGTCTAAAATTGAAAATGTACAATCAAAGAGCAGAATACCGTCTCATTTGGTATAAAACATGAGAATTGTCGAACGGATGACGTAAGGCAGTGAGGCCAGGCACGCGGGGAAGCACCGGGCCCACATGACTCACTTATTGTG
The DNA here is from genome assembly GCA_946902985.2 of Meconema thalassinum. NCBI lineage: Eukaryota > Metazoa > Arthropoda > Insecta > Orthoptera > Tettigoniidae > Meconema > Meconema thalassinum. Next base: position 568,346,918 of record OX336388.2, on the reverse strand, counting down.
AGCTCCTGGGAGGTAATTGGAAGTGTTGTTTGCTAGTAATTAAAGCCTGTATACCAATGTAGGATCTGATGCCGCCTGCATCTGACAAGCTACCACAGAACGTAATCACATGTCGTACATGAGGCAATTTTGGCAAAGATTCATTGAGTAATTACATGGCGTTCAATTTGGAAGAATCCATCGATCATGACTTTGTGTTGGCAGCACTGAGGTCGAAGTGTTACTCAGAAAGAAGCTAATTACTACCTTCAAACCGCAACAACACAAGCTGCCGGATATAATTACCATATTAATTGCACCAAGATGACAGTGGTCTAGGTCTGATTTTGCCTAGATTCGAACTCCACCGAGATTTAGAATGGTTATATTCTATGTATAAATTTTAAAAGTAATTGGTGAAAAATTACGGTAGTTGTCGTGTCCATAAGACATTGATATATATTATTAGCAAGCTGAACCCGGCATGCATTGCAATCAAGAAAGTGTTAGAATTATAATTTTGTTTGAAGTGCTTTTGGATACAGAAACTCCGTGGTTTAGGCGGCAGCACGCCGGTCTCTCACCGCTGGGTCCGTGGTTCAAATCCTTGTCACTCCATGTGAGATTCGTGCTGGACAAAGCGGAGGCAGACAGGTTTTTCTCCGTGTACTCCGGTTTTCCCTGTCACAATTTCATTCCAGCAGCACTCTCCACTATCATTTCATTTCACCTGTCATTCATTTAATCATTTCCCCAGGGGAGTGCGACAGGCTTTGACAGCCGGCACAGTTCATATCCTCGCCGCTAGATGGGGGCTTCATTCATTCCATTCCCTGACCCATTCGGACGACTGGAAGCAGGCTGTGGATTTTCATTTTCAAGTGCTTTTGAATACACAATATTTATTTTTACAATTTCCGTTAACTTACTCTAAACTATTGTCAAATGGATCTACTAATTCAGAAACATTCGTGGAAGCGTGCGTAACAACTCACCAAAGTTTCGTCGTAATGGGATGAATGGTATATGAACGCATACGGGACTTTGTTGAAACGATTTTCGCACCGTCACTCATTTGTTCAATCTACTCATGCGCTATATTGTAAATTGGAATTACTAAGTCAGAAACGTTCCCTGGGGTGTTCACAATAACTCACCTAAGTTTCGTCGCAATCGTATGAATGGTATATGAATGCATAAAGGACACACATAAGAACTATCACATAACATTCATTTTATATATACAGACAGGATGTACCCGGCATGCGTTGCAATGCCAATCAAAGAAAGTGTTGGGGTTGTAATTTTGTTTCTTGAAGTGCTTTTGGATGCACAATATTTTTCTCAATTTCCGTTAACTGCCTCTAAATTATCGTGAAATGGATTTAGTAATTTAGAAACATTCGTGGGAGCGTGCACAACAACTCACCAAATGTTCATCGCAATCGGACGAATGGCAGATGACGCATACGGGATATTGTTTATATGATTCGTGTGCTGTCACTAATTTGTCGAATCTATTCGGGCGCCACCTACTGTGAAATGGATTTACTAGTTTAGAAACCTTCACGTAAGTGTACACAACAACTCATCAACGCTTCAACGCAATCGATGAATGGCATATGAACGCATACGGGACTTTGTTGAAACGCTCCGCGCGTCGTCGCTCATTTGTTGAATCTACTCATGCGCTACCTGTTATAAAATGGATTTACTAAGCCAGAAACCCTCCCTAGAGTGGACACAACATCTCACCCAAGTTTCATTGCTATTGGACGGATGGTATATGAACGCAAATGGGGCTTTGTTGAAACGCATCGCGCGTCGTCGCTCATTTGTTGAACCTGCTCATGCGCTACCTGTTGTAAAATGGATTTACTAAGCCAGAAACCTTCCTTGTGGTGTACTCAACATCTCACCCAAGTTTCATAGTAATCGGACACATGGTATATGAACGCATACAGGACTTTTTTGAAACGCTTCGCGCGTCGTCGCTCATTTGTTGTATCTACTCGTGCGCTACCAGTTGTAAAATGGATTTACTCAGCCAAAAACCTTCCCTGGAGTGTACACAACATCTCACCCAAGTTTCCTAGCTATCGGACGTATGGTATATGAACGCATACGGGACTTTTTTGAAAATCTTCACGCGACGTCGCACATTTGTCGCATCTACTCGTGTGCTGCCTATTGGGAATCTAATACAAACAGAGACCCACTCAAACAAACTTACATGAGCCGTTATTGAAATGTTCAAACAATGCCAAGCTCTACGATGCAAGTGATTTGTGTATGTTTTGAAGCCTACTGCAAATATCAAGAATTCGACATCACTGCCACCTATGGTACAAAACATATCCATGAATTATTCTCAGAAAGTCAATTATTCATGAACGTTTTAGAAGAAATCACTGCCAAAGGGATGGGCTTGGGAGAATTAGAGGGGAAGATGACCCTGTTTAGCGGCGAGTTATGTTTCCACAATGGGTAGCTGTTTCCATGGCGACAGTTTTCGTTTTGTTGACTGTACCTTGAGGTTCTAAAAGGGTTTTCATTCTACATGTTCGTCGCTACGCCACCTACCGGGTCCAATTGTGAATCTAAACCATTCATGGAACCACTCTAATATACGTTAAAAAGTTCATCAAAATCGGACCAGCCATTTAGGAGGAGTTCAGTCACATACATGCGTGTCGAAGAATTATATATATACTAGCTGACCCGGCAGACGTTGTCCTGCCAATCAAAGAAAGTGTTGTAACTTTGTTTCTTGAAGTGCTTTTGGACACACAATATTTTTTTCAATTTCTGTTAGCTGCCTCTAAACTATCGTGAAATTAATTAATTAATCTAGAAACATTCGTGGGAGCGTGCACAACAACTCTCCAACGTTTCATCGCAATTGGATAAATGGCATAAAACGCATACGGGATTTTGTTTAAATGATTCGTGCGCTGTCACTCATTTGTTGAATCTACTCGTGCTCTACCAACTGTGAAATTGATTTACTAAGTTAGAAAGCTTCACGTAAGTATACACAACAACTCATCAAAGTTTCATAGGAATCGGATGAATGACATATGAACGTATACGGGATATTTTTTAAAGGATCGCGTGCCGTCACTCATTTGTGAATCTACTCATGCTCTACCTATTGTAAAATTAATTTACTATGCCTGAAACACTATCTGGAGTGTACTCAATCATTCACCTAGGTTTCATCGCAATTGGATGAATGATATATGACGGCATACGTGACATTGTGGAAACGATTCACGCGCCGTCGCTCATTTGTTGAATCTACTCGTGCGCTACTTATTAAAAACTGGATTTACTAATCCAGAAACCTTTCCTGGAGTGTACACAACAATTCACCAAAGTTTCATCGTAATCGGATAAATGGTATATGAACGCATACAGGACTATGTTGAAACGATTCGCGCGCCATCGCACATTTGTTGAATCTACTCGTGCGCTACCTATTGTAAAATGAATTTACTGAGCCAGAAACCTTTACTGAAGTGTACACAGCAATTTACCAAAGTTTCATCGCAATCGGATAAATGGTATATGGACGCATATAGTACTTTGTTGAAATGATTCGCGTGCCGTCACTCATATGTTGAATCTACTCGTGCGCTACCAATTGTAAAATGGATTTATTAAGCCAGAAACCTTCCGTAGGGTGTTCACAACATCTCACCCAAGCTTCATCGTAATCGGACGAATGGTATATGAACGCATACGGGACATTATTGAAGCGCTTCGCGCGTCTTCGCTCATTTGTTGAATCTACTCGTGCGCAACCTCCTGTGAAATGGATTTACTAAGTTGGAAACCCTCACGTAAGTGTACACAACATCTCACCCAAGTTTCATTGCAATCGGATGAATGGTATATGAACGCATACGGGACTAAGTTTAAACGTTCGTACATCGTCGCTCATTTGTAGAATCTACTCGTGCGCTACCTATTGTAAACTGGATTTACTAATCCGGAAGCCTCCCCTGGAGGGTACATAACATCTCACCCAAGTTTCATCGCTATCGGACGAATGGTATTTGGACGCATACAGGACCTTGTTGAAACGCTTCGCAAGTTGCCGCTCATTTGTTGAATCTACTCGTGCGCAACCTCCTGTGAAATGGATTTACTACGTTAGAAACCTTCACGTAATTGTACACAACAACTCATCAAAGTTTCATCTCAATCGATGAATGGTATATAAACTTATACGGGATTTTGTTGAAACGCTTCGCGCGTCGTCACTCATTTGTTGAATCTAGTCGCGGGCTACCTATTGTAAAATTAATTTACTAAGCCAGAAGCCTTCCCTGGAGTGCACTCGCTATCGGACGAATGGTATTTGAACGCATACGGGACCTTGTTGAAACGCTTCGTGCGTCGGCGCTCATTTGTTTAATCTACTCGAGCTTAACCTCCTGTGAAATGGATTTACTAAGTTAGAAACCTTCATGCAAGTGTACACAACAACTCATCAAAGTTTCATCGCAATCGATGAATGGTATATAAACTTATACGGGATTTTGTTGAGACATTTCGCGCGTCGTCGCTCATTTGTTGAATCTACTCGTGCGCTACCTATAGTAAAATGAATTTACTAAAACAGAAGCCTTCCCTGGAGTGTACACAACATCTCACCCAAGTTTCATCGCTATCGGACGAATGGTATTTGAACGCATACGGGACCTTTTTGAAACGCTTCGCGCGTCGTCGCTCATTTGTTGAATCTAGTCGTGCGCTATCTATTGTAAAATGGATTTACTAAGCCAAACACCTTACCTGGAGTGCACTCAACATCTCACCCAAATTTCATCGCAATTGGATGAATGGTATATGAACGCATACGGAACTTTGAAACGCTCTAACGTGCAGAGGCAAACAGCATTCGACATCACTGCCACCTTTGGTATAAAACACAACTTTCCGCCATGGGCGGAGTGTATGTTATGGCGGTAGTTGCACAGGTTGCGACCAGGTGGCTCTACGTGCAGAGACACATAGTCCAAAAGGATCACTTTTCACTAAGGCTAGCGGTTTCCATGACGACTGTTTATGACTGTATATTGTGGTTCTAAATTTGTGTGTAAATTGTGGTTCTAAAATTCTAAAATTCCACCTATCGGGTCAAATTGTGAACCTAAACCATACATGAGCCCACCCTAACATTCATACAAAATTTCATCAAAATCGGTCCAGGCGTTTAGGAGGAGTTCAGTCACATACACACGTGTCGAAGAATTATCTATATTATTAAAAATATTGATGAAATCTTATCCGAGTCCGTCCGGCCATACTATCCGGCCGATTTTCTTCATCCTTTTTTTAAATGAAAGGTATTCATGCACAGATTTGTCATCAAGTATTACAAATCACCTAAATTACGCCTTTCTCAAATTATTTGATTTTTTCAACTATTTCCAACTTTTTCCAACTTTGAAGTAATCATATACTCGGTTCTAATTAAGTTACGAAGGTCGTTTTAGTCTAAGAACACTCAGAGAATCAAGCGCTATCATTTGAGCTCTTAACCATTCAAATCGGCTGATTCTGAGGAAAGTTATGAGTGGACATACGATATTACATCTCATTTTTTCAACAGTTTTTCTCATTGTAGGAATCATTTCTTTGGTTCTAATTGAGTTACACTGTTCGTTTTGGTCTAAGAGCACTCAGTGGATCAAGCTACCTCTTTTGAGGCATTAAATATTTACATTGGTTGATTCTGAGGAATGTTATGAGTGCCGAAGCGAATATTTGAAATAATTATGAAAATTTAACCGAGTCCGCCCGGCCATTCTATCCGGTCGATTTCCTTCATACCACTATTAAATGAAAGTTATTCATGTACGGATTTAATATCAAGTATTACAATTCACTCAACTTCTGCCTTCCTCAAATTATTTGATTTCTTGCACCTTTTTTACTTTTTTTTCACATTGAAGCTATCTATATTATTAAAAATATTGATAAAATCTTATCCGAGTCCGTCCGGCCATACTATCCGGCCGATTTTCTTCATCCTTTTTTTAAATGAAAGGCATTCATGCACAGATTTGTCATCAAGTATTACAAATCTCCTAAATTACGCCTTTCTCAAATTATTTGATTTTTTTAACTATTTCCAACTTTTTCCAACTTTGAAGTAATCATATATTCGGTTCTAATTGAGTTACGAAGGTCGTTTTAGTCTAAGAACACTCAGAGAATCAAGCGCTATCATTTGAGCTCTTAACCATTCAAATCGGCTGATTCTGAGGAAAGTTATGAGTGGGCATACGATATTACATCTCATTTATTCAACAGTTTTTCTCATTGTAGCAATCATATCTTTGGTTTTAATTGAGTTACACCGTTCGTTTTGGTCTAAGAGCACTCAGTTGATCAAGCTCTATCTTTTGAGGTATTAAATATTTACATTGGTTGATTTTGAGGAATGTTATGAGTGCCGAAGCGAATATTAGAAATAATTATGAAAACGTAACCGAGTCCGTCCGGCCATTCTATCCGGTCGATTTCCTTCATACCACTATTAAATGAAAGTTATTCATGTACGGATTTAATATAAAGTATTAAAAATCACTTAACTTCTGCCTTCCTCAAATTATTTGATTTCTTGCACCTTTTTTACTTTTTTTTCACATTGAAGCTATCTATATTATTAAAAATATTGATAAAATCTTATCCGAGTCCGTCCGGCCATACTATCCGGCCGATTTTCTTCATGCTTTTTTAAATGAAAGGTATTCATGCACAGATTTGTCATCAAGTATTACAAATCACTTAAATTACGCCTTTCTCAAATTATTTGATTTTTTCAACTTTTTCCAACTTTGAAGTAATCATATCTTCGGTTCTAATTGAGTTAGGAAGGTCGTCTTTGTCTAAGAACACCCAGTGAATCAAGCGCTATCATTTGAGGTATTAGATGTTTACATTGGTTGAATCTGAGGAATCCATCTTCTCCATCCTTTTTTAAAATGAAAGGTATTCATGCACAGATTTGAATAGATTTGTTATCAAGTATTTCAGATCACTTCACTTCCGCCTTCCTCAAATTATTTGATATTTTCAACGTTTTCTATCTTTTTCAACTTTGAAGCAATCATATCTTTGGTTCTGATTTTGGTACTCAAGTCGTTTTAGTCTATGAACACTCAGTGACTGAAGCCCTTTCATTTGAGCTGTTAACTATTCAAATCGGCTGATCCTTCAGAATGTTATGATTGAACATTCGATATTATATCTCATTTTTTCAATATTTTTTCTCATTGTAGCAATCATATCTTTGGTTCTAATGACGGAAATTTGGTATTACACTAGCGTTTTGTATTACAATCAACAAAGTGCAGGGTCAAACGCTCCATCGAGTTGGAATCTACTTGCCTGATCCTGTTTTAGGCCATGGAATGTTCTATGTTGCCTTATCCCGAGGAAAAACATTTAAAACTAAGAGTCGACGCACAGCGAACATTGTCTGGAAGGAAGTATTGTGTAATAAAGGTTATGAACTATTACTTAATGTCGTATTTCTGTAAATCCAATACTGAAATATTATGCTGCGGAGCAGTACGGGCGCCCTAGTATATATAAAGATAAAGACAAGCTGACCCGGCAGACGTTGTCCTGCCAATCAAAGAAAGTGTTGTAACTTTGTTTCTTGAAGTGCTTTTGGATACAAAATATTTTTTTCAATTTCTGTTAACTGCCTCTAAACTATCGTGAATTGAATTAACTAATTTAGAAACATTCGTTGGGGCGTGCACAACAACTCTCCAAAGTTTCATCGCAAACGGATAAATGGCATTTAACGCATACGGGATTTGGTTTAAATGATTCGTGCGCTGTCACTCATTTGTTGAATCTACTCGAGCTCTACCAACTGTGAAATGGATTTACTAAGTTAGAAAGCTTCACGTAAGTGTACACAACAACTCATCAAAGTTTCATCGCAATCGATGAATCGTATATGAACGCATACAGGATTTTGTTGGAACGCTTCGCGCGTCGTCACTCATTTGTTACATCTACTCGTGCGCTACCAATATTGTAAAATGGATTTACCAAGTTGAACACCTTCCCTGGCGTGTACACAACAACTCATCAATGTTTCATCGGAATCGGATGAATGGCATATGAACGCATAAGTGATTTTCTTTAAACGATTCGCGTGCCGTCACTCATTTGTTGAATCTACTCATGCGCTACCTATTGTAAAATAGATTTACTAAGCCTGAAACCTTCTCTGGCGTGTACTCAATGATTCACCAAGGTTTGATCGCAATCGGATGAATGATATATGACCGCATACGAGACATTGTGGAAACGATTCGCGCGCCGTCGCTCATTTGTTGAATCTACTCGTGCGCTACTTATTAAAAACTGGATTTACTAAGACATTTCCTGGAGTGTACACAACAATTCACCAAAGTTTCATCGCAATCTGATAAATGGTATATGGCCGCATACGGTACTTTGTTGAAATGATTCGCGTGCCGTCACACATTTGTTGAATCTACTCGTGCGCTACCAATTGTAAAATGGATTTATTAAGCCAGAAACCTTCCGTAGGTTGTACACAACATCTCACCCAAGTTTCGTCGCAATCGGACGAATGGTATTTGAACGCATACGGGACCTTATTGAAACGCTTCGTGCGTCGTCGCTCATTTGTTGAATCTACTCGTGAGAAACCTCCTGTGAAATGTATTTACTAAGTTAGAAACCCTCACGTAAGTGTACACAACATCTCACCCAAGTTTCATTGCAATCAGATGAATGGTATATGAACGCATACGGGACTTTGATTAATAGTTCACGCGTCGTTGCCCATTTGTTGAATCTACTCGTGAGCGACCTATTGTAAAATGGATTTACTAAGTTAGAAACCCTCACGTAAGTGTACACAACATCTCACCCAAGTTTCATCGCTATCGGACGAATGGTATTTGAACGAACACGGGACTTTGTTGAAACGCTTCGCACGTCGCCGCTCATTTGTTGAATCTACTCGTGCGCAACCTCCTGTGAAATGGATTACTAAGTTAGAAGCCTTGACTTAAGTGTACACAACAACTCATCAAAGTTTCATCTCAATCTATGAATGGAATATAAACTTATACGGGATTTTGTTGAAACGCTTCGCGCGTCGTCACTCATTTGTTGAATCTAGTCGTGCGCTACCTAGTGAGAAATTGATTTACTAAGCCAGAAGCCTTCGCTGGAGTGTACACAACATCTCACCCAAGTTTCATCGCTATCGGACGAATGGTATTTGAACGCATACGGGACCTTTTTGAAACGCTTCGCGCGTCGTCGCTCATTTGTTGAATCTCTTCGTGTGCTATCTATTGTAAAATGGATTTACTAAGCCAAACACCTTCCCTGGAGCTCACTCAACATATCACCCAAGTTCCATGGCAATCGGATGAATGGTATATGAACGCATACGGGACTTAGAAACGCTCTAACGTGCAGAGACAAACAGTAGAATTCGACATCACTGCCACCTTTGGTATAAAACACAACTTTTCGCCACGGGCGGAGTGTATGTAATGGCGGTAGTTGCACAGGTTGCGACCAGGTGGCTCTAACGTGCAGAGACAAACCGTCCAAAGACATCAGCTTTCACGAAGGCCAAGGCTAGTGGTTTCCATGACGACTGTTTTTGACTGTATATTGTGGTTCTAAAATTGTATGTAAATTGTGGTTCTAAAATTGTGTTCATTCCACCTACCGGGTCAGATTGTGAATCTAAACCATACATGGACCCACCCTAATATACATACCAAATTCCATCAAAATCGGTTCAGTCGTTTAGGAGGAGTTCAGTCACATACACACGTGTCGAAGAATTATATATATAAAGATAGAAAATTACATATAAACACTCGAACCGACTGTGGTTTTTGAATCTGGGAAATGTGAAAGGCGAAGATATGTCGAAATTTTCCGGAAATCGCAACATGGTGCTGAACTCTATGTGACTTGAATCACTCGTCTGTTAGCACTGATTGGAGAGCCGCTTAGGGTCAACGTCGCCAAGATCGCTTGTTTTACACGACGGACCAGGCTGACGTCACAAATCAGGGGAAGAAGGGCGCTCAATTGACGTATGCAACTTACAGTCCAATGGCGGCGAAGGAATAAGTGCAGTAGAGATACTGAAATATCCTGAGTGAGAAGGTCACGCTTTACAAGTAAAAGCTTTGGTTTGTGAAAGCCAAGCCTCACGTGATGGACTGCCATTATAAGTCGCGCGCGCGGTGTTGCACTTTCTGAGCGGTGGATGGCAGCATGTTTTGAATGCGTGTTCGCATCCGTGATTTTTCGTGTCTGGTTTGTGAGAAAGCAACATTCTCTCATATATCGAGTCCGTGAGTGGAAACTACGTCTTGTTGAGTACGCGGGGACGAAACATATTTCGTGTCGTACGAGCGATGATAATGCTTTTCCTTATAGTGGTTTTGAAACGTTTAGATCGTAGGCTTACGCGACCGGTGTCTAGTTTATCATCTAGGCTTACAGGATGGAGCCGCGTCGTATATCGGTTATTATTTCCCGACATTTCGGCTGACATTGCAGCAGCCTTAATCATGGTTGGATACGAGTTAGTGTCCGTACTCAAACTAATGGTTATTGCCAGTCAGAGGTGCTTGCTTGCCCTGTATTGTCGTCACACTGCTCCCTGATTGGTCCGCGCCCCTGGCAGTGGCGCGCTAGGAGAACTTTCCAAATATTCCTAAGTTTGAAACCACCTTCGCGATTAAAATTATTGGGTTGCTTCACGACCTCTATAGACTCTCTAATTAACCTGTTATGATATCCGGGAATTTTAGCAACAGTTTTGGCCTTATCAAATTCAATGGCGTGACTCGTGACGTCAGCACGTTCAGCTATTGCAGATCTGCAGTTCATCTGTTTCGTGTCTCGAATGTGCTCAGAAATCCTAATAGAAATGCGTTTCTTAAGTTGTCCAATGTAAACCTGTCCAGAGGAGCAAGGCACTTTGCCAACTCCTGCGTCCTGCTTTGAAACGTATTTAACCCCTTTTTGTCAAGCAGTGCGGGGCTGAGTCTTAGAAACTTTGTCGTGAAAACTGGCACATTGTTGCTAGCTGCATTCGTAAACCAGCAATATTCTACAGCATTAAACATAGCGGAGTATCGCATACAATATCATGTTGCAGTGCTTAAACTAATACGGTCAAGAATACCGGGATACTCACGCACTACACAGGCAGTGCAGTTGGAACACACTACTACAGGCTGATCTAACAATACACTGAACGATTTTCACACTTCAAAATTGCTCCAGTAAAATTTCGGATTATATTCTCGAACATTATTAGACATTATTGGCGAGCTTGGAACTGCAGTGGCGTATGAGAATTAGCAGCTATGATGGTGTTCACTATTTCTGAACCGAACATTATGATTTCTGTGAGGAAGTAGAGAGGACAGCTGATTGCTATTTTCAACGTTAACATGGACCACTAAACACCGTGAGACGAGATGGAGGCGTGGAACTTCAATCCTGAAGGAACGTGACGAGTGGCGATCGTTGGGGAATTAAAATAACTTAAGGGGCTATGACGACAAACTTTGAGGGAGGACGCCGGATCACCATGGACGTCATGGAAAACTATTGGATGCTATGGGAAGATGGAGGAAGCCAACGAAGAATTACAACTACATCGTTTGTACCAGAAGCAATATTTAAGGTAAAAGATCACCGATTTTACCTAGTATTGAATTCCCATGTTGAGTAGAACATAATATCATATGAGCGTATGAGTGTAGTATTTTGCAAGCTTTCAGTATTTATTTTTCTACGAACTTCATGAGTAGATTTTTTTGTCAATATCTTCAGTATTTATAGTTTTGCACCCATATTACGATAGTCTAATGGAGAGCTGTTAACACCTCTCGACAACATTTAATCTTTTCTACGATATTTTGTTGAAGTGACGATAAGAATAATAATAATTTGTTTATTAATTTATAGGTATTTGAGCCTTATTTCACTGACATTCCATAGGTTTTAGGAATAGATTAGGATGTTATATAACAAGTTTAGATTTAATGGATAAATATTATAAATATAATGAAATAATTAATCACGATCTGCGTGATACTTGAGTCTACTACACCAGTATTTAACGCTGGATGGACTGATCCAATAGTATTGTGAAATTGAGGATAGGAAGTTGATTGATTTTTTATCCATCAGATTAAAATATATTTGCATATTAACTGAATTATGGATGTGATTGACGATTTGACTGACGATCTTTCATGATGTTTCGAGATATGTTTAAAGAATGTTTTGTTTATGCATTCAATATAGCACAAATAGATCAATTGGTGATATTGCCACTTAACAGTGAGGTTATAGTGAGGTCCTATTTAGGAATTATGAGAATAATGGCAGGTGTGAATGTGCAGATGGTGATCTGTATTCTCATGATATTGCGTAAGTGGAATCATAGTCCAGTGGTGACATGATTTATGGTAGTGAAAAATATGTGCTTTTCTATTGAGAATTATGTCCTATTTAGGAATTTGGCGTATTCTTGCTAAGGCATATTCGATTCAAGGATGCATCAGGTTTATCTGATCCTCATAATATTGTATAGTAGTATATTTTAACACATATAGAGGAGGGTATTCAATAAAATTGAGATCGTTTTGGATATCAAAGTCAAATAATGACTGACTCATTTAACAGTTTAAAAGGTCTATGAAATCTTTCCTATAATTGGCAGTAACACTAAGTAATATGATGATACTGAATCATTTAATTAAATAATTAGCACACGTACACTTGAGAAATATTATTGGTGATGATAAATCTTACGAAACTACGATAACACATTCTAGATTGAGACATGATTGTTTGATTTAGCGTATATAAAATATCGTGAATCATTTTTAGCATTTTTAGCATTCATGAATTGTTGGATTACCACGGAGTTGTAAATACTTGTGTGCATAGGCCTCTTTATAGGATCATTTATTGTGTTAACTGATGGCAAATTTTAGCAATTTCAGATTTGATCACAGGAAGTGTTGTATAGGATAGTTTACTTATTTCCAATATGTTTAAATGGGGCAGGTGACTCAGGAATTCTAGTGAAGTGATATAAGTGACAGTGCATCGACAAATTCCTGAGGTGACAGATGAACTTTTAGTTGTTGCTTTTTTTTAATCATTATATCTTGGTCCTATGAAACAAGTGTAGGCACGAATAGACTGGTTTATTTGAACATGAACATTTGCACCATAACTTAATTTCGTAATACCGTTAGTATTGGAGGCTGGATGTGTTTGATTTAAACTTGCAAACCAGAAGCAAAACATTATGTTTTATTCTTTTATCTAAGCCGATATGTGTTATTCCTCAATTTTCTTGTAGTTTTCATTGTAAATGTAAGGCTTTTCACCAGGAGTGTGTTCTTTTTACGAAAGCTAGTTTGTGGTTGCCCTTTTCTTTTTTTCTTTTTTTTGTTATGTGTAACATCTTTCCACTCGGTTGCTGGATATTTTTGTGGGAGTAATTTTGAAAAATGGGACAGAAGTGGATCGGAACGATCGAGGTGGCACCAGCTGGCACACTTCCGTTCGATCGAACTGAAGTGTGCTAGATGGCAGTGGTGGATGGAACGGAAGTGTACGATGCACTGCCAACTCGATCGATCGATCCAGCTGACAGTGGAAAGATCCAGCTGGCAGTGGTAAGAGAAACAATGAGCGCGCGGTGTCGGAAATTGATACCATGACGTACTCTCGGCCCTGTGGAATGTATATGACATACTGAACGGTAAACGCTCATGCGAACTCTGGTGTCAAGTGATTGAAACAAAGCACATGGTACATGTTCGAAGTCTTCGTATCAGTATTTAAATGGTAAAATGCCTTAATATCAAACATTGTAAGTAGTCGGCATTGCCAGTATTATGTTTCTGAACAATGGCTATTCAAATATTAACCCACATAACGGTAATGCAGTCATCAATATAATATAATCGTTGTGGTTATACGAGAATTGAGCAAGCCTTCATGAACTATTGCTGAATACATTTTCTTTACTCACAAGAGGGCCTATTCATAAGGCATTTTAAACTCAATTTCACGCAGTAACATTATCGAAACAAGCAAAATATAAATGAAACTTAATTCCGTAAATATTATTATTGGAACGTGGAAATAAGTCACCATCTTGTGCACAAAATTTGCGTAGTCGAAATAGCCGTGGGGTTAGTGCCTATGACTGTGAATCTAGAGATCTCCGGTTCGAATCCCGGACGGGGTGGATAATTTTGCTACCAGATTATAATTTTAAACAATATTTATCATAACAATATGACTCATTTTAACAGAATCCATATGAAATTACGTGTTGGTCTGTGACTGAAGAGGACCTGTTTATAAGGAATTTAAGGTTTTGAGTGGTGTCGCGTCTATTGATCTAGTTGATCCATATCGTATTCTTTATTTAGGCTAGTGCTGGTGGAAGCTACAAATCATCTAATAAAATGAGTTCCGTATTATAAACTACAATATCTGTAAAACACTCCCTTTTACAATAGATTAATATGTGTGCCAATAATAATATAAAATAGCGGTGTATCAACAATTTCACGTGAAATTTCTTCTATGTCAGATGTTACACATCATATGCGACTACTGTAAGACTCGTATTTTTGTTATTATTATTTTTTAACCTTCACGCCCTCGAGACATTCTGTCTCGTGCTTACCCGAGCTACTATTGTTCTATTTTACCAAACTAGTCATCAAACACACTCATTTTATTTTTCTATTATTTGCTTGCCCCTTCCGGAATAATATGCGGTGCTTTTAGCCGGGTCATCGCATATCTGCTTGCCACGGTCGGTGAGTGGTTAACGTGTCGGACTACTAACCCCAAGATTGCAGGTTCGCTCCTGGCCGTGGTAAGTGATTTCTGAAAGGCGAAAAGAATCACGACATGCATGTCATACGTTGTCGGCATGTTACAGAACCCATTTGAATTCAGTAGGCCGTGTTCATAATGGCAAAATTAATCTCGGGATTTTCCGCCTACACAAAGTTCCTCCATTCTCTACTAGTTTCAAGGAGCGTAGATAGCAAACCTCCTTGACTTTCATAGCGTTCCAAGGAACGACGAAATTCGACATGCAAGCTGCCCTCTGGGTGTCAAATAACAAAGCTTGCACTTAGCACCCGAGGCCATACGATATTATTATGTATTATTGCATATCTTTCCCTGAAGTGGGTACAGTACACATTGCAGTACACATTATGAAATCTAGCCTACCTAAAAGAACAAACATTGATTCTTGCATATAGAGAAAGATGACATATTTCCGATAACCCATGGTATTAAAGAGTCTATAGTAGTCTGTATATTTGTAATGGTGTTGAGACAGATTCTGGACGTAACATTTGCGAAAAGAATGAAACAACCAAATAGCACGCTTTGCGAGTCCCTTTTGTCACAGAATCCCGTCAGCGAAAATCCGGGCCATGACATTAGGAATTAATTACAATCGATATTGAATTCCCGGCTGGAAACTATGTGCCCACCCTAGATATACCTTAGTGTCCCCTCCCCGTACTGTGCGCGCCGTTCAGTTCAAGAGCCACTGTCTTAATTGGTCTCTCGTTATTAATGGACCGAAAGGTCACGAGTTCAATCTCTCCAATCACGATATAGGTCAATTGTCATCAACAGGTAGTGCACCATTCAAATGGCCAGGCTTTTATCAGAGACCCTGGGTCATTGTGGTCTTATTGGGCGTGTGAGTCCTGCAATATATTGTGTTTGCACTTGGGAGTTGGATACCAACTTATCCCTTTAGGACTATGGCTATGCGTGCTCATTTCGGACACTTTTCCATTTGCTTTCAATAGTTCAGGAACGCCACACATCATTTTGATTGTGTGACTTTAATTCTGCTAATAAGAAATTGTTGGAAGTATATTTCATTTTGCATTGTCTAAATGAACATATTTATTTATTTATATCTACTGGCACGTTGAAAATCCCATTCCGGGGCAAAACATGAAGGTTATAGCCTGCACTATGGGCTTTAAAACGATATCGTGGGAACCAAAATGCTTATATGTATTTTGCTGCAAAATAAGGTACAATCGTAAATGAATTCCCTGTTGGAACACCTCCAATTTTGGTCTCGTTGTGACAACTCAAACTTACAACATTTATAGTTTCCTATAACTCGCAATCCTCCACTTCTTTGACTGTAAATGGATAATATGGTGGCTGCACTGATTATATCTATGGAAACTTCAGGGGATCCAGGTGTACGTAATTGTCAGTCATCTCGTGGCTTGACCAACATTACAGGAGCGGTTGCCTACCCCCACTCTCTTCCCAAACCCATCAGCGGGTTTGGGTTTAACCTAATTAGCGCAGTTCGACCATCCCGGAAAGACTAATAGCAAAGTGACATCTGTTTGTTTACATTAGGAGATGACTGACCGCAGGGATAGTTGAGTTATTCTTGTTCATTAGTCGTTCAACGCGACGTTGGATTCCTTCTAATTTTTGAAGGATAGCAGCGGTAGTGGGGTGCCAAGCTAGTAAGCCGTATTGGTCTCACAAGTGTTACATAAGCCCTCCATATAGCATTTAACTTGCAATCACTTTTGTGATTATTGGTCGGTTTGCAATCTAAGCTTTATTGCCGATAGTGGTAGTTGCGCTCAGTAAGGCATAGCGCTAGGCCACGACCGCTTCCTTCCAACTGCTTATCCAGTTTCATCCTTCCTTCTTTTCATCTCACAGTAATTCGTGCATAAGTTATACAGTGAGGTCTTGCTCTATAGAACGGAACCTCACAGGCACCCTGTGGTGGTTGGGCCACAGTGCATTGCAGCATGTTGAGCAAGGCACTGGCGATAGCAGCAGTGCAGCGCCCAATTAGTTTAACACATTTACTTTTTATCATTTCAAATGATCTTGTCGACTTCATCGTTATGCTTTGGTCTACCGTTATGCGTCACGGTTACGACGTGTATGACGTCATCATGTTGTTCAGTGCATATGCACCGAGTCTGAGTTTACTCCTGGGGTCTGGAGTTATGCGAACGGAGACGGCGAGTGCGTGACGTCATGCAGCCCCCGCGCGGGAAGCCTAAGTTAAAGGGTAATGGAGTCTGTTGAGTCTTGAGTATACTCCTGGGGTCTGGCGTTATGCGATACGGAGACGGCGAGTGCGTGACGTCATGCAGCAGAGTGCAAAAGTCATGGGGATTCGAGCGAAGCCTTTCTAACATGTGTAGCATTTGTAGCATGCGTCATTTGAAATGATATAAAGTCTAGTCTCTCAGACTGACTGTATCTTTTTTATTTTTTAACGTAATCAATAATCATCATTACTTAGACGAATGTCAGAGTAGTTGCTGGAAATCCTGTCCTTCATTTTCTAAACACACATTGGAACAACGTAGGAAGTTTTGGTGCACTCACTGTAATTCATCCTCACTGATATTTAGTATCAGTGCAGTTATTTTGCTCCCGACAGTCTCCAGAGTACGCGGATTGATTCTGTATACATTTTGTTTGAGGTTCCCCCACAAGTAAAATTCACACGGCGTTTAAACTTACGAACACATTTACTCCAAGACTTCTTGGGAAGATAAGTTTCCAATAAGAAAATTCGATGTTTTGTTCTATACCTAACCATGTTCACAAGATACGAGATAGACCACAGTACTTCACCACAAGTCGTAACTCTCTCAACTAAGGTATCTTGCCAGTTCCGTATGTAATCAATGCTATGACAGCATCCGGTACTTCCTGACCCATTGTTGGGTAATCGGTAGATGCTACTCATCTGGCCATAACTTATCCCTCTTCTTCCGTCACACGGCCCCGGCGAGGTTCCTTTCTTTAGAGAAGGACCTCATTGTAGAAGGGAGAAAGCTTGTAGTACTACGCTACCGTTAATCTCGCGATCGTAAGCCACGGGACCCCTTTCTTATCTGGATTCCAAATCGCCAGACCTTTTACATCGAAAATCGTACAGGAATCTTTTAAGAGTCAAACCTGGTCTACCTTGATGGGAGACAAGCAACTTGAGCACTATGCCTTTACGCCCCTTATCTCTTAGAAGGTTCTCTGTCATAGAAGATAATATACAATATGAAATCAAACATTCTAAAGCCATATCGACGGTGGGAATACAAGACTTCGCAAGCTACCAGACAGCTCCCTTCCATTCTCTTCCTTATGTTTAGTAAACAACCTCTAGCCACGAGTGAACATATAGCCTATACCCGACAAACTTTACATTTAAGGTTCAAAATCCTCTCCTCTTGGCCGTAAAAATACAATACATTGCGCGAATGTATATCCCCGTGCGTCTAAACGTCGCGTCGGGACCAGCTACAAGGAAGAGATCGGAATGGCACAGCATTTGGCTTACGAGGTATTTAATTCCCACCGTCGGCATACAGAACGTTGAAAATGGTAAATCACGAAAACTATGTTCAGGACGGCCAAGGTGGGATTCTAACCCACACTCTCCCGATGCCAGAGAGACACACGTTAGCACGTTACCGCGTTAGCTAATGACATATGTTTTAAGAAACTGTATGTATAATTTTTTGCTGTAAAAATATATATGAGACAGTTTCTATCAAACCATGTTGGTATTTTCTTTAGGAAGTCTATTTATACTAGAAATGATATCCGTCGTGGAATTTGGTTTCAATTCTTCCTGAATACCTGTATGTACCAGATGGCCTCGTTGTTCCGTGCCTTCAAACAATAATGTTACGGCTGTGAGTTTGTGTCATCGCTCGCCGCTTGAGTCACAACTGCCCCAGGGGCTGGGCTGCGGCTTGCCTCCTGTATTGCGCGCGCCTTATGCAACAGGGCTACTACAGACAAAGGGATAGTCCAGAAGATTCGTGACTGGACCAGCGGTGGAAACCTCGAGAAGCCGTGGACTCTGGATGGATCTAGAACCATTTATTGAGTCACCGGCCTGCTATATAAGAGTGACCCGTGAAGCAGTTGTTGTTGTGTTTTACGAGCTAGTGTGAGCGATTATCGTGAGCGACAGAAGTGTGGTGACTTGCGAAACCCCTAGTGTAGCGGCGAAGTGAGGAACATACAGGGGACTGCCGTGTTCTGAGTAAGTGTGCTTTCACTGAGTGTCAGATATTGTGGTGTCGAAATCCTGTGACATTGTTTCTCCCAGCTTGTGAACAGCGTACTTCAAGTGCTCGTAAGTACTGTAACTGTATTTGTTTTACCTGAGGAAGAGGGGCAGGTAGCTTCTGCCAAGGCCACCGGACTCATTAGGACGGATTAACTTCTGTGGTCTGTGACAAGTGAAAGGGGAAGTATTCTCGACTTGAGGAAACTGGAGTAAGCAAATAATTGCTATTTGCTGTTGAGTAGTGTATATTTCTGGCCACAATAAAGTTAATTATTTCTTAAAGCAGTAATTGGTGTCGTGCTTCCTACCCACCGTAATCCAGTTAACAAAAGTGCCACTAGGGGTGGCACGTAACAACTGGTGTCAGAAGCCGGATTACGAACTCAAGCACAACACCTGACGGTCCTGGTTTCAAAACCCGAGCAAGTCATTTTCTCTAATTTTCCTGTGAGTGCATGCCCTTTACAAGACAAACAACTAAAATGGAGGAGAAATTGGCAGCACTGCTAGAAAAGTTAAATGGCATGGAAACCAAGATGGAAGACGGCCAGAAGAAGATAGAGGATGGCCAGAAGAAGATGGAGGATGGCCAGAAGAAGATGGAGGATGGCCAGAAGAAGTTAGCAGAGGACCTGAAGGACAGCCAAAATAAGTTAGCAGAGGACCTAACCGCCAAATTTCTGGATGGCCAGAAAAATCTGGAAGAGTGTCTGCTGACGAAATTAGAGGAGAGCCAAAGGAAATTAGAACAGGGCCTACGTGAGGAAGTCGCAGCAGTGGAAAAGAAGTTCGACGCCTTACAAGTGGAAGTCGCCGAGCTGCGCCAACGCCCGCTGATGGGGGTGGAGGAGAAATTCAACGCCTTACAAGTGGAAGTTGCCGAGCTGTGCCAACGTCCGCTGATGGGGGTGGAGGAGAAATTCAACGCCTTACAAAAGGAAGTTGCCGAGCTGCGCCAACGCCCACTGACGGGGGTGAAAGAGGAATTCAACGCTCTACGAGAGGAAGTTGCCGAGCTGCGCGAACGCCCGCCCACCGTTACACCGGGAATATCAGGAACGGGACATAGCAGAGTGACGCCCCCAACCTTCGACGGAAAGGTCCCGTGGAGCACCTACTTACGTCAGTTCGAGGCAGCCTGTTCCATAAATAACTGGAACAACACAGAAAAGGCTACAGCTCTCATTGTAGCGCTGAGAGGCGACGCCCTTAACGTCCTTCAGGCCATCCCGACTGGATCCCAGGACTACGCTGCACTGATCGCCCATATGGAGTCCCGATATGGAGATAGCCATCTTCAGCAGGCCTACCAGATGCAGCTCCGGACCCGGTTACAGAAGAACGCGGAAACCCTGCAGGAGTTCGAGATGGACATCGCACGCCTCGTAAGGCTTGCCTACCCAACAGCGCCGGCCGACTTTCTGGAGCAGATAGCGACGCAGACCTTCACCGACGGGCTACGGGACTCGGACACTCAACAGGCGCTGCGACTCGCGCGCAATAAGACCCTGGCAGATGCGCTGAGCCACGCACTTGAATTCGAGACGGCAAAACAGGCATCCAGAATGCACGCGCGGGTGCGTCAAGTGGACGTCGACGAACCAGCAAAAACCAACGAGACCAAGCCCCTGGCCGACGAATTGAT
This sequence comes from Meconema thalassinum, assembly GCA_946902985.2. Classification (NCBI taxonomy): domain Eukaryota; kingdom Metazoa; phylum Arthropoda; class Insecta; order Orthoptera; family Tettigoniidae; genus Meconema; species Meconema thalassinum. The sequence goes on along the minus strand of OX336388.2, from coordinate 568,326,078 downwards.
GGAGGCGCTAAGCCGTTTCTTCGATAGTCGCGGCACCACCAGCAACGACACAGCCGGAAGACAACCGGAGAGGCGGCCCGGAAGAGGACTACCAACCTGCTGGGCCTGCGGTAAGAAAGGCCACCTGAGCAAGGACTGCGGTGATCGCCGCCGCCGAGGGTATCCGACGGGAAATCAGTCGTCTGAAAACCGCGCGGCCCAGGGAAACGAGTATTAGCCAGCCTTGGGGGGCAAAGGTTGGCTTGTGACAGTCGTCAAGCCCCGGCAGTCCAAGTGCGTGTGACGAAGTTACGGAGGGACAATAGCAGCCTGATGGTCGACGGAGTCATCAACGGAGTGAGCTGGCCCATGCTGATCGACACGGGAGCATCGAGGACCATCGTCAATCCCACTGTGATCCCGAAGTGGAGAGTGCAACCCACACAAAGGAACCTCCAGCTAATAACCGCGACCGGAGAGACCGCACCGGTACATGGCGAAGCATCACTGGAGTTCGTCATTGGTCGACGGGTGATAAAGCATCCAGTGCTTGTGGCAGACGTATCAAACGAAGTGATCATCGGACTGGACTTCCTGGACCAGAACAACATCATCTTGGACCTGAGTACCAACACTCTGCACTTCGGAGGTGAGGAACTTGCTTTGCAACCTGCGCACGAGTCCATCACCGCACGACGAGTAAGGCTGAGAGAAGACGTCATCGTTCCCGCCAGGACGGAAGTCAGCGCTGCCGTAATTGTCGACGGAACTGCTGAGGGAGTGGCGGCTGTCATCGAGCCAAAATATGAGGACATCCAGACAAAAGGGTTGCTAGTTGCCAAGACCCTCATCAACACGACGTCTCGGCCGTACGTCCGCCTGTCCAACCTGAACGACTACGACATTACGGTTCACCGGGACACCAACCTAGGAGTCTGCGAGCCCGTTACCTGGATTGCCCGCATCACCGACACGACGGACGGACACCTGCAGACGGACAACCGAAGAAGACGCACACTGCCAGAAGAACTACAGAAGCTGTACCAAGGATCCCAGGACCATTTAGACGAGGAACAATCACGCCAACTTCAGGACCTGCTACGCGAATTCCAGGATGTCTTCTCCGTGGGGAGCAAAGACTTCGGCAGGACAAGCTTGGTCCAGCACAGAATCGACGTTGGGGACAGCGCACCGATTAGGGCCCCATTCCGACGTGTCCCGCTCGCCAAGCAAGCCGAAGTCGACCGGATGGTAGAAGAGATGAAGGAGCAAGGGGTGATCGAGCCATCACATAGTCCTTGGAGTTCTCCGGTCGTGCTTGTGAAGAAGAAGGACGGTTCCACCAGGTTCTGCGTGGACTACAGGCGGGTGAACGACGTCACGAAGAAGGACAGCTACCCTCTACCCCGGATCGACGACACGCTGGACACCATATCAGGGTCAAGATGGTTCTCCACCTTGGATTTGAAGAGTGGCTACTAGCAGGTGGAGGTCCACCCTAAGGACCGCGAGAAAACGGCGTTCTCTGTGGGCAGCGGGCTCTGGCAGTTCACCGTCATGCCATTCGGTCTGTGCAACGCCCCTGCGACCTTCGAAAGGCTAATGGAGTCCATTCTGAGGGGACTACACTGGAAGACCTGCCTGGTCTACCTAGACGACGTCATCGTTCTGGGGAGAAGCTTCGAGGAGCACTACAGCAACCTGAAGGAGATCTTGTTGAAGCTACGGGCTGCCCAGCTGAAGTTGAGCCCCAAGAAGTGTCAGCTCTTCCAGAAGCGGGTCCAGTACCTTGGGCATATCGTCTCCGAGGAAGGGGTGCGCACCGACCCAGAGAAGACCGCAGCTGTGAGGGAGTGGCCAGTTCCGAAGGACAAGTCCCAACGACGAAGCTTCCTGGGACTCTGCACTTATTACCGTCGCTTCGTGAGAGGATTCGCCGACATCGCCAAACCTTTACATCGACTGACTGAGAAGGACCAACTCTTCACGTGGACAGCAGAATGCCACAGTGCCTTCGAACAACTCAAGCAGGCTCTGTGCACCGCACCTATTCTGGCCTACCCCAGACCTGGAACAAGGTTCATCGTCGATACCGATGCCAGCGACTTTGGCATAGGGGGAATCCTGTCGCAAGTAGTGGACGGCGAGGAGAGAGTAGTGGCCTACTTCAGCAAGGCCCTGTCAAAGCCAGAAAGGAACTACTGCGTCACCAGGAAGGAGCTGCTCGCCATCGTGAAGACCATTGAACACTTCCACAAGTACCTGTACGGGCAAGAATTTCTCATCAGGACCGACCATGCATCCCTGCGGTGGCTCCTGAACTTCAAGCAGCCCGAGGGTCAACTCGCGCGGTGGTTAGAGAGGCTTCAACAGTACAACTTTGAGATTCAGCACAGGAAAGGCCAACTGCATTCTAACGCCGACGCCCTGTCACGAAGACCGTGCCCCGAAGACTGCACCTTCTGTGCCCGAAGGGAGGAGAACACCGGGATACTGTGCCGACGGACTACTGTGGAACTTCAAGGGAACTGGAGCCGCGAATCTTTCACGCGGGCACAAGCAGAGGATGATGACCTGGGACTGATAGCCGAATGGAAGAGGGCCTGTGTCCCCAGACCCGGGTGGAACATTGTGAGTGACTGCAGCCCAAAGTTTAAGTCCTACTGGGCACAGTGGGACTCGCTGATTGTAAGGGATGGCCTCATCTGCCGTACCTGGGAGAGCACCGACGGGAAGACATCTCGGGAACAAGTCGTCGTTCCAAAGGCTATGACGGAGGAAGTCCTGAAGGAAGTTCATGGAGGATCATCTGGTGGACACCTAGGGATAAAGAAGACCCTGGAAAAGCTGAGAGAGCGGTTCTACTGGATCGGATGCCGAACAGACGTGGAGAACCACTGTGCGAGGTGCCACGATTGCGCAGCCAGCAAGGGCCCAGGACGAAGACGACGGGGTCCACTGAAGACCTACAACGTGGGCGGCCCCATGGAGAGAGTGGCCATCGATGTTGCTGGGCCATTCCCGTTAAGCGAGGCAGAGAACCGCTACATATTAGTCGTCAGCGACTACTTTACCAAATGGCCGGAGGCGTATGCGCTCCCTAACCAAGAAGCCGCGACGATTGCAGAGACCCTGGTGAAAGAATTCGTCAGCCGGTACGGAGTACCCCTGGAGCTGCACTCCGACCAAGGGAGGAACTTCGAGTCGCAGGTGTTCCAGAACCTATGCCAGCTGCTGGGAATCCGGAAGACAAGGACGACGCCGCTACACCCTCAGTCCGACGGGATGGTAGAGCGATTCAATCGCACCATCGAGAACCATCTTCGAATAGTCGTCAGCGAGCACCAGAGGGATTGGGACAAACATCTTCCACTATTTCTCCTGGCCTACCGCGCCGCCGTGCATGAAGCCACCGGGTGCACACCAGCCCGGGCCATGTTTGGGAGGGAGCTCCGTCTACCTGTCGATCTTGCCTTTGGCCGACCTGGGAATGATCCGATCTCGGTAAGCCAGTATTGTCAAGAACTGGTCGACCAACTGGAGGACGTGCACGCGTTCGCGAGGAGGAAACTGCGGATCGAGACCGACAGAATGAAGACCCGATACGACCAGCAGACGGATGCCAGCGGATTCCACGAGGACGACCTGGTCTGGCTCTTCAACCCATTACGGAAGAAAGGCCTGTCACCCAAACTGCAGAAATCCTGGGAGGGCCCGTACCGAGTCGTGAAACGGATCAACGATGTCGTCTACAGGATCCAGCGGAGCCCGAGGGCGAAGATGAAGATCGTGCATCGAGATCGCCTGGCAGCCTACGGAGGGACACAGACGGACCAATGATTGATCGGGACGATCAGCCTTTTTAGGAAGGGGGTGGTGTTACGGCTGTGAGTTTGTGTCATCGCTCGCCGCTTGAGTCACAACTGCCCCAGGGGCTGGGCTGCGGCTTGCCTCCTGTATTGCGCGCGCCTTATGCAACAGGGCTACTACAGACAAAGGGATAGTCCAGAAGATTCGTGACTGGACCAGCGGTGGAAACCTCGAGAAGCCGTGGACTCTGGATGGATCTAGAACCATTTATTGAGTCACCGGCCTGCTATATAAGAGTGACCCGTGAAGCAGTTGTTGTTGTGTTTTACGAGCTAGTGTGAGCGATTATCGTGAGCGACAGAAGTGTGGTGACTTGCGAAACCCCTAGTGTAGCGGCGAAGTGAGGAACATACAGGGGACTGCCGTGTTCTGAGTAAGTGTGCTTTCACTGAGTGTCAGATATTGTGGTGTCGAAATCCTGTGACATTGTTTCTCCCAGCTTGTGAACAGCGTACTTCAAGTGCTCGTAAGTACTGTAACTGTATTTGTTTTACCTGAGGAAGAGGGGCAGGTAGCTTCTGCCAAGGCCACCGGACTCATTAGGACGGATTAACTTCTGTGGTCTGTGACAAGTGAAAGGGGAAGTATTCTCGACTTGAGGAAACTGGAGTAAGCAAATAATTGCTATTTGCTGTTGAGTAGTGTATATTTCTGGCCACAGTAAAGTTAATTATTTCTTAAAGCAGTAATTGGTGTCGTGCTTCCTACCCACCGTAATCCAGTTAACAAAAGTGCCACTAGGGGTGGCACGTAACAATAATAATAATCATCATCATCAATGCTTAGATGATTACATCAGTTTGTAGTTCCAGCATTAACACATTGATAAGTTATATACCTTACATACAGTAGGCCTACATATGTTTTAGGATAACGCCAATACCGCAATGGTCGTTAATATCGGAACTACCGCTGTGCAGAAACGTAACACCGATATAGCCGACCAGTTACTTTGTTTCACGTTAAAGCATGTATCATTTAAATCCGATGCGAATAGTAACGCCTATGTGGCTTTTGTTTCAATCAGTTGACACTAGAAATCGCACGCCCGAGCAGCTGGCGTTCACCCACTAGATTTCAATTTCGACCAACCACATAACCCGTACTAAATAAGACAAGGGTGCAGTGTTGTTGTTCGGTAATGCTTCTGATTGATGGTCTTGACTTACATGGCTTATTTCCTGTAACTCCTAAGTGGAGCATAGGGCATCAACGAATTTCTGCCATCGGACTCGGTTCTGCACCATGGTCTTGATCTCAGTCCATGTCTCCCCACCATTCTCAATGCCCTCCACCGCCAGGTATTCCTCGGCCTGCCTCTTCTTCTAGTGCCTTGTAGGTTCCCTCGCCTTTTGTGTGAGCAGTAATCCAACACCCTCACTGTAATGTTAGTCTTCTTCCCTACCCGAAAACAGGAGCGTATCTCTCGATACTTCAGCCAATCTCCCTGTCTGCCACATTGTCTGTATATTCCATATTCCGATTCGAGTGTCCGATTTCATGCTGAAGGTCGAATCCAATTTTTCCGTCAGACGTCTAATCGTTAATGTTTCTGTAATAAAGTGATCTCGGGTGTGCAGGTTATTGGCCTACAAAACCCAGTCAGATTGATGGTAGCCCATTAAATAATTTTACACTGAGAAACACGTTTCCAATGAATGAATGAATGAATGCATGAATAAATAAATAAAGCCTGCAGTGACCCTAGAAGGGTCAAGGCCTCCCTGGAAAGGGGGAGCTCGTTGATCATATCTTACGTGGTGAGCTAGTCAAGTGAGATGGTTAATTGTGTCACTATGATAGACATAATGCTTACTTGAACCACCGTCTTTCTAACTCCTTACAATCCATTCTGCGTCTTGCTGTCCTGGACCAGTGAGGCCCTTGTAACCTCAGAAGTCGTTCACCCATCTTCTTCTCGGTCTGCCGTGCCTTCTTTTTGCCAGTGTATGGGTCCCACGTGGTTGTTTTCTGTGCCCATCTGCTAAGGAATAAACGCTATGGGCAAACGTAACTTCAGGAGTAGATGTCCATCACTTTTACCCAGAGATTGAAAATCAGACCCTCAGTTGAATTCTACGGCTTCTGAGGTGACACTATCATTCTTACTGTGTGTGGTGTCAACCTACCCCGCTTCACAAGATTAAGACATCAGTGTAGCAATGACAATAACTGCAACAAAAATAACTTGATTGTATACAGATAACGCTCTGACTCTTGTGGGAATCATCATGCTTCGTGGCATGCGAACTTCTCTGTTATAGCTGCCAAGTAGAGGTCTTACATTCAAAGTGCAGCAAGACCAAGTCTTTTGTTCGGAGACGTAAAGTCAGTAAAGTATATAAGGCAGAGGGCCCCCTCCCCTCCCCCCCCCCCCTCCTCTGACATTTTGTCACATATGCTTGTTTATGAACTAAAACATTAGAAACTAATATGCTTATCATGTACGATTGTTACTAAGCGGCATATGGCAGAGGGGCAGATGACCTAGCTGTTCCGCCCCTTACAACTCCAATAACTAACTAACGATATAGGACAACGTTGCAAAGCGAGACGACTTAGAGCAATGTAAACAGTGTGACAATCAGTTTACTCTGATCTTATATGTAACAACATAATCGCTTATATACTCTCCAGTGCCGTCGCTCTTTAAGAACCCACCAAGCGCCCTTGAAGCGTGTGTCCAACTAACTTTTCTACCCTTATCAAACTTTTGACTGTCTCTATCCTGTAGTTACCGCCGAACAGAGTTTGAGTAGGTTGAAAACATACTTAAGAAACTCTACTACTGAGAACAGACTCAACGGTCTAGCATTGTTATCTATTCACAGAGACTAACGATGACGTGTTTAACCGATTTGGTAATGCTTCAAGAAACCTTAACTTTATATTACAGTGTAAGTTGTAAATCAAAACAGAAATGTTAATTCTTTCCATCTAAATACTATTAAGTGAGCAAAATGATTGTATTAATAGGAAGTAACATAAAATGGTCCTAGTTGTGTTTGCCATTAATGAAACATAAAACATCACTTCAAATTGGTTGAAAAAGTTATGCCAGAGATCCTTAAAACTCATAATTTTGCACCAAATTACTCAAAAGTTTCGCTGGAAGGAACCCAGGACCCCCTTTTCTTTGGGGGCTATTACATGCCCCCACAAAAAATATATATATACATATTGTGCCCGTCAGAGGAAATGCCAGGACAGCCAACAACCGAAATGACTTCCCTAACATCTCATCCGCCGGACCTAATTGCCGAGAGGATCAGGTGAACTTCCAAACAGGCCAAAGCAGCACGAGAATCCATCGTCCACAGGGATCGTGGTACATGGTGACAAAGGTCATAGACCGCCTAAGGAAAGGTTCACCTTAAAAGCTAGACTGAGAAAAGAAATATCCAGACTTATGTAAAACACTGTAAAAATTTGTTTAAAATTAACAAGCCCCTATCCTAGTTCGGAGGGTTTCTATCGGCTAATCCGCAAGCTAATAAATAATCAAAAATAAAGAGCAGGTCCCTACCTGAGAAGTTACAGTAAACCCTCGCGAAAGATCTATCTCTCAATAATTAAAGCAACAACAGCAACACTAGGAAAATGGTACGGCGGAAACCCTAGGTCAAGTTACAAGATCAAGTTAATATCGGAATTTACATTTAACACGGCAGCAAAACAAATCTAAGTTAGGGTGATACCATTTCCACATTTACATTTAATATTAATTCATCTAGCTAAGTCCTACCAATTACTTACAAAATTTACGGCGGTGACGTCCGTAATATCAAACAATTACAATCAAAGCTATGTGACAAGCCATAAAAAAAATATCTGATACACTCTTACAAACTGGGTGCTAATCAGCACACAAAAGGTGGCATAGAGGATTTGAACACTTTTACATCAATAAATCAATAAATACAAGACCACAGTTTTATTCAAAGCCTACCTACACATTGGTTTACTGTTCGTAAGCCATAGTCATTTAACGTGTGTAATTATGGTGACGACTGCGTAGTGAAGACTACGTCTAACATCGTATGGCCTGCGCTCGACCAGCTACGAACTAAAGGTTCGAGCAAGCCTCTGTTGCTACAAAAAGTGTCAGCTGTCCTAAAGTCATTTCCTCCAGGAAATACTTTTATTAGCACGGCTATGTCAGCAGGTTCCAAATGCAAATGAACAAGGTTAAATAGAAAGGATTCGTTAGTTATATTTTGTTTATCAAAATTATGCGTTTTATTATTAAGATGTCGGTTTAAATTATCGTTGGTTTATGGCGAATAACAGCAGACAAGCCTGGCACGGAGCGTCTCCAAGAGATCATCTCTGCCATAAAACCTCGACTCAAAAGTCGGAATACAATCAACGAGCAATAACAACTCGGACACACAATAACACAAGTTACCAGCGGCGCACAGCTCGCGTTCAATAACTCTGGGACGGGCCTGGACACATCAGTTACCCTCCCTAAATATCTGGTCTACGGGAACAGTCCCGGACATGGTACACAAAATACCTTCACACATGAAAAACCCTCATCACGGGGCTAGCATCCAACATAAAATAAGAATCCTGACATAACTGTACTCGTCGAAACAACGGTTCACGCAAAAGGCGTTTAACTAACAAATGACAATCTAAAGAACATGTGAGCAGATACAGAAATGGACTCTAGGTTCCATGAGCTATCAATGCAATGAAAAATAAATGAATGCTACAAGCCTTCTGTCCTGTGTTAATATGTCTGTCTCACTTGGAAGCAAGCGCTCTCACTCGTGCGCTGGGAAATATTCACAAACCTGTCTGTGTCACAGAAAGTTGCAGGCTCCCTGCACTATTAGACAACACGTTGACTGGGCCGGCAATTCAGGCAAGAAAATAACTATGAAACTGGCCTCATAATAATACCTTTACCATAGGTTATAAACATCAAAGAATGTGTGCATTAAGAGCACGCTACAAAGCTGAATACAAACATATACCTCTGTCTTTCATAGCAAAGACGTTTAAAAGATAGCAATGTCACTCATTGCTGGAGCTCTTTGCTCTCAAAGATAAAATACATCATTAGTTTCTTGTATCAAACATTCAAATAATCACGTGTCATCACACTTGACACAAACTAAATAATATTATGGCGCAAACTCCACTCTGCTGGATTTGCTTAATGATACGTTGGGAACTAGGTTCGATGCTAGGCTACAACGAAACATCCCTTTTACTTGCAAGGTCTACACTTGACCTGGATGGCCTCTGAGCACATCCTGAATGAAATATAAATGCAGTTACAAAACTGGTAATTACAGTCGATTACCTAAACGATACGACTTCTCTAATGAAGTCAGGGGCGTAACATTGACTGTCTGCTATGAGTGCAGTTAAAGAATTATAATCATGGCATCAGTTTGCCGTAACAGGAGTCTGCTAAGACTCAAAAATCACCCCAGATAGGGTTAAACAAAATAGCCTTGAGATGACTTCGGTCACGTTTAGCAATAGACAGGAATTGGCGTCCTATGACGTCCATCAGGTTGCACCAGGGTTGAACAAAATATAAACCCAAGGGTGGCTCACAATCACTGTGGATAAATAACATCTAATTATACTAACTACATTCCCTACTATGAAATGGCTGTCACTAAGTTCGGCTGATTTACAGTCTACACTAATCTAACTATACCACCAATGACTAGAACAAAGAAGGGTTGTACAAACTCATGATATGAAGGAGCCCACACTTAGCTCTCTGTCCAACGACAAGGGTTGAACAAAAGCACCTCTGGCTTTCAGGATTGGCATCGTCCGTATCAGAACTTCCATCTTGGCTCTCCTAAATACCAGGGTTCGGTCTGTCCCTGTAGATGACATCGTGAATGGGTTGGACATGCCTAGGAAAGGCATCCTCGATTCCTTCCTTCTCGTTCGACGTTCTTGAAGTTCCAAATCATGCTCGTTCCATCCGAGACGTCTCCCTCATACCATAACGGTACTTAGCCCATTGTCTCCGACTCGGACATGGTGTTATAAATGTCGAACACGTGGTCGGTAATATTAGACATCATGTAGTTCATCATTACTTGAAAATTACGGTGTGCTTTGTAGCTATCACAGGCGTTACACTTATATCTGGTAACACAGCCTCTGCACTTTGCAGATATCATTAATAAATGGCTATGCACTGATCTGCTGGTTCACACGTGCACAGACTCTACTTTTGCAATCACGTGGCATCCGTGAAATTGGCGTCGAATTCATGCGGATAAATCCACCGCAGCAATTTATATATGATGTGTATTTAGTGTAACACTCGTTTAATGTAACGTTACCACGATTATATGTATATTTAACACTAGGCTTCAGCCCTCCACAAATCACGTGGGTACAAAAATGTGGTGCTACAGAATCGTAGAAAATTCACAATATGTTTCAAATAAGTTCACAGTGCTATTTGTGCTGATCACTACACTTTACAAATCGTGATGCACAGTACAATGGTGCTCGATGACACTTGATAAAAATTCCTCGCTATAAAGCGGACTTTTCCCACGTCTTACACGACGGGTATTTCAACACGCCTCCACCGGGAGGATTCTCAAGACGTAGTGCCCGGAACTGTGTTCCTCGTGGAATCAAGTCGTCAAACTAAGTCGTTGAGCGACTATTCACATCCCTTCTTGCGTATCTGCAATGATATTACCATACCTTAGAGTGAAAAAACATTCTCCAAAATGTTTCAAAAATACAGATTGACGAAATGGAATATTCTGAGTCTCGTAGAAAGGTAAAGTTGATTAATAAGACCTCAGATAAATAATTAGCTGACTTCACCAAAGTCAAAAGTGCGATTCTCCGCTACTCCAAAGAGGATAGTATAAGCTCTCAGCTTCTGGTCGGTTTCTGGGTGTGTTCAAAAGTAATACATCCCATCATAAATGAGTTGTCATTAAAAATAGCACATGAACCTTAGCTCAGCGGGTTCAATATACGCCCCTGCGTAAAGTGTTAACGTTTGATATTTTCTTAAATAGGAGGACATGTCAGCCCTACAAAATACAATGTAATTGTTAGGGACAGGAGGAATTTGTGGGTACATTTGATGACAAGATACATTTTGAACACCTATACATATGTACTGCTTTTCTGATTGGGGCACAGTTTACTTGACCCGCCCTGGAGATCTCCTAGCTTGTAATAAACACTCTATAAAAGAATGAGCTTACCATAATATGCAACCCTGTCGTCAGTAGAATGGTTCTCCGTCAGTGGCAGCAGCTATTGAACACAGAATATCAGCTCAAGGTGGCGTAGTCGGTAGCATGCTGAGCTTATATGCCCAAGGTTGCGGGTTCAAACCGAAGTCGTCGGATTTTTAATAGCGTTAAAAATCCCTCAGTATGCCTTCCTTCGGAGGGGAAGTAAAGCCGGCGGTCCCATGTCATAGATTTATGGCATGTTAAAGAACCTTGCACTAATTACACTTGTGTATGTGGCTTCGGTGGCGTAGTTGGTAGCATGCTGAACTACTGTGCCCCAGATAGTGGGTTCAAACCCGGTCGAAGCCGTCGGATTTAAGAGCGTTAAAAAAACTTCAGTATGCTTTCCTTCGGAGGGGAAGTAAAGCCGGTGGTCCCATGTCATAATGGCATGAAAAAGATCCTTCCTCAGACTAAACTTGTGTGGAGCTAAATTTCTAGGTTAGATTTCGTTGGAACGCTCTATCAAAGTTCCAACTTTGACCACTAGGTATCATTGACATCTGGTAGCGAAAGTTGGAACTACTTGAAATTGAACGTAACGTGTAGCTCACCCTCTGGGTGTCCGCTGGAGGCAGCTACAGACTCTGGTGAGCCGAACATGTCCTCGGACACTCCCGGCACTGAAATCCATACGATAAATAAATAATACACTTGTGTAAAGCTAAATTATAGGTTAGATTTGACTAACGCTCTTAGGTTCCAACGTTAATCGCCAGAAGCCGACTGCGGTGGCATCTACAGTAGTAACCAACTTCAGAACTAGTTGGTCGTTGACGGTGGCGTTTGGTAGCAAAAGTTGGAACTACTTGAAAATCAAATGTCTGCAGACCTTACTCTAATTAAAAACAGATAACACACACTAATACAGCCATCATAATTAACACCGGTTATCAAACAGATTCTACACACACCCTAAGTACACGGGGCTACATGACCGCGTTCTCGCAGCCTCTAAACTGAGGAACCAACAAACCAGCTTAAGTATACTGTACAAAGTAGACTAGAGTCCAGCCAACAAGTCACGAGCCCATGATTTATTCCAGTATCTAATTATTATTCAGGTTAATATCAATACAAGACTTTTGAAAGCTAGGTCAACGTCGTTGCATAAACGATCATTTAATAATATATTCCAGTTATCTTCTCAAAGCCACAGCGATCTTAGCTTTTTCATATATCAACTGATATTTTCCCTCAAGACACGAAATAAAAATGAGGTGACATTGTTTTGAAACATTCTGTATACTGTAGTAAGGTGTCATTGATTCATTCAAGCCCTTTGTCACATCGATGTCATTTAGCCCCGCGTACCTACTTAGGTGTATGAGGAAGCTGTCTGAAATAGGCTAATCAACGTTGTGATGGCTTGATAAGTGTTATTGGTTTTACGTCCCATTTATCTTTGAGACGCCAGAAAGCCCTTTTTCCCCGAAAGGGGTCTTTTAAGTGCCAGTAAATCTACTGACACGGCTCCTTCCCATTTGCACACCTCAAATGTAAACTTACTACGCAAGAATTCGATCCTGCAACCTTGGGGAACAGCAGGCGAGAACGTTACCGCTGAGCCACTATGATGGATGTAACAGTTTGTGTAATTGGCACTAGAATTTGGGTAGGAGTTCGCCGTGGCATCAATTTATGTATCATCCCGTCATTTGTCTGGAGTAGACGTGGGAAACCACGAAAAAACAGTTCTAAAATGACTTAAGGTAGGATTCGAATCGACCTATTCTCAGTTGTGGCGCACCAGGCCTAGTGAATGCCGTTTCAGCCCTCAGACCAGAATTAAATTTCATGCAGAGCTGATAGTCAAACACTGACCTAAGGGAGAGAGAGCCAAGAATGCCAGCCATTGCGCCTAGAGATACTCTAGGGCATCGTCTTAAGCTAAGGCCCATAAATAAAGCACTCAACTTAGGCAAAGTCAATGACCACGATACTATGTCACGTATGTACACAGCAATTAAACGTTCATCATTGTGCATGTATATCTTAATGGTTCTTCAGCCAATAAAAGAGGAAAGGTCATATGTTCCATTCAAGTACAGCCATCAGCGGGTAGCTCGCTAGATCACTTAGCAAAAGCGAACTCCAATACAGCGGTCGATCCGGAAATAAATTGCTGCCAGTATACGCAGACCTGTTTAGATATAATCACTTTTTAAACGAGCAGAAATCGAACTCCTTCCCTTTTATGACCCTTCTTTATTTAACTGTCCCGCACACGAACTGCATTGATCGGCGAGTTATACTTTAAAGTAAAGTACTTTGTAATTACAACTGGATTGCTAATTTATTAATATTTTTAGCATACTTTTCATATTTTGCAAAAATGAGGAAAAAGCAGACTTATGAGATCGATCCGGGCAAATGTCTGTCTGTCTGTCTGTCAGTCTGTCTGTCTGTCTGTCCTTCTGTCTGTCTCAAGCCCATATTTGAAAATGATGTAAGTGCTATCAACTGCTGAAAAACCGTAATTGAAACTTGAGCTCCATCTTGGATATCTTGGAAGGTATGCATGGGAGCTATTCCAAAATTGGCACACATAGAGACAATAATATTTCTGTTTAATCCGTCCTAATGAGTACGGTGGCCTTGACAGAAACTACCTGCTCCTCTCCTTTATGTTCACCGACCACAATTACTTACGATCACTTGCTGCAGGCTATTTCGCTGTCCACAAGCTGGAGAAACAATGTCACTGGATTTCGTAACTCGCACAGCACTTCGTCACCACACTTCTGACACACAAGATAATCGCTCGCACTAGCTCGTAAAACACAACAACAACCACTGCTTGACGGGTCACTCTTATATAGCAGGCCGGTGACTCAATAAATGCTTCTAGATCCATCCAGGGTCCACGGCTTCTCGAGGTTTCCATCGCTGGTCCAGTCACGAATATTCTGGACTATCCCTTTGTCTGTAGTAGCCCTGTTGCATAAGGCGCGCGCAATACAGGAGACAGGCCACAGCTCAGCCCTGGGGCAGTTGTGACTCATGCGGCGAGTGATGACACAAACTCACAGCCGTAACACCACCCCCTTCCTAAAAAGGCTGATCGTCCCGATCAATCATTGGTCCGTCTGTGTCCCTCCGTAGGCTGCCAGGCGATCTCGATGCACGATCTTCATCTTCGCCCTCGGGCTCCGCTGGATCCTGTAGACGACATCGTTGATCCGTTTCACGACTCGGTACGGGCCCTCCCAGGACTTCTGCAGTTTGGGTGACAGGCCTTTCTTCCGTAATGGGTTGAAGAGCCAGACCAGGTCGTCCTCGTGGAATCCTCCGGCATCCGTCTGCTGGTCGTATCGGGTCTTCATTCGGTCGGTCTCGATCCGCAGTTTCCTCCTCGCGAACGCGTGCACGTCCTCCAGTTGGTCGACCAGTTCTTGACAATACTGGCTTACCGGGATCGGATCATTCCCAGGTCGGCCGAAGGCAAGATCGACGGGTAGACGGAGCTCCCTCCCAAACATGGCCCGGGCTGGTGTGCACCCGGTGGCTTCATGCACGGCGGCGCGGTAGGCCAGGAGAAATAGTGGAAGATGCTTGTCCAAATCCCTCTGGTGCTCGCTGACAACTATTCGGAGATGGTTCTCGATGGTGCGATTGAATCGCTCTACCATCCCGTCGGACTGAGGGTGTAGCGGCGTTGTCCTTGTCTTCCGGATTCCCAGCAGCTGGCATAGGTTCTGGAACACCTGCGACTCGAAGTTCCTCCCTTGGTCGGAGTGCAGCTCCAGGGGTACTCCGTACCGGCTGACGAATTCCTTCACCAGGGTCTCTGCGATCGTCGCGGCTTCTTGGTTAGGGAGCGCATACGCCTCCGGCCATTTGGTAAAGTAGTCGCTGACGACTAATATGTAGCGGTTCCCTGCCTCGCTTAACGGGAATGGCCCAGCAACATCGATGGCCACTCTCTCCATGGGGCCGCCCACGTTGTAGGTCTTCAGTGGACCCCGTCGTCTTCGTCCTGGGCCCTTGCTGGCTGCGCAATCGTGGCACCTCGCGCAGTGGTTATCCACGTCTGTTCGGCATCCGATCCAGTAGAACCGCTCTCTCAGCTTCTCCAGGGTCTTCTTTATCCCTAGGTGTCCACCAGATGATCCTCCATGGACTTCCTTCAGGACTTCCTCCGTCATAGCCTTTGGAACGACGACTTGTTCCCGAGATGTCTTCCCGTCGGTGCTCTCCCAGGCGCGGCAGATGAGGCCATCCCTTACAATCAGCGAGTCCCACTGCGCCCAGTAGGACTTAAACTTTGCGCTGCAGTCACTCACAATGTTCCACCCGGGTCTGGGGACACAGGCCCGCTTCCATTCGGCTATCAGTCCCAGGTCATCATCTTCTGCTTGTGCCCGCGTGAAAGATTCGCAGGCTCCAGCTCCCTTGAAGTTCCACGGTAGTCCTTCGGCACTGTATCCCGGTGTTCTCCTCCCTCCTAGTACAGAAGGTGCAGTCTTCGGGGCACGGTCTTCGTGACAGGGCGTCGGCGTTAGAATGCAGTTGGCCTTTCCTGTGCTGAATCTCAAGGTTGTACTGTTGAAGCCTCTCTAACCACCACGCGAGTTGACCCTCGGGCTGCTTGAAGTTCAGGAGCCACCGCAGGGATGCATGGTCGGTCCTGATGAGAAATTATTGCCCGTACAGGTACTTGTGGAAGGGTTCAATGGTCTTCACGATGGCGAGCAGCTCCTTCCTGGTGACGCAGTAGTTCCTTTCTGGCTTTGACAAGGCCTTGCTGAAGTAGGCCACTACTCTTTCCTCGCCGTCCACTACTTGCGACAGGATCCCCCCTATGCCAAAGTCGCTGGCATCGGTATCGACGATGAACCTTGTTCCAGGTCTGGGGTAGGCCAGAATAGGCGCGGTGCACAGAGCCTGCTTGAGTTGTTCGAAGGCACTGTGGCATTCTGCTGTCCACGTGAAGAGTTGGTCCTTCTCAGTCAGTCGATATAAAGGTTTGGCGATGTCGGCGAATCCCCTCACGAAGCGACGGTAATAAGTGCAGAGTCCCAGGAAGCTTCGTAGTTGGGACTTGTCCTTCGAACTGGCCACTCCCTCACAGCTGCGGTCTTCTCTGGGTCGGTGCGCACCCCTTCCTCGGAGACGATATGTCCAAGGTACTGGACCCGCTTCTGGAAGAGTTGACACTTCTTGGGGCTCAACTTCAGCTGGGCAGCCCCTAGCTTCAACAAGATCTCCTTCAGGTTGCTGTAGTGCTCCTCGAAGCTTCTCCCCAGAACGATGACGTCGTCTAGGTAGACCAGGCAGGTCTTCCAGTGTAGTCCCCTCAGAATGGACTCCATTAGCCTTTCGAAGGTCGCAGGGGCGTTGCACAGACCGAATGGCATGACGGTGAACTGCCAGAGCCCGCTGCCCACAGAGAACGCCGTTTTCTCGCGGTCCTTAGGGTGGACCTCCACCTGCCAGTAGCCACTCTTCAAATCCAAGGTGGAGAACCATCTTGACCCTGATATGGTATCCAGCGTGTCGTCGATCCGGGGTAGAGGGTAGCTGTCCTTCTTCGTGACGTCGTTCACCCGCCTGTAGTCCACGCAGAACCTGGTGGAACCGTCCTTCTTCTTCACAAGCACGACCGGAGAACTCCAAGGACTATGTGATGGCTCGATCACCCCTTGCTCCTTCATCTCTTCTACCATCCGGTCGACTTCGGCTTGCTTGGCGAGCGGGACACGTCGGAATGGGGCCCTAATCGGTGCGCTGTCCCCAACGTCGATTCTGTGCTGGACCAAGCTTGTCCTGCCGAAGTCTTTGCTCCCCACGGAGAAGACGTCCTGGAATTCGCGTAGCAGGTCCTGAAGTTGGCGTGATTGTTCCTCGTCTAAATGGTCCTGGGATCCTTGGTACAGCTTCTGTAGTTCTTCTGGCAGTGTGCGTCTTCTTCGGTTGTCCGTCTGCAGGTGTCCGTCTGTCGTATCTGTGATGCGGGCAATCCAGGTAACGGGCTCGCAGACTCCTAGGTTGGTGTCCCGGTGAACCGTAATGTCGTAGTCGTTCAGGTTGGACAGGCGGACGTACGGCCGAGTCGTCGTGTTGATGAGAGTCTTGGCAACTAGCAATCCTTTTGTCAGGATGTCCTCATATTTTGGCTCGATGACAGCCGCCACTCCCTCAGCAGTTCCGTCGACAATTACGGCAGCGCTGACCTCCGTCCTGGCGGGAACGATGACGTCTTCTCTCAGCCTTACTCGTCGTGCGGTGATGGACTCGTGCGCAGGTTGCAAAGCAAGTTCCTCACCTCCGAAGTGCAGAGTGTTGGTACTCAGATCCAAGATGATGTTGTTCTGGTCCAGGAAGTCCAGTCCGATGATCACTTCATTTGATACGTCAGCTACAAGCACTGGATGCTTTATCGCCCGTCGACCAATGACGAACTCCAGTGATGCTTCGCCATGTACCGGTGCGGTCTCTCCGGTCGCGGTTATTAGCTGGAGGTTCCTTTGTGTGGGTTGAACTCTCCACTTCGGGATCACGGTGGGACTGACGATGGTCCTCGATGCTCCCGTGTCGATTAGCATGGGCCAGCTCTCTCCGTTGACGACTCCGTCGACCATCAGGCTGCTATTATCCCTCCGTAACTGCGGCACACGAACTTGGACTGCCGGGGCTTGACGACTGTCACAAGCCAACCTTTGCCCCCCTAGGCTGGCTGATACTTGCTTTCCTGGGCCGCGCGGTTTCCCTACGACTGACTGTCCCGACGGAAACCCTTGGCGGCGGCGATCACCGCAGTCCTTGCTCAGGTGGCCTCTCTTACGGCAGGTCCAGCAGGTCAGTAGTCCTCTTCCGGGCCGCCTCTCCGGATGTCCTTCGGCTACGTTTTTGTTGGTGGTACTCCGATTCTTGAAGAAACGGCTTAGCGCCTCTATCAATTCGTCGGCCAGGGGCTTGGTCTCGTTGGTTTTTACTGGTTCGTCGACGTCCACTTGACGCACCCGCGCGTGCATTCTGGATGCCTGTTTTGCCGTCTCGAACTCAAGTGCGTGGCTCAGCGCATCTGCCAGGGTCTTATTGCGCGCGAGACGCAGCGCCTGTTGAGTGTCCGAGTCCCGTAGCCCGTCGGTGAAAGTCTGCGTCGCTATCTGCTCCAGAAAGTCGGCCGGCGCTGTTGCGTAGGCGAGCCTTACGAGGCGTGCGATGTCCATCTCGAACTCCTGCAGGGTTTCCGCGTTCTTCTGTACCCGGGTCCGGAGCTGCATCTGATAGGCCTGCTGAAGATGGCTATCTCCATATCGGGACTCCATATGGGCGATCAGGGAAGCGTAGTCCTGGGATCCAGTCGGGATGGCCTGAAGGACGTTAAGGGCGTCACCTCTCAGCGCTACAATGAGAGCTGTAGCCTTATCTGTGTTGTTCCAGTTATATATGGAACAGGCCGCCTCGAACTGACGTAAGTAGGTGCTCCACGGGACCTTTCCGTCGAAGGTTGGGGGCGTCATTCTGCTATGTCCCGTTCCTGATATTCCCGATGTAACGGTGGGCGGGCGTTGGCGCAGCTCGGCAACTTCCTCTCGTAGAGCGTTGAATTTCTCTTCCACCCCCGTCAGTGGGCGTTGGCGCAGCTCGGCAACTTCCTCTTGCAAGGCGTTGAATTTCTCCTCCACCCCCGTCAGTGGGCGTTGGCGCAGCTCGGCAACTTCCTTTTGTAAGACGTTGAATTTCTCCTCCACCCCCATCAGCGGGCGTTGGCGCAGCTCGGCAACTTCCACTTGTAAGGCGTCGAACTTCTTTTCCACTGCCGTGACTTCCTCACGCAGACCCAGTTCTAATTTCTTCAGGTCCTGTGTCAACTTATTCTGACCGTCTTCCATCTTCTTCTGGCCGTCCTCTATCCTCTTCAGGTCCTCCGCTAGCTTCTTCTGGCCGTCTTCTAGTTTGGCAGTTAGGTCCTCGGCTAACTTATTTTGACCATCTTCCATCTTCTTCTGGCCATCCTCCATCTTCTTCAGGTCCTCCGCTAACTTATTTTGACCGTCTTCCATCTTCTTCTGGCCGTCTTCTAATTTGGCAGTTAGGTCCTTGGTTAAATTCTTCTGGCCGTCTTCTATGCCATTTAACTTTTCTAGCAATGCTGCCAATTGCGCCTCCATTTTAGTTGTTTGCCTTGTAAAGGGCATGCACTCACAGGAAAATTAGAGAAAATGACCTGCTCGGGTTTTGAAACCAGGACCGTCAGGTGTTGTGCTTGAGTTCGTAATCCGGCTTCTGACACCAGTTGTTACGTGCCACCCCCTAGTGGCACTTTTGTTAACTGGATTACGGTGGGGGTACAAAGCACAACACCAATTACTGCTTAAAGACATAATTAACTTTATTGTGGCCAGAAAATTACACTAATCAGCAAATACAAGCAATTAGGAGCCTTACTCCAGTTTCCTCAAGTCTCTTCCTTGAGCGCTCTTGGCCCTTCCACTTGTCAACAGATCACAGAAGTTAATCCGTCCTAATGAGTACGGTGGCCTTGACAGAAACTACCTGCTCCTCTCCTTTATGTTCACCGACCACAATTACTTACGATCACTTGCTGCAGGCTATTTCGCTGTCCACAAGCTGGAGAAACAATGTCACTGGATTTCGTAACTCGCACAGCACTTCGTCACCACACTTCTGTCACACAAGATAATCGCTCGCACTAGCTCGTAAAACACAACAACAACCACTGCTTGACGGGTCACTCTTATATAGCAGGCCGGTGACTCAATAAATGCTTCTAGATCCATCCAGGGTCCACGGCTTCTCGAGGTTTCCATCGCTGGTCCAGTCACGAATATTCTGGACTATCCCTTTGTCTGTAGTAGCCCTGTTGCATAAGGCGCGCGCAATACAGGAGGCAGGCCACAGCTCAGCCCTGGGGCAGTTGTGACTCATGCGGCGAGTGATGACACAAACTCACAGCCGTAACAGTATGTAAACCAACGCTTTAAAATTTGCACACGTATAATACCTGACGTTCTAGATTAATTTGGAGAAACTAATATACGTCAATGCTGCCAGCATGATTCTAAGCCTGCTGATAGGTCCAATACATGTAACTTCTATACTAACAAATGGATTTCATCCAAAATTGGCACAACAAGAGATCATAATATTTCAGATTATTTCTGATCAACACATGCATGCCATTGTCGCCAACATGATTTTACGCGCGCTGATAGATCAGATGTCTAACTGCATGTAACGTCCATGCTATCCATTGGACTTCAACCAAATTTTGTATTCTGTACCTTAAGAGATGGAACTAACAATATATTCAGTCACCAGGGCTGCCAACTGTAGTGCTCTATTAGGCTACATTATACCAGGTATATTTCGAACTAGTTAGAAATGTCGATATTACCAACTTAATTTCGTCATTATTCTAGATAGGTCTGCATATAGATTGGCGTGAAACTTAATTTTTAAGAAAAGTAAGCTCTTTAGTTAGTTCGTCACGGAACTTCTGGTCTTTTTCATTTTTTTATTTGTCTACTTATTTTATTTTATGTATTTATTTATTTTTATTTATTTATTTTTTATTTATTTATTTATGTATTTATGTATTTATGTATTTATGTATTTATGCATTTATTTATTTATTTATTTATTTATTTATTTATTTATTTAATGTGAAAGTATGCAGTCTGCCATGGATACCTGTTCGTCGGGTGGGATGCGGTAGCACCTGCTATTTAAATGAAACGTAACTTTTGCCACCATATTGAAGTGATGAGACATTTTGAAACGGAATAAATGGAATAAATTCGGTTTGAGAGTTTGTCAGCGCAAGAGAATCATGCACTCCATATTCCAGCGGCTGACTTATCGCTTTCTGTCTAATGCCAACACATACAGTATGGAAACCTTTAAGATCTCAAAAAGTACTCGTCGGATTCACAAAATAAGCACATCACTGAACTTGTCACTTGATTTTTAGCCTACTTTTCACATTTTGCAAAAATGAGGAAAAAGTAGACATGAGATCGGGCAAATGTGTGTCTGTCTGTCTGGCTGGCTGGCTGTGTGTGCCCCCCCCCCCCCTATCAACTCCTAAACGGCTGCAGCAATCGAAACAAAAATGATGTCAGTGCTACCAACTGCTGAAAAATCTCAATTGAAATTTGAGCTCCATGTTGGATATGTTGGAAGGTATGAATGGGAGCTATTTCAAAATTGGCACACGTATGGATAATAATATTGCAGATTAATTTCCAGGAGGCCATACATGGCAGTGTTGCCAAAATGATTATAAGCCTGCTGATAGGTCCAAATTTTAAATGCATATAACTTCTACACTATCAATTGGATTTCAACCAAATTTCGTATGTGCTATGTGTACATAAAGAGATATTACTGAGCGTATTCTTGAGGTCCAACAGGGCTGCCAACTCTTAATAAATGCTCTCAATTCATTTTATCCAAATACCCATATATCAGAAAGTATGCAAGCCGACAGCTTTAAACTATGCACACGTATAGTACACGACATTCTAGATTAATTTGGAGTAACTAATGGACCTCAGTACTACCAACATGATTCTAAGCCTGCTGATAGGACCAATTGTAAATACATGTAATTTCTATACTATCAATTGGATTTCAACCAAATTTCGTATGTGCTATGTGTACTATAACAGATATGACTTTGCGAATTCTTAGGAACAACCAGGGCTGCCAACTGTTAATAAATGCTGTCTCTATTTTTTACCCTAATATCAGTATATCAGAAAGTATTCAAGCCATCAGCACTAAACTTTGCACACTTATAGTACCTTACATTCTAGATTAATTTGGAGTAATTAATATACGTCAGTGCTTCCAACATGATTCTAAGCCTGCTGATTGGTCCAATTTTAAAATACATGTAACTTCTATACAAATAAATGGATTTCATCCAAAATTGGCACAACAATAGATCATAATAGTTCAGATTATTTCTGATCAACACATGCATGACATTGTTGCCAACATGATTTTACGCGCGCTGTTAGATCCAATGTTTAACTGCATATAACGTCCATGCCATCCATTGGACTTCAGCCAAATTTTGTATTCTGTACCTTAAGAGATGGAACTAAGAATATATTCAGTTACCAGGGCTGCCAACTGTAGTGCTCTATTAGGCTACATTATGCCAGTTATATTTCGAACTAATAAGAAATTTCGTTATTACCTACTCAATTTCGTCATTATTCTAATTAGGTCCATATAGATTAATCATTGGAATGAATCTTACATTTCGAGAAAAGTAGGCTTTTTAGTTCGTCACGGAACTTCTTGTTATTTGTTTTAATGGGTGAAATTTGTATAGTTCTATTTTAAAAAAAAAAGTTGCTACCGGTTTATCGGTAACTACGTGTCTGCTGCGGACAAAATGAACCGTGTCTTTGAGCCCCTTAATACAATTTAAGAATTTGAAAACAGAATGACGATATCTTAAACGGATCCGTAGATATTTGAGGTGGCCCTTAGATGAATAACTATGTATATATTTGTAATTGCATGTGATTAAATATACATTGTATGTAGATAGTTTACAGGGTGCATCCGTGATGATGTTACAAATTTCAGGGATGATGGAGGAAGTTAAATTGACCCATTAGAGATAAGGACCCATCGTCCGGAAACGATCGTGTCAACTGTTATTAATAATCGCAGTTGTTTAACGTCCGTCCTCAATTCAAGTTCTTGACAGACGTCGGGGTGGCGGAATTTCCTCCCACAGGCGTTCGTTAACGTGCCGGAAGCAAACGACATCGGGTTGGCACTTGTAAACACCCGTAAACGCCATCAACGTGTGCAGGTATCATTTTGCTTATATAAGGTGCGTTCAAAAAGTAACAAGCCGGAAGCTGGAATGCGCAAACCCGAGACTACATCGGCTAATCGTGGCGTGTGTAACGAGGTGTGGTTCCGACCAGAGCTTGGAAGGTAACAGCCCGTCGCTAGAGGGCACGCGTGCACGTCACGTGACGATACAAAGCGAGCAGCAGCATGCATCAATCGTACAACGCTGCCAGACACATTGCAAACAGTGACAAGGAGGCTCAACCGAAGAGCAAAGAGGTGTTGTTCGGTTTCTGACAGCAGAAGGAGTAGGGGAAACGGACATTCATCGCCGAATGTCACAAGTGTACGGCGAACACTGCATGTCCCTTGCAAGGGTCAAGGCGTAGCACAAGCGCTTCAGGGAAGGACGTGTGTCGTTAGCCGATGATGCCCGGTCTGGGGCACCCCCCTGCATTACCGATGACAATGTCCAGCGGGTTGATGCACTCATTACCCAGGACCACCGAGTGACAGTGAACGCCATATCCGCCGTGGTCGCTCCACGGCCAACACAGTCGCGGTACTCCTGCAGAAATTCAAATGGGAGGTTCTCGGCCATCCTCCATACAGTCCGGACCTCTCTCCCTGTGATTACGCCATGTTTGGTCCCCTGAAAAGGGCTCTGCGGGGCCAACGATTCACCTCGGACGCCGACATCCAGCTGTACGTGCGGAACTGGTTCACATCGCAGCCCAGGGAATGTTATGAGACAGCCATTCACCGCCTCGTGTCACAGTGGGACAAGTGCCTCAACAGCCAGGGCCAATACTTCTAACATACAGGTACTAGTTTCTGTAATTATGCTCCCGGTTCGTTACTTTTTGAACGCACCTTATAACTTGTGAGTCGATCGTTTCCGTACTATGGTTCCTTATCTCACCTTTATCCATTTACCTTCATCCATCATCCCTGAAAGTTTGTAGCATCATCACGGTTACACCCTGTATATTTGTTATGGAATACAAAAGTAGGAAAAAAATTATGGGATGGCATACGTCATTCGTCAAGTGAGCATCATTAGATCCAAATACTGTATACAAGATAAAATAGAACTATGACATGTTTCACTCATCAAGCGATTATATCATCTCATAGTTTTCTCCCACTTCTGTAGTCCATACAAAATATATACATTTTATATTATTCAGGTAAAACAAAAATATTGGAATGCAGCCGCAATAAATCAGAAACCTATATGGACATCAAATTGGTGGGGGAGAAACTAAAAGAAGTAGGAGACTTCTGTTACTTAGGAAGCAAAATAACCAGTGATGGACGAAGCAAAGAGGATATAAAAAGTAGGTTGGCTCAGGCAAGGAAGGCATTTCTACAGAAAAGGAATCTGTTGACATCGATTATAGATTTAGGTATTAGGAAGACATTTTGAAAACCTTTGTCTGGAGCTTCGCACTCTATGGAAGTGAAACTTGGACTATTGGTGCAGCAGAAAAGAGGAGGATTGAAGCGTTTGAAATGTGGTGTTACAGGAGAATGATGAAGATCAGATGGGTAGATAGGGTAACAAATGAAGAGGTATTAAGACGAGTGGGAGAGGAGATATATTTCTGGTGAATGCTAATGAAGAGAAGAGATAGGTTGATAGGACACATTCTAAGACACCCAGGAATAGCAAGCTTAGTTATGGATGGATGGGTCGAGGACAAGAACTGTAGGGGTAGACCAAGGTTAGAATATGTTAAACAGATTGCCTCGGATGTAGGCTGTGGTAACTATGTAGAGATGAAACGATTAGCTCAGGACAAGGAGGCATAGAGAGCTGCATCAAACCAGTCAAAAGACTGAAGACTCAAACACAGGTTATTTTTTGACAATCCCAGTAATTGAGAGTATATTGTGTTGACCGACTAAAGCGTTGCAATATCAACTGTGAAAAAGGCAACACTGTAAAATGGCTTCAAAGCTCCATATGTGTAATATACTACTCACCGAAGGTACTCGAATCATTGGTGATGATGAATAAGTGCTGTCAGTGGATCACAGCAGCATCTGGAACAAAAAAAAAATGTTAACTAGGTTTCTTTTATTCAGGTGGTGATTGGGAAAAATACGGCTGTGATCTTAAGTTAGGCACCATCCCGGCATTTGCCTGGAGAAGAAGTAGGAAACCACGGAAAACCACATCCAGGATGGCTGCGGTAGGAATCCAAGTCGCCTCTTTTCAGTTTTCCATCATGAGGCTGAGTGTACCCCGTTCCAGCCCTCAGACAAGAATTAAATTTCTTGGCAGAGCCCAGAATCGAAACCTGGCCTCTCCGGTGGCAGCCAAGAATGCTAGCCAGTATGCACCGAGGCGGATGGTGCAAGTTTTTGGACTCAACACTAAGCTACGGGAGAGGTAGAGACATATTTTTAGCCTACTTTCGATTTTTGCAAAAAATGAAAGTAGACTTATGAGATCAACACAGGGCGAAAAAAGTGTGTCTGTCTGTGTGTGTGTATGTGTGTGTGTGAGTCTGTGTGTGTGTCTGTGTGTGTGTGTCTGTGTGTGTGTGAGTGTGTGTACTCTGAATGTCTGTCCCCCCCTATCAATTCGAACACGGTGAATGCGAATTGAACGAAATTTGGTACAAAGGTAGCACTAGCAAAGGACACCTCAGTGTCATACTTTATATCGCCGCCATCTTGACGGAAACGTAATGGCGGCCACACAAATGTTCAAAGCTTAAATCAAATTACGACTAACCTAATCATCCGATCTCTACCAAATTTTGCAACAACATACCTTTATGGGGGGAGCATCCTTTGACCAAACCAATAGGCCATAAGCGTAATAGTTTGCGGATGGCGGCCATCTTTGTGTGAAAATCGATTCCCCCTATTAATTCAAACACGGTGCAACCGAATGGAACGAAATTGGGTACAGAGGTAGTACTAACAAAAGGCACCTCAGTGTCATGTTTTATATCGCCGCCATCTTGACGGAAACGTAATGGCGGCCACATAAATGTTCAAAGCTTAAATCAAATTACGATTAACCTAATCATCCGATCTCTACCAAATTTTGCAACAACATACCTTTTTAGAGGAAGCATCCTTTGACCAAATGACTAGGTCATTAGCCTAATAGTTTGCAGATGGCGGCCATCTTTGTGTGAAAATCAATTCCCCCTATTAATTCAAACACGGTGAAACTGAATGGAACGCAATTTGGTACAGAGGTAGCACTAGCAAAGGGCATCCCAGTGTCATGTTTCATATCACCGCCATATTGACAGAAACGTAATGGCGGCCACACAAATGTTCAAAGTTTAAGTTAAATTACGACTAACATAACCATCCGATCTCTACCAAACTTTGCAACAACATTCCTTTATGGAGGGAGCATGCTTTGACCAATCTAATATGTTATTAGCCTAATAGTTTGCGGCAGGCGGCCATCTTTATGTCAAAATTGATTCCCCCTATTAATTCGAACACGGTGGAACAGAATGGAACGAAATTTGGTACCGGGGTAGCACTAGCAAAGGGCACCTCAGTGTCATGTTTTATATCGCCGCCATCTTGACTGAAACGTAATGGCGGCCACACGAATGTTCAAAGCTTAAATCAAATTACGATTAACCTAATCATCCGATCTCAACCAAATTTTGCAACTACATACCTTTATGGAGGGAGCATCCTTTGACCAATCTAATAGGTCATTCGCCTAATAGTTTGCGAATGGCGGCCATCTTTGTGTAAAAATAGATTCCCCCTATTAATTCAAACACGGTGAAACAGAATGGAACGAAATTTGTACAGAGATAGCACTAGCAAAGGGCATCTCAGTGTCATGATTTATATCGCCGCCATATTGACAGAAACGTAATGGCGGCCACACAAATGTTTAAAGCTTAAATCAAATTACGACTAACATAACCATCCGATCTCTACCAAACTTTGCAACAATATACCTTTATGGAGGGAGCATCCTGTGACCAATCTAATAGGCCATTAGCCTAATAGTTTGCGGATGGCGGCCATCGTTATGTCAAAATTGATTCCCCCTATTAATTCGAACACGGTGGAACCGAATGAACGAAATTTGGTACAGAGGTAGCACTAGCAAAGGGCACCTCAGTGTCATGTTTTATATCGCCGCCATCTTGACGGAAACGTAATGGCGGCCACACAAATGTTCAAAGCTTAAATCAAATTACGATTCGCCTAATCATCCGATCTCTAGCAAATTTAGCAACAACATACCTTTATGGAGGGAGCATCCTTTGACCAAACTAATAGGTCATCAGCCTGATATTTTGCGGATGGCGGCCATCTTTGTGTGAAAATCGATTCCCCTTATCAATTCGAACACGGTGAAACCGAATGGAACGACAATTGGTACAGAGGTAGCACTAGCAAAGGGCACCTCAGTGTCATGTTTTATATCACCGCTATCTTGACGGAAACGTAATCGTGGCCACCCAAATGTTAAAAGTTAAAATGTAATTACGACCAACCTAATAATCTAGTCTCTACCAAATTTTGCAACACCATATCTTTATGTGGGAAACATATTCAGACCAAACTGCAAGAACATCAGCCCAATAGTTTGCAGATGGTGGCCAAGTATGTGTGCAAATCGATTCCCCCTATCAATTCAAACACAGTGAAACCGAATTGAACGAAATTTGGTACAGAGGTAGCACTAGCAAGGGGCACCTCATATTCATGTTGAATATCCCTATAGCACGTTGTATTTCAACAAGCTACTACAACCAACATTCGAGCATACTCCTTGAAAAGGACAAAGAGTTATAACAATACCCATGCATTTAGGAGAAAGTAGGCTATATGTTCTTTACTGAACATCTTGTTTAAATTCTGATGATGATGGCAATCGTTAACACTCAACAATTTTTCTAGTTTTATGCCGTGTCTTGTGCGGGGTTTCGCCTAGGAATACAAGGATAGGCTCATTTTTGTTTTACGGGGCCTAACATCTGGATTATTGGCCCCTAATGGTTTGAGTGATGGTGAAAATAAAAATGAAACGAAGACTACCACGAAAACTAACTGAAGTAACAACGGACATACACACTAAAGGAGGGAATGGAAGACAAAAAGACGAATAAGGTAAGTACAAGACAAGATAAAAGGAAATGCCCTCAACTCTCGAAGAATAAGAATTTAAGGACATGAAGCTATGAAAGGCAGTTAGGATAGGGGAAAAAGGAGAAGAGTGTGTTCGCCTCAAAGGCAATGGAAAAATGGGGGGGATGGGGAAAACCGACCCAGCTCAGGAATAGCTCGGGGTTGCCAACTCTCGCAATCACCAACCGTGAGACCTTGAGGGTGTACCACTATCCAGGGTGCATCTTAAGTGGTAAGGCTACACACACCCTGCCTCCTTGAGGGTGTAGTACTATCCAGGGTGCAATTTAAGTGGTAAGACTTCATACACCCCGCCTCCTTGAGGGTGTAGCGCTATCCAGGGTGCACCATAAATAAAGGGGCTACACACACCCCGGCTCCCTGTGGGGCCTTGAACAGAAGGCAGAAGAAACCATGAAAATAAAAAGAGGTCTGACCCCTCTAAGAATGAGGGTAACAGGAAAGATGAGGCAAGGGCAAATTAAGGCAGGAAATCGAAAGACTCCCTAGGTCTCGGAAACAATAATACCGTCGGGGTCGGAAGAGAACAAGAGCTGATCTAGGAAGGTTGACAGGGAATATGATAGAGAGGAGCCTAAAAGCAACGCCAGACTCAGCTGGGATCCCGTGGTCGCCAACCCACGTCCCACAAGTTTTGAGCCCGTAGGGGATCTACTTCTGAATTGTTTGTGCGATTATTAATATTTTGAAAGATTTTACGGTCTTTTCTAATAATATTAATAATGTTATTGGTTTCACCGTACATCCCTTTTAACTACTGTGGCTTTTAGAGACGCCGGGGTGCCGGAATTTTTCCCCGAAGGGGATCTCTAACGTGCCAGTAAATCTATTAACATACTGGCACGTTAAAGATCCCCTTCGGGGCAAAATTCCGGCACCCCGGCGTCTCTAAAAGCCACAGTAGTTAAAAGGGACGTAAAACCAATAACATTATTATTATTATTATTATTATTATTATTATTATTATTATTATTATTATTAAATCCACTAACATGGCTCTCTCACATTTGCGCACCTTCAAGCGCCAACTGGCTGCACCAGGATTCGATCCTGCAACCTTGGGCCCAGCAAGCGAGAACGTTACTGCTAAGCCACGCAGCCAGCCACAATCTCTTCTAATCACCGTCCTTTCATCGCTGAGCAAAGTGTTGTTCGCTTGCTGGGAGAACACCAGACTTGAAATTTAATATGGGTGTAAAATAATTTAGCACGCTCAAGAGCATTCTATCCATAACCTCAGCATCAGATGGAGGTAATGAAGCCCCAGCTGCTGACAGTAATGAAACGCCCTAGAAATGCAGGTAAATGAGAACACACTGCTGTCTAGGGATCGTAAACTGCTCTGTCTGCTGAGTCTCGGCACAAACAGCGCCTTGCACTGCCGTTTTCAGTAAAATAATACCTTTAAGAACCAAGAACATTTACCATGAGAGGCAATGCAAATATTCTTCCGTATTGATTTATCGATTCCTAGGCCAAACAACCGACCGCTGCCCAGCCATTATGCCTGGAGATATTGGGGTGACGCGTGGTCAGTACATCGGGTCCCCCAGCCGTTAACCTTGGCTTTCGTGACTGGGGCACTGTCACACTGCCAGCCAGCTACTCAATTGTCCTCACGAGGCCGAGTACACTCCGTTTCAGCCCTCGCGTCAGTTTCCAAAATCTCTGACGGAGCCAGAATGGATCCCGGGGCCTCCGTGTGCGAGGCAGGTACGCTACCCCAACACCACGGGGTCAACCTTAAAAATAATATTTCTTTTTGTCGTGTGGCCTCCTGAGAGGCCGAGTGCAGGTCTTTCTATTCGACGACCTGCGCGTCGGGATGAGAGATGGAATGGATGAAGATGAATGAAACTGGGCAAGGATGTGGAAGGAATCGGGCCGTGGCCTATCAGAAGGTACCGTCCCAGCATTTGCCTGGTGTCGAAAATGGGAAACCACGGAAAACCATTTCAAGGACGGCTCGAACCCACGCGTCTACCGAGTCAGCAGAGAGCTTGGTCCCAAGATCTAACGCTGCGCTTTAGCCAGCTGAGCCAATGCTGTCGGTATAATACGGTTATACATACAATAATTCATGAAACCTGTATTGAATTATAGTATGTTGTTGTTGATATATTCTAGGGGCTTTGCAACAGCGTGATCATGTAGCCACGTGTACTTGGGTGTGTGTGCGGAGGCTGTGTGATTACCTGTGTTATTGTGATGAGAGTTTGGCGTATTTTTAATTCAGATGAAGATTGGGAAGGAGGCGGTCTTGGCCTTAAGTTAGGAACCATCGTGGCATTCGCCCGGAGTAGGAGTGCGGAAACCACGGTGAACCACTTCCAGGATGGCTGAGGTGGGAATCGAAGCCACCTCTTTTTAGTTTTGTCCCACGAAGCTGTGAGTATCCCGTCCCAGGCCTCAGACCAGAATTAAATTTCTTGCCAGAGTTAGGAATCGAACCCGGGTCTCCACGGTGACAATGAATTATACACACATCAAAACAAGTTTTGCATATTGCTGGCCAAGTGTCGTAGTGGTCTCAAATCCATTAGTCGCCCTTGCGTGCGTGTATATCGACTGTGTGCACTCGCCTGATGATAGATCAATGCGAGTGTGGAGACGACCCGGTGAACGTATGCACGACCAATACATCCGAGAATGATACCAACAGGGAAGAGGTGGTGCAATGTATTGGGGTGGCATCATGTATGGTCACCGAACCCCTCTTGTGTACATCCCAGGGCGTATGACAGGCATACGTTAGAGGGATACTATCCTGGCACCGGTAGTGAAAGACTATGCTAACAATTTCGGCCCAAGTTTCACTTTCGTGGACGATAACGCTCGCCCGCACAGACCTTACATTGTGAATGCCTTTCTTCAGGAGAATGGTATTCACAGAATGGAACGACCTGCCTATTCTCCAGATCTCAATTGTGTAGAGCAGCGTAACACTGCTTAATAAATAAGTCAGTCCTCACTTTCATCTCCACTGTGCTCCATGGCAATATGCGAAACGTTTTAGCCTTTTTTCATTTATGAAAAAATAAGCTCAAGAGATCACCTTTTGTCCGTGAGTGTGTGTGTATGTGTGTGTCCCATCCCCCCCCCCCTAATAAAATCTAAACGACTGGAGCGATTTCAATGAAACTCTGTAAGATCATAGGCTAGTACTATTTTGGCCGACCCCGTCCGTGCCCTTTAAAATTGTATTACGTCTCACCAATCCAACATGGTGACTGTGTGAAATATTTCACCGGCATTCTATATCTCCGAAACTATTAATGATATTACCCTTAATTTTTTTACGGTGATAAAGGGCGCTACTAGAAATTTACTTATGTAACTTTCAAAAGCCTATTAACTACAAGTCCAACATGGTGGCCAAGCAAAATTGAAACATCTAAATAGCCTTTTCTCGCGATTTAACCATCGGAACGCAGCGAAACTTGGTAATGCAAATACTTAAATACATTGTAATGCACTGATATCTATTTTAATTCAATTGTTTACATAACCTCAAAATGGCGGCTGTGCGAAATTTTAAAATCTCGCTTTTATTTCTTGTGTCCTAAGGCATGCGATTGAAGTTTGAATAATACACCTAAACAATAATCTTCATGTAATAATTCATAACTCTATGGCCTACATAATAAAAATCCAACATGGCGACTATCCGTAACATTTAGACGGTTCTCAATATCTACTAATCTATTACAGCAATCAAACTAACATTTTTTATGTCGATAGAGGCAATTAACATTAGTAGGATAGATAAAAACAGGCTATTTAGTTCTTCATGAAACTAATTGTTTTGATGTGTGTAATATACTAGAGGGTCTGTGCGAGAAATCTCTCAAGTGTTATATCACCCAGCCGTCTTGAGTGTTATGCGGGCTCAAAGCGACATAATTCTGGAAGGACTATCGTCTTGTTTATATGCTTAAATACACTCCTCAAACAAACTGTCGATATTTATAAAATCAGAGTGCAATTCGTCTCTAATACGGGTAATTGCCTTTCTCTTCAATGATATTTTGTTACGAAGGGTTACTTGTGAACGCGCCACGCGTATCAACCACCCGCCCGGCTTAACTGTTATGCGGACTCAACGCGGCAAAGTTCTGACAAGGACTATCATCTTGTTTATTTGATTAAACACAATTTGTAAACAAATAAATATATTTCTATTGATTTCTCAAGAAATGGAAGATTTTTTCTGTACAATTGATACGATTTGGAAGATTTTTCCACAAACCGCACCATCTAACTGCCTCTGGTTTAAGAAATTCAGTTTTATGAAACATATACATTAGCGTTTTACAAATAACAATAATAATAGTGTGTTTCGACCCTTCAATGGAGTCTTCTTCATCTTCATGAATTACATTGATAGGCTAGGCGTATTATTTTTAAATGCATATTTTTAGCCTACTTTCGATTTTTGCAAAAAATGAAAGTAGACTTATGAAATCAACACAGGGCGAAAAAAGTGTGTCTGTCTGGGTGTGTGTATGTGTGTGTGTGTGTATGTGTGTGTGTGTGTCAGTCTGTGTGTGTGTGTGTGTGTCTGTGTGTGTGTGACTGTGTGTACTCTGAATGTGTGTCCCCCCCCTATCAATTCGAACACGGTGAATGCGAATTGAACGAAATTTGATACAAAGGTAGCACTAGCAAAGGACACCTCAGTGTCATGTTTTATATCGCCGCCATCTTGACGGAAACGTAATGGCGGCCACACAAATGTTCAAAGCTTAAATCAAATTACG
Organism: Meconema thalassinum; assembly: GCA_946902985.2. Classification (NCBI taxonomy): domain Eukaryota; kingdom Metazoa; phylum Arthropoda; class Insecta; order Orthoptera; family Tettigoniidae; genus Meconema; species Meconema thalassinum. The sequence goes on along the minus strand of OX336388.2, from coordinate 568,293,263 downwards.
ACTAACCTAATCATCCGATCTCTACCAAATTTTGCAACAACATACCTTTATGGGGGGAGCATCCTTTGACCAAACTAATAGGTCATCAGCGTAATAGTTTGCGGATGGCGGCCATCTTTGTGTGAAAATCGATTCCCCCTATTAATTCGAACACGGTGCAACCGAATGGAACGAAATTTGGTACAGAGGTAGTACTAACAAAAGGCACCTCAGTGTCTTGTTTTATATCGCCGTCATCTTGACGGAAACGTAATGGCGGCCACACAAATGTTCAAAGCTTAAATCAAATTACGATTAGCCTAATCATCCGATCTCTAGCAAATTTAGCAACAACATACCTTTATGGAGGGAGCATCCTTTGACCAAACTAATAGGTCAGTAGCCTAATATTTTGCGGATGGCGGCCATCTTTGTGTGAAATTCGATTCCCCTTATCAATTCGAACACGGTGAAACCGAATGGAACGAAATTTGGTACAGAGGTAGCACTAGCAAAGGGCACCTCAGTGTCATGTTTTATATCACCGCTATCTTGACGGAAACGTAATCGCGGCCACCCAAATGTTAAAAGCTAAAATGTAATTACGACCAACCTAATAATCTAGTCTCTACCAAATTTTGCAACACCATATCTTTATGTGGGAAACATATTCTGACCAAACTGCAAGAACATCAGCCCAATAGTTTGCAGATGGTGGCCAAGTATGTGTGCAAATCGATTCCCCCTATCAATTCAAACACGGTGAAACCGAATTGAACGAAATTTGGTACAGAGGTAGCACTAGCAAAGGGCACCTCATATTCATGTTTAATATCCCTATAGCACGTTGTATTTCAACAAGCTACTACAACCAACATTCAATCATACTCCTTGAAAAGGACAAAGAGTTATAACAATACCCATGCATTTAGGAGAAAGTAGGCTATATATTCTTTACTGAACATCTTGTTTATCATTTCAAATGATCTTGTCGACTTCATCGTTATGCTTTGGTCTACCGTTATGCGTTACGGTTACGGAGAGGAAATGTACTAAGGTTGCACTTGAGCGTATGACGGCATCATGTTGTTCAGTGCATATGCACCGAGTCTGAGTTTACTCCTGGGCTATGGCGTTATGCGATACCGAGACGGCGAGCGCGTGACGTCATGGAGCAGAGTGCACCTCCCGCTCTCCGTTCCCCGCGCGGGAAGCCTAAGTTAATGGATAATGGACTCTGTTGAAAGAGTCCTGGGGCTTCAAGCGAAGCGAGAAGCCCTCCTGCCTTTCTAACATGTGTAGCATTTGTAGCATGCGTCATTTGAAATGATATTAAGTCTAGTCTTTCAGACTGACTGTATCTTTTTTATCCTGTTGTTGCTTAACCATTTTAGTAGTTTATGACATCTTGGTTATCAATCCCTCATAGTCGGGATGTGTTGAATTTGTCTGATAACCTGTGTTTCTGTGATGACTGTAGTAGCGAGTGTATCTGTATTAGGTACAGGCATGGAGTAGGTACCCCGGCACGTGGAATACATTACTACCATGGCTTTTTTCAGAAGGAAGTATGGAAAACCGAGCAAGAACTACACTCAGAAGATTCAATCCTCTGTCCTCCGAACTTGTTGCGGCTCCCCGTCACTATCGTGGTTCGGTTTCAAATATCCCGTTGTTATTACGATTAGGCTTACTTTATTATTGTTTATTATTATTATCATTATTCTTCTTCTTTGTTCGATCTTGGCCTACTTTGGACCACGGGAAACAATTGACTTGCTGATTAGTCCTTTTTTCTGCTCCCAGAAACTCTTCATCCTCTTACTGTGGATTCTCTTCCTTTCTTCCGACCAGATGTTCTTGGCTCTTCTCCTTTGCTTTTCCCGGAACCCCTTGAATGCATCAATCCTACCTCGAAACACCTCTCTATTCCAGATCTCATTTGGACTGACCCCAACTTCCTCCATATCCTTTCTTATTTCATCTACCCATTTTGTAGTCGCTTTTATCTTGGTGATGTAATTAAAGATCTTCTTCGTTAGTCGACTATCGCTCATTCTCGTAAGGTGGCCATAGAACTTCAATCTTCTCTTCCGTATTATCATTATTATTATTATTATCATTATCGTTATTGAAGACATCTTCGTCAATATTCTTGTTGTTATTGTTTCATTAGAGGAGCTTGGAGACATTCTAACCAATTAGCCCCGTGTACTTGTGTATGCATAAAATTTGTTATATAACCTGTGTTATTGTTGTGTCTGTACTAGTGTGTTTACTTTTAATGCAAGAATGGATAGGGAAAGAGGCGGCCGTGGCCTTAGGTTAGGGACCACCATTTGCCTGGAGTAGAATTTGGTAACCATGGACAACCACTTCCAGGATGGCTGAGGAGGGAATCAAACTCACCTCTTCTTAGCTTTCCCCCATGAGGCTGGGTGCACCCTGATTCAATCCGCAGACCAGAACTAAAGTTCTTGGCAAAGCCGGGAATCAAATCCGGACCTCAGGGGGGACAGCCAAGAATGCTAGCTACTCCGTAACGAGGCGGACTCAATATTCTTCTGGGTGCGTATGTAGGTTCTTGTTGTGGGAAATAATTTAAACACAGCGGCTTCGGTGGCATAGTTGGTAGCAGGCTGAGCTTCTATGCTCAAGGTCACGGGTTCATACCCGGCCAAAGTCGTCGGATTTTTAAGAGCGTTAAAATCACTCAGTATGCCTTCCTTCGGAGGGGAAGTAACGCTGGTGGTCCCATGTCATAGATTTATGGCATAATAAAGAACCTTCCACTTTACACCTGTGTGAAGCTAAATTATAAGTTATATTTGGCTAACGCTCTTAGGTTCCAACGTTCTTCGCCAGGAGCCAATTGCGGTCGCATCCAGTAACAAAGTTCAGAACTAGTCGGTCGTTGACGGTGGCGTTTGGTAGCAATAGTTGGAACTACTTGAAAATCAAATGTCTGCAGTCCTGAATTAAAAAACAGATAACACACACTAATACAGTCATCACAATTAACACCGGTTATCAGATAGATTCTACACATACCCAAAGTACACGGGACTACATGACCGCGTTGTCACAGCCTCTAAACTGAGAAACCAACCAATTTAAACACAGCTTTTGTTCATAAATGGAATGGTCGTTGTTGTTGTTGTTATTGCTGTTGCAACTGAGCCTAGGATTTGGATGGAGGTAGCCGTGGCCTTTGATTAGGAACCATCCCGGCATATGCCTGGATTACAAGTGGGAAACTACGGAAAAGCATATATAGGAGTAAGAATGAAAACTATCTCTTCTCAGCTTTTCCTTACGAGGCAACTCTACCTCATACCAACCCTGATTGAATGAAACCGTACGAGTCTCCTGTTGGCAAGGTTTTCGTTCTTTGAAGTAATTTCATCTGCAGTTGTTGATCGTTCAATGGTTACAAAGTCCTCATCTTGTGGCCGACTAGTTCCAGGTTCGTCACTGAATTTTACTACCTTCAGCATTTTAATTGTATTATTCCACTTTTGAGTATTTTGTATATTAACCAAACACCTCTTATGTGTTGGCGGTAAGGTGATACACTAAACTGACAAGTCATGGACACCAAGCGTTAGACCACATGCTTTTTCTTATGTAGTTCACTAAATCTATCACTAAGAGCGCTAGTGTTGACCCATACATTGTCAAATCAAGATCGAAATATCTACTTCCATTTTGAGAAATTCAAAATTCTGCTTCCCTTAAATAATCGAAGAATAGAATAAGACAGTCAAACTTTAATTTCATTTAAATCTGTAGAACAAGTTCCATTTGAAAAACAAGCGTTTTAGCAATTTTTCTAAATATTATTTAAGCTGGATTTAATTTTCAAAAGTTCTAATATATGATAGATCGTTTCAAGACACGCATTTTGACACTTCCGAGTCTTCTAGCTTTTCAACTTTTGGCACAATTGTTTTGCTAAACTGGACTCCTATAGTCTGAGTGCTCACAGAGTCATATAACAAATGTGTTCAAAATTTAAAAAAAAACATGCATTGCTCCTATCTCGATAATACCCCCCCACACAGCCCCAAATTTGTGTCATGGAATTTCCAATTAATTTAGCCAGTCAACAGGTTGAACGGTATTGGCCTTAAACAGGGTCCCAACCCCTTTCTTTAAATTAGCATTGAAACATTGAAACCCACTAGCAAAAGAAATATTAATCTACTAGCATTACCCGTCGCGGCTTCGCCCGCGAATATTCTAGTTGTAAAGAGTACACTTAGCAAAATCTCAATCATGAATGCTATCACTGATTTATCCTTGGTATGAATAATCAGACTTTATCAATTCAGCTACTGGTGCAGTGTTTGGGGGTTTGTCATTCCTTCATAGGTATATTAGAGCTAAGTTAGTTTTCTGGGAACATCACAGACACTGTTAATTTAAGGGCCTTTAAGTATGGTTTTCGGAAATCCTTTATAGTCGGGTGAAAAAGACTTTCGTACCACACTCACACGTGAAAGTTGCGTGAAAAAATTCTAGAGTGCCCCTTGACCCCCTTAAGCGCATTATATTGTACGTATTGATGAATTTTACAGCTTAATTTGGTTCCGTGATAACCTTATAACCGTCTGGAAACTTTCACAGTAATGTAATAATTGGAATTGCATTGTGTCTTACAGAAATAGATGGATCTGTGAGATTCTGTTACCATGGTTACCGTGTTGCATTCGCTCATTATTTCATTGTAAATATACAAGTTTTAAGGTATTTATTTAATTGTGAGGCATTTAAAGAGTAAGCGAGTGCGTTTTGCTTACGCATTGGGTTATGCTGAACTTGTAGGTACCCCATATGTCTAGGTTGGTGTTAATGGGACCTCATTTTCGGTGATGGCGCAGTGGCTTAGCTGCTCGTCTTTCACCCGGACGGCTGGGGTTCGAATCCCGGTGACAGCGGGTTGGAATTTTCAACTGAAAAATCACGTGGCGTCAGGAAGGGCATCCGGCCTCAAATCCCCGGCCAAAACCAAAATGAGCCTGGTTGGCTCCGGTGACCCCAATTAATTGGGAAAAGCCGAAGAAAGAAAGAAAGAAAGAAATTTTCGGTACAAAACTGGAATGGGACCTTAGCAGAATAATATAGGGAGGGATTCCAAGACAAGAAATAAATTACGAATACTATTCGACTATAACCAAAACTAGTCAATTCCACAATAGCAACTCGGAATTTATAAAAATGTACAGTATTAAGAAAGACTGCCAGAAGGAGAGAAAATGATAGGTTTGTATAAACTAAAATAAAACTTAGTCTCAAAAAGAGTAACGACATTGTCTGTAGCTGTAGTAATGTGAAGCGAGCGATAACAGAGCAGACCAAGGGAGTGGTATCGATCGAGCACAATCAATCTCACAGGCAGGAGGCCGTGGAAGGCCCCCTTGCCAGCTCATTATCGCGCGAGTGACGCTAGCCAGTGCGAAAACACTTCAATATTCAAATGCGACGGCCGTGCTCCCTGTCCCGCTTCAGGTACACATAAACGTCACGTCCTTCAGTTAAGTGGAGTGCGCTGATCAAATATAGACCCCTCAATGGGAGGCGACCTCCATTTGAATAGCTTTAGTCTTCAGTCACAACTGATTTTATGACTCTTGGATTTTACAACCTTGGCAAATCCCTGAGCAACTGTTTTGAAGCCCTGAGCAAATGTCTCCGTAGACATCGTCATTCGCATTGCATTGCCCCAATGTATGTGCTCGAAATTACCTACAGAGTCGTCTGGTACCAGTAGATTACTTCTTAAAACAACAATCGCCATCGCTGTCGTCTGATCTTATGGCAAATTAAACAAAGATGCTCGAACAAATATTTAAGTGAGTTTTTGTTAAAACCATACTGATGTAATTAAAATACAAAATTCCTTCTATTAATAATTATTAGTCTATTATATTATTATTATTCATCTCTATGAACGCTTTAAAATGAACTCGCACGTTATAAATATGATAAGAAATGTAAGAACCAGCCTATACACTTTCTGTAATCTTGAATTTTAATTCGACAATGAAATTTACCTAAAGGCCTACCAAGCGTTAGTTGAATCAACCTTAAGATATGCCTTAACTGCTTGGGGAAGTCAATACTCGACCCTCATAAAACACCTCCAAGAGTCCTAAAATAGATTTTTCGTATATAATACAACCATTCCTTACTTGAATATTCAAGAACATTACAATATATCAATCCCAACAATGTACTTTTATGATAAACGTTTCAAAAACGTATCACACATAAACAGCATACACGATTTAAAACAGAAGTAAAATATAACGTTCCTATTTGCATAAAAAGCTATGCATACAAGAGATTGAATTACACAGTTCCTTCAGTCTTAAATGAACCTCCCTCTGAAATGAGAAATAGCTTGAATAAGATATGGGCATTTCATAATATAAATTGAAAAAGTACTATTTATCAAAGCACGACACAGCATGTCAATAATAACTATAGATAGGCCGGTCATTCGTGTGGGGTCGTAAGCGCGTGAGAATTCTTCTTCAAGTCCGAGTAGAACACTAAGACCACTGAATGTGCGCACGCGCTGCCGATGACACATTGTGCACTTTATTTGCATTGATCACAAAGTTATGAAGGCTCACTGTGCATGGAGACACCACTGCGCATGTAATATGTACCGGTCAAGAAGGTACGGCCCACTTATACTTTAAATGATATTCTACAAGACAAATTTATTATATAAATTTTAACCTAAAAAAAAGAATACACTTTTTGCACCTCTGTGACAGTCTAATTAAATGAAATGGCTAATAGTACTTGGAATATATTGGAATAGTTAGTTTTTCTTTATGAATTTCTTCATTTTTACTAGTTAGCTTAACTTACGTTTATGCATGCCTTTTCATAGAATATCAGTAGAAGTTTTGTAACACCTTTACAATCTAATTTCAAACATATATAAAGAGAATAAAATAAAACCCTAATTTAAAAAAATAAAATTAAGAAAATAAATGAATAGAGAGTTGAAAAGAGTATATACTGGTAACTTACACATTATTTTTAGCCTACTTTTATCTTTAAATTTTAATTTTATCTTATTTTTATTTTCAATATTGATTATGGAATCTTTTTCCTTTCTTTACATGCAAATGTAGCATTTGTATATGTAATGTGTAATTATTATTTTTTGACGCGTGGCCTCCTGAGAGGTCAGGTGTAGTTCTTTCTAGTCGATGCCCGTGGAAAACCTAGGTAAGGATGTGGAAGGAAGTGGCCATGGCCAATCAGAAGGTACTGACCCAGCATTTGCCTGGTGTTGAAAATGGGGAAACCACGGAAAACCATTTCAAGGGCGGCCGACGATAGGGCTCGAACCCACGCGTCTACCGAATCAGCAAAGAGCTTGGCCCCATGACTCAACGCTATTCTTTAGCCAGCGTAGCCACTGCAGTCGGTAATAAATAACGTTATACAATATGTCCCGCAGATAATTGGATTGGATCCTCCACCTGTTCATAGGATATATTGCCATTGAATTTAAATTACTTGCCTTGAGAATGAAAATGAAAATCCACAGCCTGCTTCCAGTCTTCGACCGGGTCAGGAATGGAATGAATGAAGCCCCCCATCTAGCGGCGAGGATATGAACTGTGCCGGCTGCCGAGGCCTGACGCACTCCTCTGGGGCAATGATTAAATGAATGACAGATGAAATGAAATGATAGTGGAGAGTGTTGCTGGAATGAAATGTTGACAGGGAAAACCGGAGTACCCGGAGAAAAACCTGTCTGCCTCCGTTTTGTCCAGCACAGATCTCACATGGAGTGACCGGGATTTGAACCACGGACCCAGCGGTGAGAGGCCGGCGTGCTGCCGCCTAAGCCACGGAGGCTACCTTGAGAATAAATTAAATTAATTTAAATATGATTATTTATTATTATTATTATTATTATCATTGTTTTAGTAGTAATGTTGTTTTTGTTGTTGTGTTGTTGTTGTTTGACCTCAGCTACTTGGTGTAGATCTTTTACGAGCAGACTCCATACTGTACTACTTGGATAGTCGTAGAACTACCCCACCCTTCAAAGTATCCTACTTACCTGGCCGGGAATGGATCTCGCACATATGCTGCAGACAGCTCTCCTCACTCCATAAATAACTTCAAATTGTCAATTCAAAACCAAATTATGTCATCAGTCAACCACCTTTGAAACGAATTCTGTCTGAATTCAGCCATACTCATGTGAGCAAGATAAACCTTACGACGTTTGACCTGAGCTGATAGGCCACCCTCACTACATTGCTGATATGCTGGTACTGGGACCGCTTCTACTTCTTCATCATGTTCTTGACATAGCAAATTGTGGCTAGGGAACGCCAATGCTACATATGAACGCCACAACTTACAATTAGAACACATTATCTAACTCATAAATGTGCCATACGTACCGAGAACACCACATGCTGCAGCATTCGATAGCAATAATCCACTTATTTCCTGAGCAGTATTGATAATGGACAGTAATTTCAATTGATAATGACTCCCGGAATATCAAATAAGGTATGAAAATCATACATTAGGTAAGTAACAGTGTAGGATCTTGGTTCATCACTCCCGAAGAATTACCGCAATTTCTTCTTATCGTCCAACTTCTTGATATATTCGTGACGTTCCACGCGCACTAACCGGCGAACAACTATCAGCTCGTGTTTGAAGATGATGATGATGATGATGATGATGATTGTTGTAGTAATAATATGTTTACGTCCCTCTTAACTACTGCGGCTTTTAGGGACGCCGAGAGGCGGCTTCGGTGGCATAGTTGGTAGCATGCTGAGCTTCTATGCCCAAGATCGCAGGTTCAAACCCGGCCAAAGTCGTGGGATTTTTAAGAGCGTTAAAAATCCCTCTGTATGCCTTCCTTCGGAGGGGAAGTTAAGCCGGCGGCGGTCCCATGTCTTAGATTTAAGGCATGTAAAAGAATCTTCCACTAATTACACCTGTGTGAAGCTAAATTATGTAGCTCAAAAATGTAAACAACGCCCTTAGGTTCATACGTTCGTTGCCAGGAGCCGACTGCGGTGGCGTCTAGTAGCTAAGTTCTGAACAAGTAGTCGTTGACAGTGGCGTTTGGCGGCAAAAGTAGGAAATATTTGAAAAATTCCAAGTCTGCAGTCCTTATTGGAATTAGAAAACAGATAACACACACTTACAGTCATCACAATTAACACCGGTTATAAGACAGATTCTACAGTACACACACCCAAAGTACACGGGACTACATGACCGCGTTGTCGCAGCCCCTAAACTGAGGAACCAACCAATCAGAGACGCCGGGGTGCCGTAATTTTGCCCGTAAGGGGGCTCCCTCACATTTGCGCACCCTCAAATGCCAGCTGACAGCGCCAGGATTCAATCCTGCAACCTTGGGTACAAATTCATATAAACGTGGGAGATATGAGGGAAACGGTGAAGATCAGCAGAAAGAAAGGACCACATTTTGGATGAAAATGTTTACGATTCGAATTTTGAAAATTTAAGCTTTGCTTCCAATAGCAAGATTTGTGTGTTTCCTTGGAAACGTATATAATTGTTGTACACGATCTCTTACAGGCACAGTCAAAATATTAAAATCGTAATTGCTTCGGCTCCATAAGCTCTATGCGGCCCCTTTAATCTCACGTTATCAACAAATAACTTAAATACATTTCCGTTGACATTTTAAGAATTGCAAGATTTTTCCTGTACTATTGAGACGATTTGGAACATTTTGGCCACAAACCGCACCTTCTATCTTCCTCTGGTTTAATATCTTGAGTTTTGTATGAATAATATTGTTAATGGAATGCTTTGGATGTCGTATATGTACTATTGTTACAATGAGACTCGGTACAAACAAAAGAAAGAAATAAAATTATTAGATTTCTCTGTTGCATATTTTACATAGCACAAATAATTCATTTGGACATCACTGCAGTCCTTACGGCACTACAGGTTGACACAAAACGCTCTACAATCCTCGTCAAATACAGTACATCTCCGTGTTCATTTATGACATAATATTTCAGCTACATCGCTTCTGGCTCTGGAATTTGCTGCGGAAAATGTTGAATGTACCAACAAGCAATTTATACATTATGAGTTAAAAACTGGCAGAGGAAAATCCGCTAGACGTCCATGTCAGTATTAAAACATGATTAACTAAGATGATAATAATAATAAAAATAATTGAAGTTCTATGGTCACATTCTCAGAATAAACAATGCCATGTTTACCAAAAGGATTCTCAACGTTGCTCTCCAAATGAAATCCAAGAACAGCCTTAGTGAAATAAAATTAGACCTTCAAGAAATTGGTATCGCAGTCGAAATGATACAAGATCGACTCCAGTTCAAACCGGTAATCAACAACCATGATTGTACAGTATGCTAAGAAATTGAATATCATAATGAATAAATCATGGACTGAAGAACGGAGGAAGATTTTCAGTGCACAGATGAAGAGTGTTTTGGGAGAAGAAAGAAACACGTCAACTAAATAAGCTCCACAGATGGGCTTAACAATTTTAAATAATAATAATAATAATTCAAGCCTCCGTGGCTTAGACGACAGCACGCCGGCCTCTCACCACTGGGTCCGTGGTTCAAATCCCGGTCACTCCATGTGAGATCTGTGCTGGACAAAACGGAGGCAGACAAGTTTTTCTCCGGGTACTCCGGTTTTCCCGGTCAAAATTTCATTCCAGCAACACTCTCCACTATCATTTCATTTCATCTGTCATTCATTTAATCATTACCCCAGAGGAGTGCGTCAGGCCTCGGCAGCCGGCACAATTCATATCCTCGCCGCTAGATGGGGGGCTTCATTCATTCCATTCCTGACCCAGTCGGAGACTGGAAGCAGGCTGTGGATTTCCATTTCAGTAATAATTCTGATGTTATGAGAAAAAGGAGAATTGCATTTTATGACCTCTTGCTTCGAATGAAACCCACACGATTGACAAATCGGATCTTTACCTATTTTAAAAATAAGAAGAACAAGCCAGCCTGTTTCGAAGAGGTGGAAAGTGACCTGCTAGAGATGGAGATTACCGGTGGAGATATTCAAGATCACAATCCCCTCAGGAAGTAACTAAACGACCACCAGGGTTTTCAAGTAAAACCAAAGTTGAAGACGGAAAAGATGTGGTTGGCAGAAAGAAAAGAGCAACACCATAAGTTCACCTATGGGGCTTTCAATAACCTTGTAAGCACCAATCCAGCATGGTGGTGACACGAAATTTAAATATGTAAATGGACGTTTCTCTCGATTTAACCATCTGAGCGCAGTGAAACTTGGTACGGCAAATACTTATACAAATGTTAATCCACTGACATCTGATTTATTTCAATTGTTTTCATAACCACACGATGGAGGCTGTGCGAAATTTTTAAATCTCGGTCTTATTTTTATTTCTTGTGTCCTAATCATGCGATTTAAGTTTGAATAATACACCTACGCAATGATATTCATGTAATAGTATATAACTCAATGGCCTAAATATATAAAAATCCAACATGGCAACCATCCGAAATATTTAGGCGGTTCTCAATATCCTCGAATCTATTTCAGAAATCAAACAGAAAATGTGTATGTTGATAGAGGCAATTAACATAAGTAAGATATATGAAAATAGGCTATTTAGTTCTTCATGAACTACTTGGTGAGTATGAAATAAAAACGATAAAGGTCCACTACATTCACAGATTTACGCCTTTATCTCTTTTGAAGGAAATTACTCTTCCCATTAGCTGGAAACAAATTCGATAATAATGTGAATATGCCCCCAACCCCCCACTGCACTGCATTTTGTAAAGCATTTTAGCGGAAGAAGTGGAAGAGTACAGCGCAAAGTGACTGCGCAATTACAGTTGCATGTGAAGTGTAAAGAAGCATGATTCACTGTGAACATACAGACAAGTTGGAGCTCAGCCAGATGACATGTAGGCCTACTATACCGACAACCTGCGTAACAGCCATGTCCCCTGGAATAATTACAACCTGCGACACGGCCAAAATAAACTATCCTGTTAACTCTGATTTAAATGGATCCTGTAGTCCCATTTTCAAAAGGACCTCTGCGACACAATATGGGACCGAGAGACAAAAATATCATTGCTCTATCTACGAGGGTGGATCGAAAAGTCTTTGCCTTTAGTTTTTAGCCCAAAAGATATGTACGAGTAATTACAAATATAGCCGGCCCCGTGGTGTTGGGGTAGCGTGCCTGCCTCTCACCCTGAGGCCCCGGGTTTGATTCCCGGCTCTGTCAGGGATTTTAGAAACTGATGCGAGGGCTGGAACGGGGTGCACTCAGCCTCATGAGGACAATTGAGTAGCTGCCTGACAGTGAGGCAGCGCCCTGGTCTCGAAAACCAAGATTAACGGCCGAGAGGACCCGATGCGCTGATCACGCGTCACTCCAATATCTGCAGGCCAAATGACTGGGCAGCGGTCGCTTGGTATGCCTTGGCCCTTCATGGGCTGTAGTGCCAGGGGTTAATTACAAATAGACTATACGAACTGTTCTAAGTGCCTTACACTATTTTTCCACACAGTCTCCGAAGTCGTTCAGACATTTGTCCCATCGCAATACTAAAGTTGAGATGCCCCTGATGTACTGGGTCTTTCACTCAAAGTGCGGCCGGCCCAGCGATCTAGGTAGAACGTGCAGTTATAAAGGTCAGGCGAGCATATCGCAGCGCGCTGCTGTCACAGCATATGTCATAATTAAGATAAGGAAGTGCTGTTGGATTGATGCTTCGGACTCTCGACCCTAAGCTCAGTGAGCTGCCTCTACGCGCCGCGCTGCCAGCCGCACTTTGAGTGAAAGACCCTGTAGAATTCAGCCGGCTGACTGTGGAACCATCGTCGGACTGCTGGCTTGGCGTCATCGTTGTACGTGAATCGCTGTCCTACCAGGAACTTCTTCAGTGGACCATGGCAATGCGAGACCCCATGAAGCAACCAGAACCGCCAACAAGCTCCGGTCATTTCACTGAAAGAGTCTGGACCACACACCATCAGTCCGGACCTCGCCCCTAGCGATGTCCACGTCTTTGGTCCTCGCATAAACATTTGCAACAGCAAATTATCAAAGAAAAATATTGTGTTGATAAGACTGTAGAAAAATGAGAATTCCAGCCAACTACGCATAAATATAGCTCAAATTGTAGCTTACATTCTTGTAGATCTTGATGTTGAAGATAATCTGGTTAAAACCAGACCATTCCAGTCTTTAGTCCCCATTTGGACACGTAATTAAATTCTTGTATCGGCCTCTATTGTGTACCCGCAATTTGTCTAACAAGACATAGCGGTAATCAAATTCGTTGCCTGATAATCTTGATGAAAACTGTTCGTATTGACTGAGTTAACAGCTGTAGTTAAATTCTTGACAGGGGTAAGATCTAATTGATCCATGATGAAAAATACCAGATGTAACAAGACCCAATAGTGATGCATTCAGTACAGTTTAATACACTGACAATCTCATTCAGCATCGGTAACAGTTCTGATGTTCAAGTCCCTGCACTGAACCGTGCAAGAAAGGTATTTGAAAAAGTAGTGACATATAACCTTGGTTGGTCATTTAGTTACCAAGACAAAAGTTTGCATCTGGCAATTGGATATAAAAATAATCCAATAATAATATTTGTGGACTGTGGAAAATTTTATAGACTAAGTCTATCATAGGTTCGTGAGCAGTTTTATACCAATGTTTCTGCCACAAAATGACTATCACCTGAGTGATAACTGACAAAAAATCCTAAGTTCACTGAAATAATTTCCAACACTTTTTGAAGTTCCAGTAACCATGTACTGTTTTGTTGAAACGCACTAAGTCCTAGCGACCATGTGCTATTTCTAAGTATAACATCGAATATAGCAACCATGTGCTTCAAGAAGTAACGTACGATGTATCAGCGACTGGGCGCTGTGATGAATTAACATACGATGTATCAGCGACTGGGCGCTGTGATGGATTAATATAATGTGCCTTGGTCGTCACCCGTTTTATGCCCTCCAGGCGGACTCCTGACGTCGCTGCGAGATATGTCTTCAAACCTTAAACTTCTCATATCTCGGCTTCCGCTGGTTCGATTTTCTTCAAATATAGCACATTCTTCTTCCCTTTTCCGTGCCAGTAATATGGTATTAATCTCATGTCTCCAATCAATCGGGAAATATTTTATCCTAAATATAGCCTCACTTGCGACAACCAGCTTCGTCACTTGCAATTCTGTAGGCTGCACAAAGCTTCGAATTCCTTCTTAAAACATTCGGAGCGCGCTATTCAAATCCTCCGCTCGGAACTTAGCATATGGGCCTGTGCTCTCAAATCTGGACAATTGGATTTGGACACAGTACCAACCATATGTATTCGAATTACCCCACACTACAAAATTCTCTTTAACAGATGAAACTTCAGAAATATCGACCTTGTAACCTTAGTTTCTGATCATCCCTCGTATATATAGTTACCCCATCTAATCTAATTGGGCACAAACGTGTTGACCGTCGGAAGAGTATAACTTGATAGTTGTACATGCATCACTGAAAGAATGGCTTCAAAACCTCACCTGACGGCTATGAATAAGAGGTGTATTCGCAAGGCAACATAGCTCTAAGGATTTGTCTTCGAATCTGGAAACTTTTGACATAACGTCCGTTTTTAAGGAACTCCAGAATGTTGAAAATATTCAAAATTATAAAAATTGCATTCTTTTTTTCCATCCTATTAAGCTACAGTCCCTTGGCTTTCTAACCGTAGTTTTATTCTCTTCATGGCTCATATTTAGCCTATTTTCATTTTATAAAAAAGATAGACTTATGCCATCACCTTTTGTCCGTGTGTGTGTGTGTCTGTGTGATTGTTTGTCTGCGTGATGTGTGTCCCCCTAATAAATTATAAACGGCTAGAGCGATTTCAAAGAAACTCAGTAAGGTCATAGCACCATTTCGGCCGACCCCGACCGTGCCCTTCAAATTTTACTACGTGTCCCCAATCCAACATGGCGGCTGTGCGAAATATTTAATCAGCGTTCAATATCTCCAAAACCATTACCGATATCACCCTGAAATTTTATACGGTGATCAAGAGCACTACTAGAAGTTAACCTAGGAAACGTTCAAAAACCTGGTAAATAAGAAACCAACATGGCGGCCAAGAGAATTTGCGACCTTTAAATAGACATTTCTCGCATTTTAACCATCCAAACGCAATGAAACTTAGTACAGCAAATTTTATACACATTGTAATACACTGGTATTTAATTTACTTCAATTGTTTACATAACCTCAAGATGGCAGCTGTGCGAAATATTTCACTGGCAGTCTATATCTCCGAAACTATTACTGATATCACCCTGCAATTTTGTACGATGATAAAGGGTACTACTGCACGTTTATCTATGTAACTTTCAAAAACCTGTAAAGTACAAAACGAACATGGCGGCCAATCGAAGTTGAAACGTTTTAATAGATGTTTCTCGCGATTTAACCATCTGAGCGCAGTGAAATATGGTACAGTATATGACTATACACATTGTAATGCACTGGCTTCTAATTTAGTTCAATTATTTACATAAACTCAAGTTGGCGGCTGTGCGAAATTTTAAAATTAAGTTCTCATTTCCTGTGTCGTAATCATGCGATCGAAATGAAGCTACGCAATAAATTTCCTTTGTCTGCTTTTAGGTAGTCATTCCGAAGGCTGGTTGGATCCTCAAAATGCACCGCCGTTAGGTTATGTGGGTAGATACCCACAAAAACCCAAGGCAGCGTTATATTGAGGTACATAACTCTATGGCCTATACGTATAACAATCCAAAATGGCAACCATCCAAAATATTTAGACGGTTCTCAATATCTACGAATTTTTAACAGCAATCAAACGGCAATGTTTTATGTTCATAGAGGCTATGAATATACGTTCACCTATAAGACTTTCAATAACCAAGTGGGCACAAATCCAACATGGCGGTGACATGAAGTATATACTGTATATTTAAATTGACGTTTCTCGCGATTTAACCATCCGAGTACAGTGAAACTTGGTACGGTAAATGCTTATACAAATGTTAATCCACTGGCATCTAATTCAATTCAATTGTTTTCATAACCACAGGATGGCAGCAGTTCGAAATTTTAAAATCTCGTTTTTACGTCTGGTGCCCTAATCATGCATTTCGGTGCCGTAGTCGGTAGCATGCTGAGCTTCTATGCCCAAGATCGCGGGTTCAAATCCGGCCGAAGTCGTGGGATTTTTTGAGAGCGTTAAAATGCCTCAGTATGCCTTCCTTCGGAGGGGAAGTAAAGCCGGCGGTCCCATGTCATAGATTTATGGCATGTTAAAGAACCTTCCACTAATTACACTTGTGTGAAGCTAAATTGTATAGGTTAGGAATGTAAACAACGCTCCTAGGTGTCTACGTTCGTTGCCATGAGCCGACTGCGGTGACGTCTGGTAGCTACGTTCTGAACTAGTAGTCGTTGACGGTGGCGTTTCGCGGCAAAAGTAGGAACTATTTGAACATTAATCGTCTGCAGTCCTTACTTGAATTAAAACAGATACACACACTAATACAGTCATCACAATTAACACCGGTTATCAGACAGATTCTACACACACCCAAAGTACACGGGGCTACATGACCGCGTTGTCGCAGCCCCTAAACTTAAGAACCAACCAACCAATCATGCATGCGATTGAAGTTTGAATACTACACGTACACAATAATCTTCATGTAATAACACATAACTCTAAGACCTACATATATAAAAATCCAACATGGCGACCATCCGTAATATTAGACGGTTCACAATATCTACGTATCTATTACAGCAATCAAACTGAAATTTTGTACGTTCATCGAGGCAATTAGCATAAGTAGGATATATGAAAATAGGCTTTAGTTCTTCACGGAACTACTTGTTAAGACTACTTTCCCTATACTCTCCCGCACTATGCGTCCTACTGTATTATTAAAACCACAATTGTTCTTTTTATATCTATTTTTCACTAAATCTCTGCCTAGATTCATAGTTTTCTCTCTATTAGATAATTATTAATATATTTGAATTGCTGCCAATGGCCACAGCGGGGTATTTTTAACTGACCGCCCGAAAGCTCCCATCAAGTTCAATTTCAAGTTGTTCCAACTTCCGCTACCAGATATACCACTGTCACTGTCACCTAGTGCGATCGTTGGAACTTGATAGAGCGTTTCTAACCGAATATCCTACAAATTTGAGTACACACTACCAATTGTAGTGGTAGGTTCCTTTACATGCCAACCTATGACATGGGCCCGTCGACTTCACCTCCCCTCCGATGGAAGGCATACTGAAGTATTTTAACTCTCTTAAAAACCCGACGACTTCAGCCGGGTTTCAACCCACGATCTTGGGTATAGCAGTTCAGCATGCTACCGACTACGCCACCGAAGATAATTGATAGAAATAGAAAATAAAATTAAGAAATCAAGAGGATCGGAACTGTCGCTTTCCTTGATTAGCAGAAAAACATTCGATTCCACATTCTTGATGAAATACAGTACTGTGCCCGTTTAGACCGGAGTCCGCACGACCACATATGCATTTTACCAAGAATCAGTCAGCACGAGAGTCAAAATATCCCGGAGCGCCAGATGGGTTAAAGCAAATCGCAAAAACGACATCAAATGAAAAAAATGCTTTACTGATTTTTGGCTCAATGCAACAATAAGGATAGAAGGAGATTCAATTGGGCGTAACACATCAAGTAAAATTATCTCATTTTATTTTGAATTTAAAATTGACTGCAAAAATGCTCAAAGTAGCATCACTCACGTGTGGCGACCCACACTCCTATTTACACAATATACAGAAATTTTCCAAACACATTTGACAATTATTTTTTTGGAAACACAAGTCTGATTAATAGTCCTGTAGACTGTGTTCCAAAATTATTTATGATTAATTCCAGTTCAAATTTAATTGTCTCTACTGGAAATATCGTAGATCACTGTTTGAATTTTTACATAATATTAACACTCGTAGAATAAATGTTCATAGAATTTTTAACTTTCACTTATTTTTCCAGTTTCAAAAAATATTGTCGAAAAATATTATTATCATTGAATCAACACAAATTATTTACACATATTAATAACATCTGAAAAGTATTTGACCTTGAGCATAGCATCGAAGAACTGTGCGAAGCACAACAAAAATTAATTGTTCTTCTGACATTCAACATTTCGAGAAGTGACTCGATTATGAACTTCAATTTCCTAACAAAATATATGATTTCTGAATCATCAACTTGATTAATAAATTGTTGAACCATTCAACTATTTGACTTTCCACTTTGAATCATCATTAAGAAAAATATTTATATTTGTGGCCCTTTTAGTAACTTTCACAACTTGCAATTCTTCAACAGAATGCGGAAAATAAGAACTGTAGTTTCATAATAAATTCATTTAGTTCATGGCACTAGGATTGAAAACATCCTTCAAATTATTCGTGGTTATAGAATTATTTTTAATTGGCAGCGGCCCATTCTATTATTTGTGTAAGAACACAATATTACAACAACAACGGCAAAGGTCTTCCTCTGAAGAAGAATAAACTACTATCATGACAAATCCGGGTTCTAGCCAAATCAAAGTCTAAATGGAATTCGTAAACAAGGTTGAAATAAGAACTGATGGTTTTTAAGAAATAACCTTCGGGTCATTCATACGACGAAATGTGTAGATCCAATGCTCCTACTATAAACCTGAGCCATCGAACCTGCTATTTGATTGATGCTCAAAAAAAACTCCTCATTCCTGCGACTTAAACACGCGCACCTGGGAATGGCATTTCAACTACTCCACACATAAATTTTCTTCCCAAAATGTATACAATAAATCAAGCCTCTGCTTGTTATCAACATTGGAAGATTAATAAACTGACAAGTTTATTTTATTTTACCATTCAGTTCAACCCGTGAATTTACCATACTTATGAAAATCTTTATTTCACTTTCGAGTGTATTTACGTCATGATTTTATATAAATACAAAAATATCCTAATTGATACAAATATCATTTGCTTCCCGTTTCATGCCTCTCCGTGTTATCTGAAAAATATACTTTGCTCATTGCAAATAACAACTGTTCAACCAGAACTGAAATGTTGGTTGAATGCGGGCTTGCGCTAACCACTCTCCTTCGGAAAATCTCCTGTTCCAAACTAGAAATGATTAAACTACTTCATAGGCTCTCTCTCAATACATATGATTATTATAAAATACTAGCTGAAGTACCCGTGCTTCGCTACGTGTCATAAATAAATTAAAATGTGAAGGTGACAGTTAAAACAGGGGATAGGCGAGGTGCTGTGCAGAGGGAGATTAAGGATGGAACATTTTGTCCACCTACACCGCTAGGCGTTGACCGTGTTTTATAGCACAAATTTAGGTTTTACTCGCTAACCGTTGGAGATA
Organism: Meconema thalassinum; assembly: GCA_946902985.2. Classification (NCBI taxonomy): domain Eukaryota; kingdom Metazoa; phylum Arthropoda; class Insecta; order Orthoptera; family Tettigoniidae; genus Meconema; species Meconema thalassinum. Next base: position 568,273,768 of record OX336388.2, on the reverse strand, counting down.
CCTTTCGGATAGAAAATGTAATTTTAAACCTCGTATATGCCATCAAAAGTTTGCTATTTCAAGCGTTTTCTTTTTATTTGAAATGGAAATATGAAAGTTTGAATCCAAAGGGTGTAGTGACGTCACTAAAATGGTCGCCATTTTAAATAGTGCAAAGTATTGAAATCAAAAGTAACCTGTATGTTAACCAGGTAAATCAGATACTTCAATGTAAAATTCATGTAAATCGGACCAGTGTTACTTGCGTGATTGAGTAATACACAGACACACACCATCTCATTTTTAGCCTCGCTTCGCTCGCGTCATAGTCGTGTGATATTGTTATTCAATGAAATGCAGGTTTAACCCCGTTAACACCCCTTTAGAACCTGAATATCCAAAAATCCCTCCTTAGTAGACGTTTTCGACACACAACAAACATATCCCCAAAATATCATTCTTCTTGCTTTATTAGTTTTGGTTGGTCGATGAGAGTGAACATCCATAAATCCTTCCTTAGTGGAAGTTTTTCTCCCAGAATTTCACCCCTCCCCATAGGCCCCTTAAATTGCATTTAAGAAGAAACGGTCGAACACCTATTTATTTTATTTATTTATTTATTTATTTATTTATTTATTTATTTATTTTTAAGCTGATTGATTTCCTCCGAGATTCAAACTCCTCGCCTATGTCGTTTAAGAGATACACGCTCCGTTAGGAATCTTTCAACCCCCACTTTTCATCCCTTTCACCTCATAATATACACTACATCGAAAAACCATTAGACATTTGTCAGCTTATTTTTAATGATTAGTATATATGCCAAGTATCACATCCCCAAATGAAACCACTCGTGAGATATTGTTATTCAATGAAATGCACGTTTACCCCCTTAACACCTCTTTAGAACCTGAATATCCAAAACTCTTTCCTTAGTGGACGTTTTCGACATACAACGAACATATCCCCAACATTTCATGTTTCTAACTTCAATAATTTTGGCTGGGCGATGATGGAGTGAGTGAGTCAGTCAGGAAATTTTCTTTCATTTATTTTTGATAATTTCACCCCTCCCCATGAACCCCTTAAATTGGATGTATGAAACAAACGGTCGAACACCCATTTACTTATTTAAAGCTGTTTTCTCCCTGAGTTTGATGAGTGAGTGAGTGAGTCAATCAGTTAGGACACTTTCTTTCCTGTTTTTCCCCCCAGAATTTCACCCCTCTCCAAGGGCCCCTTAAATTGGATTTATGATAAACGGTCGAACACCTATTTAGTTTTATTTTAAGCTGTTTTTTCCCGCCGAATTTCAAACTTCTCGCCTATGTCGTTTCAGAGATACACGCTCCGTTGAGAATCCCTCAACCCCCAATTTTCACCCCTTTCACCTCATAATATACACCACATCGATAAACCCTAAGATATATGTCTGATTATTTTTAATGATAAGTTTATATACCGAATATCACATCCCCAAAGAAACAAATCATGAGATATCGTTATTCAATGAAATGCACGTTTACCCCCTTAACACCTCTTTAAAGCCCGAATAAACAAAAATCATTCCTTAGTTGACGTTATCGACATACAGTGAACATATTCCCAAAATTTCATGTTTGCAACTTTAATAGTTTTCGCTGGGCGTGATGAGTGAATGATCCAGACAGGATATTTTCTTTCAATTATTTTTACCAGAATTTCACCCCTCCCCATGGGCCCCTTGAATTGGATTGATGAAAAAACGCTTGAACACCTATTAATTTATTTTTTAAGCTGTCTTTTCCCCCTGAGTTTGATGAGTGAGTGAGTTAGTCAGTCAGTTAGGACACTTTCTCTCCTTTTCCCCCAGAATTTCACCCCACCCCATTGGCCCCTTAAATTAATTTATAAGAAACGGTCGAACACCGATTTACTTACTTTTTAAGCTGATTTTTTTCGCTGAGTTTCAAAGTTCTCGCCTATGTCGTTTAAGAGATAGGCCTACACGCTCCGTTAGGAATCCTTCAACCCCCACTTTTCACCCCTTTCACCTCATAATAATACACCACATCGAAAAACCCTTAGACACATGTCTGCTTATTTTAAATGATTAGTTTATATACCGAGTATCACATCCACAAATGAAACCACTCGTGAGATATTGTTATTCAATGAAATGCAGGTTTAACCCCCTGAAGACCCCTTTAGAACTTGAATATCCAAAAATCCTCCCTTCGTGTACGGTTTTGACATACAACGAACATATCCCCGAAATGCCATGTTTCCAACTTCAATATTTTGTCTGGGCGATGATGAGTGAGTGAATGAGTCAGGACATTTTCTTTCAATTTTTTTTTCTTCGGAATTTTACCCCTCCCGATGAACCCTTTCAAATTGATTGATCAAAAAAAACTGTCGAAAAGGTATTTACTTACTTTAAAGCAGTTTTCCTCCTGAGTTTGATGAGTGAGTCAGTCAGTCAATCAGTTAGGACACTTTCTATCCTGTTTCCCTCTTCCCCCCAGAATTTCACCCCTCCCCATGGGCCCCTTAAATTGGATTTATGAAAATAAAACAGTGAAATACATATTTACTTATATTTATGCTGATTTTTTTCCGTTGAGTTTCAAACTCCTCTCCTATGTCGTTAAGAGATACACGCTCCGTTAGGAATCTTTCAATCCCCGCTTTTCACCCCTTTCACCTCATAATATACACCACATCGAAAAACCCTCAGACACGTGTCTTCTTACTTTTTAATGATGAGTTTATATGCCGTGTATCACATCTCCCAATGAAACCAATCGGGAGATATTGTTATTCAATGAAATGCAGGTTTAAACCCCTTAAGACCCCTTTAGAACCTGAATATCCGAAAATCCTCCCTTAGTAGACGGTTTTGACATACAATGAACATATCCCCAAACTGTCATGTTTCTAACTTCAATAATTTTGGCTGGGCGATGATGAGTGAGTGAGAGAGTCAGGACTTTTTCTTTCAATTTCCTTTTTTCACAATTACACCCCTCCCCATGAACCCCTTAAATTTGATTTTGGAAAAAAAACTGTCGAACAGCTATTTACTTACTTTAGAGCAATTTTCCCCCCCTTGAGTTTGATGAGTGAGTGAGTCAGTCAATCAGTTAGGACACTTTCTTTCCTGTCCCCCCCCCCAGAATTTCACCCCTCCCCATGGGCCCCTTAAATTGTATTTATGAAAAAACTGTGAAATACATATTTACTTAGTTTTAATGCTGATTTTTTTTCCGCTGAGTTTCAAACTCCTCGTCTATGTCGTTTAAGAGATACACGCTCCGTTAGGATTCTTTCAATCCCCACTTTTCACCCCTTTCACCTCATAATATACACCACTTCGAAAAACCCTCAGACACGTGTCTTCTTATTTTTAAAGGTGAGTTGATATGCCGAGTATCACATCCGCCAATGAAACCAATCGGGAGATATTGCTATTCAATGAAATGCAGGTCTACCCCCTTAACACCCCTTTAGAACCTGGATATCCAAAAATCCTCTCTTAGTGGGCATTTGCGGCCCTTGAGGAAGCTGCATACCAAATGTCATTCCAATCCGTTCGGTGGTTTTTGAGATTTCATGATGAATGAATGAATGAATGAGTGAGTGAGTGGTATTTGAAAAATATATAGTAGAAAGAAGATAGTGTCAAGTCTTTGTTATGCTAAACTCGGTTGACAGTGCTGTGTGAGCAGTTGAGTAACTAACGGGATTTCAAGTAAAGATCCTCATTTTCTATACCGGTAGTGCTGAGCGCAATTGGCATCAAGTCGGCCGTGTCTCGACTTGAGCTATGTTGCCATGGAAACTATCTGCCTTGCCATTCCTTCATGAGTATATTTTATGATTTGATTAGCCTGTTTTTGAGTGAAAAAGGGCCAAAATCAGAAGAATGAGAAAGACTATCGAAAATTCATGTAGCCAGCGGTTCCTTCTGGGTCCTAAACTATGTGTATGCAAAATATGGTTGAGATTGGTGGAACGGTGTAGATTTGTATACGGAACCAACATATATACATACATACATACATACATACATACATACATACAGACTTTCACTTTTATATATTAGATAATATCCAAGAATTATTTAGAAAAGTTATAAAAATTATTATTATTATTATTAGTGGATTATTATTATTATTATTATTAGTTATATTATTTTAAATATATTTAATTATCATCTCATTATGTGAGAATTCACATGTTCGAATCTTCGAATATGGAAAAAATATCCATTCCTCAACAAAAATAATTTAACTCAACCATTACATCGACGGTTTTCCGTGATATCCCTAAAATATGAAATATTCAAATAAATGCTCGAAATGCTCGGTCATCGATCCTAAACTGTTCTGAGTGCTGAAAATACTCAGAATAACTCTAATATGTCTTGCGTAAATCATTGCAAGATTTAAATACGAAGAAAAATAAATGTGTTGGTCATCTGCCGAAAAATAGTTTGTTCCAATTAGCTAGGCATAATAAAATTCAAATGTGGCTTACATTTCTTGTTGGTCTTGAAGCGTAGCGAACCTGGTCTGTACCAGATTTATCCATAGACATGCCCTATCGGACAAGCACGTATAATCCTCGTATCGGCCGCCATTATATACCCACAATCCGTCTAGTCAGACATAGTGGTAGTATCTCTTGACGTTTGAATTAACTGTTGTTCCATTTTAATATGGGCTTCTATCAAAGCCATAACAGTTTGTTTAAATGGGGTCAGATCTAAGTGATCTATTCTTAGATATGTCAGTTGTAACATAACTCACGGTAATCTTATCAATACAAGAAGACACTGACAGTCTAACCAATCAACGGCTGTTCTGAAGATCGTTCCCTGGGCATGGTTTAACACCATCTACCATGCGCTAAGCAACCTGCAGTTTCCCTTGCGTAGACTAATGAACACCACCGTGATAGACTGGTCTTCAGTGTACTGATAGATCGAAGTGGTTAACAAGTTACCAATATGAAAACTGACTGAAATGGACTAAACATCCAAGTATTAGGTTATTACTGGACTGTGACAAAGTACTAATTCTAGACAAAGTCTAGCATATGTCCATGTGAAAATAAAATATTTCACCAGTGTCTGTAGAAAAAAAATTCAATCACCTCAGTGATTCTCCTCGCCGGAAACTTACTAAGTTCCACCTCGTAGCGCAGCACTTTTGTGACTATCACAACTTTGAAAATTACTTCTGCGTAGATCCGGCAACCATGTGCCTTGGCTCAGCGTAGCAGCAACCTGCTAGGCAAGTGCTTGTGTCGAAGTGAGCTATCGATGCCTCGGCCGGCCGGCTTTTATTCAAAACTGCCAGGGTCACGCGTCATCACGCTGAAATCTAGAAATCCTCATATCTCTAGTATCCCTGGTCCGATTTACTTGATACTAATTGCATTCTCTTTCATTTGGCCGTGCCAGTAATCTGATCCAAGTCTCAAGTCTCTACTCCATGGTTAACTATTTAATCAATAAATAGCCTCGACCTCTGCTATTACTCGCTACGTCACTTGACATGCTGTTAGTGGTATATTCTTTCCAATTGCTTCGAGAAGCAATGTAGCGCGATATTCAAATATCTCAACTTTCAAAAGCGGCTGTAGCCTTTCCCTTGATATCTAGGTGTCTGAATCTTGGAATACCCATTCCTAGAGTTGGGCACAGTACATTAGTTAGTATTTTAAAAAAATCCTTTTCTCGCAACTTTTCATGCAAAGCTGTAAGTTTCAGACGTAATTTCTCCTCTAATGTGTTATATTTTAACACAGACTTTTTCAAAATTTACGGAAGTTTAATTTTGCCAGATGGAAATGTTCATAAAAATGATGTTAAAATTACGCCATAAAAAAAAAACACGAAAAAGCAAAAATTTTCATGTTGGGGACATCCTTTATTAATAAGAAACAAAAGCCATAAAAAAATGCTTACTACACAGATATCAATACCAACGCAACAATCAAAAAGTCCTTCCTTATCATACCGACAATCTAGTTAAAGAAAAAAAGAAAAAAACAATTTGAATTAATTGTCATCACTCACTGTCAGCAGGCATAATGTATTGACAGGATGCTTGAATCAACATATGTTAGTCTTCACCACAACCACTTTCAGATCACGGTCAAACCGTGTGATATTTGTGCTGGACAAAGCGGAGACAGGTTTTCTCCGGGTACTCCGGTTTTCCCTGTCACAAATCTCATTCCAGCAACGCTCTCCACTATCATTTCATTTCATTTGTCATTCATTTAATCATTGCCGCAGGGGAGTGCGACAGGCTTCGTCAGCCGGCACAGTTTATATCCTCGCCGGTAGAGGGGGCTTCATTCATTCCATTCCCTGACCCGGTCGGTCGACTGGAAGCTGGCTGTGGATTTTCACCAGAACCACTCGAACAAGCCCATCCCGTCCTGGATGAACTTCAACGACAAAACCCTTCTTCCAAAGAAAAGGAGGAACCTTATCGTGCTTTATGATGACTACAGATCCCACTGTGAAATTTGATCGCCTATGTGACCATTTATTTCTCTGGTGCAGTTGACAGAGATAGTCTGATGACCAAGACTTCGAGAAATGTTCTAGCATAGGTTCAACATACTGCCAACGAGACAAACTGTTAGGTTTGGCATCAATTAAGTTGTGGTCTGGGACATACAACATAGATGATCCAATAAGAAAATGACTAGGTGCCAGAGTGTCTCTGTTGTCAAGATCGGTAGACAAAACACCTGTAATAAAGTAAGACGAGACCATCAAGGAACATCCCTGAAATGATGCAATTAGTTCCTGTTAATAGTTTCTGAGAATATGGTAAATAAAAGATCACTAAAGATACTCTTCAATCTACCTATTTTTACACCAAGCAAACTGGTATAGCGATATAGCAATGCACTTTCTCTAAACCTTCTGCAATTATGCTGTGTAAAATGAAAAATAGGGTAGCTCATTCCAATACATTGTGTAAGTTGAATTCAGGTTTGCATGCGCATCAAACAAGTAGAGCTTATAACATTTATTGTAAGCCCATTCACTCGTCCAAGTATGGTAACAACTTGTTGTGGCATTACTCTGTTAATTACTTCAATAGTCTTCCTGAAAGGCTCCTTCCTTAACGGAATGTAAAAGAAATCTTGTTAATTACTTGAAATTATAAATGTTCATACAGTTTCGTCTCTTTTAGGTACCGGTATACATTATGTTATTTCCGTTCATGTATGTTATAACTTGTGAAAATGAAAATCCACAGCCTGCTGCCAGTCTCCGACCGGGTCAGGAACGGAATAAATGAAGCCCCCATCTAGCGGCGAGGATATGAAGTGTGCCGGCTGCCGAAGCCTGTCGCACTCCTCTGGGTCAATGATTAAATGAATGACAGATGAAATGAAATGATAGTGGAGAGTGTTGCTGAAATGAAATTGTGACAGGGAAAACCGGAGTACCCGGAGAAAAATCTGTCTGCCTCCGTTTTGTCCAGGACAGATCTCACATGGAGTGACCGGGATTTGAACCACGAACCCAGCGGTGAGAGGCCGGCGTGCTGCCGCCTAAGCCGCGTATGCTCTGTTATAACTTGTAAAAATATGTAATTCTTTTCTCTGTCACCAAATATAATTTCTATGTACTGCACCATCACGAGCCACGGCTCAAGTGCCTATTTCAACCCTATAATGCTAACCTTCCTTTGACATATGTAAAGGCTAACCATTCGTAAATCTTACGACCTCTGATTTTATTAGAAATTAATAAGACTGAAAAGTTAAAGAACGTTAATTTTCTGTTGCGAACTTTCATTTTATTAAATATACTGCATATTGACATGATAAAATCTTGATTAAATCAACAAACATTTATTTTGCATAGTTATTTAGAATTTCTCTACATGTTCTCTTAAAATAAGATTTTTGACACAAGACATGTTTGGAAAAAATTTAATTTTGTATTCAGTGAGTAGGCAAGTGTGCGCTTTTATATGAATATGAAAAATATGAAATATGAAAACATAAGCACACAACACCATGCCTAAACTCGCGTTAAAGCTAATTACTCGTAAAATTTACGATCACGACTAAGTAACGGTGCTCACATACCATCCACGTATGCTGCTTACTGATGAGTGGGGAGTGAGCTAGGAAGGTACTGAGACGCTTGGCGCTATCAAGCGGCCCAAATTTGAAAAATAACCGAAAAAGTTTCCTTGATCGTAAAATGTACGAATGGTTAGTTGAAAATTAACATACTGTACATAATCTGGGACATACCCGATCCCCTTAAAAACTGAGAGAAAAATACTTGTAAGGGGATGGAAGATCAATATTTCATGCCGCTACCTTTACAATTATTACTCCTTTGACCGACGGAACTACAGTGTCCAGTCACATTAATGTGACCACCCGTCAATAGCCTACATACCCACCGCTGCGAGACGTGCAGAAAGAGAGAGTCGATGAGGTTCTGGAAGAAACCGACAGGGTTGTGGGGCCATGCCGACTCCAGTGCTGTGGCCCTCCGGCTTGGACCCGTCCAGCAATAATTGTAGCAGGGTGTTTGCGTTCAGACGTTTCACGCCGTATACGACAACAGCCATTTGTCCGATGGAGAATAAAACGTGATTCATCGGAAAAAGGCCACCTGTAGCCACTCAGTGAACGTTTAGATGTGGTATTGGCGTGCAAATTCCAGCCTTCGTCGCCGATGATAATGATGATGTTAATTGTTGTTTTAAGGGGCCCAACATCTAGGTTATCGGCCCCTAATGGTTTGGATGATAGTGAAAGATGAGATGAGAATGAAAACTATAACTAATACTAACTACAGACTTACATACTAGAAGAAGAAATTGTAAACAAATGAAGGATAATGCAATTAAAGGACAGGAAGAAAAGAAATACCCTCAACTCTTGAAGAATGAGTATTGAGGGACTTGGAAGAAAGGAGCGCCATGAAAAGCAGATAGGAAAGGGGAAAGAGGAGAGGGTCCACCCCAAAGTCAGTGGAAAAAGGGGGGAAAAAAGGACCCAGCTCAGGAATCCTTCGGGATAGCCAACTCCCGAATCCATTAGCCGTGAGCCCTTGAGGGGTTAGCAATATCCAGGGTGCACCAGAAGTGGTGGGTCTACATACACCCTGCCTCCTTGAGTGCCTTGAGCAGAAGCAGGAGATAACATGAAAAGAAAAGGAAGGCTGACCCCTCGAAGAATGAGGGTATCAGGAATGATGAGACATGGGCCAATTAAGGCGGGATAGTCAAAGACTCCCCAGGCATTGGATACCCTAATACCGTCGGGTTCAGAAGAGAACATGAGTTGACCAAGAGAGGTCGACAGGTAGGAAGACGAAGAGGAGCCCGGCACAAGTAAGTGGAAGCAATGCCGGACTCAGCTGAGATCCCGTGATCGCCAACCCACGTCCTACAAGATGTAAGCCCCCGGGGGGGCTTCGTCGCCGAGGAACAGCAGTAAATATGGGTGCATGAACCATGCGCCTGCTGAGTAGGCCCATACGCAGCAACTTTCGCTGAACGGTCATTGAGGAGACACAGTAGGTAGCCCCATGGTTCATCTGGGCGGTCAGTTGCTCTACAGTTGCACGTCTTTTCGCCCGTACACATCTCTGCAGCCTTCGTTCACCTTTCTCATCTATGGCCCGTTGTGCACCACAGTTGTCTCAGCGCCGGTTATGAATAGCGCCATTTTGCCATGCACGGTACATTTTAACCACGACGGCACGCGAACAGTTTACAAACGCAGCCGTTTCAGAAATGCTTTCACCCTTGGCCCGAAAGCCAATAATCATGCCCTTTTGGACATCAGATAATTCGCTCCGTGTCCGCATTGCGACAGCGACTGCCCTGTTTTCCGCTTCCATTCAACACGCTTTATACGAGCTCTGTTATCAAAACAAGATACATTACTATTTTTGCGATTTTGAGATTACGGCTGATTTAATAAGTCCTAAATGCTCTCTTTACATGTGGGAAGAGAAAGGTATTCAAAACAGGACACATCGTGCTGTTTTAAATGCTGAAGTAGTCGGTTGGTTTCAAAATAAGACAAGTAGATGAATATGTATCAAAACAAGACACATCTTGGCAGGATCTATTGCGCATCGATCAGCGCATCAGCTGAAAGGTCGATCTCTGTCCGCTGCTTATCCAATTGTTTCGTGTTCTGTTAGTGCCGGTATGTTTTCATTTGTATTGGTGTGTTAAATCAACTTTATACTTTTATTTTATTTTATTTTCAAAATAAGATACATCCGATTACTGAGCTGCAAAACAAGATACATCTGCAAGTGTTAAGATGAAATAAGGCACATCAAATATTAAAACACTTATGAAAAAATCCACAGTCTGCTTCCAGTCGACCGACCGGGTCAGGGATGGAATAATAGCCCCCACTCCAGCGGCGAGGATATGAACTACGCCGGCTGCAGAAGCCTTCCGCACTCCTCTGGGGCAATGATTAAATGAATGACAGATGAAATGAAATGTGTTGCTGGAATGAATTTTTGACAGGGAAACCCGGAGTACCTCAGCTTTGTCCAGCACAAATCGCACATGCAGTGACCAGGATTGGAACCACGGACCCAGCGGTGAGAGGCTGGCGTGCTGCCGCCTAAGCCAGGGAGGCTTCATTAAAACCCTTATAAAAAGGAAAAATAAAACACCATGAGTTATGAAACTTTTGGTAAAATATTTGTTTATATCACTTACAAATTAGAGCCTCCGTGGCTTAGGCGGCAGCACGCTGGCCTCTCACCGCTGGGTCCGTGGTTCAAATCCCGGTCACTCCATGTGAGATCTGTGCTGGACAAAACGGAGGCAGACAGGTTTTTCTCCGGGTACTCCGGTTTTCCCTGTCAAAATTTCATTCCAGCAACACTCTCCACTATCATTTCCTATCATCTGTCATTCATTTAATCATTGCCCCAGAGGAGTGCGTCAGGCCTCGGCAGCCGGCACAATTCATATCCTCGCCGCTAGATGGGGGCTTCATTCATTCCATTCCTGACCCGGTCGGAGACTGGAAACAGGCTGTGGATTTTCATTTTCACTTACAAATTTCAAAAAAGAGGCATATTTATTTGTCATTAAACAAAGGCCTTATTCAGTTTTATGTGTCTCCTGAAAAATGTTGTTGAAGTGATGTGTCTTGTTTTCATATCAGACGCCTCATATATCGTCCACTGCTAGTGGTCACCTGCCGTCTGTGCGGGATTATTGCACGTTCACGTCGAACATACAGTGGGTGGTGGTCACATTACCCCTAGCAATACCAACAGGGGGGGGGGGGGGGGGGGGAGGGGTATTTTGTGCCCACCAGTTCTAGTTCTTACGGTTTATTTATGGTATTCATCTTCTACGCTTACTGTACAGAAAGTTATAGTCTATTTTGAATCCGGTTACATAACCAAAAATTTTTATTATTTTTTTATTTTAATTCTTGTATTAGATATTAACAATTTTCTTTCGGTGTGCACGGAACCCCCCCCCCCCCCCCCGTTAGTAGTTCGTGTACCTCGTCATACTGTGCACTGTGGTAAGGACAAAAGTACAACAAAGTTAACAAATCCACCATAATACACGGGCGCCCGAGAATGTTCTCCGCAGTGGTTACGTGCAGCTGTGAGTGGTTGCGTCTTGAGTTTAGTTGGCTGCACTGCACTGTGTCCTTCAAAGCGGGACTCCCCCTGTGGGCTGTCAGTGTGAATTGCGATAAGCGAGCGAGCCTGCATGTCTTCAGTGTGTATTACACTAAGCGAGCGTTCAGTTAGATTATTGGAAGACTGCAACAGTATACAGACGGTAATGTTTACTACTGAAGAGAGAGTTTTTTTGGTGGAATACGTTTTTCGCGAAGACGATCGGTTTAGAGAAAATGTAGAATTAAGATTTCAGGCGCGGTTTCCTAATTCAAAGTGTCCAAACCGTGATACCGTTCGGGATTTGGTAAGTAAATTTCGTGTGACTGGCTCAGTTCACGATGTACCGGGAACAGGCAGGCCTACGCTTTTAACAGACGAAAAAACTTGATGAAATTTCCCATATAATGCTGCGCAGTCCAAGTAAATCAACACGAAAATTAGCTCAACAAACAGGAATCTCTAAGTCGACAGCACATAGAGCTGTAAGAGACAAGCTTCAGTTGTTCCCTTATAAAGTTACCGTGGTTCATGAATTAAAACAAACTGATTACGGAAAAAGAGTGATGTACTGTGAATGGTTCCAGCATCTGTTAAGGATGGCTGTGGTGAGTACAAAGTTTACTGTTTATTTGTTATGATGCGAGTGGCTGCAGTGCTACCAACGTAACTGCTGTATCTAGCTCTCGCAGACGCATGTAGGCGCTGCGGAGAACATTCCCGGACTCACTGTGTGTTCTGGTTGCAAGAGGTACACATGCGGAAAACACAGTAAATAACAGACGTATATTCCACGTGTGCTAAAGATGGCGAAGAGTATGATCAGTGAATAATTTACTTTCTAAACTTCTTTTTTTCATGATTTTTTGATTTTGTTTGCAACTGGTATTAATTAAGTTACTGTATATTTTTGCCATTTAAGTTTCAAAATACAAGATATGTTGGTTAAACGATAATGCAAATCACACAAAAGAAATTTATTATGGTGGTCACAAAATTAACCCCCCCCCCCCCGCCTTTGGTAGCCTGTGGTTTGAAAAATAGCATGATATTGCTAGGGTTAATGTGACTGGTCAGTGTTTACGCACAATATTTGTTTTTAAAATATGAGTTAATATGAATGAGGATTAGTTGAGTCAAACGCGATATTACAAAACTCTCTCGGAGCTCTCGAGCTGGTGTTCATTCCAGTTATTCCTACATTCATTTCGGTTGATGAACGAGCGTCCATATTTTTTTAGTGGCGCTTTACTGTTAAATCAGCGCCGAGTGGGGGTTCCTTGAGGCTAGACCAGGCCGAAATGTGAAGTGACAGGCACGCGAACGAGCGTGTATCACGATGTGTTATCGGCCTCAGGTCGCTCTCCCCCAAGTATTGATCTCACTAGTCCCACAGCAAGTCAAGTGGAAATGGCAGCTAATCTTCGTGGTTTGCTCTCCGGGGACATTCATCATTAGTAGGCTTCGGACAGCACAATAGATGGTGAACTATCAAATCATCGAAAGTTTCGTACTCGAGTGTTTTGTAAACTTCTTCCATTTCGTTTTGGATATAATAAGACATACTCAAAACATCGAATCAGGGATATGTCTTTATTCGTCTATTTCTGATATGTCTGTTAGGTAGTCAGCCCGGAGTCTGGTTGGATCCTCAAAAGGTGCCACTATCGGTTATGTGGGCTGAAGCCCACAAAAACCAAAGAGAGCACCATAATCAGGTGCACTAAGCAAGGTGAAGAGGGAAGTAGTTTGTCATTGCTTTCCTCACTGAGTCGGTACAGCAATACCAACGCTACGAGTAGAACCTTTCACAGCATCCACCGATACTAGTTGTGCCCTGAAGGTCATTACTCAGCACCACTCATACCTCAGTAGCTTCCATATAATCACAGCCATGAATGAGACTGACATCGGTGAAAAGCCACATTTTACTCTAGCCTGTGCCAACAGACAAATGCAAAAATACTGCATCCATCAAGAGCCGGTAAACAGGCGTATTCCTGTTATAAGTATCGTTATAGTATCGCGCACGCTTCGAGTGGGAACTAAGTGCACTTGCAAAGTACACGGGGCTCATGACCGCGTTGTCGCAGTCCCCAAACTGAGGAACCAACCAACCTGCTGTACGGACACTTGCACTTTTGGCCATAGTAACAAGGTGTCCCAAATGTGTCCACGGCTAAACTGTCCACGCTAATTCCGTTGTTGTTGTTGACGCTTTAAGAGCTTTACGACATTGTGGTCATATAGCTCCGCTATTATTAAAGAAAGTGCCGACCCTATGGTGTTGGGGTAGCGTGCCTGCCTCTCACCCGGAGGTCCCGGTTTCGATTCCCGACTCCGTCAGGGATTTTAGAAACTGACGTGAGGGCTGGAATGGGGTGCACTCAACCTCGTGAGGACAATTGAGTAGCTGTCTGACAGTGAGGCAGCGCCCCGGTCACGAAAACCAAAATTAACGGCCGAGGGTATCCGATGCGCTGACCATGGCCAAATGGCTGGGCAGCGGTCGCTTTGTAGGCCTAGGCCCTTCATGGGCTGTAGAGCCACTGGGTTAGTTAGTTAGTATTATTAAAGAAAGTTTTCCAGTTCGTCAACACAATTTTTCTTAAGAGTGTTAAAATCTTTCAGTATGCCTTCCTTCAGATGGGAAGTAAAGCCGGTGGGCCCATGTCATAGATTTATGGCATGAAAAAGAACCTACCACTACAATTGGTAGTGTGTAGCTAAATTTGTAGGTTATATTTCGTTATAAACGCTCTATCAAGTTCCAACGTTCGCAACTAGGTGTCAGTGGCATCTGGTAGACAAAGTTGGAACTACTTGAAATTGAACTTGCTCATTCATCTTCATTCATTTCATCTCATCCACAAGTGACGGTACTTGTAGCTTACCCCATGGGTGTCCGCATAGAAGCAGCTACAAACTCTGGCGAGCCGAACATGTCCTCAGACACTTCCGGCACAAAAAGCCATACGCTAAATAATAAATAAATAATGTGCTGACTGACTGGAAATCTTTCTTTGATAGAACCAAGCAACACTGAAAAGTGGCTTCTAGTCAACTTCATATAGCCCGTGTAAACCTACTTCAGTTAAAATCTGTCTGATAACCTGTGTCACTGTGATGTATGTACAAGTCTGTGTATTTCTTATTGAGGTAGGATTTGGATAGGAAGAGGCCGTGGCCTTAAGTTAGAAACCAACCCGGCATTTATCAGGAATAGAAGTGGGAAACCACGGAAAACCACTTCCAAGATGGCTGAGGTGGGAATCTGTTCTGCCTCTTCTCAGTTTTGCCTCAAGAGGCTGAGTGTACCCCGTTTTAGCCCTCAGTCTAGAATTAAATTCAATGGTAGACCCGGGAATCGAACTCGGACCTTCAAGGTGGCAGCCAAGGATGATAGCCACTACACCACGAGGTGGACAGTAGGAGTTGTGGTTTCATTTAGGAGATTAGCGACGTCGTGGTTATATAGCCGTGCGAGTGTGTGTGGAATTCTTCCGATAACCTGTGTTATTGTACTGTGATGGCTGTATGCCTCTCGATTGAGCAATAACAGAGAGTTAACCATTCAATAGTTTCATTCGCATTTCAAGGGTGCATAGGAAGAACATGATATCAGAGAAGTAGCAAGGATATGTGAAATGGGTGTTCGGAGTTTTGTTCTAAGTAGCTTTTCCTTCATTTAACCTTTAATGATAGTCTACCATTATTATCAGCCAAAAATGTCTAGCTCCATGTTTCTGTAATATGTCTAATAGTACAGTACAGCTGGAATGGTTTTGTTCCAAAAACTGTGCTATGGTTGGCTTTTTTTAAATCGTTAGAAATGCACAAAAAAAGCTTAACTCGGAATTTTAGAATAATTTGCACGATCATTTTGTCGGAAAACTAAAAAAAAAACATTGAAAAGCGTTTTTCTCTGAATCGACGTATTTTAAAGATTTTTTTAAACAAAAATGTAGAGGACATTGTCACCTAGTTATTAAATAGTTATTGTTGTTTTAAGGGGCGGAACTACGAGGTCATCTGTCACCTACAATCCGTCTCATTGAGGTCATGTCATACGTTTTGAAATGCAGAAGCTAGGTGGCGACAAAGTTTCCAAAAAAGTGTTTTTTCACTTTTTGTCCTAGAAAAAAAAGTTTTTTCACAAGTGTGAATCAGAAATCTCCGCAGTAACAATAGTAGCCTTGACTACGCAGCGTTGCATTTGCTGCGCTATAACTTTGGAACGGTAAGGCGGAGGAAAAAAAGTTTCAATAAATATTGTAGACAATTTTGAGAGGAACAAATTTCTGGTTCACTCTTTTGTGAACAAAACATTTTTTCTAGGACAAAAAGTGAAAAAACACTTTTTTGGAAATTTTGGCGCCACCTAGCTTCTGTATTTCAAAACGTATGGCATGACCTCAATGAGACGAATTGTAGGTGACAATGTCCTCCACATTTTTTGTTTGAAAAACTTTTCTTTATAATACGTCGATTCAGAGAAAAACGCTTTTCAATGTTTTTTTTAGTTTTCCGACAAAATGATCGTGCAAATTATTCTAAAATTCAGAGTTAAGCTTTTTTTTGTGCTTTTCTAACGATTAAACAAATAGCCAACCATATCACAGTTTTTGGAACAAAAGGTTTTTTTCTGTGCAGCTGTCCTGTACTATAACAACCTCCGTCTCTAGTACTGTGGGCAAGGTTCCAGCTTGAAAATCACGTTTGAACTCGAGAAAGCGCTCGGTGTCTCTTTCGTGTGTCTAAGTATGTATTAATTTATATATTTATGTACATATGTATTTATGTATGTATGTTTTATTAATTTGTTATCTTATATTTCTTTATTTATTTGTTTATTTATTTTTTACATTTTTTATTTTTTTATTTGTGATGTTTTATTATTTATTCATTTATGTATTTATTCCATTTATTATTGCACTTGTCTTCGATACAAAACTTTTTGTATATATTTCAAACTCTTTTTGGGCGTAGTGGTGTAGTGGTCAAACTGCTTGTCTCCCACTAAGATGGACTAGTTGCGATTCCCGATCAATGCATGTGAGATTTTCCAAGTGAATTATCACGTCCTGTGGTTCGGATCCCACGTAAAAATGGAGGTCCCGTGGCTCATGATAGCGAGATTAACGGTCACGTAAAACTAAAAGTTCACTTTCTTTCTCTTCAACGTGTTTTCCCTACACCATAAGGGATGCTATAAAGGGTAACGAAGTAATGGATGAAGGTGCGTTAGCATCCCTTATAACCTCTCTGGCTACGTCTCTTCATTCTAACCAATATTACACTAACTTTACAGTAAAAGAAACACAAACCTTGAAATGTGTTAGTATTTAATAAATTTACAAGGGAGTGCTAACCAAGCATTGACGTTCGCTGGTGAACCAGATATAGTTCATACTGAACCCGATGGGGTTATGCTGACTGGAATCGAACATGGTTCTCAGAGACTGTGATCTCAGTAAAAAGGTTCCACCAGGGAGCGAACCAGAGATCTGTACAGGGAGTTTCTTGGTAAAAAAAAACCCTCGAAAGAAATGTATATTTAATCACTGGTGTGATTTTTGATGAAATGGCATTATTTATTAAAATAATGTAGGAAATAATGAGCAGATTATATCATTATAAGACGATTTGGTGTAAGATATTGGAGGTTTGAAGCAGAGAGGAGGGCAGAGCTGACATTTACTAATCGGCCCAGAATTGTGGGTTGGTCCCAGTGGAGCCACGTCCATCTCTGTCACCCCATTATGTCGTCTGGAGCAGGGGAGAGGCCTGAATAATGACACAGTTATTCCCCGACGGAGAATAGATTTAGAGGAGGGGCGGAGAAATGCCCAGAAAAATCATTGATTACTCGTGATTGGAGTAACGAATCAAGATGAGAGTTGCACACAGGTGAATATCTTGGCAAGAAGATAATTTTAAAGTCTTTTACCTGCGAAATTGGTGCATATTTAGTGATGTGCGTAAGGACTGTAAAACGACCATTGTTCGCGGATGGATGTGAAGATGTTGACGGGGAGTTCCCGACTAGGTAGCGTCCCACGCCATGGAGAAAGGAATTAATATTAATTAATTGAACGAGCGATTCCTTTGCACACAGATAGTTTTGGGACCTGTGAAGAGAGAGGAACACAATGATCATGGTTTGAAGACCTGAATCATGCTGTGAGAGGAGCGAAGATTACGCGGGAAGATGTTGCTCTACTTTCTGTGGAAATCCGATATAAGGGAGTAGACCCCAGGAGGAGCTCTCAGTTGAACCTCACTTTGAAACTCACTCTGTTCTCAGTGTTACTCTGTTCTAACTCACTTGAAGCTCAGTCGAGACGCAGTCAAGCTCAGTCTACATGCCGCCAAGCGCAGTTACAGCCAGTTACAGTTTTACTCAATTGTCAATTGTAGCACAATGGAAATAAGTTGCAATCAGTATGCAGCAAATATGCAGCAGTACGAGACAGCGTGTAAGCCGCAGACAGAAGTCTTCAAATAAGCTACGTGCAGTCTTCGAGTGAAACTTCAGTCAGCTACAGCCAGGTTGAAGCAAGTTCGTCAAGGCAAAACGCATGACGATTCTATTCATCGAGACGCCGAACAAAGACTGGTATGTGTAAAAGAAACAGTAAACATGCTTGTATGAATAATAGTCGTGATACAGGCATAATTAGCAGCACGAACTATGACGTGTTCAGTTACGAAGCACCGTATAGACTAACGGTAGAACTATTGTATATAATTATTTGTGAAAGTGTTGAACTTTATTAAGCGCAGTGTGTATAGTATTAACTAATCGTATATGTGTGTAACAACGATAGAATGCGCTAAAGAAACCTTACTAAGTGTTTGGTATTGCCATGAGAGTACCAGATGTTAACGCTCATGTTTAGGAGCAAGCGTATTGATGTAACGCAGGACGCTTACTGTAGGAGTAATGATCGTCATAAAACTGTTGGAGAGTTCCGAGAGCAGATAACCAGACTTTCAATCAGGAGTTGGTAACGTCAGATGCCGTCGACACCTGCAATTTCGATCTCTGCTAGGGAATTTCAGCATTGAAGTGTGTATAAAGTGACGAGTGTTCAGTGTAATGTATATGTAAAAATATCATTTAAAGTAGTGTTTGATGAAGTGTTTCACATGTTTGGGGAGTGATAACTTCCTGAAAGGTATGCAACGTGTCGTGTTGGTGATAGAAATTAGGTGTAATCAAATGTGTGTAAACAAGAGAAATATGTCGCGTTAAACCCATTATGGCGGGCGACATGGAAGAATATGATTGGTCGGAGCCACCTTAGATGCCTATAGAGATGTAAGTACCCCACAAATTATGGTTATGATCATGTAGAAGTATGGACCGATGCATGTCTGTGATTCCGTAAAGATATTGTGAATTCCTTATAGATGCCAGTAAAAATCAGTTAGGAGGCTGATCCTCCATGTTTAATCAGTATTGAGTTGATTTTTATAGAGTTGAAATGATGATTTGCATCATTAAGTGGAGTAATTATTCCCACTATGAATTAAGAATGGCAATCAGTTATGTAAATGTAACGAACGCGATTGTTCGAGTTTAAAACGTTTAGCTATGTCGGAAATTTTGGTAATTTATGTGAGAATAATAATAAATAATGATTTGGTCATTTATGTCAATGAGATTTTCAATAATAATAATAAAGGATGATTTTGGTCATTTATGTCAGTGAGAAATGATGATAATAATAATAATGGCTATTAAGAGTATGAATGAACACATCAGGAAACAAATAAATGTTGTAAGCGAGAATTATTAACGCTAAGTGCAAGACTTATCAATCTAAGCAGGAAGATGTTACAATGAGATTACATTTCAGTAATTATGGAAAGAAGTTTTATATCAGAATATTGCATATATTCGGTAATGATACCAGTAATGAAAGAGCTTTTATTGAATTGAATTTGCAGCTTAATTGAGAAGCTTATAGAGTAAATGTTAGATTTCTCTTAATATTATAGGTCGGTGTGTCGTAGCATGGAGCATTAGGGGCCAGATAGTCTATTCTACGTATGAATTCTCCTATGTCGTGGACATTGTTGGAGACATTATTTATTCCGGAGTTTTAGTGAATGGACCCTAACTCTGAAGAAAGGATTGAAATGTGTTCCGGGCTGGAATCTTGTAAGAGTCGAGGAAACAAGGACACCTCGCAGCTCTATGATTTCCCGAGAACTTATGATGAGTTATTTACGCTCGTGGGCAGCGAAAACTCATGGCGACAGTGGTTTTGTGCGCCTATATTATACTTGAGACATCGGTCACCGCCAGGCTCATGCATTACGAACCCCGAACCTTCATGTTGGATGGACCCATGTGAGGCCATTAATTAATCATTATCCTCGACGTAGGAATAATTACAAAAGCTCATTCAATACCTGTTGGCATAATAGTCAATTAAGATCCTTTGGGAACATATGTGTCGGTCAGGACACAGCATTTTGTCTTGTAAATCTCCACTGCTTAGAGAGAAGGAAGCTTTCAAACTTTTAGAAAGGTCGAGATAATTGGTGGAACGACCCATCCCACTTTCTATTGTGTAGCGATTTCCTTAGCTGAGGGTCGGTGCCAACCACCCGGACCGCTCAGGCAAGTAAAAGAGGGAAGAAATTCTAGACCTTGTTAAAATGACATATAATGCAAGATTTTTATGTTGAGTATTATAGCCATGTGGTTTGTGAACACATGGATAACTGTAGTTAATCCTGATGGTTCATTAATTTAGCTATCTGACGAATAGTTACATGATATATTTGTACTGTCACTGGAACCAAGTCATGTAGTTGGTTACTAGATGCCAATCGCCATGAGCGCGAGGCAGTCTATCGTACAATCCGACATAAGCTATAACGTAACGTTTTATCTAGGAATCACAGACAGCACGCAGTGAAACCATATAATTGAAGGATGTGTAGGGGGTAGCTTACATAATTATGGAGTTGCACGTTGATTTTGGTGCAACGTCCAAATAGGTAAATGCATGCAAAGCATTTCATTGGTGAGAAGAAAAATATTAAAACACGCACGGCACACATAATTGTTTAACGTAAAGAGGTTTAAGGAATAATCCTTGTTGTAATATTAAAGAAGTCACATTGTATGACTGTTATGTTAATGGACAGTGTGTTTTGAAGTCGTAGGTGCATCAGCGCACTAGTATATCCTTGTGAAGTTCACAGAAGGGTAAAGCATTATGGCTAGGTATGACTTTGTTGTGATTTCATATTTGTTTATTTGTGGATTGTGGAAGTAAAAATTTTGTTTGCTTTATTTTATGCTTTTTTTTGGGTATTGTTTTGTGTTTGAAGCCATGATTTATTTTACTGGATTAAAGTTTTAGAATAGAGTTGTGCCTTATCATTGTAGAGTTGATACCTTTTAGCCTCAAATCCAAAATATGCACTGCAAAATTGGGGTTACCGTACACGCCTGAGAGCTGATGCTAGTTGGAGGCAGATGCATATTATCCAACGAGATTACTCACATGGGTACATGGGATTTGATGTCCTATACTGTGATTTGAGCTAAAGGTACGACTAAAGTCGGTCAGATTTAATGCACACAACTCTATTAAAGTAAAAATTAACGAAGTAGGGTGTGACCGCTCCTAATCCATAGCTAAGTTCCGATACGTATATATAAATTTTGATAGATTGTGTATCACTATCATTTATCATGACGCCCATCTGTGGAGTCTATGGTAGTAAAAGCTCTATTAATTTATCATGGCGTGGCCCAAGTGGGGCTTTCGGCAGTAAAAACCACTCCCTGAACAGTTTTTATAGTAAATTAAAATACGGCCGATGTCCTACTAGTACCACGACACATATTAATTTATCATGGCGCCCAGAATACGTGGAACTTATGGGATTTAGGGAAAACCCATAGATTTTTTATGGTATTTCATGGGGAAAACCATAGTAATTGTTTTGCCTCAAACTGTGTTTGAGTGATTTTTGAATTCAGTAGGCTTTTGAGGTAACGCAGAATCTCTCTATTGAGAATGGCCTAAGGGTACTAGCGTTACATACCCAATCCACAATCTACTATAATATTATCAGGTTTTGTACGACTTCACAATATGTGTGCAGTGTTTGATGTTTCTCTTCGAAACGTATCCACATATTTTTCCAGGAAGCCTGCCTGCATATTTAAGTGTGTTATTGTGAAATGTCAGGTACGGAGGAGATCTTGCAAGTTATTGCAGGACTGAAACAACATTTTGATGCTGTTCATGAGCAGAGTAAACTGGAAACCAAAGCGTTCCAGGATAGTATAAACACTCGGTTAGATGAGAACCAGAGAGAGTTAAATAACAGGTTAGATGCCAATCAGGAGGCAATTAATGCAACTCAGGTTGAAATAAACAACCGTTTAGATGCAAATAAAACTGAAATAAACAGTCGGTTAGATGCAAATAAAGTTGAATATAAAGATGAATTAAACAATAAGTTAGGTCAAATGCAAGAAGTCATTAAGACCGAAGTAACAGATACTGTTGTAAGCATTGTATCGGAAATGCAGGTAAATACTGATAAACGTTTCGAGGCCATAGAAGCCAAACTTGAGGGTAATTTGCAAGCGTGTAGGCATGCTCAGGAGCAAACCAACAGTAAATTAGAGGCGTTGTCTAACGATATTAAGGATATTCAGATCCAAAATGAGGCGAATCTCGAACGCCAAGCGAAACAGTTCGCAGAGTTTACGAAAACAGTAGACCAGAGATTAGAGGAGAACGACTCCAAATGGGACCAGAAATTGAAAAGCTACGCTAGAGCAATTAACGGTGACCTCAAGAAACAGGACCAGAATATATTAGGTCAATGCCAGGAAATAGGCGAAGTTAAGGCTATCGCGCAGGAAAGTAAGGAGCTGGTAGGCAACGTAAAAGGTCAGATGGGTAAAGTTCATAAAGAACTGGACCAAGTTCAGAGTGATATTGTCATAGTCAATAAAAGACAAGAGGAAAATAGAGGCGAGATCACCAAGGTCCGGAATGAATTGTCTAAAGTCAATGGACACATTCAAGATGAAATTAAAGGTCTGAGAGAAGAACTCGAAATAAGAGAAGGCCAGAAAACAGAGGCAAGCGACAAGACCCTTGCTCAAATTAAAGAGGACGTAGAGGATGAAATATCCCATATCAAACAAAGTCTGAAAGAAGACAAGGTGAAAATTTTTCAAGTAGCCGAGGAAAACCGAGATAGGCTTACGAGAATAGAAAAAGAAGTCATTACTCGCCTAGAAAGAGCAGAAATGCGCCATAACCAAATGGAGACTAGGATAATAGCACAGGAGGAGACACTTCTGAAATATCCTAAGTCAAATGAAGGCAGCATAGAGGATATAAGAAAAACAAGGTGGGCAGACCTAGAAACCCAACCTATAAGCAGGAATGCTGCAGGCGCAGGAGAAAGTCCTTACATGACGCCAGGTGTACCAATTGCGGCATCGACGCCACATGAAAATGCGATGCACACCCAGGTGATAAACGTCATTAGGGCAAGCGAAGAAAAACCTAGGAAGTTTTCAGGTAGTCACTGTAGTATGACACCAAAATATTGGTTAAAGGAAGTGACTGAATATCTCAATGATGCACGAATACCGCAGGAGCGTAGGCTACGTGCTATAGAGAAGTTAACAGAGGGGGAGTGCGCATTATGGTTTCGCAGCTTCCGTTACACTTTTGATACTGTTGAGGAATTCCGCGAGGCATTCTTGAAGAGATATTGGGACGCCGCGACTCAGCAGAATTTACGGCTGGATTTGTATGCCAAAAAGTACAGCACGAACAACCCGACGAAGTACGCAGAATTCTTCATATCGCAGATGTGTCGTTTTAAAGAGCTGGATCAAAAACCTAGTGAACTGGAGCTATGCATTGCTATCGCCAAACAGCTTCCATACGAGATCCAAAGGCTACTAATCTCGGCTAATGCGAAAACTGCTATGGAAATGGAGACAGTTCTAAGGCAACTGGACCTCACCACAGCAAATACTATGCGTCAGAGTCGAACCGTGGAACAAGTCCACGTGACCAACACACAGACTGACCAACAGCAAGCTCCAAGGAACAACAAGGCCACGAGCACAGAAACTTTAGATTCCTATGGACGGCAATGGGAACAGGAACCCAGAAAATGGCAGTCAAGGTACAAAGGAAATGCTAATAAAGCAGGAAGAGGTCGAAGTTCGTGGAATAAACACAATAACAGGGGCAAACCGTACCATAACAATGGAGGTAATAATGGCCAGGAAGGCAATAATAGAAATTGGAGACCCCAAGAGAGAAGAAATAACTTCGATGACGAGGCAGAAGAGCGATATCATGCTTCTTTGCGATACCTCGAAGAAAGGGGAGATGAGCCCCAGAAATCACAAGTCCGCTGGCAAGAAGTCATGCAGAACAGGACATCGCCAGACAGATATGGAGATGGAGCTAAGAGTTTGGAACTACAGCGCAGCGAACAGGAGAGAAGGAACTCCAAAGGGGCGGGCGCTGAAGAAAAAAAAAACGCCAAAATTAGAAGAGCTCGAGACTGATGGATGGAAGTCTATTAACATCGTCAATTGGATAGCCAAACCAGAAGAATTGATTGAGGATACAGGAGGACCACAGGTCATGGTCAAGAGAGAATTGCCTATTATAATTGTGAGAGTGGCAGGATTAAAAGTCAGAAGTCTGCTAGACACAGGATCAACAGTGAGCCTGATGACACAAGCTCTATATAATGAAATAGCCCGGAGAGAGAACATTTTGAAGATACCGATCTCCAGTGTCAAAATTAAAGGGGTAATTCCAGACAGAACAATGATATGTAAATACCAGGTATTCCTAGATTTACAGATAGGAGGCTCTATTTTCTCACAGAGTTTTCTGTTAGTAAACAAACTACCTTATAACCTACTTATTGGGGCAGAGTTTATAAGGGAATACAGAGTGATAATTGACCTAGCACAGGACAGGGTTATGTTCCATGTGAATGAAGAAGCTGAAGGCTTAGAGGTCGCACTCAATGAAATTGAACCAGGATCCAGTGAACAAGTATGGCATACATACAGAGATGTGGCTGATGAAGAAGTGTTAGCTATTGAGCAGTTAGAAGCGGAGCTCAAAACACTAGCCACAGACTTGGAAAAAGATCTGGAACCCAAATTGGAAGACTACATTTCGGAGAAGCTAGAAGAAGCGAAAATTGGGCTAAAAGAGAAGGAAAATTTAAAGCAGTTATTGCTGGAACAGAAGGAAGTCTTTGATTCGAGACCTGGTCGGATAAAGAACTCCACTTATGCTTTTCAAGTCAGTGATTGGACACCATTTAGGCAGAAACCCTACCCTATAGCTGAAAAGCATTATGCTAAAGTGAAAGAGGCAATTCAGGAGATGTTGGAGGCCGGCGTTATTGAGAAAACACCTACGCCTTATGTAAGTCCATTGGTAATTGTACCAAAGACAGACGGATCTGTCAGAGTCTGCTTGGACCTGAGACGCTTAAATTTGAGAGTTATTCCGGAATTTGACCAAGTGCCACCTATTAAAGAGATCCTCAGGAAGTTTAAAGGGAAAACTATATTCTCAAACTTGGATATCACATCCAGTTTCCACCATCTTGAATTAGAGAAGAAAACTAGTCTGTTGACAGGATTTATGTTTGATCAACATACATTCACATTTTTAAGGCTACCTTTTGGGTTGAAAACAGCTGGTTCAGCCCTGATAAGAGCGTTAGATCGCAATCTATCAGATGAGGTTAAAGAGAGTACCATCAGATATGTAGACGACATTCTACTCACATCAGAATCTCTGGAGGAGCACATGAGAGACCTGAAGAAGTTGCTAGATGACCTTCGAGAGGCTAACTTTAAGGTCAATATCAAGAAATCGCACTTCTGTCAGAGGGAAGTTAAATTCCTAGGGCATGTTATTGATGCAAATGGAGTGAAGCCCAATCCAGATAATTGGAGATAATTCGGAATTTCCCTCGACCCACGAAAGTTAAGCACGTCCGACAGTATTTGGGAGTAATTGGATTGTTTTCGAACCACTGCCCAAACTATACTGCGACAGTAGCACCACTGCAGGACCTATTGAAGAAAGGCGGCAGATGGAATTGGACGGAGCAATGTCAGGAAGCATTCGTGAGGTCAAAACAAATGCTTTTGGAATATGTGAAACTGGGATACCCAGATTATACCCAGAAGTTCATCATACAGACGGATGCATCACTTATTGGGATTGGAGCGATGCTATTCCAGGAAAATGTTGACCAGCCTGAGAAGAAAGTTTTTATCGCCTTTATAAGCAGAAGACTGAGAGCCCATGAGAAAAATTACACGATCACAGAGATAGAATTGCTCGCAATTTTGTACGCGTTGCAATCGTGGCACAAACTCGTGTACGGCTTCCGAATAGTTCTGAGAACAGACCATAAAGCTTTAACATTTTTGTTAAAGACAGATTTGTCTAGTCAGAGATTGACAAGATGGTCCCTGTATATCCAGCAATTTAATGTGGAAATAGAATACTGTCCAGGGAAAGAGAATGTAATACCGGACATATTAAGTCGTTACCCTAGAGAAGAAGAAGTACTAGCGGTCCAGATTGAGAATCGAGATCAGAAGACGTTGGATGACTTAAGGAACATTACCAACCTACAACGCGAAGACCCATGGTTGAAGATGATAATCGATTACTTTGAGGGGCGCTTAGCAAGGGGAACTGCGATATACAGAGAGGCGGAGGCATTGGCAACAGATTATGTATGGTATAATCAGATATTACACAAGTGGGACGATGTGGATCACACACGTCAAAGGATTGTAATTCCTGCATCTTTGCAGAGGAGGTTAGTATGGCTAGCCCACAGAGCATTTGGTCATCCGGGGATTGATAAAATCTGTGCTCTGTTGAAGGAAGCATTTACTTGGCCAAAATTGAGAGAAACTGTGAGAAATGCTATTAGAACATGTGATCTTTGCCAAAGGGTAAAGCCGAATCCCTTTTTAATGAGGCAACGACCTATCCCGTTATTACCAGAGAAGCCAAGGCAGCTATTGAGTATCGACAACTTTGGACCATTGCCTAGAGCACGTAGAGGCAATAGACACATTTTTGTAGCCATGGATGTATTTTCGAAAATGGTGGTGTTGTGCCCCATTCAAAAGACAAGTTCAAAACAGGTCTTGAAGCGCCTGAAAGAGAGAGTTATTCCGATTCTTGGGAAGCCGGATAACATTCTCTCGGACCACGGAAGTTGCTTTACTAGTGCAGAATTTCGTCGAGAACTGGAAACTCTAGGAATTAGGCAGATTTTATCTACCATTCGCCATCCTGAGGCAAGTCCCGTTGAAAGAGTAATGAGAGAGATCCAGAAATACATGAAGATCTACTGTTCTGAAGCGAATTGGCGTTGGATTGAATTTCTAGAAGTCATTGAATACTGTATAAATAATACTGTACATGAGGCGACAGGTCAGGTTCCCGTTACTCTACATCTGGATCAGAGACCAGAGAGACCGTGGAATGGTGTTATTCCATTACCTGTAGACGCACAGCCCGGTAGAGAATTGAGGATCCAACGAACCTTTGAATATCTCAAAGCACAGGCGGAGAGACGTCAGAGAAGGAATCGTGCGAAGAGGTATCATAAACCGCTTCTCGTGGGACAGAAAGTTTTAATTAAGAAACCCGCCAGTTCAGATCCAGAGGCACGGAAGTATAAAAAGTTTAATTTTTCTTACCACGGCCCGTTCGAGGTGATAAGAGACCTCCAGAACAATGCATACAGGTTAAGGCATTTAGAGAATGGAAACGAGGTCGTTATGAACATAGCCAACTTAAAAATTTATTACTCGCCAGAAGAATTCGATGAACCAGAAGAAGAATTAGTAACGCACACCCAACTCAACGTGGAGAGCGGAGGCAGCCAAGCAGGCAGACCTGAATGTTGGAACGGCGAGACGGGACGAGAAGCAGACAGTTTACCCAGTGTAAGCGGAGAGCAGAAAGAATGCCAGTGTTTGCAAGAATTCTATGAAGAAATGGTCAGAATGGCTAGAGAGGTTGAGGCTGTAAACGCGACCCTTCGCAGGGAGAATAGACAGCTCAGAAACAAGGCCGAGTGTGGAAGGGGGAACACTACTAACCCACTCGTAGCCAGACAAGGTGAAGGACCCCAGACGTAAACACAGACGGTGGTCGACAGTCAGCTGGTTACTTATATAAGCCACTTGCATTGGACTTTTATAAGTTTTGCAAGGGGAACATGAACCCGATGGGGTTATGCTGACTGGAATCGAACATGGTTCTCAGAGACTGTGATCTCAGTAAAAAGGTTCCACCAGGGAGCGAACCAGAGATCTGTACAGGGAGTTTCTTGGTTAAAAAAAAACCCTCGAAAGAAATGTATATTTAATCACTGGTGTGATTTTTGATGAAATGGCATTATTTATTAAAATAATGTAGGAAATAATGAGCAGATTATATCATTATAAGACGATTTGGTGTAAGATATTGGAGGTTTGAAGCAGAGAGGAGGGCAGAGCTGACATTTACTAATCGGCCCAGAATTGTGGGTTGGTCCCAGTGGAGCCACGTCCATCTCTGTCACCCCATTATGTCGTCTGGAGCAGGGGAGAGGCCTGAATAATGACACAGTTATTCCCCGACGGAGAATAGATTTAGAGGAGGGGCGGAGAAATGCCCAGAAAAATCATTGATTACTCGTGATTGGAGTAACGAATCAAGATGAGAGTTGCACACAGGTGAATATCTTGGCAAGAAGATAATTTTAAAGTCTTTTACCTGCGAAATTGGTGCATATTTAGTGATGTGCGTAAGGACTGTAAAACGACCATTGTTCGCGGATGGATGTGAAGATGTTGACGGGGAGTTCCCGACTAGGTAGCGTCCCACGCCATGGAGAAAGGAATTAATATTAATTAATTGAACGAGCGATTCCTTTGCACACAGATAGTTTTGGGACCTGTGAAGAGAGAGGAACACAATGATCATGGTTTGAAGACCTGAATCATGCTGTGAGAGGAGCGAAGATTACGCGGGAAGATGTTGCTCTACTTTCTGTGGAAATCCGATATAAGGGAGTAGACCCCAGGAGGAGCTCTCAGTTGAACCTCACTTTGAAACTCACTCTGTTCTCAGTGTTACTCTGTTCTAACTCACTTGAAGCTCAGTCGAGACGCAGTCAAGCTCAGTCTACATGCCGCCAAGCGCAGTTACAGCCAGTTACAGTTTTACTCAATTGTCAATTGTAGCACAATGGAAATAAGTTGCAATCAGTATGCAGCAAATATGCAGCAGTACGAGACAGCGTGTAAGCCGCAGACAGAAGTCTTCAAATAAGCTACGTGCAGTCTTCGAGTGAAACTTCAGTCAGCTACAGCCAGGTTGAAGCAAGTTCGTCAAGGCAAAACGCATGACGATTCTATTCATCGAGACGCCGAACAAAGACTGGTATGTGTAAAAGAAACAGTAAACATGCTTGTATGAATAATAGTCGTGATACAGGCATAATTAGCAGCACGAACTATGACGTGTTCAGTTACGAAGCACCGTATAGACTAACGGTAGAACTATTGTATATAATTATTTGTGAAAGTGTTGAACTTTATTAAGCGCAGTGTGTATAGTATTAACTAATCGTATATGTGTGTAACAACGATAGAATGCGCTAAAGAAACCTTACTAAGTGTTTGGTATTGCCATGAGAGTACCAGATGTTAACGCTCATGTTTAGGAGCAAGCGTATTGATGTAACGCAGGACGCTTACTGTAGGAGTAATGATCGTCATAAAACTGTTGGAGAGTTCCGAGAGCAGATAACCAGACTTTCAATCAGGAGTTGGTAACGTCAGATGCCGTCGACACCTGCAATTTCGATCTCTGCTAGGGAATTTCAGCATTGAAGTGTGTATAAAGTGACGAGTGTTCAGTGTAATGTATATGTAAAAATATCATTTAAAGTAGTGTTTGATGAAGTGTTTCACATGTTTGGGGAGTGATAACTTCCTGAAAGGTATGCAACGTGTCGTGTTGGTGATAGAAATTAGGTGTAATCAAATGTGTGTAAACAAGAGAAATATGTCGCGTTAAACCCATTATGGCGGGCGACATGGAAGAATATGATTGGTCGGAGCCACCTTAGATGCCTATAGAGATGTAAGTACCCCACAAATTATGGTTATGATCATGTAGAAGTATGGACCGATGCATGTCTGTGATTCCGTAAAGATATTGTGAATTCCTTATAGATGCCAGTAAAAATCAGTTAGGAGGCTGATCCTCCATGTTTAATCAGTATTGAGTTGATTTTTATAGAGTTGAAATGATGATTTGCATCATTAAGTGGAGTAATTATTCCCACTATGAATTAAGAATGGCAATCAGTTATGTAAATGTAACGAACGCGATTGTTCGAGTTTAAAACGTTTAGCTATGTCGGAAATTTTGGTAATTTATGTGAGAATAATAATAAATAATGATTTGGTCATTTATGTCAATGAGATTTTCAATAATAATAATAAAGGATGATTTTGGTCATTTATGTCAGTGAGAAATGATGATAATAATAATAATGGCT
Organism: Meconema thalassinum; assembly: GCA_946902985.2. Taxonomy (NCBI): domain Eukaryota; kingdom Metazoa; phylum Arthropoda; class Insecta; order Orthoptera; family Tettigoniidae; genus Meconema; species Meconema thalassinum. Next base: position 568,243,479 of record OX336388.2, on the reverse strand, counting down.
ATTAAGAGTATGAATGAACACATCAGGAAACAAATAAATGTTGTAAGCGAGAATTATTAACGCTAAGTGCAAGACTTATCAATCTAAGCAGGAAGATGTTACAATGAGATTACATTTCAGTAATTATGGAAAGAAGTTTTATATCAGAATATTGCATATATTCGGTAATGATACCAGTAATGAAAGAGCTTTTATTGAATTGAATTTGCAGCTTAATTGAGAAGCTTATAGAGTAAATGTTAGATTTCTCTTAATATTATAGGTCGGTGTGTCGTAGCATGGAGCATTAGGGGCCAGATAGTCTATTCTACGTATGAATTCTCCTATGTCGTGGACATTGTTGGAGACATTATTTATTCCGGAGTTTTAGTGAATGGACCCTAACTCTGAAGAAAGGATTGAAATGTGTTCCGGGCTGGAATCTTGTAAGAGTCGAGGAAACAAGGACACCTCGCAGCTCTATGATTTCCCGAGAACTTATGATGAGTTATTTACGCTCGTGGGCAGCGAAAACTCATGGCGACAGTGGTTTTGTGCGCCTATATTATACTTGAGACATCGGTCACCGCCAGGCTCATGCATTACGAACCCCGAACCTTCATGTTGGATGGACCCATGTGAGGCCATTAATTAATCATTATCCTCGATGTAGGAATAATTACAAAAGCTCATTCAATACCTGTTGGCATAATAGTCAATTAAGATCCTTTGGGAACATATGTGTCGGTCAGGACACAGCATTTTGTCTTGTAAATCTCCACTGCTTAGAGAGAGGGAAGCTTTCAAACTTTTAGAAAGGTCGAGATAATTGGTGGAACGACCCATCCCACTTTCTATTGTGTAGCGATTTCCTTAGCTGAGGGTCGGTGCCAACCACCCGGACCGCTCAGGCAAGTAAAAGAGGGAAGAAATTCTAGACCTTGTTAAAATGACATATAATGCAAGATTGTTATGTTGAGTATTATAGCCATGTGGTTTGTGAACACATGGATAATTGTAGTTAATCCTGATGGTTCATTAATTTAGCTATCTGACGAATAGTTACATGATATATTTGTACTGTCACTGGAACCAAGTCATGTAGTTGGTTACTAGATGCCAATCGCCATGAGCGCGAGGCAGTCTATCGTACAATCCGACATAAGCTATAACGTAACGTTTTATCTAGGAATCACAGACAGCACGCAGTGAAACCATATAATTGAAGGATGTGTAGGGGGTAGCTTACATAATTATGGAGTTGCACGTTGATTTTGGTGCAACGTCCAAATAGGTAAATGCATGCAAAGCATTTCATTGGTGAGAAGAAAAATATTAAAACACGCACGGCACACATAATTGTTTAACGTAAAGAGGTTTAAGGAATAATCCTTGTTGTAATATTAAAGAAGTCACATTGTATGACTGTTATGTTAATGGACAGTGTGTTTTGAAGTCGTAGGTGCATCAGCGCACTAGTATATCCTTGTGAAGTTCACAGAAGGGTAAAGCATTATGGCTAGGTATGACTTTGTTGTGATTTCATATTTGTTTATTTGTGGATTGTGGAAGTAAAAATTTTGTTTGCTTTATTTTATGCTTTTTTTGGGTATTGTTTTGTGTTTGAAGCCATGATTTATTTTACTGGATTAAAGTTTTAGAATAGAGTTGTGCCTTATCATTGTAGAGTTGATACCTTTTAGCCTCAAATCCAAAATATGCACTGCAAAATTGGGGTTACCGTACACGCCTGAGAGCTGATGCTAGTTGGAGGCAGATGCATATTATCCAACGAGATTACTCACATGGGTACAATACATACCTCGCCAGCCACCCCCAGTCACCAGATCGTAATAAATATCAATCCACACGAATTAAACCCATTTATAGTATATACATGATGGATAGTTCCCTATTACAAACGATCAGGCTATGTGGATCACAATGCACCGCACGTAGGAACTAAAATCTACGAAAGCCCAGTTTCGAAGTGCGAGCTATTAAAACGATTGATTTCTTGGTTTGTTTCTTGGGATGAATTAAAAAATGTAAAAGTTCAATATAATTTGAAACATTTATTAAATTGTTTTCTGTTGATCAACGGAGATAAAAGATGGGAATTTTTTAAGTAGGCGTTCTCCCTCAAACACCACCGGTACGTTTTACGTTAAGCCCACCGTAAAGTGTGTGTTTAAAATTAATCAACGCAAAACGAAATAAGGAATATTATTATGTAATTTGTATTTCTGTACGCATTTCTGTTATTATGTTATTTATCTCCGAACTTAAGTGTACATAATTTCTGCACCGGCAGTAGGTACAAAACGTTAATGCGTTTTAAAGAAATATCGCCCAGTCCACTATATACTGTATAAAACGCTAAGCTGTATGTTTCACAAAATTCAAGCTCTTAAGCCAGGGGGAGTTAGAAAATGCGGTTTGTACCAAAATCTTCCAAATCGTCTCAATAGTATAAAAATTGCATTTCTTGAAAATCAACGGAAATATAAGTATTTGTTTATAAAGTGCTTTTAAACATAATTATAAACAAGACGAGAGCCCCTGCTTGAACTGTCACGTGCAACCCGCATAACAGTGAAGCTGGGTGGGTAGTCTATACACATGGGAGCTTCGCACTGGCCCTCTAGTTGGGTAGTTGACATGTTGATAATACGAGGTTTCCAAAGGATGCTCATAATATCTCATAATAGCATCTTTGAAATACATCTAATAACAACTCAATTATTAAGCTACAGAAGTGTTTAGTAAACTTTAAAACGAGTCAGATTTTATAATCAATTATATTTTTCTATTCCGTTAGTGTATTACACTTCTGTAAGTGTTGCGTTTTTTGTTAGTACTTTTTATGTGAAGCATAATCATTAACCATGACGGAAAATGTGTTTAATATGCAGATTAATGTATTTGTTAAATAAGTCTATAGTGAGGCACTTGTTAATACTTTAATGTTTAATGAAACATATTTTCAACCCTTCATTGCCCCCTTCATCAGTATGGGTCGTATTAAGATAACATACTTATATACAGTAGTAAAATAGTGATATATTCTATAAAAAATAATGTAATAAAATTCAACACTAAAATGCCAATCTAGAATATGCAAATCCAGTAAAAATACTTATTCAATTATTTTCTTAGAAAATGTTGTAATGACGTCCGTTTTCCCTAGACTTCCATATTCTAAATTGGATATTTTATAGTTGAATGTAACATTTGTTTATGACAATTATATTATAAAAGATCATACACACATCAAAAAAAGTTTTGCATCACCTCGGTTCCCAGATCTCCGGCATATAGACGTTGACTGTGTATATTGTATCCAAGATACAGTCCCTTTGACTGTTCATAGATGTCACTAAAACTGCTCAAAGATGTAAACAACCATGCATGAGCAGGGCCTATTAGACGGAGGGGGTACGACAGCCGATCAGTTCCAGTCATTCCACCAGGACGAAGGTACGCTGCTCATGTTGTCTGTAGTTCTACCATGCCTAGAAGGTCAATACCGCAGTTCGATCGCGTCCGCATTGTTACTTTGTGTCAAGAAGGGCTCTCAACAAGGGAAGTTTCCAGGCGTCTCAGAGTGAACCAAAGCGATGTTGTTCGGACATGGAGGAGGTACAGAGATACAGGAACTGTCGATGACAGGCCTCGCTCAGGCCGCCCAAGGGCTACTACTGTAGTGGATGACCGCTACTTACGGATTGCCGCTCGGAGGAACCCTGACAGCAATGCCACCATGTTGAATAATGCGTTTCGTTCAGCCACAGGACGTCGTGTTTCAACTCAAACTGTGCGCAATAGGCTGCATGATGCGCAACTTCACTCCCGACGTCCATGGCGAGGTCCAGCTTTGCAACCCCGACACCATGCAGCGCGGTACAGATGGGCCCAACAACATGCTGAATGGACCCCACGGAATTGGCATCACGTTCTCTTCACCGATGAGTGTCGCATATGCCTTCAACCAGACAATCGTCGGAGACGTGTTTGGAGGCACCCTGGTCAGGCTGAACGTCTTAGACACACTGCCCAGCGAGTGCAGCAAGGTGGTGGTTCCCTGATGTTTTGGGGTGGCATTATGTGGGGCCGACGTACGCCACTGGTGGTCATGGAAGGCTCCGAAACGGCTTTACGATACCTGAATGACATCCTCCGACCCATAGTGCAACCATATCGGCAGAATATTGGAGAGGCATTTGTCTTCATGGACGACAATTCTCGACCTCATCGTGCACATCTTGTGAATGCGTTCCTTCAAGATAACGACATCGCTCGACTACAGTGGCCAGCATGTTCGCCAGACATGAACCCTATCGAACATGCCTGGGATATGTTGAAAAGGGCTGTTTATGGACGTCTTGACCCACCAACCACTCTGAGAGATTTACGCCGAATTGTCGTTGAGGAGTGGGACAATTTGGACCAACAGTGTCTTGATGAACTTGTGGATAGTATGCCACGGCGAATACAGGCATGCATCAATGCAAGAGGACGTGCTACTGGGTATTAGAGGTAGTGGTGTGTACTGCAATCTGGACCACAAATGCTGAAAGTCTAGCTGTATGATGGTACAACATGCAATGTGTGGGTCTCATGAGCAATAAAACGAGCTGAAATGTTGTTTGTGTTGATCTCTATTCCCTTTGTATTTAACGGTTCCGGAACTCTTGGAACCGAGGTGATGCAAAACTTTTTTTGATGTGTGTACATGTTACTAAAACCAAAGAAAGAAGAATAGCGAAATTTTAAAAAACTTATCCGAAGTGGGATTCATTCATTCATTCATTCATTCATTCATTTATTTGCAATGGGGGGTGTGTCCCCCGGTGGAAAATTGGATATACATAACAAATAAATAATTATACATAACAATTCAATAACAATTATACAACAATTAAACTGGAGTATTTACACAAATAGTCAGTCTTTTCTTAAACACACCTATATGTTTGGGAAAAGGCTCTAAGACTGCGGCAGGTAGAGAGTTCCAGTTATCAATGGCACGGTTTATAAAAGAATATTTACCATAATTTGTTCGCTGTGGTCGGCCCTTAACTTTGAAAGGATGATCGCTCCTACCCATGTAAGTGGGCTTTCCCAATCGTTTGCTAAGCTCACCCCATGCTGGTTGATTTGTATACGTGTTGTACATAGCGCAGAGTCTAGATTTCATCCTCCTAGCCTCCAGTGATTCCCACCCAAGTTTATTTAACATACGGTTCACACTGCTCCTGGGATTAAAGTCACTGAGCACAAATCTAGCGGCCTTTCTTTGTACAATTTCCAACTCATTGATGAGCCCTACTTGATATGGATCCCAAACCGCCGAGGCATATTCCAGAATAGGTCTTACAAGTGACAAATAGCCTAATTCTTTAGCAGCGGTACTGTTTCCTTTTAATACCCTCATTACAAAGTGCAGGGATTTGTAAGCTTTTGAAACTACACATCCTACATGACTACACCATTTCATATCATTCCTTACGTGAACGCCCAAATATTTGCAAGAATATTATTCTACAAGTATTTCCGAACCAATGTTATATTGAAAATCCTGCCTTCGCACTTTCCCTATTTTTAAGAGACTCGAACTCCTTCCTGCATAATGAACTCTGGGTCTGCAACGCAACCACTTACCGTACGCTACGAACACAGCAAGGAAACGTGTTCTATTAAGCTAAGAAAACACTAATAATAATAATAATATCGTATGGCCTCGGGTGCCAGCATTGTTATTTGACACCCAGAGGGTAGCTTGCATGTCGAATTTCGTTGTTCCTTGAAGCACTATGAAAGTCAAAGAGGTTAGATAGCTAAGATTCTTGAACACTATAGCGCTTTCTAGTAGAGAAATGAGGAACTTTGTGTTGGCGGAAACTCCCGAGATTAATTTTGCCATTATGAACACGGCCTACTGGATTCAAATGGGTTCTTTGACATGCCAACATCGTATGACATGCGTGTCGTAATTTTTGCCACCTTTCAAAAATCACTTACCACGGCCAGGAGCGAACTTGCAAGCTTGGGATTAGTAGACCGACACGTTGACCACTCACCCACCGTGGCAAGCAAGTAAATACTGAATACACAACACTGCCAGTTCTCCTAAATACTTTGCTCATATCATTTTAAGCTTTTGCCATAAACAACGTCTTCTTTATTTCCCTTGCTTTATAATTATGTTCCAGAAAATCTTGTAACCGTACACATTCTTCCTTCATAGTTTTTGGGGCGTGCTTGTTATTTCACAATGAGGGATACTTTAAAAAAAATCCTCTCGGCACGCCGGAAGGCGGAGGTAGATTTCACCGGGCAAACTAGGGGATAGGCTATAATAGGCAAAATATGCAGGTTTTCGTAGGAGGATCAGACCTCATTTATTGCGAGAAAGTATTTTACAATTGGAGGTTAGTTAACATTTTGTAGTCTTTCTATGCATATTTTTAACATTTTACTGTCTTGTGGGGATGGTAACCTTCTTGTCATTTGGGGTTCATTTTTATACTTGTGATCACACTGTCCTTATGCAAGGTTTGGAACTAATGTGTAACTATCTAACAGTCTGTTACTTCTTCACGCAAAATTTTATCTCCCGCAGTGATGTTGGTTAGTTCCCCAGTTTAGGGGCTGCGACAAGGTGGTCATGTAACCCCGTGTACATTGGGTGTGTGTAGAATCTGTCTGATAAACGGTGTTATTTGTGATGACTGTATTAGTCTGTAATTCAGGTAAGGTCTGCAGACGGTCAATTTTAAGTAGTAGTACCTAATTTTGTACCAAATACTAACGTCAACGACACCTAGCTGTGAACTTGGCTGCTAGATGCCACCGCAACCAGCAACTTGCAACGAACGTTGTAACTTCCCCTCCGAAGGAAAGCATGCTGGCGGATATTTAGCGCTCTTAGAAAATCCGGCGACTTTGGCCGGCTTTGAACCAGCGACCTTAGGCATAGAAGTTCAGCATGCTACCAGTTAGCCGCTTCCCTCATAGTCAGATGGAACAAGAAGTTCCGTGGCGAACTAAAGAGCCTACTTTTCTTAAAATTAAGATTCATGCCATAGATTAATCTACAGTATATGAACCTATCTAGAATAATGACGAAATTAAGTGGGTAATATCGAAATGTCTTAATTAGTTCGAAATAAGGTATACTAGGCATAATGTAGCCTAATAGAGCAATACAGTTGGCAGCTCTGGTGACTGAATATATTCTTACTTCCATCTCCTAAGGTATAGAATACAAAATGTGGTTGAAGTCCAAAGGACGTTACATGGATTTAGACATTGGATCTATTAGTACACGTAAAAGCATGTTGGCAACAATGTCATGCGAGTACTGGTCAGAAATAATCTGAAATATTATATATTTTGTGCCAATTTTGGATGAAATCCATTTGTTGGTATCGAAGTTACGTGTATTTAAAAATTGGTCCTATCAACAGGCTTAGAATCATGTTGGTAGAACTGACGTATATAAATTACTCCAAATTAATGTAAAATGTCAGGTAATTTACGTGTGCATAGTTTAAAGCTGTCGGCTTGCATACTTTCTGATATATTTGGATACAAAATAGAGAACAATTATTAACAATTGGCAGCCCTGGTGGCTCTTAAGAATACACTCAGTCATATCTGTTTATGTGCACATATTACATACAAAATTTGGTTGAAATCTAATTGATAGTGTAGAAGTTACATGCATTTAACAATTGGACTTTTCAGAAGGCTTAAAAATATTTTGGCAACGCTGTCATGTATGGCCACATGGAAATTAAACTGAAATAGTATTATCTACATGTGTGCCAATTTTAGAATAGCTCCCATGTATACCTTCCAAGATATCCAACATGGAGCTCAAATTTCTAGTGCGTTTTTTTTTAGCAGTTGGTAGCACTGGCATCTTTTTCAAATATGGGCCTGAGATATTCCGGTATACAACTTTACTCATACTAAATTTGGTTTCGATTGCTGCAGCCGTTTAGGAGTTCATAGGGGGGGGGGGGGACACACACACACAGCCAGACAGACAGGACTGACAGACAGACAGACAGACAGACAGAAGGACAGACACATTTTCCCGGATCGATCTCATAAGTCTACTTTTTCCTCATTTTTGAAAAGTGTGAAAAGTAGGCTAAAAATTAATGCGATCTCGTCAATGGCGTTGTCTTGGCAACCTCTGATAGATCATCCCTGATCAATTTAAAAGCGTTGTTATGGTAACCTCGGATGGCACTTGGCATTTTTTTAAATTCCGAAATTATTTTTCTCATCCCTTGGCGTAATGGTGGGTCATATCAAAAATTCTTTCAGACAAAAGTTTTAGGTAATTATTAGGGGAATATTTTCCATTTTGTACGGTTTTGATATTGTGCCTATTAAGAGAGATATGATTAATGTTTCCCGAAAAACCCACTTTTTTCCACCCCTTTGGTCAATGGTTGGTGCTATCAGAAAACTTATTTGACATAAATTTTTGGCACTTATCCGACACATATTATGAACTTTGAATGGATTCGATATTTCAGGTATTAAGAGAGTTATAGCGAAATTTCACTTTTTCGAAAAAAGCCCCCCATTTTCACCCCCTTCGACCGATTTTGCCCATTAACGAACTCGACCGAGATTTTATAGGGGTACATATTAGGTAAAAAATTCAAAGTGATTGGTACAAAATTACTGCAGTTATCGTGTCCACAAGAAACTGATATATATAGATAGATCGATAGATAGATACATATATACATAAATTATATATAAACTTTTGAACTGACGGTGGTTTTGAGGTCTGGGGGATGTGAAACGCGAAGATATGTCGAAATTTTCCGGAAGTCGAAACATGGTACCCATTGCAATAGTTAGCTTTCTAATGAAATCTACCTAAAACATTCCTCCTTTTATTATCACTTTGTCTACATCCCATAAAGCTTCCATTATCCGCACAATAATCATTTTCCACTGTTTCTATTACCAGAATCAGACCTCACCACTAAACCTATCCAATCTTCCTGATTAGCAGCACTTTCCAAGCCCATGCTTTTTTCTTCATTAGCCTATTTTCAATTTTGAAAAAATAGGCTTATGAGATCACCTTTTGTCCGTGTGTGTGTGCGTGTGTGTGTGTGTGTGTGTGTGAGGTGTGTGTGTGTCCCCCCCCCCTAATAAATTCTAAACGGCAGGAGCGATTTCAATGAAACTCGGTAAGTTCATAGCACTATTCCGGGCGACCTCGACCGTTCCCTTCAAATTTTGTTACGTCTCACCAATCCAACATGGCGGCTGTGCGAAATATTTCACCAGCATTCAATATCTCCGAAACTATTCCCGATATCACCCTGGAATTTATTACGGTGATAAAAGGGAACTACTATAAGTTCACCTATGTGACTTTTGAGAAAGTGGTAACTACAAAACCAACATGGCGGCCACGCGAATTCGGGACTTTTAAATAGACGTTTCTCGCGATTCAACCAACCAAACGCAATAAAACTTGGTACAGTATATGTTTATACACATTGTAATGCACCGACATCTAACTTCGTTCAATTGTTTACATAACCACAAGATGGCGGCTGTGCAAGATATTTCACCGGCATTCTATATCTCTGAAACTATTAGCGGTATCACCCTGAAATTTTGTACGGAGATAAAGGGCACTATTGGAAATTCGTCTATAAGACTTTCAAGACCGGTTAGCTACAAAACGAACATGGCGGCCAAGCGAATTAGAAAATTTTAAATATACCTATGTCGCGATTTAATGTTCCAAACGCAATGAAATCTGGTACAGGAAATGTTCATACACATTGTAATGCACTAGTATCTAATTTAGTTCAATTGTTTACATAACCTCAAGATGGCGTCTGTGCGAATTTTAAAAGTAAGTTTTTATTTATTGTGTCGTATTCATGCGATCGAAGTGAAAGTTTGAATAATGATCCTACGCAATAATTTTCCTTTAATGGTACATGACTCTATGGCCTAAACATTTAACAATCCAACATGGCGACCATCCGAAATATTTAGACGGTTCTGAATATCTACGAATCTATTATAGCAATCAAACTGAATTTTTTGATGTTCATAGGGGCTATGAACTTAAGTTCACCTATAGGACTTTAAATAACCTGGTGATCACAAATCCAAAATGGCGGCGACGCGAAGTAAACAGTATATATGCACATGGACGTTTCTCGCAATTTAACCATCCGAGTGCAGAGAAACTTGGTACAGTAAATCCTTATACGAATGTTAATCCACTGGCATCTAATTTATTTCAATTGTTTCCATAACCACAAGATGGCACCTGTGCGAAATTTTAAAATCTCCTTGTTACTTCTTGTGTCCTAATCATGCTATTGAAGTTTGAATGCTCCACGTACACAATAATCTTCATGTAACAGTACATAACTCTAGGACCTACATATATAAAATCCAACATGGCAACCATCCGGAATATTTAGTCGGTTCTCAATATCTACGAATCTATTACAGCAATCAAACTGAAATTTTGTATGTTGATAGTGGCAGTTAACATAAGTAGGATATATGAAAATAGGCTGTATAGTTCTTCACGGAACTACTTGTTTTTCATTGCAATAATCCCATGTTCTCAAGCCCCACAATAATCTCCATAGATAAACAAAACAAATATAAAATCTTCCAGTATGGACTCCTCACAAGAATAGTCATAGATAACTAATGAAAACCAATGATATATATAAAAAACAGCGTCGTAAATGGAAATATAAAATATAGATGTGTCACTCAATTTAGCATGGCCCTCTTCTCCTTGACTGGTTCACCATTGCAAGGAATCTCTAAGCTTTACGCTGAGGCCTGCAATAGGTCACCAGCAAAGAGTAGCCATGATCATACCCAAAAATTCATAGAGATTGTACTGTGACAATACGCCCTCCTATATATGTAATTCTCACGTGTGAAACACGCGAGAATCACATATGTATATAAAAATATATATACAAATTAACAACACATTCCACACATACACTAAAATATCACACACAACATAAAATAACTTAACTACTTCCGAAGGAACTACATAATCGTCATCAAGCTAATCCACGTTCCAAATAAGTCTCGAAGCGCCAAAGAAATGAGTTCATTTGATAAAGACATGCCATCTCCACTCCTTTCATCATCCGAACCGCTACCTTCGACGCCATTACCATCTCGAATGTATCAATATTCGTTAACATCAACATCCATGGACTGATCATGATTTTCATCAGCATTACTCACCGTTTCCGATTCGGCATCCCGTTCTCCACGTTTACCACTTGAGATCCTTTTTGGCGTCTTCTTCTCGGATTCGGTTTTCTTCTCAGCCTTCCATCTCGTCTTTTTCTTTATCCGCCATGTAATTCCGTACCTTGTACTCCTCATCTTCCATCTCCACCGTTCCTGTCTCCTTCCCTACCTCACTTTCTTCTTCTTCTGATCCTTCACTCTCTTATCTTCCTTTACCTGACATCTCATCTTCTTCCTACTCCTTCTCTTTGCTTTCCAACTCATTCTTTTATCTATTCTCCTGGTCCTCTTTGTCTTCATTCTCAACCACTTCTCTCTTCTTCCTTTCCACATTTTCCACTTCTTCCTCATCTGTCTTGTCTTACTCAGCAATTCCTTGCTCTTCTTCCACTTTGTTTTCCACTGTTTCTTCTTCGCCTTATCTTCTTCTAGTATGTTGTCTTCTCCATGGCTCACTCTTGCACTTTCATCCTCATCTTTTTCCTCTTTTTCTTGACTGCTACTGTCCTCTTCATGACCAATCTCATCTGCTTCTCCTTTCTCGTCTTCAGTTTCTTCCATTTCACCTTCTCCGTTATCCGTTTCTCGTTTCTCTTGTTCTCTCTCTTGTCCATTTTCTTCATCACGCCTCCTACCATCACGTACTTCACACATCTCCTCGATATCTTGACAATCTTTCATTCCTTCCTTTCCATTACCCTCTTCTACACGCCCTCCAGCATCACGTACTTCACACATCTCCTCAATATCTTGACCATTTTTCATTCCTTCTTCCTCTCCATCACCATCTTCTACACGCCCTCCAGCATCACGTACTTCACACATTTCCTCCTCAATCTTAACATTAGTTGCTTCAGCCTGATTCTTTCTTTCTTCGTTTACGTACACCTTCACAGAATCTACCTGCTTACCTATAGATTCTATTTGCGCTTTCATAGACTCTCTTTGCTGCTGAACTTCTCTTATCTCCTTACTCATACACTCTTTCACTGATCCTATTTCCGTACTTAAAGACTCTTCCATATCAGTGAATTTACTTAGCAACATTAGTAGCATATCCCGATTCAGATCTTCAGCCATTTCTTTTTCTACTTTCAATCTCAAGGAAACATCGCAAACAACGATCAGTGCTACACGCGCTCCTTGTCCTGTCCGCCATGTTTCTCCAGTCTGAAACCGAGTCTAGGCATGCACGAAAGCCGTAAAGCATATTTAAGTAATGGCCTCGAGAAATGCATCGATGATAACCATGCATTAACTCTCGTATTTAAGATAAATAGGAACTAACTGATCCTTTGTAAAGAGTTTGTGAAAACGGTTCTGAAACAAACACTTAAATATGTACCTGAGAGGTATAGGACACTGTCACATCTACTACATTTTACAGGAGAGCAGTTTGAAGATGTTTCACTCAGACCTCCCATAATTTTCTCGCCTGTAAGTAGCATTAAATAACAAAATTGTAACTGTGTTTCTTTAGTTCACGAAAAATCCACCAGACTGTGCAGAAGGTATAGAACACTACGCGCCGATGGTGTTTTATACCTCTAACAATAAGTGAAAGTGGACTTGGTGTTCCACTCAAAGCATATAACTCGCCCAATTCTTGATGTAGGACACAGTGTTGTATAGCCTACCGGTGTATGGAGGAGAATAAACCCATTAGGAACAAGTAGTTCCGAGAAGAACCAAAAAGCCTATTTTCATATATACGACTAATTGCCTCAATCAACATACACATTTTCAGTTTGTTTGCTGTAATAGATTCGTAGATATTGAGAATCGTCTAAATATTTCGGATGGTCACCATGTTGGATTTTTATATATAGGCCTTAGAGTTATGTACTATTACATGAAGATTATTGTGTAGGTGTATTATTCAAACTTCAATTGCAGGATTAGGACACAAGAAATAAAAGCGAGATTTTCATATTTCGCTCAGCCGCTATCTTGTAATTATGAAAATAATTTAAATGAATTAGATAGCAGTGGATTAACATTTATATAAGCATATACCGTACCAAGATTCACTGCGCTCGGATGGTTAAATCGCGAGAAACGTCCATTTGAATATTTAAATTTCGAGTCGCCGTCATGCTGAGTTTGTGCTCACCAGGTTATTGAACGTCCCATATGTGAACTTATTTTTATAGCCTTATAGAGGCTGCAAAATTTCAGTTTGATTGCTGTCATATAAATTTTTAGATATTGAGAACCGTCCAAATATTTCGGATGGTCGCCATGTTGGATTTTAATATATGTAAGCCATAGAGTTATGTACTCTTAGATGAGGATTATTGTGTACGTTCATTATTCAAACGTTGATTTCGATCACATGATTAGAACACAAGAAATAAAAACTTATTTTTAAAATTTCGCACAGCCGCCATCTTGAGGTTATGTAAACAATTGAACTAAATTAGATGTCAGTGCATTGCAATTCGTATAGTCATTCTCTGTACCAAGTTTCATTGCATTCGGATGGTTAAATCGTGAGAAAAGTATATCTAAATGTTTCAACTTCGCTTGGCCGCCATGTTCGTTTTGTAGTTAACAGGTTTTTGAAAGTCACATATGTGAACGTCTAGTAGTGCCCTTTATCACCGTAAAAAATCAGGCTAATATCAGCCACCATGTTGGTTTGGTGGGACGTAATAAAATTTGAAGGGCACGGTCAGGGTCGGCCAAAATAGTACTATGAGCTTACCGAGTTTCATTGAAATCGCTATGGCCGTTTAGAAGTTATTAGGGGGAACACACTCACACACATACACACACACATACAAAAGTTGATCTCATAAGCCTGTTCTTTCATAATTAAAAATAGGCTAAATATTGATAGAGTGGCATATACCACCGAGGTACAGAACTGTAACTCAGCTGACAATGTGGTTTTGTAGATTTAGCTGATTTGCGGCAGTCTCTGTACAGGTTTCCATTACACTACAATACACTTCCCTCTGTGGTAAATCGTCACACTCTTGGATATCAGCTGGTGTGTACACATCTGTGTGACATCCTTTATAATGTAACACCATCACTTGACCGACACTGGTTGCAAAACAGGTGAACTTGATTGTGTGGTTTAAAGCAGTTTCCTGTGTTAACTACTGTAGGTCAATGGTGTTCGTCCTACGCTCCCGCAAGTCATTACGTGCAAAAATTAATATCCCGGAAGATGGGTGATCTCATAATGGCACTAACTGCCCAATCAAACACTGACGGGAAATGCAATATTTCCAATTATAATACACTTCAATATGTTTGCATCCAATTACTAGGGATTGCAATCCGCCCAGCTGGGCAAATCGCTAATTCTTGCACATCCTCCTTTCGCCCGATGTCTGTGCATTGTATCATAAGCTTTTTTTTGTATTTGAAATATAATAATAATAGCAATAACAAGTAGTTACGTGAGGAACTAAATAGCCTATGTTCATATATTTTCCGTGGTAAGATTCCCTGCGCTCGGATAATTAAGTCGCGAGAAGAACCCAGAAAACTATTTAAATTTCGCGTCGCCACCATGTTGGTTTTGTGCTCATCAGGTTATTGAAAGACCCATAGGTGAACTTATGTTAATAGCTTCTATCAGCATACAAAATTTCAGCTAGAGATCTATAATAGATTCGCAGATATTGAGAACCATCTAAATATTTCAAATGATCACCATGTTGGATTGTTCTATATATAGGCCATAGACGTATGTATCATTATATTATATTAATGCTTAGGTTCAATATGCAAGAGTACACTTCGATCACATGGTGAGGACACAAAAAATAAAAACATAATTTTATTTTTTCGCACAGCTGCCATCTTGAGATTGTATAAACAATTTGAACTACATTAGATGTCAGTGCATTACAATGTGTATAAGCATTTTCTGTACCAAGTTTCATCGTATTCGGATTCTTATATCACGAGAAAAGTCTATTTTAATGTCTTAAATTCGATGGCCCGCCATGTTCGTTTTGTACTTAACAGGTTTATGAAAGTTACATACATGAACTTCAAGTAGTAGCCTACTCTTCATCACCGTACAAAATTTCAGGGTGATATCTGTTTAATGTTAAGGAGATTAGAATGCCAGTGAAATATTTCGATTGGCTGCCATGTTGGATTGGTGAAAAACATTGAAATTTCAGAGGAACGGTCAAAATGGGACGAGGTAGTTGTATGCACCTACCGAGTTTCATTAAAATCGCTTCGGTCGTTTATTGTATTAGGGACACACACACACACACACACACACACACACACGCATGCGGTCAAAAGGTGAACCCATAAGCCTTTTTTTTTTTCATAAATGAAAAAAGGCTAAAATAAAAATAGTAGGGCCTCAGATAACTGGTGTAGATCATTTGCTTTGGAGTCATAAAGATAATTTACTCTCAAAATGCAATGTTCCCCTTGCACTCCCCCCTAGCAGTAAACCCGTAAATCTAATAGATTAGTAGCTAACAATATACTGCATATAAGATCAAAAACAGCTGCTGCAATAAGAGCTATAAATGCCATCATATATATTACCCTAATATCACTTGAGACAGCAATGGCACTTTTTCGAACAAAGGTACTGCCCGTTTTGGCATACGGACTTGAGTTAATATGGGAATATCTTACCCACAGACAGTTAGATGAAATAGAAAAAGTAAAATCTCGATTTCTCAAAAGAGTCCTTGGCGTAGCAAAGGCAACCAAGTCTAGACGTGTATACCAGCCTGCTAGAGAAACATAGGAGACCTACGAATACTACTACTGCTACCAATTTCAGACAATAACAGAAAACTGCTGCGAGATCTACAGAATAAAAAACAGGACATACCCAGGGAATTCTACACGTCAAATGCGATGTTGGACAGAAGATGGATGTATCCATTCTGTGAAATGCGGCATGTCGTGACCAGACTTGCGGCACACGGGTTTCACCACAAGATCTGCCCCAGGAAGGTGTTCCATGATCCAGATGGAAATTGCGTATGTGAACTATGTGGGAATGTATGTGAAATTTACCATATCGTTTCTTGCCCAAAACGAACCATGTGGATAGTGGCATCCAGCACAGACAGTAATTGAATTATTACGACAATTAGTAATTAGTGTACGAAATGTATACGTTAACAACATGGCCACAGGCTGCAATAAAGATTATTATTATTATTAATATACTGGACTATCATGATACATAGTTAGTATTTGTCGCCTAGCAACAATCTGTCCGTCAAGTTATTAGATTCCATATTGGTGTGGCTTTGGAATTTAAATTAATTACATAAAATAACGTATTTAAAAATAACTACCTATCCGATTTCATTCAAACCACATTATAATCACTTTTCGCCGAAATGAGAACAAAATGTAACATTTTCAGCGAAATCGGAGCAGTAGTCTTCGAGTTTTGAGGCCACATACATACGCAGGCTGAAATTTTAGATTGATAACTTGTTATGTATACCCAATTTGCCACAGGGATAAACATCTCCATTTGGAAATGATTGATGGATTGATTGATTGATTGATTGATTGGCCTACCTAAGGACCTCTGTTCGGCCATATGACCTGCAGAAATGACGTGTGGTTAATGGTGTGTGTCCCCTCGGCCGATATCCGTGGGTCTCTTGGAAAGGGTCGCTGCTTGTCGGATCAGACAGCTACTCTA
Source organism: Meconema thalassinum (assembly GCA_946902985.2). Classification (NCBI taxonomy): domain Eukaryota; kingdom Metazoa; phylum Arthropoda; class Insecta; order Orthoptera; family Tettigoniidae; genus Meconema; species Meconema thalassinum. The sequence continues at coordinate 568,226,537 of OX336388.2, read as the reverse complement.
TTGCCCTTATGAGACTGAATGAACCCCGTCTCACTCCTCATGTTAGTTCTTAAATTCCTAATAGAGCCGGGTATTGATTCCTAGGGTTTCTATGTAAGAGGCAAACGTGCTACCCTGACACCACGGGGCCAGGTATTAATAATAATAATAACAATAATAATAATAATAATAATAATAATAGTAAAGCTAAGAAACTATCACACAGTTATTCGCCCGGAGGCATTATCTGTTGCGGAATGCCTGGCAATGCATAGGAAAGGACTTATGGAGACACTGGAAGTAAAAGGAAGAAAGCTCTTAAGAAAAATCTTGGGCATAGTAAAAGAAAGTGGTCAATACAGGAGACGGCACAACCACGAGCTCAATGCACGTATGGAAAAAATAACTGACGTGATGATGAAAAGAAGAATTTCATTGTATGACCACATGACACGAATGAGTTCTGTGAGATTGACAAACAGGATCTTTACCTACTTTCTAGAGAAGAAAACTAAGGGGACTTGGTTCAATGAGGTAGGCAGAGATTTACAAGAAATTGGGATTTCATGAGACGATGTGCAATAGCGTGTGTCACTTAAGATGAAACTAACAGCTTACAGGGGTTTCCTGGAAAAAACTAAACTTAAAACGGCATGAAGTGGAAGGAAGAATGGAAGCAACAACATCTAGAATTCACGCGACAGTACTGGGCGAATATTAAAGCTCGACGCAGAAACCAGTTGAAATGACGTGGTCCTTAGGTGGCCGAAACGCAGCAAGAAGAAAAAAGGATATTTTATAATTTCATACATACAAGTGCACGGGGCTGGTAAACAAACTGACAACTAAGTAACAACAACAACTCTGAGATTTTTACTGAAATTGTAAAAGCAGAAAAAGATATCATTCAGATTGTGATTTATGTTGAAAGTATGTCTACCCCTTATTATTCCCGTTTTCAAGGGGTTGGGGTTGAGATGCGATGAAAGTCTATGTGGCGAGTGGTTTTTACGGCGCAATGCCCTTCCTGACCCCAACCACATAGGAGGAGTTAATGGGATATGACATGAATGGAGATGAATGAAATTGAGCAAGGATGTGGAAGGAAGCGGCCGTAGCCTGTCTGAAGTTACCGTCCCAGCATTTGCCTGGAGTTGAAAATGGGGAGACCACGGAAAACCATTTCGAGGATGGCCGACGGTGGGGCTCGAACCCACGTCTACCAAGTGCACAGAGAGCTTGGCCCCATGGCCTAGCGCTGCGCGTTAGCTAGAGTACCTACCGCTGTCGGTGTGTTGAAAGTGACATGTCAAATTAACAAATACCTACTGCGCTTGATTTATTGTAATCCGGACATGTTTCATTAATACTTACCTCCAAGTACAGCATAGTACATAGAACTGGAGGTAAAATTTTACATAATATTTGCACCTGATGGCACAACTAATGATTCTTCTTTCTCTTTTCAGGTAAGTCTCATTCTCTTGAAGACTCCTTGGCTTTCTTGTGTTATTTTCAAGGTAATGAATACAATTTATAATAGATTAGTGTGCATGTCTCATGAAACATGTATTTTTCCTGAAACTACTGATCATCATAAATGAAATTGGAGAACTCCAAGCAGATTTAGCCTGTCCCGCAATGCATATGAGTGCATCGCGTATCATAACTGCAAGGGGAGATGGGTGTTTCGTTTCCCGGCACTAACAGCGGCTTAAACCCGTGGTTTATCCCCGGTTTCTTCCTCACTTGCACCAGGAAAATGCCGAGATAATGACTCACTTTAAGGGGCTCCAAAAAGCTCAAAATCTTTAACATTTTGATGTTTTGGTTACCATATTTATCTACGGACTTCTAGCTATTTAACGTTACATATACAGGGTGAGTGGAGTCAGATCCGTTATCCGAGAACATACGATTCCCCAAGTCAAGAAGCACCGAAGGATATGAAAATCGTATAATAAAAGGGCTGTGGTTTAGAAGACAACAGGAGCAAAAGTACGTCACTCGTGGCAACACTGTTTGCTACTGTGTACAAGACCGGATCAGGGAAGTGCCACTGGGTAAGGGTAGGTCTCGCAGACAACTGATAAGTGAAGGTCAGTTTCACTGAGGGGAGGTAACTTGTCCAACCAGTTCCCACAGACTAGGAATAACATAAGAGTTCCGAATATGCTTCCGTTCCCTCTAAGATAAGACATGTACACGCGACAGCTGATGTGATGTTGCCGGCCTGGAAATGGCAAATAGCCTCCCCGGAAGTGATTGTCGTAACATGGAATTGTTTGAGAACCACTCGCCGTATGCCGATCCACCCCAGACATTATTTCTTCGGTTATTTATGCTGCACAGCATGCTGCAATCCCAAAGTCATATGACCAACGATTCACCTGCTAGACATGTTTAAAAAATGTACTTTTTTTTTGTTTTTTGTTAATTCATGCACTTCTCATTATACGATTATATTCGACCATGGCGAAATGTAAATATTATAGCCTATGTCAGAAAACTGTACTATAATGAGGCTCATTATAGTACAAGTTTTCATTATAACACAGTTTCTCCCACCAATCAGAGCTCAAGAAACAGTTGTGTGACCAATTAGGTAAGGATAGCATCGCACCTGCGCTGACTTCCATGGCCTCCTATTTTAAATTTCACTGCGTGACTAGTGTCATATTGGGGTATTCGAGGAGGTCATGGTGGAATACAAGGTATTCTCTGCGACCCATGCGCTCTGTTCAATACATAAAATTGGCGAAATCTCGGCAGATATTTATGAATATTTATGTTCGAACATAAAATAGTTATAAATGTCGTCGAACATAAACAGTCGTATGCAACTCGCCTATAATAATGGTATTTAAGGCACTCATATGGAAATTATAAAACTCGCTTCGCTCGTTTTATTAACATACACGTGTGTTAATTAATCCATTATAGGTTTGTTGCATAATGTAGACTACTATTTTCACATCTTTCGGTGCGTCCTGACCTAGGGAATAATATGTTCCCAGTTGTCCAGTTAAACTCCACCCACCCTGTATGTTCTTGATATCTGATTCCTAAAAAGACTACTTTCCTTATAATTTCCAACAATCGCACGTCCTATTACAGGGTGTCTACTACTCTGGAAAACATGGAATACTCAGGGAACTTTTAAATGATGGAAAACACAGGGGATTAACAGGGTATTTTATGACACTCAGGGAATATTAGTTTTACAAACACTCAAGGCCGGTGGGAAGCATCCGCACGCTCTATAGTGCGCGACAAACCATTGGAAGCCTGAAGGTCAAGGGGCCCTCCGCTCCGCTCTCCTCCCCGCGCCTGGCGGTGTTGCCATGCTATTGCACGGTACCTTCAGTGGAGTGCTGGATGCGAGAACGTACATGACAACACCACACCGACTACGCGTGACCTTCAGGCTTCCAATGGTTTGTCCCGCACTATAGTCAGCATACGTCCCGCCTCGCGACTACTCCGAGTGCCACAGGGATGTCCAGCTCTGCCAGCCATCATGCCTGCGTACCAGGATGTCAGGTACGATTTCAGAACCTTGCAGTTTAATCTGGCGCCTGATCTTCCGCACGTTGTCTTCTTATAGTACAACGATTGCGTCCACAAAGTTTCAAGATACGTTTCGACCTGTCTTCACTGATACTTCCCTTGTTAGACCACTGAATGTGCACATCCGCTGCCGAGGACACATTGCGCGCTTCATTTGCATTGATCACAAAGGTATAAAGGCTCACTGTGCCTGGAGACACCACTGCACACGTAATATGTACCGGTCAAGAAGGAATGGCCTACTTATAATAGTTTCTGAGAAAGAGGTAAATCAATAAGCATTGGCAATATAGGACATAACAGAGTCCCGTAAGTCCCTAAACACCTACCCCTCGTCTCGTGACAAACACCAAAATTGCACGTGGCTGATGCCCGAAATGTTCAAAGGCCTGAAAAGAAATCAGCACTGTAACACCTTTGGATTTGCAAACGTATATAAGTTGTTCGTCTTCTAGTTGATGTTAAATCATTTTAGTGACACCTTGGTAGTCAGCGCCGTGTACTTAGTAATGGGTTGAACTTGTCTGATAACCTGGGTTTCTGCCATAACTGTAGTTGTGGGAAAGAATGTTCCAATACTGTTGGTCGTTCTTCATCGTGTGTGAAGCTAGTCCGTAGTGTAGACTGCTGGCTTAAACTATTGACCACTATGACGTAATTCTTACTACCTCTGAAAGTCGGAGTTTTCAGCACCAAATGTGGGATATTATAGCGTGAAGTTAGGAAGAACAACACCGTGACTTTCACTATTTTATTTCATTAGCTACTACAATATACAACACTCAATAGCGGCAAGTTACATAAATACATTGTCCTTGTTTCATTCCCCAACAGTAGTATTGTGTGCCGCTGTATTTGAGACAAGGGTGGGGTAGGTACCGCGAGACTTATAAAAGGGTACTTTCCCGGCATTTGCCTGGAAGAAGTCTGGAAACCTCGGGGGGAAATCACACTCAGGATAGCCGTTATCAGTGCCGCAATTTAAACCTTTGTTCGCTGGACTAGTTGCAGCTCCAATTTCCAGTCGTAGTACGCAATTTACCACGCGCGGCTAGTCCATGGGGTGAATGTTTAAGCGTACGCGTTCTTAATCATTTCGTGGTGTAGTGTCCAGCTTGCTTTGTGGTCATCCCTATGGTCCAGGTTCAATTCCCGACTCTCACAAAAAATGTAATGCAGGTATTAGGGCTGGAACGAGGTACACTTAGCCTCGTAAGGCAAAACTGAGAAGCGGTGGGTTCGATCCCTGTCACTGCCATCCTGAAATTGGTTTACCGTGGTTTCCAACATTTACTCCAGGCGAATGCCGGGATGGTTTACTAATTTAAGGTCACGACCGCCTCCTTCCCAATCCCCACCTACATTACGAATACATTGGCTACATACTTCTACAGACATTACAATAGCAAATGTTATCAGGCAAATTCTACAGACCCAAGTGCATGGGGCTAAATGTAACAAAAACAAAAACAACAACAACAAAAAGATTTTGCTTTTGTTTACTACCCAGCCAGGGAATTGTTACCGCTAGACGTGGAGTGGATACATGTATACATTACGTCATCTCGCCATGTTAAGACTGCCGCGGGCGGGTGCGGGTGTGGGGCAAGAGGAGGAACGCATGTACAGTCATACAATGAGAACACACCGCACAGCGCACGACCCAGCACAAATCATGCACACAAAGACATGCGATGAGGATTCGCTGACGACGACTGCACGTCTAACGCAGGCGTGTGGCTGGGCGGAGTGCGAGAGAGAGAGAAAGAGCGTGTGCATTGTGTTTGTAGAGGGAGAGGGGGTTCCGTGGTACTTCAGATACCTCCTTATCGTAGCCAATTACAGCAATCGAAGTTTATTGACCATGTAGTTATCGATGATGTAAGTGTGTTACGATAGAATTAATTGATACAATAGCTTCCTTTTCACTTCCACAGCCACCAATTAACCAGAATATGATCATTTACTTCTCATCATTGTATTTTTACAATCGATTATACATCCTCCACAAATTGATGTTCTGAACAGTAGTTTAACCCCAAGCCGTAGTGGTTAACATTCTCCAAGGGTTCGATTCCCGGCTCTGCCATGAAAATTAAATCCGGTCTCAGGGCTGGAACGGTATACACGCAGTCTCGTGACCAAAATACGAGAAGATGTGGGTTCGAAACCTACCTCATCCTGAAAGTGGTTTTCTGTGGTTCCCCACTTCTACTCCTGTCAAATGCCGGGATGGTGCCTAACTTAAGGCCACGGCTGATTTCTATCCAAATCCTACCTAAATGGCAAATACACACACTAGTACAGACATCGGTTTCGATTCCCGCCTCTGACAAGAAATTTGATTTCTGGTGTGAGGGCTGGAACGGGGTACACTCATCCTCGTGAGGCAAAACTGAGAAGAGGTGGGTTCGATTCCCACGTCAGCCGTTCTGGAAGTGATTGTCCGTGGTTTCCCACTTCTCTTCCAGGTAAATGCCGGGATGGTTCCTAACTTAAGGCAACTGCCACCTGCTTCCCAAGCATCAGTCGAATTACATCTACACGCACTACTACAATCATCACATAATCAGACAAAATTACACACACCCAAGCACACGGGGCTAAATGACCACTATGTCCCAACCCTCAAACGGGGAAAAAATTCTCCAAGTCAGGTAAACCAAGTCTGACTAAACACGATCAGTACATTTAATATTCGAATCAAATTCGAGAAGGCTAATTAATTTCATCCGCTTGTATGTAAACATAGAGTACATGGGAAACAGCACGAACCAATTAAAGCAGAACTTTGATTCACTTTGGTCCCTGACTGAAATAATTTGCAGACAGAATTCCCAAATTAATTCCATTAATGTGAAACTGTTCTCATTACTCTAAAAGAGCGCCGAGCGAACACGAGGTTATTATAAATGAAATCCTCTTTTTCCACTTCTCAAAAGACAAACAGCAAGTTGCGTCTACAGAGCGAATGTGTTTCCAAGGTTTCCTTCGGTGTGTCTTAATTTGCTGATGTGCTTTGCGAAGTGTATAGGGAAATCTATTATATAAAACTAAGTGTCCTGACTGACTGACTGACTCATCATCGCCCAGCCAAAACTATTAAAGTTAGAAACATGAAATTTTGGGAATATGTTCGTTGTAAGTTGAAAACGCCCACTAAGGAAGGGTTTTTGGATATTCAGGTTCTAAAGGGGTGTTAAGGGGGTACACCTGCATTTCATTGAATAGCAATATCTCCGGATTGGTTTCATTGGGGGTTGTGATACTCGGCATATAAACTCATCATTAAAAATAAGAAGACATGTGTCTGAGTGTTTTTCGATGTGGTGTATATTATGAGGTGAAAGGAGTGAAAAGTGGGGGTTGAAGGATTCTTATGGAGCGTGTATCTCTTAAACGACATAGGCGAGGAGTTTGGAACTCAGCCGAAAAATATCAGCATAAAAAATAACTAATCAGGTGTTTGACCGTTTTTTCCTAAATCCAATTTAAGGGGCCATGGGGAGGGGTGAAATTATGGGGGAGGGGGGAAACGTAATATGTCTGATAGTAAAATTATACATCGCCTATGTTGTAGACAATAACACATTACATCTTTTTTGTCTCTTGCTATTTCATCATACGACGAATACTTAGGGAGTTATTAATGATTTTGTACTTTTTGGCCGGAATTTTCTAAGTCCCAGGAATGACATAAAAGTTGATTCGAATGAAATTTCAAAAAATAGATTTTTTAATACTTTTATTATATTTTTCACGTGTTTTTATGGGTCCGAAACCAACATGATATTTTGATGTTTTTTTTTTCGTCCCATGCATTTTTGGTTTCAGGTGATAGAATTTTTTTTCCACTAGGTCCCAGGCTTATCTATCTATTTAACTAATGTTATAACAGGATTCCAAATGTTATTGCGGGCGAAGCCGCGGGTAACAGCTAGTATGTTATAAAAGTGAGTCTCAGTCATAGTTACGTCACATTCGTTTAACTCTGATGAGTTTGATAACGATGATCAAGTTTAGAAGGGTGTTTATATAGGTGTGCAAATTATTAGAATCAAATAATGAATATAAATCAGTCACACTATTTTATTCAAAATCATTTTATTGACCATCTGCTGGCATCTTTTGTAACCCTACTCAGTAGGCTAATGTTTTCTCCCTTATCGACTTACACCTATTCCCATAAGGAATTGTGTCTGGAAACTTTCAGAATTGGGTATTCCGAGGGATACCTGAGCTTGGTCGGTTTTCTATTTTTCATTGACTTTCGAATATACCCTCAAAGTCAGGGGATTTCAATTCATAGTTCATGAATCTATGAATAGTTGTGATGTTGATGATAATTGTTGTTTTAAGGGGCCTAACATCTAGGTTATCGTCCCCTAATGGTCAGGGTTATAGCGAAAATGACAGCGAAATCGAAACCGGAACGAAAATTAAGTGAGACTGAAAATACTTACAAAATGGAACTCAGATTGAAACAACTCACAAAACGTGGAATGGAAATACAAAAGGTTATTTAGAATGAATATACTCACTAATTGAATAGATTGAAAAAAAAACACACAAAATGTAGTTGAGGTTCAAAATACGGACAAAATGCAATTGAAATTCAAAATACTTACAAATTCTTTGAATAGTTCAAGAAGTGGATAATCAGTAAAATGACTCAAAAACCCTCAGCTCTAATTTCACACGAAAAGTAGAGTGAAGTAATCAAAACAAAACGTGTGTCATTTTGCAGGAAAACAAGATGTTCAGCAAAGAACATATAGCCTACTTTCTCCTAAATGTATGGGTATCTTTATGACTCTTTGTCCTCATCCCTAAAACAATCACCCCAACCACAATGTATTGTTTGTTTTCTTTTATATTGATAATAAGCCAGTAAGTGTCAAGATCAATATTATATACTTTATGATGATTGAATAACAAAACTACTAACTTATTGTAATGCATTCACGTCCGTTAATCTCTATATTAAGCCAGCCTGCAAAATTAAGAATCTTCCGCCCCAATCATCTTCCGCCCCAATCACAGTAGGTGGTGCTGCGACCTATCAGTGAATTAATCTTTATCTTGTACGCCTATGCACTGCCATCGTAATGTACAACGATGGCAGTGTTCTATGGGTGTTGAATGAGTAGGCAGTTTAAAGTAGCCAAGAGGGAGGCGATCCAGCTGGCAGTGTTTAAAGGTATTCGGAGCGCGATCGTGGCTAATAGTTGAACTACCAGTATTACAAAATTGCCATACTTCAGGAGGCCAGCTCAGGCATTTACACAGCGTTATGTTTGGAACAATATTACCCACATAACCCACAAGAGGACAGCACCGTACAGAGGCATTAAGAAGGCTGTGGTTAATGACAACGTGTATCTAGTTCTTCTATTCTCCTTTTTCTAATGTCTTCTGTTTATGTGCGATGCTGGGACTGTGATTTTATTAATATACGAGTGTATACTTTATCCTCTTCTTTGAGCTAAATGACATTTTATTCAGTATCTGTGGGAAAAGCTCGTGCACATCATTTGTAAAAGAATTCAAGAAAAAAAACCTAACTGTAGCAGTATTCGATCCCCAGTCAACTGCGTGTCAGACTAACATGCTAGCCCAGAGCTAACCGTATCCATGACGTCAGGTGTTCTTAACTGACATATTAGATACAAACTGTTGGCAAATAATGACTTTAAATAAACGATTTCTTCACTGCAGTACATCTTCATTAAAGATCATTTCATACAAAGTTTATATTATTGTAATAGTACGGTATATCACATACAACATACTAAAACTACTGAAATATAAGACAGGCACATGAGGACAGCTGCCATCTTGTCGTGTGACACAAACGGCTCAGCTCTTTTAAGCCACTCATACTGTATAATATTATAATATTAAATTATAATAAATAACGGATCACGACCTTCAGGATAGCTTAAACCCCCCTAGGCTCGATAATCGGAATTGGTGGGTCTTAAGCTATTTATTAAAATGGTTGCATAATTCACACGGCCGCCATCCTGAAATGGCATGGCCGATGACCTTGAATTTTGGGTGAAAGACGCGTCCTATATAAAGGTATGTTGTCACCAAATTTGGTAGAGATCGGATGATTAGTTTAGCCGTAATTTGATTTTACGTTTTGAACATTTGAGTGGCCGCCATTCTGTTTTGGTAAAGATGGCGGCGATATAAAGTATGACACTGAGGTGTCCTTTACTAGTGCTACCTCTGTACCAAATTTCGTTCAATTCGGTTTCACCGTGTTCGAATTGATAGGGGGGGACAGACATTCAGAGTACACACACTCACACACACACAGACACACACACACACACATACACACACAGACTCACACACACACATACACACACACAGACAGACACACTTTTTTCGCCCTGTGTTGATCTCATAAGTCTACTTTCATTTTTTGCAAAAATCGAAAGTAGGCTAAAAAAGCCCCTCTGTTAGTGAAAATTCTAAAAATATTTTACTTTGAGTTTCTTAAAAGAAAATATAATTAAGACTCTTGGTTAAACATTGGAAGTAAACATATTTAGTGCATTAAGCCGTGAAAAGTTTTTTTTGTGTGTGTGTGTGGAGGGGGGGAGGAGGACTGGCGTCGAGTCTAATCATTTGCACACCTCTGTAGCTCATGGAACTCGCAAACTTGAGAAGTATGTTCTGGGACTATATTTCATAAAAATATGGATTCTATATAAATTAAAGTAGAGTCTTATAAGATCTTCAAGGTAGCCAAGAAGGGTAAATCCACTGGTTCCCTGTGGATTAAAAACAAATTGAGAAGGATCTTGCTGAACTTGATATTCAGCAGACACAATAAATTACAGGAGTCGCTACCGTCTGACAATTAAAACCAGACCTTTCCTCACAACCGTTACAGAATCGCAAAACAAGGCGTCCAGGAAATGGTCCGAGGAACGTAAGAAAATGAAAGATTACTGGTTCAATAGAAAGGCTCAAATTTCAGCAAAGCAGCCGCTAAACAATCCACCAAAAACACCAGAAATGGTGAAACACAAACACCGTGGTCCATAGGTGGTCCAAACGACCATAGAAGAAGAAAGTGGAGTGTCTGTATGAACGAATATTTTTCTCCAAATTTCAATGTTAATTATAAGGCAAAGAAACTTATTGGTTTTTCGTTCATTTTTGAAACTTAGGACATCTTTCCTCGTTAGCCTTGTATACTTGGGTGTGTGTTGAATACGTCTGATAACCTGTTTTTGAATTATGGCTGTAGTAGTGTGTGTGACTGTAATTTATAATGTCTAGGCTTGAGAGGAGTGGGTGTCCCGGGAAATGAAACAATGTTGCAACCTGGCATTTGACTGGTGTAGAAATGGGAAACCACGGAAAATCACTTCCACGGTGGCAGGGCTGGGAATCGAACTCACCTCTTCTCAATAACTGTTTTGCCACGAGGCTTAGTGTAGCACGTTCGAGCTCTCAGACCACCAGAATTAAATTTCTTGGCAGAGCCGGGAATTGAACACGGACAGCCAAATACGCTAGCCACTACATCATGAACAAAAAAGGAATATTGTAATTTTACGTGACCGTGAATCTTGTGATTATGAGCCACGGGACCTCCTTTTTGCGTGGAATCCGAACAACAGGACACGGCACTCACATACATTGACCGGGACGAACAGCCTACTGTCGACCAAAGTATTATGTGCACTCGAGTTTGAAGGTTGTTTGTGAAGTAACCAATAGACCTACATAAAATCCAATAACATCAACATTTTCGTCGTTCTATTCTACGTTAGTTCATGTAGGTTTGGAATTTTTAATTTATATTTTAATATTTATTATCGCAGTTGGAACACAAAATGTGCCCGTTTTTAAGCGTGTTTCAACCATGCGTCACTTTTAAGAATTATTATCTCAAAACTCCGTCATCAGATCGAATGCAAATGTTAACACAATATACATTGGAATGTTGTATAACTGGTTTATTAATTTCAGAATTTTGTGTGTCCAAGAAACAAAGTTGATATCATTTTTGTAAGGTAACATTTTCTCGGCTCGGGGTGGTTGGAAAATATAGCTCTTGGTCGCGTTGTAATCCTTATTCATCAAGAAGTTATGCTGTATGACTGTAAAATACGTAAATTAATTCACTTATTTTATATCGGTTTGTATTTGTTCGTGGAAATGAGGCATGATACACCAGCCGGCCGCTCCGAGGTAAGCTGTACAGCGTTGCTGAGATGGAGCCCATCACTGCCGAGCGAGGCGAGGTCGTATTTCCCCGTTCAAATATAAACCGATATAAAATAAGTGAATTAATTTACGTATTTTAAAGTCATACAGCATAACTTTTTGATGTATAAGGATTACAACGCGACCAAGAACTACATATTTCAACCACCCCAAGCCGAGAAAACGTTACCTTACACAAATGATAACAACTTTGTTTCTCGGACACGCAAAATTTTGAAATTAATAAACCAGTTATACAACATTCCAATGTATATTGTGTTAAAATTTGGATTCGATCTGATGACGGGTTTGTGAGATAATAATTCCTAAATGTGACGCATGGTTGAAACACGCTTAAAAATGGGCACTTTTTGTGTTCCAACTGCGATAAAAAATATTAAAATATAAACTAAAAATTCCAAACCTACATGAATTCACGTAAAATAGAACGACGAAAATGATGATGTTATTGGATTTTATGTATGTCTATTGGTTACGTCACAAACAACCTTCAAACTCGAGTACTCTTAATACTTTGGTCGACAGTAAGCCACTGACTACAAGGGAATAAGCACGCACCTGGAAAGCCGAACGAAGATGAGTCTGCAGAAAAGTGAAGAGTGAAACTAAACATCGTTCACTATTTAATTTTCTAAGGGTTTATGGCTGTTACATGCAAGTGCTAGCAGGGCGTCGCATCTCCCGCTCCGGTATTGTGTTCTCCCAGCAGGAAGTGTAATTAGGCACTAATTAAAGTGGGAAGGTCTTCAAAGAATTTGCCGGCGCATTACAATGTCATTTACACTCACCGCCATGTTGTTTCTGTGCGAGCATTAGGGGGAAGCAAGGGTAATTAAATAAACATGGGGCGAGCTTGAAGTAAACAGTTCGTCCTGTAGCGCACGGTACCTCAGTCTCAAACAATAAAGTTTTATTAACCTTTACACTGCTACGCCCGAGATATCTCGGGTGCGGTAGAAAGTCACGTCCTTGCTGCGCCCGAGATATCTCGTCGGCAACTTCAGCTGAATTTCTGAAGAGGAAGTAGATACCTTTGGAGTTTCCTTCGGTTTTCAAACTTGAGCGGCAGCAAGATAGGTCTATATATTTTAGGAACAAAATGGACCATCAGTAAAAACGCAGACTCAGCTCAATTCTGATGAAATGTCTTATCCTTTTTGCTACCCGATCTGTTCAAAGTATGTCCAGCGACTACTTCGGCCATTATGGACAACCCTATTTTTAAGTTAGCTAAACTGTCTAAAATGTCTGACATTCGTAATTTTTGAAAGAGTGTTGTGCAATTTGATCAGAATTCAGCACTTGTGAAACAGGAATATCGAACTTTTTATAGGATATAATACTTTTGGCTCCAATGGACAACCCTAATTTTCTCCATTCTTAATTTTTGTGGAAATAACTAATAACTAAATCTGAAATCTATTCCGGAATTATTTTGCCAGTTCAGATGAAATGTCTTATCTGCTTTGCTCACTTTTCATATATTTCATATTATTTTATTATTAATATTTTAGATAACATTTTTTTTTTTAAATTATTCAGCATGGAGGGTTTTGATTGTCCCTCACAATATTAGCAGTGAAAAGTTAATATTGCTGTTGATTCTTTAGGGGCTTTGCGACATCGCAGTCATGTAGCCCCGTGAACTTGGGTGTGTGTAGAATTCGTCTGATATCCAGATTCACTGTGATGTCTGTACTAGTGTGGGTATTTGTGATTGTAGTAGGATTTGGGTGGAAAAGCGGTTATGGCCGTACGTTAGGTGCTATCCTGACATTTTCCTGGACTAGAAGTGGGAACCACGGAAAACCACATCCAGGATGGCCGAAGTAGGAATCGAATCCGCACCTTCTCAGTTTTGCCTCACGAGGCTGAGTGGTACCATGTTCCAGCCATTAAACCAGAATTAAATTTCTTGGCAGTGCCAGGAATCTGATACAGAGAAAGAATTATGACCCCGAGGTGCAGCTCTGCAGGTTAAATCAAGCACTACGGCCGTGAGGGTAACTGAAGCAAGTCTGGAGATCGAAAGTTCGAATCCCGATGCTGACAGCGACTATCCTAAGTTTGGGTTTTCCTCTGTTTTTTCCACACTCTCTCCAGGCAAATTCCGGGATAGTACCTGACTTCAAGTCCCGAGACAGTAAACCATGCAATACTTCCCCCTCACATAAAGCACATTTGCGCCTCTTCACCCCTGAGGCAGTTCGGGCGTGGTGCACCAAGAACCCGTTGATGAACCTGACTTGGTGCATCTACGCGAACCCCCTCCCCAAAAAAACACAGCAAAATCTTAGAATAGAATATTTGCTGAGTTTTAATTACGTGGTCATAAAAGCCAACATGCCACCTTACACTTTTGTAACTTAAGCATCAGTCTATTTTCATTCTGTTATAGAAAGCTTTTCATTCGGTCAACGCAAATGGTGCTCAATCTCATTAGGCGGGAAAACTAGGATTCAAACGCCCTAACCTGAAGAAATATTAACTTACATGAGATATTTATATCGCAAAATATCACACTTTTAGGGGCAGATGACCTCGTAGATCCGCCCCTGTAAAACAACAATAACTAAATATCATACTTTTATGCAGGGCATTTTTTCAGGGGGAACGCGGGGGTACGCGTACCCATTAAAGATTTGAAAACTGTTTAAGAAAAAAGATTGGTACATTTGTATCTAGTCCGGCAAATATAACTTCCGACCTGAAAGTTCATCGATCATCTGGCGTCAACGCACTGTTCACAACAGCTGGAGGAGATTTCGAGTAATCCTATATTTAAGTCGATCTATTGAATCAGATTGTTTTGATCGGCAACTCGGCACTCAGCAGCATAATCAAAACAATAGAGGCCATATCATTTTCTGCTCGACAAAAGGTTTGTATAATTGCTGCCTTATTCGAAGAAATTTACTTGTTTAAGCAAAAATAAATAACATACGGTATTCTAACAATCGTGAAAAAAAAGTTCTGTTCTTATAAGCAAGCAGGCCGGGGCAGGTTGTTATTTTGTGCGTGTGGTTAGTTTTGATGGATGAAGAAAATTACGAACTATTCAACATTCTCCCAGGCATTAAAAAGCTGAAAGTTAGTGAATTAATGAGTTAATAAATTAACCCAATGCAACCTTTCATTTAACATGCCAGCCCATAAAGAAATAACCGGACTCTGCAAATTGCCGAAAATTGCAAGATCATGATGTTTTGTCGAACTGAGAGTATCCCTTAATTTTTGTTAAAAAAAAAGGACTGCTTTTATGTACAAAAAGAATGTACTTAACTGGATTGTTTAGAGTGGCCAAGAATGACCAGTTAGCTAAACAATGATTTGTCGAAAGATAATGAGAAATTTGCTCTCGTGAAATACATAATGCTGACCGACTTAACTACGGATTAAAATTTAATTTACGTTGATGAAAATAGCCCTAGTAACTGTGAATGCTGTAACGATAGATACGGTTTGCTCTCAGCAGCGATAGACCGCGAAGAAGTCTGTCACACACAACAAATATCAATCATAATGCGCTTGTTATTCCGCTTGGTGATCTGGAAAATTCCAGCACCCAGCAGCTGTTCCGGGTCAATTGTGTCGATGTACCTGGCAAAGATCGTGAGGGAGTTCTATGATGTGGTGTCGGGCCTGTTTGTGGCAGGCGATCAACTTTCCAAGGTTCAAACACGGAACACAGAACACGCAATAACGAAAGTAAAGAGAGAGTGTATAAATTGCAAAAATAAATGACTCCCAACATTTGAATTATTAACCTGCTTTTAAAACTTTGCACAAAATTGCGATCAAAATTAGGTCCACCAAAGGAGGAGAAGGAAAGTAGTAGAAAGTAGACTGCTGCTATGATGTGCTTTCAAAACTTCATGGAGATCGTTTCCATCCCATCAACAAAAACAAATAAATAATTATTTTTTCGGTGCCTAATGCCTTGATGAAAATGAAAATCCGCAGCCTGCTTCCAGTCTCCGACTGGGTCAGGAATGGAATGAATGAAGCCCCCATCTAGCGGCGAGGATATGAAGTGTGCCGGCTGCCGAAGCCTGTCGCACTCCTCTGGGGCAATGATTAAATGAATGACAGATGAAATGAAATGATAGTGGAGAGTGTTGCTGGAATGAAATTGTGACAGGGAAAACCGGAGTACCCGGATATTTATCAGTAATTATTACCATCACAGCAACGACTGAAATCTAGAAGACCAGTAAGTGTCACTGCGGGGCAACTCATTGCTGCTGGATTTGACCTAAATGAAAGCTGGAAGCATGAATGGTCAACTAAAACATTGGGAACAAGTGCCCACCATCTTGATCCCACAAAGAAACCAAACTGCTTTGACTTACCGAGGAACTTCTGGTGCCGCATCAACAGGCTGAGGACTGGACATGATTGCTGCAATTATTTCAGGTACAAGTGGGGCTGGATCAGCTCACCAATGTGTGAGTGTAACCTGGAAGAACAGACGATCGAACATCTAGTCCAACGCTGTCCTCTTTATTCGTACCCTGCCATTCCTGACGATTTGTTCACTCTCACACCCGACCTAACCGAATGGTTGAGAAGGATGGACTTAAAAGTTTGAATATAGCTTGTTATGTATAATTGTATATTGTATAAATTACCATACGATTAAATAAATAACCACACTTACTAATTTATCTGACGAGTTTTCTTATATTTTGTTTTTAGATGGCAGAGACTGTGTGTGGTGTCACTGTAGGTTTAGTAGTGTTTTGTAGTCATAAGTAAAATACCATAAGTATTTATTAAATTTAATGCACCTTAGTCAGTAAATAATGAAAATAGTGTTTTGCAGAGCAATTTGTCTTGCAATTTGTCTTACAATCTCGTGTTGAACGTCTGAGAAATATTACATTTCGGCCCCTAAATGAATCATCATCAACAACTACACTATTTCATTTGTCCTGTCACACATCCAGCAGTACTAGACCACGAACAAGCCTATCACACACCATACTCTCTCTCTTAAGTTAACAGCCCTGGGGCTGGTTTGCAGCAACTCGCCAATCTTCTCTATTCTCCGCCATCCTCTTCAATTCACGATATGATTTTGTGTTCGTGTCTGTCATTAACTGTGTGATGTATGCAAGTGGTAGTCTTCCTCTAGTGTTTTTCACTTCTAACATCCCTTTGATGACTCTTTGCTGGCAGGCTATTATGTCTGAGAATATGTCCCAACATATTTGCTCTTCTTGTTTTCAGGGTCTTCATAAAGCTTCTACTTTCTCCTGCTCTTCTGAAAACCTCTTCATTTGTCATATGTTGTATCCAACTGATCTTAAGCATTCTTCTCCAGCACCAAGCCTCAAAAGCCATCAACTTCCTCTCTTCTGACTTCCCTATTGTCCAGGTCTCACTACCATACAAAGCCACACTCCACACGCATGTCTTCAACAGTCTTTTTCTTATTTTTAGGTCTATACTTCTGGATGTGAAGAGATTCTTCTTTCTATAAAAGGCGTTCTTTGCCTGAATAATTCTACTCCAAATTTCTCGTTTGCTGGTTCCATCATACGTTATCAAGCTTCCCAGATACTTATATTCCTTCACATGTTGTATTCTATCATTCTCGATATAAATTGCTGGTGCTCTTCGATGATCTTCCTGGTTCCGACTGCATACGAGTATTTTTGTTTTATTTTTATTCATCTTCATGTTAAATTCGTTTTTAAGGATGTTATTCATTACATGAAGTATATGTTGAAGATCATCTTCATTATCTGTTGTTAAAGCAATGTCATCTGCGAATCGGAGCATGTCAATCTTCTCCCCATGTATATTTACTCCAACTTGAATCTCCTCTCTTATCCTATTTATGGCATCTTGGACATACAAATTAAATAAGTAAGGAGATAGCGAGCATCCTTGTCGTACTCCTTTTCTTATTTCAACCTCTTCCTGGTTATTGCCAGATCTTATTATTCCCCTTTCATTCTTATATAAACTATGTATTATTCTTCTATCTCTATAAGAGATTCCCACTTTTTTTAGTAACTTGAATAGTATATTCCAATTCACGTTGTCAAAAGCTTTCTCCAGATCCACGAATGCTAGATATGTTGGTATTACTTTTCTATTTCTCTTTTCAATTATTTGTCTTAGAGTTAATATTGCTTCTCTTGTTCCAATGCCCCTTCTGAATCCAAATTGGTCGTCTGTAATGTAGTTATCAAGGTTGTTCTCTATTCTCCTAAGTATAATACGTGTAAGAATTTTAGATGCATGTGTTGTCAGGCTTAATGTCCTAAATTGATCGCAATTTTATGCTCTGGCCTTCTTTGGAATTGGAATTATTATGCACTTAGTAAAGTCAGTTGGTACTATTCCAGTTTCATACATTTTGCATATCATTCCATACATTGCATCTTCAGCTTTCTCTCCGCAGTTATTTAATACTTCTGCAGGGATTTTATCTACACCTGGTGCTTTTTTGTCTTTTAAATCTTTCAGTGCTCTTTTAAATTCCGATTTTAGTATTTGGTCACCTCTATTCTCTGCATCTGTCTGGTCTTCTTCCTCTATTACTTCCTTATTCATAACTTCATCTCCATAGAGATTCTCTAGATATTCTTTCCATCTCTTCCCAACATTTCCATCTTCATACAGGTATTGTCCATTCTCATCTTTAATACCACATGTCTTCTGTTTCTTCTCACCAAAAAATTGCTTCACATTACCATATGCTTTTTCTAAGTTATTTGCTTTAAAATCGGTGTCTATTTCATCACATATATCACATAAGTATTTTTCTTTGTCTCGCTTGCTTTTCCTAACGATTTCATTTCTCAGTCTTCTATATTGTTGTTTTCCTTCGTCACTTGTGGCGTTTTTGAACCTTCTTCTTTCAGTTATCATTTCTACAACTTCCTCACTTATCCATGCTTTCCTGCTGTTTTTATTTTTATTTTTTAGCAGTTCCTCTGCAGTTCCTAGTATTTCCTCCTTCAGAATTCCCCACTGACTTTCTATTGGTTTCTCGAATATGTCAGTATTTCTTTCAATCATTTCATCTGTTCTTCTTTGGAACTCATCTCTAATATTTGGCATCTTAAGTTTTGTCACCTGTAGATACTCAGTTTTTCTCGTAACGATGTTCTTATATTTGAGTTCCGCGTGCATCATGACTAGATTATGATCGCTTACGATATCTGCTCCTGGATAACTTCTGCAATTTTTAACCTGGTTCTTAAACCTTTCTTTTACCATTATGTAATCCAATTGCGCTCTTCTCGTGTCTCCAGGAGCTTTCCAAGTGTATCGTCTTCTCTTGGGATGGTTGAAGAGTGTATTTGTTATAACTAATTTGTGCCTAGTGCAGAATTCTATCAATCGTTCACCTCTCAAATTTCGGACTCCCAGTCCAAACTGCCCAACAGTTGTTCCCTCTGTTCCTTCCCCTACCGTTGCATTCATGTCCCCCATAATGATTACATTGTCTTCTGCTCTTGTTCCTTCTATCAGGTGATTTAGATCTTCATACATTCTTTCAATTTCCTCGTCATCTTCATTTGTAGTTGGCATATATGTTTGAATTATAACAGTATTGTTTGGCTCCGTATTTATCTTGACTAGAATTATCCTATCACTATGCTGCACACACCATACTGACCAAACATTAATCATAATGAGCTCTTTATTCCGCTTGATAATCTGGAAAATTGTAGTTCCAGGTCACTTGTGTTAATATACCTGGCAAAGATCGCGTGTGAGCTCTGGAATATCTCTATTTTATTAATCAAGTAGCCTAGTAGAAGCCAAATACTGCAGCAGTGAACGTTAATCAAACATACTAGTTACACAATGGGGTGTTTGCTCTCTGTGCCCCAGGTCGTGACTTCATGGAACTTCAAACTGGGCTGTATCATCGTTCATCAGGTTTAACGCATCCATGACTCCATTCCCATTCCGCAAGACCGATCGAAATGATATATTTCACACACAAGTACAGGGTGGCCTTTCACAGAGTTCACTCAGCCTCGTGAGGCAGAACTGAGAAGAGAAGCCACTGTGGACACTGAAGAAACCGATTTCATTGTTCAGTGCACAAATAATAATAATAATAATGATTATGTTCGACGATGTCGAAATGTAAATATTATATGTCAGAAAACTGTATCATATGGGGGTCATTATAACACCATTTTTAGCCTATTTTCAATTTTGAAAAAATAGGCTTATGAGATCACCTTTTGTCCGTGTGTGTGTGCGTGTGTGTGTGTGTGTGTGTGTGTGTGATTCGTGTGTGTGTCCCCCCCTAATAAAATCTAAACGGCTGGAGCGATTTCAATGAAACTCGGTATGTTCATAGCACTATTCCCGGCGACCTCGACCGTGTGCTTCAAATTTTGTTACGTCTCACCAATGCAAAATGGCGGCTGTGCGAAATATTTCACTAGCATTCAATATCTCCGAAACTATTACCGATATCGCCCTGAAATTGTGTACGGTGATAAAGGGTACTACTAGAAGTTCACTTATGAGACTTTCAAAAACCTGGTGACTACAAAACCAACATGGCGGTCAAGCGAAGTTGAGACTTTTAAATAGACGTTTCTCGCGATTTAACTATCCAAACGTAATGAAACTTGGTACAGCAAATGTTTATACACATTGTAATGCACTGGAGTCTAATTTAGTTAAATTGTTTACACAACTTCAAAATGGCGGCTGTGCGAAATATTTCACTGACATTCTATATCTCCGAAACTATTACAGATATCACCCTGCAATTTAGTACGGTGATAAAGGGTACTGATACAAGTTTACCTATGTATATTTCATAAACTTGTAAAGTAGAAAACGAACATGGCGACCAAGCGAAGTTGAGACTTTTAAATACACTTTTCTCACGATTTAACCATCCAAACGTAATGAAACTAGGTACAGCAAGTGTTTATACACATAGTAATGCACTGGAGTCTAATTTAGTTCAATTGTTTACATAACCTCAAAATGGCGGCTGTGCGAAATATTTCACTGACATTCTATATCTCCGAAACTATTACAGATATCACCCTGCAATTTAGTACGGTGATAAAGGGTACTGGTACAAGTTTATCTATGTATATTTCATAAACTTGTAAAGTAAAAAACGAACATGGCGTCCAAGCGAATTTGAAATATTTTAATAGACTTTTCTCGTGATTTAACTCTCTGAGCGCAGTGAAATGTGGTACAGTAAATGATTTTGCAGATTGTAATGCACCGCCATCTAATTTAAATCAATTGTTTACATAACCTCAATATGGCGGCTGTGCGAAATTTTAAAATCAAGTTTTTATTTCTTGTGTCGTAATCATGCGATCGAAGTGAAAGTTTGAATAATGAACCTAGGCAATAATTGTCCTTGAATGGTACATAATTCTATGGCCTATACATATAACAATCCTAAATGGCGAGCTTCCGAAATATTTAGACGGTTCTCAATATCTATGAATCTTTTACAGCAACCAAACTGAATTATTTTATGTTCATAGAGACTATGAACATATGTTCACCTATAGGACTTTCATTAACCTGGTGAGCACAAATCCAACATGGCGGCGACGCGAAGTATAAATATTTAAATGGACGATTCTCGCGAATTAGCTATCCGAGAGCTGTGAAACGTTGCACGTTAAATGCTTATACAAATGTTGATCCACTGGCATCTAATTTATTTCAATTGTTTACATAATCACAAGATGGCTGCTGTGCGTAATTTTAAAATCTCGTTTTTACTTCTTGTGTTCTAATCATGCGATTGAAGTTTGAATACCACACGTACACAATAATCTTAATGTAATAGTACAAAAATAAAAATCCAACCTGGCGATAATCTGAAATATTTAGACGGTTCTCAATATCTACGAATCTGTTACAGCAATTAAACTGAAATTTTGTATGTTGTTAGAAGAAATTAACATGAGCAGGATATATGAAAATAGGCTGTATAGTTCTTTACGGAACTACTTGTTTCATTATGAAAAAGTTTCTCCCACCAATCAGAGCTCAAGAAACAGTTGTGTGACCAATTGGGAAAGGATTGCATCGCACCTGTGCTGACTTCCACGGCCTTCCATTTTAAATTTCACTGCGTGGCTTCTAGTGTCATAGTTGGGTGTTCCAGGAGGCCATGGTATTCTCTGCGTCCCATGCGCTCTGTTCAGTACAAAAAACTGGCGAAATCTTAACAGATATGTATGAATATTTATGTTCAAACATAAAATAGTTATAATTATCGTCGAACATAAACAGTCGTATTCAACTCGCCTATAATGGTAATTAAGACACCCGTATGGAAATTTAAAAACTCGCTTCGCTTATTTTATAAATATACTCCTGTCTTAATTATTGCCATTATAGGCTCGTTGCATAATGTACTATATAGGTATTACATTCCTTTTAACTACTCGGGCTTTTAGAGACGTCGGGGTGCCAGAAGTTTGCCCCGAAGGGGATCTTTAACGTGCCAGTAAATATACCGACACGGCTCCCTCACTTTTGCGCACCCTCAAATGCCAGCTGACTGCACCAGGATACGAACCTGCAACCTTGGGCCCAGCAAACGAGAACGTTACCGCTGAGCCACGCAGCCAGACAGTGCACAAATAGGAAACCATTTCATCATGCCTTCTGACGAAGATGTGTTTATTTTATGGTGGTGGATGAGAAAGACAAAAATAAGGAAGTAGGCTATTCCAAATCAGTGCGGATGATGAGAAATGGCTTTGCGACATCACGACCATGTAGCCCCGTGTACTTGGCTGTGTGTAGAATTTGTCTGATAAAATGTGTCACTGACTTGTCTGTACTAATGTGTGTATTTGAATATGAGGCTGACGGAACATAATTCTAACAGTCAAGCAGTGAGGATGTAATATCATCAACTACGGAGCGATAAGATAAAAACAAGCCTAGTAATAAATATTTCTTAGTGAAGTTAAACACTGCTTTTATGATGTGTTTACAGCAACGAGTGGGAAGGAAATGGCTCGGCTGAGCAGCCTTGTGGTACCGATAACTGTCTGTCAAGTGAGTTTCCTCGCCAGTTCGGATATCGGAAAGATTCCTGTTGGTTCTAACGATCTTTCCGATCAATACCATGTGAGCCATTTGAGAGGAGCATTTCCCTTGGACGACTCACGTAAAACTGCGTAGAACGAGGAAACATTTGGTCAGTCAAATCGTATAGTTCGTCAGCAAATATTAGTTGTTTAATTACAAACATAGTGTTCATTTCATCCCCATGTATTTGGGTGCGTATATATGTACAGTATATAGAAGGTGTCTTATGTTGTTATCTGAGTCTTCAGTCTTTTGACTGGTTTGATGCAGCCCTCCATGCATCTCTGTCCTGAGCTAATCGTTTCATCTCTACATCCAAGGCAATATTTTAACCTTGGTCCACCTCTATAGTTCTTGACCTCCATAACTAAGCTTGCTATTCCTGGGTGTCTTATAACATGTGTTATTGTGCTGTCTCTAGTCGTCTGTGTGTTTGCAATAGAGGCTAGTTATGAGATAGAATCGTCCATGTCCTGAAGATAGGATTTATCCCGGCCTTTGCCTAGAATAGAAGTGGGAAACCACAAGAAAAACAAATTCTATGATGGTTGAGGTGGTAATCGAACCCACCTCTTTTCAGTTTTACCTCACAAAGCTGAGTGAACCCTGTTTCAGTCCTCAGTTCAGAATTTTAATTTCTTGGCAGAGTCGGGAATCGAACTCAGCCAAGAATTCAAGTTGTGGTCACACAATCAAACAACAACAGGAGGTATGGCATGTTTTCCTGGCACTACATTCTTGTACTACCCTACCAGCGAATTGTTACCGATGGCGGAAATCGGATCTAATGCGCTCCGCCCAGCCACACGCCTGCGATAGACGTGCAGTTGTCGTCAGCGAATCCTCATCGCGTGTCATTTGTGTGCATGATTCATGCTGGGTCGTGCGCTGTGCTGTGTGTTCTCATTGTATGCCTGTACATGCGTTCCCCGTCTTGCTCCGCAACCGCTCGTTGCAGCCATAACGAGGCGAGATGACGTAATGTATACACAACATCCCCACTCCACGTCTAGTGGTAACAACTCCCTCGTAGGGTAGTAAGTCAGGAACAGTTCTGCGTTAATGTTGGTAGAAAACTTCAGTAAGGCATAATGGAGATTAACTGAGGCAACCTCACAATTCTCCATTCCACTTTATCCCAACTTCGAACTAACAATTGAATTACAGTAAACTCTCGATTATCTGCGGGTGGTTTATCCGCTTTGCGGATTATCCGCGGTGCCTGTAGGAGAACATTTTTATAAAAAAAAGGAAGGTTTTGAAACCGTAAATTATTTCTCAAAAATTGAAATAAAGTTACTAAATACTTAAACGTAATCAAAATCGGAAATCGTTAATTCAGTACAGTGCACTTAATAATGTGCAGTACAAAACTTGTACAGTAGTTCAGTATTACTGTACAGTACTGTTCTGTATATCGGTATACACACTGCACGTCGTGCGTGCTTGAGCAGTTTTGGACGCGACCAGCGGCCTTTTATTGTATAACAAACTTATTTAAAGCACGTGTGTTGTTTTTAGTGCCTTCGACCTTTGTTTAACCATTACCAGCAATTTTTTGCGGCTTATCTGCGAAATTCGATTATCCGCTGTATCTGCGCCAGTCAATTCCACGGATAATCGGGAGTTTACTGTACATAGCTACGTACAAGTTGTCCGGGCTTCCTGGATCTCGCCCTATAATCACCGGCCCTGAAAGCCTAAGCTGTTATATCAATCAAATTATTATCGTGTTTGAAGTCATTTTTCGGTGTTGCCTTAGTAATCGAAATGTAATGCTCTTCAGTCGGTCAACACGATTGTACACAATTGTAATGGGTGTTTCCCATTGTTCAGTGCAGCCAATGGAAGTGGTAGTAGTTGCACGAGAACAGTTCCCACATCGCTCAAACAATAAGCTAAGTTCATATTCCATTCTTGGCCTGTTTACCAACTCTTGATGAATGCAGCACATTTTCATTTGTCTGTTGGCACAGCCTAGAGTAAAATGTGGCTTTCCACCGATGTCTCAGTCTCACTCATGGCTGTGATTATATGGAAGCTACTGAGGTATGGGTGGTGCTTATTAATGCCATTCAAGGCACAGTCAGTGGCTGTGGATGCTGTGAAGGGTTCTACTCATAGGGTTAGTACTGCTGTTCTGACTCAGTGAGGAAAGAAATGGCAAACTACCTCACTCCTCATATTGCCTAGTACGCCTCAATATAGCGCTGCCTTGGGGTACTTTATGAGGATCCAACCAGCCATCGGGCTGACTACCTAACAGACAGACATATTCAATTCCAACCTGCCTATTCACTAACAATCACAGATATCGTACTAAACAAGCAAACTTGAAGGTCAATAACCACTAACAATATCATAACAAAACATTACATATAACTAACAAATGGCAGTTTCAGTGACGTAGTTGGTACCATGCTGAACTTCTATGCCCAAGGTCACGGGTTAAAAGCCGGCCGAAATCGTCCGATTTTTAAGAGCATTAAAAATCCCTCAGTATGCCTTCCTTCGGAGGGGAAGTAAAGCCAG
The DNA here is from genome assembly GCA_946902985.2 of Meconema thalassinum. Classification (NCBI taxonomy): domain Eukaryota; kingdom Metazoa; phylum Arthropoda; class Insecta; order Orthoptera; family Tettigoniidae; genus Meconema; species Meconema thalassinum. The sequence goes on along the minus strand of OX336388.2, from coordinate 568,201,124 downwards.
CGGGCCCTTGTCATAGATTTATGGCATGTAAAAGAACGTTCCACTAACTACACTTGTCTGAAGCCAAAATTTGTAGGTTAGAATTGATAACGCTATATTAGTTCCAAATTTCTCCATCAAGTGCTGACTGTGACGGCATCTAGTAGTCAAGTCCGCAAGCTAGGTGTCGTGGACGGTAGCATTTGGTAGCAAAAGTAGGAACTACTCGAAATTATCGGCCGCAGTCCTTACTTGAATTAAAACAGATAACACACACTAATACAGTCATCACAATTAACACTGGTTATCAGAGAGATTCTACACACACCCAGAGTATACGGAGCTACATGACTGCGTTGTCGCAGCTCCTAAACTGAGGAACCAACTAACCATACCCATCAAATCTTGACAAATTGCGCTACTTAATAATAACTGCTGGAACTAAATTAATGTACGTACTAGCTGAAACCCGTCAAAAATGACGGTCAATAGAAAAATATTTACTGAAGCATTTTCTTATGTAGGCCTACTGTATATTCTTTGTACGATGATTTTTTGGCTCTATTGAAACTATAAGGGCGTCAAAAGATTGCACTCTCAACATTGCAAAATACTGCTGGCCATGACTGAAAAATTGATGAGGCAAATTGAGACCTATACGTTCCAGAGTTTTCCCTTGAGCTTCATTGATTGTGACAGAGTATGCCAAATAAATTGGAAAATATTGCCTCTTAAAACAAAATGATAGTGTTTTATCGGATGCTGTTAAATCAAGTAGAAGGATTCAACCTCTCTGCCTAATTTTAACTGCACTTATTATTTCCAAATCCAAGCAATATGGTTGCATTTAGGAGCCCTTGGGAAACGTTCAGATTTCTAAGCAGCATAACGGTTCAAGCGTTTGGAATATGTGGAGGCAAGTCATTTAGTTCCAAGGAATTCAAGAACTCTGAGGAGTCTAATAAAACTGGCCGCAAACCGTCACATATAATTTTGGAATATAACGAAGAAATGCGATGATGTGCACCTCCATACATCTTAAAACAATGTGGACCGTATGGGTGTGGCACAGTAACATTGGCACCAAATGAAACGAAGGACATAGCATTGTACTGCCGATTAGTCTCTCTGAAATTCCTTGAGATATCATCTCCAGTGAAAAATAATTGTTGCAGCATGTCAAATGTTTTATATTTAGTCAGATTAATTTTACATTACAACAGCAAAGCTCAAAGTAACCAAGTGAAGATTTCTCTCAAGAGAAATACAGTGCAGAACAATGTTTAAATTTGTTCGTCAAGGACCCTACACTGTAACGGTATAGTATCTGGAATTGTATCTGAAATGCCGTATTCATATTGGAGTTTAAAAGTGGCTTCGTATTTTTCTCCGATTTCCCACTTGTTTGCGGCTAATGTTCTATTTCGTAAAATGGGTTTATTTATAGCAGCATTTCTCCCCAAATTAACGTCATAGCTTATTAAATAACACTATAGTGGCCTGCATCAACGCAGCTGCCAAATATTAAATAGCAAATAATAACTTACTTCCATTGCCAAAATCAACTGCGTGGTTAGACTCATTGTTATGTACTCTAAAAAAAATAATCAATAAACAACAATATTCACTTATACAACTAAGTTCAGAGACTTCCATTCTCAAGTTGGTTGCTGATGAGAATGCGATGAGACTGATCGCCAATAATAAAATCCTTGCAATTTTTGCAATTTGCTTGCAAACGCAACTCAGGATGACGAACTTCATTTTGAAATAAACAGAATGAAACTGCTCTAAATAATCAATTTCCATCACCTGTTGAAGGTACAATACTTTGCATTTCCATGACAGTAAATTATGCAAGGGAGCATAGAATCACTTCGCCACTACTGGAATGAGCATGGACTCACTTCGCCAGCCACCGTAATGGAGGGAGTTTTAGAATTATATGTTCAGTGTTTTTCAAAGATCGTATTAACACAGGGAAGCCCAGTCTTAAGGCTACATTCTGAGCTATCGCCCCAGATTCCAGGTTCGATCCCTGCTCTGCCAAGAAATTTAATTCTGGTCTGAGGGCTGGAACGGGGCGCACTCTTGAGGCAAACCTAAGAAGAGCAAAATTTGATTCCCATCTCAACAACCTTGGATGTGGTTTTCCGTAGTTTCCCACTTCCACTCCAGGCAAATACCGGGATAGTTCCTAACTTAAAGCCTCAGTCGTCAACTCTCCATTCCCCATACTAATTACAAATGCACACATCAATACAGCCATCACATTAACACAGGTTATCAGAGAAAGGTTTACACTCACACACCAAAGTAGACGGGGCTGAGTGACCACGATGTCTGAGTCCATCAAATGAATTATGTTCGACAATTTTCTCTCAAGGCGAAGCGATTGTGCCGATATTTATTTAATAATTTAAAAGTATCTGGGAACGTAAATCATGGAGAATTCCTTACCTTACGGGAATAATAAACGTAGCCTAACATATGTTTAGACAATGTAATACCAATTGCAAGATAGAATAATTGGGAAATAGAATTACATGTCTGAGGTGGGAATCAAACTCCTTCGACGATGCATAATCAATTTCGTTGTCCACAATGTTAGCCGCTGAGCCACCCAGACAACGAAATTCGAGTGCAATATTAAGAGACGTAAACAACAAACGCACTTAACTGCCAGTTACAGTTCATCAATATTTCCCTTATTTCATGATTCTCAACTCCCTATTCCCCATACTAATTACAAATGCACACATCAATACAGCCATCACATTAACACAGGTTATCAGAGAAAGGTTTACACTCACACACCAAAGTAGACAGGGCTGAGTGACCACGATGTCTGTGTCCATCAAATGAATTATGTTCGACAATTTTCTCTCAAGGCGAAGCGATTGTGCCGATTTTCATTTTCAATTTAAAAGTATCTGGCAACGTAAATCATGGAGAATTTCTTACCTTACGGGAATAATAAACGTAACATATGTTTAGACAATGTAATACCAATTGCAAGATAGAATAATTGGGAAATAGAATTACATGTCTGAGGTGGGAATCAAACTCCTTCGACGATGCATAATCAATTTCGTTGTCCACAATGTTAGCCGCTGAGCCACCCAGACAACGAAATTAGAGTGCAATATTAAGTGACGTAAACAACAAACGCACTCAACTGCCAGTTACAGTTCATCAATATTTCCCTTATTTCATGATTCTATTCCAGTATATATCGGGATACAACATAAGCGATATTTCCCTTTTCAATTCTCATAAACAAAGATCACACTACGATACGGTGGATCTTTTATCCGCCATTTCTCTCAGGAAGAAACGCAATTGTGGCAACGCGCAATTGCCACATATAATACCTTTTTCCTTAAACATATAAAAATATACCGTAACATATATTTTCCTTTTAAAGACACACTGCAAATCTGCATGCCAAGAGCTTTCGTTAGAATGCCATACGAAGCCAATCGGTTAAGTCGTTTTCAAAATCTCGTGTGTACAAAAAATACATTAGTGTTTTAAATATATATGGCAACAGAGAATTCGTTACTTTACAGGAATGATAAAAGTGAAATATGTTTCTACACTCTAATACCAATCGTAGGAAGGAAGAAAACAAAAAAAAAACATATCCGAGGTGGGAATCGAACCCTCTCGACCATGCAAAGGATGGCAACAGAGAATTCGTTACTTTACGGGAATGAAAAAGTGAAATATATCTCTACAATGTAATACCAATCGTAGGAAGGAAGAAAATGAAAATAAATAAACGTATCCGAGGTGGGAATCGAACCCTCTCGACCATGCAAAGGATGGCAACAGAGAATTCGTTACTTTACGGGAATGATAAAAGTGAAATATGTTTCTACAATGTAATACCAATCGTAGGAAGGAAGAAAACGAAAATAAAAAAACATAACCGAGGTGGGAATCGAACCCTCTCGATGGGAACAGAGAATTCGTTACTTGACGGGAATGATAAAAGTGAAATATGTTTCTACAATGCAATACCAATCGTAGGAAGGAAGAAAACGAAAATAAAAAAACATATCCGAAGTGGGATCGAACCCTCTCGATCATGCATAATACAAATTTCTGGCCAGTAACCTTATCCCCTCGGCCAACCAGACAACTATGTGACACTGCAGTATTAAGTTATCTAACCAGTATACACACTCAACCTGCACTTTATGTCCTTCAATTCGTGGTTTATTTAATATAATTCTATTTCAATGCATATTGTAAAAACATAACTAACATTATTGGAGACCCTTTTTAATTCTCATAAACAAAGATCTCAGTTAGACGCGACCGGAATCGCCATTTTCCTTGTTGAGAAAGGCCATTGTGCGCATGCGCGAGAGTGTCAAATATTACATATTTCTTTAATCATTTAAAAATATACCGTAACATATATTTTCCTTTTAAAGAAACTCTGCAAATCTGCATGCCAAGAGCTTTCTACAATGCAATACCAATCGTAGGAAGGAAGAAAATGAAAATAAAAAAACATATCCGAGGTGGGAATCGAACCCTCTCGATCATGCATAATACAAATTTCAGGCCAGTAACCTTATCCCCTTAGCCATCCAGACAACTATGTTTCACTCCAGTATTAAGCTATCTAACCAGTATACACACTCAACCTGCAGTTTATGTCTTTCAATTCGTGGTTTATTTAATATAATTCTATTTCAATGCACATTGTAATAACATAACTAACATTATTGGAGATCCTTTTTAATTCTCATGAACAAAGATCTCAGTTAGACGCGACCGGAATCGCCATTTTCCTTGTTGAGAAAGGCCATTGTGCGCATGCGCGGGAGTGACAAATATTACATATTTCTTTAATCATTTAAAAATATACCGTAACATATATTTTCCTTTTAAAGAAACTCTGCAAATCTGCATGCCAAGAGCTTTCGTTAGAATGTCTTACGAAGCCAATCGGTTAAGTCGTTTTCACAATCTCGTGTGTACAAAAAACAGCTTAGTGTTTTAAATATATAGATTGTAAATACCATCATCCACACTTGTAGACATAGATTTACGATCTAAGTGTAAAGGATCTGATGATCGCTTGACGATTGAAACTAGTTACCCAAGTTTCTTTTCTGCGTACGGCCTTTAGTGCCGGGAGTGTCCGAGGACATGTTCGGCTCGCCAGGTTTGTAGCTGCTTCGAGACGGACACCCATTGGGTGAGCTACAAGGACCGTTGGGGAGGGAAGGAGGGAAGTTGGAATGTAAGGACGAGGAGTTGGAAGGTAGCGGCTGTGGCCTATAGTTAGGGACCAACCCCGGCATTTGCCTGGAAGGAAGATGGGAAACCACAGAAGACCATCTTCAAGGTTGCCGGCGAGGGGATTCGAACCTCCTCGCCTCCCGGATGTGAGCGACTGCCATCAGTCATGCCGTAACCACCACGGCTAACTCACCCGGTATTTACCCAAGAGAATTTATTTATTAAGCTCCTATAATTTTAGGGAAACATCCATTACAATTGGATGTATTTATTTATCGTATGGCTTTTAGTGCCGGGAGTGTCCCAAGACATGGTCGGCTCGCCTGAGTCTGTAGCTGCTTCCAGCGGACACCTTTAGGGTGAGCTACAAGTTCCGTTCAATTTCAAGTAGTTCCAACTTTCGCCACCAGATATCAATGATACCTAGTGGTGAACGTTGGAACTTTGATAAAGCGTTCCGACGAAATCTAACCAAACAATTTATCTGCACACAAGTTTAGTCTGCAGAAGGATCTTTTGCATGTCATAAATCTATGACATGGGACCGCCGGCTTTACTTCCCCTGCGAAGGAAGGCATACCGAAGGATTTTTAACGCTTAAAGCCGGGTTTGAACCCGCTATCTTGGGCACAGCAGTTCAGCATGCTGCCGACTACGCCACCGAAGCCGCTTATTGGTATTATCGTCTCGACCGATTGAAAATCATAAATTCCAATCGAATTACTTGTTTATTCGACTGGTGTGGCTAAAGATTGTGTGTTTGGTGAGAATAATATAAAACTGTCAAATTTGAATATTCTTATTAAAATTATTCATACTTTTAAAATATTGCCGTATGAAAATAAAAATTAAATCCTGGACGTTGCGAGAGGAACCTTGCCTCATTTTTCAATAGAATTAAAGCAATGTGGCCATTTTTATTTATTTTTTAGTCGATTTATCCTCTAGGCTGGTGTTTCCCACGGACTCAGCGAGGGAACTCACCACTACCGCCCCTATGGGCAGTGTCCTGGAGCTTGGAACATTTGATCGGGGTGCATACAACTGGGGAGGTGTGATCAGCACTTCGCCCAGGCGGCCTCGCACTGCAGCTCTCAAAAGTCGTATTTCATCCTGCTTCTTGTAGCAGTATACCTCTCACATCTGAATACTGTATTCTGTTAAAATGCTATTTCTATGTTCAATTATAACATCAGGACGAAAGCTGACAACCTACCTACGTTAATTTATTTATTGTATATGGTGTTCGTTTTTCAGGCGATGTATGCACTATTTTGTATTTTTTCATTATTATTATTATTATTATTATTATTATTATTATTATTATTATTGTCTTATTTTACCATCATTGTTAGAATAGTACTATTCATATTGTGAATGTTAGCGAAATGTTTTATTTTTAAAAGGCCCAATCCTACTGTATGCAGGGCGCTACTGTAAAGGAACTCTTAAGCTATCCTTCCCTACGCCTGTCTCACTCCCCCTTTCTCACCTTCCCTAGGTCTCTTCCTCACTCCGAAATGTGTACCTGCGGTGGGTGGAAACGCTCAGAAAGAAGGGACAAGATGATCGGTGCAAATGAGGTTTAAACACATAATTTGAAAAATCCCTCTCAGCACGCCGGAAACCGAAGGTAGATGTCACCGGGCAAAGAAAAATATTTCAACACTAAATTTGCTAATCCTTTTATATATAAAAATGAATGTTTGTCTGGTTTTCCTGAATGTCTAGGGAAAGTTTCGTTATTAACGCGTTTCAGACTGTTTTATGACGGATGCGCGCGAAAATAATTTTTTGTCTGTCTGTCTGTTTGTCTGTAGACAACTTTGTTCCTTTATAACTCGAGAACGACTGGGTGGATCACTATAAAATTTGGTATAGATATCCATCGGAGGCACGACAGCAATCATTGATGTAACTCTTTTCCGCACCTCTCATAAAAGGGGGCCTACCCCCTTAAAACACATGCTGAAATAGGCGTAGAAGGGCGAAACAAAACTAGGGGCCCTAAAGAGTCTCAAAAAACTACATTTTAAGGCCCTAAAACCAAAAGTTTTGCAGATATTCCCAGAAAACTAATTCCATTTAATAAACTAATGAAATATCCGACCCCTTCGAAATAAGAACGGGAGTACGACAACGTGATATCCAACAGGCAGTTCTCGCTAAAGGTCTCAATTTTGCTGTAGCGCCTAGAAGAATTCCTATTGAAGAACTTATTACATCCGTAGAATCCTCAGTACATCACCTCACACCTGAAGAGGCCGAGGAAGCCAGGCAAGAATGTTCCCGAGTTCTCAAGACAGCTAAGCCACCTAACACCAACTTAAAACAAGGCGAAAGCCGGGCACTTAAAGATCTAAGGGACAATTCTGATATTATCGTTCTCCCCGCTGACAAGGGTAACGCGACAGTGGTATTGGATAAGGTTGATTATGATTCCAAGATCTCGTCTTTGTTATCAGATCCTGTATATAGGATTAATAGTCGTGATCCTACTACTCGCTATTCAAATGTCACCGTCAAATTGATCAAGCAATCATCTATTCCAGCGGATGCAGCGAAGACTCTCCTTCCAGGGGATGCTATTCCTCCGAGACTCTATGGTCTTCCTAAAATACATAAGGAAGATGTTCCTCTAAGACCTATTGTTAGTACGATTGGTTCTCCTACATATGCCCTTTCCAAATACTTAGGTAGACTACTTCAGCCGCTTCTGGGTAACACGCCTTCGTACATTAAGGATTCCACACACTTCGTGGAAAAGTTAAAAGCTATAACACTTCAGCCGGGTGATATTCTAGTGAGTCTCGACGTGGTGTCTCTGTTTACGGGAGTACCTATTGATGGTGTTATGTCTCTCATTAATGGCTTTTTTCCTGAAGACATCACAAGACTTTTTTATCACTGCATGACCTCCTCCTACTTTCTATGGAATGGGAATTTTTATGAGCAGACTGATGGTGTGGCCATGGGTAGTCCTCTCTCTTCTGTTGTGGCTAATTTCTTCATGGAGAACTTTGAAGAGAAAGCTTTGTCGTCGGCTCCTTTCAAACCGAAGATCTGGTGGCGTTATGTGGATGACACGTTCGTTGTTTGGACGGAAGGTGAGGAAAATCTTAGCCATTTCCTGGATCACCTTAATCTCCATCACCCTTCTATTTGTTTCACCATGGAAAAGGAATCTGACGGCAAAATACCTTTTTTAGATGTTCTCGTCACCAAGAAAGAGGATGGATCTTTAGGACACAGCGTTTTTCGTAAGCCAACACACACCAATAGATATCTCCACGCAAGTTATCACCATCACCCTGCCCAGAAACATGGTATCCTTACAACTCTAACTACCAGGGCTAGGAGGATTTGTGAAGTGTCTTCTTTACAAGAAGAAATTAACACCCTGCGAACCACCTTTGAGAGCAACGGTTATAGCAAGGCTTTGATTTCTACGGTTCTGAAACCAACAAATAATAATAGGACGTCAGTTGAGAAAAGAGATGTAAGAGGAACTGCTTACCTTCCGTACATACATAACACAACGGATCGTATTGCTAAAATCCTACGTCGATACAACATACGGACTGTATTTGGAACTTCTGTTAAGATTAGGCAACTCCTGCAACCAACTAAGGACAGTTTGCCTAAATTGCAACAACCGGGTATCTACAGAGTTCCCTGTACTTGTGGCAAGGTTTACATCGGGCAGACTTCGAGAACAATATGCACTCGCATTAAGGAACATAATAGATGTATCAGGCTCATTCAACCTGATAAATCAGCTGTTGCCGATCATGCTTTAACACCTGGCCATGATGTCATGTTCCAAGGGGTGGATGTTCTTGCCCGTATAAAGCAATATCGTCCCAGAATCATCAGGGAGGCGGTTGAAATACGTAAACACCCTGATAATTTCAACCGAGACACCGGCTACAATCTCAGTGAATCCTGGCTACCTATTATCAGAACCCTGAGAAAGTAATTCACTGCTGCTTTCCGTTGTCCCTAACATGGGGCTATAATGGCGTCCATCTTTGGGCACCTTCTATATGTTCTTCGTTGCTTTCTCTTAGCAACATTGTCGTATTCCAGATTATTCCTGACGATGAAAGACATGGTTTCTTTCGAAACGCGTCGAATTGCAATATAATAAAACACGGCATAAGCCCAAAATTCAACATTATGAATACTTTATTTGTTTTCAAAAACCCCTTGTTGTTTCAAAACAATCACTTTTCCCATAATTATGATTCAAGACATAAATCAAATTTCAAACTGCCCTGTCATAGACTAAAACTGTTTGAGAAAACTTCACATTATGTAGGAATGAAGGTCTTCAACAAAAATCGAGAGGAAATTCAGTAACATGTCCATTATGCAGGTGAAGAAATCCCTTCAAAAATTTCTGATTGATAAATGCTATTACAGCGTTGAGGAATTTGTTAATGATTCTGACATATGAAGATTTTTTTTGTTTTATGTTGATTGTAAAATGTCCAGATGAGGATGTCATTCTGTTTTATGTGATTATTGTAAATATTGTTTTCTTTCCTTAAATTCTTATTTATTGTATTATCCATTTTGAATACTATTATTCAGCCGACGAGCCATCAATGTAATGAAACATATCAGTTTTCTTTGTTTATACATGTTATATGGCAATAAAGAAATGAAATGAAATGAAATTCTATTGTCTACAACATATCACCCAGATTTCCAAATATGAGTATACCTACCACACAGTATCAAACAAAATCATCCTTACGATGAACCCGTATGTCGACAACAACAAAATGATAAATGTGCTCTCAAACTAAATTCACCTAACGTGTACTTCCTGGCGTGAAATAGAATTGAAAGCCTTGTAGACGAAACGCAATACACGTCACATAAAAACTGACCCTCTACGTTGTGTTAGGTCCCCATACGCAGGAAGACCCCTTTCATTATAAAGGCTTGTGGTGCATGAAAATTCAGGTTCTTTAGCCTCAAATGGCCCTAATTCCTAAAAGCCGCAAAAAATGCTGATTTAATTCAGGAATTTTTGAAAATAATGTTGCTGTTTGGAGATATAATACACCTTCTGTACTATATGTCGCACGTGAAAATTGGTTAAAAAAATCTAGGATACCCCTTGACCCCCTTATTTGCATTGATGAATTATACAATCTAAGTTGGTTCCGTGATAACCTTATAGTCATTTGCGAACTTTCACAGAAATGTAATAAATGGAGTGACATTGCTTCTTACAGAAATAGATGGAAAGTTGGATGGCACTCCTTGAGATACTGTTGTCCAGGTTACAGACTTGCATTCTTTCATTAGTTTGGTAAATTAAATTAAATTTGTTTCTGGGAATATCTCAGAAACTGTTGGTTTTAGAGCCTTATAATGTAGTTTTCGAGGCCCCTTTAGGGCCCCCGAGTTTTGTTTCTGGCACCTAGGGGCCAGTCTCGTCGTTGTACGCCATAATATAATACTACTACTACTACTAATAATAATAATGAAAATTAAAATCCACAGCCTGCTTCCAGTCTCCGACCGGGTCAGGAATGGAATGAATGAAGGCCCCATCTAGCGGCGAGGATATGAACTGTGCCGGCTGCCGAGGCCTGACGCACTCCTCTGGGGCAATGATTAAATGAATGACAGATGAAATGAAATGATAGTGGAGAGTGTTGCTGGAATGAAATTTTGACAGGGAAAACCGGAGTACCCGGAGAAAAACCTGTCTGCCTCCGTTTTGTCCAGCACAGATCTCACATGGAGTGACCGGGATTTGAACCACGGACCCAGTGGTGAGAGGCCGGCGTGCTGCCGCCTAAGCCACGGAGGCTTCTACTACTACTACTACTACTAATAATAATAATAATAATAATTATAATATAGGGATTTTTTTTTGTCGTGTAGCCTCCTGAGAGGCCGAGTGCAGGTCTTTCTAGTCGACGCCCGTGGGCGACCTGCGCGTCGGGATGAGAGATGGAATGGATGAAGAGGAATGAAACTGGGCAAGGATGTGGAAGGAAGCGGCCGTGGCCTGTCAGAAGGTACTGCCCCAGCATTTGCCTGGTGTTGAAAATGGGAAACCACGGAAAACCATTTCATGGACAGCCGACGGTGGGGCTCGAACCCACGCGTCTACCGAGTCAGCAGAGAGCTTGGCCCCTTGACCTAACGCAGCGCTTTAGCCCGCGAAGCCACTACTGTCGAATATAGGGATAGGAATATAATAGACCTGCCGTACCACACCCGCAGGTGTAAATCGGTGTAAATCGCGTAAAACAATTCTAGAGTACCACTTGACCCCCTTAAGCGCATTATACGTATTGATGAATTTTACAGCTTAATTTGGTTCCGTGATAACCTATCCGTATTCAAACTTTCACACTAATGGAATTAATGGAATTGCATTGCGTCGTACAGCAATAGATGGACCTCTAAGATTCTGTTGCCATGGTTGCCGGCTTGCATTCATTCATTAGTTTCTTCTTCTTGTTTCGAATGGGCCTACTTTGGACCACGCTTGTTCAACTGTTGAGCTTTGATCTTTGCCCAGTGTTGTCGCATTTTCTGCCGGTGTAACTCCTTCCTTTCATCTGTCCAAGGGGTACCTTTCTTCCGGGGTTTTTCCTGAAATCCATGGACTTCCTTCAGGGCATGTCTCACAGATTGCCTGTCTTGAAGATCTGATATTCCCAGTTCATTAATGTCTTTCTCAGTTTCTGTCAGCCAAGTGGTACGAACCTTCTTGTTCTGCCAGAAAGTGAACAGCCTATTGGTCAGTCTTTTGGGAGGCAATCTTGCCACATGACCATAGAATGCTACTCTCCTTTTCCTAGCACAGTCAGAGAGCCTTTCTATATGTTCGTAGAGCTCGGAATTGTGCCGCCTACGGTATTCCTCATCTTCCTTTACCGGACCTAGGATCTTCCTGAGAATTCTCCTCTCTCTGACTTCCATTTTCTCCATCAGACCACTTCGGTTCAATGAGAGACACTCCATGGCATACAGGGCTTCTGGTCGTATGACTGAGGTGTAGTGCTTCAGTTTCAGGTTGCGTGACAGGCATTTCTTGTTGTAGATGTTCTTTGTCAGTCGATAAGCCAGTTCCAGCTTGTTGACTCTCATGGATAATGATGCTCTTTCTGATAAGTTGGGTTCAATCCATTCGCCGAGATACTTAAATTTCTCAATCCTCTTGATTTTTCCCTGTTCTAGTAGCATCTCTCTGTTAGCTTCTTTGATGTTGGTGAAGAATTCTGTTTTTTCCAGCGACACTTGAAGACCCACTTTGGCTGCCTGTCTTCTGAGGCAATTGACCTGCATTGTTGCTGTATCCAGAGAATCGGCAATAAGTGCCATGTCGTCAGCAAAGGCCAGGCAATCTACAACCAGTCCTTCCTTCCTACGCCCCAGGTATATCCCACTCTGTACACCCATATTGGTCAGTTCCTTGCGCCATTCTCTCACAACCTTTTCAAGGACACAGTTGAAAAGAAGTGGAGAAAGTCCATCCCCTTGTCTCACCCCTGTTTTTATCTCGAAGCTTGCTGAGACCTCGCCTCTAAATTTAACCTTGGAATGGGTATTGGTCAAGGTTTCTAGAATGAGTTTGCGGGTTTTGTTGTCTAACCCTAGTTCTTGGAGAATTCTATTAAGTGTTTCCCTATCAACAGAGTCGTAGGCCTTCCTAAAATCAACAAAGGTGACAACCACCTTGCGGTTTCTCAATTTGGAGTATGCAAGTACAGTTTTCAGGTTGAGGATCTGTTCAGCACAGGATCGGCCCTTCCTGAAGCCTCCCTGATATTCTCCGACTTGACTGTCCAGTTGACTTTCTGCCCGTGTTAGTAATGCCTTGGAGAAAATCTTGTATGTTACCGGGACGAGAGAAATCCCACGGTAGTTGTTTAGGTCAGTAAAATCTCCTTTCTTGTGGAGGGGATGGATCAGAGCTGAGGTCCAGTCAGGTGGTAATTTCTCTGTTTCCCAGATGTTCTGTATGATCTCGGTGAGTTTGCACACAGCATTGCTTCCAGCACATTTCCAGAGTTCACCAACAATGGAGTCCTCTCCAGCTGCCTTGTTGTTCTTAAGAAGTTGAATGATTTCACGAACTTCTTCCAGTGAAGGAGGCAGCGAGTCCGGGTTTGGTGTTGTTTGTATGTAGTCAAAGTCTTCGCTGGGTGAATCACAGTTGAGCAAGTTCTTAAAGTACTGAGCTAAGAGGCGACAGTTGTCCTTGTCGTTAAAAGCCAGTTTGCCCTGTGAGTCTTTGAAGTGGAGACTTGGTGGAGTGTATTTTCCGAGTGACTGCTTGAATGTTTTGTAAAAGTCTCTGGTGTTATTTTTAGCGAAGTTCTCTTCGATTTGGGTTAGTTGGTTGCGTGTGAAGGCCCGTTTGGTTCCTCGGATTATCTTGGTTGTAAGCTTCCTTTGTTCCAAGTAGTTCTCCCAATTTTCCTTAGTCTTTTTAGAGTTCCATTTCATCCAGGCTGTCTGTCTTTGAGCTATTGTGTTGTCACAGTCTTCAGTCCACCACGGATGTTTCTTTCTTCTAGTGAGGGGAGCAAGTTCACTAGCCGTCTTGACAAGAGCTTCTTTCAGTTGGTCCCAGTTGTTAAGATCTGCACTGTTCAGTCTTCGACTGACTTCTTGATTGTTCTTAAGTCGCTCTATATCAAATCTGACCATCTTGGAGGTTCTGTGTAATCTATTGTTTCTAGGTTGGAGTCGCAGTTTGATCTTTGAGAGGTAGTGGTCTGAGTCCAGATTGGCGCTTCTTAATACCTTCACGTTTTGTATTTCCTTTTGGGATTTTCTTGAGATGGCCACATGATCTATCTGGAATTCACCCAGGTTGATGTTAGGAGAGATCCAAGTCTTTTGCTTTCTTGGCAGATGTTTAAATGCTGTAGACTTCATAACCAAGTCGAAAGCCCTGCACAGTTCCACCAATCGTTCTCCATTGCGATTAGTTCGTTTATGCGCTGGATAGTTGCCCACTATGTTTCTGTATTTTTTCTCCCTTCCTAACTGGGCATTGAAGTCACCAAGCAGTATGGTGGTATGTCGGTCTGGGATTTTAGAGAGAATATCTTCTAGGTCTTCCCAGAATTTGTCAGTTCTGTCTGGGTTGCGCTTGTTGTCCTGGTTGGTTGGGGCGTGTACATTGACTAAAGTGTAGCCCTTGTTAGCACATTTGAGAGAGAGGATAGATACACGACTGCTTGGAGAACTAAAGTCGATGACTGAATCCAGTATCTTATGGCTGATTATAAATCCTGTACCTAAGTGGGGTACGTTCTTCATTACTCGCTGACCGACTTTTCCTTTGAGGATTCTGTACCCTTGGGATTCAAGGGCATGGTCATCAGTGAATCTGGTTTCCTGTACTGCTGTCAGTACTATGTTATGTCGTGTTAGTGAGTCTGTCAGATGTTTCAGTTTACCCACTTTGAGCAGTGAATTGGCGTTAAATGTTGCGAAGAAACTTTGCCGTCTTGATCTGAGTTTACGTCCAGGAATTTCAGGATGCTCCGACTCATCCTTAAAGCATGTTAGTGCGGACTCCCCAGAATCCGAAGGTCCGCTAACGTTGCCATGGGCAACGGTGGATTGGTTACCACCTGGGGTAGTGCATTTAGCGAAATTTTCCTCCATGCTCAGTTGAAGATCATTCTTCATGGGGCAGCGACGAGTCACTGTCCAAGGTACTGCTCAAGTTGTTAGCTTGAGAGGCTTATTATTCGGGGTTGTCACCCCTAGACAGGTTGCCTTCACTGTGGCTAAGGAGCCCTGTCTACCCCACCCTTGCCAGGGACTACCCTCCGGGCCAGAGGGTTTATTAAATTAAATTAGTTTTCGGGGAATATCTCAAAAACGGTCGGTTGTAGGGCCTTAAAATGTGGTTTTCGGGGACCCTTTAGAGCCCCCGAGTTGTGTCTCTCACATTGAGGGGCTGAAAATGAGCTTTGTCACGTCCTTCTACGCCTATTCCAGCATGTATTTTAAGGGGGTCGGCCCACATTCATGAGAGGTACGGAGAAGAGTTACATCAGTGATTAGTGTCGTGCCTCTGATGGATATCTGTACCAAATTTTACGTTGATACACCCAGCCGTTCTCGAGTTATAAGGGAACAAAGTTGTCCACAGACAAACAAACTAACAAACAAACAGACAAAAAAATATTTTCGCGCGCATCCATCATAAAACAGTCTGAAACGCGTAAATAACTCAATTATCCGTAGATAGTCAGAAAAAACAGACAAACTTTCATTTTTATACATATCGAGTTACTGCACCGCTCGGCGTTCAACGTGTTTTGTAGCACAAAGTTAGGTTTTACTCGCTAACCATTGGAGATACACGAAAAGTGATAAGGACCTTTCGGATAAAAATTACATTTTAAAGCTCGTATATGCCATCAAAAGTATACTATTTCTTAGCGTTCACTTTTTATTTGAAATGGAAATATGAAATTTTGAAACCAAAGGGTGTAGTGACGTCACTAAAATGGTCGCCATTTTTAAATAGTGCAAAATATCGATAACAAAAGTAGCCTATATGTACCTGGTAAATAAGCTACATCCATACAAAATTTAATTTAAATCGGACCAGTGGTTCTTGCGTGATTGAGTAACAGACAGGCAGACACACACACACCATCTCATTTTTAGCCTATTTTCAATTTTGAAAAAATAGGCTTATGAGATCCCCTTTTGTCCGTGTGTGTGTGTGTGTGTGTGTGCGTGTGTGTGTGAGGTGTGTGTGTGTGTCCCCCTAATAACTTTTAAACGGATGGAGCGATTTCAATAAAACTCAGTAATTTCATAGCACTACTCCGGGCGACCCCGACCGTACCCTTCGAATTTTGTTACGTCTCACCAATATAACATGGCGGCTGTGCGAAATATTTCACCAGCATTCAATATCTCCGAAACTATTACCGATATCACCCTGGAATTTATTACGGTGATAAAGGGAACTACTAGAACTTCAGCTATGTGACTTTTGAAAAACAGGTAACTACAAAACCAACATGGCGGCCACGCGAATTTGCGCCTTTTAAATAGAAGTTTCTCGCGATTTAACCAACCAAACGCAATAAACCTTGGTACAGTATATGTTCATACACATTGTAATGCACCGACATCTAACCTCGTTCAATTGTTTACATAACCACAAGATGGCGGATGTGCGAAATAATTCACCGGCATTCTATATCTCTGAAACTATTAGCGATATCACCCTGAAATTTTGTACGGAGATAAAGGGCACTACTGGAAGTTCATCTATGAGACTTTCAAAAACCGCTTAACAACAAAACGAACATGGCGGCCAAGCGAATTTGAAAATTTTAAATAGACCTTTCTCACGATTTAATGTTCCAAACGCAATGAAATCTGGTGCAGGAAATATTTATACACATTGTAATGTACTGGCATCTAATTTACTTCAATTGTTTACATAACCTCAAGATGGCGGCTGTGCGAATTTTAAAATTAAGTTTTTATTTCTTGTGTCGTAATCATGCGATCAAAGTGAAAGTTTGAATAATGAACCTACGCAATAATTTTCCTTTAATGGTACATGACTCTATGGCCTATACGTTTAACAATCCAACATGGCGACCATCCGAAATATTTAGACGGCTCTGAATATCTACGAATCTATTATAGCATTCAAACTGAAATTTTTCATGTTTATAGGGGCTATGAACATAAGTTCACCTATAGGACTTTATATAACCTGGTGATCACAAATCCAACATGGCGACGACGCGATGTATAATTATTCACATGGACTTTTCTCGCAATTTAATCATCCGAGTGCAGTGAAACTTGGTACAGTAAATCCTTATAAGAATGTTAATCAACTGGCATCTAATTTATTTCAATTGTTTCCATAACCACAAGATGGCAGCTGTGCGAAATTTTAAAATCTCCTTGTTACTTCTTGTGTCCTAATCATGCGATTGAAATTTGAATGCTACACGTACACAATAATCTTCATGTAACAGTACATAACTCTAGGACCTACATATACAAATTCCAACATGGCGACCATCCGAAATATTTAGTCGGTTCTAAATATCTATGAATCTATTACAGCAATCAAACTCAAATTTTGTATGTTGATAGTGGCAGTTTACATAAGTAGGATATATGAAAATAGGCTCTATAGTTCTTCACGGAACTACTTGTTATATATTAGTACTAGCAGAAGTACCCATTCTTCAAACGGTATTCGGTATTAATACCAGACGTTATCAATTGAGCTACTGTTGTAATGGTTAGGAGCTCGGAACCTGTTTGTCGACAAAGAAAAATGATAAGTAACAAGATGTTCAGGAAAGAACATATAGCCTACTTTCTCCTAAATGTATGGGTATAGTTATAACTCTTTGTTTTTATCATCTCCTAATTTCTTCCAATTCGAAGTGCAAATTGGCACACTGGATTTGAGGAGTGGCGTTCAAATAATTTACCCCAGCATTTTGCAATTTCATCACTAAACACTCCAAACAACGTAGGTATTCAGTTTATTAACACCGACTACTTACAATATTTTCAACTAGTTGCTCAAAACGTATCACTGGGAGAAACATATTTAATATAACTATTACACAGCTAATTTGTAATCGCGCGCGGCTAACGAGAAAGACAGGCCATGGCGCGTAAACCAAACCCTTCTGTGACGTAGGCAATGTACCGATACTGCTTGATGATGCCGTGATAATCGCGCCTTATCTTGGGGATGTGTACCCTCTATCGGCAAAAATAATAACCTTCGCAATTATACTGTAGACATGGGTTCACTAACTGACCGGTAGAGAGCATAGCTCGTATCTAGAAGGCTGTGGTTACCAATAACATAGTTCAAGTAATTACTCTTAGATGTCACTCCGGGGGTGAATGTTGTTTTAATTAAATATATATTTTCCATTTCAAAATGCACCATATAATGCTTTATTTTATAACGTCTCAGTACTCAAGAAATAAAAAATATAAAAAAATCAAGAAAAAAAAGTCCAACTCTGATAGGATCTGAACCACGGCCAGCCTGGTGAAAGACTAACGCGCTGACCACGCAGCCAATCGTGCACACTCTATTAGATCGTTAGGAACCAATACATATACCACGTTATAGCAAATCATGACTTGGACTAAACGATTTCTTTACTGGAGTATATTTTAAACCGAGTTCATTTCATAGAAAGTTCATATATTTGTTACCACTAGCCTATATTGCATGCAACATACTGAAATTAATAAAATATAGGTCAGAACGAGAGATCAGCTGCCATCTTGTCAAATAACCGAGACGACTCAGCTTTTTTAAATCACTTCTAGACTATAATATTAAAATATAAACTTTTAATTTCAAACGGGCCACGTCGTTTCAAACAGATTAAACGATTCTTGGTTCGATAGTCGGAACTGGTGGGTCCCATGTTAAGGATTATAAAGTTTGCATAATTCACACGGCCGCCATTCTGAAATGGTACGGTTGATGACCTCGTAGTTTGGGTACAAGACGCGCCTCATATGAAGGAACGTTGTTACCAAATTTGGTAAAGATCCGATTATTAGTTTGGTTGTAATGCATTATTACGTTTGACCATTTGAGTGGCCGCCATTAAGTTCTGGTAAAGATGGCGGCGATATAAAACATGACACTGAGGTGCCCTTTGCCAGTGCTACCTCTGTACCAAATTTCGTTCAATTCGGTTTCACCGTGTTCGAATTGATAGGGGGGGGGACAGACATTCAGAGTACACACACTCACACACACATACACACACACAGACAGACACACTTTTTTCGCCCTGTAGTGATCTCATAAGTCTACTTTCATTTTTTGCAAAAATCGAAAGTAGGCTAAAAATGTGCTCTCAAACTGAATTTACCTAACGTGTTCTTCCTGACGTGAAAATAAAATTGAAAACCTCGTAGATGAATCGCAATACACGTCACATACAAACTGACCCTAACCGTTGAGTCAAGTGCTCAAACACAGAAAGACCCCTCTTATAAATTATGGTTGTTTAGCCTCCAATGGCCCAAATTCCTAAAAGCAGCAAAAAACAGTCTACTATTTCAAATCAGGAATTTTTGAAAATAATGTTGCTGTTTGGAGATATAATAGACCTTCTGTACGACATATCGCACGTGTAAGTCGTGTGAAAACAAGATGTTCAGTAAAGAACATATAGCCTACTTTCTCCTAAATGCATGGGTATTGTTATAACTCTTTGTCCTTTTCAAGGAGTATAATTGAATGTTGGTTGTAGTAGCTTGTTGAAATACAACGTGCTATAGGGATATTAAACATGAATATGAGGTGCCCTTTGCTAGTGCTACCTCTGTAAAAAAAATCATTAAATTCGGTTTCACCGCGTTTGAATTGATCTGGGGAATGGATTTGCACACATACATGGCCGCTATTTGCAAACTATTGGGCTGATGACCTTGTATTCAGTCATAAGATGCTTTCCACAAAAAGGCATGTTGTTGCAAAATCCGGTAGAGATCAAATTATTAGGATGGTCGAAATTTGATTTAAGCTTTTAACATTTGGGTGGCCGTCATTCCGTTTCCGTCAAGATGGCGGCGATATAAAACATGACACTGAGGTGCCTTTTGCTAGTGCTAACTCTGTACCAAATTTCGTTCAATTCGGTTTCACCGTGTTTGAATTGATAGGGGGAATCGATTTGCACACATACTTGGCCACCATCTGCAAACTATTGGGCTGATGATCTAGCAGTTTGGTCAGAATATGCTTCCCACATAAAGATTTGTTGTTGCAAAATTTGGTAGAGACTAGATTATTAGGTTGGTCGTAATTACATTTTAGCCTTTAATATTTGGGTGGCCGCGATTACGTTTCCGTCAAGATGGCGGTGATATAAAACATGACACAAAGATGGCCGCCATCCGCAAACAATTAGGCTAATGACCTATTAGATTTGTCAAAGGATGCTCCCTTCAATATTTGGTAGAGATCGGATGATTAGGTTAGTCATAATTTGATTTAAGCTTTGAACATTTGGGTGGACGCCATTACGTTTCCGTCAAGATGGCGGCGATATAAAACATGACACTGGGGTGCCCTTTGCTAGTACTACCTCTGTACCAAATTTCGTTCCATTCGGTTTCACCGTGTTCGAATTAATAGGGGCAATCGGTTTTCACACAAAGATGGCCGCAATCCGCAAACTATTAGGCTAATGACCTATTAGATTTGTCAAAGGATGCTTCCTCCATAAAGGTATGTTGTTGCAAAATTTGGTAGAGATCGGATGATTAGGTTAGTCGTAATTTGATTTAAGCTTTGAACATTTGTGTGGCCGCCATTACGTTTCCGTCAAGATGGCGGCGATATAAAACATGACACTGAGGTGTCCTTTGCTAGTGCTACCTTTGTACCAAATGTCGTTCAATTTGCGAAAACCGTGTTCGAATTGATAGGGGGGGACAGACATTCAGAGTACACACACTCACACACACACATACACACACACAGACAGACACACTTTTTTTCGCCCTGTAGTGATCTCATAAGTCTAGGGTACTCCTTGAACCCCTTAAGCGAATTGTTGTATTTACAGTTTTAGTTGGTTCCGTGATAACCTTATAGCGATTTCCAAACTTTCACAGAAATGTAATAAATGGAGTGGCATTACTTCTTGCAGAAATAGATGGAAAGTTGGTTGGTTGGTTCTTATGTTTAGGGGCTGCGACAACGCGGTCATGTAGCCCCGTGTACTTTGGGTGTGTGTAGAATCTGTCTGATAACCGGTGTTAATTGTGATGACTGTAATAGTGTGTGTTATCTGTTTTTTTTTTAAATTGAAGTACTGCAACTTAGAATTTTTCAAATAGTTCCTACTTTTGCCGCCAAGCGCCACCGTCAACGACTACTAGGCCAAGTTCAGAACTTAGCTACTAGACGCCACCGCAGTCGGCTCTTGGCAACGAACATAGAAACCTAAGAGCGTTGTTTACATTCTGAACCTATCCAATTTAGCTTCGCACAGCTGCAATTAGTGGTAGGTTCTTTAGCATGCCATAAATCTATGACATGGGACCGCCGGCTGAGGGAAAGTTGGATGTCACCTCTTGAAATGCTGTTGTCATGGCTACTGGCTTGCATTCCTTCATTAGTTTATTAAATGAAATTAGTTTTCTGGGAATATCAAAGTAACTGTTGGTTATAGAGCCTTGTAGTTCTCGGGGACCCTTTACGGCTCTTTAGGGGCCCCGAGTTATGTTTCTGACACCAAGGGGTTGAAAATGAGCTTTGTCTCGTCGTTGTACGCCATAATAATGATAATAATTATAATAATAATAATAATAATAATAATAAAATAACAATAAGTTATATGGAAAGGGATATAACAGACCTTCCGTACCATACCCGCACGTGTAAATCGCGTGAAAAATTCTAGAGTGCCCTTTGACCCCCTTAAGCGCATTATATGTATTGATGAATATTTCAGCTTAATTTGGATCCGTTATAACCTTATAGCCGTTTGCAAACCTTCACAGTAATGTAATATTAAATTGGAATTGCATTGCGTCTTATAGAAATAGGTGGACCTCTGAGATTCGGTTGCCATGGTTACCGGCTTGCATTCTTTCATTAATCTATATTATTAAACAAGATGTTCAGTAAAGAACATATAGCCTACTTTCTCCTAAATGCATGGGTATTGTTATAACTCTTTGTCCTTTTCAAGGAGTATGATTGAATGTTGGTTGTAGTAGCTTGTTGAAATACAACGTGCTATAGGTATATTAAACATGAATATGAGGTGCCCTTTGCTAGTGCTACCTCTGTACCAAATTTCGTTTAATTCGGTTTCACCGTGTTTGAAATGATAGGGGGAATAGATTTGCACACATACTTGGCCACCATCTACAAACTATTGGGCTGATCTTCTTGCAGTTTGGTCAGAATATGTTTCCCACATAAAGATAAGGTGTTGCAAAATTTGGTAGAGACTAGATTATTAGGTTGGTCGTAATTAGATTTTAGCTTTGAACATTTGTGTGGCCGCCATTACGTTTCAGTCAAGATGGCGGCGATATAAAACATGACACTGAGGTGCCCTTTGCTAGTGCTACCTCTGTACCAAATTTCGTTCATTCGGTTCCACCGTGTTCGAATT
Organism: Meconema thalassinum; assembly: GCA_946902985.2. Taxonomy (NCBI): domain Eukaryota; kingdom Metazoa; phylum Arthropoda; class Insecta; order Orthoptera; family Tettigoniidae; genus Meconema; species Meconema thalassinum. The sequence continues at coordinate 568,178,706 of OX336388.2, read as the reverse complement.
AATAGGGGGAATCAATTTTGACATAAAGATGGCCGCCATCCGCAAACTATTAGGCTAATAACCTATTAGATTGGTCATAGGATGCTCCCTCCATAAAGGTATGTTGTTGCAAAGTTTGGTAGAGATCGGATGGTTATGTTAGTCGTAATTTGATTTAAGCTTTGAACATTTGTGTGGCCGCCATTACGTTTCCGTCAAGATGGCGGCGATATAAAACATGACACTGAGGTGTCCTTTGCTAGTGCTACCTTTGTACCAAATTTCGTTCAATTCGCATTCACCGTGTTCGAATTGATAGGGGGGGCAGACATTCAGAGTACACACACTCACACACACACAGACACACACACACACACACAGACTCACACATACACACACACACACAGACTCACACACACACACACACATACACACACACAGACAGACACACTTTTTTCGCCCTGTGTTGATCTCATAAGTCTACTTTCATTTTTTGCAAAAATCGAAAGTAGGCTAAAATATTGATGAAAACTTATCCGAGTCCGTCCGGCCATACTATCCGGCCGATTTTCTTCATCCTTTTTTTAAATGAAAGGTATTCATGCACAGATTTGTCATCAAGTATTACAAATCACTTAAATTACGCCTTTCTCAAATTATTTGATTTTTCAACTTTTTCCAACTTTTTCCAACTTTGAAGTAATCATATCTTCGGGTCCAATTGAGTTACGAAGGTCGTTTTAGTCTAAGAACACTCAGTGAATCAAGCGCTATCATTTGAGCTCTTAACCATTCAAATCGGCTGATTATGAGGAAAGTTATGCGTGGACATACGATATTACAGCTCATTTTTTCAACAGTTTTTCTCATAGTAGCAATCATATCTTTGATTCTAATTGATTTACACTGTTCGTTTTGGTCTAAGAGCACTCAGTGGATCAAGCTCTATCTTTTGAGGTATTAAATATTTACATCGGTTGATTCATAGGAATGTTATGAGTGACGAAGCGAATATTAGAAATAATTATGAAAATTTACCGAGTCCGTCCGGCCATTCTATCCGGTCGATTTCCTTCATACCACTATTAAATGAAAGTTATTCATGTACGGATTTAATATCAAGTATTACAAATCACTTAACTTCTGCCTCCCTCAAATTATTTGATTTCTTGCACCTTTTTTACTTTTTTTTCACATTGAAGCTATCTATATTATTAAAAATATTGATGAAAACTTATTCGAGTCCGTCCGGCCATACTATCCGGCCGATTTTCTTCATCCTTTTTTTAAATGAAAGGTATTCATGCACAGATTTGTCATCAAGTATTACAAATCACTTAAATTAAGCCTTTCTCAAATTATTTGATTTTTTCAACTTTCTCCAACTTTGAAGTAATCATATCTTCGGTTCTAATTGAGTTACGAAGGTCGTTTTAGTCTAAGAACACTCAGTGAATCAAGCGCTATCATTTGAACTCTTAACCATTCAAATCGGCTGATTCTGAGGAAAGTTATGCTTGGACATACGATATTACATCTCATTTTTTCAAAAGTTTTTCTCATTTTAGCAATCATATCTTTGGTTATAATTGAGTTCCACTGTTCGTTTGGGTCTATGAGCACTCATTGGATCATGCTCTATCTTTTGAGGTATTAAATATTTACATTGGTTGATTCTGAGGAATGTTGTGAGTGCCGAAGCGAATATTAGAAATAATTATGAAAATTAATCGAGTCCATCCGCCCATTCTATCCGGTCGATTTCTTTCATACCGCTATTAATTGAAAGGTATTCATGCAAAGATTTGTTATCAAGTATTACAAATCACTTCACTTCCGCCTTCCTCAAATTATTTGATATTTTCAACGTTTTCCACCTTTTTCCAACTTTGAAGCAATCATATCTTTGGTTCTGATTGACGTACTCAAGTCGTTTTAGTCTAAGAACACTCAGTGAATCAAGCGCTATCATTTGATCTCTTAACCATTCAAATCGGCTGATTCTGAGGAAAGTTATGAGTGGACATACGATATTACATCTCATTTTTTCAACAGTTTTTCTCATTGTGGCAATCATATCTTTGGTTCTAATTGAGTTACACTGTTCGATTTGGTCTAAGAGCTATCAGTGGATCAAGCTCTGTCTTTTGATGTATCAAATATTTACATTGGTTGATTCTGAGGAATGTTATGAGTGCCGAAGCGGATATTAGAAATAATTATGAAAACTTAATCGAGTCCGTCCGGCCATTCTATCCGGTCGATTTCCTTCATACCACTATTAAATGAAGGTTATTCATGTACGGATTTATAATCAAGTATTACAAATCACTTAACTTCTGCCTTCCTCAAATTATTTGATTTCTTGCACCTTTTTTACTTTTTTTTCACATTGAAGCTATCTTCTATATTATTAAAAATATTGATGAAAACGTATCCGAGTCCGTCCGGCCATACTATCCGGCCGATTTTCTTCATCTTTTTTTAAATGAAAGGTATTCATGCACAGATTTGTCATCAAGTATTACAAATCACTTAAATTACGCCTTTCTCAAATTATTTGGTTTTTTCAACTTTTTCCAACTTTTTCCAACTTTGAAGTAATCATATCTTCGGGTCTAATTGAGTTACGAAGGTCGTTTTAGTCTAAGAACACTCAGTGAATCAAGCGCTATCATTTGAACTCTTAACCATTCAAATCGGCTGATTCTGAGGAAAGTTATGCTTGGACATACGATATTACATCTCATTTTTTCAAAAGTTTTTCTCATTTTAGCAATCATATCTTTGGTTATAATTGAGTTCCACTGTTCGTTTGGGTCTATGAGCACTCATTGGATCATGCTCTATCTTTTGAGGTATTAAATATTTACATTGGTTGATTCTGAGGAATGTTGTGAGTGCCGAAGCGAATATTAGAAATAATTATGAAAATTAATCGAGTCCATCCGCCCATTCTATCCGGTCGATTTCTTTCATACCGCTATTAATTGAAAGGTATTCATGCAAAGATTTGTTATCAAGTATTACAAATCACTTCACTTCCGCCTTCCTCAAATTATTTGATATTTTCAACGTTTTCCACCTTTTTCCAACTTTGAAGCAATCATATCTTTGGTTCTGATTGACGTACTCAAGTCGTTTTAGTCTAAGAACACTCAGTGACTGAAGCCCTTTCATTTGAGCTTTTAACTATTCAAATCGGCTGATTCTTCGGAATGTTATGAGTGAACATTCGATATTATATCTCATTTTCTCAATATTTTTTCTCATTTTAGCAATCATATCTTTGGTTCTAATGACGGAAATTTCGTATTACACTACCGGATTGTATTACAATCAACAAAGTGCAGGGTTAAACGCTTCATCGAGTTGGAATCTACATGCCTGATCCTGTTTTAGGCCATGGAATGTTCTATGTTGCCTTATCCCGAGGAAAATCATTTAAAACTAAGAGTCGACGCACAGCGAACATTGTCTGGAGGGAAGTATTGTAATATAAAGGTTATAAACTATTACTTAATGTCGTAATTTTTTAATTCCATTACTGAAAAATTATGCTGCGGAGCAGTACGGGCGCTCTAGTTAATTTATTAAGTGAAATTAGTTTTCTGGGATTATCTCAAAAACTGTTGGTTTTATGGCCTTAAAATGTGATTTACGGGGGCCCTGCAGGGCCCCCGAGTTTCTTTCTCACTTTGAGGGGCTGAAAATGAGCTTTGTCTCACCCTTCTGCGCCTATTTCAGCATCTATTTTAAGGGGGTAGGCCCCGTTTTATGAGAGGTACGGAGAAGAGTTACATCAATGATTAGTGTCGTGCCTCTGATGAATATTTGTATCAAATTTTACGTTGATCCATCCAGCCGTTCTCGAGTTATAAGGACACAAAAAATTGTCCACATACAGACAGACAAAAGTATATTTTTGCGTGCATCCGTCTTAAAACAGTCTGAAACGCGCAAATATCGCAAATTTCCTTGCAATTTCAGAAAAAAGAGACAAACTTACATCTAGAGATGAGAGTCCAAAATGGCGGATCATAACAGCTGAAAAGATACCATAACAAAGATGCTCATATCACAGTATGAATTGCATGGAATGTTGAATATTACGTGATATAAAGGCAGTAAAAACGTAAATAAAAGACAGAAAGTGTACTTCAGAATAGTAGGGGCTATAAGTGAAGGACATTACAAGAGCAGAAGTTGAGTATGCCATAACAATATCAAAGAGTGGAAAGGCTCCAAGGTCCTGATAAATTGTACATTGAAGTACGGTATTAAACCATCTCAAGGATGAACGATCTCTTTCCTTGCTGGTTGGTTTGTTCAATAATATCTATCGATGTGGATACATAGCACATGATTGTCTCCAATCAACTTTTATACCGATTCTCAAAAAGCCCAATGCAAAGTGCTGCAATGACTATAGAATGATCAGTTTAATGAGACATGCCCTGAAGTTATTCCTCAAAATACTGCATTTAAGATTATAACGTAAATGTGAGGAGAACATTGGAGACTCACAGTTTGGATTCAGGACTGGTTTTGGACCTCGGGAGGCGTTACGCAGTCTTCAGGTATTGATTCAACGATGTCGTGACGTTTATGTCTATGTTTACATGTTGTGTTTCATTGATTACGAAAAAGCCTTTGACATTGTTTAACATGATAAATTGGTGCACATTTTATGTGACCTGGGACTAAATGGACGCGACATCCCATAAATTGGAAATCATTACTGGAACCAACGTACTGCTGTACGTATTAGTTAGTTAGTTAGTTATTGCTGTTTTAAGGTACGGAACTACGAAGGCATCTGCCCCGACTAGACGTATTGATGGCCGACTGTCTGAAGGAGTATCGATAATAAAGGGAGTTCTTCAAGGTTTGCATTCTTTCTCCACTCCTCTTCAACATCTATTCTGAAAAGATTTTCCAAGATGCTCTTGTTGGGGAGTAGAGCCTCCGTGGCTTAGGCGGCAGCACGCCGGCCTCTCACCGCTGGGTCCGTGGCTCAAATCCCGGTCACTCCATGTGAGATTTGTGCTGGACAAAGCGGAGGCAGACAGGTTTTTCTCCGGGTACTCCGGTTTTCCCTGTCACAACTTCATTCCAGCATCACACTCCACTATCATTTCATTTCATCTGTCATTCATTTAATCATTGCTCAAGGGGAGTGCGAGAGGCTTCGGCAGCTGGCACAGTTCATATCCTCGCCGCTAGATGGGGGGCTTCATTCATTCCATTCCCTGACCCGGTAGGTCGACTGGAAACAGGTTCATTTCTGTTGGCAAGTCTCGAGGAGTCGTGGAAAATGGAGTTATCATTAATAACATCCGATGTGCTGACGATACTGTCGTATTTGCAACAAGTTCGGATGATCTCCAGGAAATAATGGATTCTATTACTGAAGAGAGTAATGCCATGGGATTGCATTTAAATGTCAAGAAAACAAAGTGAATGGTTGCAAGTAGAAACAAGGATCAAACTTAGGGCATTCTTGCACTCGGTAATGAAAGGTTAGAACGGGTTTAATCATATAAATATTTAGGATGTCAAATCAATGACAACTGGGATTTAAGTCAAGAAATTAGTTGCAAAATTCAGCCGACCAGAAGTTCTGTTATTTATTTTATTTTTATTTTATTTTTTTATTTTTTATCGTATGGCCTCGTATGCCGGGGGCAAGCTTTGTAATTTGACACCCAGAGGGTGTCATGAAAACGAGGTAAGTTTCGACTAACCGTGATTACGCTTCGCATTGCGCCCCTGACTGTTTCGATGCTATGTTTACAGTATCCTACTCTATGGAGTTAAACCATGGCCTTTAACTCGGTATTAAGTAAGAAATTAATGGCGTTTGAAATGTGGACGTATCGAAGAATATTAAGGATATCATGGACAATTAAAATCACAAATGTGGAAGTACTGCGGAGTCTGAATAAAGGTTTTAAATTTCTCAATATCATCAAAAGAAGAAAACTAGAATACTTTGGCCATTTCATGCACAATAACAAATAGCCTACAACCTGTTGCAATTGATAATTCAAGGAAAGATTAATGTATGGGTCAAGGACGTGGAGTAATATCCTGGCTAAATCATTTAAGCCAGTGGTTTGTGCAGAATACAGAGTCGATGATTAGTAAAGCTATTGAAAAAATTGAAGATCATGCTACTGATTGCTAATGTTCTTGAATGACGAGGCACTTGAAGAAGTTAAGTGAAGGATGCGCATTTCCGGTTGATAGAATTAAGTGGTTACATAGGCTATAAATTATTTTATAACATTAAATACACTAATGTTATAATAATTGCATTATAATTCGTCAGTTTCGCTTGACAGTGTAAATAGGCACTTTATCTTCTGTAAAGGTAAATCAAGTAACAGAACCGATAAGAAAAATGGTTTCTTAGGCAGGTGGATAGAGCGGTAGACTTTTGTCCTAGGGGCCCTGGGATAGAATTCCGATGGGGTGAAAATACTTTACGTCATGTTCTTCACTTTCCTAGTTCAGGGACTGGGTGATTGAGATGTATTGTTGTTATTATTATTATTATCATCATTATTATTATTATTATTATTATTATTATTATTATTATTATTATTATTATTATTATTATTATTATATTTTCTCCGTTTTGCCCATTCATAGAGCGCGTTGAAACTTCATGAACTCGCTGTGTAGCCTCTTGCGCTCTTTTGACCATCTTGTACCAGTCCTGCTGCTGGGCTTCACCCTTTTGGTTGGTTGGTTGGTTGGTTCCTCAGTTTAGGGGCTGCGACAACGCGGTCATGTAGCCCCGTATACTTTGGATGTGTGTAGAATCTGTCTGATAACCGGGGTTAATTGTGATGACTGTATTAGTGTGTGTATCTGTTTTATTTTAAATTCAAGTAAGGACTGCAACATTGAATTTTTCAAATAGTTCCTACTTTTGCCGCCAAACGCCACTGTCAACGACTACTAGGTCTAGTTCAGAACTTAGCTACTAGACGCCACCGCAGTCGGCTCTTGGCAACGAACGTAGCAACCTAAGAGCGTTGTTTACATTCTTAACCTATACAATTTAGTTTCACACAGGTGTAATTAGTGGAAAGTTCTTTAACATGCCATAAATCTATGACATGGGACCGCCGCGCCGGCTTTACTTCCCCTCCGAAGGAAGGCATACTGAGGGATTTTTAACGCTCTTTAAAATCCAACGGCTTCGGCCGGGTTTGAACCCGCTATCTTGGGCATAGAAGTTCAGCATGCTACCAACTACGCCACCGAAGCCGCCGGGTTTCACCCTAAATGTGTGCTTATTTCCGGAGGTTCTGAAGATTTCTCCCCGATGTTCAGCACATTCAAGGCCCCCCTTGTTTCCTCCTGCCAACCTATCCTCGTGATTTGTGTATTTATTATATTGGACAATCTTTTTGTCCAAGTGCCCAAAAAAATCAAACGCTTCCTGAGTACAGTGTTTATAATAATAATAATAATATCGTATGGCCTCGGGTGCCTGGTGCAAGCTTTGTTAATTGACACCCAGAGGGTAGCTTGCATGTCGAATTTCGTCGTTCCTTTGCACGCTATGAAAGTTAAGGAGGTTAGATATCTAAACTCCTTGACACTACAGCGCTTTCAAGTAGAGAATAGAGGAACTTTGTGTTGGCGGAAAATCCCGAGATTAATTTTGCCATTGAACACGGCCTACTGAATTCAAATGGGTTCTTTAACATGCCAACAACGTATGACATGAGTATCGTGATTTTTGTCGCCTTCAAAAATCACTTACCATGGCCAGGGGCGAACCTGCAATCTTGGGGTTGGTAGTCCGACACTATAACCACTCACCCACCGTGGCAAGTGTTTATGAAAAGACTATAGAGCAGGGGTGTCAAACTCAATTTTGCAGAGGGCCATATATTAAATTTAGAATGTGTAGGCGGGCCAGATTCAAATAAAAACAAATGTACTGAATTATTATAACATTTAATTTACTTAATTATATAGTATATAATATACGGTTGTTAAAAATCATATCAAAGTTATAAAAGAGGGTAATTATTTTGAGCTCGAGGATCCAGATACCTGACTTCTCTTGTTTTTGACAAGTTCATTGATGTCAGGTTTCATATTCGTTGTAATTATTTTAAGAATTGATTGGAGATGTTCATTCGTAAGTCTTGTGCGATGTTTGTTCTTATTTATTTTCATGACGGAAAACATCTGCTCACATAAATAGGTGCTACCAAACATGAACAGAATGCGTGCTGCATGCTTTTAGGTAGATTTCTTTAGAAAGCTAACTATTGCAATGGGTCCCATGTTTCGACTTCCGGAAAATTTCGACATATCTTCGCGTTTCACATCCCCCAGACCCCAAAACCACCGTCAGTTCAAAAGTTTATATATAATTTATGTATATATATATATATATATATCAGTTTCTTGTGGACACGATAACTGCCGTAATTTTGCACCAATCACTTTGAATTTTGTATATAATATGTATCCCTATAAAATCTCGATCGAGTTCGTTAATGGGCAAAATCGGTCAAAGGGGGTAAAAATGGGGGGCTTTTTTCGAAAAAGTGAAATATCGCTATAACTCTCTTAATACATGAAATATCGAATCCCTTCAAAGTTCATAATATGTGTCGGATAAGTGCCAAAAATTTATGTCAAATACGTTTTTTGATAGCACCAACCATTGACTAAAGGGGTGGGAAAAAGTGGGTTTTTCGGGAAACATTAATCATATCTCTGTTAATAGGCACAATATCAAAACCGCACAAAATGGACAATATTCCTCCAATAATTACCTAAAACTTTTGTCTGAAAGAATTTTTGATATGACCCACCATTACGCCACGGGGTGAACAAAATGATTTAAATTATAAGAAAATGCCAAGTGCCAAGAGAGGTTGCCATGACAACTTTACTTTTAATTGATAAGGGATGACCATCAGCAGTTGCTATGACAACGCCACTGCACGAGATCACATTCAGTTTTCATATGTCAGTGGGAAGCGACTTCGGTATCGGAACTGGTAGCATGCTGAACTTCTATGCCCAAGGTCGCGGGTTCAAACCCGGCTGAAGTCGTCGGATTTACTAAGAGCGCTAAAAAACCTGAGTTTGCTTTCCTTCGGAGGGGAAGTTCCAACGTTCGTTGCGAGTTGCTGATTGAGGTGGCATCTAGTAGCCAAGTTCACAGCTAGGTGTCGTTGACGGCAGTATTTTAGGTAGATTTCATTACAAAGCTAACTATTGCAATGGGTACCATGTTTCGATTTCCGGAAAATTTCGACATATCTTCGCGTTTCACATCCCCCAGACCCCAAAACCACCGTCAGTTCAAAAGTTTATATATAATTTATGTAATATATGTATATATATGTATATCAGTTTTTTGTGGACACGATAACTGCCGTAATTTTGCACCAATCACTTTGAATTTTTTACCGAATATGTATACCCATAAAATCTCGGACGAGTTCGTTACTGGGCTAAATCGGTCGAAGGGGATGAAAATGGGGGACTTTTTTTTCGAAAAAATGAAATATTGCTATAACTCTCTTAATATGTGAAATATCGAATCTGTTCAAAGTTCATACTATGTGTCGGATAAAGCTCAGAAATTTATGTTTGAAACGTTTTTTGATAGCACCAACCATTGACCAAATGGGTGGGAAAAAGTGTTTTTTTCGGGAAACATTAATCATATCTCTGTTAATAGGCACAATATCAAAACCGTACAAAATGGACAATATTCCCCTAATAATTACCTAAAACTTTTGTCTGAAAGAATTTTTGATATGAGCCACCATTACGCCAAGGGATGAGAAAAATGATTTCGGAATTGTAAGAAAATGCCAAGAGCTATCAGTGGTTGACATGGCAACACTACTAAATTGATGAGGGATGAGCCATCAGACGTTGCCATGACAACGCACTTGCGCGAGATCAGATTCAGATTTCCATCTGACTAAGTGTGATGCGGCTTCGGTGACTTAACTGGTAGCATGCTGAACTCCTGTGCCCAAGGTCGCGGGTTCAAAGCCGGCCAAAGTCGTCAGATTTTCTAAGAGCGCTAAAAATCCCTCAGTATGCTTTCCTTTGGAGGGGAAGTTCCAACGTTCGTTGCGAGTTGCTGATTGCAGTGGCATCTAGTAGCCAAGTTCACAGCTAGGTGTCGTTGACGGTAGTATCTGGTAGCAACATTAGGAACTACTGCTTGAAATTGAGCGTCTGCATTCCTTACCTGAATTACAGACTAATACAGCTATCACAATTCACACCGTTTATCAGACAGATTCTACACTCACCCAAAGTACACGGGGTTACATGACCACGTTGTCGCAGCCCCTAAACTGAGGAACCAACCAACATCTCTGCGGGAGATATAATTTTGCGTGAAGAAGTAACAGACCGTTACATAGTTACACATCAGAGTCGAAACTTTGCATAAGGACAGTGTGACCACAAGTATAAAAATGGACTCCAAATGACAAGAAGGTTACCGTCATCATAAGACAATAGAATGTTTAAAATATGCATAAAATGACGAAAAACAAAGTTAATTAATCTCCAATTATAAAATACTTTCACGCAATAAATGTGGTCTGATCCTTCTACGAAAACCTGCATATTCTGCCTATTTTCGCCTATCCCCAAGTTTGTCCGGTGAAATTTACCTCCGCCTTCCGGCGTGCCGAGAGGACTTTTTTTAATTGCGGGTAGTTATCCAAACTCTTGAAATATTGTGTATCAAATGTAAGAGCGTTAACCTCTTTAAATTTGTCTTTCAAAATACTGTCTGATTGAAGATCTATCAACTCCATTTGCAAATGAACTGGTTCCTGTAAAGCTTCAAAATTGAATGGATTGTTGAAAATTGGGAATTCCATTTCATTCATTTTGTGGAAGTCTTCAAAACGATTGTTGAATTCCGTGATCAGATTTTGCAGAAGTTGAGAATATTGATCCAATTTATTTTGGTTCACCGTGCCAAATGATTTTAAATGAGGGAAATGATCCAAAATTTTGAATTTTTACCTGATTTTCCCACAGCCTCAACTTTGTTTCAAAGGCTTGAATACATGAATACATTTGAGTGACAATTAGATTTTTACCCTGTAACTTTACATTCAGATCAGTCAAGTGATTATTCACATCTACTAAAAAGGCACAATCAACCCACCAGTCATTGTCATAATCAATTGGGTTGCCTTTTTCTAACATGAATAGGGTCTCCTAATGCAAAAAATCTTTCTAAAACTACTCCTCGACTGAGCCAACGAACTTCGGTGAAATAAGGGACATCACAAAACTTTTCTTCCAAATCTTGTAAAAACTGCCTGAACTGTCGGTGATTTAGTCCTCTGCTCCTTATAAAATTTACTATTTTAATTATAGGTTGCATGACATGGTCCATTTTTAAATGTTAGGATGCCAATGATTCCTGATGAATTATACAGTGAAATCCCACAAAATTCCCTGATGTTCTCTGTTTTAACTTAGTTACAACGCCCGAATGTTTGCCAGCCATGGCAGGAGCGCCATCCGTAGTTGTGCTGCTAAGTATATTCCAGTCGAGTTCATATTCTGCTATCAAATGCTCAATTGCAGAATAAATATCATTTGCTCTTGTAGTGCCTGTCAATGGGACGCACTTTAATAGTTCTTCAGTTATTTCAAAGTTACTGTTAATACCTCGTATAAAAACAGCAAGTTGAGCTGTATCCTCAGTATCAGTGCCCACGTCAACAGCCAGTGAAAAGTTTGTAAATTCCTTAATTTTCTCCTTCAGTTGAAGAACCAAATTTTGAGATAAATCATTTATTCTTGAAGCAACAGTGTTTCTTGACAGCGAAATATTTTTAATTATTGACTTTTGAAATGGAAATGAAACATCTGCCACTTTCAATATGCAGTCTTTAATAAACTCACCATCAGTGAAAGGTTTTGATCTCTTCGCGATTTCTAATGCAATAATAAAACTTGATTTCAGGGCATCTTCGCTCTCAGTATTAGCTTTAGTAAACATCGATTGTTGACCTTGAAGTTCAGATTTTAAAGATGACAATATGTCCATTCTTATTTTTTCAGTGTAACAATCGAATTTTGATTTATGATTCGTATCATAGTGTCTCTTCAAGTTAAACTCGTTACAAACAGCAACTGTTTGATTGCAAGTCAAACACAGTGGTTTACCTTGCCATTCTATGAAAAAATATGCAATTTCCCATTTAGACTGAAAAACTCTGCACTCACTATCAGCTTTACGTTTTTGTGACATTATGCCAAAATCGTAACAATTATGGAACTCGACACAACAATTATGGATATCGCATGCGCACGACACAAACAAATGCACAATACCTTCACAATCACTGGACTTCACAATCACTATGTCGCAGTACAACTAAATTAACTAAAATCTTTCTCCGACCGTATCGCTTCGATTACCCGACTCAACTGACTAACGTCTTGCCGACGCACTCCTTTTATATCAATAAAGAAGGTTCTAGACTAGACTCGAAGCGCGTGGAAGATTCTAGCCTTCGTGGTATTTCCGCTTGTTGCTAAGAGATGGTGTTACTGTCTACCTCTCTCGCTTGTCTAGGCACGCGCCGCCCTTGAAATTACTTATAAATGTTGTAGTGTGCGCATTTTAAAACTTCCGTAGAGGAATCGAGTGAAGTCATGATTCTTCTGTCTGTCACATATTGCGATCGCGGGCCGGATACGGCCCGCGGGCCGTATCTTTGACAACCCTGCTATAGAAGTACTGCAGTTCAGCATCTATTGCCATTATCAACATTGCTATCCATACTAATTATAAAAAGGAGATGGTGTGTATGTATCTGTGTGTTACTCAATCACTCAAGAACCACTGGTCCGATTTAAATGAAATTTTGCATGGATGTAGCTGATTTACATGGTTAACATACAGGCAACTTTTGATTTCCATATTTTGCACTATTTAATGATGGCGACCATTTAAGTGTAGTCACTACACCCTTTGGTTTCAAAATTACATATTTCCATTTCAAATAAAAAGAGAACGCTAAGAAATAGGCGACTTTTGATGACACATACGAGGTTTAAAATTTTCTACCCGAAATGACCTTATCACTTTTCGTGTATCTCCAACGGTTATCCAGTAAAACCTAAATTTGTGGTATAAAACACGGTCAACGCCGAGCGATGCTAGTCTATTGCGCTCAAACCACTAGACCTAGAAAGCTGAAATTTTGCATGTTGGTTGATCATGGGTTGTAGGGGCTCACTAAGAAACGGATTTTGAAAATTCAATTTGTAAGTGAGTATTTTCGGCCCTTTGGCACTGAGCATGGACAAAAGGTACAGAGACCGGATTTAGCTCATTTTTAGCCGCCAGATACAGAAATGTGTGAGGAATGTACAAATCTTATATCTCTGCATGAACTGTTTTATTTATAGAGGAGGTTTGTGGGGTCAGAAACGAGGCGTGTTTTTTAGTCTAACGTTATACTCTTTGTGCCGGTTATTGTATGTGAGTATTTGGATATTTACGCTGTTTTACAATGTTATAGTGCTTTCTACTTTGCACGGTATGCTTTCTTACTGTTAAATGATTTGCTTTATGTTAACTGAATATTTCTGTTGGCCAGTATTTATCTGCTTTTTGTCGCTGTTCACCATGATCCACAACCCAAATTCACAGACTAATGTGTCGAAGTCTACCGACTGTCACGTTAGTTTATTTAGTTTTCATAATTAATCTTACTGGAGAATTGGGCAAACTTATTTCAATGAAGTTGGTATTTTGCCTTTCACGGCCAATGAAATCCCGCACAAAACACGGCGTAAACCTAGAAAAGTTGCTGAGTTTTAATTGCTCGGCCCTGAAATTTAATACACAATCATTTTGGAAGCCTTATTAGGGAGGTAAAGGACTGTTTGAGCGTATGGCTCTCGCAGATAAGTACCGGAGGTGTTCTAGATAAGAATTGAGGTAGCGCAAAGTTTGCTACTCCTTTGGTGATCCGCAAATAGACAGCAAGAGCTCGCTGATGAGCCATCCTGGAGTTACTAGGCGAAATCTTGCACAAGACACGGCATAAACTTAGAAAACTTGCTGCGATAAAAACTGATTTTGTTATTATTACTTGGGATGATTAAAGTTTGTTTTGTTACTGTTACTCTTTATCATGACATGATACGTAGTTTCCGCAATATTACTTACTTTGGATATGACAATTGCTACCAAGCTTGATGTATTTTTAGCATACTGATGATATGTTTAAATATAGTATGAATACGTTAAACGATAGGTGTTCAATATTTAAGAAAGGTTATTTAAATTTTACTACATAGAAGCTGATATTTATTTCTAATATATAAACGCACTTTCCTACCTACAAAGCGGAGGCAGACAGGTTTTTCTCCGAGTACCCGGTTTTTCCTGTCACAATTTCATTCCAGCAACAATCTCCACTATCATTTCATTGCATCTGTCATTCATTTAATCATTGCCCGAGCGGATTGCGACAGGCTTCGGCACAGTTCATACGCTCACTGCTAGTTGGGGGGTTTCATTCATTACATTCCCTGACCAGGTCGGTCGACTGAAAGCAGGCTGTGGATTTTCACTTTCCTACCTCTGATTAATAATTGGGTGAGTGAAAATGCATGTAGTCTACACAAATGCTTTGGCTGGGAATTAAACTCCGTCAGCCTTGGTGAGAAGCAGGCAACGTGACTACAGAGCCAACACGGCCCCTTCTTAGTACTGTGTTAATGATAATAATAATAATAATGTTGGTTTATCGTCGGTTGTAGGAGCCCACTAAGAAACGGTTTTTGAAATTCAATTGTAAGTGAGTTTTTTCGGCCCTTTGGCTTTGAGCATGGAAAATAGCTAGCCTTGGTGTATACTTAATTTGTTTTCTTTTTTGTTTAATGTTCTTTTTTAAACTTTATGTGTTGCTTTTCGTGTACGTGTGTGTCAATATTGGTTTTAACTGAAAATGGAGAGCTTTGGTATATATAGATTCAGAGTGGATTTATTACTAATCATCTAACTTTTGTCGTCAAATTTCGCCATCACATAGAAACTGGTTCCTATTGTTGTATGGTTTTCACCTCCAGATTTGGTCATATGGGTGATATCGTGTCTGATTAGAGTTAGTTTCACTCGCGGTCACAAGGTGTCTCTACACTTGTATGAGTAGTTCTTATTTAAGTGTGGGTGGACATACTGATTCTAAGATGGTATTTTAGCCTATTTTCATTTATGAAAAAATAGGCTTATGAAATCACCTTTTGTCCGTGTGTCTGTCTGTGTATAAGTGTGTGTGTGTGTGTGTGTGTGTGTGTGTGTGTGATGGTGTCCCCCCTAATAACTTCTAAACAGCTGGAGCGATTTCAATGAAATTCGGTAAGTTCATAGCACGATTTCGGACGACCCCGACCGTGCACTTCAGATTTTGTTACGTCTCACCAAATCAACATGGAATATTTTACGGTGATAAAGGGTACTACTAGATGATCACCTATAAGACTTTAAAAACCGGATAACTACAAAACGAATATGGTGGCCAAGCGAAGTCGAAAATTTTAAATAGACCTTTCTCGCGATTTAATGATCCAAACGCAATGAAACTTGGTCCAGGAAATATTTATACACATTGTATGCACTGGTATCTAATTTAGTTAAATTGCTTACATAACCTCAAATTGGCGGCTGTGCAAATTTTAAAATTAAGTTTTTATTTCTTGTGTCGTAATCATGCAATCGAAGAGAAAGTTTGAATAATGAACCTACGCAATAATTTCCCTTTAATGGTACATGACTCTATGGCCTATAGATATAACCATCCAACACAGCGACCATCCGAAATATTAATATGGATCTCAATATCTACGAATCTATTACAGCAATCAAACTGAAATTTTAATGTTCATAGGAGCTATGAACATACGTTCACCCATAGGACTTTCAATAACCTGGTAATCACAAATCTAACTTGGCGGCGACGCGAAGTATAAATATTCACATGGTCGTTTCTCGCAATTTAACCATCCGAGTAGCTTGCCACGGTGGGTGAGTGGTTATAGTGTCGGACTACCAACCCCAAGATTGCAGGTTCGCCCCTGGTCGTGGTAAGTGATTTTTGAATGCGACAAAAATCACGACACTCATGTCATACGTTGTTGGCATGTTAAAGAACCCATTTGAATTCAGTAGGCCGTGTTCAATGGCAAAATTAATCTCGGGATTTTCCGCCAACACAAAGTTCCTCCATTCTCTACTTGAAAGCGCTGTAGTGACCAGGAGTTTAGATATCTAACCTCCTTGACTTTCATAGCGTTCAAAGGAACGACGAAATTCTACATGCAAGCTACCCTCTGGGTGTCAATTAACAAAGCTTGCATCAGGCACCCGAGGCCATACGATATTATTATTATTATTATTACCATCCGAGTGCAGTGACACTTGGTGCAGTAAATCCTCATGCAAATTTTACTCCATTGGCATCTATTTTTTTTTTCAATTGTTTCCATAACCACAAGATGGCAGCAGTGTGAAATTTTAAAACCTTGATTTTACTTGTAGTGTCCTAATCATGCGATTGAAGTTTGAATACTACACGTATACAATAATCTTCATGTAACATTACATAACTCTAAGACCTACATTTACAAAAATCCAACGTGGCGACCATCCGCAATATTTAGTCGGTTCTCAATATCTACGAATCTATTACGGCAATCAAACTGAAATTTTGTATGTTGATAGAGGCAATTAACATAGGTAGGATATATGAAAATAGGCTGCATAGTTCTTAACGGAACTACTTGTTGAATGTCTCATAGATGAACTTCCAGTAGTGACCTTTATTTCCGTACAAAATTTCTGGGTGATACCGGTAATAGTTTCAGAGATATAGAATGCCGGTGAAATATTTCGCACAGCCGCCATCTTGAGGTTATGTAAACAATTGAACGAAGTTAGAAGTCGGTGCATTACAATGTGTATAAACATATACTGTACCAAATTTCATTGCGTTTGGTTGGTTAAATCGCGCGAAACGTCCATTTAAAAGTCGCAACTTCGCTTGGCCACCATGTTGGTTTTTTTAGTTACCAGATTTTCAGAAGTCATACAGGTGAACTTCTAGTAGTTCCCTTTATCCCCGTACAAAATTCCAGGGTGATATCAGGAATAGTTTCGGAGATATTGAATGCTGGTGAAATATTTCGCACAGCCGCCATGTTTGAATGGTGAGACGTTACCCCATTTGAAGGGCACGGTCGGGGTTGTCCGGAATAGCAATATGAAGTTACCGAGTTTCATTGAAATCGCTCTAGCTGTTTAGATATTATTAGGGACACACACACACACACGGATCACACACATACAGACAGACACACGGACAAAAGGTGATCTCATAAGCCATTAATATTTCATAAATGAAAATAGGCTAAAAAATGCCAAGAGCCATCAGAGGTTACCATGACAACGCTACTAAATTGATGAGAGATGAGCCATCAGAGGTTGCCATGACAACGCCATTGCACGAGATCACATTCAATATTCCATCTGACTCTGTGGAAGCGGCTTTGGTGACGCAACTGGTAGCATGCTGAACTTCTATGCCCAAGGTCACGGGTTCAAAGCCGGCCAAAGTCGTCGGATTTTCTAAGAGCGCTAAAAATCCCTCAGTATGCTTTCCATCGGAGGGGAAGTTCCAACGTTCGTTGCGAGTTGCTGGTTACGGTGACATCTGGTTGCCAAGTTCAGAGCTAGGTGTTGTTGACGGTAGTATTTGGTAGCAAAATTAGAAACTACTACTTGAAATTGACGGTCTGCAGTACTTACCTGAATAAAAGACTAATACTGCAATCACAATTAACACCGTTTATCAGACCGATTCTACACTCACCCAAAGTACACGGGGTTACATGACCACGTTGTCGCAGCCCCTAAACTGAGGAACCACCAACATCTCTGCGGGAGATAAAATTTTGCGTGAAGAAGTAACAGACCGTTCGATAGTTAAACATCAGTGTCGAAATCTTGCATATGGACAGTGTGACCACAAGTATAACAAGTAGTTCCGTGAAGAACTATACAGCCTATTTTCATATAACCTACTCATGTTAATTGCCTCTATCAACATACAAAATTTCAGTTTGATAGTTGTGATAGATTCGTAGATATTAAGAACCATCTAAATATTTCAGATGGTCGCCAGGTTGGATTTTAGCCTACTTTCGATTTTTGCAAAAAATGAAAGTAGACTTATGAGATCAACACAGGGCGAAAAAAGTGTGTCTGTCTGTGTGTGTGTATGTGTGTGTGTGAGTCTGTGTGTGTGTGTGTATGTGTGTGTGTGAGTCTCTGTGTGTGTGTGTGTGTGTGTGTGTGTCTGTGTGTGTGTGAGTGTGTGTACTCTGAATGTCTGTCCCCCCCTATCAATTCGAACACGGTGAATGCGAATTGAACGAAATTTGGTACAAAGGTAGCACTAGCAAAGGACACCTCAGTGTCATGTTTTATATCGCCGCCATCTTTACTAAATATGAATGGCGGCCACTCAAACGTTCAAAACGTAAAATCAAATAACGACTAACCAAATCATCCGATCTCTAGCAAATTTGGTAACAACATACCTTCGTATAGGATGCGTCTTGTGACCAAACTACAAGGTCGTCCGCCATACCATTTCAGGATGGCGGCCGTGCGAATTATGCAAACTTTATAATCCATATCATGGGACCCACCAGTTCCGATTATCGTGCCGAGAATCGTTTTAACTGTTCTAAAGGAAGAGGCACGTTCGAAATTAAAAGTTTATTTTGTAATACTATAGTGCATACGTGATTTTAAAAAGCTGAACTGATTCAGTAATAAGACAAGATGGCAGCGGATATCTTGTGCCTGACTTATATTTCACTAATTTGAGTATTGAATGCAATATAGCGTACTGATAAAAAATAAATAAACTTTGTATGAAATGCTTTATATATAAATAATATACTCCAGTGATGAAATCGTTTAGTATAAATCATTATTTGCTAACAAGTTCTATGTAAGTCATTTTAAATAGAACGATATTCGTTGACACAATTAGCTCAGTGGTAGAGCGATAGCCTGTCGCTCAGATGCCTATGGTTCAAACCCGATCAGAGCTAGGTTTTTTGCTTGACATGTTATATGTTTATTGTTTTGTAATGACTCAGATGTTTTAAAATTAAGCGTTATATTGTGCAAATTATGGTGTAAAATATATATTTAATTAAAACATAATTCGCCAGCAGATTTACTCGAGACATCTAGCTGCCAAAAAGGTAACTTCCAGATTTTATTGAAAAGTTTCTTCTTCTGGCCGCTAGAATGCACTCGCTCTGTTAGGATTATATTGTTCGATATTTCACCACTAGATGTCCCGACTAGTCTACGTGGGGATCCATTGATTACTATACCATTATCATTCTATGCGCATCGAATTTGAAGAATGACAAGTTGATACTACGATACATTTTAACTTTTTATTTTAAAGGGTTTGTAACAGCCTATTTTGCGTTACTTGAAAATGTTATTAAGCGTTATATTGTCCACATTATGGTGTAAAATATATATTTAATTAAAACATAATTCGCCAGCAGATTTACTCGAGACATCTAGCTGCCAAAAAGGTAACTTCCAGATTTTATTGAAAAGTTTCTTATTCTGGCCGCTAGAATGCACTCGCTCTGTTAGGATTATATTATCGAAAATATCCACATAGTTTGTATACACACGTCTCTGTAGGGTCATGGAAAGATTTGTTAATTCAATTAGGGTTGTGAAAGCCATGCACAACCAGACGTGTAAAGACATGCCTCAACTCAAAGTTGGATGTTGCCCACGGCAGGTCGTAATAATAATAATGTTATTGGTTTTACATCCCTTTTAACTACTGCTGCTTTTAGAGACACCGGGGTGCCGGAATTTTGGCCCGAAGGGGATCTTTAACGTGCCAGTAAATGTACTGACACGGCTCCCTCGCATTTGTGCACCCTCAAATGCCAGCTGACTGCGCCAGGATACGAACCTGCAACCTAGGGCCCAGCAAGCGAGAACGTTACCGCTGAGCCACGCCGCCAGTCCGGTCGATTATGTCTCCAGATCCATAACATTCTTGATATACTTCTTATCTTTCTTTCTTCAATGATGGTAGCAGTTTTTATCTAGGTCGTGGCGTTTGGTAGAGGTAAATCGTTTCTAAGGTCTTCAACAAAGAATAGTTCTATTATACTCTTTGATAATAACAACGAGTTATAACTATACTCATACATTTAGGAGAAAGTAGGCTATATGTTCTTTACTGAACATCTTGTTTATTTTTGTACTATTACATTAAGATTGTGTACGTCTGATATTCAAACTTCAATCGCATGTTTAGAACCCAAGAAGTAAAAACGAGATTTTAAAAATTCGCACAGCTGCCATCTTGTGATTATGCAAACAATTGAAAGAAATTAGATGTCAGTGGATTAACATTTGTATAAGCATTTAACATGCAACGTTTCACTGCACTCGGATAGTTAATTCGCGAGAAACGTCCATTTAAATATTTATACTTCGCGTTTGCGCCATGTTGGATTTGTGCTCACTAGGTTACTGAAAGTCTTATAGATGAACTTATGTTCATAGCCTCTATGAACATTTAAAAATCAGTTTGATTGCTCCAAAGATTCGTAGATATTGAGAACCGTCTAAATATTTCGGATGGATCGCCATTTTGGATTGTTATATGTATAGGCCATAGAGTTATGTACCATTCGAGGAAAATTATTGTCTAGGTTCATTATTCAAACTTTCACTTCGATCGCATGATTACGACACAAGAAATAAAAACTTAATTTTAAAATTTCGCACAGCCGCCATCTTGTGGTTATGTAAACAATTGAACTAAATTAGATGCCAGTGCATCACAATATGTAAAATCATTTACTGTACCACATTCACTTCCCTCAGAGAGTTAAATTACGAGAAAAGTCTATTAAAATGTTTCAACATCGCTTGGCCGCCATGTTCGTTTTGTACTTTACAGGTTCATGAAAGTTACATAGATAAACTTATATCAGTACCCTTTATCAGCGTACCCAATTTCAAGGTGATATCTGTAATAGTTTCGGAGATATAGAATGCCTGTGAAATATTTCGCACAGCCGCCATTTTGAGGTTATGTAAACAATTGAACTAAATTAGACTCCAGTGCAATACAAATTGTATAAACATTTGCTGTACCCAGTTTTATTACGTTTGGATAGTTAAATGGCGAGAAAAGTCTATTTAAAATTATCAACTTCGCTTGGCCGCCATGTTGGTTTTGTAGTAACCAGGTTTTTGATAGTCTCATAGGTGAAATTCTATTAGTGCCCTTCATCACCGTACACAATTTCAGGGCGATTTCGGTAATAGTTTCGGAGATACTGAATGCTGGTGAAATATTTCGCACAGCCGCCATGTTGGATTGGTGAGACACAATAAAATTTGAAGGGCACGGTCGGAGTCGGCCAGAATAGTGCTATGATCTTACCGAGTTTCATTGTAATCGCTTCAGCCGTTTAGAAGTTATTAGGACACACACACACACACACACGGACAAAAGGTGATCTCATACGCCTTTTTTTTTTTTTTTTTCATAAAATGAAAATAGGCTAAAAATGGACCCCAAATGGGGAGAAGGTTGCCGTCTCCATGAGACAATAAAATCTCTATCTCTATATACAGGGCTATTACAAATGATTGAAGCGATTTCATAAATTCACTGTAGCTCCATTCATTGACATATGGTCACGACTCACTACAGATACGTAGAAAAATTCATAAAGTTTTGTTTGGCTGAAGCCGCACTTCAGGTTTCTGCCGCCAGAGCGCTCGAGAGCGCAGTGAGACAAAATGGCGACAGGAGCCGAGAAAGCGTTTGTCGTGCTTGAAATGCACTCACATCAGTCAGTCATAACAGTGCAACGACACTTCAGGACGAAGTTCAACAAAGATCCACCAACTGCTAACTCCATTCGGCGATGGTATGCGCAGTTTAAAGCTTCTGGATGCCTCTGTAAGGGGAAATCAACGGGTCGGCCTGCAGTGAGCGAAGAAACGGTTGACCGCGTGCGGGCAAGTTTCACGCGTAGCCCGTGGAAGTCGACGAATAAAGCAAGCAGGGAGCTAAACGTACCACAGCTGACGGTTTGGAAAATCTTACGGAAAAGGCTAAAGCAGAAGCCTTACCGTTTACAATTGCTACAAGCCCTGACACCCGATGACAAAGTCAAACGCTTTGAATTTTCGGCGCGGTTGCTACAGCTCATGGAAGAGGATGCGTTCTGTGCGAAACTTGTTTTCAGTGATGAAGCAACATTTTTTCTTAATGGTGAAGTGAACAGACACAATGTGCGAATCTGGGCGGTAGAGAATCCTCACGCATTCGTGCAGCACATTCGCAATTCACCAAAAGTTAACGTGTTTTGTGCAATCTCACGGTTTAAAGTTTACGGCCCCTTTTTCTTCTGCGAAAAAAACGTTACAGGACACGTGTATCTGGACATGCTGAAAAATTGGCTCATGCCACAACTGGAGACCGACAGCGCCGTCTTCATCTTTCAACAGGATGGTGCTCCACCGCACTTCCATCATGATGTTCGGCATTTTTTAAACAGGGAATTGGAAAACCGATGGATCGGTCGTGGTGGAGATCATGATCAGCAATTCATGTCATGGCCTCCACGCTCTCCCGACTTAAACCCATGCGATTTCTTTCTGTGGGGTTATGTGAAAGATTCAGTGTTTAAACCTCCTCTACCAAGAAACGTGCCAGAACTGCGAGCTCGCATCAACGATGCTTTCGAACTCATTGATGGGGACATGCTGCGCCGAGTGTGGGAGGAACTTGATTATCGGCTTGATGTCTGCCGAATCACTAAAGAGGCACATATCGAACATTTGTGAATGCCTAAAAAAAACTTTTTGAGTTTTTGTATGTGTGTGCAAAGCATTGTTAAAATATCTCAAATAATAAAGTTATTGTAGAGCTGTGAAATCGCTTAAATCATTTGTAATAATATATATTTGTATAATATAAAAAGATGAAAGTTCGCCTTGCTACGGTAATGGAGTAGGCCGTACAGCCAGTGTCTCTACGCCGAGTGTAGGACGGCGGAAAATAACCCGACCTCCTAGGGGGCCAACGGCTATGGGCAGAGGAGGCCCTTTAGGTAAGTGCTGGACCCATCAGTGGAGGAAATGCCACTGAAATTCAGCACGCAGCTTCTGTTCTTCAGGTTAGGGGCGGCTGCAGAAGGCGTCTGTACTCCAGTTTAGGGCGGCCTGAAATAAACTCTGGGGCTTACAACTCCAGTTTTAGCACTGAGGAGTGAGCTATGCTCACCCTCCCAACTATCTTCAACTGAAGGCATGATGGAAACACTTTCGGTAACGACTACTCCAGGAGGTAGCCAGAAACTGAAATCCTCCACCGCCTTGAGCGGTGCAACCAGGCCATCGAACTCTGGAGAGCCTGGAACATCGTGTAGGGAAGAGCCGGAGCTTCCCAGAACCACAACACGAAAGTTACGAATCAAGCGCAAACACTGGCTTGGATCGCTGAACATCAATACGCTTCTGAAAGCAGGGAAATTAAAACAACTAATTAACGTTTTGGAAGACCGGAACATCTGCATATTGGCACTGCAAGAGACCAGATTCCTCGATGAAAACCTA
The DNA here is from genome assembly GCA_946902985.2 of Meconema thalassinum. Classification (NCBI taxonomy): domain Eukaryota; kingdom Metazoa; phylum Arthropoda; class Insecta; order Orthoptera; family Tettigoniidae; genus Meconema; species Meconema thalassinum. Next base: position 568,154,969 of record OX336388.2, on the reverse strand, counting down.
ATAGATTCATAACAGTTCCGAATCTACAAGGGAAAACCAGCGATAAAGAACAACTCCAACATAACGATCTTAGGGACAGCTTTTGTAGTCAAAAGGAACATAATGGTTCCATCATTAATTTCACTTCACCTTCAGAGAGGATCTCGCTCCTCTCATTTAGGTCTGGAAATAAAGCCTACACAATTATTAATGCGCACGCCCCAATAAATGAAAATAATAGGAAAGACCCAGAAAAGGTGGACGACTTTTGGGAAACTCTCGAAGACTCAGCTTCTAAAATCCCTCAATACCACGTAAAAATCTTGCTCGGTGACTTCAATGTTCAGGTGGGCGGAGTAAAGAAGTATAGACAAATCGTGGGTGACTACCCTGCACATAGAAGAATGAATAAAAATGATGAAAGACTTATCGCATTCCGTAGACAATTCAACCTTAAATTGATGTCCACATACTCCAAAGCCCTCCCACGGAAAAAGAAAACTTGGGTGTCTTCTAATAAAATGCTAGGGGAGTTCCAGATCGATCATGTGGCAATAACAACCCGAAATCGAAACAAATACTAAATGAAAAAGTGAGGAAGAGTGCCAACATCGACTCCTGTCAGAGATCAAAGTAAGATTCCACCCAAACCCAGAGCCACCAAGAAGCCTAGAATCAATCTAGAGACACTGAAGCAGAACAAATGCAGATGGAATCCACCGCCTTATGGATGAAATATGGAGAACTGAAAAGATCCCTAATGACTGGAATTGTGCACTCATACACACGCTCCATAAGAAAGGTAACCGCATGGATCCAAACAACTACAGAGGGATCTCTTTACTTCCAATCGCCTATAAGATACTCTCTAAGGCCTTGATGATCACAGAGTTGAAAAACAGGCTGATCATCTCATTGGAGAATACCAAGCTGGTTTCCGAAAAGGGAGGTATGCGCGGAGCAGATATTCAACCTGAATTGCATCCTGCGAACAAGAGCGATAAGGAGCCAGAACACCATGGTCACATTTGTCGACTTCAAGAAAGCATAAGACTCTATTGACAGGCAAACCTTATTCAGTGCCTTGGAGGAGTTTGGAATTGACAAGAAACCCAGGGAAATCATAAAGCTAACCCTGACCGACACCATCTCTAAAGTTAAGTTCTTCGGAGAAGTCTCTGATTCGTTTGAAATACAGACAGAGGTTAGGCAAGGAGACGGATTATCCCCCTTCCTCTTCACATCGTACTAGAAAAAATAATGAAAGCATGGGAAGAAGCTCTGAAGGTGGAAGGAATAAGCGGAGTACACCTTGGAAGGAAAGGACAGAACCTAGAAATCAAGTGTTTAGCTTTTGCGGATGACCTTGCCCTCTTAGACAAAATCCGGGAAGACGCTCAAAAGATGCTGGAGATCCTGCATGAAATCGCCTAAAAAGCGGGTCTTTAAGTTTCTTATGAATAGACGGAATATAGAGAGTACAGGCACCAACACGAGAGGTATATGAAGGTAACGCATGGGAAAATTAAAAGAACAGAGAAATTAAAATACCTGGGAGAATGGATCCAACCCAACGGACTGGATAAAGAGGCAAACAAGGGAAGAGCCAGAAAATTAGACCTGGCCTACATGGTAACACAGAACAGGTATAACAAACGGTCAATATCATACAAGGCCAAAATCCGACACTATAACTCAGTCATAAAACCAGAAGGATTGTACGCTTCAGAGTGTCTAATTTTAAATTAAAAAAAGGGCAGCAGCAAGAACTCGAGAAAAAGGAAAGGAAGATTCGAGGAAAATTCTGGGACCTCAGAAGACTTCTGATGGAACTTGGAAGAAGAGGAAAAACGAGGAGCTCTACAAGTGTTATGAAAAAAACCCGGACACATTGCGGAAAAGAAGGCTGAAATTCTATGGACACCTGGTAAGATTGGACGAGAACCGACTAACCAAAAAGATCTGCAAATACATCATGGGATTAAAGGACACCTCTAAGTGGGTAGAAGAGGTCAAGAGGGATGCAGCAGAAATTGGAATTACTCCAGAGTTGATCCACAATAGAAGTGAGTTTAAAAGAAAGGTCGACAGTTAAAAATCATTTGTAGAGAAACCAAGGAGGAGAGAAAGATAAGGAGCGAAAGAATGAAGAGTTTCTGGGAAGAAAAGAGAAGAAAGGCCAAGAAGCCTTAAGTTCTATGTGGTCCTTACTTGGCCAAATTCAAAAGAAGCAGAAGAAGAAGAAACTATTGAAAGAATGTAAGCCGGTAGCCATGGCAACAGAATCTCAGAGGACCATCTATTTCTGTAAGACGAAATGCAATTCCATTTAAGTTATTACATTACTGTGAAGTTGGCAAACGCCTATAAGGTTATCACGGAACCAAATTAAGCTATAAAATTCATCGATACGTATAATGCGCTTAAGGGGGTCAAGCGGTACACTAGAAATCTTTCACGCGATGTTCACGTGTGGGTGTGGTAAGAAAGGTATTTTATATCCCTGTATATCGCTGTATTTATTATATAAGGTTCATTCAAACAGTAACGAGCCGGTGGCTGGTATGCGCAAACCAGTGACGACATCGGCTAATCGTGGCGTGTGTAACGAGGTGTAGTTCCGACCAGAGCGTGGAAGGCCACAGCCTGTCGCTAGAAGGCACTCGTGTACGTCACGTGACGTTACAAAGCGAGCAGCAGCATGCATCAATCGTCCAACCAAGACCAAGACAGTAGGCCATTCGACATGCTTCCTGGTGTGGTTGAAGACTGTGGGGCACCCATTGGGCACACACTTTCCGCAAGTGCAGTCGTTCCTTCATGATGGTGTGCACACTTCCGATGCTCAATCCGACCACGGCGGCTATGACGTTCACTGTCACTCGGCGGTCCTGGGTAATGAGTGCATCAACCAGCTGGACGTTGTCATCGGTAATGCAGGGGGGTGCCCCAGACCGGGCATCATCGGCTAACAACACCCGTCCTTCCCTGAAGCGCTTGTGCCACGCCTTGATCCTTGCAAGGGACATGCAGTGTTCGCCGTACACTTGTGACATTCGGTGATGAATGTCCGTTCCCCCTACTCCTTTCGCTGTCAGAAACCGAACAACACCTCTTTGCTCTTCGTTTGATGCCTCCATGTCACTGTTTGCAATGCGACCGGCAGCGTTGGAGATTGATGCAGGCTGCTGCTCGCTTTGTATCGTCACGTGACGTGCACGCGTGCCCTCTAGCGACGGGCTGTGATCTTCCACGCTCTGGTCGGAACCACACCTCGTTACACACGCCACGATTAGCCGATGTCGTCACCGGTTTGCGCATTCCAGCCTCCGGCTCGTTACTTTTTGAACGCACCTTATATTATTATCATTATTATTAGTCTGTTTGTATGTCTGTCTGTCTGTCTGTCTGTCTGTCTGTCTGTCTGTTTGTTTGTTTGTTTGTCTGTCTGTCTCTGGACAACGTTGTGTCCTTATTACTCAAGAACGGCTGGGTGGATCAACGTAATATTTGATACAGATATCCATCAGAAGCACCACACTAATCATTGATGTTGTAATCTATCAATTCTTGCCACAAGATGGCTTCACCCAGAGAAGCCATTTGTAACTTTGAAGATACAAAAATTAAATAAAAATGAATATTCTGCCTCATAAATGGCCTTTCTTTAAAATTTAAACAAACTGACATAATTAGTACTGTAATTGAACAAATCCACCTTATCGAAACTCTTCTCATCTCCGGGCGTGTGCAGATATTCTGAAAGGACTGGCTCGTACATAGGCCTTACCAAAACCTCCTATAAATTAATAAAGATGAAGGAAGGTTTACATGCATCTAACTAAAAAGAAACTATCCAATTTAAATTTACTTTATATTCTGAAGCTGCATCATGCAAGAAATTGATTAATATAAGAAAAAGAGTGACACACAAGAAATGCAATTAAAACTATATAATATAATATAATAATAATAATAATAATAATATTTAGGCCTTTAAAGATTTATTATTTGTTTTTCACATTACCGGTAATGCCGTCGTCTGCCCAATATGTCCATTTCATCACCACTTTGAAGCTGGTCAGCCATGCCATTATGGTTTACCGCCATGAAGGTCTTCTTCAACTTAGCACAGTTATCTTGATGGGTATTAGCCCTACTATGATTGTGGCATTACAGCCAGAACCCAATCACGTGGTACCCTCCATACTAAAACAAATCGGAGTCTTCAAGCTTTTTTCTTTCCGTATAAACACGAACCACTCCTCAAGAGAGACGGCACCCTCCACAACTCAACCAGTCATCTCAAAGTCCAGAGAGACAATCCCTTCCGCAGTGCATCCAGTAGCTTGCTACCACACGTCTGAAACCCACAGCTCCTTCCAGGAAGTCTTATTGTCATACGCCTGCTTGTCCATTCCACTCCTAGCAAGGCCCCCTGGCTGCTTCCTCCTCACCCTCCCCGGGGTAAGCGAGCATACCTGCTCGAGACAATAGCGTCCATAAATGCTGCCTCCTGTACCTGTGACCAAAACATGAACCTGACTCCTGGTTCAGTGGTCTGAACAATATTAATAAACTTTCTTAGACAACATACGATTAGAGCTAGCTTCAGAATCTCGTCAAAAGTGACCTAGAATACATTGAATAATTAATAATAAAAAGTATTCGTATATGATAATAGTAATAATAATAATAATGACACTGCGTCTACTGCAGACGTGTCCAATGCAATTGAACACGTTGCCAACACGATAACATGATATAAAGAAATAATAAACCCACTAGCCTACATTAAAACTGTCATGGGGGACTCATAAAATATAGGTTACAGAACGCCCCCTTGCTTTTAATTCATTTGGTCCTATACCATAGAATAAAAAGCAATCCTTTTAGGCATGACTTCCCTTCCAAAATCCTAACTCCTTCCTTCCACAAATATATACACAATCAACAGGGCTACTAGGATATGTACATCCTCAGATTGGAAATATTGTAAATCCCTAGCACCCTGCCGTCCTTTGTAAGGAGCTCGTACGCACAGGCCCCTAATTTCCGTGCAATTTCATACGGTCCTTCATACAAATGAAAAAATTTACTCACCAATTTCTGGTCTGCGGACGAGACATGAGGCACCCTCAAAAGCACAAGGTCACCTACATCTAACTTATCTCCTGCCCGCTTCCCTTGCTGCTTCTGCCGTTTCTTACTGGCCTTACATAAATATTCCCCAGCTAACCTGATACTTAAATCTCTGGGTACGGCCTCCCCTGTCCTCAAACCCAAAATCATGGCAAGTTCGCTGACAGGCTTCCTGCCCAGCTGGACTTCTATGGGAGTGCGACCCGTGCTCTCGTGTTTAGTTACATTGAGCCAACGCTCAACGTCCTCAAGCATCGAAAACCAGGCATTATGTCGCTCACTCACATAAGTCCTAAACATGCGCCCTAGTTCTCTCATTACTCTCTCAGACATGTTTCCTTGGGGATACCTAATAGAGGAATACGTACACTGTATTCCCAGTTCACTCAACTTGGTCCTCCATATCTTCGAGGTGAACTGAGAACCGTGGTCTGAGAGTATTCGGAGTGGCTTACCAAACTCCGGAACATATTTCCCCAGTATGCAATTTACACAACCCCTCCCCGTGGCCTGTCTTAGGGGATAGAGCTTAACATACTTAGAAAAGGCATCAACAACGACAAACACATATTGGTAGCCATACTGAGACTTCACCAACGGCCCATAGAGGTCAACACACACCAACTCACCTGGTTTCTGAGTTAAAACAGCCTGCCTTGGCCCTTCTAAATACCTTGTGGGGTGCTTGCACTTCTGACACAACTCACATGTTGCTAGGGTTTTTCTGACTTCCCTGCCCATGTTTTTCCAGAAGAAGTTCTCCTGAATAGCACCCAACACCTTCTCTGCACCATAGTGGCCTAACTCATTATGATAAAACCAGATAATATCATACCTCAAAGACTTAGGAACCCACACGCACCATCTCTCGCCAAAGCATTTCCTAGTTAGCAAGTCGTTAACTAGCCTGAATTCCTTATTACCCCTCTTAGCAATGCTCATATGTTCCATTTCCTCGAGTTCCCGATAAATGTCCTGAATCTCCTCGTCCTTGCATTGTTCCTCTCTCATTTTACCCAACTTTAACCTCTCCCCGTCCCTATCTGACATTCTAGTTACACAGACCAAAATTCCTTCCTCTCTCCTAGCTTCAACTCCCTCCCCAGCAATTTCCGGGTGGCGACTCACAAAATCCGCGAATTCGTTTTCTGACCCTTTTACATGAAATATATCAAAATCGTACTCTTGGATCGCCAATATCCACCTAGAAAGCCGGTTCGAGGTTATCCTACATGTCCTAAGAAACGTAAGTGCGTTATGGTCTGTATAGATTAGGAATTTCCGGCCAAGCACATAGGTCCGGAACTTGCCTAGCGAATACACAATGGCTAGCAATTCCTTCTCACTAGTAGTGTATCTTTTCTCCGCGGAATTTAGACCTCTACTAGCAAGTGACACGATGCCTAGATTACCATCCCCATCCTTTTGACAAAGCACCCCTGCTAAACCTAAGTCGCTAGCATCTGTCATCACTATATACTGACTATCCTGCCCGGGGTACCTAAGTGTGACAGCATCCCTAAAACCCTCTTTAAGTTTGATGAATGCCTCATCGTGTTCCGTTTCCCAAATCCACTTAGAATTCTGTTTAAGTAACCCGCTAAATGGCCCGCACAGCTGCGAATACCGCAGTACAAACCTCCTGAAATAATTACATACCCCCAGAAAAGAGCGAAGTTGTTTGACGTTACGTGGTGTCCGAGTGTTGATTATGTTGTCTAATTTCGACCCTTCTGGCGTAACCCCCTGTGGTGTAATAGTGTGGCCTAAAAACGTGATCTGTTGTGCACAAAAGGTCGCCTTCTTAAGTTTCACTGTGAACCCGGCCCGATGCAACTTCCCCAAAACGATTCTAAGGTGTTCCATGTGTTCCCCAAATGTACGTGATGCGATGACTAAGTCATCGATGTAACTGGCTGTGAAATCCCCTGTGTCGTGTCCCAGAGCGATGTTAAGTGCGCGAATGAGCCCAGCTGACGATGTTTTCATACCAAAAGGAATCCGTGTAAATTGTAACAGCTGGTTTTTGTAACAAAAAGCCGTGAATTGCCTATCCTCCTTCCGTAAGGGTACCTGCCAAAAACTAGCACTCAAATCTAATGTGGACAGCCATTCTTTACCCCCAAATCTCTGAACTAAATCCTCAGTAGTTTCCGGTCGCTGATGATCCGGCGCAATGCGTTTATTAGCTTGTCTTGCATCCAAACATAGCCTAACTGACCCATCCTTCTTAATCACTACTACCAACGGATTGACATACTGGCTCCTACTGAATTCGATCACCTCATCGTTTAGCATCTGCGAAATGACATCATCTACTGCTTTGACATGGGCGTGTGGTATCGGGTATCTAACACCATTAAAACTAGACCTATCGGTGATCTCGAAACTATGCTCGTAAACATGTGTCCTACCAGGTTTGTCAGAGAACACCTCACTGTGGTCTCTCAAGACCTCTAACAACTGAGCCTTCTGCTCTACCTCCAACATGGTATCTTCCACAACACTTGAAAATTCGCCTTCACGCTCCTCTTCCACTACCTTACTACAACTTTGAATATCCTCTGATACCATGTCGCTACTAACCTCACTGACTTCTTCCTCTTCATTTAAAACCTGGACACACACTGATATACTCACAAAAGTTCCCGAGTCCACCTGATAACTCAGACTAATCGTATCAAAATTCTCACCCCACTTGAATCTCACCTTAGATTCACCGTAATCAAGCTTACACATCTGACTGCTTAACCAATCCGCACCCAATATGACAGGATACACTAAATTCGCGACCACTAGAAAACTCTGACGACCACATTTCTCATCAATGTACATAGGTGCGACAACCTGTCTACGCACTCTCTGTGACTTAGTCCCAACAGCAGACAATATAAATATATTGGACACAGGAATCTCCTCTATGGCTTCTCCTTTACTCTTAACCTCATCATAAAAGCCTGCCTTAATGCAAGAACACATGCTCCCTGAGTCCAATAAGGCATCGACGACTTGACCCCATATCTTCACCTTAATCACAGGACTGATCAACGTAGGCTCACATCTCTCCTGCATAACCTCAACCTGGTCATCTAACAATTCCTTTCTAACATCAAGGTCGTATTCTATCTTCTTCAACACATGAACTGGAATACTGGGATGGGACCCTCTATCTGACCGTCTTAAAGAGCCCTGTTCCCGTTTAAATTACTCGGCTGAGCTGGCTGTCTCTCTTCTTCACGCCCCCTATTCTCTAACTGCCTTTGTTCCCCAGGTCCCCGATTTTCTGCCTGCCTCTGTTCTCCGCGCCCCCTATTCCGAAAATACCCTTGGTCACCCCTATCCCTATTTACAAAATTTCCTCTATCATTCCTCACAAAGTTACCTGGCCTATCAATATTCCTACGCTCATAATGCCTATTCCCTTCCTCCTGATACCCCTGATCGTAATTTCCTTCCCTTCCCTGTTCTTGCCTTTTGCCTCCCATTCTACCCAAAGTATCAAACCTTTCTAACACACGTTCCATGTCCTTAATCGTATTTACATCCTGCATGACTACGGCCATCTTCACCTCATCAGAAAAATGACGGGCCATACGCCTAACAATATCACCTTCAGAAGAACTAGTGTCTAAATTCTGACTGATAAGGACATGTGTGAGGAAATACTCCGTCATGCTCACCCCCTGATTCGACTGATACCTCCCAAAAGAAATCTTGTCTCTTTCTCTTCCTTTAGTCTGTTCGTTCCAGAACTTTCCCTCAAACTTCTGCTTAAAATCTTCCAATCCCTGAAAACCTCCCCTAAAAACTTGATACCAAGATTTAGCCTCCCCCACAAAAGCTAATGATATGATTTCCTCAACAATATCCCAGTCTAAAGTCCCATCTTCTAACACTTTCGAAAACCTCTTCTGAACAACTTTAACAAACTCCATAGGGTTAAACTGCCTTCCACTAAATTTAGGTAAGTCAGATTCCCTATAGAAGTTACTATGTCCTACAGAGTGATTACAATTTTCCTTATTTGACTTGGCCTGATTCAGCTCTCTTCTTAATTTCAAATTTTCGCTCTCATTAAAGGATTTCAGTTCACTAATCTCCTTTTTTACACTCTTATCTACCATCGTTACTCTGGCTGAAGAAACCGCTAGCTCCTGTTCGAAAGACACCTGCTTATTTCTAATCTCAGTTATATCCTTCATCTCTTCCTCTACAACTATCAACCTCTCACTAACTTCTTTCGTGACAATGGCTACCTCATTACTCACCTCGCCTATCTGCTTATCAACAGTATCCATAATGCCCTGCCTCTGTAAGCTCATCTTCTTCTCAACTTGCTCGAATCTTTTATCTACCATCTCAATTCTACTGGCAATTTCCTGACGAATTTCCTTATAGCCTTTACTCATACTTTCTACAATCTTATTAATTTTGCTCTCTAAATCCGTACTTTGAATGTCTATCTTAGTACTAAATTCACTGCTTTGATTATTAATTTGAGTACTTAAATCACTACTCTGAGTATCCATTTTATTACTTAAATCACTTAGTTTACTACTGAATTTAGACATCATCTGCTCCATTAACTTGATCATCTGTGAGTTTTCCCCCAGCCCTACATTTTCCTCGTCACTATTCACTCCCATTCCTAACTCCTTGCTAGTTGCAACATCATCTTTCTCGGCCCCCTCACGTCCCTCCAACGTACCAGAAATCACATCCTTATCTGCCATTTTACTAAGAACTACTCTCGAATTTGTGGAATCTGACCGCTTATTGGTCTGCCTGTTTGACTGACTCCTGCCTCTTCTAGAATGACCAAGAGTGCTTCTGTCAACACTTCTAGATCTCAACTTTAATAAATCAGGCTCACTCTTATTACTTAGCATACCCTCCAAAATCACTGAACATATATACCCTTCCTAAAATACCCGATCAGATTTCACAAATTACCTGTGCGTACTGCCATACTATGCACCAGCCAGCCTTATTCACACTCCATAGTTGGGCGCCATTTGTAATCTATCAATTCTTGCCACAAGATGGCTTCACCCAGAGAAGCCATTTGTAACTTTGAAGATACAAAAATTAAATAAAAATGAATATTCTGCCTCATAAATGGCCTTTCTTTAAAATTTAAACAAACTGACATAATTAGTACTGTAATTGAACAAATCCACCTTATCGAAACTCTTCTCATCTCCGGGCGTGTGCAGATATTCTGAAAGGACTGGCTCGTACATAGGCCTTACCAAAACCTCCTATAAATTAATAAAGATGAAGGAAGGTTTACATGCATCTAACTAAAAAGAAACTATCCAATTTAAATTTACTTTATATTCTGAAGCTGCATCATGCAAGAAATTGATTAATATAAGAAAAAGAGTGACACACAAGAAATGCAATTAAAACTATATAATATAATATAATAATAATAATAATAATAATATTTAGGCCTTTAAAGATTTATTATTTGTTTTTCACATTACCGGTAATGCCGTCGTCTGCCCAATATGTCCATTTCATCACCACTTTGAAGCTGGTCAGCCATGCCATTATGGTTTACCGCCATGAAGGTCTTCTTCAACTTAGCACAGTTATCTTGATGGGTATTAGCCCTACTATGATTGTGGCATTACAGCCAGAACCCAATCACGTGGTACCCTCCATACTAAAACAAATCGGAGTCTTCAAGCTTTTTTCTTTCCGTATAAACACGAACCACTCCTCAAGAGAGACGGCACCCTCCACAACTCAACCAGTCATCTCAAAGTCCAGAGAGACAATCCCTTCCGCAGTGCATCCAGTAGCTTGCTACCACACGTCTGAAACCCACAGCTCCTTCCAGGAAGTCTTATTGTCATACGCCTGCTTGTCCATTCCACTCCTAGCAAGGCCCCCTGGCTGCTTCCTCCTCACCCTCCCCGGGGTAAGCGAGCATACCTGCTCGAGACAATAGCGTCCATAAATGCTGCCTCCTGTACCTGTGACCAAAACATGAACCTGACTCCTGGTTCAGTGGTCTGAACAATATTAATAAACTTTCTTAGACAACATACGATTAGAGCTAGCTTCAGAATCTCGTCAAAAGTGACCTAGAATACATTGAATAATTAATAATAAAAAGTATTCGTATATGATAATAGTAATAATAATAATAATGACACTGCGTCTACTGCAGACGTGTCCAATGCAATTGAACACGTTGCCAACACGATAACATGATATAAAGAAATAATAAACCCACTAGCCTACATTAAAACTGTCATGGGGGACTCATAAAATATAGGTTACAATGTAACTCTTCTCCGTACCTCTCATAAAAGGGGGCCCATGCTGAAATAGGCGTAGAAGGACGATACAAAGCTTATTTTCAGTCTCTCAATGTGAGAAACGAAACTTGAGGGTTCCCGAAAACTACATTTTAAGGCTCTAAAACCAACAGTTTCGGAGATATTCCCAGAAAACTAATTTCATTTAATAAACTAATTAAGGAACGCAAACCGGGACCAAATCAACAGGTTCTCAAGAGAAGACATCCAACTTTCCATCTATTTCTGTAAGAAGCAATGCCACTACACCTATTACATTTCTGTGAATGTTTGCAAATCGCTATAAGGTTATCACAGAACCAACTTGACTGTAAAATTCATCAATGCTCTTAAGGGGGTCAGGGGGTACCCTAGAATTTTTTCACGTGATTTACATGTGTGATATGTTGGACAGAATTATATATCCAAACAGCAAGATTATTTTCAAAAATTCATGAATTGAAATAGTACTTTTTGCGGCTATTAGGAATTTAGGCCATTGGAGACTAAAAAACCTGACTATTCATGCACCACAATGCAGTGTAGCCCATTCCGGCTCTCACGCCAAAATTAAAATTACTTGACAGATCCGGGATTCAATCTCAGACCTCCAAGGCGAAAGCTGAAAATGTTAGCCGCTAATACACGTGGTCGTCTAAATGATGTTTGTATTTTATGTATAATTTTATTTAACCTTCGGAAAATAACAGGTTTAACAGAAACCTATGTGACATTTTGGGTCTAATCTTATACTCTAATGCCGCTGCTGTTACCGGAGATTTTCAATCATTACCTCATGACGAAAGGTATAATGCGTAATATATTGCATGAAATATCTACTAGAATCGAAGTTTTATACTCTCCGTTAAGGTGTGTTCTACTACTGATATGTTGACGTTTATGTTTTATTAATCATAATGTCCTTATACTGCATTCTTTTATTGTTGACAGTGTCTACGTCTACCAGCTGTATTTTGTATTACAAAATACAATAACTTTTGCGTGATAATGCAGATTGTTCTATGAATGATATTTGCTTCTGTTATTCGGGTTATATTGTAATTGGTAATTATCCTTCTCTATGACTACGCTAATTTGTATTGGAACCGGATGTTAAATTATGAATTTAGTTGATAACATGTCAATAACATACGGTAATTAAACTACGATTATATATTATTATGCGATAATTTTCTACAAGAACCAAACAGTAAGTAATGATACTTTGCCATAAGAATAGCGGACCCCATTAAATCAAAAATAAACACTATCAGGAAAGTAATTGTGAGACTGAGTTCTCGAATAATTGTGCGTATACATCCCTTTTTACTATTGTTGCATTCTCCGCTACGTTATTGTACTCCACAGTACTGTACTTTTCGAATATTTACAGTGAGTTAATATTGAACTTGAGTAACATCAGAATCGAGGAGAACCATGTTCTAAACTCACTTAAGGGCAAAATGAATACACACTGCGAAATATATTGGCATGTATCTTTCTATAACATATAAAGACACCTCCCGGGCAACGCCGGGTACAATAGCTTATCATTAATAAAACTCTTCACCGTACTTCTAATAGAAGGGTGGGTATAGGGAAAAACCTTTCAAAATATATGCTAAAATAGGAGAAATATAAAATTTATCCTAGAAGGACGTCCAAAGCATATGTTGTGCTTCTCAATGAGACTCGAAAAATTCGGGAGTCTATAAAGGGTCTCCGAAAACCACATTTTATGGCCCTTAAATTAACAGTGTCTGTGATATTCCCAGAAAACTAACTTCACTCTGATAAACGTATGAAGGAATGCCAAGCCCCTAACCATGGCATCAGTAGCTCAATTGATAACGTCTGGTTATTAGTACCGTAGACTACTTCTGCTAGTGTTAAAAATGTGCATAAAGAGACGAAAAACAAAGTTAATTAAGCTCCAACTGTAAAATACTTTCTCGCAATAAATGAGGTCTTATCCTTCTAAGAAACCCTGCATATTCTGCCTATCTTCGCCTATCCCCTAGTTTGCCCGGCGTGCCGAGAGGATTTTCTAAATCCCCAATCGTCAACCCTCCTCCATGTTGGATTCCTCGGGATGCATGTACAGTATGTTTCAGAAATTGGGGAATGTGGAGTATCTCTTGTCTGTTGTTCTTAGCTGCTCTAGGAATCCCGAGTGATGCCGACACAATCCGAAAGTTCCCGAAAAATGTACACGAGTTTGTGCTTGCGAAACGCAAGTTATTGCACAAGTTCCCATACTTTTATTATATGCCCTGCAATTCGAAACATAACAACACTATGCAACGAATCCGTGTGAGGGCATTCCAAAAATTGTTATAACGACGAATTATTATTCCCTAACCACGGCCGACTGAATACGAGCTGCGCTCTATACCGGCCTTGACATTCCCAGTCAGAACCCATGTATAACATGTAATTGGAAAGTTTCTACTCGTTGCCGGTAGAGCGCACTCCCCTCCCATTATAGGCGCGATAAGGAATCTGCTGTACAGTACGTATATTAAATGTGTAATCTCAAGAACCACTGGATGGATTTTGATGCTGGTTTCACCATTCTGTAAAGGTGATCTCGAGGAAGATTTGTGTAGAAAATAATTTATTTATGACCAAAGGGAGCCAAGCAGTAACGATTTCAGTGAAAAGGTCGAAAAAATAGCCTGGCGTCCGTGCGCTTTTTAAGCTTACGCTGGGCGAACCGTTAAAAATATCACTATATTATGAGTGTAAGAATTGTTCAGCGTGAGAAATTCTACAAAAAGGTCCGCGAGAGCATATCTCTATCTTCGATACATCGCCCACTATAAGTGTTTTTAGTTTAGACGGGAGGGCATTTGGCTTGCACCTCGCCATTCTTAAATTACGTCTGACAGGAATTCCTTGCACATTCATAACTGTTCCCGGGCGAAGCCGGGGCGGGTTGCTAGTGACACTATATAATTATTATCATTATAATTTCCGCATTATCAAAATTAAAATTATATCACAAAATAAAATAGCGTGCTAATAAATCTAAGAGAAATTAGGCATACCTTGCACCTTCTTCGGGTACAAGGCCACTACTCCAGCACCGTCTCATTAAAAGGAAAGAGAGGATCAAAATTACAGCCGAGAACAAGTAGCAGCTAATCGTGTGTTGTGTTTTGTGCTAAGAGATCTTTCGACAAATTATCAGATACCGTGTGCCTTCTTTTTCACGAAGCAGCTGTCAGGTCGGGACTTACATAAACTCTTGCTGGACGTTATTCTCGAGGTTGAACAATGCGGTTTCATAATTATAATAACTGTCTCTGATAATCACAAAACTAACACTACAATGATGAGGCATTTAGGGGTGGGAATTTGCAACCAATGGTCAATCACCCATACGACGAGTCTAGGAATGTATTCCCTAGTTTTGATCATTGTCACATTCTAAAAAAAAAAAAAAAAAACCATTAGAACGCAGTTTCTGTAACGAGAGATGACTGATGGTACTGGAATAATTTCAGGGAAATACTTGTCATTACTATACACAATGCAAAAGGGTGAGATCGTCAAACCGGTCAGACACCTCACTAAAAAACACATTGAACCCACTAAATTTGAAAAAATGAATGTTCGGCGTGCCAAGGAAGTGTTCTCGTCAGAAGTTATTGGTGCCATTAGTACACTGAAAGAAAATATAGGCATGCACCCGGAAGCGTACACATTCATGGACGCAGAAGCAACCATTTTTTTTGAAAAACGTTAATAAATGGTTCGCTATGCATGACGTAAGCATCACATATCATCATATTCAGTCTAGAAATCCAGATAAAGGGCATTTTTTCTCATTAAATGTCAGTCGCCTAAACTGGCTAGAGGAATATTTTCTTTCTTACCTTGAAACTTTGAAAGCTGCTAGTAACGCTGCTAGAAAGGACTTCCTGAGTTCTGAGACTTACGAAGCTACCTATACAATTAATCACGGATTCAGCTGTCCAGTGCATAAGGTATCTTCTAAAAATGGGTAGAGGAAAGTCGCCAAATATGGGGAGTTTTTTTATAGGGCTCACATTAGACATAAGAAGGAACGGAATAATTTTGGTTTTCTCACCAATGTAAACCTCAGACGATATACTATGTATATTACAAATATGGGCACGTTTGATGTTGTAATACCCTCTGATATTATTGTTAACTTTAAAAGTGCACTTTCCCCGTATTAGGCAACCGGGTTTCGTAATATGGGGAGGTGAGAAACCTCACGGTTTTTATTTATAATAGGTACACTGAATAGTATACCCTACTAATTAAAGCATTAATTCTGACATTTTCTTTTTTCGTGTGGCCTCCTAAGAGGCTGAGTGCAGGTCTTTCTAGTCGACGCCCGTGGGCGACCTGCGCGTCAGGATGAGAGATGGAATGGATGAAGATGAATGAAACTGGGCAAGGATGTGGAAAAAAGCGGCCGTGGCCTGTTAGAAGGTACCGTCCCAGCATTTGCCTGGTGTTGAAAAATGGGAAACCACGGAAAATCATTTCAAGGACGGCCGACGGTGGGGCTCGAACACACGCGTCTACCGAGTCAGCAGAGAGCTTGGCCCCATGGCCTAACGCTGCGCTTTAGCCAGCGTAGCCACTACTGTCGGTAATTCTGACAATGTAATGAAATCATGAACACAAATAGTACAAAAATACAAAAATGAAGTTTTTAAGTAAATAACAGTCCTAGTTTCCTGTTGCCGAACTTCCAAACCGTTCAGCAGATAAATGCATAAACTTGAATGAAAACCGAGTGATTCTGATCGAATTCAACTGTAACGAGGTGCAAGGTATGTCTAATTTCTCTTAGATTTATTAGCACGCTATTTTATTTTGTGATATAATTTGCATTTTGATATTGTGGGAATTATAATGATAATATAATAGTGTCACTGGCAACCCGCCCCGGCTTCGCCCGGGAACAGTTATGAATGTGCAAGGAATTCCTGTCAGACGAAATTTAAGAATGGCGAGGTGCAAGCCAAATCCCCCTCCCGTCCAAACTAAAAACACTTATAGTGGGCGATGTATCGAAGATAGAGATAAGCTCACGCGGACTTTTTTGTACAATTTTTCATGCTGAACAATTCTTACACTCATAGTATATTGATATTTTTAACGGTTTGTCCATCGTAAGCTTAAAAAGCGCACGGACGTCAAGTTCTTTCTTCGACTTATTCACTGAAATCTAAAATCGTTACTGCTTGGCTCCCTTTGATCATAAATAAATTATTTTCTACAGAAATCTTCCTCGATATTACCTGTACAGAATGGTGAAAGCCGCATCAAAATCCATCCAGTGGTTCTCGAGATTACCCGTGATATCCAATAATCGGGGACTTTGTTTTACACTAAGTAGAGATAAGGCTTAGTCGTGCAGTGCTTGGTGAACAGCGCTGTGTGAGCAGCTGAGTAACTAACAAGATTTCATGAAAGAGGTCTCATTGTCTAGGCCGGTATGAGCGCATTCAGTCGGCCGTGCCCTAACCATGACCTAACTGGTTTTAAGTTTATTTATTTTACCAAGGTTGACTTGCATATGCGAGTTCTAACCGCAATGTTATAAATTAATGTTCTCTTATGAGAGTAATTGACACATATTTACGTTTTTCCGAGATAATTATTTATTTTCCATCAATTATGGATAACAAAGGTTCATTTAAAGCATTATTCATGCACAGTCGGAATGTTTCGGCATCGCTCGGGATTCCTAGAGCAACTAAGAGCAACAGACACGATAAAATCCACATTCAATCAAGTTCTGTAAGAACTTGCGCATGCGTATTGAAAGAAGGTCACGATTATGAGCCAATACTGTATCAGCCAAAAATGACGAAGGCTCCACGGTGAACATAGGGGAACTTAATTTACATTTCACCCATATGAAAGAAGAAACATTGAACCCGAGTCCTTTAGGTTACTGAGCAGGCTCGATACCACTGGTGCACTTTACCTACGGTAAAAAAAATGCGAGGTTATTGTTGGTCCATCTTAACCAGTATGGCTTATATGTCGAATGATTTCAGTTAGATCTTAAATATCGATTGGAATGCATTCATTTTACGCCTTATATTTTTAACTTTGCTTAAAGCAAGCTTCATGGCCATTTGCGTTAATAATGCGAATCAACAGCAAATTTTATCCTCAATCGACAACCCTCCTCCATATTTGATTCCTCGGGATGGATGTACGAGGGCTGATTTTTTTCAAGTTCAGATGGACTGTATAAATATAACAGATTTGACATAAATTGTTTTACTACTAAATGTTTTCTTATTTTATTCGTATGTCTCAACATAATCGCCAAAACGATTGAAACATTTGTCGTATCGTTACACCAGCTTTCCAATGCCTTCGGTAAAAAGTTCTGCCGCCACTGTGGTGGGTACGTCTGGAGAGTCTCCTGAAGGGTTCCTTTTTGGCGAGGCGTTGCCGCCCAACCATACCTTCAACTCTCGAAAAAGGTGATAATTATTCAGTGCTGGTTTGGACTATACGGCAGATGGTCCAAAACTTCCCACTTGAATTCTTTGAAAAAGTCTATCGTAACGTTGGCACAGTGCGGTCGTGAATGATCACCTCTTTCTAGAATTGAAGGTATGGTTAGTTGTATTTTTAGCCTATTTTCAATTTTGAAAAAATAGGCTTATGAGATCACCTTTTGTCCGTGTGTGTGTGTGTGAGAGAGAGAGAGAGGTGTGTGTGTGTGTCCCCCTAATAAAATCTAAACGGCTGGAGCGATTTCAATGAAACTCGGTAAGTTCATAGCACTATTCCCGGCGACCTCGACCGTGCCCTTCAAATTTTGTTACGTCTCACCAATCCAACATGGCGGCTGTGCGAAATATTTCACTAGCATTCAATATCTCCGAAACTATTACCGATATCGCCCTGAAATTGTGTACGGTGATGAAGGGCACTACTAGAAGTTCACCTATGAGACTTTCAAAAACCTGGTGACTACAAAACCAACATGGCGGTCAAGCGAAATTGAGACATTTAAATAGACATTTCTCGCGATTTAACTATCCAAACGTAATGAAACTTGGTACAGCAAAGGTTTATACACATTGTAATGCACTGGAGTCTAATTTAGTTCAATTGTTTACATAACCTCAAAATGGCGGCTGTGCGAAATATTTCACTGACATTCTATATCTCCGAAACTATTACAGATATCATCATGCAATTTTGTACGGTGATAAAGGGTACTGATACAAGTTTACATTTGTATATTTCATAAACCTGTAACGTACAAAACGAACATGGCGACCAAGCGAATTTGAAATATTTTAATAGACTTTTCTCGTGATTTAACTCTCTGGGCGCAGTGAAATGTAGTACAGTAAATGATTTTGCAGATTGTAATGCACTTCCATCTAATTTAATTCAATTGTTTACATAACCTCAAGATGGCGGCTGTGCGAAATTTTAAAATTAAGTTTCTATTCTTGTGTCGTAATCATGCGATCGAAGTGAAAGTTTGAATAATTAAGCTAGGCAATAATTGTCCTTGAATAACTCTATGGCCTATACATATAACAATCCTAAATGGCGAGCTTCCGAAATATTAGACGGTTCTCAATATCTATGAATCTTTTACAGCAACCAAACTGAATTTTTTTTTAATGTTTGTAGAGACTATGAACATATGTTCACCTATAGGACTTTCAGTAACCTGGTGAGCACAAATCCAACATGGCGGCAACGCGAAGTATAAATATTTAAATGGACGTTTGTCGCGAATTAACTATCCGAGTGCCGTGAAACGTTGCACCTTAAATGCTTATACAAATGTTGATCCACTGGCTTGTAATTTATTTCAATTGTTTGCATAATCACAAGATGGCTGGTTTGCGTACTTTTAAAATCTCGTTTTTACATCTTGTGTTCTAATCATGCGATTGAAATTTGAATACCACACGTACACAATAATCTTAATGTAATAGTACAAAAATAAAAATACATCCTGGCGACCATCTGAAATATTTAGACGGTTCTCAATATCTACAAATCTGTTACAGCAATTAAACTGAAATTTTGTATGTTGATAGAGACAATTAACATGAGCAGGATATATGAAAATAGGCTGTATAGTTCTTCACGGAACTACTTGTTCGAATTCCTGTAAAGTGCAAGACGAACATGGTGGCCAAGAAAAGTTGAAAAATTTTAATAGACCTTTCTCGCGTGTTAACCATCAAAATGCAATGAAACCTGGTACAGGAAATGTCTATACACATTGTAATGCACTGGCATCAAATTTCGTTCAATTGTTTGCATAACGTCAAGATGGCGGCTGTGCGAAATATTTCACCGGCATTATATTTCTCTGAAACTATTTCTGATATCTCCCGGAAAATATTTACGGTGATAAAGGGTACTACTACAAGTTCATCTATGTATTTTTTAAGAACCTGTAAAGTACAAAACGAACATGGCGGCCAAGGGAATTTGAAACATTTTAATAGACTTTTCTCACAATTTAACCATCTGAGCGCAGTGAAATATGGTTCAGTAAATGTATATACACATTGTATTGCACTGGCATCTAATTTAGTTCAATTGTTTACATAACCTCATCATGGCGGCTGTGCAGAATTTTAAAATTATTATTTTTTATTTCTTGTGTATCAACCATGCGATCGAAGTGAAGATATGAATAATGAACCTATGCAAAAATCGTCATCTACTACTGTAGTATATCTCTATGGCCTACATATATAAAAATCCAACATGCCGACCATCCGAAATATTTAGACGATTCTCTATATCTATTAATCTATGACAGCAATCAAACTCAAATTTTGTATGTTGATAGAAGCTATGAACATAATTTCACATATGGGACTGTCAATAACCTGGCGAGCACAATTCCAACATTGCGGTGACCCGAAATATAAATATTTAAATGGACGTGAAACTTGGTACGGTAAATGCCTATACAAATTTTAACTCACTGGCATCAAATTAACTTCAATTGTTTTTATAACCACAAGATGGCAGCTGTGCGAAATTTTAAAATCTTGATTTTATTTCTTGTGTCCTAATCATGCGATTGACGTTTGAATACCACATCTACACAATAATCTTCATGTAATAGTACATAACTCTAACAAGGGGAGGATACGATGCATGGGTCACCGATTCGAACCATCTTTAGTACACTTGTAGGGCATGACTAGGCGTATACCAGGTGCAAGTAGTCAGTTGCGCTTCTCAGCCGACTCCGAGAAATTAATTATTAATTATTCGTAATTGCTGTACGGCGTTCATGTGCCTTGTACGTTAACATGAAACCAAGGAGCGCATGCTGTAGCGGTAAGAGCCCTGCTTCGTAAGCGCGGGATCACAGGATCAAATCCCATCGGTGAGGTTTTTTTTTTTTTTTTTTTTTTTTTTTTTTTTAACCATAGGCAATTCGTACAACTGTAGGTGTCGTGAATAATGTTCATTCTGTAGTCAATTGTAATAACGTGTTATGTGAGCGGGAAAAGGGAGTTGAAATAAATCGTACAGGAGATTGATGAAAGAATACCTTTATTCACAGTATTTGATGTTAGTACAACTGGCCACCGTTATCGTTAGTTTGTGTGCAGGTGATCTCGCCAGGTCCGAACTCTTTCCAACTAATACCCATAGCACGAGACACTACTTGCGGGGTACGGGGTGGTCTGATGGATCACTGACGTGCAATGAACGGAACAGACTGGGCCTTCAGTGTATAAACGTACACATAGAATACAATACACCTGACCATGTATAATACCAATGTATTTGCAATGCCCCGACTGTACATTATGTAATGTCACAAACGTTCACCCCCATACGTTGATTTCAGAATCCCTTTTCCCGCTCACAAAACACGTTATTGCAATTGACTGCAAAATGAACATTTCTCACGACACCTACAGTTGTACGAATTGCCTATGTTTACAAAAAAAAGGCTCACCGGTGGGATTCGATCCAGTGATCCCACGCTTACGAAGCAGGACTCTTACCGCTGAACCACGCACTCCTTGGCTACATGTTAACGCACAGTGCACATGAACGCCGTACAGCAATTACGAATAATTTATAATTAATTACTCGGAATTGGCTGAGAAGCGCACCTTACTTTTTGCACCTGGTATACGCCTAGTCATGCCCTACAAGATGGTTCGAATCGGTGACCCATGCATCGTATCCTCCCCTTGTAAAACCTACAAATATAAAAATCCAACATGGCGACCACCCGAAATATTTAACAGTTCTCAATATCTACGAATCCCTTGCAGCAATCAAACTAAAAATTTGTATGTCGATAGAGGCAATTAATATAAATATGATATATAATAAGTAGTTCCGTGAAGAACTAAAGCCTGTTTCCTTATATCCTACTTATATTAATTGCCACTATCAACATACAAAATTTCAGTTTGATTAGATTCGTAGATATTGAGAACCGACTAAATATTTCGGATGGTCGCCATGTTGGATTTTTGTATATGTAGGTCTTAAGAGTTATGTAGACTAATGATATCTGAAGATCAAACTTCAATCACATGATTAGGACACAAGAAGTAAAAACGAGATTTTAAAATTTCGCACAGCTGCCATCTTGTGGTTATGGAAACAATTGAAAAAAATAGCTTCCAGTGGATTAACATTTGCATATAGATTTACTGTACCAAGTTTCACTGCACTCGGATGTTTCAATTGCGAGAAATGTCAGTGTGAATATTTATAATTCGCATCGCCGCCATGTTGGATTTGTGATCACCAGGCTATTGAAAGTCATGTAGGTGAACATATGTCCATTGCCTCTCTGAACATACAAAAATTCAGTTTGTTTGCTGTAATAGATTCGTAGATATTGAGAACAGTCTCAATATTTCGGATGGTCGCCATGTTGGATTGTTATACGTATAGGCCATAGAGTCATGTACCATTAAAGGAAAGTTAATGCGTAGGTTCATTATTCAAACTTTCACTTCGATCGCATGATTACGACACAAGAAATAAATACTTAATTATTAAACACGCACAGTCGCCATCTTGAGGTTATGTAAACAATTGAACTAAATTAGATACCAGTGCATTGCAATGTGTACAAACATTTGCTGTACCAAGTTTCATTGCGTTTGGATCATTAAATCGCGATAAAAGTCTACATAAAACATTCAAATTCGCTTGGCCGCCATGTTTGTTTTGTAGTTAACCGGTTTCTGAAAGTCTCATAGATGAACTTTCAGTAGTGTCCTTTATCTCCATACAAAATTGCAGGGTGATACCGATAATAGTTTCAGAGATAATAAATGCCGGTGAAATATTTCGCACAGCTGCCATCTTGAGGTTATGAAAACAATTGAACGAAGTTAGATGTCGGTGCATTACAATGTGTATAAACATATACTGTCCCAAGTTTCATGGCGTTTGGTTGGTTAAATCGCAAGAAACGTCTATTTAAATGTCGCGATTTCGCTTGACCGCCATGTTGGTTTTGTAGTTAACAGGTTTTCAAAGGTCCCATAGATGAACTTCTAGCAGTTTCCTTTATCACCGTACATAATTCCAGGGTGATATCGGTAATAGTTTCGGAGATATTGAATGCTGGTGAAATATTTCGCACAGCCGCCATGTTGGATTGGTATGACGTATCAAAATTTGAAGGGCACGGTCGGGGTCGTCCGGAATTGTGCTATGAACTTACCTAGTTTCATTGAAATCGTTCCAGCCGTTTAGATTTTATTAGGGGGTGGGGGGGGGGGGGTGGGGGTGGACAGACACACACGAATCACACACACACACACAGACAGACACACGGACAAAATGTGATCTCATAAGCCTATTTTTTTTTTCATAAATGAAAATAGGCTAAAAATAGGCTGTATAGTTCTTCATGAAAGTACTTGGTATATAAATTTTTTTGGTATTCGTTATTTCCCTAATCAAATGCATGTATGATTATAAAGCTGGGATTCGAAGCGTTTATCTGCGGACTACCATTATCCTCTTGAAATGTTGCTGTTCGACAAAACACGCAAGGCTAATACAATTAAGAAAAAGAAAAGAAAAAAAGCACAAACCCCTTGATATAGAAGTATGAAATTTGGTTTCTTTCCGTGACGGAAACACCCACTTAGAACGGACATTTGGAAATTCACTCTTTTTTAATATTCTTAATAGTATAATATTTCGTCCTTTTATGATTACTTTTATAATTATTGTGCTATTATGGGGTCGCGAATCAAACGTGATTTTGAGTCGAATTTTATACTCTTTGTGACACTTTACGTTAGGAAGATGCTGACATGTAAGCCAGTTTTACGACTAATTCTATTGCCGTTCGTTAATACTTGCAATCGTGTTGCTGTTATTTATGATGTTGTTGTTGTTGATGATTTATTTTGGGGCTTTGTGACATTATGGTCATGTAGCCCCGTTTACTTGGGTGTGTGGGGAATTTGCCTGATAACCTGTCTTATTGTGATGGCTGTATTAGTGCGTGTATTTGTAATTCAGATAAGGATTGGACGAGGCAGCCGTGGCCATCATTTAGGATTTCGTATGTTTTGAAGTCACTATGACTCACCATCTTTCATCACCATTCTTGCAAATTGACAGTGATCCAATCACTATGGTGCAGTGGCTTTCAGACATCTCATACTGATTTGTGGATTAGGTAGAGGCATTGTGAATTATCAAGCAGAAGCCAATCAGTGCTAAGGGCGTGAAAACTGCGGCTGCGTTATGGTCACAAAGTTACTTTACTTTTCTCAGCTAATAAAGTTCAAATGGCACATCTTGTGGTTTGGACTCTACGTAAGAACGATGTCCCATTGTTTAAGACGTCACATTAACGACAAAATCTCACGCTTCCATTCAGTTGTATGCTATTTATTCATATTATTACTATTATTATTGAGACCGTCAAGGTTGGAGTTGTCAGGATAGCCAACAACCGCAATGGCTTCCCTAACATCTCACCCGTCGAGCACATAAATAAAAAAATTACCGTGAGGATCAGGTGAACTTCCAAATAGGCTAAAGCGGCACGAGAGTCCGTAGTCCACAGGGATCGTGGTACATGGTGACGATGGTCATAGACCGCCTAAGGAAAGGTTCACGGTGGGTGAGTGGATAGCGTGTCGGTCTACTAACCCCAAGATTGCAGGTTCGCCCCTGACCGTGGTAAGTGATTTTGAAAGGCGGCAAAAATACGATACGCATGTCATACGATGTTGGCATGCCAAAGAACCCATTTGAATTCAGTAGGCCGAGTTCATAATGGCAAAATTAATCTCGGGAGTTTCCGCCAGCACAAAGTTCCTCATTTCTCTACTAGAAAGCGCTATTGTGTTCAAGGAGATTAGATATCTAACCTCCTTGACTTTCATAGTCAAGGAACTACGAAATTCGACATGCAAGCTACCCTCTGGGTGTCAAATAGCAAAGCTTGCACCAGGCATCCGAGGCCATGCGATATTATTATTATTATTACCTTAAAAACTAGACTGAGAAAATAACATCCAGACTTATGTAAAACACCGTGAAAATTTATTGATAAAATTCACAAGCCCCTGGCCTAGTTCGGAGGGTTACAATCGGCTAGTCCGCAAGCTAATAAACAAACAAAAATAAAGAGCAGGTCCCTACCTGAGAAATTACGGAAAACCCTCGCGAAAGATCTAACTCACAAGAATAAAGCAACAACAGCAACGCTAGGAAAATGGTACGACGCAAGTCCCTAGTTCAAGTTACAAGATCAAGCTAATATCAGAATTTACATTTAACAGGGTAGCAAAACAAATCTAAGTTAGGATGGTACCATTTCAACATTTACATTTAACGTTAATTCGTCTAGCTAAGTCCTATCAATTAACAAAGTTTACGGCGAAGACGTCCGTAAAAGAAAACAATTACATTCAAATCTAAGTGTACAGCCATGTAAAAAAACATTTAATTGTTCTTAGAAACTACGTGCTAACAGCACACAATAAGGTAACATGTAGGATTTATACACTTGTACATCATAAATAAGTAATGAAATAGACACAGTAGTTTTATTAAAATGCCTGCCTGCACCTTGGTTTACTCTTTGTAAGCCATAGTCATCTAATATGTGTGTGGTTACGGTGACGACTGCGTAGTAAAGACTACGTCTAACATCGCATGGCCTGCGCTCCACAAGCTACGAACTCAAGGTTCGTGCATGCTTCAGGTCGCTTCAAAAGTGTCAGCTGTCCTTGTCATTTCCACAAAAGGAAAATACCTTCATCTGCACGGCTATGTCAACAGTTCCAAAATGCAAAAGAACAAAGTTAGATAGAAAGAATTCGTTAGTCAGCTTTTGTTTTACCAAAATTATGCGTTTTATTATTAAGATGTCGGTTTAGGTTTATCGTTGGTTTATGGCGAATAATATTGACAATTGCCTGGGCACGGAGCGTCTCCACTGAGATCATTCTCCACCAAAAAGCCTCGACTCAACAGTCGGAATATAATCAACGAGCAATAACAACTCGGACACACAATAACACAAGTTACCAGCGGCGCACAGCTCGCGTTCAATAACTCTGGGACGGGCCTGCACACTACAGTTACCCTCCAATAACATCTAGTCAACGGGAACAATCCCGGACAAGGCATACTCAAAATACCTTCATACAATAACTTCCTGCTAAACAGGGTAGCCTCCAACTTACTATAGAAAACCTGACATAACTGTACACGTCAACGACGGTATACGCAGCAGTGCGTTTAACTAACAAAAAACAATCTATAAAACATGTGATCAGATACAAGAATGGACACTGAGTTCCATAAGCTAAGTTGCAATGAAAGGAAATGCGAATACAAATCGTATTCTCTCTCTTGTCAAAGTAGTTTCGTCTCACAATATAACAGGCGTGCTTTCAAGGGCACTGGGTCTCAAACCAGTTTATGTGTCGCTAGCAGGTTACGACATCCCTGCGCTTCACTGACACAACACATTGACTCTCCAAGGCCGGCGATTTAAACAAATAAAACTATACATCTGGCCTCTCCATAAAAAAAAACTTTACAACAGGTTAAAAACCTCGAAGAATACGTGTATTAAAAACACGCTATAAATCTGAATGCAATAATACAATTCCGTCTTCCAAACCAAAGGCGTCTAAATGTTAGTAATATTACTATTACTGGAGCTCTTTGCTCTCAAAAGATATAATTCAGTAGTTGCTTGTACAACATCAAATGAAACATGTGTCTTCACATGACACTAACAAAATAGTAATTGTGACGCAGATTTCACACTCTAGATCTGCTTAATAATGCGTTGGGAACTGGGTTCGATGCTTGACAACGAAACATTCCTTATACTTATTAGGTTCACACTTGACCAAGAATAGCTTCTGAGCTTATTCAAAATGAAATATAATGCAGTTACAAAACTGGTAATTACAGTTGACTACCTAACTGATACGACCGTTCTAACGACAGTCAGGGGTATAACAAAGAATGGCTGCAAAGAATGCAGTTAACTAATAACCATGGCATCTGATTGCCATAACTAAGGTCAGCAAAGACTTGAAAATTACCCCAAATAGGGTTGAACAAAGTAGCCTCAAATGACTACGGTCACGTTTAGCAAAAGATAGGCATTGACGTTCTACGACGTTCATCAGGCTGCACCAGGGCTGACCAAAATGTCTGACCCAAGGATGTCTCACTCTAACTGAAATAAATGACATCTAATTAAACTAGTTACATTCCCTACCTATAAAAATGGCTGACACTGAGTTCGGTTGGTTCACAAACTACATTTAATCTACTATACCACCAGAAACTAGAACAAGAAAGGGGTATCCAAAAACTCACGAAATGGAGAAGCTCTCCCTCAGCCCTCTATTCAACTACAAGGGTTGTACAAAATCATCTCTGGCTCTCTGGAACGGTATTATCCTCATCAGGATTCCCATCTGGACTCCTCCAAAGACCAGGGTTCGATCTGTCCCTGTCGACAACTTGATGGATATGTTGGATATGCCTGGAAATGGCATCTTTGGTTCCTTCCTTCTCGTTCGCTGTCCTGGAAGTTCCACCATCATGCTGGTTCCCGTAGAAACATCACCCTCATACCGGGATGGTATTAGCCCATGATGACTGTCTCAGGCATGGTGAAGAATAGTCCAATTACGTGGATAGTGAAATAAGTTGCGTAATAATTCATTCTTTCACTTTCAAAAATATAATGTTCGTCGTAAATGTTATAGGCTTTAATTGTAGTATATGACGCAGCCTTAATTTCGTAGATGTGAATTAACATGTGAGCTAACACTGTTTTATGATTCTGCACGTGCTAGTGACGCTACTTTTATATCACGTAGCATCCGTGAATTATTCGTCGTTTTTGAAATGAAATTTTCACTTTGGCAATTTAAATATGTCATACAATCATAATCACACTTATTCATAATAGTTGTAACACATTTACCTGTATACTTTCCACTAGGCACTTGGCCCTCCACAAACACGTGGGTATAAAATGTGGTGTTACGGCAATGTTATGCAATTCACTTATACTTGCCAATTATTATTTCCCAAAATTCTTCTTTGGCTCACTGTGCTTAGATAACAGTGAATAGTAGTATTCACGTGCTCGATGGCACCTGATAATCACTTTCAACGCTAAACAGCGGATATTCTCTACGTCTTGTAGGACAAATACAATTTCACGCCTACACAGGGCGGATTCTCCAGACGTAGTGCAAGGCACTGAGTGTCTCTAGGAAGTAGGTCGTCAAAATGAAGTCGTTGAGCGACTACTTGCATTCCTGTTTGCGTATCTGCAAGGGTATTACCTTACCTTAAGTAAAATAAACATTCTCCAAAATGTTTTAATAATGCAGCATGACGAAATGGAATATTCTGAGTCTCGTGGAAAGATAAAATTAATTAATAAGGCCTCAGATAAATAATTAGCAGATTTCGCCAAAGTCAAAAGTGCGATTCACTGCTACTTCAAAGAGTATAGCGTGATCTCTCAGCTCCACGTGGCTTTCTGGGTGTGTTCAAAGGTACAACATCCCATCATAAATGTTCTGTTATAAAAAATATCACATGAACCATAGCTTAGCGGGTTCATTATGTTACTGTAGTTAATCATTAGTGTTGACAAATGGAACAGTACATTAACGGGGAAAACTGTACATTTAAAAAATCTGCTTTATTCGTAGACTTCGTAAATACATATCGGGCAATTTCATCTGAGGTGTTCTCTGTTGTAACACTAAGTAGTATATTCAGCTTTTGTTTATAGGATAGTCCTCGGTCGTGGTTATTGCACGTACGCATCATCATTATTTAATTTCAGTCCTTCCATTTGGTTACTTCAAAGAGCTTTATTTAACTGGTATTTCAGTTGTTTCTTGTGTTATCGATGTCGTTAAGCTGGCGTGCCTACTTGACTTTAAAGTGTTCAAATTATTATTTAGTTTCGAAGACTAACTTGGTTCACTTTCTACTTCATCAATGTCACAGAAAGCAATCAAATCACTACTAATGAGCTGTTTTAATACTATTTATTTCGGTTCCGCTGGTTAACTTTTGGATTTAGTTGGTAACATGGAAATAACATAACTACATTACGAATGTGTGATTATATGAATGTTTTAGGCCAGCAAGTACTAAAAGCCGTTCGAAAAATGGGTACTTCAGCTATTTATTCATATTATTACTATTATTATGTTACTGTAGTTGTAACAAAAATAAATCTGCATATGACTTATGATGTACCCTCCTATGATACGGTAATTTACAAAGTACCAGTGAGTTATGTAGGAATACATATTACACAGTTAGTAGTTAATAATACTACGCCAATCAATACAAATTAAGTCACATCTATACAATTGTTGAATGTCTATTCAATTGTTGATTGTCTATTCAATTGTTTAATTGTTGTACATGTTTCGGCTTAATCATGAAGCCTTCTTCAGCTAAAAGTTCAATCAAGCATGTTAATTAAGATATCTTTGTGTCAAATTCATAAATTGCTGATTGTATATATGTATGTCTACCCCTTATTAATCCCGTTTCCAACGGGGTCGGAAATGAGATGCAATAAAAATCTATGTGGCGGATGTTTTACGGCCAGATGCCCTTCCTGACGCCAACCTCATGAAGACGAATTAAACTGGGCAAGTTCAATTTCAAGTAGTTCCAACTTTGGTTACCAAACGCCACTGTCACTGACACCTAGCGGCGAACGTTGCAACTTGATAGAGCGTTTCTAACCAAATAACAAACAAATTTAGCAACACATTACCATTGTAGTGGTAGGTTCTTCTTCATGCCGTAAATCTATTACATGGGCCCGCCGGCTTTACTTCCCCCTCCGAAGGATGGCATATTGAAGGACGTTAACGCTAAACCCTTAATGAAAAACAATAACAGAAACACGCACATGTGGCGAATTATGTCAGAAAGCAGGACTTAATAAAACAAGGAACAGGTGGATAACGGAACCGCGCTCTGCTACCACTATTATGTACCCCCTTAAGTTGAAGATACATTTGATGTACTCCTTAAAAATCCGACGACTTTGGCCGGGTTTGAACGCACGATCTTGGGCATAGCAGTTCAGCATGCTACCGATAAATTACTGATTACAAAGAAACAATAATTTGCTGTGGATAAACCTCAGAAATAATTATAAAAGAAATGGATATCCTTACAAAAAATGAATTAAAAATTAAATAAACCACACTTTTCCCAATAGCTTTAAAATGAGAGACTTAAGGAGAAAAGTTGTTATGTTTTTATTTCAACTAAATGATTGTAGAACACTATTTACATTTCAGTTAGAATTCCAAGTTCTACGTTCCCTAACTTAAGAAGGCAATCACTGAAAATTGGATCATCATAACACTCCATGGTTATTCGATATTTATGAAATTATACTATTTGAGTACTCATTCCTTTGATTTACTGTTTCTAAGATCCATGCAAAATGATAAAGGAGAGACCTCAGAATGTTAAAATGACATGAAACAGATGTCACAGCAGCCAAAATGTGAAGTGGACTGGAAGTACGGAGCGTATTTACCCACAGCAACAGTATCAGTAAATCGCAAATTCGTACATTTTTTAAGTCGTTCTTTAAAGAAATTATAGATAATTATGAAATTAGAGTGCAATTCGTCACTGCTAATGTCTATTCTCTTTCATTTTAATGTTCATTTGTCACGATCGGTCGCTTGTGAGCGCCGTAGGAGGGATCTATACTACTGAAATAATATATATGATGATACGGTATATTTGAAAATATTTATTTGTATAATTAACGTATTAAGCTTCAGACAACCTCACTTCTTACCAGAAGCACTAAGACATTCAATTTTACCACAAATCATTGGTAACGTGTTTTGATGACTGCAACACTAGGTTTTTAAATTTTAGAACTCCGTTTTAATAAGCTACTCATAAAATTGAGTTCAAAATCGTTGCTCTCAGACCACTTTATCACAGTGTAGAACATGTACCGAAAGCTATTAAATCCTTCAAATGTAAAATGGCTTAATCGGTGTGAGAGATTTTAAATGGAAAATACCGGTGTAATATGCTGCTCAAAAGAATTAAGTACCACTTTTTTCAAAGGCCACCAAATTTTGAAAAGTTGACCGCAAAAGCTCGAAATCTCAGTATGACGTTTGTCCTGACGCCTACCAAGCATACTCTTCAGC
Source organism: Meconema thalassinum (assembly GCA_946902985.2). Classification (NCBI taxonomy): domain Eukaryota; kingdom Metazoa; phylum Arthropoda; class Insecta; order Orthoptera; family Tettigoniidae; genus Meconema; species Meconema thalassinum. The sequence continues at coordinate 568,123,804 of OX336388.2, read as the reverse complement.
ACAACTCTCCAACTTGAGTAGTTTCGGGGTAGCGCACAGTGTGTCGAATCCCAATTCTAGGTGGAAAAAAATTAATAACTTTTTAATAGTGCTGGGATTCTAATAAAAGTTGGCAATACACCGTTTTCGAGGTCGCTGAATTCATTTCTGGCATCGTCTAAAGTGTACGATCTTCGGGGGGTAAGGTGAGGTGTAAAAAATGACCGAAAGCAACACAAGAATTATCCATTTTTGGTAGTAAAAATCACAATTTGGATGTGTATATGATAGTTTATGACAGTGGTAAACATACTATTTAAAACTGGATAAAATATGAATAACAATGAGACTATCTGTCAAGTCTTCTTGTTACACCTTATTTGAGGAATAGACGAAGTCACTGTATGCAAAATTGTCCAGATTAAAAACTTATATTAAATTGTTATTAAACATAGAACAACAAAATATGCACAAAAAATAACATTTATTTTCTAAAAATAAAAAATATGCGTCAAAATCATACAAACAATTTCTTTATAACAAAATGGCATTTTACAGTCCTGTTAATGACGTAGTTTTAGTAAACATACTTCACACACGAAAACAATATTATTTCTCTAGAAAAGCATGGAAATAAAGACAACATATAATTCAATATTATGCCCATTTCTCCTATTGCAAATAAAAAGAAAACGTCCATTCGTCAAGTAATATTCTCATTAATCTCACTCCCCTTAATAATAACAAAATGTCTAATGTTCATTCGTCACCTAATTCTTCTGTAGAGTACAGAACATCGTAGTTATTGCTATACTGGTCTCCATCATTTGATGTCATAGTTCCTTGGGGGTCATTAAGTAACTCAATAGCTTCCATAGGTAGATTGCCTATGAACGTGGCATTGTTCTTCCTGCACTCTCCCATTTTTGTTAATATTTTGGGATATCAACTTACTTTTATTTCTTAACTCCTGCACCAGAGTGTCAGTAAGAGTTATAGGATCAAATTTAATCACATCATATTGAAATATGACGTCTGTACGCCCCTATTTACGACACGACCGCCACGCGTTGAAAAATTCATCTCGCGGTAATGCCCACATAGTCACTGAAAATAAGAAAATAAACCATAGTGCACATTTGTGCGCAAGCAAACCACTACAGATCCTGAATTTACATTAAATTTCCTATCGAATGACGTTTAAAGAAAAGTGGCACTATGAGGCACTCATGAAGTAAATAATAAATTTAGTGCAGAAAGCTTGTATTACGCATAAAAGTGCGAACACATACCTGTTTTCACTATTCCATGAGCCGCAGAAGACAGCAGCTCGTTGAACTCACTAGAATCACAACGTTCGGTTCACTCCAACACCTCCTATCAAATGACCTAATAACTGCCAGGAAGACGTTTCAGCACCTATAACCTCCCTCCTACGCACCAGAGAACAAGGAAGACCGAAGGTCACCATCTGGTTTGTTCACTATCGAATGAGCCAGCTTTCGATTTCATTTGCGACAGTGAATTTTTTTCACCTAGATATGGGATTCGACACACTATGTAGCGCCCCCAAAACCAGCCCATTTTCGAAAACCGCAAATTGAAGTTTGCGAAAACCGCTGTAGGACTTGTCGCAGGTTGCCAAAGCAGTCGAAAATGAATGAGTCTTTCTCAGTGTGTACCTGCTACGCGTCTTGGTAGGTGTACCTTTACCAACTGAAGAGCCCAATTGGCACGCTGGGGCGGAACGCTAGCAATGTGTTGAGTTATGCTGGACATTTTTATCACTTTTTGTGTTAATTATAATGGCTCAACGGACAATACTCATTTGATTCTCTTTCGAGAACATTTGATTATATCTGTACCAATCAGGGCAGCTATTTAGGATGTCGAAGTCGATGTTGGTGGTGTTAATTCATTTAAGGGGCTTGTGACATCTTCGTTATGACCTCCGTGTAGTTGTGTGTGTGTTGAACTTGTCTGATAAGCTGTATTCCTGTGATGACTGTAGTAGTGTGTGTAGCTGTAGTGGGAACAGGCATGGGGTAGTTGCCCCGAGACTTTAAGTCAAGTACTATTCCGGTATATGCCTGGAGAGAGTGTGGGTAACTCCGGGGAAAACCACACTCAGGATAACCACTGTCAGTACCGGGATTCAAACCTCCGTTCTCCTGACTTGCTGCAGCTGCCCTCGCAGACGTGGGGTTGGTATGCAACACATGCAGTTGTTGTTTTTGTTGCTTCATTTATAGGCTTGGACGCCATGGTCATTTCAGCCCTGTACAGTATACTTGGAAGTGTTCAGAATTTCTCAGATAACCTATGTTGTCGTAGTGTTTGTAGTGGTGTGTTCACTTGTAACTGAGGAAAGAATTGGGATTGAGGCGGCCGTAACCGTAAGTCAGGAACCACCCCAAAATTTGCCTGTAGTATTGGGAAAACCACGGAAAACTAGGATTGCTGAGGTGGAAATTGAACTCGTCTCTTCCCAGTTTTGCCTCACGAGGCTAAGTGTACCCCGTTCCAGCCCTCAGACCAGAAGTAAATTTCTTGAAAGAATCGGGACTCGAACCCATACCTCTGGGGTGGGGGAGGGGTTCGGCGACAGCCAAAAGTTCTAGCCGCCACACTACGAGGCGGTCTACGTAAAAAGCTATTTTCAATTAAGGACAACCCTACAAATTTGCTGATATCGTTCATATCAAGTCGTCAAAATGTCCTTTCAAATCCTCTACATATAGCGACTTGACACAAAAAGTTGGCATCACTGCTGCTGTACTGTATATGAAAAGTTGAACTGAGGACTGAATGGCGGGCACTGATTACATCCGGTGCAGTACATTATGTAGAAACGTGATCTGAGAGGCATTCTAGAAATGTTAAGCAAGTTCTCCCCCAACGTGCAGAAATCGATGTGGCGTCTTGCGGCAGCCGCGGCCCCTGGTTCGTGCCTCATGCACCCCGGATGCTGACTCATACCGCATTTAAGCCAATGAGTTTATTACACCTTGCATACGAGATAACAGTTCACAAACTTAGACAGCAAGATTTTCGTAGGAGGTCCCCTTTCAGCTCAGTAGTTGTAGGTTGTAGTAGTGGTGTTGTTCAAGACTACACCGACAGCCGAAATGTTGGTAGACACTCACCGGCATACGATGCAGCTCAATCCTGGATGCCTAGATGATACATAATACACAGTTACCACGTGTGGGCTCATTGTTCATAGAAGCAACTGCACAAAAGTTAGTGTTTTGTTTTACTATGATAATTATCATGTGTACTAAAACATGACGGCTTTGTCACAGGCTCACAGAATGATGTAGGCTACTGTGTTATAGTTCTCTCACTCCCCTCGTTAACGACCGGCGATTCAAACATTACGCAGTACCAGGCACCGACAATAACCATATGTATGACTTAGTATATTGACTTTCACGGCCAAGGAATTAAAACTCATCAATTTTTCTAGGATTATGCCGTGTCTTGAGTGGGGTTTCGCCTTGGAAAACCGAGATAGGCTCATCAGCGGGCTCTTGGTGTCCGTGCCCAGACCCCCACAGGAATAGCGAACTGCGTGCTACCTCCCTTATTACGAAGCGCACCTGCGCTTACTGCGAGAGCTAACAGCTCAAGCAGCCTTTCACTTCCCTATAAAGGCTTCCAAAAAGATGGTAGGCCTATATTGGCTTTCATGGCCAAGAATTAAAAGTCAGCAATTTTCTAGATTAATGCCGTGTTTTTAGTGGGGTTTCACCTAGGAACACAAAGATAGGCGCACCTGCGCTTCTTTACTGCGAGAGCTAAAAGCTCAATCAGCCTTTCACCTCCCTATAAAGGCTTGCCAAAAGATTGGCTTATACGGCCAAGGAATTAAAACTCAGCAATTTTTCCAGATGTATGCCGTGTCTTGTGCGGGTTTCGCTTAAGAACACCACGATAGGCTCATCAGCAGGTTCTTGGTGTCAGTGCCTGGACCTCTACAGGAGTAGTGAACTGTGCACTACCTCCCTCTTACGAAGCGCACCTGTGCTGTCCGGACACCAAGAACCCGCTGATGATCCTATCCCAGACGAAACCCCGCACAAGACACGGCATAAACCTAGAAAAGATGCTGAGTTTCACATTTATGACTGTTCGCTGTTGACTAATAGTTGATTGTTCTTGGCCAATAGCAAGCTCGCTCTGTCAGTCCACGTGGAGCTCAGAATTCGGTCTTGGCTGCCGGCTCGCTTGTCATTTGATGGGCATGGACATCGTCATCATTTAGCCCCGTGATGTCGAGTGTGTGTGTGTAGGATTTGTCTGTTAACCAGTATTATTGTGGTGGCTGTAGCAGTGTGTGTAATTGTAATTCCGGTGAAGATTGGGATGGAGGTGGCCGTGGCCTTCCGTTTGGAACCATAATTTGCCATAATTGAAAGAGGGAAACCACTTTCAAGATGGCTGGAGTGGGAATCGAACCAACCTCTTCTCTGTTTTGCCTCAGGAGGCTGAGTGTACACCGTTCCAGCCCTCAGACCAGAATTAAATTCCTTGGCAGAGCCTGGAAACGAATCCGGACCTCCATTTACCACTTTTACTCCAGGAAAATACCCGTATGGTTTCTAACTTAAGGCCACAGCCACCTCCTTCCCAATCCGTACCTGAATTACAAATACATACACTACTACAGACATCACAATAGCACAGGCTAGCGGACAAATTCTATACCCACACATCCCCAAGTACACGAGATTAAATGACCACGACGGTCAAGCCTCTCAAATGAAATAACAAATTACGCCTCGATAAATACTGTATACAAGACAATCCGATGTTAAATCATAGGAAAAGAATAAACAAGAGGAACACTACAATAGCGTGTTCACGAAATGATAATCAAACTCAAGCTAATACAGTATTTAACACACAGTTACAAAAAAAGACAAAAAAAAGACATCAAAAAGACCATGTCTGCCTTTGTACAGCTGTATCCGATTTGGAAAAGTAACAAGATGTTCAGTAAAGAACATATACCCTACATTCTCCTAAATGTATGGGTCAATACCCATACTCCTTTTTAAGGAGTATACTAGAATGTTGGTCGTAGTAGCTTATTGAAATGCAACGTGCTACACGGGTATTAAATATGAATATGAGGTGACCTTTGCTAGTGCCACCTCTGGAGAAAAAAAAACTTCATTCAATTCGGTTTCAACGTGTTTGACTTGATATGGGGAATCGATTTGCACACATAAATGGCCGCTATCTGCCAACTATTGGGCTGATGACCTTGTAGTTCAGTCAAAAGATGCTTCCCACAAAAAGGTATGTTAATGCAAAATTTGGTAGAGATCAAATGATTAGATTGGTCGTAATTTGATTTAAGCTTTTAACATTTGGGTGGCCGCCATTCCGTTTCCGTCAAGATGGCGGCAATATACAACATGACACTGAGATGCCCTTTGCTAGTGCTACCTCTGTACCAAATTTCGTTGAATTCGGTTTTACCATGTTTGAATTGATAGGGGGAATGGATTTGCACACATGCATGGCCCCCATATGCAAACTATTGGACTGATGACCTTATAGCTTGGTCAAAGATAGCTTCTCACATAAAGGTATAATATCGCAAAATTTCGTAAGAGATCAGATGATTAGGTTGGTCGTAATTTGATTTTAGCTATTTACATTTCGGTGGCCACCATTAGGTTTCCGTCATGATGGCAGCGATATAAAACATGACACTGAGGTGCCCTTTGCTAGTGCTAACTCTGTACCAAATTTCGTTCAATTCGGTTTCACCGTGTTTGAATTGATGGGTGGAATCGATTTGCACAGATACATGGCCACCATCCGCAGAGAGTTGGGCTGATGACCTTATAGTTTAGTCAAAAGATTCTTCATACATAAAGGTATAATGTTGCAAAATTTGGTAGAGATCAGATGATTACATTGGTCGTGATTTGATTTAAGCTTTGATGGTTTGGGTGGCCGCCATTACGTTTCCGTCAAGATGGCGGCGATATAAAACATGACACAGAGGTGCCCTTTGCTAGTTCTACCCCTGTACCAAATTTCGTTCAATTCGGTTTCACCGTGTTCGAAAGTAGGCTAAAAATATAACTACAAAGTTAAAGATATATAGAAGTAATGTCAAGGCAGTATTATTATATGGGTCTGAGTCTCGGAAAGTTAGCAACCAAATTTCCAGTCGATTACAGGTGTCTGTTAATAGGTGTCTGGGAAGGATTTTGAATATATATTGGCCTGAGACAATCTCAAATGAGGAACTGTTAGTTCGAACTTCAGAGGAACACATTAAAAGAAGGAAATGGAAGTTGATTGGTCACACTTAGAAAATCTGATAATGCCATTGAGAAGCAAGTCCTGAATTGGAATTCCCAGGGTAGCAGGAGAAGAGGAAGGCCCAAGCATTCGTGGAGGTGGACGGTAGAGGCAGAGGGGTGACAACAACAGGGAAAGACATGGAAAGAGGTGAAGAGATGTCAGCCAACAGAGTGAGATGGCGCAGCTTCTTGGATGCCCTATGTTCCAATGGGAACGACAGGAAATGAGTCAAGTAAGTCTGCCCAAAATCCTTATTGACAAAGGTTACTGAAATAGGAAAATAATACCGTGATATTGTCTTTAGCTGCTTTTCAGTCGGTCAACACGATTGTGCCCAATGAATGGGGGGGGGGGGGGGGACAAGTTATAAATATATCAACTCACTCCTGGAAAAAGAATACATGTCTTAGTTAATTAACACTATTAAATGGGCAATTTAGGATTACGCGTTTCGACCCTCAAGTGGCCATCATCAAATCCTGATCACTATTGTAAATCCACTACTGTTTATTTATTTATTTATTTATTATTTATCGTATGGCTTTTAGTGCTGGGAGTGTCCGAGGACATCTTCGGCTCGCCTGAGTCTGTAGCTGCTTCCAGCGGACACCCTTAGGGTGAGCTACAAGTTCCGTTCAATTTCAAGTAGTTCCAACTTTCACTACCAGATATCAATGATACCTAGTGTTGAACGTTGGTGCTTTGATAGAGCGTACCGACGGAATCTAACCTAACAATTTAGCTCCTCACAAGTTTAGTCTGTGGGAGCATCTTTTAGATGCCATAAATCTATGGCATGGGACCGCCGGCTTTACTTCCCCTCCGAAGGAAGGCTTACTGAAGGATTTTAACGCTCTTAAAAAATCCGACGACTTCGGCCGGGCATGAACCCGCTATCTTGGGCACAGCAGTTCAGCATGCTAGCAACTACGCCACCGAAGCCGCTATTCACTACTGTAATTCAATAGCACGTCGATAGATGCTAATAGTATAATGTTTTGATTCGTGGCTTGAATCTCGTTATACGTTAGGTGTGTTTCGTGTTGCAAGGTTTTGAGATTCACGTGAGTGACGGAGTATATGCACGTGTATGCAATTTAGAATAACACACTGCAATAAGAGTAAATCAAATAACCAATTCTAGCATGCACTAGAAAAATCTAATTATAATGTACACTTAAATTGGTATTGCTCTCCTCACAGCGATGCTAACATGCACCGCTACCATTCAAGTGTGATCTAGGGCCCGGATGTTGATGACATGTCATCTTTTTACTGAGCTGACTAAAACAATGCTGAAGTACATAGAAACTCTGGACAGGCCATCCCGTCTTCAAATATGTCATTTTTATTTTGCACCGTTTTGCATATTTTGTTATTTTTCCATTTTAAGAGCATTTGTTTTAGTTTGGTAGATTTTTTGGTCTTATTTTAGAAAAATCGGCCTTCTAAGGTCATTTTTCCCCAATTTAGTCATGCCACAGCTTTATATAAGGGAGTTACGTCTCTCAGAGTTAAGAAGAAGCTAGTAGCTGATACAAGATAATTTGAAATATTGAAATATTGATTCCATTTCCATAATCAACCGGGTGGAAACTAGTCTTAGCAACAATCGTGGCGAAATTGCTGCGGGTATTGCATCAAAACTGAAAAACGTGCTGGACAAAAAAAAAAACGTGTATAAAACATTATGCAAAATCTCAGACATTCTTCCTGGTGAAAACTTCTGCATGGATGGGATTGAGGAGGATTGAGCAGCAAACGACCTTTCTCACTTTAAGTACGCTCCGATCACATCAGTTGATGTTGTTGTTGTTGTTGTTTTAAGGGGCCTAACATCGAGGTTATCGGCACAGTTGATGTTGAACACAGCTTTTCGAGATATAAAAACTTGTTGGCTGATAACCGCAGATCATTTACATTTGACAACATCAAAATGACATTCGTAGTGCAGTGCAACTCAGACTAAAGTGAACATAAACCTTTCATCAAGTGCTAGAAATCTATTTCGATTGACTTTTCAGTTTGAGCTTAAGATGTCATTTCTGAAATATTGGTGAGTTTATTATTATAAGATCATTTTCTCCATCTTATAATGCATTTTTCGAAGTTTTAGGTCAGGTTTTTTTTTTTTTTTTTTTGAAAATGTTAAGTGCATTTTTTAAACTATTTTGCGGCTCCAACATCCGGGCCCAAGCTGATAACTAATACATGTAATTATAAAATTATAAAAATCGCTTCGCTCGTTTTATAAACATACTCGTGACTTGCCATTATAGGCTTGTTGCATAATGTACTATATTTTATTACGGCAGTTATTTACCTTCCTTATTAGTTGTTAGTCCACAAATTCCGGGGTCCAGACCCCTCGTATACCACCCCTCCTCTTGGCTACTTTTCTGCTCCATCGTGATGACCAACATTCTGTGCTTCACCGATTTATATCAGGTAATAACGCACCTTTGCTCTGTTAAGCACTTTCATTTTGTTCCACCAATTACGGGAGCCCGTTATATTTTAGGTCATGGACGTCAATAACCTTGCGCAAGCTCTACTAACATGAATTGCAATTTGAATTTGAACTCCAGCCATGAAAGCTGACATGGTCCAATGCTCTGATTGCAAAGATGACATTTATGCAAGAATAATTAACTGGCAATTTACGAATGCTTGATTTGAATAGAGCTTTTCCACCTCCCGGATTATCTTTTATTTTAAGTGCGTACATGCGTACATTAATGTTGTAAGAGAATATTACCTCGATGACGTAAACTCATTCAAAGTCTTACAAAGGGATGGATTATGCATAGAGCCGTAAAAACAAACCTCTGCTTATGTATTAGTAATAGCCCAGTAGGCCATTGTTCAGCTGGTTATTGTGACCGTTGGATAATGGTACAGGCATAAACATGCCTGTGCAGTAACGTGAATACAAGCCTTTTCATTGGCAGATATAAAGAAACAGTTAAAAGTTCGTTCACCAAACACTGCTTCCGTTCCTACCCGCGCTTGTAATTATGACCGCAAGGTTGTTTGTTGTTGATTTATTTGGGAATTCTTGCGATATCACTGTCATTCCTCCCCGTGTACTTGAGTCCCTGCACTGCGACGGAGGCCGTGGGTTTGATTCCCAGCTCCGTCAGGAATTTTAGAAACTGACGTGAAAGCTGGAACGGGGTGCACTCAGTCTCGTGAGGACAATTGAGTAGATGTCTGACTGTGAGGCAGCGCTCCGGTCACGAAGACAAGATTAACGGCTGAGGGGACCCAACGCGCTGGCAACGCGTCACCCCCATAATCTGCAAGCCAAATGGCTGGGCAGCGGCCGCTTGGTAGGCCTAGGTTCTGAGCTGTAGCACCATGGGAAAAAGGAACGATGCTTTTACTTTAACGGCAGCGCTCCGGTCACGAAGACCAAGATTAACGGCTGAGGGGACCCAACACGCTGACAACGCTTAACCCCCATAATCTGCAGGCCAAATGGCTGGGCAGCGGTCGCTTGGTAGGCCTAGGCCCTGAGCTGTAGCACCATGGGGAAAAGTAACGAAGCTTTTATTTTAACGTGACCGTTAATCATGTGATCATGAGCCACTGGACCTTCTTTTTACGTGGTATCCGAACCACAGGACATGGCATTTCACTTCGAAAATCTCACACGCATTGACCGGGAATCAAACCCCGTCCATCTTGGTGAGAGGCCAACAGCTTGATCACTGCGCTACCACGCCCCTAGCACCATGGGGGTGTGGGAGGTTTGAATGTGAGTAAGATTTGTCTGATAATCTGTCTTATTGTAATGACTGTATTAGTGTATGTATTTGTAATTCAGGTGAGGATTGGGAAGAAGACGGCCGTGGCATTAATTTAGAACCCATCCTGGCATTTGCCTGGAGTAAAAGTGGGACACCACACTTTCAAGATGGTTGAGGTGAAAAACGAACTAACCTCTTCTCAGTTTTGCCTCACGAGGCTGAGTGTACCACGTTCCAGACCTCATATCAGAATTACATTTCTTGACAGAGCCGGGAATCAAACCCAGGCCTTCGGGGCGACAGCCAAAAATCCTAGCCGCTAAACCACGAGGTGGACTCTGACCACTAGACACTGGACTCTCAGGTTCTATGACCTCAACTTCAGACGCCAAACATTTGACCACTAAAAATTTGAAAATATTTAACTTCCATGTAACTTATCTAAACTAATATCAAGTTATATTCATTCATTCATTTACTTTTTGCAAATGGTGGTAATTCCCCGGTAGCAAATTGTACAATTACAGAAAATAACCAACAATAATATCAAACATACTTAATGTAAAAGATGGTACATTGGCTTCCACGGCCAGTGAATTAAAACTCAGCATTTTTTTTCTAAAATGTGCCGTGTCTTGTGTGGGGTTTCGCCTATAAGCTGGCTCATCAGTGGACCCTTGGTGTCCCCGTCCGGACCCTCACGAGAGTAGCGAACTACGCGCAACCTCCTTTTTTTATGAAGCGCACCTGCGCCTCTCCACTGCGAAAACTGAAAGCTCAAGCGAAACCCCTCACAAGAGACGGCACAAACCTAGAAAAATTGCTCAGTTTTAATTCACTGGCCGTAAAAGCCAATATACCGTATTTTTGGAAGTCTTCATAGGGAGGTTATGGCTGCTTGAGTTTTTAGTTCTCGCAGTGGAGAAGCGCAGGTGCGCTTCAAAAGGAGGAGGTAGCGCGCAGTTCGCTACTCCTGTGGTGGTCCTGGCGGGGACACCTAGAGCCCGCTGAGGAGCCAGCTTGGTGTCCTAGGTGAAACCCCACACAAGACACGGCACAAACCTAGAAAATTGCTGAGTTTTAATACTTAATGTACACAAGTCGCGATTTGGGAACTATAGTAATTACATCAACGTACTGCATTTACAAAATTCTTCTCCTAAACACATCAATGTGTCTGGGGAAAGGCACTACGGCAATGAGCTCAAATAGTATGCTCATAACGCAGGCATTCTTGTGTGCGTTGAATTTCATGCGCCAAGTTATTGAGAAATGCCACGACAGGAATAGACACTTGTTTTTCTGTTTCAGTATGAATCTACAGAAGGCTTCAGTGGCTTAGTTGGTAGCATGCTGAACTGCTGTGCCCAAGATAGCGGGTTCAAACCCGGCCGAAGTCGTCGGATATTTTAAGAGCGTTAAAATCCTTCAGTATGCCTTCCTTCGGAGGGGAAATAAAGCCGGCGGTCCCATGTCATAGATTTATGGCATGTAAAAGATCCTTCCACAGACTCAACTTGTGTGAAGCTAATTTTCTAAACGAGATTTTGTTGGAACGCTCTATCAAAGTTCCAACGTTCACCACTAGGTACTAGTGACATCTGGTACCGAAAGATGGAACTACTTCAAATTGAACGGAACTTGTAGCTGACCCTATGGGTGTCCGCTTGAAGCAGCTACCGCCTCTGGCGAGCCGAACATGTCCTCGGACACTCCCAGTACCGTAGTAAAAGCGATACGATAAATAAAACAAGATGTTCAGTAAAGAACATATAGCCTACTTTCTCCTAAATAAATGGGTAGCCTATTGTTATAACTCTTTGTCCTTTTCAAGGAGTATAATTGAATGTTGGTTGTAGTAGCTTGTTGAAATACAACGGGGTATTCGGATATTAAACATGAATATGAGGTGCCCTTTGCTAGTGCTACCTCTGTAAAAAAAAAAGTCATCTCGGCACGCCGGAAGGCGGAGGTAGATTTCACCGGACAAACTTGGGGATAGGCGAAAATAGGCAGAATATGCAGGTTTTCGTAGAAGGATCAGACCTCATTTATTGCGAGAAAGTATTTTATAATTGGAGATTAATTAACTTTGTTTTTCGTCATTTTATGCTTATTTTAAACATTTTATTTTATTTTATTGTCATTTGGGGTCCATTTTTAGCCTACTTTCGATTTTTGCAAAAAATGAAAGTAGACTTATGAGATCAACACAGGGCGAAAAAAGTGTGTCTGTCTGTCTGTGTGTGTGTATGTGTGTGTGTGAGTCTGTGTGTGTGTCTGTGTGTGTGTGTCTGTGTGTGTGTGAGTGTGTGTACTCTGAATGTCTGTCCCCCCCTATCAATTCGAACACGGTGAATGCGAATTGAACGAAATTTGGTACAAAGGTAGCACTAGCAAAGGACACCTCAGTGTCATGTTTTATATCGCCGCCATCTTGACGGAAACGTAATGGCGGCCACACAAATGTTCAAAGCTTAAATCAAATTACGACTAACCTAATCATCCGATCTCTACCAAATTTCGCAACAACATACCTTTATGGGGGGAGCATCCTTTGACCAAACTAATAGGTCATCAGAGTAACAGTTTGCGGATGGCGGCCATCTTTGTGTGAAAATCGATTCCCCCTATTAATTCGAACACGGTGCAACCGAATGGAACGAAATTTGGTACAGAGGTAGTACTAACAAAAGGCACCTCAGTGTCATGTTTTATATCGCCGCCATCTTGACGGAAACGTAATGGCGGCCACACAAATGTTCAAAGCTTAAATCAAATTACGATTAACCTAATCATCCGATCTCTACCAAATTTTGCAACAACATACCCTTATAGAGGAAGCATCCTTGGACCAAATGAATAGGTCATTAGCCTAATAGTTTTGCGAATGGCGGCCATCTTTGTGTGAAAATCAATTCCCCCTATTAATTCAAACACGGTGAAACCGAATGGAACACAATTTGGTACAGAGGTAGCACTAGCAAAGGGCATCTCAGTGTCATGTTTTATATCGCCGCCATATTGACAGAAACGTAATGGCGGCCACACAAATGTTCAAAGCTTAAGTTAAATTACGACTAACATAACCATCCGATCTCTACCAAACTTTGCAAAAACATACCCTTTTGGAGGGAGCATCCTTTGACCAATCTAGTAGGTTATTAGCCTAATAGTTTGCGGATGGCGGCCATCTTTATGTCAAAATTGATTCCCCCTATTAATTCGAACACGGAGGAACCTAATGGAACGAAATTTGGTACAGAGGTAGCACTAGCAAAGGGCACCTCAGTGTCATGTTTTATATCGCCGCCGTCTTGACTGAAACGTAATGGCGGCCACACGAATGTTCAAAGCTTAAATCAAATTACGATTAACCTAATCATCCGATCTCAACCAAATTTTGCAACTACATACCTTTATGGAGGGAGCATCCTTTGACCAATCTAATAGGTCATTCGCCTAATAGTTTGCGGATGGCGGCCATCTTTGTGTCAGAATCGATTCCCCCTATTAATTCAAACACGGTGAAACAGAATGGAACGAAATTTGGTACAGAGATAGCACTAGCAAAGGGCATCTCAGTGTCATGATTAATATCGCCGCCATATTGACAGAAACGTAATAGCGGCCACACAAATGTTTAAAGCTTAAATCAAATTACGACTAACATAACCATTCGATCTCTACCAAACTTTGCAACAACATACCTTTATGGAGGGAGCATCCTTTGACCAATCTAATAGGTCATTAGCCTAATAGTTTGCGGATGGCGGCCATCTTTATGTCAAAATTGATTCCCCCTATTAATTAGAACACGGTGGAACCGAATGAACGAAATTTGGTACAGAGGTAGCACTAGCAAAGGGCACCTCATATTCATGTTTAATATCCCTATAGCACGTTGTATTTCAACAAGCTACTACAACCAACATTCAATCATACTCCTTGAAAAGGACAAAGAGTTATAACAATACCCATGCATTTAGGAGAAAGTAGGCTGTATGTTCTTTACTGAACATCTTGTTATACTTGTGGTCACACTGTCCTTATGCAAGGTTTCGACACTGATGTGTAACTATGTAACGGTCTGTTACTTCTTCACGCAAAATTATATCTCCCGCAGAGATTTTGGTCGGTTCCACAGTTTAGGGGCTGCGACAACGCGGTCATGTAACCCCGTGTACTTTGGGACGGCTGTATTAGTCTGTAATTAAGGTAAGGACTGCAGAAGGTCAATTTCAAGCAGTAGTTCCTAATGTTGCTACCAGGTACTACCGTTAACGACACCTAGCTCTGAACTTGGCTACTAGATGCCACCGCAACCAGTAACTCGCAACGAACGTTGGAACTTCCCCTCCAAAGGAAAGCATACTGAGGGATTTTCAGCGCTCTTGGAAAATCCGACTGCTTCGGCCGGCTTTGAACTCGCGACCTTGTGCATAGACATTCAGCATGCTACCAGTTTCGTCACCGAAGCCGCTTCACACTTAGTCAGATGGAAATCTGAATCTGATATCGTGCAAGTGCGTTGTCTTGGCAACGTCTGATGGCTCATCCCTCATCAATTTAGTAGTGTTGCCATGGCAACCACTGATAGCTCTTGGCATTTTCTTAAAATTCCGAAATCATTTTTCTCATCCCTTGGCATAATGGTGGGTCATATCAAAAATTCTTTCAGACAAACGTTTTAGGTAATTATTAGGGGAATATTGTCCATTTCGTACGGTTTTGATATTGCGCTTATTAAGAGAGATATGATTAATGTTTCCCGAAAAACACACTTTTTCCCACCCCTTTGGTCAATGGTTGGTGCTATAAAAAAATTCAAACATAAATTTTTGGGCTCTATCCGACACATAGTATGAATGTTGAACGGATTCGATATTTCACATATTAAGAGAGTTATAGCAATATTTCACTTTTTCGGAAAAAAAAAACATTTTCACCCCCTTCGACCGATTTAGCCCAGTAACGAACTCGACCGAGATTTTATAGGTATACATATTCGGTAAAAAATTCAAAGTGATTGGTGCAAAATTACGGCAGTTATCGTGTCCACAAGAAACTGATATACATATATCTCTCTATATATATAACAAATAGTTCCGTGAAGAACTATACAGCCTATTTTCATATATACTGCTCATGTTAATTGCCTCTATTAACATACAAAATTTCAGTTTAATTGCTGTAACAGATTCGTAGATATTGAGATCCGTCTAAATATTTCAGATGGTCACCAGGTTGGATTTTTATTTTTGTACTATTGCATTAAGATTGTTGTGTACGTGTGGTATTCAAACTGCAATCGCATGATTAGAACACAAGAAGTAAAAACGAGATTTTAAAATTACGCACAGCAGCCATCTTGTGATTATGCAAACAATTGAAAAAATTAGATGCCAGTGGATCAACATTTGTATACGCATTTAACGTGCAACGTTTCATGGCACTCGGATAGTTAATTCGCGAGAAACGTCCATTTAAATATTTATACTTCGCGTCGCCGTCAAGTTGGATTTGTGCTCACCAGGTTACTGAAAGTCCTATAGGTGAACATATGTTCATATTCTCTATGAACATTAAAATATTCAGTTTGGTTGCTGTAAAAGATTCATAGATAGTGAGAACCGTCTAAATATTTCGGAAGCTCGCCATTTAGGATTGTTATATGTATAGGCCATAGAGTTATGTACCATTCAAGGACAATTATTGCCTAGGTTCATTATTCAAACTTTCACTTCGATCGCATGATTACGACACAAGAAATAAAAACTTAATTTTAAAATTTCGCACAGCCGCCATCTTGAGGTTATGTAAACAATTGAATTAAATTAGATGGCAGTGCATTACAATCTGCAAAATCATTTACTGTACCACATTTCACTGCGCTCAGAGAATTAAATCACGAGAAAAGTCTATTAATATATTTCAAATTCGCTTGGTTGCCATGTTCGTTTTGTACTTTACAGGTTTATGAAATATACATACGTAAACTTGTATCAGTACCCTTTATCACCGTATAAAATTGCAGGGTGATATCTGTAATAGTTTCGGAGATATAGAATGTCAGTGAAATATTTCGCACAGCCGCCATTTTTAGGTTATGTGAACAATTGAACTAAATTAGACTTCAGTGCATTACAATGTGTACAAACATTTTCTGTACCAAGTTTCATTACGTTTGGATAGTTAAATCGCGAGAAACGTCTATTTAAAAGTCTCAAATTCGCCTGGCCGCCATGTTGGTTTTGTAGTCACCAGGTTTTTGAAAGTCTCATAGGTGAACTTCTAGAAGCGCCCTTTATCACCGTACACAATTTCAGGGCGATATCGGTAATAGTTTCGGAGATATTGAATGCTAGTGAAATATTTCATACAGCCGCCATGTTGGATTGGTGAGACGTAACAAAATTTGAAGGGCACGGTCGAGGTCGCCGGGAATAGTGCTATGAACTTACCGAGTTTCATTGAAATCGCTTTAGCCGTTTATATTTTATTAGGGACACACACACACACACCTCTCACACACACACACACACACGGACAAAACGTGATCTCATAAGCCTATTTTTTCAAAACTGAAAATAGTCTAAAAATGAAAGTTTGTCTGTTTTTTTCTGAATTTCCTAGGAATTTTGCGATATTTGCGCGTTTCAGGCTGTTTTATGACGGATGCGCGCAAAAATAATGTTTTGTCTGTCTGTCTGTCTGTCTGTCTGTCTGTCTGTCTGTCTGTCTGTCTGTCTGTCTGTCTGTCTGTGTGTCCGTGGACAACTTCTTCGAGTCCTTATAACTTGAGAACGGCTGGGTGGATGAACGTAAAATTTGATACAGATATCCATCAGAGGCACCACACTAATCATTGATGTAACTCTTTTCCGTACCTCTCATAAAAGGGGCCCTACCGCCTTAAAATACATGCTGAAATAGGCGTAGAAGGGTGAAACTAGGCTCATTTTCAAACACATTTTAAGGCCCTAAAACCAACAGTTTTTGAGATATTCCCAGAAAACTAATTTCACTTAATAAATTAACGAAAGAATGCATGCCGGTAACCATGGCAACTGAATCTCAGAGGTCCATCTATTTCTGTAAGACACAAGGCAATTCCATTTATTGCATTACTATGAAGGTTTGCAAACGGCTATAAGGTTATAACGGATCCAAATTAAGCTGAAATATTCATTAATACATACAATGCACTTAAGGGGTCAAGGGGTACTCTAGAATTTTTTCACGCGTTTTACACGTGCGGGTGTGGTACGGAAGGTCTATTATATCCCTTCTCTATTATATAAAAATGAATGTTTGTCTGATTTTTCTGCATTTCTACGGAAATTTGACATATTTGCCCGTTTCAGACTGTTTTGTGACGGATGCACGCAAAAATATATTTTTGTCTGTCTGCCTGTCTATCAGTGGACAATTTTTTGTGTCCTAACTCGAGAACGGCTGGGTGGATTAACGTAAAATTTGATACAGATATCCATCAGAGGCACGACACTAATCATTGATGTAACTCTTCTCCGTACCTCTCATAACAGGGGGGCCTACCCCCTTAAAATACATGCTGAAATAAGCGTGAGACAAAGCTCATTATCAGCCCCTCAATGTGAGAAACGAAACTCGGGGACCCTAAAAGGACCCCGAAAACCACATTTTAAGGTCCTAAAACCAACAGTTTTTGAGATATTCCCAAAAAACTAATTTCACTTAATAAATTAATGAAGGAATGCATGCCGGTAACAATGGCAACATAATCTCAGAGGTCCATCTATTTCTGTAAGACGCAATGCAATTCCATTTATTACATTACCGTGAAGGTTTGCAAATGGCAATAAGGTTATAACGGATCCAAATTAAGCTGAAATATTCATCAATACATATAATGCGCTTAAGGGGTCAAGGGGTAATCTAGAATTTTTTAACGCGATTTACACGTGCGGGTATGGTCCGGAAGGTCTATTATATCCCTATCACTATATTGTTATATTATTATTATTCTTTTGATTATTATCATTATTATGGCGTACAACGAAGAGACAAAGCTCATTTTCAAACCCTTGGTGTCTGAAACAAAACTCGGGGCTCTTCAAGAGCCGTAAAGGGTCCCCGAAAACTATATTTTAAGGCTCTAAACCCAACAGTTGATTAGATATTCCCAGAAAATTACGTCATTTAATAAACTAAAGAAGGAATGCAAGCCACTAACCATGACAACAGTATCTCAAGAGGTGGCATCCAACTTTCCATCTATTTCTGGAATAAGTAATGCCACTCCATTTATTACATTTCTGTGAAAGGTTGCATATGGCTATAAGGTTATCACGGAACCAACTAAAACTGTAAAATTCATCAATGCGCTTAAGGGGTTCAAGGAGTACCCTAGATTTTTTTCACACGACTTACACGTGCGATATGTCGTCCAGAAGGTCTAGTATATCAACAAACAGCAACATTATTTTCAAAAATTTCTGATTTGAAATAGTAGACTGTTTTTTGCTGATTTTAGGAATTTGGGCCATTGGAGGCTAAAGAAAACTGAATTTTCATGCACCACAAGCCTTTATAATTTATAAAAGGGGTCTTCCTGTAGTTGGGCACTTGACACAACGGTGTGTATTGCGATTCGTCTACGAGGTTTTCAATTTTATTTTCACGCCAGGAAGAACACGTTAGGTAAATTTAGTTTGAGAGCACATTTTAACTAATAATTTTTCTTTGCCAACAAACAGGTTCCAAACCCCTAAACATTGCAACAGTAGCTCAATTGATAACATCTGGTTATTAATACCGAAGACCGTTCGAAGAATGGGTACTTCTGCTAGTATATATATACATACATAAGTTATATATAAACTTTTGAACTGACGGTGGTTTTGGGGTCTGGGGGATGTGAAACGCGAAGATATGTCAAAATTTTCCGGAAGTCGAAACATGGTACCCATTGCAATAGTTAGCTTTCTAATGAAATCTACCTCTGGTTGGTTCCTCATTTTAGGGGCTGCGACAACGCGGTTATCTAACCCCGTGTACTTCGGGTGAGTGTAGAATCTGTCTGATAAACGGTGTGAAATGTAATGGCTGTATTAGTCTTAATTCAGGTAAGGACTGCGGACGGTCAATTTCAAGCAGTAGTTCCTAATGTTGCTACCAAGTACTACCGTCAACGACACCTAGCTGTGAATTTGGCTACTAGATGCCACCCAAACCAGCAACTCGCAACGAACGTTGGAACTTCCCCTCCAAAGGAAAGCATACTGAGGGATTTTAGCGCTCTTAGAAAATCCGACGACTTCGGCCGGCTTTGAAACCACGACCTTGGGCATAGACATTCAGCATGCTACCAGTTACGTCACCGAAGTCGCTTCCCACTTAGTCAGATGGAAATACTGAATCTGATCTCGTGCAAGTGCGTTGTCATGGCAACGTCTGATGGCTCATCCCTCATCAATTTAGTAGTGTTGCCATGGCAACCTCTGATAACTCTTGGCATTTTCTTATAATTCCGAAATCATTTTTCTCATCCCTTGGCGTAATGGTGGGTCATATCAAAAATTCTTTCAGACAAAAGTTTTAGGTAATTATTAGGGGAATATTGTCCATTTTGTACGGTTTTGATATTGTGTCTATTAAGAGAGATAGGCTATGATTAATGTTTCCCGAAAAAAACACTTTTTCCCACCCCTTTGGTCAATGGTTGGTGCTATAAAAAACTCTTCAAACATAAATTTTTGGGCTTTATCCGACACATAGTATGAACGTTGAACGGATTCGATATTTCACATATTAAGAGAGTTATAGCAATATTTCACTTTTTCGAAAAAAAAGCCCCCCATTTTCACCCCCTTCGACCGATTTAGCCCAGTAACGAACTCGACCGAGATTTTATAGGTATACATATTCGGTAAAAAATTCAAAGTGATTGGTGCAAAATTACGGCAGTTATCGTGTCCACAAGAAACTGATATACATATATATGCATACATAAATTATATATAAACTTTTGAACTGACGGTGGTTTTGGGGTCTGGGGGATGTGAAACGCGAAGATATGTCGAAATTTTCCGGATGTCGAAACATGGGACCTATTGCAATAGTTAGCTTTCTAATGAAATCTACCTAAATGTCATTCAATTCGGTTTCACCGTGTTTGAACTGATACGGGGAATCGATTTGCATACATACATGGCCGCCACATACAAACTATTGGGCTGATGACCTTGTATTTCAGTCAAAAGTTGCTTCTCGCAAAAAGGTATGTTGTTGCAAAATTTGCTAGAGATTAACGATTAGGTTGGTCGTAATTTGATTTAAGCTTTTAACATTTGGGTGGCCGCCATTACGTTTTCGTCAAGATGGCGGCGATATAAAACATGACACTGAGGTGCCCTTTGCTAGTTCTACCTCTGTACCAAATTTCGTTCAATTCGTTTTCACCGTGTTTGAATTGATAGGGGGGGGGGGGGGGGGGGCAGACATTCAGAGTACACACACTCACACACACACACAGACAGACACACAATTTCTGGCCCTGTGTAGATCTCATAAGTCTACTTTCATTTTTTGCAAAAATCGAAAGTAGGCTAATAAATTAATAAATAAATAAATAAATAAATAAATACAGAAGGCTTACCATAGATTACCAAGGGAAAATATGTTGACCATCCTGAGAGGTTTGCTATAGGCAATTAAAATTATTTACGTAGATAATCAGGCTGCGGTGAGAGTTGATGATAGGATGAGTTCTTGATTTAAAGCTGTTGCCGGAATGAGACAAGGCTGTAATATGCTTATTTTATACATGGTGTTTCTAAATTCCCATTACAAACTTTGAGGGCTTGTAGTGGGGACCAAGACGGTTAAGTTTAGAACAGGAACTTGTGTCGGGAAACGTACCGTCTTCCCGCTACCCGCAAAAAGAAGCAGAGCACACATTCACAGGTCCCGCTTTTTTGGCGCTATGTCCAACTCCTGTTGCTTGTCATCTGGGTCCTACTATAGGTGGGGCTCGATGTGACGACGTCAACACTGACACGGTACCTACGTACCATATTCTGCTACACACGACCACCAATCCCTGGTCCTCCAACATCCACCGCGTCGCAGCCATAACCCGCGCCAGTAGGTCTTCCACGGATTCTACAGGGGTCTCGTAAATCAAGGTTTCATGTGACCCCACAGGTAGTAGTCTAGCAGTGTCAAGTCGGGAGAAAGTGCAGGCCAAGCCATCGGGCCACCACGACCTATCCACTGTTGGCCAATTCTGTGGTGCAGATGTTCTCGGACCGCAAGTGAAAAACGAGGTGGTGCACCATCGTGCTGAAACCACGTGTTTTGACGCGCATGCAGTGGCACTTCGTCTAAGAACTCATACAGTACGTCTTCAAAGAGTACCTAGTACGCAGCACCCATGAGATTTCGTGGAAGAAGGTAAGGGATGCAACCTGCAGGGATATGGGACATCAGGTGATCGTTCAATGACGTACGTACTCTAGTCAGTGGGGCCGAAAATGCGGGAGATTTGAACGTGCGCTGCGGGGGTCTGTGGCGGGTAGCGGAAAGACGGTACGTTTCCGAACACAAGTTCCTATGCTGAACTTAACCGTCTTGGTCCCCACTACAAGCCCTCAAAGTTTGTAATGGGAATTTAGAAACACCCTGTATATGAATCATGTACAGGGTGTATCGAAAAAAGTGTCCGATATTGCAGCAGGGGTTGGGATTGGTCAAAACGCGAAGAAATTTTCCTATAAACATATGTCCGGAAACAAATACCTGCTGAGATGTGCACCATTTGACCCGCGTGCTGGAGACGTTGTGTTTGGTGGTGCATGAGTCTTTACGTTGAAGATCTTTGCATGAGTCGTATGTTCAGGCATGGTATGAGGTTGTGCTGGCAGTGCAGTGCGGTATCCGCACCAGCCTAGTGGTCTCGTGCTGTATCGACAACGTAAACAGTGCGATGGAATGTTCGGTGTGGATGTCGTTGAGCGTACATGATATGGGCCTGTCGTCCACTACCGTAGCCTAATCCATAGCAAACAAGAAGTTCCGTGAAGAACTATACAGCCTACTTTTCATGCCAATGATTATACTACAGTATATGAACCTATCTAGAATAATGACAAAATTAAGTTGGTAATATCGAAATATCAAATTAGTTCAAAATATACCTGGTATAATGTAGCCTAATAGAGCACTACAGTTGGCAGCCCTGGTGACTGAATATATTGTTAATTCCATCTCTTAAGGTACAGAATACAAAATTAGGTTGAAGTCCAATGGACGTTACATGCAGTTAGACACTGGATCTATCAGCACGCGTAAAAGCATGTTGCCAACTGTTGGCAACTCTGGCACTGTACATACTCTAATGACAGTTGGTCCCCCTGCTGGAGGGTTGTTGACCCATTAAGAGGAAGGGTCGTTCTCTTACCTGCGTCAAGCAGGACTCATTTGCAAGTAGGTAGCAGTGGCTACCGGACATGGTGTCATAGCACGCATGTAATATCTACTGTACTTGTTCAGTGTTTAATCATGTACATACAGTGTAAAATATATTTCTTTATACAGTCCACCACATCGTATTCTATGTATTCGACATAAGTTTTGGTCCTCCGGGCACGATTAGATGGCAAGAAAAACAGTGAAAATTGAACTCGTGTGATCCAAAGACAGCATGGTTTCTCACAAATGGCGTGGGTGGTTACCAGCATGGCGACTACTGGACAACAGAATTCATCATCCTGGTAAGTCACCGATCATCCTTAATTATTCCTTGTGACTAATATGCATTCCTTTCTTTCTTCATTCAAAACTGTTCGTTTGTACTTGCAATGTATTGGTATTGCTAGTGATCACACATGATTTCGCCCGTAAAACTGTATGTTATTTGTACGCAGTTTTCCCGCA
The DNA here is from genome assembly GCA_946902985.2 of Meconema thalassinum. Lineage (NCBI taxonomy): Eukaryota > Metazoa > Arthropoda > Insecta > Orthoptera > Tettigoniidae > Meconema > Meconema thalassinum. The sequence goes on along the minus strand of OX336388.2, from coordinate 568,100,822 downwards.
ACTCTTTGAAACAAAACCAGGAGTTCATCTTTGTATTATGTAAATATGTTAGGTATTTGTCTTTTCGTTTTGTCATTCTTTTACGTATAGGCATTTGGTCTATTGTGATTTTATATCATTCAGCAGTTTATTGGGAATTGCTAGTGAAAAATGGAACAAAAGATAAAATCACTGTGTAGCAAAAGGGGTAGGTTAAAGGCTAGCTTATCTCGCATACAAGGCTTCGTAGAGAAATTAGATTCTCAATCTAAGGACGTAGATCAGTTGGAAGATCGACGGGCTCACTTATCAAAAATCTGGGAAGAATATGAAACAGTTCAATCACAAATAGAGGATTTGAAAGAGGATGAATCATTTCAAGCAGAACAAGAATCTTATCGCTCCGACTTTGAGGAGCAATACTTCAAAACATCTGGTCTTATAAGATCCATAAACAGTGCAATTTCCAAGTCAGCAACTTCGCTAAGTGATTCTATTGGTGAATCAACTACCAGTTCGCAAACACGTTCAGTTAAACTGCCTCAAATAAGTTTACCTACATTCGCAGGTGATTATTTAGAATGGCCCAATTTTGCCGATACTTTTAAGAATCTCATTCATGAAGATGCAAATTTGTCAAAAATACAGAAATTTCATTACCTAAAATCAGTGGTATCAGGCAGGGCGGCAGACGTGTTACAGTCTCTAGAAATATCTGCAGCGAATTACGACATAGCGTGGAACCTGTTAAATGAAAGGTTCAATAACCGGCGAGCAATTGTTTCCTCCCACATTAATTCGGTCCTTCAGATTAACAAAATAGAAGTAGAATCTTCCAAGGCATTAAGAGACTTGTATGACGGCTTCAGAAGGCACATACAGTCGCTATCAGCGCTTGGTCTGTCTTGTGAAGAACAATTAGATGCCATTTTGATACATTTAATAACAAACAGATTTGACGCTGAAACATTAAAAAAATGGGAGACCTCGTTACCAACCTTTGATCTTCCATCGTATCAGACACTGGACAAATTTCTGCTCGAAACATGTAATGCATTGGAATCGATCGAAACTAAGAATTGTGATCGCACAAAACAGCTGAAGCAGGTAGGCGTTTCATCTAAAACGAATGCATCTGGTTTCAAACCGAGGCCATTCACGAACCCAGGAAAAAATTGTTTCCTTTCACAGAAAAATCAGAAATGCCCGCTTTGCACGGAGGAGCATCCCATATTTAGATGCAGAACCTTCACTTCTATGGGTGTTTATGACAGATGGCGGGAGATCAAGAAGCATAAGCTCTGTGTTAATTGCCTGTCTGGAAATCACTTCGCTAACGAGTGCACTCGTTCATGTTGTAAGCTGTGCAAGGATAAACACAACACCTTGCTTCATAGGGACCAAGGGTCACCGAACCACAATAATAGTCAAACTTCAAACAAGAGTATTGTGTCCAATAATACTTCATTGTCTCCCCTTAATGAGCAACATAGTAGTAATGCTGTTTCATTGCACAATCACAACAATGATGTTTCCTCTCATGTATTGTTGTCGACAGCAGTAGTGAATGTCAACAATTCAGAGGGAAAAACCCGTCATGCTCGGGTTGTGTTAGACAGCGGCTCGCAACTCAACTTCATAACCAGGGAATTAGCTCATCAATTACGATTGTTAAAGACAATGACTAATATTCCGATACATGGGTTGCATAACACTACCATCAAGGTGGGGTCGGTGGTAAGAACAAAGATTTCTTCGCGGTTCGGTTCCTTTGAACGAATCATGACATTTCACGTAATACCTTCAATTACTGGTCAGTGCTTACCCACTAAAAATATCAACATCACAGATTGGAGTATTCCAGAGTTTATATTAGAAAACCTTGCGGATCCTCAATTTAATGTGTCATCATCCATAGACATTCTCATTGGAGCAGAATTCTTTTATGATCTTATCGGCGCAGAACAATTTCAGCTCGACAGTTTCTCAAACAAACTACCGTTGTTTCGCAACACGGCTCTTGGCTGGGTAGCAGCAGGTAGTGTTGGTTTGTCTGAAAAGCACGCAGATAACAGTTCTTCCTGCCTCTTTGTGTCAGGTAAGATATTCAATGAGCCGGGGAAAGCACTGCTTGGCCAAGGACATTCTGAGCAAGAGATTAGTGAGAGGCTATTTACTGACGGTCACAGAAGGAATTCACAGGGTAGGTTCATAGTCCCACTACTCCTTAAAGAGGACCCGAGTCAGCTAGGTAGCAATGTTAATGAGGCAATTAGACGGTTTCACAGCCTAGAGAAGCGTTTTGAAAGGCAGCCCCAAGTCAAGTCGGAGTACGTACAGTTTATGAGAGAGTACACTGACCTGGATCATATGGAGGAAATTCCCAGTAATGAGATAAACAAACCATTACAGTACTACCTTCCGCATCATTGTGTATTTAAGGGTAATTCATTGACAACGCGCACTCGCGTGGTATTTGATGGCAGCTCGAAGGGCGATTCTGTATTATCCCTCAATGATTTGTTATTAGTAGGACCGATCGTTCAAGATGATTTATTTTCAATATTGGCTAGATTTCGCATGCATCGCTATGTATTGACCGCTGACATAGAAAAAATGTATCGACAGGTCCTCATAGAACCTGCACATACTGACTTTCAGCGCATCGTGTGGAGGGAGTCCCCTAAGGACGAGCTTAAACATTATCGTCTCAAAACAGTCACATATGGCACGTCATGTGCACCCTTCCTGGCCACAAGATGCCTCTCTCAATTGGCGAATGACACTAAGGAGGAATTTCCTGAAGCTTCGAATGTAATACGGCGGGATTTTTATGTTGACGATTTAATGACAGGTTGTGAATCAACTGACGGCTTAAGAACCACTCACAAGTGTGTTTCAGATATTTTATCCAGTGCGGGTTTTACCTTAAGAAAATGGTGTTCGAATGAGCCCAATGTACTATCGAGCATTTCTAACCACGAAACAGATCCCAAGTACATTATTAAGGTAGATGAAGCTGAAGACTTGAAGTTGTTGGGGCTATCTTGGAAACCCATCACAGACACTTTTCAGTTTGAATTGAGAAGTGATTTCAGTTCGACACAGATAAACAAAAGAATAATTCTATCAGACCTGGCTAAAATATTTGACCCCTTAGGGCTTTTGGCCCCAGTATTGATTAAGGGTAAGATTTTCGTCCAGCAACTGTGGCAAATGAACTTAAATTGGGACGACGTTCTCACAATAGAACTTCAAATTAAATGGATTCGTTATATGCAGGATATTGCTAAATTGAAGGAGTTCAAAGTGCCTCGTCATGTTAGGGCAGTAGAATTTGTGGAGTATGAAATTCATGGATTTTGTGACGCGTCTCAGATTGCTTACGGCGCTTGTGTTTATGTAAGATCTCAGACAGGAGATGGTAAAATAACAGTTCACTTATTGTGTTCCAAGTCTCGCGTTGCGTCATTAGGCTCAGTAACTTTACCAAGATTAGAACTATGCAGTGCTGTATTACTTGCTCAGTTGGTCGAAAGAGTCATGAGATCCATAAACGTAACTAAAGACAAGTGTTTTTGTTGGACTGACTCCACAATAGCATTAGCATGGATTTCGGGCCATCCACACCAGTGGAAAACATACGTCGCTAATCGAGTGTCGCAGATTCAACAGTTGACAAATATTGATTGTTGGCAGCACGTCTCTACTCATCATAACCCAGCAGATATGATCTCGAGAGGAGTTACCGCGGAGAAGCTGTTAAATTCATCATTTTGGTTATCGGGACCATCTTGGCTTTCAGATAATAAAGACGAATGGCCTTCACAGCAGAGGCATAGCTCTCAAGAATTACCTGAAGTTAGGAAAACTAAAATCGTTCTAGTGTCATCTACAGAATCCCTTGGATCGAATCTGATTAACAGATACTCTTCCTGGAGCAAGCTGATTAGAATAACAGCTCTCGTGCTCAGATTTATCAAAAATCTTAAAACTAAAACAGACAGACAAACAGGTGCTCTTAATCCGGTAGAACTAGAGCAGGCTAAGTATTTATGGTGTAAAATTGCGCAAGGTTCTGAATTTTCACAAGACATAAAGGCTCTCAAACAAAATTTGCCACTACCCAAGGGAAGCAAATTACATGGATTAGCACCGTATTTGGATGAGCAGGGTCTGTTACGGGTAGGAGGCCGTCTGCAAAATACTAAACTATCGGTCAACAGAAGACATCCTATTTTATTACCTGGCAATCATCGCATTACAATAATGTTATTTGATCATTTTCATTTTGTTTTTCTTCATGCTGGAGCTCAGACTTTATTGACAATGATGCGACAGCAATACTGGCCTCTATGTGGGAGGAACGGTGCTCGAAAGGCAGTGTATCGATGTAAGACGTGTTTTCAATTCTCGTCTCGGCCGTATCAACCGATAATGGGATCGCTACCTGAAAGGAGAGTAGTTCCCAGTCGACCATTTGCATCTTCAGGAATAGATTTCTGTGGCCCAGTATATTTACGGCCTTCCTCCAGGAAGGGCGCTCGGATTAAGGCATATATAGCTATGTTTGTTTGTTTTGCCACAAAGGCTGTACATATTGAACTTGTAAGCGATCTGTCTACAGCTGCTTTTTTAGCATCACTGAAAAGATTCATGGCTAGACGAGGAACTTGCACCCACATATTCACTGACAACGCAACTAATTTCGTAGGTGCATCACGTGAGCTAAAGAAATTCTTTAATGATATGAATACCAAGCAGTCACTCATAAGCTTTGCTACTGAGAAGGGGATTCAGTGGCATTTTAGTCCTCCTGGTTCACCTCACTTCGGAGGGTTGTGGGAGGCTGCAGTTAAATCAGCTAAGTATCACCTTAAGAGAATAGTAGGAAATGCTGCATTGTCGTTTGAAGAAATGACTACAGTGCTTGTACAGATAGAGGCAGTTTTGAATTCGCGCCCCCTCTGCCCACTATCCTCTGATCCCAATGATCCGGAAGTATTAACCCCATCCCACTTCCTGATCGGTGGCTCATTTCATCTTCCTGTGGAAGAAGATGTGTCTCAGACTCCCTTGAATAGACTGAAGCGCTGGCAACTGCTTCAGGCTATGTTCCAGCAATTTTGGCGTCGATGGTCCAAGGAATATCTCGGACAACTCCAACAGCGTTCTAAATGGCGGTCGCCCGGACAATCCCCACAAATCGACACTCTGGTTGTTCTGAAGGAAGAGGGCGTGCCTCCACTTCATTGGAAACTGGGCCGTGTCGCAGCAGTGCATCCAGGAACCGACGGAGTTACGAGGGTTGTTACCATCAAAACACCCAGCGGAGCTCTTTTGAAAAGAGCAGTGTCAAGACTTTGCCCATTGTTGAGTGAAGAGAAGTGAATTGTTTAAATGTTTGTGTACATAGTGTTTATTTCAACTCTCATTCCAGTTAATAGAACAAAGTGACGGTATTTAATTGTTGTTTGAAATATTTGCTATTTCAAGGGGGGGAGTATGTTGGCAACTCTGGCACTGTACATACTCTAATGACAGTTGGTCCCCCTGCTGGAGGGTTGTTGACCCATTAAGAGGAAGGGTCGTTCTCTTACCTGCGTCAAGCAGGACTCATTTGCAAGTAGGTAGCAGTGGCTACCGGACATGGTGTCATAGCACGCATGTAATATCTACTGTACTTGTTCAGTGTTTAATCATGTACATACAGTGTAAAATATATTTCTTTATACAGTCTACCACATCGTATTCTATGTATTCGACACCAACAATACCATGCGTGTGCTGGTCAGAAATAATCTGAAATATTATGATATCTTGTTGTGCCAATTTTGGATGAAATCCATTTGTTAGTATAGAAGTTACATGTATTTTAAAATTGGACATATCAGCAGGCATAGAATCATGTTGGCAGCACTGCCTTGTATTAATTACTCCAAATTAATCCACAATGTCAGGTGCTATACGTGTGCAAAGTATATAGCTGTTGGTTTGCATTCTTTCTGATATATTGATATTAGGCTAAAAAAATATAGACAGCATTTATTAACAGTTGGCGCCCTGATTGCTCTTAACAATACTTATAGTCATATCTGTTATGGTACACATAGCACATACGAAATTTGGTTGAAATCGAACTGATAGTATAGAAGTTACATGTATTTAAAAATTGGTACTATCAGCAGGCTTATAATCATGTTGGTAGAACTGACGTATGTAAGTTACTCCAAATTAATCTAAAATGTCATAATATACAGTGTGCATAGTTTAAAGCTGTTGCCTTGCATACTTTCTGATATATTGGTATTTGGATTTTAAAAAATAGAGACAGCAATTATTAACAGTTGGCAGCCCTGGTGGCTCTTAAGAATACGCTCAATCATATATGTTTATGTACAGATATTACATACAAAATTTGGTTGAAATCCAATTGATAGTGTAGAAGTTATATGCATTTAAACATTGGACCTATCAGAAGGCTTAAAATTATTTTGGCAACACTGTCATTGTTGGCCTCCTGGAAATTAAACTGAAATAGCATTATCTGCATGTGTACCAATTTTGGAATAGCTCCCATGCATACCTTGCGAGATATCCAACATGGAGCTCAAATTTCTAGTGCGTTTTTTCAGCAGTTGGTAGCACTGATATCATTTTCAAATATGGACGTGAGATATTCCGGTGCACATCTTTACTCATACTAAATTTGGTTTTGATTGCTGCAGGCGTTTAGGAGTTGATAGGGGGGGACACACGCACAGCCAGCCAGACAGACAGACACACACACACACATTTTCCCTGATCGATCGCATAAGTCTACTTTTTCCTCATTTTTGCAAAAAGGTGAAAAGTAGGCTAAGAACCATGTCTGCCATTTTCCGCGAGGAATACGCCATCGCACAGTTTACGTCGTCGACACAGCACGAGACCACCAGTCTGGTGCCGGCGTGCGGGTATAGTAGCCTCACTTTCTTCGTTAACGACCGTCTCGTCTTTGAAACCTAGCTGGACGGATGTTTACTTTCCATAGCTGCGGGGTGCCGAGGCATTCACGGCTTAAGGCCGGTGAGCAGGTAGACAGGACTGGCGGCAACACCTTGTCTGCATTTCTCGTGGACAGATGGAGGAAGCAACTTATTGGTCAAGAACCGTCAGGTATTTGTCAGCCATAAATAATGGCTATTGTCGGCTCGTGCTAATGCTTAACGTATGAGTCGCCGGTCGTTAACCATGAAAGTGAGGCTACTATACCGCACTTGCACTGCCAGCACAACGTCATACCATGTCTGAACATACGACTCATGCAAAGACCTTCAACGGAAAGACGCATGCACCACCGAACACAACGCCTCCTGCACGTGGGTCAATTGGTGCATATCTCAACAGGTATTTGTTTCCGGACATATATTTATAGGAACATGTCATCTCGTTTTGACCAATACCAACCCCTGCTGCAATATCGGACACTTTTTTCGAAACACCCTGTATATGCAAAACAGTCTCAGATTAAAATGATGATGATGCTGCTGATTCTAAAATACCATGATAAATCACCAAATAATACTGAACTTTAGCACTGGATACACCAGGGACTGTACAAATAATCCGGCATGCACCCTATATAACGTCGAAGCTGGTGAATGGTCGATACAGAGGTAGTGCATCAGGAGTAGATTACAAAGATGAACAAATAAGGCGTAACTAAGAGCTTGCGTTCTTATAGCAACGTATAAATGACGCTACTGACCAAGTAAACCTATACATATATGAACAATCAACGCGCAACTAAGAGCTTGCGTTCTTATAGCAACGTATAAATGACGCTACTGACCAAGTAAACCTATACATATATGAACAATCAACGCGCAACTAAGAGCTTGCGTTCTTATAGCAACGTATAAATGACACTACTGACCAAGTAAACCTTTACATATATGAACAATCAACGCGCAACTAAGAGCTTGCGTTCTTATAGCAACGTATAAATGACACTACTGACCAAGTAAACCTATACATATATGAACAATCAACGCGCAACTAAGAGCTTGCGTTCTTATAGCAACGTATAAATGACGCTACTGACCAAGTAAACCTATACATATATGAACAATCAACGCGCAACTAAGAGCTTGCGTTCTTATAGCAACGTATAAATGACGCTACTGATCAAGTAAACCTATACATATATGAACAATCAACGCGCAACTAAGAGCTTGCGTTCTTATAACAACGTATAAATGACACTACTGACCAAGTAAACCTATACATATATGAACAATCAACGCGCAACTAAGAGCTTGCGTTCTTATAGCAACGTATAAATGACGCTACTGACCAAGTAAACCTATACATATATGAACAATCAACGCGCAACTAAGGGCTTGCGTTCTTATAGCAACGTATAAATGACGCTACTGACCAAGTAAACCTATACATATATGAACAATCAACGCGCAACTAAGAGCTTGCGTTCTTATAGCAACGTATAAATGACGCTACTGACCAAGTAAACCTATACATATATGAACAATCAACGCGCAACTAAGAGCTTGCGTTCTTATAGCAACGTATAAATGACACTACTGACCAAGTAAACCTTTACATATATGAACAATCAACGCGCAACTAAGAGCTTGCGTTCTTATAGCAACGTATAAATGACACTACTGACCAAGTAAACCTATACATATATGAACAATCAACGCGCAACTAAGAGCTTGCGTTCTTATAGCAACGTATAAATGACGATACTGACCAAGTAAACCTATACATATATGAACAATCAACGCGCAACTAAGAGCTTGCGTTCTTATAGCAACGTATAAATGACGCTACTGACCAAGTAAACCTATACATATATGAACAATCAACGCGCAACTAAGAGCTTGCGTTCTTATAACAACGTATAAATGACACTACTGACCAAGTAAACCTATACATATATGAACAATCAACGCGCAACTAAGAGCTTGCGTTCTTATAGCAACGTATAAATGACGCTACTGACCAAGTAAACCTATACATATATGAACAATCAACGCGCAACTAAGGGCTTGCGTTCTTATAGCAACGTATAAATGACGCTACTGACCAAGTAAACCTATACATATATGAACAATCAACGCGCAACTAAGAGCTTGCGTTCTTATAGCAACGTATAAATGACGCTACTGACCAAGTAAACCTATACATATATGAACAATCAACGCGCAACTAAGAGCTTGCGTTCTTATAGCAACGTATAAATGACGCTACTGACCAAGTAAACCTATACATATATGAACAATCAACGCGCAACTAAGAGCTTGCGTTCTTATAGCAACGTATAAATGACGCTACTGACCCAGTAAACCTATACATATATGAACAATCAACGCGCAACTAAGAGCTTGCGTTCTTATAGCAACGTATAAATGACACTACTGACCAAGTAAACCTATACATATATGAACAATCAACGCGCAACTAAGAGCTTGCGTTCTTATAGCAACGTATAAATGACGCTACTGACCAAGTAAACCTATACATATATATGAACAATCAACGCGCAACTAAGAGCTTGCGTTCTTATAGCAACGTATAAATGACGCTACTGACCAAGTAAACCTATACATATATGAACAATCAACGCGCAACTAAGAGCTTGCGTTCTTATAGCAACGTATAAATGACGCTACTGACCAAGTAAACCTATACATATATGAACAATCAACGCGCAACTAAGAGCTTGCGTTCTTATAGCAACGTATAAATGACGCTACTGACCAAGTAAACCTATACATATATGAACAATCAACGCGCAACTAAGAGCTTGCGTTCTTATAGCAACGTATAAATGACGCTACTGACCCAGTAAACCTATACATATATGAACAATCAACGCGCAACTAAGAGCTTGCGTTCTTATAGCAACGTATAAATGACGCTACTGACCAAGTAAACCTATACATATATGAACAATCAACCCGCAACTAAGAGCTTGCGTTCTTATAGCAACGTATAAATGACGCTACTGACCAAGTAAACCTATACATATATGAACAATCAACGCGCAACTAAGAGCTTGCGTTCTTATAGCAACGTATAAATGACGCTACTGACCAAGTAAACCTATACATATATGAACAATCAACGCGCAACTAAGAGCTTGCGTTCTTATAGCAACGTATAAATGACGCTACTGACCAAGTAAACCTATACATATATGAACAATCAACGCGCAACTAAGAGCTTGCGTTCTTATAGCAACGTATAAATGACACTACTGATCTAGCATAGGTACATAGATGAACAAACAACGTGCAACTAAGAGTTACGTAGATAATGTCACCATATTAGGGGCAGATGACCTCGTAGTTCCGCCCCCTCAATAACTAACTAATATCAGTATAGCACCATAGATAGGCTACTGGTTGTCAGGGTTTCCACGATGTTGGAAAACTTATGACACTAATTCCAGATAGGCCCAGTCGAGGAACATATCCATATTAACAAAGAAATGTTCGCTTTCTTGGAGTAGCATTGTGTTCCACTTCTCAAAATTCCATCGCTATAATTAAAATCACCTGTACGAGTTGGCTGATACATCATCACAGATTGGGGCATAAGCTAATAATACCTACAAGGTTTTAAGAAACAACAACAGATGGCGCGGGTAGCACTTAGACCTACCAATAGTAATACAGTCCACAGAATAACTAGTAGATGGCGCCACAATATTCAAACGAGGAAGCTAACGAAGCTTGCAAAAACCAGTCCAGGCCAGTGATGTGGGACAAAAGGCGCTGTGTATGTTTCAAATACCGGCTAAGTTTACATAACCTCATTCAACTTTACTTTATTGTATCATTTGTGAATTACCTACATTGGCAAACTAACTACATTAGACCTACATTTTTTTTAAAATAGGAAGGTTTAAAAATAGAAACAGGCATAACAAAAGAGTGTAGACAACATTCATACCTGAATATCGTCCCAATAATGAGTCAATAAATCGTAGGTTGACATACTTCAACTATATTAATAATAACAACAACTAGAACTGCTTCAGACCAACTGAGCAATAATATTTGTAAAAATTGGCACGTTACACAAGTTATTGTAATAGTACCTTATGCAACAAGCCTATAATGGCAATAATTAAGACACGAGTATGTTTATAAAACGAGCAAAGCGAGTTTTATAATTTCCATTCGAGTGACTTAATTACCATTATAGGTGACTTGCATACGACTGTTTATTTTCGACGATAATTTTAACTATTTTATGTTCAAACATAAATATCTGTCGAGATTTCGCCAGTTTTATGTACTGAACAGAGCGCATGGGACGCAGAGAATACCATGGCCTCCTCGAATATCCCACTATGACACTAGAAGCCACGCAAGTGAAATTGAAAATAGGAGGCCGTGGATGTCAGTACAGGTGCGATGCTATCCTTACCTAATTGGTCACACAACTCTTTCCTGAGCTCTGATTGGTGGGAGAAACTGTATCATAATGATAACGTGTCCTATAATGAGCCTCAATAGAGTAAAGTTTTCTGACATAATATTTACATTTCGCCATGGTCGAACATAAACTGTATTATAAATTGTATAATATTTGTACATATGTGTACTACAAAACCATCGTACCTTATCTAAGCCTAAGTATCTGATGATGATCACGTGACGATCGAAATATGTGATCCAATTAAATACCCCCCTTTCCCTCTTTCATAAAAGTGTGTTAATTTAGTGATAAAATATTCATGTAATACTTATTTCAGGTTAGGACGGTTAAATAGACTACTAATTTTCCCACCCAATGTTGTGTCTTGTGTCTGAATTCGTTGAGTCTCTAAAGGCATATTGAAAGCAACATTATACTTTACAGGAAGTGACCTTTGAATGAAGAGCGGATGAAACAGTTAACTTGTAATCAACAGGGACAGTCGTTGCTGGTAATGATAAGGCTGTGCAAATGAGTAAACTTCCTGCCGGCGACATTCAACACAACCTTTCCATTGGAAGAAAACAATAAGGTCAAGAAGACGAAGCGGGAGGACTCTCCAGCCTCACTTGTACGTTTTGCCAAGACGAGGTCAAACTAAAGAGACAATATTATTGTGTCCATTTAGCCCCATGTACTTGGGAGCGAGTAGAATTGGTCTGATAACCTGTGTTATTGTGGTGGCTGCAGTATATGATGATAATAATAATAATAATAATAATAATAATAATAATAATAATAATAATAACGTATGGCCTCGGATGCCGGGTGCAAGCTTTGTTATTTGACACCCAGAGGGTAGCTTGCATGTCGAATTTCGTTGTTCCTTGAAGCACTATGAAAGTCAAGGAGGTTAGAGAACTAAGCTTTCTAGTAGAGAAATGAGGAACTTTGTGTTGGCAGAAACTCCTGAGATTAATTTTGCCACTATGAACACGGGCAACTGAATTCAAATGGGTTCATTGACATGCCAACATCGTATGACATCATGTCGTAATTTTTGCCGCCTTTCAAAAATCACTTACCACGGCCAGAAGCGAACCTGAAAGCTTGAGGTTAGTAGACCGACACGTTGACCACTCACCCACCGTTATTGATTTTACGTCCCTTTTAACTACTGCGGCTTTTAGAGACGCGGGGTTGCCAGATTTTTGCCCCGAAGGGGATCTTTAACGTGCCAGTAAATCTACTGACTTGGCTCCCTCGCATTTGCGCACCCTCAAATGCCAACTGACTGCGCCAGGATTCGATCCTGCAACAGTAAGCGAGATCGATACCGCTGAGTCACGCAGCCAGCCGGCTGTAGTAGAGTGTGTGTATTTGTAATGCAGGTGAGGATTGAGAAGGTCTTTAATAGGAACCATCCCAGCATTTGCCTGGAGTAGCCTATAATTGGGAAATCACAGAAAACCACTTCCAAGATGGGAATCGAACCCACCTCTTCTCAGTTTTGCCTCGCGAGACTGAGTGAACCTCATTCCAGCCCCCAGACCAGAATTATTAGCCTACTTTTCACATTTTGCAAAAATGAGGAAAAAGTAGACTTATGAGATCGGGCAAATGTCCGTCCGTCCGTCCGTCCGTCCGTCTGTCTGTCTGTCTGTCTGTCCTTCTGTCTGTCTGTCTGGCTGTGTGTGTGTCCCCCCCTATCAACTCCTAAACGGCTGCAGCAATCGGAACAAAATTTGGTAGGAGTAAAGATCTTTACCTGAATATCTCACGGCCATATTTGAAAATGATGTCAGTGCTACCAACTGCTAAAAAATCGCAATTGAAATTTGAGCTCCATGTTGGATATCTTGGAAAGTATGAATGGGAGCTATTTCAAAATTGGCACACGTACAGATCATAATATTTCAGTTTAATTTCCAGGAGGCCAAACATGGCAGTGTTGCCAAAATGATTATAAGCCTCCTGATAGGTCCAATTTTTAAATGCATATAACTTCTACACTATCAAGCGGAATTCAACCAAATTTCGTATGTTGTATGTGTACATAACCAGATATGACTGAGCGTATTCTTAAGACCTACCAGGGCTGCCAACTGTTGATAAATGCTCCTAATTTATTTTATCCAAATACCAATATATCAGAAAGTATGCAAGCCGACAGCTTTAAACTATGCACACGTATAGTACCTGCCATTCTATATTAATTTGGAGTAACTTATATACGTCAGTGCTACCAACATGATTCTAAGCCTGCTGACAGGTCCAACTTTAAATACATGTAACTTCCATACTATCATTTGGATTTCAACCAAATTTCGTATGTGCTATGTGTACCATAACAGATATGACTATGCGTATTCTAAGGAGCAACCAGGGCTGCCAACTGTTAATATGTGCTGTCCCTATTTTTGTTACCCTAATATCAATATATCAGAAAGTATGCAAGCCAATAGCTCTAAACTTTGCACACGTATAGTACCTGGCATTCTAGACGAATTTGGAGTAACTGATACACGTCAGTGCTGCCAACATGATTCTAAGCCTGCTGATAGGTCCAATTTTAAAATGCATGTAACTTCTATACTAACTAATGGATTGCATTCAAAATTGGCACAACAATAGATCATATTATTTCAGATTATTTCTGACCAATACATGCATGACATTGTTGCCAACATGATTTTACGCGCGCTGTTAGATCCAATGTTTAACTGCATGTAACGTTCGTGCTATCCAGTGGACTTCAACCAAATTTTGTATTTAGTACCGTAAGAGACGGAACTAAGAATATATTCAGTCATCAGGGCTGCCAACTGTAGTGCTCTATTAGGATACATTATGCCAGGTATACAGTATTTCGAACTAATTGGAAATTTCGATAATAGCAACTTAATTTCGTCGTTATTATAGATAGGTTCATATTCTGTAGAATAATCATTGGCATGAAAAGTAGGCTGTATAGTTCTTAACGGAACTTCTTGGTTTTTTTTGCCAGAGCCGGGAACGCAGCCTGGATCTCCGGAGAGACAGCCAAGAATGCTAGCCACTACACCAAGAAGTGGACATGAAACAGTTGTACACTAGGCTCTGCCAAGAAACGCAATTCTGGTCTGAGGGCTGGAACAAGGTATTACCCGTTTAACATTTGATTGCCGCTGAGCCTGGCTGCGCCACCGTTTGTTGATTATTGTAGCAGGAGCCCCGCGGGGTGAAGCGGAGAACACAGTGATGACTAGGGTTCGGAAGTTGAAGACCTGAAGAAGTACAAAATATGCAAGCAAATATGCCCTAAAACTAGCTAAATATGACTAAAAACTATAAAATATGACCTAAAAAACTACGAAATGTGACATGAATTTTTGGGATAGGTAGAGTATCACTAACATACAGTAAACGTCTTAAGTGTCAAAACGTGGATCAGCGATAATACTCGTGCAGCGATAATACACCAGACACATTTAATCATACAAACTGACAGAGAGCTACAGTACAATAAAATGTTCAACATTCATTCAGTATCATAGCCTTGAGATGCAGTTCTTGCACGGTTTTCCTAAAAGAAAACAAAAAAAAAAACGAAGTATTAGTATCTTTTATGATAATGTCGGCGTAAGTTAGGCCGACACTGCCTAACGGGAAGTTTATTGCGCCTTCTTGGAATCAGGTCTTCTAAACCTGCTACCTGCCTGTTCCTAGAAAAGAAAGAAAAATGCATCTACTACACTATTCGGAAATCCTGTGTTTGAAACTCGACGCAGGTAACACGTACCTTGTTAATGACGCCTCAATTTAAACAAAAATGCTGAAATTATAACCAAACATGACCTTATATCACTAAAATATAACCAAATATGACCAAAACAATAAAAATGGCCGAAATATGCATTTATAGGCAACATCAAATTGCTTTAAAAGTGGTCAGGGACCCGTCATTCAAACTTATTTTTCAGAATTCGGTCAAAATGAGCTCAGGAAAAAAATATAACTTTTCCTTAACATCCGAACCTTAGTGATGATACAGTGCAAGTTGTACATACTGTGCGAGTCCAAGCTCTATGAACTTGCGGGGAGAGGAGAAAGAGCAGGGAAGGGCCAGGCGAGAAGAGAAGGGCCTGTCAACAGCCAGGGGGTGTCAACCAGATAGGGATCATTTGACACCATCGGTGTAGTAGCACGTGCCAGTCGTATGGAGCGCTGTATATCGTGCATATCGTGTTGCCAACATATGCATGATACAACGTTGTAATTAAATTGCAAACATATCACTATATTTAGTCAATAAATATACACATAATTCCTAATTGACATTTCCTTGCAATGATCTTGCTCACAGACGATAATTACGGCACTTATCATTAAATAAACATTATTTCTACTGGGTTGGCGGCACTGTTTATGTGTTGTATGTAATAATATTGGCCGTATACAAATAAGCTAAATAAGCTAATGTGTGTTCTATCTCATCTTTCTTATATCAAATTGTCTTCGTGGTAATGAGAAGTGAACAGTTCTTCTTCTGCTACGCCAAGTAAGTACGCTTATTTTAAGAATTTAAGTAAAAACGTGTTTCTGCGTGTGCAAAATATACCGTAGCCTAGTTTTGAATTTATATTAGACGCAGTGTACAGGTGACATTCCACTTGACATATTAATTAACTTTCACTATTATTTATCCCACAGGTAGGTCTACCAAATTCTGGGAACAAACAAATCGTAAATTTCTGTTCTCGAAATAGCAGAAGAATATGGCAATTAGGCCTACTCTCCTTAGAAATGACCAGGTAAGAGTCTATGTTTCCGTAATATTTTCAACTTGATTACATCTTGCAGAGATACGTCCAGTACCATGAGCCTATTGCATATGTGTACTCAAGTTCTTGAGGTGTG
Source organism: Meconema thalassinum (assembly GCA_946902985.2). NCBI lineage: Eukaryota > Metazoa > Arthropoda > Insecta > Orthoptera > Tettigoniidae > Meconema > Meconema thalassinum. Next base: position 568,084,508 of record OX336388.2, on the reverse strand, counting down.
TTAATAATTCATTTTACACTGCGGTAGATTAAAAATGTCATGATTCTTGACAACGTGTCGAAGCTTTAATATTTTCCCCTTCCTTGAATTTCAAATTATTATTGGTACCGTATTCAAAAAAGATCAGTTCTTGTACATGTTAGCTACTGGTGCTGTGACAAGTACCTATTCAATTGGTAGAATGCCATTACTGATGTAGAACTGTAATGTTCTGTGACCCAAATACAATTCAAATGCACCTGTCCTCCTCTAATAAGCCAAGAACAAACAAATGTGTAGATGTGTTTCCTTGCATATTCATGCTATGAGCACTTTGTATTTATTTTTGTAGATACACAGGAAAATAAGCTGTACGGTTTATGTTATGGTAGGAATGCAGTGTTTGGGCTGGGTGTTCAGTTGGTCGAATTGGTAGTAATGGTAATACTGATGTAGGACTGTAATTACAGGTTATTAAAACTTAACATTCACCCCCATGGTCTAATAGGTTTAATGGCCTAGGATCATATAGTCTTACAAATGTGTAACTATATACATTAAGTTAATGTGTTCTTGTCCTGTGGAACTAAGTCCAACGTGAATATACTTTTGCTAAGTCATGGTGCTAAAGTAGTCGACTCGTGTAATGTTCTGCGACCCAAATACCATTCAAATGCACCTGTCCTCCTCTAATAAGCCAAGAACAAACAAATGTGTAGATGTGTTTCCTTGCATATTCATGCTATATGGGCACTTTGTATTTATTTTTTTAGGTACACAGGAAAATAAGCTGTACGGTTTATGTTATGGTAGGAATGCAGTGTTTGGGCTGGGTGTTCAGTTGGTCGAATTGGTAGTAATGGCAATACTGATGTAGGACTGTAATTACACGTTATTAAAACTTAACATTCACCCCCATGGTCTAATAGGTTTAATGACCTAGGATCATATAGTCTTACCAATGTGTAACTATATACATTAAGTTAATGTGTTGTTGTCCTGTGGAACGAAGTCCAACGTGAATATACTTTTGCTAAGTCATGGTGCTAAAGTAGTCGACTCGTGTAATGTTCTGCGACCCAAATACCATTCAAATGCACCTATCCTCCTCTAATAAGCCAAGAACAAACAAATGTGTAGATGTGTTTCCTTGCATATTCATGCTAGGGGCACTTTGTATTTATTTTTGTAGATACACAGGAAAATAAGCTGTACGGTTTATGTTACGGTAGGAATGCAGTGTTTGGGCTGGGTGTTCAGTTGGTCGAATTAGTACGCTAGTAATGGCAATACTGATGTAGGACTGTAATTACAGGTTATTAAAACTTAACATTCACCCCATGATCTAATAGGTTTAATGGCCTAGGATCATATTATAGTCTTACCAATGTGTAACTATATACATTGTGTTCTTGTCCTGTGGAACTAAGTCCAACGGGAAATTCCAATAAAACCATGGAACCATTGGCCCGATAACCCCACCCTTATCTGCCAATTTTTATTTTATACTCTTGGTAAGTTAATAAGTGTTAGGTTCTGTCGATGTTATTCTGTAACAGTGAGATAGATACAAGACAAATACACACATCAAAAAAAGTTTTGCATCACCTCGGTTCCCAGATCTCCGGCATATAGACGTTGACTGTGTATATTGTATCCAAGATACAGTCCCTTTGACTGTTCATAGATGTCACTAAAACTGCTCAAAGATGTAAACAACCATGCATGAGCAGGGCCTATTAGACGGAGAGGGTACGACAGCCGATCAGTTCCAGTCATTCCACCAGGACGAAGGTACGCTGCTCATGTTGTCCGTAGTTCTACCATGCCTAGAAGGTCAATACCGCAGTTCGATCGCGTCCGCATTGTTACTTTGTGTCAAGAAGGGCTCTCAACAAGGGAAGTTTCCAGGCGTCTCAGAGTGAACCAAAGCGATGTTGTTCGGACATGGAGGAGGTACAGAGATACAGGAACTGTCGATGACAGGCCTCGCTCAGGCCGCCCAAGGGCTACTACTGTAGTGGATGACCGCTACTTACGGATTGCCGCTCGGAGGAACCCTGACAGCAATGCCACCATGTTGAATAATGCGTTTCGTTCAGCCACAGGACGTCGTGTTTCAACTCAAACTGTGCGCAATAGGCTGCATGATGCGCAACATCACTCCCGACGTCCATGGCGAGGTCCAGCTTTGCAACCCCGACACCATGCAGCGCGGTACAGATGGGCCCAACAACATGCTGAATGGACCCCACGGAATTGGCATCACGTTCTCTTCACCGATGAGTGTCGCATATGCCTTCAACCAGACAATCGTCGGAGACGTGTTTGGAGGCACCCTGGTCAGGCTGAACGTCTTAGACACACTGTCCAGCGAGTGCAGCAAGGTGGTGGTTCCCTGATGTTTTGGGGTGGCATTATGTGGGGCCGACGTACGCCACTGGTGGTCATGGAAGGCTCCGAAACGGCTTTACGATACCTGAATGACATCCTCCGACCCATAGTGCAACCATATCGGCAGAATATTGGAGAGGCATTTGTCTTCATGGACGACAATTCTCGACCTCATCGTGCACATCTTGTGAATGCGTTCCTTCAAGATAACGACATCGCTCGACTACAGTGGCCAGCATGTTCGCCAGACATGAACCCTATCGAACATGCCTGGGATATGTTGAAAAGGGCTGTTTATGGACGTCTTGACCCACCAACCACTCTGAGAGATTTACGCCGAATTGTCGTTGAGGAGTGGGACAATTTGGACCAACAGTGTCTTGATGAACTTGTGGATAGTATGCCACGGCGAATACAGGCATGCATCAATGCAAGAGGACGTGCTACTGGGTATTAGAGGTAGTGGTGTGTACTGCAATCTGGACCACAAATGCTGAAAGTCTAGCTGTATGATGGTACAACATGCAATGTGTGGGTCTCATGAGCAATAAAACGAGCTGAAATGTTGTTTGTGTTGATCTCTATTCCCTTTGTATTTAACGGTTCCGGAACTCTTGGAACCGAGGTGATGCAAAACTTTTTTTGATGTGTGTATAATTGATTTATTGTATGCCAATGTAATGGTTGATATACTGAACCCATGGGCCATAGGGTCCATGACGGTCGAATCCATGTCCTTAAGGAAGAAATGAAAGAAACGTATAGTTTCTTAAAGGAACGGAGAGAGATTTTAAGCCAGGAATATAGCTTAACATTGTGCAAGCGACTAGGGACAGATGTTCCTTAGATGAGATCACCCCACTCGACATTTCAGAGAGGGCTGGTCACGAGTATTAATAACTGAGTGGAAATTTCCACCGTGATAGAAAGAGAAGCCTGAATCGGAATTCAAGCTGACGTTGCTGGATTTTGACAACGCCGCATATGCACCAGAAGAGGAATAATTAAAATTAACACGTTTACGAGCATAATAATGAGTAAACAAGCACAGCACAGTGAATCATTTTGAATGAGAGATTTTTCAGTATAGAGAAACCATGTAATAATTGTGCAGAAATAAACTGCCGACGTAAGACGACGTCATAGGGGAATTACCTAAGCCTCTGTGGAGGGGAGAGAGCAAAAAGAATGCAACACCCACACAATTGAGGAAGAGAAATTAATTAATATCTCCGAATTGCACGATCGATTCTTAGGTGCAATAAGATCATTTGACATTGGGAAGACGAGCTTTCGGAAGGTATAATTTTTATATTTGTGGCACCATTATTTTAGAAGTTGACCACAGGAAAGGCTTGAGTCTTATTTTTTTGTAGTAAAACAGTATAAAGCTTCGGGCGTTTCCAAGCCAAGAATGCAGTATTCAGACAGCCTGAGGGCACGTTACTGTGTCGCATCGCACAAGCAGTTACAACGAGCACTCCGTGACCGGAGGTGATGCATCAAAGTCTTCAAACGTATGAACCTCAGGGGAGGTCATACTGCGCAACAAGTATACGCACCGAATGCAGTATTCAGACAGCCAGAGGGCACGTCACTGTGTCACATCGCATGCAGTCCTACGAGCATTCCGTGAGGGGAAGTGCTGCTCCACGACGTAGAAGAAGTCATTCCGACAGTCCGTGAAGGGACGTAACTCTGCGTTACATCGATAACAGCTACCAGTACTCCTTGAGGGGAGAAACGCTGTTTTACACCGCCGAAGCAAGATCCGATAGCCACAGGCGTCACAGTAGTAACGACTTGCTTGCCTCCATAAGGAGCATTCAAGGCGAAATTTTAAAGTATCGCCGCAGTGAAGTATTAGGAAAATCCTAATTATAGGATTTAGGCCCGACTGTATACAAGTTAAAGTGAAAATTCATAAGATATAGTCAGAGCAGGCTGCGAACGTCGGACTTAAAGGCGATAGGTCGTTAAATGTACGAACGAATAGTTCATAACGTACGGAAGTATCGTACCAGACAGATAAACTGCTATTTAAATTGAAGCAATCTAAAAGGGAAGAACAGAATAAGGTTCGAACGTAGGAGTGTTGAAACAGTTCAAACAAAGAGGATAGGAGACTATAAACATTAGCTCCAGAAAGCAGGCGAACAATTCTAATAGTACTAGAATCAAGAAGTGCTAGCTGCTAGAAACTAATTCTATAGGTCTTAGAGGAGACCTCGATCCATATAGACTTTCGTTAGGATCGATAGACAGATCTACAGAGAAGCCGTTCAAGCTAGATCAATAGCCAGTTATCCAGGATAGGAATAGCAGAATTGAACTCCAGGGAATAGTAGATGTTTCGGGACTTTCGCCTTCTCCAGAATAGGAAGCCGACATCGGATAAATTCCACCCTTGGAAACGGGAATTTAAGAAGATCACGTGTGAAAGGCTCAGAAATACGGCCTAGTGATCGAGTAATTGTGAAGTGTAAAATAATCAAGATTGTGTGTTAAATAATATTTTTAGTGTTAATTATGTGTTCAAAAGGGACACATCAGTATATAAAAATGTCGTCAATATTAAGTGTTTTAGATATATGTTTATTTGTGTTTTTACGTAAGATGAATACCTTCAATATGGTGTAAAAAGTTCAAAGTGGGCCCAAAAATGAAACACCGCACCAGATTTAAGATCAGGGGATGATCTGGAAAATATGTAAGTACTAAATTCATTTTTATTTTGGTGTCAGAAATTGATTGTGTACAGACTCACCCGAGTTTTTGAGTGAAAGGGATGTGTTTTAACGAATAAATACTGAATAATCAAGAACACGGTCTGAACAATAATAAAATAAATTGAGAAATTATAAATCATTATGTAAAGAATAAATCCCGTAGAGGTAATATGTGAATAAAGGGTTAATGTATTTAACAAATGTCATAAGAGCAAGCGAAATATCATTTAATTATCATGAAAGACATTGAAATAAAGTTAAGTTGAGATATGAAAGAAATAGCTTTTGAGCTTGTATAAAGAATAAAAATAATAATAATAATTAAATATGGAAATGTTAAATAAAAATCAAACAAATTGATATGAACATAAGAACGTTAAGCCTTAACGTATGTGTAAGAGATGAGGTTCAATGGAATAGTTTAAAACAGGGAGCGATTTATCGACCACAGAAAGATTAATATGTGAATTAAAATAATATGAATTGTTACTAAAGAGATTTTATCAGTTCTTGGGAAGACATTTTCGGCTTAAATAATGCATAGCGCATAATGAGCGCAAATATAATATTAAAGTGTCACGCTAGGAAAGCGTAGTGGTTAAATACTTGGTACATTACTTATGGAGGGTAGTTGATTGCAGTGAATTGATAATTGTGTAAGTCCTCTATTTGTGACATTAGTATCACGAGGCATTGTGTATGTATTTAAAAAGGGAGCTAATATATGGTATTATTGAGCGTATGTCATATGGGCCACGGCCGACTCTAAATCGCATTTTGTATAAGTCCTCTGTAGGGATTGGTTCCCGAGGCACCTGAAGAGATTCGAATGCAGGATCTTCTTATGATAAAAGCCCCTGTAATTCTCCGTCGTCGTATGTGTATTTAATCTTCCCAATCAATGAGGACCCTCTCATAATTAATAAATGCCAAGGATACGGAAATGGTCTTTGAACCAAAGAATAGTTGTTTGAATGTTACGGTACAGTAAAGCCCGGTCTCCCCAGAACTGGATAGAATGGGAAGGTTTGTTTTGAAAGCCTTGAAAATAAGCTACTAATGTTGGGTCAGACAGGATGTCTCCGCCACCCTAACGTGTCATAAATCGCACCCCATGTAGTAGAGACTAGCTCTTTTAAAAGCGAGGGGGAACAGAGCCCGTCTCGTAAGCTGTTAGAAAGAGAAATGAAAACACCAGGAGTGTTTAAAGTTGTTAACGACCCGGGCGTTGAACCGAGGTCCTTAAAGATGGATATTTCGTTTGCCGGTTCAGATCGTAGTTTCTTATATGATAATGGTCTATTAAGACATAAGAGATAAATAACAATCCCTATTGTAATAATGTATGGACGTGGGATTCCACGAGTTGATTGAAGGCAACTGAGTTCGGGAGTAACTATAGTTTTTTGACTGTGTCAAGTACCTTCACGCTCTGGAGTACACAATTGATTTTCTGATTACCTTAATATATTTGTGAAATAAAGAGAGATGATAACAACTGAATGTGTGGACATGCCCAAATTATTGAATTAGATAATTCACATAGATTTTAAATATAATTATATATTTGTTTTGAGAAATAAGAAAATATAAAAGATAGTGTTTGAGGTGTACAAGAATGACACCATAATAATGTAAATGCATGGAGCCAAAGAGCTCGGAGTTATGTAAACTTAATGTTAGTGCTTTATGGAAGTGAGATTAAGTAAGAATTGTTGGTTTATGTGGAAACCACAGGGTTTGAATACAATATTTGTTTATTTTATTTTGTGATCCCTTGTTCATTTGGAACAAGCAGTTGATATTTGGGTCAGTAATTAATTTGTTTAAATGTTTGTAGCGCCATTAATTTTATTAATTAAATGTGTTTAAATAGGAGTTGATTTTGTTGTTATTTTTGCAAGTGTATCCTCTAATTAATCCAAATATGTGGGTCACAGAGTGGGGGAACTTACCGCTGCCCCGAAATCCCGAATTGAGCTACGCTGGTATACTGTGATTGGCATATTTCTTGCTAAATGGGCACAGGGGGATATATAAATACTGTGTTGGATTAATAACTAGAGGAACACTTAAGTCGGTCATATCATGTAAAATTAAAGTAATGATAGGAAAAGCTACAACGTAAAATATTAACTGACCGCATGGGTCCCTGGAAACTCATACCGAGCAGCCCTGACATATTATATTATGAACCCCCTAGCAAAACTATTTCTTTTTGGCGCCCAGTACGCAGGGATGAGTTTTCCTAGGGAAAACCCGAGTTTTCTCGAAAAATCAAAATTTTTCATTTTTTGAAAAAAAAAATGGGTTTTCGAAATTTTGAATTTTAAATACTTCCATAAAGGGTTTATGAAATTGAATAAAAGTAGTAAAAGGGTACGTTGTAAGTGAATACCCATACCAAAGGAAAGTTTTAAAGAAATTGGGACACACTAATTCAGAGTATCATCTCTCAAACATGTACTAGTGTGGTGGCATTAGAGGCCCACTGTATTTTAATATGATGTTGCTAAGTGAAGAGAGGCGGAGGCTCTCTGAGAATGTAAGGGCCGAGAGCCCAGGGAAAGGTAAAACTACAGGTGAGAAAGAGTACCCAACCAAAGAAATGATAAATGTTTCTGTAGAAAGCATGCGTGCACCTGGAGACATAGTTACACGAAGAGATGGTAACATGTCTGCAGACAAAAGGGTAAATGTTGAGCCTTTAGAGCTCGGAAAGGAAAAGGAAAGTTGTAAACCAATTCCAAGGGAAAATGTAATGGATATTGATAAGAATAAGGATAATACAAAGTCTCATGTAGAAATGCCGGTTCAAATAGGCTCGGAAAGCGGAAGCGAAAAGAATGATAGTCCTTGCGCTCAGGATCAGGAGAATATAGAATTGGCTTCGTTAGGGATTATAGAGATGTACGGAGAAAGGATGGAAAAGGTACGTCAGAAATATGATGAAACGATAGAGAAATTTGGGAAGCTGCATTTAGGACTGGGGCCTGAAGAATTCGAAACAATTGATGAGCAACTGCAGAATATTATACGAAAAAGGGATAGTGTAATTAAAATCCTTAGTGAATTAAGGGGAAAATTGGGCAAGGTATCTAAACAAGAAGTAGGGGAATTATATATTGACGTTGCAGTAGATATGAATATAATAAGACGGAAATTCGTAGAAAGCCTGAATCAGAAGGGATTGATTGAATTAAGTTCCTGGACAGAGCAGAAAAAAGTCATAGAAGAAATTCAGGAAATACAGGGAAAAATGAATGAAATAAATAATAGATGGAAGAACATTCAGTCATCATTTAAATACGAAGAAGTCGATAGAAGAAAGGATGTACAAGAACAGTGGGATCAAGTGGAAAATGAGTACAGGAAAATGATGGAGTTTATACGCGAAATATTGGATAAAAAGGATATAATAACTATCCAGGAATTTGCCAAAATGAGGGAAGGCAAGATCCAGGAATACCAAGAGATGTTAGAGGCTGCTCAGAAGAGATATGAGGAATACATGTTGGAGCAAAATCGTCAGGCAAATGAAATAGTTGCCCAAGCTGAAAAACAGGCTGAAATTAAAGAAGAAGTAACGGTGCCAGAGGAGCCCGAAATTGATATTAAAGAAGAGGAGCAAGAAATAGAAATCATCATGACTCCCGTGGAAATTGAAGAAAACTTGGAGATCCTTCCAGAGAAACCAATGGAAATTCAGGAAGAAATGGTAACTCCAGAACAGGAGGATACCCAAAATGAAAATGAGCTCCAAATTGAAGAGACTCATTTGTATGAAAAAGTTGAGCTGGAAGAACAAGAAGTAATCTCGGAACAGGAGATACTAAAGGAATTGATAGTTGAAGAAACGGAAATGATAATTCCAGAAGAAATAGAGAAATTAAAGGAAATAAATATAGAAAATTTCAACGAAGCAACGATGGAAACAGAGGTTCAAGATTTCACAGAAAGGGAAAAGGAAAACTTCGAAGAAATGCAGGACCAGGAAAATAAAAGGGCATTAGAGGAAGAAGAGGTAAAATTGAAAGCCCAGATCCTCGAATTAATGATTAAATGTCAGGAATGCCAACGACAGAAAAGAGAAATGGAGAAAGATGCTAATAAGAGCCAAGAAAACCTAAAAGAAAAAGATGAGATTGTTGGGAACAATGAAAAAATGAGAGGAGACGTCTCTGAAGAAGAGCCAAAAGGAGGAAAACCGCCGTTGATAATTGGTGTACCAGGAAATGGATACCCCATGGAAACAAGGAAAGGAGTTGAAATAACCAACGATGTCTTGGAGAAAGAGGATGCCCAGGCATATTTCAGCTGGAAGCATCGTAAGAAGAAAGGGAAGGATAAAAAGAAGAGAAAGAAAGGAGATTTGGAAAATCTAAAGAATTGGAAGAGTAGGAAAAAGAAATACTCTTGGCAGGTGCCATCTCAATATGGGGTGAAGGAAGAGAATTATCCCTTTTGAACAAACGGGTAAAGATATTTGCAACCATCAAAGAATATGAGAAATAAGTATAATATGTGCTGAAATACCATCTCAAAGAGAGATGAGGAATAGGGAAGAGAACCAGAAAGAGTCAGGTGAAGTCAGACTGAGCTCTTAAAATTTTTAAATGAAGTGTAACAGACTTGAAGTCTGATAACTGTAATGGAGTAAGTTACGGGTAAAGCTAATTGCACCCGCAAGATAAGTAACATAAAGTCATTAAGTTGAAGAAATATAATGAATAAAGAACAGACCGATTTGAAGTCTGACCTGAGAAAAGAAGAAAGGGAACCAACTGTTGACTCGAGTTTGGAGGAGCGCGCGCCAGACGAGGGTAGAGAGTGGTAAACATCGAACGTGACAAGAGATTTATGGCCTGAGTGGAGACGTCCACTAGGGAATAAATGAATGAATGGGAACTCTTGGAGACCCAACCTAAACACAGACTAGAAAGGAAAGGAACTTTAAAGAAGTAATTGATTTTATTGAAAAGGAAATTTTAATGTAATAAAGAAGAAAAGGGTAAAGATTGAGCATACCCAACCTACATAATTAGTGGAAGGAACCTTAAGAAAATAAAACAACAGTAAATACGGATGACGTTATGATGGATTCGACGGAAAAGAAATAAAAATTAAATTGAAATAAATTTCCTCAAAATTTTCGAAAATTTATTTACCTAAGGAGGGGAGAGATGAACCCATGGGCCATAGGGTCCATGACGGTCGAATCCATGTCCTTAAGGAAGAAATGAAAGAAACGTATAGTTTCTTAAAGGAACGGAGAGAGATTTTAAGCCAGGAATATAGCTTAACATTGTGCAAGCGACTAGGGACAGATGTTCCTTAGATGAGATCACCCCACTCGACATTTCAGAGAGGGCTGGTCACGAGTATTAATAACTGAGTGGAAATTTCCACCGTGATAGAAAGAGAAGCCTGAATCGGAATTCAAGCTGACGTTGCTGGATTTTGACAACGCCGCATATGCACCAGAAGAGGAATAATTAAAATTAACACGTTTACGAGCATAATAATGAGTAAACAAGCACAGCACAGTGAATCATTTTGAATGAGAGATTTTTCAGTATAGAGAAACCATGTAATAATTGTGCAGAAATAAACTGCCGACGTAAGACGACGTCATAGGGGAATTACCTAAGCCTCTGTGGAGGGGAGAGAGCAAAAAGAATGCAACACCCACACAATTGAGGACGAGAAATTAATTAATATCTCCGAATTGCACGATCGATTCTTAGGTGCAATAAGATCATTTGACATTGGGAAGACGAGCTTTCGGAAGGTATAATTTTTATATTTGTGGCACCATTATTTTAGAAGTTGACCACAGGAAAGGCTTGAGTCTTATTTTTTTGTAGTAAAACAGTATAAAGCTTCGGGCGTTTCCAAGCCAAGAATGCAGTATTCAGACAGCCTGAGGGCACGTTACTGTGTCGCATCGCACAAGCAGTTACAACGAGCACTCCGTGACCGGAGGTGATGCATCAAAGTCTTCAAACGTATGAACCTCAGGGGAGGTCATACTGCGCAACAAGTATACGCACCGAATGCAGTATTCAGACAGCCAGAGGGCACGTCACTGTGTCACATCGCATGCAGTCCTACGAGCATTCCGTGAGGGGAAGTGCTGCTCCACGACGTAGAAGAAGTCATTCCGACAGTCCGTGAAGGGACGTAACTCTGCGTTACATCGATAACAGCTACCAGTACTCCTTGAGGGGAGAAACGCTGTTTTACACCGCCGAAGCAAGATCCGATAGCCACAGGCGTCACAGTAGTAACGACTTGCTTGCCTCCATAAGGAGCATTCAAGGCGAAATTTTAAAGTATCGCCGCAGTGAAGTATTAGGAAAATCCTAATTATAGGATTTAGGCCCGACTGTATACAAGTTAAAGTGAAAATTCATAAGATATAGTCAGAGCAGGCTGCGAACGTCGGACTTAAAGGCGATAGGTCGTTAAATGTACGAACGAATAGTTCATAACGTACGGAAGTATCGTACCAGACAGATAAACTGCTATTTAAATTGAAGCAATCTAAAAGGGAAGAACAGAATAAGGTTCGAACGTAGGAGTGTTGAAACAGTTCAAACAAAGAGGATAGGAGACTATAAACATTAGCTCCAGAAAGCAGGCGAACAATTCTAATAGTACTAGAATCAAGAAGTGCTAGCTGCTAGAAACTAATTCTATAGGTCTTAGAGGAGACCTCGATCCATATAGACTTTCGTTAGGATCGATAGACAGATCTACAGAGAAGCCGTTCAAGCTAGATCAATAGCCAGTTATCCAGGATAGGAATAGCAGAATTGAACTCCAGGGAATAGTAGATGTTTCGGGACTTTCGCCTTCTCCAGAATAGGAAGCCGACATCGGATAAATTCCACCCTTGGAAACGGGAATTTAAGAAGATCACGTGTGAAAGGCTCAGAAATACGGCCTAGTGATCGAGTAATTGTGAAGTGTAAAATAATCAAGATTGTGTGTTAAATAATATTTTTAGTGTTAATTATGTGTTCAAAAGGGACACATCAGTATATAAAAATGTCGTCAATATTAAGTGTTTTAGATATATGTTTATTTGTGTTTTTACGTAAGATGAATACCTTCAATATGGTGTAAAAAGTTCAAAGTGGGCCCAAAAATGAAACACCGCACCAGATTTAAGATCAGGGGATGATCTGGAAAATATGTAAGTACTAAATTCATTTTTATTTTGGTGTCAGAAATTGATTGTGTACAGACTCACCGGAGTTTTTGAGTGAAAGGGATGTGTTTTAACGAATAAATACTGAATAATCAAGAACACGGTCTGAACAATAATAAAATAAATTGAGAAATTATAAATCATTATGTAAAGAATAAATCCCGTAGAGGTAATATGTGAATAAAGGGTTAATGTATTTAACAAATGTCATAAGAGCAAGCGAAATATCATTTAATTATCATGAAAGACATTGAAATAAAGTTAAGTTGAGATATGAAAGAAATAGCTTTTGAGCTTGTATAAAGAATAAAAATAATAATAATAATTAAATATGGAAATGTTAAATAAAAATCAAACAAATTGATATGAACATAAGAACGTTAAGCCTTAACGTATGTGTAAGAGATGAGGTTCAATGGAATAGTTTAAAACAGGGAGCGATTTATCGACCACAGAAAGATTAATATGTGAATTAAAATAATATGAATTGTTACTAAAGAGATTTTATCAGTTCTTGGGAAGACATTTTCGGCTTAAATAATGCATAGCGCATAATGAGCGCAAATATAATATTAAAGTGTCACGCTAGGAAAGCGTAGTGGTTAAATACTTGGTACATTACTTATGGAGGGTAGTTGATTGCAGTGAATTGATAATTGTGTAAGTCCTCTATTTGTGACATTAGTATCACGAGGCATTGTGTATGTATTTAAAAAGGGAGCTAATATATGGTATTATTGAGCGTATGTCATATGGGCCACGGCCGACTCTAAATCGCATTTTGTATAAGTCCTCTGTAGGGATTGGTTCCCGAGGCACCTGAAGAGATTCGAATGCAGGATCTTCTTATGATAAAAGCCCCTGTAATTCTCCGTCGTCGTATGTGTATTTAATCTTCCCAATCAATGAGGACCCTCTCATAATTAATAAATGCCAAGGATACGGAAATGGTCTTTGAACCAAAGAATAGTTGTTTGAATGTTACGGTACAGTAAAGCCCGGTCTCCCCAGAACTGGATAGAATGGGAAGGTTTGTTTTGAAAGCCTTGAAAATAAGCTACTAATGTTGGGTCAGACAGGATGTCTCCGCCACCCTAACGTGTCATAAATCGCACCCCATGTAGTAGAGACTAGCTCTTTTAAAAGCGAGGGGGAACAGAGCCCGTCTCGTAAGCTGTTAGAAAGAGAAATGAAAACACCAGGAGTGTTTAAAGTTGTTAACGACCCGGGCGTTGAACCGAGGTCCTTAAAGATGGATATTTCGTTTGCCGGTTCAGATCGTAGTTTCTTATATGATAATGGTCTATTAAGACATAAGAGATAAATAACAATCCCTATTGTAATAATGTATGGACGTGGGATTCCACGAGTTGATTGAAGGCAACTGAGTTCGGGAGTAACTATAGTTTTTTGACTGTGTCAAGTACCTTCACGCTCTGGAGTACACAATTGATTTTCTGATTACCTTAATATATTTGTGAAATAAAGAGAGATGATAACAACTGAATGTGTGGACATGCCCAAATTATTGAATTAGATAATTCACATAGATTTTAAATATAATTATATATTTGTTTTGAGAAATAAGAAAATATAAAAGATAGTGTTTGAGGTGTACAAGAATGACACCATAATAATGTAAATGCATGGAGCCAAAGAGCTCGGAGTTATGTAAACTTAATGTTAGTGCTTTATGGAAGTGAGATTAAGTAAGAATTGTTGGTTTATGTGGAAACCACAGGGTTTGAATACAATATTTGTTTATTTTATTTTGTGATCCCTTGTTCATTTGGAACAAGCAGTTGATATTTGGGTCAGTAATTAATTTGTTTAAATGTTTGTAGCGCCATTAATTTTATTAATTAAATGTGTTTAAATAGGAGTTGATTTTGTTGTTATTTTTGCAAGTGTATCCTCTAATTAATCCAAATATGTGGGTCACAGAGTGGGGGAACTTACCGCTGCCCCGAAATCCCGAATTGAGCTACGCTGGTATACTGTGATTGGCATATTTCTTGCTAAATGGGCACAATACCTATAGGTAGTATTTTATTCCCACACGTTATTTACAATATTTTTCAACACGTAGGATGCCAATGTCTAAGCTTACATGGAGGGATTTTGTCATCAATTGATTCTGTAATAAGACCACCTTGTGGTGTGGTTGCTGCCACTCCTGAGGTCCTGGGCTAGTTTCCAAGCTTGATTAAGTAATTTAATTCTGGTCTGGCTGTTGGAACGGCGCACACTCATCTTTGTGAGGCAGAACTGAGAAGAGGTAGGTTCGATTCTCACCTCGGCCATCCAAGAAGTGGTTTTCCAAGGTTTCCCCACTTCCACTCCAGGCTAACGCTGGGATGGTTCCCAACTTAAGGCTACGGCTGCCTCCTTTCCAGCCCTCACCTAAATTACAGGAAGTATACACACTACTACAGATACCACAATAACACAGATTATCATACAAATCATACACTCCCCCAGGGGCTCACATCTAGTGGGACGTGGGTTGGCGACCACGGGGCCCCAGCTGAGTTCCTCATTGCTTCCACTTACTTGTGCCGGGCTCCTCTCTGTCTTCTTTCCTGTCGACCTCATTTGGTCAACTCTTGTTCTCTTCCAACCCCGACGGTATTAGGGTATCCAAGGCCTAGGGAGTCTATTCCTTTCCCGCCTTAATTGGCCCTTGTCTCATCTTTTCTGATGCCCTCCTCCTGCGAGGGGTCAGCCTTCTTTTTCTTTTCTTGTTATCTCCTGCCTTCTTCTCAAGGCCCTCAAGGGGCAGGGTGTATGTAGCCCCACCACCTTTGGTGCGCCCTGGATATTGCTACACCCTCAGGGGCTCACGGCTGGTGAGTTCGGGAGATGGCGGCCCCGAGGGATTCCTGAGCTGGGTCCGGTTTTCCCCCTTTTTTCCATTGCCTCTGGGGCCTTTCGTGGCTCTCCTTCCTTCCAAGTCCCTCGATCCTAATTCTTCGAGGGTTTGAGGGCATTTCTTTTCCTCCTGTCCTTTGTTTGCCTTATTCTCCTTTTGTTTTCCATTTCTTCTTCTAGTAGCCTATATAAGTTTGTAGTTAGTTTCAGTTATAGTTTACATTTGATTTTCATCTTCACGATCACCCAAACCATTAGGGGCCGATAACCAAGATGATAGACTCGTTAAAACAACAAATAGCATCATCAACAAATCATACACACTTCCAAATACATGGGGCTAAATGAATATGTTATCGAAAGCCCTCTAAATGAATTAATATCAAAAACACAATGATTCTTTTAAAATGTAGTTTACTTACAGTAGGTGCAAACATACACATGTCAGCAAATTCAAGTTCCCCGTTTCAAGCATTAAGTTACACATTTATTAAGTTTACTGTTTCAACATACACACTGGTATGTGTTGTAGGAATTTGCGGTTCATCGGTGTCAGCCATTACATCAAGGAGGAACTAGGTCCATTATTATGTGCTGGTCCCTACTGTTATACTTTGGCAAGTAAGAAGAAAGGAACATGCCTCAACACATACTTTTAGGAGGACCAGATTTGATTACTGTATTTTTGCTAAGTTTGATCTTGGCTCTTGCTGTTATCTTCTCTTCATTGACAACTTTTTAAATAAAACATGATGAATTCTAGCAGTATTGAGTGTTTTTCTTGTTTTTCATTGATAGTCCTATTTCTCCTTTCCCCTTAACAGCACGTCATGGAATGTACTGTATTAGTGTGCGATGTTAATTTTTGATGTAGCCTACTAACTGCATTTCACCCTTCAAAATTTTTAACTGGATATATTTTAAAGGGCATATGAAATGAACTACTGTATAGAAATTTTGTGATATCCAATTCTTTTTCTGTCCCCTAATGTATTTGGCACTAATTACACTAACAATTTTAGTGTGATGAGGATCTGGTTACACCACCTGATTCCTTAGCATTCTCTCTTAAAATTTTACTGTTATTGCTAACAGCATCAAGCATTTTAAAATATGAATTTTCTCCCTTCCCAGTACTTTTCCTTTGTAGTTTTTTCTAATAACTAATTGGTTATAGGCCTAATTGGGCCATTTTTTAAGCTGAGTAATAATATGCTGCAGGCCTTGTAGTAGCCTAATTTTTGTCATCAATGCAATATGCTCCAATTGCAACTGAAAGAAATTTAAACATGCATATTAGTGATGAGGTTATGTTCTAAATGCTGTGATTGTTCATTTCAAAGTTCTGGAATTCACAATTTCCCACTTTGTTATTATTTTTATTAATTTTTTCTGTTATTGGTATTTTGAATGTGATTTATTTCTTGTAGATCATATTATTATCTCCACACTTAAAAACGTGCCATAAGTATGGGGAGATTGTGATTTTCGGAACATTGAAGTGGGCAGAGCATTTAGGACGGGAATATTTAGCGGAACGAGGGGAAGGGGCAGGGTGGAGGGGTGGGGGAGGGAGGATTAGTGTTTACGAGATCTGCTCATAGGTGGCGCTACCGGTCGACATGTTGCTAGTACATCAGTCAACCACCAGACAGCGCTGAAGTCTTAGGTACCAAGAATTAGCATGGCTGTTGGCCATCTGTAGTAGCAGGGGGAGCCACTCCGGGCTCCGCGCTTCGGCTTGCCAGAGCATAGGTTGCTGCGTGACGTCATCGGTTGGGTACTGTCGTGGCGACCATGTATAACAAACAGTTCTCAGCTGTCTCTAGCAACAAAAAGGGACGCTTTTGAAGAGAAATATGCATGTGGTAGTCCTCGCATGCCCTTCTGCAGTCAACTAATACCCTATAAAGGGCGTATCATTACAGTCTGTACCATTAAACTTGCTACCCTCCTGTCAGGAGACTGATAAAATAACCCGGTCAATGCATGTGAGATTTTCGAAGTGAAATGCCATGTCCTGTGGTTCGGATTCCACGTAAAAAAGCAAGTCCTGTGGCTCATAATCCCAAGATTCACGTTTACGTGAAACTAATAAATAGAACTCCAAAATGGTAATGTTGAAAATTAATCAGTGAGGTAAACAACATTGAACCAAAAGCTAAACGGTTATCGGAGTCCCAAGTCAGACTACTGTGTGACCACCACGTAGTGTAGCGGTTAGTATTCGTGGCTGTCCGGGTACACTCAGCCTCGTGAGGCAAATCTGAGAAGATGTGGGTTCGATTCCCACCTCAGCCGGCCTGGATGTGGTTTTCTATGGGTTGCCACTGCCGAGTTGGTTCCTAACTTAGGCCACGGCTGCCTTCTTCTCAATCCTCATCTGATTTACAACTACACAAAGACACCACAATAACACAGGTTACCAGACAAATTTAACACACACCCAAGTGCACGGGGCTAAATTGCCACGATGTCCAAACTCCTCAAATGAATATTTTGGGCTGCACCCAACTGATTTACTACTTCTTGAAAAGTACTGTAGTTTTAAATAAGGAATATAATAAAATGCTAAATAATCAATAAGCTAACTGCATTGGACAGTTAAATTCTTTGGCTTTGTATCGTGCAAATAACTTGAAACGTGAGAGTATTCTGGACTCTCATAATATGCATAGATCATACAAATGCACATCTTTTAAATAGGTTAAATATCGTAGTTCTCAGTTCTTAACATTTTCTAGGATCAAGCACACCCTAGAAGGAAGTTGTGGTACAGTTACAAAAGGACTCTCACGCTTACGAAACTATAGGGTCTTTCTTACCGGTGTAGTAATGTATAGGCTGGCTGCGTGGTCATCGGTAACGTTCTCGCCTGCTATGCCCAAGGTTGCTGGATCGAATCGTGGTGCAGTCGGCTGGCATTTGAGGGTAAGCAAATGCGAGGGAGCCGTGTTAACAGATTTACTGGCACGATAATGATCCCCTTAGAGGCAAAACTCCGGCACCCAGGCGTCTCTAAAAGCAGCAGTTAAAAGGGACGTTCAACCAATAACATTAATTATATTATCTAGCAATATAGCAGCTGCATTAATGTAATCTCTCGGCTGTTCGTCACCCGGCTACGTGCGCATTTTGCCGGTCCCCGCTTTATTGCTAGAACGATAAAAATGTCTTTGTAATATTGTGAGCATCTGAGTTATAGTCTACTTATCTTGGTATTGAGTCATCTAACGTGCTCGGCAGAAGCTGAAAATTAAAACTTGCTACCAGTTGCAACGGTAATACTTCTCCAGTGAAGATGACGTTTCGCTAGATGCACTTAAGTACTTTGCCGGTTATGTGGCATTCAAGAGTAGGTTCATTGATGAGAGTTTAAGTGTGAAGGGGGGAAATTTGTGTGTAACAGACGAGAGCAGGGATGATTGGATAGGCTATCCATCATTTCAAAGGGGGGGACTTACTAGTTCATCACATGAGTGGCTCCATAAAATGATTGAATTTGAAGTTTTGTTCGGTTCTTTTCATGGACAAACTATATCAAAAAATAAATGTAATGACCTACCTGACCACCTTAATAAAATCAATTTTCCCGGAAGTGTATGAGAAGATAATTCGTTTATACGTGAGGATAAGGACTTTTATCAGACTCCGTCACCTGAATAGGCATATCAAGATCAAATTACTGGAGAAATATGCAGCAATAAAGAACATACTCTGGGTCGTTTCGTCATCTAAAACTCAAGTCGCATAAAAGGTGTTTATAAACTGATCATTTTCATACCAATGTTACATCAATAATGTATGTTATTGGGACTGGGACATCTTGATCATCAGCTCCTTGTACTTGTCTTCAATTTGTAATCCGTGCTTTTAAGGTGACTGTTGTAATGTGTGTGTGACCGTAATTATTAGGGACGGAAATGGGGTAAGTGCTCCGGAACTTGAAACAAGGTAGGCTACTAGCTCGACATTTGACTGGAGAGAGTGTGGAAAGCCGCTGTCAGCGCCGGGATTTGAACCTCCCGACATACTGCAGCTTCCCATCGCGGTCGTAGTGAGCAATATAACGCACTTGGCTACACCGCAGGATCGCTAAAGCATGATTATGTAGCTTATCGCTATTGCTAAATTTCGTATTTCCATCCTTTGCACGTCTTTTATTGTGTTTTGTGAGGCTTCTTGTAAGCTCAGCTGATACTACGGTGCGGTAGTGTAGTTAATCTAACATATTTTTTGTGTGTGTTTATGAAGTATATTTCGCATTATAAACCACTGCAATATATTGTTTATACCTTTCTCTTTATAATGCGCATATTGCCATTATTGTGATTGAATACCACAAGCGGAAAAGAGAAGCGAAATATGACTGTGTTTCCCGTAAGAATGCATTGTAAATATCAGCTGGCATGCGCCTGCTACATCCGAGCTGCGTCACATCTTATCAGCCAATGGGAGCGAGAGGCACCGGAGTGTCCTACCTTATAGTCTACTTACCTTGCTGTAGTAGTAGGTAATCTGTGTCAACAGCCCGCCGTGTTACTTGACATGCTCATCTATTCCAATACTGCTAACATAGGGTCTTCTCTGAAACCAGTGTGGTGTTACGAATGAGTCAGTGAGTCACCGACCAATGTATTTGGTTCTGTACTATGCACGGACCGAGACACCTCATCACTCGTCAACACCGTTTCTCATAGTCCGCGATGCACATCCCTCTCAGGAATGTCAAGCAGCATTGCGTGCGCTACCTGTCTTAGAAGCGCAGATAAGCGTCATGTCACCACGGACAGCTACTGTAGCTGAGTCATATCCTACTCGCGCAACTGTACCTGTCAACGAAGCAGGCTGACGTGTGACACAAGTAAACAGAGAATAGTTGCCATCTCGACCGCCGGCAATCAATTCGTGAAAGGATAATACCCTCAGTTTCGGGAGGCAGAACAGAGAAGAGGTAGTAAGTTCGATTCCCATCTCAGTCATCCTAGAAGTGGTTTCCGGGGTTTCCCACTTCTACTCCTGGCATCTATTTCTATTCCTTTGCGTTTCTTTCACACCGCCAGCATCTTCGCTTCGCTTTTGAAATCCTGATTATCATACCATACTATATTCCCTACATTTCGGTCCAAGTTCTAATAACTTACCTTGTAAGCATTCGTCGGAGTGTGTCATTAAAATTAGGTCATCTGCATGACCCAGACTGCTTATCTGGTTTCCACTTGACTGAATCCTACTCAGCAAATGATCCATATATAAAATAAACAGTATCGGCGAAAGATTACAGGCTTGTTCCACTCTTGTAACAAGTTATTTGTCTATTATTATTATTATTATTATTATTATTATTATTATTACCGGCTGGCGCTGGTATCGGGAGAGCGTAGGCTCGAACCCCACCTCGGCTGTCCTGAAAATGACTTTCCGTGGTTTCCCATTTTCACCCACCAGGCAAATGCCGGGACGGTTCCTTTCAACAGTTCACAACCAAATTCCTTCCAAAATTCCTTCCCTGACCTTTCCTTCATTAGACCCAAGTTGGTGGTCACCCGGACGATCGGCCTGTTACCATCCCTAGTTGTATCTGCTGGCAAAGTGTGTTCAGCTTCAAGTCACTTTCATTGTGGCGGTAGAGGAATGATCCCTCGCAGTATCCGTAGGTGCGGCCAAGCTTGGAGGATATGCGATTTTAAAATGTATTATTATTATTATTATTATATTATTATTATTATTATTATTATTATTATTCAGGCAGTAACATTCCCGGGCATGAACTCTCGACACTGATCGTCAAAATGTTCATTACACTGAAAAAGCCATTCCTATAAATATGAAGGATTCTCCAGTCATCCTCAAATAATGTGGTCTGACTCCAACTCCTTTAATATGTTAGACAATCCCTCCGACAGCTATGGGATTGTTGAGGCAAGCTACGAGCCTGCGGTAAAGCATGTTTCACTCTGTGTTGTATCTAGTGTAATATTCAATAGCAACGAAAACATTCTTGGCAGATATGCATCACGTATACTGCAGGTTTACCAACCTCTGTCACTTCATTATACAGTACGTGAAAACACGGGTGACGCAGGAAGACATTTTGAGTCCTGTTGGCGTTAAGCCTCCGTAGAAATCGTTTGGAGTTATACGACGTGCAGTTATTTGACCTGTAACGAGTGTTGTTAAAAAGGTGTGCCACATTTTGGGAAACATTTTTGGCAATAATTATTCCAAAATTCTTAATAACTAGTACATTATTCAACGAGCATATAATGACAATTATAGGCGAGTTGCATACGACTGTTTATGTTCGACGATAATTATTATAACTATTTTATGTTCGAACATAAATATTCATAAATATCTGTTGAGATTTCACCAGTTTTATGTACTGAACAGAGCGCATGGGACGCAGAGAATACCTTGTACTTGACCATGGCCTCTTCGATTACCCCACTATGACACTAGGCCACGCAGTGAAATTTAAATTATAAGGCCTTGGAACTCAGCGCAGGTGCGATGCGATCCTTACCTATTGGTCAAACAACTGTTTCTTGAGGTCTGATTGGTGGGAGAAACTGTCCCATAATGAAAACTTGTACTGTAATGAGCCTCATTATAGTACAGTTTTCTGACATAATATTTACATTTCGACATCGTCGAACATAAACAAGTTGATAATAATGGTATTTGCTCCGGCAAACGGAAGACGTTGACATTTACCGCACATTGATTGTCACTGGCCGGTCTGAAAACGAGGTGAGTAAGCCCAATGGTGTGAGTGTATTTAAAAATTCATTGTTGAAGTCTTTGTTTGCATTTGTTTAGCATCTAGAGCTTTTTTATTGCATTTCTCTGCCGTATTCTGTAAAATAACTCTGTTGGTATCGGGATGTTCGGCGGTCTGGTTTGACTTGAAGTGTCCTAGGGAGATAGCCCCCTTAGTGTGACGTCACAAAGTGTAGTGCATGGCCTTCACTTTACGAAGGCGATTCAACTCAAAGCCGCTTGCCGCCACGAGTGATGGGATTGGTTAACTGTGGAGAATGTTTCCTCATGCACTCTAGTATTGCCCTAACCTATGAAATCGCAATAATAATACAACGCTAATTACATTATCAATTAAATTCACAAACATTAATGGAAAAAATCTTATACTGGAATGATATCAGAATACTCTGAAATTACGGTTATTCTAGCCTTAGAAAACTTGTAGCAATCAAGTTGGAGATCCCCCCCAGGGACTTACTTGTGCCGGGCTCCTCTTCTTCATCTTTCCTGTCAACCACCCTCGGTCACCTTGTGCTCTCTTCCAACTACGATGGTATTAGGGTATCTGAGGCCTACGGTGTATTTTATTTTTCCGCCTTGAAATTAGGATAGCTGCTTCGCAACTTTTAAGTACTGTATCATCTGCCCAAAATTCGTTGGGAAAACTACAATTTAAGAGAACTCCTGTCAACACTGGGAATCAAACCTGGGATATCCGGATGGTTCTGCAGCCTAGCCAGCAGCTCTTCCTTTTGCGTTACGAAATGCTATGCAAATCTCAATGTATGAGTATTGGGTTATGAGAACTATACAGAGGCGCACTCTCACTCCTAGAGACAATACATGGCATGGATATTGTTCTCTTAGCTTGCGTACAGCTCTTTACGCTTGATAAACTGTTTCATATAAATAACACCAAGTGGGAGAACCTTCCAATGTATACAAACTTGTCCAGTCAAGATAAATATGTTCACTACAGCTATATTTTACCAGTAGATGTATCCAGGACAGCTCTCAAGTCGAGTTATGAAGCATATACAGTACAGTGCGGTACAGACAAAACAACTAAATTAGTAGTGGTTATCGAGTCAGACTACCAACCCCACGTTTGCAGGTTCGCTCCTGGCCATGGTAAGTAATTTTTGAAAGGCCTCAAAAATCTCGCATGGATGCCATACTTTGTTGGCATGTTAATGAATCCATTTGAATTCAGCAGGCCGTGTTCATAATGTCAAAATTAATCTCGGGATTTTCTGCCAACACTAAGTTCCTCCTTTCTCTACTAGAAAGCACTATAATGCCAAGGCTTAGATATATTACCTCCTTGACTTTCATAGCGCTCCAAGGAACGACAAAATTACAGAGCTTGCACCCGGCACCCGAGGCCATACGATATTATTAACATCTAAACAATAGCACAGTGTCTAATTTGCATATCCGTATCAAACAATATACTTGATGGTATATTGGCTTTCACGGCCAGTGAATTAAAACTCAGTTATTCTTCTAGGTTTGTGCAGTGTATTGTGTGGGGTTTCGCCTAGGACACCACTCCAGTGGGGGTCCGGGCGAGGACACCAAGAGCCCGCCGATGTGCCAGCTTGGTGTCCTAGGCGAAACCCAACACAGGACACGGCACAAACCTAGAAGAATTGCTGTGTTTTAATACACTTTATGTTAATGGTGCAACTGTTCAGGTTACATGGCGACTGAACCATCAAATGTCGGGAGATGTACATATTAATGAAGGGTCTCTAATTCCAATATGTTGAGTATTTCATCCTCATTTACGTCATCTCATGTGTTTATATCATCCTATCATCTAGTACTAAGTCATGTTTTATTGTATTTCGTGCAAGGATTTGACGTCAGGATATTCAGTATAGTCATTTATTGTATATATGGCAGGGTGGCTGGTCGAGCATAAAGACTGTGGTGATTTCTTAAGAGTATCGAAACCGGCTGTCCCAATTTTTCAATAGTAAAGTACAAGTCTCTTTCTGTTTGAATAAAATATTCAAAAAGGCATCATTAACTTTAAATGTGATTGACTGGAACTGTTGGGGAGAGGGATGCACCACGTGGGTGCTGAGATGATATTTATGTGGGAACTTTGAGGACTCGTGACGAGGTTCTTGTAGGTAGTGGCTCTGTCTGTCAGATCCGCGAACGCAGTTCGTACTGATAAGATACGTGAAAGCAAGGTTAGTAATTCAGTACTGTAACCAGTCTGCAAGCAATAGCCAGCTAATGTTTTGTTACCTAACCGGTTATCTTCTGAGACAAGTTGTTATTGTTCGGTCAGTCCTCTAAAGTAGGGAGTCACCGGCTAGACATGTAGTCTATTATTCACGTAACAGGCAGCGTGTGAAATCAGATAAGCAGAAAGATCACAAGTCAATAGTTCAGGAGAGGATGGATTCTTTGAAAAAAAAAACACCCCAGAATCTTTAGAGATAGGAATGGTAGATAACGAATCCAGGGAGACTGCAAAACACAAAACAAAACGGATGGGTAGTGCACTTCAGTTTTTGACCCGTTACAATGAAGGCGGCGAAGAATTTCTGACACAGATAGTCACAGGAGATGAAACTTGGGTTTCTTACGACACCCCTGAAAGTAAGCGGCAATCAATGGAATGGAGGCACACTTCATCCCCAGCAAATGTTAAGCCGAAACAAATCTTGACACCTCGGAAAATGATGTGCACAGTGTTCTGGGACTGGAAAGGCATCTTACTCATTGATTTCTTACCGCGTGGTCAAACAATCAACGCAGACGCTTA
This sequence comes from Meconema thalassinum, assembly GCA_946902985.2. NCBI lineage: Eukaryota > Metazoa > Arthropoda > Insecta > Orthoptera > Tettigoniidae > Meconema > Meconema thalassinum. The sequence goes on along the minus strand of OX336388.2, from coordinate 568,059,769 downwards.
CTGCGAGACACTTAGGAAATTGCGCCGCGCAATACAGAATAAGCGCCGAGGGTTGCTGTCAAAAGGTGTTGTTTTTCTTCACGACAACGCACGACCACACACTGCAAATGTGACGAAAAACCTCCTACAGGGATTTGGCTGGGACGTGTTTGACCACCCTCTGTACAGCCCTGACCTCGCTCCTAGCGACTTTCATCTGTTCACACATCTCAAGTCCTTCCTTGGCGGTCAACACTTCAACAATGACGACGAGCTGAAAGAAGATGTTTCCAACTGGTTGAAGACACAGGCGGCAAACTTCTATGAAGAAGGTATCCAAAAACTTGTGCCACGCTATGACAAATGTCTGCAAAAGTGCAGCAGGTATGTGGAAAAGTAGTTTAAGAGATGTAGAATGTTGTGCATTAAATAATTTTTCTGTATCTGTATACAATTTAATTTTATTAACAAGCGGAAATTACTTTCTGGACGTGCCTCGTATTTTATTTAATAGGGAATTTATCTAAAGGCAGTTTTTTTATTTATTTAATACGGAAATCACTTATATGTAGTTGTAAATAAAGCGACTTCGATGGCGTAGTCGGAAGCATGCTGAACTGCTATGCCCAAGATCGCGGGTTCAAACCCGGCCGAAGTCGTCGGATTTTTAAGAGTGTTAAAATCCGTCAGTATGCCTTCCTTCGGAGGAGAAGTAAAGCCGGCGGGTCCATGTAAAAGAACCTACCACCTAGTGTGTAGCTAACTTTGTAGATTATTTGGTTAGAAACACTCTATCAAGTTCAAACGTTCACCGCTAGATGTCAGTGACAGTGGCATCTCTGGTAGCCAAAGTTGGAACTACTTGAAATTGAACTTGATGGGAAGCCTACGAGCGTTTAATTAAAATACCCCGCTATGGCTATTGACTGCAATTCAAATATCAATGTAGTTGTGAGTATCTGAAAATATCTGGTACTTTCTTAAGTGCGTTTAACACCACACAACCCGATGATTTACTAAAAGTGGAGTGGTTATACTGTATTTCAATTCGCAACCCAGGTGGGAAAACAGGAAAGTAGTATTGTGAAAGTAGTATTTCTCTTAGAAACGTTGCAACGTATTAATAGAACTGTACATAATTTAATAATAATAATAATAATGTTATTAGCCTCCGTGGCTTAGGCGGCAGCACGCTGGCCTCTCACCGCTGGGTCCGTGGTTCAAATCCCGGTCACTCCATGTGAGATCTGTGCTGGACAGAACGGAGGCAGACAGGTTTTTCTCCGGGTACTCCGGTTTTCCCTGTCAAAATTTCATTCCAGCAACACTCTCCACTATCATTTCATTTCATCTGTCATTCATTTGATCATTGCCCCAGAGGAGTGCGTCAGGCCTCGGCAGCCGGCACAGTTCATATCCTCGCCGCTAGATGGGGGCTTCATTCATTCCATTCCTGACCCGGTCGGAGACTGGAAGCAGGCTGTGGATTTTCAATAATAATGTTATTAGTTTTACGTCCATTTTAACTACTGTGACTTTTGGAGACGCCGGGGTGCCGGAATTTTAACCCGAAGACGATCTTTAACGTGCCAGTAAATCTACTGACACGGCTCCCTCGCATTTGCGTACCCTCAAATGCCAACTTACTACGCCGGAATTCGATCCTACAACCTTGGGGGACAGCAGGCAGGAACGTTACAACTTAGTCACGCAACCAGTACATAATTTAAGTAAGTACACTATATTTAACATAGTTAAGGAAAGCAATGGCAAACTACCTCACTCCTATTCTTGCCTAGTACGCCTCAATATAACAATGCCTTGGTTTTTTGTGGGTATCTACCCACATAACCTATCGGCGGTACTTTTTGAGGATCCAACCAGCCTTCGGGCTGACTACCTAACAGACAACGCATCTATAGTTAATTTTGGATCTAAATTTGTTGGCTTGACGAACGATACACATTACTCCCTCCACGTTTGTTAACACAGTGAATATTAAATTAAAACGTTCTCTCTTTCAGAAATTCCTTTTATTATTAAAATTGAAAAGCTTATTACCAAAGTGTCTTAAATCATTGAAATGGAAAACTACAGAAATCACGTTCTTTTTTTAATCTTTCAGATAAACAATTCGAAATACAGTTACCAATATAAGTTAGGTTGGTTGGTTGGTTCTTAAGTTTAGGGGCTGCGACAACGCGGTCATGTAGCCCCGTGTACTTTGGGTGTGTGTAGAATCTGTCTGATAACCGGTGTTAATTGTGATGACTGTATTAGTGTGTGTTATCTGTTTGTTAATTTAAGTACTGCAACTAAGAATTTTTCAAATAGTTCCTACCTTTGCCGCCAAGCGCCACCGTCAACGACTACTAGGCCAAGTTCAGAACTCAGCTACTAGACGCCGCCGCAGTCGGCTCTTGGCAACGAACATAGAAACCTAAGAGCGTTGTTTACATTCTTAACCTATCCAATTTAGCTTCACACAGGTGCAGTTAGTGGAAGGATCTTTAACATGCCATAAATCTATGACATGGGACCGCCGGCTTTACTTCCCCTCCGAAGGAAGGCATACTGAGGGATTTTTAACGCTCTTAAAAATCAATTTAAGTTAGTACTATTATGATTCAATACTCTATTGTCCTCCTCCCATAATTGATGACCATTCAACAGAAATTCATTCGTATGCGTGTAATAGGTAGTGCATCAGTCTAGATACAGGGTAAGGTTAAGTGTTCTTTTACTTAACCTAGAAAATTGCAAGGCTACAGGTTTTCTACATATTCCGATCTACCCAATATACTCTATCCCTGGTTTAAACTTAGATGACGTCCACTATTGCATTACAGTTTACAATTCCAAATACCTTCGCAAGATAACTATACAGTACACAAAGATCATACTTAACTAACGGAAGAGCAAACTGGATAGGTGGTACCGGGCAGCAGCGGGCACCAGTATCGACTTGATGCACGGAGCAAATGATGCTTTCGATGGATCTAGATCGAAAACTCATGGACGAAATCAATCATAGTCTGATTCTTCGGTCATGATACTGCGATGTGGAAAGGAAATGGAATAATGTGTATTATATTACCTGAACGTCGGAGGACGGAGAATAAATGATGGCACTTCCTGGAGTAAAACATTCCAGATGTAAACAACTCCCCCGAAAAAAGGAGTTACTGCAGACTGAAGGAAGAAGCTGAAGACCGGGACATTGGCATCAGAAATTCTCTGTACGAAGAAATGGACCTGCCACTAGGCAGAATAATGTATAATAGAATATACTTTGTCAATACAAATCCCTGACCTTTGGAAGTAGTAGTAACAAGTGGTTTACTGTACAGGAAGGTAATTCAGGGTGTCATCTACGGTACTTGTTCATTACTTGCACTTGCTAACGATACATTTTGTCAAAATAGCATTGCAAGTTGCAATGCTTAACGTATTTAAAGGTGACATTTAACTTTTCTTCTTTTACTGGATGACCTACTTTCACAAACATTTTAACAGGTCATATAAGTATAAACATTTTAGGAACACAATAAAGTGTGACATAAAATATATTATCACATAAGAATAATGAAAATGAACCATTTTGGATTCAACACACCTTAAAAACAAGATGTTCAGTAAAGAACATATAGCCTACTTTCTCCTAAATGCATGGGTATTGTTATAACTCTTTGTCCTTTTCAAGGAGTATGATTGAATGTTGGTTGTAGTAGCTTGTTGAAATACAACGTGCTATAGGGATATTAAACATGAATATGAGGTGCCCTTTGCTAGTGCTACCTCTGTACCAAATTTCGTTCCATTCGGTTTCACCGTGTTCGAATTGATAAGGGGAATCGATTTTCACACAAAGATGGCCGCCATCCGCAAAATATTAGGCTGATGACCTATTAGTTTGGTCAAAGGATGCTCCCTCCATAAAGGTATGTTGTTTCTAAATTTGCTAGAGATCGGATGATTAGGCTAATCGTAATTTGATTTAAGCTTTGAACATTTGTGTGGCCGCCATTACGTTTCTGTCAATATGGCGGCGATATAAATCATGACACTGAGATGCCCTTTGCTAGTGCTATCTCTGTACCAAATTTCGTTCCATTCGGTTTCACCGTGTTTGAATTAATAGGGAGAATCGATTTTGACACAAAGATGGCCGCCATCCGCAAACTATTAGGTGAATGACCTATTAGATTGGTCAAAGGATGCTCCCTCCATAAAGGTATGTAGTTGCAAAATTTGGTAGAGATCGGATGATTAGGTTAATCGTAATTTGATTTAAGCTTTGAACATTCGTGTGGCCGCCATTACGTTTCAGTCAAGATGGTGGCGATATAAAACATGACACTGAGGTGCCCTTTGCTAGTGCTACCTCTGTACCAAATTTCGTTCCATTTGGTTTCACCGTGTTTGAATTAATAGGGGGAATTGATTTTCACACAAAGATGGCCGCCATCCGCAAACTATTAGGCTAATGACCTAGTTATTTGGTCAAAGGATGCTTCCTCTATAAAGGTATGTTGTTGAAAAATTTGGTAGAGATCGGATGATTAGGTTAATCGTAATTTGATTTAAGCTTTGAACATTTGTGTGGCCGCCATTACGTTTCCGTCAAGATGGCGGCGATATAAAACATGACACTGAGGTGCCTTTTGTTAGTACTACCTCTGTACCAAATTTCGTTCCATTCGGTTGCACCGTGTTCGAATTAATACGGGGAATCGATTTTCACACAAAGATGGCCGCCATCCGCAAACTATTACGCTGATGACTTATTAGTGTGGTCAAAGGATGCTCCCCCCATAAAGGTATGTTGTTGCAAAATTTGGTAGAGATCGGATGATTACGTTAGTCGTAATTTGATTTAAGCTTTGAACATTTGTGTGGCCGCCATTACGTTTCCGTCAAGATGGCGGCGATATAAAACATGACACTGAGGTGTCCTTTGCTAGTGCTACCTTTGTACCAAATTTCGTTCAATTCGCATTCACCGTGTTCGAATTGATAGGGGGGGACAGACATTCAGAGTACACACTCACACACACACACACAGACACACAGACACACACACACACAGACTCACACACAGACAGACACACTTTTTTCGCCCTGTGTTGATCTCATAAGTCTACTTTCATTTTTTGCAAAAATCGAAAGTAGGCTAATAAGCATTTATTTGAGTGCTTCTTCAAATATTTTTATTTGATAAGAATATATTTAATAAGCTTACTGGATTTTTAAAAAATACCCCCCCCCCCCCCCCCCCTCTAGACATCGTTCTAGTGCCGTGTAACACTGCCTGTAACCTTGATAAGCGTCTTGATTAGGTGAGGAAATCCACAAGTTTCTGCAGATGAAGCCATTCATTAATCATTAGATCCCATAGAGCTACCAAATTGTTCGGCTTTTTTACACAGTTCCAAAGATTCCCCAAAAGATTCAGATCGGGCAATTTAGTGGGCCAATGAGGAGTAACAGTGCGTCCGTTATTCGAGCATTTCTTTGAACATCAGCATACTCATCATCAAGATGTTGAATTAAAGTGGTTGTTGATGTTTCATTTTCGAGACTTGGACATCGTGGTTATTCATCCCCGTGTACTTGGGTATATATATGTAGAGAGAATTGTCTGTCAACCTGATTTATTGTTGCGTCTGCAGTAGAGAGAGAATAATAATAATCATAATAATAATAATAATAATAATGTTATTGGTTTTACGTCTCTTTCTTACTACTGCAGCTTTTAGAGACGCCGGGGTGCCGGAATTTTGCCCCTTCGGTGATCTTTAACATGCCTGTAAATCTACTGACACGGCTCCCTCACATTTGCGCACCCTCAAATGCCAACTGACTGCGCCAGGATTCGATCCTGCTACCTTGGGCACAGCCGGCGAGAACGTTACCGATGGAGAGAAAGAGAGAGAGAGAGAGAGAATGAGTTTGTAATTCAGGTTAGGATTAGGGTGGAGGCGGTCCTGGCCTTAAGTTAGGAACCTAATAATAATAATAATAATAATAATAATAATAATGTTATTGGTGTTACGTCCCTTTAAACTACCATGGCTTTTAAGAGACTCTGGGTTGCCGGAATTTTCCCCCGAAGGGGATCTTTAACGTGTCAGTAATTAACGGGCCCCTCAGATTTGCGCACCCTCAAATGCCCACTGACTGCGCCAGGATTCGATCCTGCAATCTTGGGAACAGCTGGCGAGAACGTTACCACTGAGCCACTCAGTCAGTCAGTAAGTTAGGAATCATCCCGCCATCTGACAGGAGGGAGTGTGGAAAACCCCGCGGAAAAAACACACTCAGATAGTCGCTATCAGCGCTGAGATTTGTACGTACGATCTCTGAACTTGCTCCGCGCGGTCGTGGTGCACGATTTAACGAGCACGGTTACGCCGTGGAACGTCAATTTTTAAATCATCTACTTCGTCATGCTCTTTATTCTTGAAGTCCAACACCGTTCGTTTTGCCAGGAGGATTGCGAATAGGTCAAACCGTACTGCTTAAATTCTACCTTTGTTTATGTCTGCAGTCCCATAAAAGCTGACTGAAAACAATACTTACTCATTCCATAACTTCCTGTTATCAACTGAAGTGCTTCACGGTCACGGTTCTAGTAGTCTACCTGGGGAGCAAAAGAAAAATTGCTGTCGTCAATGACATAGTGATCCTGTTCAAACTAAACTGACACACATTAAAGAGGAACGCCTAGGCGACACCCCAACAGATACAGCATATTACTAAGCACATTCAGAAAGTAAGTTACGTTTTAAAACGTTGCCATGGGGCGTGGTGGCGCAGAGGTCAAGCTGTATGCCTCTCTCCATCGGGGACCGGGTTCGATTCCCGTCAATGCATGTGAGATTTTCGTAGTGAAATGGTATGTCCTGTGGTTCTGGTTCAACGTAAAATGGAGGTCCCGAGGCTCATGATCGCTAGATTAACAGTCACGTAAAACTACAAGCTTCCTTCCTTTAATATGTTGCCCCGGTATCGCTGCAATCGCAGTTTGACGCAGACGTGGTAGTTGCTCCGAGTCTAAGCGAAGGTGTTTTTTGTTTTTTTTTTTTGTTTTTTTTTTCTTGTTAGCCTATTTTCAAATTTGAAAAAATAGGCTTATGAGATCACCTTTTGTCCGTGTGTGTGTGCGTGTGTGTGTGCGTGTGCGTGTGTGTGTGTGTGTGTGTGTGAGGTGTGTGTGTGTGTGTCCCCCTAATAAAATCTAAACGGCTGGCGCGAATTCAATGAAACTCGGTAAGTTCATAGCGCTATTTCCGGCGACCTCGACCGTGCCCTTCAAATTTTGTTACGTCTCACCAATCCAACATGGCGGCTATGCGAAATATTTCACTAGCATTCAATATCTCCGAAACTATTACCGATATCGCCCTGAAATTGTGTACTGCGATAAAGGGCACTACTAGAAGTTCACCTATGAGACTTTCAAAAACCTAGTGACTACAAAACCAACATGGCGGCCAAGCGAAGTTGAGACTTTTAAATAGACTTTTCTCGCGATTTAACTATCCAAACGTAATGAAACTTGGTACAGCAATTGTTAATACACATTGTAATGCACTGGAGTCTAATTTAGTTCAATTGTTTACATAACCTCAAAATGGCGGCTGTGCGAAATATTTCACTGACATTCTATATTTCCGAAACTATTACAGATATCACCCTGCAATTTTGTACGGTGATAAAGGGTACTGATACAAGTTTACCTATGTATATTTTATACACATGTAAAGTACAAAACGAACATGGCGATCAAGCGAATTTGAAATATTTTAAGAGACTTTTCTCGTGATTTTACTCTCTGAGCGCAGTGAAATGTGGTACAGTAAATGATTTTGTAGTTTGTAATACACTGCCATCTAATTTAATTCAATTGTTTACATAACCTCAAGATGGCGGCTGTGCGAAATTTTAAAATTAAGTTTTTATTTCTTGTGTCGTAATCATGCGATCGAAGTGAAAGTTTGAATAATGAACCTAGGCAATAATTGTCCTTGAATGGTACATCACTCTATGGCCTATACATATAACAATCCAAAATGGCGAGCTTCCGAAATATTTAGACGATTCTCAATATCTAAGAATCTTTTACAGCAACCAAACTGAATTTTTTAATGTTCATAGAGACTATGAACATATGTTCACCTATAGGACTTTCAGTAACCTGGTGAGCACAAATCCAACATGGCGGCGACGCGAAGTATAAATATTTAAATGGACGTTTCTCGCGAATTAACTATCCGAGACTCGTGAAACGTTGCACGTTAAATGCTTATACAAATGTTGATCCAATGGCATCTAATTTATTTCAATTGTTTGCATAATCACAAGATGGCTGCTGTGCGTAATTTTAAAATATCGTTTTTACTTCTTGTGTTCTAATCATGCGATTGCAGTTTGAATACCACACGTACACAATAATCTTAATGTAATAGTACAAAAATAAAAATCCAACCTGGCGACCATCTGAAATATTTAGACGGTTCTCAATATCTACGAATCTGTTACAGCAAATAAACTGAAATTTTGTATGTAGATAGAGGCAATTAACATGAGTAGGATAAATGAAAATAGGCTGTATATTTCTTCACGGAACTACTTGTTTTTTTCGTGTAGCCTCCTGGGAGGTCGAGTGCAGGTCTTTCTAGTGAATGCCCGTGGGCGACCTGCGAGTCCGAATGATGATGAAGTGATGATGATGATGTCACATACACCCAGTACCCGGGTCAGAGGAGTCAACTTCAGGAGATGAAAATCCCCGATGGCCCGGCCGGGAATAGAACCCGGGACCCTTTGGGCCAAAGCCTAGCGCGCTAACCAATTCGCCATGGGGCCGGAGAGCGAAGGTGGTGATGCCATTTAGAGAGACCCCTGTCTGTTGTTTACGCTTTATAGTGCTTGGTTAGAATGGGACCATAAACCAATTCATACAAAAATTCAGGTACGGAACATCGAGCGTTCAATGGTGACCACGTCCGAATTCTCAAAACTCACAATTTTGAACAAAGCATCCCAACCAAAAGCATATCAACAGCCACAAACAGCCAGAAAATAAAGTACAGCATTTCCAGCAACTAACCCGAAATTTATGTAAGTAATGTGGATTATTAAATACACGCGAAACCTCACTATTTCGGGCTTCACTAATTCGGAACTCGGATAATTCGGGTAGGTTTTCATTGCCGCAGTACTGCGCCAGGCATCATTCGGAATCTATTGTAAAATGTCGATCGCATCCCCCTCCCTTCCCGTTCACTCCACTCGCATCCAATAATAAGTACCGTATGTATCATTATTGATCACAAGCACGCAACAAAGGCAGTGCTTGCTCAATTCGCTTTTTGAAGCCCACATGACGAGTTACTGTTACATTGTGTTAAATTCTATCTCTATTATTGCTTAAAAGTGTCGTACTGTTGTCCTCGCTAGAATACCTAGAATGTTCCTTATACATTTCCAATACAGTACAGACAATTTGTATTACTACTTATGTGCTGTATTTATAGGGATACATATACTGCCTTTGAATATGTATTGTAACTTTAATACGGTATGTACATATTATGTTCGACCACGGTGAAATATAAATATTATATGTCAAAGTTCTCATTATGATACAGTTTTTCCCACCAATCAGAGCTCAAAAAACAGTTGTGTGACCAATTAGGTAAGGATAGCATCGCACCTGCACTGACTTCAACGGCCTCCTATTTTAAATTTCACTGCGTGTCTAGTGTCAAAGTGGGGTATTCGTGGTCGAATACAAAGTAGGCCTAGTCTCGGCGTCCCATGCGCTCTGTTCAGTACATAAAACTGGCGAAATCTCGACAGATATTTATGAATATGTATGTTCGAACATAAAATAGTTATAATTATCGTCGAACTTAAACAGTCGTATGCAACTCGCCTATAATAGTAATTAAGACACTCGCTACGCTCGTTTTATAAACATACTCGTGTCTTAATTATTGTCATTATAGGCTTGTTGCATAATGTATTGTTATGATGTTCATCTAGTCTTTCTTTGACAATTGCATACAATGTTTATTATATTCAAATATAGCTTCAGATAACTATGCATGTACTGTACAGTACAATATTTTAGAAAACATTTCTATAATTTGGACGAGACCTCTCCCCCATTAGTCCAAATTAGTGAGCGTTTACTCGTTAAAAACGTGTAAATGAGTTGAACTAGTTGGGCGCTACGCTGCTGCTAGTGGCAGTGCCTTGCTCGGCAGCCAGTGGCCCGTGCGAGGCTCCTTTCTATAGAGAAGGCCCTCATAATATTTTGTCTGTATCTGTACTTGTTTTGTTTGTGTTACCAAACGGAACTTACTTTCTGGACGTACCACGTACCTACAAACATTTTCTGTATTTAATTTAATTCCGTCTAATTTCTCTTAAGGGGCAGTTTCATTAACCTTCATTAAGATTGAATTTCTCCTTGCGGTCATAAAAAAAAAGGCCATGCCATTTTAAAATGAACAAGATCTGGATCGCTATCACAGCTGGAATGTTGGCACTGTGCCAGGCTTGTCAGTCAATGCTGTGAAGACTAATTGTACGTAGCAATGTAGGAGACAGTCATTCAGCATAATTATTTGCTATGATGATGTAAGCCATTACTAGACTCATCTCGACCCACTTTACATCCTACAGTATTAACGACAGCCGCTCCTCACATCGTTGCCATTTGGTTGTCTTTATTGATCATTTTAGGGGCCTTGCGACATCGTGGTCATGTAGCCCCGTGTACTTAGGAGGAGAGGGGTTGTAGAAGTTGTCTGATAACTGAAGCCCTGTGCGGATGAAAAATTTTCGCCGTGCGAATATAGTTTGCATGCCTGTGCGGATAGCGGATACGCTGAGGATAATGTTTGGAGTAAATTTGCGGATGGTTTTCAAAATACAATCCGAACTTGTTGAATATTATTTCTAGGACCCGGATGTTTATAACTAGGGTTCGGAAGTTTAAGACCTAAAGAAGTACAAAATATGCAAGCAAATATGCCCTAAAAACTAGCTAAATATGACCTAAAAACTATAAAATATGACCTAAATAACTATGACATCCTATTGAAAGGCGGAAGCACACTATCGTCATGTTTCGTGACCTCAAGCGTACAGTGTCGGAATCTACCTTGTCCAGAAAGATGTGCCATAAAATGTCCGTAGAGGAGCGCCTTCTTGGAATCAGGTCTTCTAAACCTGCTATCTGCCTGTCCCGGGAAAAGAAAGAAAAATATATCTACTACACTATTCGGAAACCCTGTGTTTGAAACTTGACCAAGATAACACGTACCTTGTTAACGACACCTCAATTTAAATAAAATTGCTGAAATTATAACCAAATATGACCTTATATCACTAAAATATGACCAAATATGACCACAACAATAAAAATGGCTAAAATATGCATTTATAGGCAACAGCAAATTGCTTTAAACGTGGTCAGGGACCCGTCATTCAAACTTATTTTTCAGATTTCGGGTAAAATGAGTTCAGGAAAAAAATATGACTTTTCCTTAACATACGAACCTTATTTATGACATATCATATTTATCCGTTTTTTGTTCATGATAAATGTAAGATGATGATTTAAGCTAATCTCATTCAAATTATGTAATTAAGCACAAGTATCACTCCGAACTAAAAAGGATTGCAATTCTGGCTATATAACAATCATTTTAAACATAGGGCATGACATACATAACGACTTTCTCCTCAAATGTCTAAATGTGTTGCTTTAATACTTTATCTAATTAAAAATATTATTGTACTGTCAGTAAGCCTCCGTGGCTTAGGCGGCAGCGCGCCGGCCTCTCACCGCTGGGTCCGTGGTTCAAATCCCGGTCACTCCATGTGAGATTTGAGCTGGACAAACCGGAGGCAGACAGGTTTTTCTCCGGGTACTCCGGTTTTCCCTGTCATAAGTTCATTCGAGCAACACTCTTCATTATCATTTCATTTCATCTGTCATTCATTTAATCATTGCCCCAGGGGAGTGCGACAGGCTTCGGCAGCCGGCACAGTTCATATCCTCGCCGCTAGATGGGGACTTCATTCATTCCATTCCCTGACACGGTCGGTCGACTGGAAGCCGGCTGTGGATTTTCATTTTTCACAGGCACCCCTGTAGTGGTTGTCACCTTTCATTTTTTCACAGGCACCTCTGTAGTGGTTGTCACCTTTCAATTTTTCATTGTAATGCCAATAGTGCCGATGCGGGGCGGTTGCGGATAACAATCGTGCGGATGTGGGGCAGATGCGGATAACAGCCGTGTGGATGCGGGGAGGATACGGATAACGTTTTGTTTATCTATGCAGGGCTCTACTGATAACCTGTGTCACTGTGATGTCTGTTATAGTTATTTGTAATCGAGATAGGATTTAGGTAGGAAGCGGCTGTGGCCTTACGTTAGGAACCTTCCCGGCATTTTCCCGGAGTAGAAGTGGTAAACCACGGAAAACCACTTCCAGAATGACTGAGGGAGAAATCAAACCCGCCTCTTCTCAGTTTTGCCTCACGAGGCTGAGTCTAGCCCTCAGGCCAGAATTATTTTTTTTGGCAGAGACGGAAATCAAACCTCGACCTCCACGGCGACAGCTAAGAATGCTAGCCACTACTAAACGAGGCAGACGGTCCGGGTTCTATTTCCAGCACTGACAAAGAAAGGAATTCTGGTCTGAGGGTTGGAACGGGGTATAATGTTGTCCTTGTTTCGTTCAGGGGCATGGACATCGTGGTAATATCAGCCAGATGTATTTTCGGTGAGTGTAGAATTTGTCCGAAAACCTTTGTTATTTTGTTGTCTATTATAATGTGTGTACTTGTAATTTAGGCTAGGATTTGGAAGAAAGTGGCCGTGACCTTAAGTTAGAAACCATCCAGGCGTTTGCCAGGAGCAGAAGTGGGAAATCACAAAAAAACACTACTTGAATGGCTGAGGTGGGAATTGAACTCACCTCTTCTAAGTTTTGCTTCACACAAATTGAATGTATCCCGTTCTAACCCACGGACCAGAATTGAATTTCCTGGAAGAGTCAGGAATCCAACCCAGGACCTTTGTAACCGGACACTCAATACGTACCCCGAGACCAGAAATGGCGGTCAGAACAGATTAAAAACACGCAGAATAATAGATTGTTCCTATAGCTCGTAAATACATTTGGAACTGTAGAAGATTCATAGACCAACTCATGGCGGAGTGACTATTCTTGGCTGCTATTGCGAAGGCCTGGATTCGATTCACGGCTCTGCCAAGAAATTTAATTCTGATCAGAGGGCTGGAACGGGGTACACTAAGCCTCGTGAGGCAAAACTGTGAAGAAGCGGGTTCGATTCTAATCTCAGCCATCCTGTAAGTGTTTTTCAATGGTTTCCAACTTCTACCCCAGGCAAATACCGGGATGGTACGTAACTTAAGGCCACAGCCGCTTCCTACCCAGATCCTACCACAATTACAAATACACACACTAGTACAGACATCACAGTGTATCATGATGATGATGATGATAATTGTTGTTTTAAGGGGCCTAACATCGAGGTTATCGGCCCCTGACGAAATGAAATGGCGTGAAATGAAAGGATGAAGATAAAAAACAGCTCACTGCTACGGATGAAACGAAAATGGTTTAGATAAAAAAGACAGTGAGCCCTAACAATTATGTCTTATGTAGCAGGAAAAAAACTTACAAAATGGAACTCAGATTGAAACTACTCACCAAATGGAGAGCGGTAATACGTACATAAGGGAATTTCGAACGAAAATACTCACAAAAGGAATAGATTGAAAAATACGCACAAAATGTAGGTTAAGTCCAAAATACGTACAAAATGCAACGTACAGTCGAAATACTTATAAAATGCAAGTGAAATCAAAATACCTACAAAATGCAAATGAGATTGAAAATACACACAAAATGTAATGTAGATTCAAAATACCCACAAAATGCAATTGAGACTTAACTACTTGAACAAAGCGGGGTAGGTTGAAAATACAAAATGCAATTGAAATTCAAAATACTCACAAGAAGACCCCCCCCCTATATGGAAAGACTTACTAAAAAGCAATTTTGATTGGCAATCCTTACAAAATGCAAGTGAGGTTGAAAAACACTCACAAAATGCAATTTAGATCGAAAAAACTTACAAAATGCAACGTAGGTCAAGAATACCTACATAAAGGTGCGGGAAACTTAAAGAGAAAAGGAAATAAAATGAAAGGCGGAGAGGAGAGGAGAGGGAAGGGAGGAGAGGGGAGGGTGGAGAGGGTCCACCCCAAAGGTAAGGGACAAAAGGGGAAAACGGACCCAGCTCAGGAATCCCTCGGGGTCGCCAACTCCCGAACTCACCAGCCTTGAGCCGCTTAGGGTGTAGCATTATCTAGGGTGCACCAGAAGTGGTGGGGCTACATACACCCTGCCTCCTTAAGGGCCTTGAGCACAAGACAGGAGGAAAAAGGAAAAGAACAAGAAGCCTGAACCCTCCCAGAAGGAGGGTATCAGAAAAGATGAGACAAGGGCCAATTAAGGCGGGAAAGGAACAGTGTATCAGACATATTCTACAGACACCCAAGTATGATTATGATGATAATGATGATAATTAGGGCCCGGATGTTGATGACATGTCATCTTTTTAATGAGCTGTCTGAAACAATGCTGAAGTTCATAGACACTCCAGACGGGCCACCTCGACTTCAAATATGTCATTTTTATTTTGCATCTTTTTGCATATTTTTTGCTAATTTTCCATTTTAAGAGCATTTTTTTAAGTTTGATAGATTTTTGGGTCATATTTTAGAGAAATCGGCCTTTTAAGGTCTTTTTTTTTTCATGTCACAGCTTTATATGAAAGAGTTACGTCTCTCAGAGTTAGCAGCAAACGATCTTCCTCACTTCAAGTACGCTCCAATCACAACAGTTGATTTTGAACGCAGCTTTTCGAGATATAAAAACTTGTTAGCTGATAACCGCAGATCATTTACATTTGACCACAGCAGAATGACATTCGTAGTGCAGTGCAACTCAGACTAAAGTGATCATAAACCTTTAGTTAAGTGCTAGAAATCTATTTTGATTGACTTTTCAGTTTGAGCATAAGATGTAATTTTTGAATTATTGGTGAGTTTATTGTTATAAGATAATATTCTCCATTTTATAGTGCATTTATCGAATTTTTTGGTCATTTATTACAGTCATTTTTGAAAATTTTAAGTGATTTTTTTAAAGTTTTTACGGCATTAACATCCGGGCCCTAATGGTCTGGGTGGTAGTTAAAATGACAATGAAATGGAAACCATAACGAAAATTAAGTGAGACTGAAAATACTTACAAAATGTAACTCAGATTGAAATGACTCACAAAGAGCAGAGTGGAAATACTTACAAAATGTAACTCAGATTGAAATGACTCACAAAGAGCAGAGTGGAAATACTTACAAAATGTAACTCAGATTGAAATGACTCACAAAGAGCAGAGTGGAAATACTTACAAAAATTAATTTTGAAGGAAAATACTCACAAAATGAATAGATTGCAAAATAGGCACAAAATGTAGTTCAGGTTCAAAACACGTACAAAATGCAATGCAGATTTGAAATACTTTAAAAAAATGCAATTGAAATTCAAAATACTTACAGAATGCCATTGAAATTGAAAATGCAGTCTGCACATGTCAAGCAGCATTGCGTCAGATAACCGTCACAGGAGCTCATGTCACCACGGACAGTTAAACGATGACAAGCTACTGGTGCTGAGTCATATCCTACTCGCGCAACTGTACCTGTCAACGAAGCAGAGTGACGTGTGACACAAGTAAACAGACGTGAAAGGGTAATACTTAGGGCAGGCTACACTGAAAATAGCTTCTGGCTCTCCAACTCACAAATATATGTGTAGATCATCCCCTATCCCCTAAACTCGCAGAGAAGTGAGTATGGACGGCGTACAAGTACATTTTGAAGTGACTGTATCTAGCGTCACGCACGGAGGCTCTGCCGCTGTTACGGTAGTGTCGTTTGATCACGGTCAGCTGATCGTTCAGTGGCTGCTCCTTGTGGACTGTCATTTACTTGAAAATATTTTTTTGCCCATCTCGTGGTGTAGTGGTTAACGTCACTGGCTACTACAGTCATCACAATAACACTCAATGGTTCTTCCAAGCACTTTACTGGGGAGCGATTTCAGGGTAAGGATGTACCAAAATTCCTAACATTTATAAAGTACTTTCAGCGGGTCTACAATTATTATTATCGTTAATTCCCCCGTAAGGAAAGGATTAAAACACAATCAATTTTCATAGGTTTTTTTCTGTCCCTTTCTTCTTTCTTCTCAAAAACCTCTCTTATATTCAATATGCGTCCTCTTCTGTCCATTTCCTTCCTGATTTTTTTCTGCTTGGGCGTTTGCTGAAATTTCTGTTTTCTGATTTTTTCTCTATATTTCCTGCTTGCCATATCTTCTGTAGAGATGTTTAGTTTCTTGAGGTCTTCCGCGGTTTCTATTACCCAATTGGTTTTCAGTGTAGGCCTACTAGTCATAACTATACTAAAAATCTTTTTGGTCAGTCTGTCTTCATTCATCCTACGATGTGTCCATAAAATTTTGCCCTTCTATTTCTGATGTTGTTTGTAATCGTCTCTGTATTTTTTTATTAGTTCTATTTTTAGGTCTCTTTATCCATATTCTCTCTTTCTGAACTTGCCCGTAGATCTTTGTCACTATGTTTCTATTTTGTTTTTCTAGTTCCTTGATTTTTGTTCTTCCCTCAACTGCTGTCGTTTCTGAAGCGTATAAGGCTTCTGGGAAGACTACTGTATTATAGTATCGTAGTTTTGCATTGATGAAGATATTTTTCTTGTTGTGGTTCCATATAAGTCTGTATGCTTTCTGTAGTTTTGTAATCCTTGCTTCATTGGATGCCAAGTTCAGTCCAATTTTCTGTATAATCTCTCCCAGATATTTGAAACTTTCCTATTGCGTTATTTTTCCATACCTGGTTACCAGTAGGTGTCTGTAGATTTTGTGTCCATGTACCTGTACTGTGTTTTTAGCCTACTTTCAATTTTTGCAAAAAAAATAAATGAAAGTAGACTTATGAGATCAACACACGACCAAAAATGGTGTGTGTGCACGTGTGAGTGTATACTCTGCATGTCTGTCCCTCCCTATCAATTCAAACACTGTGAAACCGAATTGAACGAAATTTGGTACAGAGGTAGCACTAGCAAAGGGCACCTCAGTGTCATGTTTCATATCACCGCCATCTTGACGGAAACGTAATGGTGGCCAACCAAATGTTCATAGCTCAACTCAAATTACGACTAACCTAATCATGTGATCTCTAGCAAATTTTGCAACAACATACCTTCATGTGGGAAGCGTATTTTGACCAAACAAATTATTATTATTATTATTATTATTATTAGGCTACTTCTTTAATTATGGCCTACAGTGATCCACGGGAACAATATTATTAGTTTACTGATTATTAGTTTTTTCTTCTCTTCATAGAAATCCTTCGTTCTTTCACCGTGATTCCTCATCCTTTCCTCTAACCAAGTGTCCTTACACTTTTTACTTAGGTCAACCTCGTGACCAGCATTCTTGGCTATCGCCCCGTAGTTCCGGGTTCAATTCCCGATTCTGCCAAGAAATTTTAACTTTGGTCTGAAGGTTGGAACTGGATACACTCAGTCCCTTGAGGCAAAAGGTGAGAGGAGATTAGTTCGATTTCCACCTCAGCAGTGTATTACCACTTCTACTGCAGACAAATGTCGGGGTGCTCTACCTAACGTAAGGCCACGGCCACCTCCTTCCCAATCATAACACAAATGCACACACTATTACTATTACTACAGACTCACAACTAACACAGGTTATCAGATAATCGTACGTTCCTCATAAAAATTCGTGAGTAAAACATCACGGGTAGAGTTTTAAATGGCTTAGAATCATTTACTTACGTATTCTGTTAACTTCCACTTTTAGCGCGAGTCACAATTAGACTGCCGCTGGCCATTGCTTACTTTCGATTGTGAGTCCGTTGGAGCCATCTTACTCATTAAGTAGGCAACCAAATGCGGTCGCTGGTTAAACGCAACATCCTGAGTAGCAGCACAGGAAGGAGCTTCGGTCCATTTGTCACGCAATAAACTGTCTTTTTTCGGCATACAGTGTTGGTGCTAGCGGATAAATACAAGCTCAGAGGGTAGACACATTACACACGCAACAATGCTTTCATTCCCCGTCGTTGACAGGCTCACAGTGTAAAGTAAGGCAGTTCAAGACAACAACTTCAATATACTTCACCGTAAAAGAGACAAAAAGAAAGTCGGGTGTAGTATATATCGCGATGCCTTATATAACAAAATTAATAATAATAATAACCCCTGGCACTACAGCTCATGAAGGGCCTAGGCCTCCTAAGCGACCGCTGCCCAGCCATTTGGCCTGCAGATATTGGGGTGACGCATGGTCAGCTCATCGGCTTCCCTCGGCCGTTAATCTTGGTTTTCGTGACCTGGGCGCTGTCTCACTGTCAGACAGCTACTCAATTGTCCTCACGAGGCTGAGTGCACCCCGTTCCAGTCCTCACGTCAGTTTCTAAAATCCCTGACGGAGCCGGGATTCGAACCTGGGGCCTCCAGGTGAGAGGCATCCACTCTACCCCAACACCACGGGGCCGATTATCGCGATGCCTTACACTACAAAATTCCCCTAGACCTTGCTTGTAATACCAGCAGTAATTTTTGTCCAGACAGTCATCTAATTTAGTAGCGACCAATGGCTTTGTCTCACCATGGCCTTAGACGAGTACAGTGCAACTTATCAATTAAATTGAACAACGTTCCTATCTCATCCCCAATCCTCGCACTTAAACACGTCTGACTGCATCCGCATGTAACGACGCTCTGTTTCGAAGTTTAATTCACGCCACATCAAACGAACATCAACATCCGAAAGACATTATCGACTACACTAAAAAATTCCTCTAGGCACGTACGTATCGCGGTATATACTTGAACCAAAAAGTTATATAACAGAGGAATAGAAGAGAGCCTTGCCCATCAAATCGCTTCGAAGATTGGTGATCATCCCTCGAGGTTGCCGTTCGAAACAGATGCTGAGTCAAGTTCAAACCATTCCCGCAAATTCTTGAGCCAGGCGATCCTCCTCCTCCCTGGTCTGCGCTGTCCTTTTATCTTGCCTTCCATGATTAGCTGCTGGAATCGGTACTTGTTATTTCGAATCACGTGGCCAAAATATTGTAGCTTCTGTCGCTTGATGTTGTTGAGTACCTCCATTTCCTTGTTCATCCGTCAGCTCCTCGGTGTTTCTCACCTTGTCGGTCCACGATATATGAAGCATGCGGCAATACAGCCACATTTCAAATGCTTCCAACTTCTTTTCCAAGGTTTTAGTTAACGTCCACCCCTCGTGTCCATACATTAGTATGGGAATTATGTAACACTTGAGGGCAAGTAGTCTCGTTCACAGACTATGTTCTCGGTGACACAGCAGATTCTTCATTTTGATAAAGACACCCCTGACTTTCTTAACGAGTCCACACGTATTGTCACTGAATGTCTGAGACCTACTCCAGTGCAGAAGATCTACCCTCTCGCTGGCATTGCACCTCCAGTTATTCGACGTAGGGTGGCATCAGAGAAAGAGAGACAAAAGCTTGAAACAGATCCCAGACAATGTTCAACCACAAGGTGACCACTCTTCGCCTAAGATCCAGGAAGAGTTTTATTAAGAGAACAGTACCCCTCCATACCAAGCCAGACGTCCGGCGTGTGGCACTCTGGAAACAAATAGTACCAGAGGGGTTTACCCCTAAAGAAGAACTGAGCAGTGGTAGTCATTTGCCTTATACCACCTGGAGGTCCTTAAACCAGATGAGAACAGGAGTGCCTAAGTGTCGTAGCAACCTTGTGAAGTGGGGACATGCAGAAGATCCATGATGTGCCTGTGGAGAAATCCAGACTCCACAACACCTGCTCACGTGCAAAGATCTTAATGACGCCTGCAGCCAGGAAGACCTTCTGTTGGCCACAGACCGACGGATAAGAGCTGCAGAGTTCTGGAAAGGAAGAATTTAGTGTGTCTTCCGGACACGGAAAGTAAAGTAAGTACCCCTGGCTTGCTCAATGCAAGCTTTAATTTCGTGGCTACAGTACCATTTGTCATTCAGGTAGCACCCTAGATATTTATACGAATGAACTCGTTCGATGACTTTATCAGTAACTGATAATGTGGTATCAATTACTTCTTTGCGGACAACCATGAATTTTGTTTGCTACGAAGGTGGATCAAAATGTTAGTTGCACTAACGCGCTGCAGCAGCGCGCTGTGTGTCGCAAACGTGGGAACAGCGGAGAAAGGGACAGACCTTGCCCACACTTCTGTTAGGTAGGTCGCTGTGGTGTCTCGTCTTGTATGGTGTAAATAGCGGCCAAAAGCAATGGCGCGTCGACTGGACATTCACTCCAAATATGAGGTGCGTACGACAATCCGATTCCTATGGGCCAAAAGGAAGAATTGCACGAACATTCATCGTGAAATTAGTGCTGTGTATGGGGAGCGGGCCATTTCCCGGCAAGGGATCGTAAAGTGGTGTCAGCAATTCGAAGCCGGACGCACGGATATCACGAACGAATATCGCGAGGGCAGGCCCACAACGTCCAGGATCCGTGCAAATGTCAACAGTGTGAATGCGATCATTAGACAGTACGGTGGTCGACATTCCCAGACCGATGAGGAGGTGGAGGCCGCTGTCTCCGTGTGGTTGCAGAACGCTGGAGGAACTTTCTATGCATCCGGCATTGACAAGTTGGTTGTGCGTTCGCAGAAATGTTTGGTGTCTCTTGGAAACTATGTGGAAAAGTGACGTTACATTGTATGTCGTTATAGGCGTGTTGGTGATGTATAGGTGGTGTAATAAATGGCCATAACTGGGAAGTGCAACTTATTTTTTGATCTGCCCTCGTAATAGTTAAGTAAATTACATTACTGGAAGAATCAAGTACTCACTAGGGGCAGATGACCTCGCTGTTCCGCCCCCCTTGAAATAACAATACTACTGAGTACTCACTAACTTTGGAATCTCCAGCAAGAAATCATTGCTAGCACCACTTTTGCCGAGTAATACCAGTGGAGGTAAACAAAAATAAATATAAAATTGATTTCTTTTAAAATCGCTTATCCTCCCAGCTCAGCTTCAACCACAAAATCCGCGAGGGATCATTCCTCTACCATCACAAGGACGGTTTCTGGGAGCTGAACACACTTTGTCAGCAGATACAACTGGGGATGATGACAGGCCGATCGCCCAGGTGGTCGCTAACTTGGGCTTAATTAAGGAAGAGTCCGCCTCGTTGCGTAGTGGCAAGCATTCTTGGCTGTCACCGTGGAGGCCCTGGTTCAATTCCAGGCTCTGCCAAGAGGAGGCTTCGGTGGCATAGTCGGTAGCATTCTGAGCTTCTATGCCCAAGATCGCGGGTACAAAACCGGCCGAAATCGTCGGATTTCTTAAGAAGGTTAAAAATCTCTCAGTATGCCTTCCTTCGGAGGGGAAGTAAAGCCTGCGGGCCCATGTCATAGATTTATGGCATGTATATGAATCTTCCACTAACTAAAATTGTGTAAAGCTAAATTTATAGGTTATATTTGAATAACGCTCTATTAGTGCCAACGTTCGCCGCCAGGTGCCGGTCGCGGTGGCATCTATTAGCCTAGTTTGCCGCTAGATGTCGTTGACGGTAGCATTTGGAAGCAAAAGTAGGAACTACTTGATATTGATCATCTGCAGTCCTTACCTGAATCACAGATAACACACACACAGCCATAACAATTAACACCGGTTATCAGACAGTTTCTACACACACCCAAGTACACGGGACTGCATGACCACGTTATCGCAGCCCTAGAACTGTGGAACCAACCAACCAACCAACCGCTCTTCCAAGAAATTTCATTCTGGTCTGAGGACTGAAACCTGGTACACTCAGCCTCGTGAGAGATACCTGAGAAGAGGTAGGTTCGATTTCCATCTCAGTCATCTTGAAAGTGGTTTTCCGTGGTTTCCCCGCTTCTACTCCAGGCAAATACTGGCCACGGCCCTCTCTTTCCCAATCCTCGCCTTAATTACAAATACACATACTTATACAGCTATCACAATGACACAAGTTATCTGACAGATGCCACACACACACACAAGAGCTTGGGGTTACATGACTAAGATGTCGCAAAACCTCTAAATGAATCAACAACAGAAACAACAACGTCAATTTAGAAACAAGACAACAAACATAATGGAATGCAGCCGACAGGAATCACAACCCCTATGGACGTCAAATAGGCAGGTGAAATGCTAAAGGAAGTAGGAGACTTCTGTTACTTAGGAAGCAAAATAACCAGTGATGGACGAAGCAAAGATAATATAAAAAGTAGGCTAGCTCAGGCAAGAAAAGCATTTCTACACAAAAGAAAACTGTTGACATCATATATTAGGAAGTCATTTTTGAAATGCATTGTCTGGAGCGTGGCACTCTATGGAAATGAAACTTGAGCTGTTGGTGCAACAGAAATGGGAATAGAAATATGGTGTTACAGGTTCGCCATCTCTTGATGAATACAGTACTTTTGCATTTGTCAGTTGGCACAGGCTAGAGTAAAAGGTGGCTTTTCACCGATGTCTCAGTCTCATGGCTGTGATTAAATGGAAGCTACTGAGGTATGGGTGGGGCTTAGTAATGGCATTCGAGGCACAGTCAGTGCCTGTGAATGCTGTGAAAGGTTCAACTCATAGGGTTAGGACTACTGTTCTGACTCAGTGAGGAAAGCAATGGCAAACTACCTCACTCCTCTTCTTGCCTAGAACGCCTCAAAATAGTGCTGCCTTGGGTTTTTGTGGGTATCTACTCACATAACGTAACGGCGGTACTTTTTGAGGATCCAACCAGCCTTCGGGCTGACTACCTAACAGACAGACAGACAGACAGGAGAATGATGAAGATCAGATGGGTAGATAGGGTTACAAATAAAGAAGTATTAAGACGAGTGGATTGGAAGAAAATGCTTCTATACTCTGATTTACAAAAGATGCTCGGTGAAAGCTGTCATATGCTTGAAGGGTGAGGTGAGGAGTGGAGACGAGCGGGGTAACGGTCTCCATAGCAACAGGCAGCAATGTTGCAATGTATGCCGACACAGCTCTGAGCATATGGTTTGACTCAGTGTTTAGTGTTATTGGTAATTCAGAGTATAGCGACTGCTAATGAAGAGAAGAGATAGAGAGGTTGGTAGGACACATACTAATTGTAAGACACCCAGGAATAGCGAACTTAGTTATGGAAGGACGGGTTGACAAGAACTGTAGTGGTAGACCAAGGTTAGATATGTTAAACAGATTGCCTCGGATGTAAGGTGTGCTAGCTATGTAGAGATTAAATGAATAGCTCAGAACAGGGAGTCACTGCATCAAACCAGTCCTCAAACCCTTAAGCCTACACCCACACCCAAATGCACGGGGCTATATGACCACGATGTCGCAGCCCCTAAAAATGACAACATCAACACTATAAATGACTAACTATTGCAATACTTGAAAGGAAGTTGCAGGGTTTCACCCACTGTAGCTTTTGTTAGCTGATATGTACTGTAGGTTAATTCATACGACGCAATAACTGGTTGGCACCTAATCAAAATTTCAAACTCCGTATTTGAACAAGATTTATCTTACTCATCCAAGTGATGAGCTGAAGTATTTGTTGATTTTTGGCAATTGATTTTCTAAATTATTTATTTGTGTATATTTAGAATTTTTATATTTTGGATTTTTAATATAAAGCTTAATATTTATTTACACTCACCATTAAAATTTCTTATTTTTCTAACTGCATTTTGAAAACTTATTGTAAAGACCAATATTAAATTTTATTTTATTTAATACTACATTGTAAGGATATCCATTTTAATACTATATTTCATTTTTATTACAATTTTTATCATTAACATTTCACTTCAAATTTAGATTTAAGTACATCCCTCCCTATATTATTCTGTTAAGGTCCCATTCCAGTTTAGTACCGAAAATAAGGTCCCATTAATACCAACCCACACATATGGGGTACCTACAGGTACAGCATAACCCAATGCGTAAGAGAAACGCACTCACTTACTCTTTAAATGCCTGACAATTAAATAAATACCTTAAAACATGTATATTTACAATGAAATAATGAAAGAATGCAACACGGTAACCATGGTAACAGAATCTCACAGGTCCATCTATTTCTGTAAGACGAAATGCAATTCCAATTATTACATTACTGTGAAAGTTTCCAGACGGTTATAAGGTTATCACTGAACCAAATTAAGCTGTAAAATTCATCAATACATACAGTATAATGCGCTTAAGGGGGTCAAGGGGCACTCTAGAATTTCTTCACGCAATTTTCACGTGTGAGTGTGGTACGAAAGGTCTTTTTCACCCGACTATAAAGGGTCTCCGAAAACCACATTTAAAGGCCCTTAAATTAACAGTGTCTTGATATTCCCAGAAAACTAACTTCACTCTGATATACCTATGAATGAATGACAAGCCCCTAACCACTGCCCCAGTAGCTGAATTGATAAAGTCTGATCATTCATACCAAGGATAAATCAGTCATAGCATTCATGATTGAGATTTTGCTAAGTGTACTCTTTACAACTAGAATATTCGCGGGCGAAGCCGGGACGGGTAGTGCTAGTATATTTTTTTTAAATTCTTAATTGGTTTTCATTTAATTCTAAGCTGAAAATGACCTCAATGTCCGGTCGAAACATGACCAATATATAAAATATATATTTGTGTGAGTATTGATTGGCGTATAATTTTTAACTTTTAATCTATAATTTATAATGTTTTGGATATAAAGGCCCCCTTAATTATTAAGGCTTTCGAAACACCGATGAGTCGGAATTTCGTCCTTAAGGTGGTCATTGACCCGTAAATCAACTGGCACGAGTTAGTTGCATCGGATTAGATCGAACTGAATAGAGATCGAACCCGCTATCTTGGGTTTTGAAGGCCAACAACACTTGGTTTGTACAGTAGATACGATGAGACCTACCAAGGAGACAAGAGCCCAATAGGTGAGCTTGAGTCGATAGAAGATTCAACCAATGTTTCTTGGAAGGGTATTAGCATTAATGAGCTGGTGTATGGAATTTGTTGAAGGTCACTGGGAGAGAGATAATGACGATGTTTATCCAATACAGGTGGCTTCGGTTGCATAGTCGGTAGAATGCATGAACTACTATGGCCAAGACCACGCGTTCAAACCCGGCCGATGTCGTCGGATTTTTAAGAGCGTTAAAATTCTTCAGTATTCCTTCCTTCGGAGGGGAAGTAAAGCCAACGGGCCCTTGTCATAGATTTATGGCATGTAAAAGTACCTATCACTACAATTGTAGCTTTTCTTTTTGTCGTGTAGCCTCCTGAGAGGCCGAGTGCAGGTCTTTCTAGTCGACGCCCGTGGGCGACCTGCGCGTCGGGATGAGAGATGGAATGGATGAAAATGAATGAAACTGGGCAAGGATGTGGAAGGAAGCGGCCGTGGCCTGTCAGAAGGTACTGTCCCGGCATTTGCCTGGTGTTGAAAATGGGAAACCACGGAAAACCATTTCAAGGACAGCCGACGGTGGGGCTCGAACCCACGCATCTACCGAGTCAGCAGAGAGCTTGGCCCCTTGACCTAACGGAGCGCTTTTAGCCCGCGTAGCCACTACTGTCGGTACAATTGTAGCTAAATTTGTAGGGTTGGTTGGCTCCTCAGTTTAGGGGCTGCGATACCGTGGTTGTGTAGCCCCGTGTACTTTGGGTGTGTGTAGAATCTCTCTGATAACCGGTGTTAATTGTGATGGCAGCATTAGTGTGTGTTATCTGTAATTCAGGTGAGGACGGCAGAGATCAATTTCAAGTAGTTCCTACTTTTGCTGTCAAATGCTACCATCAACGACACTTAGCAGTGAACTTCGTTACGAGATACCACAGCAACCGTCAACTGGCGACGATCGTTGGAACGTAATAGAGGGTTAATCAAATCTAACCTACAAATTTATCTTCACACAATTATAGTTAAAGGAAGGTTCTTTTACATGTCATAAATCTATGACATTGATCCGCCAGCTTTACTTCCCCTCCAAACGAAGGCATACTGAGGGATTTTAACGCTCTTAAAAATCTGACGACTTCGGTCGGGTTTGAACCAGCGATCTTGGGCATATAAGCTCAGCATGCTACCAACTACCCCACCGAAGCCGCTAAAACGAAAAAATAAATAAAATAATAAAAAAATAAAAACTGTAGGGTATTTGGTTAGAAACGCTCTATCAAGTTCCAACGTTCACCGCTAGGTGTGAAAAGTTGGAACTAAGTGAAATTGGACTTGATGGGGAGCCTACGATCGTTTAATTAAAATATCCCGCTATGGCCATTGGCTGCCATTCAAATATAACCGTAATCCAAAACAGTAAACAAAAATGTCAGAATTCTCATACCTCAAACCTCGATTACTTGAATTTTCGGTAACTCATATTAATATAAGGTGCGTTCAAGTAAGAAAGGGGCCGGAGGCTTGAATGCGCAAACCGGTGACGACATCGGCTAATCGTGGCGTGTGTAACGAGGTGTGGTTCCGATCAGAGCGTGGAAGGTCACAGCCCGACGGTACAGGGCACGCGTGACGTCACGTGACGATACAAAGCGAAGATAGCGAGTTCAAACCGGCCGAAGCCGTCGGATTTTTTAAGAGCGTTAAAAATCCCTCAGTATGCCTTCCTTCGGAGGGGAAGTAAAGCTGGCGGTCCCATGTCATAGATTTATGGCATGTTAAAGAACCTCCCACTAATTACACCTGTGTGAAGCTAAATTGGATAGGTTAAGAATGTAAACAACGCTCTTAGGTTTCTACGTTCGTTGCCAAGAGCCGACTGCGGTGGCGTCTAGTAGCTAAGTTCTGAACTTGGCCTAGTAGTCGTTGACGGTAGCGCTAGGAGGCAATAGTAGGAACTATTTGAAAAATTCTAAGTCGCAGTCTGTACTTAAATTAAAAATACAGATAACACACACTAATACAGTCATCACAATTAACACCGGTTATCAGACAGATTCTACACACACCCAAAGTACACGGGGCTACATGACCACGTTGTCGCAGCCCCTAAACTTAAGAACCAACCAACTGATACAAAGCGAGCAGCAGCATGCATCAATAGTCCAACGCTGCCTATCGCATTGCAAACAGTGGCATGGAGGTGTCAACCGAAGAGCAAAGAGGTTCTGACAGCGGAAGGACCAGGGGGAACGGACATTCATCGTCGAATGTCACAAGTGTACGGCGAACACTGCATTTCCCTTGCAAGGGTCAAGGCGTGGCACAAGCGCTTCAGGGAAGGACGAGTGTCGGTAGCCGATGATGCCCGGTCTGGGGCAGCCCCCTGCATTACCGATGACAACGTCCAGCTGGTTGATGCACTCATTACCCAGGACCGCTGAGTGACACTCAACGCCATAGCCGCCATGGTCGCTCCAAGACGATGCACGACCTCATACGGCCAACACAGTCACGACACTCCTGCAGAAATTCAAATGGGAGGTTCTCGGCCATTCTCTATACAGTCCA
The DNA here is from genome assembly GCA_946902985.2 of Meconema thalassinum. Taxonomy (NCBI): domain Eukaryota; kingdom Metazoa; phylum Arthropoda; class Insecta; order Orthoptera; family Tettigoniidae; genus Meconema; species Meconema thalassinum. The sequence goes on along the minus strand of OX336388.2, from coordinate 568,032,075 downwards.
GACCTCTCTCCCTGTGATCACGCCATGTTTGGTCCCCTGAAAAGGGCTCTGCGGGGCCAACGATTCACCTCGGACGCCGACGTCCAGCTGTCCGTGCGGAACAGGTTCACATCGCAGCCCAGGGAATTTTATGAGACAGCCATTCACCGCCTCGTGTCACAGTGGGACAAGTGCCTCAACAGCCAGGGCTAATACTTCTAACATACAGGTACTGGTTTCTGTAATTATGTCTCCGGTTCGTTACTTTTTGAACGCACCTTATATATACAAACCATTACGAACCTTGAGGGCTTGTAGTGGGGACCAATATGGTTAAGTTTAAGGCTAAATGTCCCGACACTTTGGTAAGAATATATTTCAACATTTGGCAGCACAAGCGAAGCTGAATGTATTGTTACGTGCCACCCCCTAGTGGCACTTTTGTTAACTGGATTACTGTGGGTAGAAAGCACAACACAGGATGTTCCTTTAAAGAAATAATTAATTTTATTGCGGCCAGAAAGATACACTACTCATCAGCAAATACAAGCAATTGGAACCTTACTCCAGTTTCCTCAAGTCTCTTGCTTATGGAGAGCTCTTGCCCCCTTTTCACTTGTCAACAGTTAATCCTCTCGCTAATGAGTCTGGTGGCCTTGACAGAACTACATGCAACTCTTCCTTTTGTACATAAATTACAGTTACTTACGATAACCTTCTACACGCTGCTTCGCTGTTCACGAGCTGGGAAACAATGTCACTGGATTTCGTAACTCGCACGGCACTTCACCACAATATCTCTGACGCTCAGTGAAATCACACTCACTCAAAACACAGGCAGTCCCCTGTATGCTTCTCACTTCCTCGCTGTCAAGAGAAACGGCTTCACTAGGGGTTTCGCAAGTCACCACACTTCTGTCGCTCAGGATAAACGCTCGCACTAGCTCGTAAAACACAAAACACAACCGCTTGACAGGTCGCTCTTATATAGCAGGCCGGTGACTCAATAAATGCTTCTAGACCCATCCACGGTTCACGGCTTCTCAAGGTTTCCTTCAATGGCTCAGTCACGAATATTCTGGACCATCCCTTTGTCCTAGTAGTCCTGTTGCATAAGGCGCACGCAATACACTGAGGCAGAGCAGCCCAGCCCTGGGGCAGTTGTGACTCATGCGGCGAGCGATGAAACAAACTCACAGCCGTAACACCACCCCCTTCCTAAAAGGCTGATAGTCCCGATCAATCATTGGTCCGTCTGTGTCCCTCCGTAGGCTGCCAGGCGATCTCGATGCACGATCTTCATCTTCGCCCTCGGGCTCCGCTGGATCCTGTAGACGACATCGTTGATCCGTTTCACGACTCGGTACGGGCCCTCCCAGGACTTCTGCAGTTTGGGTGACAGGCCTTTCTTCCGTAATGGGTTGAAGAGCCAGAACAGGTCGTCCTCGTGGAATCCGCCGGCATCCGTCTGTTGGTTGTATCGGGTCTTCATTAGGTTGGTCTCGATCCGCAGTTTCCTCCTCGCGAACGCGTGCACGTCCTCCAGTTGGTCGACCAGTTCTTGACAATACTGGCTTACCGGGACCGGATCATTCCCAGGTCGGCCGAAGGCAAGATCGACAGGTAGACGGAGCTCCCTCCCAAACACGGCCCGGGCTGGTGTGCACCCGGTGGCTTCATGCACGGCGGCGTGGTAGGCCAGGAGAAATAGTGGAAGATGTTTGTCCCAATCCCTCTGGTGCTCGCTGACGACTATTCGGAGATGGTTCTCGATGGTGCGATTGAATCGCTCTACCATCCCGTCGGATTGAGGGTGTAGCGGCGTCGTCCTTGTCTTCCGGATTCCCAGCAGCTGACTAGGTCCTGGAACACCTGCGACTCGAAGTTCTCCCTTGGTCGGAGTGCAGCTCCAGGGGTACTCCGTACCGGCTGACGAATTCCTTCACCACGGTCTCTGCGATCGTCGCGGCTTCTTGGTTAGGGAGCGCATACGCCTCCGGCCATTTGGTGAAGTAGTCGCTGAGGACCAATATGTAGCGGTTCCCTGCCTCGCTTAACGGGAATGGCCCAGCAACATCGATGGCCACTCTCTCCATGGGGCCGCCCACGTTGTAGGTCTTCAGTGGACCCCGTCGTCTTCGTCCTGGGCCCTTGCTGGCTGCACAATCGTGGCACCTCGCGCAGTGGTTCTCTACGTCAGTTCTGCATCCGATCCAGTAGAACCGCTCTCTGAGCTTCTCCAGGGTCTTCTTTACCCCTAGGTGTCCACCAGATGATCCTCCATGGACTTCCTTCAGGACTTCCTCCGTCATAGCCTTTGGAACGACGACTTATTCCCGAGATGTCTTCCCGTCGGTGCTCTCCCAGGTACGGCATATGAGGCCATCCCTCACAACCTGCGAGTCCCACTGCGCCCAGTAGGACTTAAACTTTGGGCTGCAGTCACTCACAATGTTCCACCCGGGTCTGGGGACACAGGCCCTCTTCCATTCGGCTATCAGTCCCAGGTCATCATCTTCTGCTTGTGCCCGTATGAAAGATTCGCGGCTCCAGCTCCCTTGAAGTTCCACGGTAGTCCTCCGGCACTGTATCCCGGTGTTCTCCTCCCTTCGGGCACAGAAGATGCAGTCTTCGGGGCACGGTCTTCGTGACAGGGCGTCGGCGTTAGAATGCAGTTGGCCTTTCCTGTGCTGAATCTCAAAGTTGTACTGTTGAAGCCTCTCTAACCACCACGCGAGTTGACCCTCGGGCTGCTTAAAGTTCAGGAGCCACCGCAGGAATGCATGGTCGGGCCTGATGAGAAATTCTTGCCCGTTCAGGTATTTGTGGAAGTGTTCAATGGTCTTCACGATGGCAAGCAGCTCCTTCCTGGTGACGCAGTAGTTCCTTTCTGCCTTTGACAAGGCCTTGCTGAAGTAGGCCACTACTCTCTCCTCGCCGTCCACTACTTGCGACAGGATCCCCCCTATGCCAAAGTCGCTGGCATCGGTATCGACGATGAACCTTGTTCCAGGTCTGGGGTAGGCCAGAATAGGCGCGGTGCACAGAGCCTGCTTGAGTTGTTCGAAGGCACTGTGGCATTCTGCTGTCCACGTGAAGAGTTGGTCCTTCTCAGTCAGTCAATGTAAAGGTTTGGCGATGTCGGCGAATCCTTTCACGAAGCGACGGTAATAAGTGCAGAGTCCCAGAAAGCTTCGTAGTTGGGACTTGTCCTTCGGAACTGGCCACTCCCTCACAGCTGCGGTCTTCTCTGGGTCGGTGCGCACCCCCTCCTCGGAGACGATATGCCCAAGGTACTGGACCTGCTTCTGGAAGAGCTGACACTTCTTGGGGCTCAACTTCAGCTGGGCAGCCCGTAGCTTCATCAAGATCTCCTTCAGGTTGCTGTAGAGCTCCTCGAAGCTTCTCCCCAGAACGATGACGTCGTCTAGGTAGACCAGGCAGGTCTTCCAGTGTAGTCCCCTCAGAATGGACTCCATTAGCCTTTCGAAGGTCGCAGGGGCGTCGCACAGACCGAATGGCATGACGGTGAACTGCCAGAGCCCGCTGCCCACAGAGAACGCCGTTTTCTCGCGGTCCTTAGGGTGGACCTCCACCTGCCAGTAGCCACTCTTCAAATCCTAGGAGGAGAACCATCTTGACCCTGATATGGTGTCCAGCGTGTCGTCGATCCGGGGTAGAGGGTAGCTGTCCTTCTTCGTGACGTCGTTCACCCGCCAGTAGTCCACGCAGAACCTGGTGGAACCGTCCTTCTTCACAAGCACGACCGGAGAACTCCAAGGACTATGTGATGGCTCGATCACCCCTTGCTCCTTCATCTCTTCTACCATCCGGTCGACTTCGGCTTGCTTGGCGAGCGGGACACGTCGGAATGGGGCCCTAATCGGTGCGCTGTCCCCAACGTCGATTCTGTGCTGGACCAAGCTTGTCCTGCCGAAGTCTTTGCTCCCCACGGAGAAGACGTCCTGGAATTCGCGTAGCAGGTCCTGAAGTTGGCGTGATTGTTCCTCGTCTAAATGGTCCTGGGATCCTTGGTACAGCTTCTGTAGTTCTTCTGGCAGTGCGCGTCTTCTTCGGTTGTCCATCTGCAGGTGTCCGTCCGTCGTATCTGTGATGCGGGCAATCCAGGTAACGGGCTCGCAGACTCCTAGGTTGGTGTCCCGGTGAACCGTAATGTCGTAGTCGTTCAGGTTGGACAGGCGGACGTACGGCCGAGACGTCGTGTTGATGAGGGTCTTGGCAACTAGCAATCCTTTTGTCTGGATGTCCTCATATTTTGGCTCGATGACAGCCGCCACTCCCTCAGCAGTTCCGTCGACAATTACGGCGGCGCTGACTTCCGTCCTGGCGGGAACGATGACGTCCTCTCTCAGCCTTACTCGTCGTGCGGTGACGGCCTCGTGTGCTGGTTGCAAAGCAAGTTCCTCACCTCCGAAGTGCAGAGTGTTGGTACTCAGGTCCAAGATGATGTTGTTCTGGTCCAGGAAGTCCAGTCCGATGATCACTTCTTTTGATACGTCAGCCACAAGCACTGCATGCTTCACCGCCCGTTGACCAATGACGAGCCCCAGTGATGCTTCGCCATGTACCGGTGCGGTCTCTCCGATCGCGTTTATAAGCTGGAGGTTCCTTTGTGTGGGTTGCACTCTCCACTTCGGGATCACGGTGGGATTGGCGATGGTCCTCGACGCTCCCGTGTCGATCAGCATGTGCCAGCTCACTCCGTTGACGACTCCGTCGACCATCAGGCTGCTATTGTCACTCCGTTACTTCGTCACACGCACTTGGGCTTCCGGGGCTTGACGACTGTCACAAGCCAACCTTTGCCCCCCAAGGCTGGCTAATACTCGTTTCCCTGGGCGGCGCGGTTTTCAGACGAATGATTTCCCGTCGGATACCCTCGGTGGCGGCGATCACCGCAGTCCTTGCTCAGGTGGCCTTTCTTACCGCAGGCCCAGCAGGTCGGTAGTCCTTTTCCGGGCCGCCTCTCCGGTTGTCTTCCGGCTGTGTTGTTGCTGGTAGTGCCGCGACTATCGAAGAAACGGCTTAGCGCCTCCATCAAGTCGTCGACCAGGGGCAAGGTCTCGTTGGTTTTTACTGGTTCGTCGACGTCCACTTGACGCACCCGCACGTGCATTCTAGATGCCTGTTTTGCCGTCTCGAACTCAAGTGCGTGGCTCAGCGCATCTGCCAGGGTCTTATTGCGCGCGAGTCGCAGCGCCTGTTGAGTGTCCGAGTCCCGTAGCCCGTCAGTGAAAGTCTGCGTCGCAATCTGTTCCAGAAAGTCAGCCGGTGCTGTTGGATAGGCGAGCCTTACGAGGCGTGCGATGTCCATCTTGAACTCCTGCAGGGTTTCCGCGTTCTTCTGTACCCGGGTGCGGAGCTGCATCTGGTAGGCCTGCTGAAGATGGCTATCTCCATATCGGGACTCCATATGGGCGATCAGTGAAGCGTAGTCCTGGGATCCAGTCGGGATGGCCTGAAGGACGTTAAGGGCGTCACCTCTCAGCGCTACAATGAGAGCTGTAGCTGTTGTTTCAGTTATTTATGGAACAGGCCGCCTCAAACTGACGTAAGTAGGTGCTCCACGGGACCTTTCCGTCGAAGGTTGGGGGGCGTCAATCTGCTATGTCCCGTTCCTGATATTCCCGGTGTAACGGTGGGCGGGCGTTGGCGCAGCTCGGCAACTTCCTCTCGTAGAGGGTTGAATTTCTCTTCCACCCCCGTCAGTGGGCGTTGGCGCAGCTCGGCAACTTCCTTTTGTAAGGCGTTGAATTTCTCCTCCACCCCCATCAGCGGGCGTTGGCACAGCTGGGCAACTTCCACTTGTAAGGCGTCAAATTTCTCCTCCACCCCCATCAGCGGGCGTTGGCGCAGCTCGGCAACTTCCACTTGTAAGGCGTCGAACTTCTTTTCCACTGCTGCGACTTCCTCACGTAGGCCCTGTTCTAATTTCCTTTGGCTCTCCTCTAATTTCGTCAGCAGACACTCTTCCAGATTTTTCTGGCCATCCAGAAATTTGGCGGTTAGGTCCTCTGCTAACTTATTCTGGCCGTCCTTCAGGTCCTCTGCTAACTTCTTCTGGCCATCCTCCATCTTCTTCTGGCCGTCTTCCATCTTCTTCAGGTCATCCTTCAGGTCCTTGGCTAATTTCTTCTGGCCGTCCTCCATCTTCTTCTGGCCGTCTTCCATCTTGGCTTCCATGCCACTTAACTTTTCTAACAATGCTACCAATTGCGCCTCCATTTTAGTTGTTTGTCTTGTTAAGGGCATGCACTCACAGGAAAATTAGAGAAAAATGTCCTGCTCGGGTTTTGAAACCAGGACCGTCAGGTGTAGTGCTTGAGTTCGTAATCCCGCTTCTGACACCAGTTGTTACGTGCCACCCCCTAGTGGCACTTTTGTTAACTGGATTACGGTGGGTAGAAAGCACAGCACAGGATGTTCCTTTAAAGAAATAATTAATTTTATTGCGGCCAGATAGATACACTACTCATCAGCAAATACAAGCAATTGGAACCTTACTCCAGTTTCCTCAAGTCTCTTGCTTATGGAGAGCTCTTGCCCCCTTTTCACTTGCCAACAGTTAATCCTCTCGCTAATGAGTCTGGTGGCCTTGACAGAACTACATGCAACGCTTCATTTTGTACACAAATTACAGTTTGGGGGCGTGGTGGCTCAGCGGTCTAGCTGTATGCCTCTCACCAAGGCGGTCCGGGTTCGATTCCCGGTCAATGCATGTGAGATTTTCGAAGTGAAATGCCATGTCCTGTGGTTCGGATTCCACGTAAAAAGGAGGTCCCGTGGCTCATGATCTCAAGATTAACGGCCACGTTAAACTACAAGCTTCCTTCCTTCCTTTTACAAATTACAGTTACTTACGATAACCTTCTACACGCTGCTTCGCTGTTCACGAGCTGGGAAACAATGTCACTGGATTTCGTAACTCGCACGGCACTTCACCACAATATCTCTGACGCTCAGTGAAATCACACTCACTCAAAACACAGGCAGTCCCCTGTATGCTTCTCACTTCCTCGCTGTCAAGAGAAACGGCTTCACTAGGGGTTTCGCAAGACACCACACTTCTGTCGCTCAGGATAAACGCTCGCACTAGCTCGTAAATCACAAAACACAACCGCTTGACAGGTCGCTCTTATATAGCAGGCCGGTGACTCAATAAATGCTTCTAGACCCATCCAGGGTTCACGGCTTCTCGAGGTTTCCTTCACTGGCTCAGTCACGAATATTCTGGACCATCCCTTTGTACTAGTAGTCCTGTTGCATAAGGCGCACGCAATACACTGAGGCAGAGCAGCCCAGCCCTGAGGCAGTTGTGACTCATGCGGCGAGCGATGAAACAAACTCACAGCCGTAACAGTATTTATTTATTTTTGTATCGAAGGGGAGCTCCGATCTGCGATCTGAAAACTGCTATGTACTCTGTGTAGTAGCATAATTGATATTAATTGATTGCTTACGTTATAATTTCAAAAACAGGAAAATTGCTGTTTGTTTTTCAAATATCTGATTAAAATTCGAAAGAAAACGGGTAATAAGAAAGTTGAGTTTTACTCACTGATTCCATAGCCGCATCGAAAACCTAAATCGGTTGAATAGATTCGTCGGGATCACTGTGGGAAGATTATGAATGAAAGTGTTACTGTATTTGCAACAAGGCGCGGCAGTAGAACAAGGTCACGGTGAGCGGGTTGGTGGAGGGTTGGGGGAGGGGACGGGAGCGGAGCTCGAGTGATTTGAGAGAGCGACAACCTACCAGACGGTATGGAATTCTCGAGCATCTGGTCAAATGTTGCGATTGACTGTGCTGGTTAGTTCTGAATTATTGTCAAGGTCTGAATATTTCTGAGTGATCCTTTGGTATTTTACCAGTTCCTAGTAAGGACTTCTTGTTTTTAGTTCATCGATCTCATTAATTACTTTTTGTTTAATTTATTTTACCTGCTACAGTATTATTTTTTAATGCCCGTTAGGTGTTCTATTTTCGGCACTTTATTTTCTGGACAGTATTTCTGGTAGAATAGATAAACCGACAGTGGTGGCTATGCTCGCTAAAGCGCAGCGTTAGGTCATGGGGCCAAGCTCTCTGCTCACTCGGTAGACGTGTGGGTTCGAGCCCCACCGTCAGCCGTCCTTGAAATGGTTTTCCGTGGTTTCCCATTTTCAACTCCAGGCAAATGCTGGGACGGTACCTTCTAAATAGGCCACGGCCGCTTCCTTCCACATCCTTGCCCAGTTTCATTCACCATCATTCATTTCATCTCTCATTAACTCCTCTCATGAGGTTGGCGTCAGGAAAGGCATCCGGCCGTAAAAACCATCCTCCACAAAGTCTTCCATCGTATCTCATCCCCGACCCCGTTGAAAAAACGGGAATAATAAGGGGTAGACATACACATTTCTGGTAGAATAGATACATGTACATATAGGTAGGCTACGACTGGTGGAGAGCATTTCGGTCATCACGTGAAGTTATTTTTTCGTTTTTGTTGAAAAATGGAGCCACCACCAAAACCGATTCAAGGGCGTTCCAATAAATCCCAGGGGAGATTGCGACTATAAGTACCAAGAAAAGGAAGTCAGGCCCTAAAAAAGAGAAAAACACCTCTAGACACCCGTAAGTTTTTTCCTAGTTTATATTTGAAATTATATATTTCTTTACGCTTGCATTAGAAAATCGGTAATGCAGTGAACAGTTATGATTTCACAAGTTGGATGACTAAACGTCACCCCGCAATCTGCAGGCTACAGGGCTGAACAGCGCAGGTTGATAGGCCTAGGCCCTTCATGGGCTGTCGCGCCACGGGTGAAGTTTGTTTTTTACTTCTGTCACATAAGTGTAGGAGTACAAAATCACGAACTATTCAGTGTCAACTTTTTTCAGAGAAGCAAGTTCGACTTCAAATGAAAACAATGCGTTGTGTGGAAAAATAAAGGCGTAGCGATTGTGAAAATGGAAAATTGGTTTCCGGAAATACTGGATTGGATTGGGATCCATAAAGAATGCAAACAGTTCTTTTGAACTACCAGCGGGCGAGGTGAAGACAGACAGCTAACTGCAACCAAACGTATGCGTTATTGCTTGCAGCCCCTAATTGCAAAAAGTTCCCAGCTAGTACCAAACACCACCAGCAATGCTGCCGAAAATTGTATGTCCCTTGTTGCAAAATTCATGGGAGGTAAGCAGATCAATCGAGGGAAACGAGGTTCCTTCACTCATAGAACCAAAGCTGCCGGGCTGGTCTTTCAGGTTGGGCCATCCTGACACTATAAAACAATGAAATCAGTTTAGAAAAATTCCACAATAGTGAAGGACACTGCACTCTGCAGAAAGAGAAGAGCAGCTCTCCGAAAAAGTTTATTTCCGTCACGAGAAGGGAAAAGAATGTCCCAACAACAGTCTAATAAAATGAAACGTAGACTACTGTCTCACGTGATTATGGAAAGCGATCAATGCAGTTGGATTTCGATGAGGTACTGTTGAGAGATTTTAGTGATGAGAAGATCAAACAACTAACGCTTAGTGAAGGCCATATACAAAAACTGGAAAAGGAAACAAGGGGCCAAAAGGAAAATGAAAAGTGGCACACAGCTAGAAAGGACAGAATTACGGCATCCAATTTTGGATATGTATGCAAGAGGAAACCTACATCGAAATGGGCGCCAGTAGCAAAAAACATTCTGTACGGCGAATTTCACTCAAAAGCAATGCAGTATGACTGTGGTAATGAGCGAATTGCAAAACGAAATTTAGAGGAGAAATCGGTAGAAAAGTCGAAGAATGTGGTCTTTTCGTACATAAAACTTATGGGTTTTTAGGTTCCTCCCCAGACGGATTAATTGGAGATGACGCTATAGTCGAAGTCAATTGCCCTTATTCTGCACGGAATATGACCATATTGGAAGCCTGCAAAAAGCTAAAGGGATTTTGTTTGGCAGAAAGTAGGCGAAAAAAAAAGCCTAGAGAATATCAAAAACAGTGCCATTCAGAAGAGAACAGATTGATAACTCTCTAACACTCACATGATTTTTATTTCCAGAACCAGGGCCAGTTGGAAATAACATAGCGGGAAATATGTTATTTTGTGGTGTGGACGCCTAAGGACATTCACATAGAAACAATAAAGAGGGACGAAAAGTACTGGAGACAAAAAGTGCTTATGTAACTGACATTCTGCTATGAGAAAATCTTGTTGCATGAGATCATTGATCCCAGGATGACAAGATCAATGGATATAAGAGAACCTGAGGTGAAAAAAAAATACTGATCAGAGTGTGTAAATCATGAAACATTATGTTTGATATGAACAAAAAAAACATTGATTTCAAGAACAGGAAATAATTAGGAATAATATTTTTTGTTTGTTTATTTGCCTTTGGTATGCATTTTCATAATTTGTTTATTGTAATAAAATGTCCTACATAAATGAACTTTTATTATTACGGTACTTCCATGAAAATTGAAGTAAGTTATAGTGATTGGCCTCACGGAGTCGTTTCAGATCTCATGAAAAACAAGAAGTTCCGTGACGAACTAAAGAGCCTACTAATCTTAAAATTTAAGATTCATGCCAATGATTAATCTATATTGACCTATCTAGAATAATGACGAAATTAAGTTGGTAATATCAAAATTTCTAATTAGTTCGAAATATACCTGGCATAATGTAGCCTAACAGAGCACTACAGTTGGCAGCCCTGGTAACTGAATATATTCTTAGTTCCATCTCTTAATGTACAGAATGCAAAATTTGGTTGAAGTCCAATGGATAGCATGGACGTTACATGCAGTTAGATATTGGATCTATCAGCGCGCCAAAAATCATGTTGCAACAATGTCATGCATCTGTTGGTCAGAAATAATCTGAAATATTATGATCTATTGTTGCGCCAATTTTGGATGAATTCCATTTGTTAGTATAGAAGTTACTGGTATTTTAAAATTGGACCTATCAGCAGACTTAGAATCATGTTGGCAGCACTGACGTATATTATTTACTCCTAATTAATCTAGAATATCAGGTACTGTACGTGCGCAAAGTTTAGACCTGTTGGCTTGCATACTTTCTGATATATTGATATTAGGGTAAAAATATAAACAGCATTTATTAACAGTTGGCAGCCCTCATTGCTCTTAAGAATACACATAGTCATGTCTGTTATGGTTCACATTGCACATACGAAATTTGGTTGAAATCCAATTGATAGTAAGAAGTTGCATGTATTTAAAAATTGGTCCTATCAGCAGGCTTAGAATCATTTTGGTAGCACTGATATACATTAGCTGCTCCAAATAAATCTAGAATGTCAGGCACTGCACGTGTGCAAATTTTAAAGCTGTTGGCTTGCATACCTTCTGATATATTGGTACCTGAATAAAAAATAGAGAGAGCATTTATCAACAGTTGGCAGCCTTGGTGGTTCTTAAGAATACGCTCAGTCATATCTGTTTATGTACACATACTACATACGAAATTTGGTTGAAATCCAATTGATAGTGTAGAGTTATATGCATTTAAAAATTGGACCTATCAGTAGGCTTAGAATCATTTTGGCAACACTGTCATGTATTGTGCCCGTTTAGACCGGAGTCCGCACGACCACATATGCATTTTACCAAGAATCAGTCAGCACGAGAGTCAAAATATCCCGGGGCGCCAGATGGGTTAAAGCTAATCGCAAAAAAAAACGACATCAAAGTAATAAAAAAAATGCTTTACTGATTTTTGGCTCAATGCAACAATAAGAATAGAAAGAGATTCACCTGGGCATAACACAACATGTAAAATTATCTCATTTTATTCTAAATTTTAAAATTGACTGCAAAATGATGCTCAAGGTCACATCATTCCAGTGCGACGGCACACACTACTATTTACACAATGTACAGAAATTTTCCAACACATCGAACAATTGTCTTTGGAGACACAAGTCTGATTATCAGTCATGTAGACTGTGTTCCAAAATTATATCAATTATTTACGATGAAATCCAGTTCAAATTTAATTGTCTTTACTGGAAATATTGTAGTTCACTGGTTGAATTTCTAACATGATATTAACACTCGTAGAAATTCTCACTGTTTATAATTGATTATAGAATTTTTTAACTTCCACTTATTTTTCAAGTTTCAAAAATATTGTCAAAAATATTATCTTTGACCCAACACTAATTATGTACACATATTAATAACAACATCTGAAAAGTATTTGACCCTTGAGCATAGCATCGAAGAACTGTGCGAAGCACAACAAAATTTATTATTCTTCCAAAATTAAACATTTCGAGAAGTGACTCGATTATGAACTTCAAATTCCAAAGAAATATGATTTCTGATTCATCAGCTTGATCATAAAAAATTGTTGAACCATTCAGCTATTCGATTTTCCACTTGGAATTATTATTAAGAAAAATATTTATATTTGTTGCTATTTTTGTAACTTTCACAACTTGCAATTCTTGAACAGAATGCGGAAATAAGAATTGTAGCTTCATAATAAATTCATTTAGTTCATGACAATAGGATTGAAAATACCCTTTAAGTAATTCGTGGATACAGAATTTTTTTTTTAATTGGCAGTGGCCCATTCAATTATTTGTGTAAGAACACAATATCCCAACAACAACGGCAAATGTCTTCCTCTGAAGAAGAATAAAATTTTATCATGACAAAACCGGGTTCTAGCAAATCCAAAGTATTAATGGAATACGTAAACAAGTTTGAAATAATTACTGATGGTTTGGTCATTAATTCGACGAAATGTGTGGTTCCAATACTCCTCCTATAAACCTGAGCCATCGAACCTGGTATTTGATTGATGCTCAAAAAAAAACTCCTCATTCCTGCGACTTAAACATGCGCACCTGGGAATGGCATTTCAACTACTCCACACACATAAATTTTCTTCCCAAAATTTATACAATAAATCAAGCCTCTGCTTGTTATCAAAACTGGAAGATCTATAAACTTACAAGTTTATTTTATTTTACCATTCAGTTCAAACCGTGAAGTTACCACACTTGTGATATTCTCTATTTCACTTTCGAATGTGTGCCTACGTCATGATTTTATATAAACACAAAAAACAATCCTAATTGATACAAATATCATTGGCTTCCTGTTTCATGCCTTTCCGTGTTATCTGAAAAATATACTTTGCTCAATGCAAATATTAACTGTTCAACCAGAACTATAATGTTGGTGGAATACGGGCTTGCGCTATCCACTAGCTTTCGGAAAATCACCCGTTCCAAACTAGGAATGATTAAACTAATCCTTAAGCTCTCTCTCAACGAATGTGATTATTAGAAAATGTAAGATCCAATAATTATTTAGAAAAATTATGAAAATTATTATTATTATTATTGGATTATTATTGTTATTATTTCCTTAAATATGTTTAATTATTATTTCCTTATGTGAAAAAAACACATGTTCGACTCTTCGAATATGGACAAATAAACCATTCCTCAAGAAAAATAAATATTAACTTCTACAGTTATATCGGCTGATTACCGTGATTCTCAAACAAAATGAACATTCAAATAAATGCTCGGTATGCTCGGTCATCGATCCTAAACTGTTCTGAGTGCTGAAAATACTCAGAATAACCCTAATGTGTCTTGCGTAAATCAATGCAAGATTTAAATACGAAGAAAAATAAATGTGTTGGTCATCTGCAGAAAATGAGTTTGTTCCAATTAGCTAGGCATAATATAAAAGTCAAATGTGGCTTACATTTCTCGTTGGTCTTGAAGCGTAGTGAACCTGGTCTGTACCAGATTTATCCAGATACATGCCCTATTGGACACGCACGTCTAATCCTTGTATCGGCCGCCATTATATACCCACAATCTGTCTAGCACGACAGAGTGGAAATATTTCTTGAAGCTTGAAGTAACTGCTGATCCATTTTAATATTGACTTCAATTAAATCCATAGCAGTTCACTTAAATGGGGTCAGATCCAAATGATCTCTTCTCAAAAGCGTCAGTTGTAACATAACTCACGGTAATCTTTTCAGTACAGGAAAACACTGATAGTCTAAAACAATCAACGGCTGTCCTGAAGATCGTTCCCTGGGCATGGCTTCACACCATCTATCATGCGCGAAGCAACATATAGTTTCCCTTTGTCGGCTAATGAACAACACCGTGATAGACTGGTCTTCAATATACTGAAAGATCTGAGTGGTTATTTAGTTACAATTTGTGAAACTGACAAGTTGGATTAAAATATCCAAGTATTGAATTATTGTTACTGGACTGTGACAGAATAATTTCTAGACAAAGTCTAGCATATGTCCATATAGAAACAAAGTGTTTCACCAATGTCCGTAGAAAATAACAATCACCTTAGTGATTCCCTCTACCGGAAACTTACTGCGTTCCCCACGTATCGTAGCACTTTTGTGACTATCACAATTCAAAGATATCTTCTGCGTAGATTCGGCAACCATGTGTCTTGGCTCGACGTAGCAGCAGCACCTTGTCCTACAAGAGCTTGGTTTGAAGTGAGCTGCTTATGCTTGGGCCGAGCGGCTTTTATACAAAACGGTCGGCTCCACGCTGGATCATGCTGAAATCTGTAAATCCTCATATCTCCGGTGTCTCTGGTCTGATTCACTTGAGACTAAGTGCATCCTCTTTCATTTGGCCGTGCCAGTAATCTGATCCAAGTATCAAGTCTCTACTCCATGGCTAAGTATTTAATCACCAAATAGTCTCGACCTCTGCTACTATTTGCCACGTCACTTAACATCTTCTTGGCTGCATAAAGTTTCCATTTCAATCTAGAAGGAAAGGAGCGCGATATTCAAATATCTCAACTTTCAAAAGCGGCTGTAGCCTTTCCCTTGATACCTAGGTGTCTGAATCTTGGAATACCCATTCCTAGAATTGGGCACAGTATGACCTCCTGAAAGTTAAACTGAAGTATTATTGTCTATATGTGTGCCAATTTTGGAATAATTCTCTTGTATACCTTCCAGGATATCCAACATAGAGCTCAAATTTCAATTACAATTTATCAGCAGTTGGTAGCACTGACATCATTTTCAAGTATAACATTGAGATGTTCCGGTTTAGATCTTTACTCATACCAAATTTGGTTTCGATTGCTGCAGCCGTTTAGGAGTTGATAGGTGGGGCGGGGGGGCACACACAAAGACAGGCAGACAGACAGACAGAAGGACAGATAGACAGAAGGACAGACAGACACACACACACACACACACGTTTTCCCGGATCGATCTCATAAGACTACTTTTTCCTCATTTTTGCAAAATGAGAAAAGTAGGCTAAAAATTAACGTTCAAAAATTCCCATAAATACATATGGGAGATTTGAGGGAAACTGCGAAGACCAGTTCAATACTCGCGAAAATTCTAAATTCTGAATTCTGAGTTGGATTAGAATTTTTAAATTGGATAAAATTCAGATCAAAATTTTGAAAATTTGATAAAATAGTTATAAGAATTTTGAAAGGTAGATAAGATACTGTAGTTATGATGAGAATTCTGATAATTGGAAAATTATTATGATCAGAATTTGATAATTTGTTAAGTCAGTTTCTGGCAGCAACGATGTCTTGTGTTTGCTTGAAAATATATAGTATATATATACAAGCTGTACCGGGCATGTGTTGCAATGCCAATCAAAGAAAGTGTTGGCGTTGTAATTTTGTTTCTTGAAGTGCTTTTGGATACACAATATTTTTTCAATTTCCGTCAACTGCCTCTAAACTATCGTCAAATGAATTTACTGATCTAGAAACATTCGTGGGAGCGTGCACAACAACTCACCAAAGTTTCATCACAATCGGATGAATGGCATATGACGCATAGGGGATTTTGTTGAACTGCTTCGCAGGTCGTCACTCATTTGTTACATCTATTCGTGCGGTACCAATATTGTAAAATGGATATACCAAGTTGAAGACCTTCCCTGGCGTGTACACAACAACTCCTCAAAGTTTCATCGCAATCGAATGAATGGCATATGAACGCATACGGGATTTTCTTTAAACGAATCGCGTGCCGTCACTCATTTGTTGAATCTACTCATGTGCTACTTATTAAAAAATAGATTTACTAAGCCTGAAACTTTCCCTGGAGTGTACTCAATGATTCACCAAAGTTTCGTCGCAATCGGATGAATGGTATATGAACGCATACGCGACTTTGTAGAAACGACTCACCCGCCGTCGCTCATTTGTTGAATCTACTTGTGCGCTACTTATTAAAAATGGATTTGCTAAGCCAGAAACCTTTCATGGAGTGTACACAACAATTCACCCAAGTTTCCATCGCAATCAGATAAATGGTATATGAACACATACAGGACTTTGATGAAACGATTCGCGCGCCATCACTCATTTGTTGAATCTACTCGTGCGCTACCTATTGCAAAATGAATTTACTAAGCCATAAACGTTTCCTGGAGTGTACACAACAATTCACCAAAGTATCATTGCAATCGGATGAATGGTATATGGACGCATACGGTACTTTGTTGAAATGATTCGCGTGCCGTCACTCATTTGTTGAATCTACTCGTGCGCTACCTATTGTAAAATGGATCTATTAAGCCAGAAACCTTCCTTAGAGTGTACGCAACATCTCAGCCAAGTTTCATCGTAATCGGACGAATGGTATTTGAACGCATACGGGACCTTGTTGAAACGCTTTGTTGGGAATTGACTTCCAACCTGGCCACAGATGGTGCCACCTCCCAAGCTCCATAGCCATTGACATTATGTTGGACTGCAGTGTGTGTGTGTGTGTGTGTGTGTGTGTGTTATATCTGTCCCTCTCTGTTCTTTGTATTTTGTTACTCTGTATTCTGTGGCGTGCAATACAAGATGGCGAGTTTAGAATAGTGACCAGTGTGTGTTGTCAGTGTGTGGGCTTCACTGTCTGCGGCAAAGACTCACCGCTACCTCTCCGAGCACGGTGTGACCTGGAAATTCATCGCCCCACGTGCGGCTTGGTGGGGAGGATGGTGGGAGAGGATGGTTGGATCGACGAAGCGGTGCCTACGGAAGGTACTTGGACGCTCCAGCATCGACGAAGAAGGACTTCAAACAGTACTGGTCAGCATCGAAGCCGCACTGAATTCTAGACCCTTGACTCGCAATGGAGACACCGGCGATGTGTTGACTCCCGCACACTTCCTTGTGGGAGAGAAACTCACTACAGTTCCATCTGGGCATGAACCACAAACGGGAGTTCCTGTTCGAGAATTCCGACTGCGTCAACAACTGGCAGACGACTTCTGGAAGCGCTGGAGTAAGGAGTACCTACTGTTGCTGCAGAGCTTCCATCAAGTCCAGCAGCCCAAGAAGAACTCCACGCTGAGGGTAGGCGACGTCGCGCTCCTTCAAAGTGACCTTCAGCCGAGACGTCTCTGGAGAAAGGTCCGGATCCACGAGCTGCGTACTGGAAGGGACGGGATTGTAAGGACTGTAATCCTTTCCACAGCAGATGGAAAACAGCTGGCCCGACCCGTTCAGCTGGCCGTACCTCTAGAGGTAGACCAGGGTGGGGAGGATGTTGGGAATTGACTTCCAACCTGGCCACAGATGGTGCCACCTCCCAAGCTCCATAGCCATTGACATTATGTTGGACTGCAGTGTGTGTGTGTGTTATATCTGTCCCTCTCTGTTCTTTGTATTTTGATACTCTGTATTCTGTGGCGTGCAATACAAGATGGCGAGTTTAGAATAGTGACCAGTGTGTGTTGTCTGTTTACACCCCCTCTATCCCTCCACACGCTTCGTGCGTCGTCGCTCATTTGTTGAATCTACTTGTGCGCAACCTCCTGTGAAATGGATTTACTAAGTTAGAAACCTTCACGTAAGTGTACACAACAACTCATCAAAGTTTTACAGCAATCGATGAATGGTATATAAACTTATACGGGATTTTGTTGAAACGCTTCGCGTGTCGTCGCTCTTTTGTTGAATCTACTCGTGCGATACCTATTGTAAAATGGATTTACAAAGCCAGAAACCTTCTCTGCAGTGCACTCAACATCTCATCCAAGTTTCATCGCAATCGGTTGAATCGTATATGAACGCATACGGGACTTGGTTGAAACGCTCTAACGTGCAGATAAAACAGAATAATTCGACATTACCGCCACCTTTGGTGCAAAACATAACTTTCCGCCACGGGCGGAGTATTAGATATGGCGGTAGTTGCTCAGGTTGTAACCAAGTGGTTCTAACGTGCAGAGGCAAACAGACCAAAAACATCAGCTTTCATTAAGACGAGCAGTTTCCATGTCTTCTGTTTTTTACTGTAAGTTGTGGTTCTAAAATTGTGTGTAAATTGTGGTTCTAAAATTGTTTTAATTCAACCTACCGAATCAAACTGTGAATCTAAAAATACATGGACCCACTGTAAGGTATTCTGATCAAGAAAGTATATGCCCAGAGATGTTAAATATATTTAATTATCATGTCTTCATTGTCATTATAATAAAATATATTAATAAGAATTTACCATTACTGCCTCCTTTTAAAGCTGCGGCTTTAGAAACGCGAAGGTGGCAGAATTTTTGGCTTAAAGGGACTATTATAATTGTTATTATCGTCATCATTAGCACTATGATAACAAAACGTTCCGTGACGAACTAAAGAGCCTACTTTTCTTAAAATGTAAGATTCATGCCAATGATTAATCTATATGGATCTATCTCGAATAATGACGAAATTAAGTTGGTTATATCGAAATTTCTAATTAGTTCGAAATACTGTATACCTGTCTTAATGTAGCCTAATAGAGAACTACAGTTGGCAGCCATGGTGACTGAATATATTCCTAGTTCCATCTCTTAAGATACAGAATACACAATTTGGTTGAAGTCCAATGAATAGCATGGACGTTACATGCAGTTAAACATTGGACCTAACAGCGCTCGTAAAATCATGTTGGCAACAATGACATACAAGTATTGGTCAGAAATAATCTGAAATAATATGATCTATTGTTGTGTCAATTTTGAATAAAATCCATTAGTTAGTATAGAAGTTACATGCTTTTAAAAATTGGACCAATCAGCAGTCTTAGAATCATGTTGGCAGCACTGGCACTGGCGTAGTTACTCCAAATTAATCTAGAATGTCAGGAACTATACGTGTGCAAAGTTTAGAGCTATTGGCTTGCATACTTTCTGATATATTGATATTAGGGTAACAAAAATAGAGACAGTATTTAGTAACAGTTGGCTGCCCTGGTTACTCTTAAGAATCGGCATAGTCATACCTGTTATGGTACACATAGCATACACGAAATTTGGTTGAAATCTAAATGATAGTATAGATGTTACATGTATTTAAAATTGGACCTCTCAGCAGGCTTAGAATCTTGTTGGTAGCACTGACGTATATAAGTTACTCCAAATTAATATAGAATGTCAGGTACTATACGTGTGCATAGTTTGAAAGCTGTCGGCTTACATACTTTCTAATATATGGGTATTTGGATTAATAAATTGAGAGCATTTATTAATAGTTGGCAGCCCTGGTGGTTCTTAAGAATACGCTCAGTCATATCTGTTTATATACACATAACACATACGAAATTTGGTTGAAATCCAATTGATGGTGTAGAAGTTATATGCATTTAAATTTGGACCTATCAGCAGGCTTATAATCATTTTGGCAACACTGCCATGTATGGCCTCCTGGATATTAGACTGCAATATTAGTTTCTATACGTGTGCCAATTTTGAAATAGCTCTCATCCATACCTTCCAAGATACCCAACATGGACCTCAAATTTCAATTGCAATTTTTCAGCAGTTGGTAGCACTGATATCATTTTCAAATATGGCCGTGAGATATTCAGGTATAGATCTTTACTGCTACCAAATTTTGTTTCGATTTCTGCAGCCGTTTAGGAGTTGTTAGAGGGGGGGGGGGGGGGGGTTACACACACAGCCAGCCAGCCAGCCAGCCAGCCAGACAGCAGGACAGACAGACAGACAGACACACATTTACCCGATCTCGTAAGTCTACTTTTTCCTCATTTTTGCAAAATGTGAAAAGTTGGCTAACAAGAAGTTCCGTGACGAACTAAAGAGTCTACTTTTCTTAAAATTTAAGATTCATGCTAATGATTAATCTATAGGGATATATCTAGAATAATTACGAAAATACAGTAAGCTGGTAATATCGAAATTTCTAATTAGTTCCAAATACTGTATACCTGGTATTATGTAGCGTAATAGAGAACTACAGTTGGCAGCCCTGGTGACTGAATATATTCTTAGTCCCATCTCTTAAGGTACAGAATACAAAATTTGGTTGAAGTCCAATGGTTTGCATGGACGTTACATGCAGTTAAACATTGGATCTAACAGCGCTCGTAAAATCATGTTGGCAACAATGACTTACATGTATTGGTCAAAAATAATCTGAAATAATATGATCTATTGTTGTGTCAATTTTGAATGAAATCCATTAGTTAGTATAGAAGTTACATGCATTTTAAAATTGGACCTATCAGTAGGCTTAGAATCATGTTGGCAGCACTGGCGTAGGCCTATATTACTTACTCCAAATTAATCTAGAATGCCAGGTACTATACGTGTGCAAAGTTTAGAGCTATTGGCATAATACTTACTGATATATGACATTATAGTAACAAAAATAGAGACAGAATTTATTAACAGTTGGCAGCCCTGGTTACTATTAAGAATCGGCATAATCATATCTGGTATGGTACACATAGCACACACGAAATTTGGTTGAAATCCAAATGATAGCATAGAAGTTACATGTATTTAAATTTGTACCTCTCAGCAGGCTTAGAATCATTTTGGTAGCACTGACGTATATAAGTTACTCTAAATTAATATAGAATGTCACGTACTATACGTGTGCATAGTTTAAAGCTGTCGGCTTGCATACTTTCCGATATATGGGTATTTGGATTTAAAAAAATTGAGAGCATTTATTAACAGTTGGCAGCCCTGGTGGCTCTTAAGAATACGCTCAGTCATATCTGTTTATGTACGCATAGCACATACGAAATTTGGTTGAATTCCAATTGATAGTGTAGAAGTTATATGCATTTAAAATTTGGACTTATCAGCAGGCTTATAATCATTTTGGCAACACTGCCATATATGGCCTCCTGGAAATTAGACTGCAATATTATTATCTATATGTGTGCCAATTTTGAAATAGCTCCCATCCATACCTTCCATGATACCCAACATGGAGCTCAAATTTCAATTGCGATTTTTCAGCAGTTGGTAGCACTGATATCATTTTCAAATATTGCCGTGAAATATTCAGGTATAGATCTTTACTCCTACCAAATTTTGTTTCGATTGCTGCAGCCGTTTAGGAGTTGATAGGGACACACACACACACACAGACAGACAGACGGACAGACACACATTTGCCCGATCTCATAAGTCTACTTTTTCCTCATTTTTGAAAAATGTGAAAAGTAGGCTAATAAAAAGGGAATTAGAGTCAAAAGAACCAAAGACCCATACGAATCACCAAAATAAATGAATGTATGTATGTATGTATGTATGTATGTAGGTCTATGTGCGTGCGCATTTGGCCTCTTATAAATCGATAATAGCTGGCTCCATTGATTAGAATTTTTCACGGTTTGTGGTCTTGTTTGTTATGTCTAGAAGACGATACCTAGAGTTGGACGTCCGCATCGGATAGAATTTAGAATAGATATCCCCAATAAACCTGAACACGAACATATCTTGTCCATCTTTTTTCTAAAATATCAACAACGTGCTAACTACAACCAGTCATATCTTTCTATACAGTATTCAATTTCGCATCGAGTGAAACCAGTCTCTGCTCTGTGCGGTGAGAATTATGCCCTACAAAGTATTACTAATATCGGAACAATATGTTTTTGTTTGGGATTTCATACTCAAATAACTCTAAAACAGTTACCTAGAAGGGATTCCAGCGCTGTCAGCATCTATCCTAGGTGTGTTTTCACCGGCTTTTCCACAATCCCTCCAGGTAAATGCCGAGATAGTACCGTACGTGAAGTTTCAGGGCACCTGCCCCATCCCTGACTCAAATAGAGTTACACACATAATCAACTACACGGGACTGATGATAATAATAATAATAACAATAATAATAATAACATTAATAAGAATAAATATAATAATAACGTTATTGGTTTTACGTCCCTTTTAACTACTGTGGCCTTTAGAGACACCGGGGTGCCGGAATTTTGCCCCGAAGGGGATCTTTAACGTACCAGTAAATCTAATGACACGGCTTCCTCGCATTCGCGCACCCTCAAATGCCAACTGGCTGCACCAGGATTCAATCCTGCAACCTTGGGAACAGCAAGCGTGAACGCTACCACTGAGCCACGCTGCCAGCCAAAGGAACTGATGACCAAGATGTCTCAAGCCCCTAGAATGTATTATTATCAACAAGAATGTTTGTGGAAGTACGAAATGAATCTGTACAAACACATTGTGTCAACGCTACATATTGTGACACTACTAGACTATAGAATAATTTTATTGCTCAGATATTGTTCCACGACTAGGCACTTGTACATGTAACTTGCCGAACTATAGTATTTATGACAAGACGAAGACAACTCCTTCCTGTCGTCAAATTGTTCCATTCTCCCTTCATCATTTTCCTTGCGCAAGAGATCTTGTAAAACCTACCTCCCTTTGCAAAACAATTCCCAAACTAATACTGTCGATTTCATTCACCCGATTTTAATTCTGAAACAAGTAGTTCCGTGAAGAACTATACAGCCTATTTTCATATATCCTACTTATGTTAATTGCCACTATCAACATACACAATTTCTGTTTGATTGCTGTAATAGATTCGTAGATATTAAGAACCGACTAAATATGGTCGCCATGTTGGATTTTATATATGTAGGTCCTAGAGTTATGTACTGTTACAAGCAGATTATTGTGAACGTGTAGTATTCAAACTTCAATCGCATAATTAGGACACAAGAAAAAACAAGGAGATTTTAAAATTTTTCACAGCTGCCATCTTGAGGTCATGGAAACAACTGAAATAAATTAGATGCCAGTGGATTAACATTCGTATAAGGATTTACTGTACCAAGTTTCACTGCACTCGGATGGTTAAATTGCGAGAAACGTCCATGTGAATATTTATAATTCGCATCACCGCCATGTTGGATTTGTGATCACCAGGTTATTTAAAGTCCTATAGGTGAACTTAAGTTCATAGCCCCTATGAACATTAAAAAATGCAGTTTGATTGCTAAAATAGATTCGTAGATATTCAGTATCGTCTAAATATTTCGGATGGTCGCCATGTTGGATTGTTAAATGTATAGGCCATAGAGTCATGTAGCATTAAAGGAAAATTATTGCGTAGGTTCATTATTCAAACTTTCACTTCGATCGCATGACTACATCACAAGAAATAAAAACTTAATTTTAAAATTCGCACTGCCGCCATCTTGAGGTTATGTAAACAATTGAACTAAATTAGATACCAGTGGATTACAATGTGTTTAAATATTTCCTGTACCAGGTTTCAGTGCGCTTGGAATATTAAATCGCGAGAAAGGTCTATTTAAAAATTTCAAATTCGCTTGGCTGCCATGTTCGTTTTCCAGTTAACCGGTTTTTTAAAGTCTTATAGATGGACTTCCAGTAGTGCCTATTATCTCCGTACAAAATTTTAGGGAGATACCGCTAATAGTTTCAGAGATATAGGATACCGGTGAAATATTTCGCACATCCGCCATCTTGTGATTATGTAAACAATTGAACGAAGTTAGATGTCGGTGCATTACAATGTATATAAACATATACTTTACCAAGTTGCATTGCGTTTGGTTGGTCAAATCACGAGAAACGTCTATTTAAAAGTCGCAAATTCGCTTGGCCTTCATGTTGGTTTTGTACTTACCAGGTTTTCAAAAGTCACATAAGTGAACTTATAGTAGTTCCCTCTATCACCATAGAAAATGTCAGGGTAATATCGGTAATAGTTTCGGAGATATTGAATGCTGGTGAAATATTTCGCACAGCCGCCATGTTGGATTGGTTAGACGTAACAAAATTTGAAGGGCACGGTCGAGGTCGCCGGGAATAGTGATATGAACTTTCCGAGTTTCATTGAAATCGCTCCTGTCGTTTAGATTTTATTAGGGGGACACACACACACGAATCACACACACACACACACACACGCACACACACACGCACACACACACGGACAAAAGGTGATCTCATAAGCCTATTTTTTCAAAATTGAAAATAGGCTAAAAATGCGTTGGAATCAGGAAATAGATCTCCGTTTTCGTATTACCAGGTTATTTTCATATTTTAGGCAGAGATATAAAAAACTGTTAGTAACTTTTTTGTTTTACACATTTTGGAAAATGCATCGAAATAATATCAATTCAATTGCAGTCTAGTATACATAGTGGTTTTCAGATGGCAAATACGAGCTTTCGTTCAAGAGAAAACTAAAAAAGAAATTGTCTCACTTTGGTGCTGCTTCGTGGTGTCAGAATTACAAACTAAAAACGGGACATTTAGCCTTAACATAGTAACTTGTGTCCGGAAACGTACCGTCTTCCCGCTACCCGCAAAAATGTAGAAACACCCTGTATATTTCTTTCTAGGTCGAATTTCCATTAGACGATTTTTTTCGGTTTCTCGAAACTTATTTTATCCGTGGCACTTAAACTTATTCTTTATCTCGAACATATACGCATTTTTACAGTGCAACTTGTTTCATTTAAAGGTAACCGCAGGAAATTTTAAAATCTCGATTTTATTTCTTGTGTCCTAATTATGCGATTGAAGTTTGAATAATATACCTACGCTATAATCTGCATGTAATAGTATAGAACTCATTGGCCTACATGTATAAACAAGATGTTCAGTAAAGAACATATAGCCTACTTTCTCCTAAATGTATGAGTATATTTATAACTCGTTGTTATTATCAATGAGTATAATAGAACTATTCTTTGTTGAAGACCTTAGAAACGATTTACCTCTACCAAACGCCACAACCTAGATAAAAACTGCTACCATCATTGAAGAAAGAAAGAAAGAAAGAAAGAAAGAAAGAAAGAAAGAAAGAAAGAAAGAAAGATAAGAAGTATATCAAGAATGTTATGGATCTGGAGGCATAATCGACCGGACTGGCTGCGTGGCTCAGCGGTAACGTTCTCGCTTGCTGGGCCCTAGGTTGCAGGTTCGTATCCTGGCGCAGTCAGCTGGCATTTGAGGGTGCACAAATGCGAGGGAGCCGTGTCAGTACATTTACTGGCACGTTAAAGATCCCCTTCGGGCCAAAATTCCGGCACCCCGGTGTCTCTAAAAGCAGCAGTAGTTAAAAGGGATGTAAAACCAATAACATTATTATTATTATTATTATTATTATTATTATTATTAATATTATTATTATTATTATTATTATTACATATACGACCTGCCGTGGGCAACATCCAACTTTGAGTTGAGGCATGTCATTACACGTCTGGTTGTGCATGGCTTTCACAACCCTAATTGAATTAACAAATCTTTCCATGACCCTACAGAGACGTGTGTATACAAACTATGTGGATATTTTCGATTGCTATTTGCCTGAAATAAAAGTAGTAATTAATAACCTGAACTAACACCAACGGCTTGAATTCAGTTACTATGTGAAATCGTTTTGTTCTTTACTTCAAATAACATTTTCAAGTAACGCAAAATAGGCTGTTACAAACCCTTTAAAATAAAAAGTAAAAATGTATCGTAGTATCATCTTGTCATTCTTCAAATTCGATGCGTATAGAATGCCAATGGTATAGTAATCAATGGAGCCCCACTTAGACTAGTCGTGACATCTAGTGGTGAAATATCGAACAATATAATCCTAACAGAGCGAGTGCATTCTAGCGGCCAGAAGAAGAAACTTTTCAATAAAATCTGGAAGTTAATAAGTAGGTCGGCGTGCAGTTACCTTTTTGGCAGCTAGATGTCTCGAGTAAATCTGCTGGCGAATTATGTTTTAATTAAATATATATTTTACACCATAATATGCACAATATAACGCTTAATTTTAAAACTTCTGAGTCATTACAAAACAATAAACATATAACATTTCAAGCAAAAAACCTAGCTCTGACTGGGTTTGAACCATAGGCATTTGATCGATAGGCTAACGCTCTACCACTGAGCTAATTGTGTCAACGAATATCGTTCTATATAAATGACTTACATAGAACTTGTTAGCAAATGATGATTTATACTAAACGATTTCATCACTGGAGTATATTATTTATATATAAAGCATTTCATACAAAGTTTATTTATTTTGTATCAGTACGCTATATTGCATGCAATACTCAAATTAGTGAAATATAAGTCAGGCACAAGATATCCGCTGCCATCTTGTCTTATTACTGAATCGGCTCAGCTTTTTAAAATCACGTCTGCACTATAGTATTACAAAATAAACTTTTAATTTCGAACGTGCCCCTTCCTTTAGAACAGTTAAAACGATTCTCGGCTCGATAATCGGAACTGGTGGGTCCCATGATATGGATTATAAAGTTTGCATAATTCGCACGGCCGCCATCCTGAAATGGTATGGCGGACGACCTTGTAGTTTGGTCACAAGACGCATCCTATACGAAGGTATGTTGTTACCAAATTTGCTAGAGATCGGATGATTTGGTTAGTCGTTATTTGATTTTACGTTTTGAACGTTTGAGTGGCCGCCATTCAGTTTTAGTAAAGATGGTGGCGATATAAAACATGACACTGAGGTGCCCTTTGCTTGTTCTACCTCTGTACCAAATTTCGTTCAATTCGGTTTCACCGTGTTCGAATTGATAGGGGGGGGGGGCAGACATTCAGAGTACACACACTCACACACACACACAGACACACACACACACATACACACACACACATACACACACACACATACACACACACACACATACACACACACAGACAGACACACTTTTTTCGCCCTGTGTTGATCTCATAAGTCTACTTTCATTTTTTGCAAAAATCGAAAGTAGGCTAAAATCATCCAACATGGCGACGAACCGAAATATTTAGACGGTTCTCATTATCCATGAATCTATTACAGCAATCAAACTGAAATTGTATATGTTGATAAAGGCAATTGACAAAAGTAGGATATATGAAAATAGGCTATATAGTTCTTCACGGAACTACTTGTTTTATTATTAGATAATGTATATTTTTTATTTCCTTCGCACTTAGTTTCTATTTTACTTCATTGCACTAACATTTCATGCTGTAGATTCCAATGTCGTATGTGTTTGAGTCTTCAGTCTTTTGACTGATTTGATGCAGTTCTCCATGCCTCCTTATCCTGAGCTATTCGTTCCATATCTATATAGCTACCACACCTTACATCCGTGACAATCTGTTTAAGATATTCTAACTTGGTCTACCCCGACAGTTCATAGCCTCGACCCTTCCTTCCATAAATATGTTTGCTATTCCTGGGTGCCTTAGTACGTGTCCTAACAACCTATGTCTTCTCTTCATTAGCATTCTCCATAAACTTCTTTCCTCGCCCACTCGTCTTAATACCTCGTCATTTGTTACTTTATCTACCCATCTTATCTGTATCATTCTCCTGTAACACCACATTTCCAACGCTTCTATTCTTCTCTTTTCTGTTGCGCAAACAGTCCAAGTTTCACTTCCATAGAGTACCACGCTTCAGAAAAGGCTTTCAAAGACAACTCTCTAATACATCTGATGTCAAAAGATTCTTTTCTGTAGAAATGCTTTCCTTGCCTGAGCTAACCTACTTTTTATTTCCCCTTTGCTTCGTCCATCCCTTGTTATTTTGCTTTCTAAGTAGCAGAGGGCCCCAACTTCCTTTCGCTTCTCACCTGCTAATTTGACGTCATTATTTTTGTTGTCTTGTTTCACTACCTCCCTTTCTAAAAATATAATTGACGGTGTTGTTGCTGTTGTTGATTCATTAAGAGGTTTTGCAACATCTCAGTAATGGGTGTGTGTGGAATCTGATAACCTGTGCCATTGTGATAGATGTGTTAGTGTGTGTATTTGTAATTTAGGCAAAGATTGGAGGGGTACAGCTGTGGCCTTAAGTTAGGAACCATCCGGGCATTTGCCTGGAGTAGAAGTGGGAAACCATAAAAAACATTTTCTAGGACAACTGTGTTGGAATCGATCACAAGGCTGATTATAGCCTATTCCGCCACTTGGAGTAGATGTCTTGGCAGAGTCGCGAATCGAACACTTAATATTCAGATTCGTAGTCTCAATACGTAGTCTACCAGAGACTGAAGGCGTCTAAAATCCAAACTCTCTCTCCCAGCGGTTAACCCGCAGTGCAGGGTCCTCTGCTTTGGAGAATCTCGTCCATTTCAGTCTGTGATTTGCATCTCCCGGTGCTAAGCCAAAATCGCGCATGTCGGCCTTGATATTGTCAGTCCACCGCTTTGCTGGTCTTGCTGGTCTTGCACATGTTCACATTCCACTTGGGTCAATTCGAAGCGCTGTCATAGCGACGAGTTTTCTTGACTAGGCCTACTCTGAGCCGAGCTTCCCTCAATTACTCCACGATCGGAACGACGCCTAAACTTCTTCGAACATCTGCATTCAATTTGTGGTCACATCGCGTCAGTCCTATTAGGGTCCACTGAAGCATCTTCTCCATTGTAACTTATATAGTGTATGTTCGTCTTTTTAGCATATTTTAATTTATGAAAAAATAGGCTTAAAATAATAATAATAATAATAATAATAATAATAATAATAATAATAATAATAATAATAATAACTTGATTGCAGCCAAATGGCCATATGTAAGATACATTGAAATGTGGTAAACATCACACTGTTAACAATAGATTACGTTTTACAGTAGTCCATAAGGGATTGTCTACGTTTGGCTACTCAGACGGTTCATGATAGCCCTGTCGTGCACATAGCTTGTGGTGAAAACCATGTATTGCCAACCAAGATAGAGAGCTCCGCATGTCATTATTTGGTCCGGACCAGCTACGATTGAGCATGGCATCAGTCGAGTAAAACTCCAGGTCCTCTCTTTTCTTCTGTCTAATTCGTAGAAGCTCTTGTTCTTGTTTGGTAGGTGGAAGCTGCATTCTGGTTCGTAGATCCTCCATTAGAAATGTCTCAGAGGCTAGTATGTACGGCTTATGAGATCACCTTTTGTCTGTGTGTGTGTGTGTGTGTGTGTATCTCCCTAATAAAATCTAAACGGCTCGAGCGATTTCAATGAAACTTGGTAAGGACATAGTACTATTTTGTCCGAGCCCGACCGTGTCCTTCGAATTTTATTACGTCTCACCAATCCAACATGTTGGCTGTACGAAATATTTCACTGGAATTTAACATCTCCCAAACAATAACCGATATTACGCTGGACTTTCGTACAACAAACAAAATTTCGCTTTGATTACTGTAATAGATTCGTAGATATTGAGAACCGACTAAATATTGCGGATGGACGCCATGTTGGATTTTTAAATAATATGTAGGTCTTAAGAGTTATGTACTGTTACATGAAGATTATTGTGTACGTTTAGTATTCAAACTTCAATCGCATGATTAGGATACAAGAAGTAAAAGCGAGATTTTAAAATTTCGCACAGCTGCCATCTTGTGGTTATGGTAACAATTGAAATAAATTAGATGCTAGTGGATTAGCATTTCTATAAGGATTTACTGTAACAAATGTCACTGCACTCGGATGGTTAAATTGCGAGAAATATCCATGTGAATATTTATACCTCGCGTCGCCGCCATGTTGGATTAGTGATCACCAGGTTATTGAAAGTCCTATAGGTTAACATATGTTCATAGCCCCTATGATCATTAAAAAATTCAGTTTGATTGCTGTAATAGATTCGTAGATATTGAGATCCGTCTAAATATTTCGAATGGGCGCCATGTTGGATTGTTATATGTATAGGCCATGGAGTCACGTACCATTAAAGGAAAATTATTGCGTAGGTTCATTATTCAAACTTTCACTTCGATCACATGATTACGGCACAAGAAATAAAAACTTAATTTTAAAATTCGCACAGCCGCCATCTTCAGGTTATGCAAACAATTGAACCAAATTAAATACCAGTGCATTGTAATGTGTATAAACATTTGCTGTACCAAGTTTCATTGCGTTTGAATTCATAAATCGCGAGAAAAGGCTATTTACAACTTTCAAATTCGCTTGGGCGCCATGTTTGTTTTGTAGTTAACCGGTTTTTGAAAGTCTCATCGATGAACTTTCAGCAGTACTCTTTATCTCCGTACAAAATTTCAGGGTGATAGTTTCAGAGATATAGAATGCCAGTGAAATATTTCGCACAGCCGCCATCTTGAGATATGTAAACAATTGAACGAAGTTAGATGTCGGTGCATTAGAGTGTATAAACATATACTGCACCAAGTTTCATTGCGTTTGGTTGGTTAAATGGCGGGAAACGGCTATTTAAAAGTCGCAACTTTGCTTGGCCGCCATGTTGGTTTTGTAGTTACCAGTTTTTCAAAAGTTACATAGGTAAACTTCTAGTAGTTCCCTTTATCACCGTAATACATTCCAGGGTGATATCGGTAATAGTTTCGGAGATATTGAATGCAGGTGAAATATTTCGCACAGCCGCCATGTTGGATTGGTGAGACGTAACAAAATTTGAAGGGCACAGTCGTGGTCTTCCGGAATAGTGCTATGAACTTACCGAGTTTCATTGAAATCGCTTCAGCCGTTTAGAAGTTATTAGGGGACACACACACATATGAATCACACACACACGCACACACAGATAGACAGATAGACACACGGACAAAAGGTGATCTCATAAGCCTATTTTTTTCATAAATGAAAATAGGCTAAAAACCTGTTAAGTACAAAACGAACATGGCGGCCAAGCGAAGTTGAAACACTTAAATAAACTTTCATCACGATTGAACCATCCGAGCGCAGGGAAACATGGTACAGCAAATGTTTACACACATTGTAATGCTCTGACATCTAATTTAGTTCAATTGTTTACATAACCTCAAGAGGGCGGCTGTGCAAAATTTTAAAATTAAGCTTTCTTTCTAGTGTCCTAATCATGCGATTGAATAAACCTATGCAATAATCTTCATCTAATAGTACATAACTTTATGGCCTAGGCCTACATATATAAAAATCAAACATGGCGTCCATCCAAAATATTTAGATGGTTCATAATATCGAAGAATCTATTACAGCAATCAAACTGAAATTTTGTATGTTGATAGAGGCTATTAACATGTAAGTAGGATATTTGAAAATAGGCTATTTAGTTCTTCAAGGAACTACAATTTTAAAAAAAAATATTGGGGACATTCTGCCCCATACTGTTGGTGTTACTGTGTTTGTTTAATGGCCTACCTGGAACTGAAAGTGTCCATTTGTCAGCAACAATAAACCTGAGCTTATGTAAGTTCTAAACGAAATGTCACATCCGCTCTTTCATGTAGGCTACAGTAATCTAATCCGTGATGACCTTCATATTCTCGTTATTGAAATAGAACATAATAGTATTTTTTGTTGGTAGGAAGTTGGGGTTTTATTTAAATGCTTGCGCGTGCAATCCATTGTTGTGATGTCTATAGTGTCAAGGCCAGCTGGCCTCAAGCACCAAGCGTAATCCCTCAGTTCTTTATACCTTTATACAAAACAATCGCAGAATTGAATTGTCTGGCGTGATCAAGACTTGAACCTGAGGCCTCTGGATTTCCAACAGAGCTACAGCAAACAGGCGCATTGTCTCAGATTGGCAAGGATAGACCGCGTCTATTACCTGATGACACATGCGTACGCGACAGTGGCATAACAATGATTCGCTTTTAGAGGGGCATGAGCGGAGTCAAATCGAAACTAATAAGCTATGAAGAGCGTTTTATGGTTTTACTTAAGATTTTATGTCTGTTTTTGTTGTTGTGTTTTTGTGTTTATTTTTGCTTTCCATTTAGTTTTTGATTTTTTGATTTTGCTGTGTTTATGATTTTGTTGATGTGTAACATCTTTCCACTCGGTATCTGTATATATTTTGTAGGGGTGATTTTGAAAAATGAAACGGAAATGGATGGGACGGAAACAATGAACAGGAAATGGATGGGACGGAAACAATGAGCACGTGCGGTGGCGGAGATTGATACCACGACGTACTGACGGTCATGTGGCTATGTGGAATGTATATCGCGTACGGTTTAATTCAAGGTTTTGAGGCCCCATTAAAGATATTCCTACAATAAATCATATTCAAGTTGTCGTTCTTTGGTGTGAAAATATTCATTATATCATATTTGCTGAAAACAATTATGATTTATTAAATCTTCATACTTTTGCTGCATTCTTATTTAGTGCAAGCACTCGAGGTACTGTCGGCCATGTGGCTATGTGGAATCTATATCGTATACAACATTACTTCAAGGTTTGGAGGCTCCGTTAAAGATATTCTTCCTACAATAAATCATCTTCAAGTTGTCGTTGTTAGGTGTAAAAATATTCATTTTATCATATTTGCTGAAAACCAGCCAGGATTTGGCACTGCAGTTTTACAAGTAGTTATTACAAAGACCAACAGAGTTCACTGT
This sequence comes from Meconema thalassinum, assembly GCA_946902985.2. Lineage (NCBI taxonomy): Eukaryota > Metazoa > Arthropoda > Insecta > Orthoptera > Tettigoniidae > Meconema > Meconema thalassinum. The sequence goes on along the minus strand of OX336388.2, from coordinate 567,999,441 downwards.
TAACAAGGGATAACATGTCACATGTTACACATCATATGCGACTACTGTAAGGCTCGTAATTTGTTTTTGTTCTTTTCTGGTTTTCCTTTTGATTGTACATTTGCTTTGTGTTTTTGGTTTTGTGTTTGATTTTTCTTTTTGCTTTGTACGGGTGGAAATAAGGCATAATATAATCAATGAAAGCAAACCTAAACGTTTTCATGTTTCATCTCAATAGCATTTGATAGGTTTTATTTGCACCAATCAGTGTGTGAACGCTCAGAAATGAACAATTTTATCTCAGCGAGTGTTAAGTTTAGGTAACACTAAATATTTTACACGAGTCAAGAGAAATGTTCTCAAAGTAAGTAGACTATAAACTTACATAATCCAGTCGTTGTCATCAATCCGAAGATTGGTTTTGTTCAAAATAAACATTTCTGAGTCAATGTATCGCAACTATTGTACTCTTCTCTGCAGCCAACAGAGAAGTCTACACACAGCTCCCCTAGTAAGGAAAAACACCGTCGATTAACTTTAATTAAAATCACTTTACCTGTTTGACACAGTGTGGCCAGCTTGATGCAAATTACTCTAATCTACCTAACAGAGTGTCTCCTGTTGCCAGCTTGATGCAAATTACTCCAAATCTATACAGAGTGTATCCAACCTTTCAGCCGAAAAATTATACAAATAGGAAAGCACGCTATGTGTTTTCTGTTCTTTATAACGGAGTAGAAACATGAAATTTAACACAGTCACTCAATAAAAAACCAGAGGCCTTTCAGATGTGGCTCTATCGACGGATGCTAAAAGTATCATGGACAGATCATATCACAAATGCCGAGATTCTTCGAAGAATCGGAAAGGATATGGAAGTACTGATCACTGTAAAAGTGAGAACGATTCAATACCTCGGTCACATTATGCGCAGCAGAAGCAGATACCATCTACTGTAAGAAATTCTGCAAGGAAAAATACCCGGAAAGAGACGAATCTCCTGGCTAAAACCCTCAGAGACTGGACTCTCAAGAAATCGGAAGGGTTATTCCAAACGGCTCAGAACAGAGAAAGCACAACCAAGATGGTTGCCGACATCCAGAACTTTAGGGACATGAAGAAGAAGAAGAAGAAGAAGAAGAAGAAGAAGAAGAAGAAGAAGAAGAAGAAGAAGAAGAAAGGATGCCAAACAGAATATTTTCAGATAGGGTACATTGAGCAGAGATGCATAGCCTCAACTTCAGACACCAAAGGTATTGCCCACTTTGAAGCGAGGTTTACTTTGTTGCTATAATGTGTATGGTATGAGTAGGGGTCACAATCAGAAACGTTTTTGATTTAACGTTTAAAAGCAACGTTTTTATAAAAATGTTTAGAAAAGAAACGTTTTCTTAAACGTTTAGAGTTTCTTTTTATGTTGACCCTCATAAACGACTTTGCATTTCAGTTTTAATTAATGTTACCGACGATTTGACTTATTCTGAGCGAAATGTTACGAAGGTTTTTCAGTTCACAAGTCTAGCGCGAGGAATAAATGCACAATGGAGCAGTCTTTTGGAGTAGGCTATTAATTTAAGGTATTTAGTGTACTGTATATTCTGTACGATTAGGAAGAAAATCCACATTTAAGAACAGATTCCTCTGAAATTTTTACATCACAAATGAAACAGAACCATCATTTTTTTTATCAAAAACTTTTTTTCTTTCAGTTCTATGAATTTTTGAAAACAGAATAAAACATGACATTTTTTAAAATGCCCAAAAATTACTAAATATTATATAATCAACAAATTTATTTTACTGAGTTCTTCTATTTATGAAATAGAATCGTGCAGTTATCTGCAACAGACAGAGTGTGGGAGTTATTTTTTATTTTTCAAAAAAGAAATACAATTTTATCATTGCTTAAAATAAACAAGGTGACTAAAGTTTTCAAAGTATCAAAAATCCCTAGTTCACAGCATCCCTACATTCATTGGCTTGAATTTAATGTATCAATAATATTCCTATGTCTATTATTAATGTTGATATTTTGATTTGAAAGGCATAAAATGTTAAAGATTTTAATTCTGAAAATAACATAAATGAAGTTACACATTTGTGATATGACCAAATTAACTAACTTAGACATAATAAAAACTGTAATTCTTCGGGAGTGATGAACCTAGATCCTACTCTTGCACTTAGCTAATATAGCCTATGTCATTTTCATGATTTTCATACCTTACTAGCTGAAGTACCCGTTCTTCGAACGGCTTTTAGTACTTGCTGGCCGAAATAATTCATATAATCACACATTCGTGATGTAGTTATGTTATTTCCATGATGACAACTAAATCCATAACTTAACCAGCGGAACCGAAATAAATAGTATTAAAACAGTAGTAGTGATTTGATTGCTTTCCGTGACATTGATGAAGTAGAAAGTGAACCAAGTTAGTCTTCGAAACTAAATAATAATTTGAACGCTTTAAGTCAAGTTAAGTATGACTAACGGCATCGATAACACAAGAAACAAAACTGAAATACCTGTTAAATAAAGCTCTTTGAAGTAACCAAATGGAAGGACTGAAATTAAACAATGAGTGACGCGTACGTGCAATAACCAACACCCAGGACTATCCTATAAACAAAAGCTGAATAATTATACTCCTCAGCTGAAATTGCCCGATATGTATTTACGAATTCGTCGAACAGAGCAGATTTTTAGCCTACTTTTCTCATTTTGCAAAAATGAGGAAAAAGTAGACTTATGAGATCGATCCGGGAAAATGTGTGTGTGTGTGTCTGTCTGTCTGTCTGTCTGTCTGTCCCTCCCTATCAACTCCTAAACGGCTGCAGCTATCAAAACCAAATTTGGCAAGAGTTAAGATCTAAACCTGAATATTTTACGACCATATTCTAAATTGACGTAGCGCTACCAACTGCTGATAAATCGCAATTGAAATTTGATCTCTATGTTGGTTATCTCAGAAGTTATGCATGCGAAGTATTCCAAAATTGGCACACATATAGATAATAACATTACAGATTAATTTTCAGACGTCCATACATGAAGGTGTTGCCAACATGATTCTAAGCCTGCTGACAGGACCAATTTCTAAATGCATGTAGCGTCTATAGTATCCATTGGATTTCAACCAAATTTCGTAATTATTATGTGTACTAGCCTACAACAGATATGACTGTGCGTAGTCTACATAGCCACCAAGGCTGCCAACTGTTAATAAATGCTCTCTCTATGTTTTAACCCTACCATCAATATATCAGAAAGTATGCAAGCCAACAGCTCTAAACTTTGCACACGTATAGTACCTGACATTCTACCTTAGTTTGGTGTAAATTATATACATCAGTGCTGCCAACACGATTCTAAGCCTGCTGATAAGTCCAGTTTTTAAAAGCATATAACTTCTATACTAACAAATGGATTTCAACCAAATTTCGTATGTACGTTGTGACCATAACGGTTATGACTATGCGTACTCGTAAGAACCAGCAGGCTTGCCAACTGTTAATAAATGCTCTCTCTATTTGTTTAATCCTAATATCAATATATAAGAAAGTATGCAAGCCATCAGCTCTAAACTTTGCACACGTATTGTACCTGACATTCAAGATTAATTTGGAGTAACTAATATACCTCAGTGCTACCAACATGATTCTAAGCTTTCTGATTGTATCAATTTTAATTACTTCTAACTTCTATAGTAACAAATGGCAAAATTGGCACTATAATAAATCGTAATATTTCAAATTTGACATTCGGGGATATTTAGATGCTAAAGGAAGCTTGTAGTTTAACGTGACCGTTAATCTCGCGATCATAAGCCACGGGACCTCCGTTTTACGTGGAATCCGAACCACAGGACATGGCATTTCACATCGAAAATCTCACATGCATTGCAAGTAAGATACTGTGGAGCCACGCCCCCTAGACATGTGCACACGAGCCTCCTTAAAATAGTTTTAACTACTTACAGGTGGAATATCGACATGAAATATAGCCTTCAGTAAGTCAATTTGAAGCAGACAAATAAGGCTTCCATTCACAATTTTTTTAAAGAAAATTGAATTTTTAGGTAAAAATGTCAATTCAAACGTAGGTTATACAGGGTGTATCCGTGATGATGTTACAAACTTTCAGGGGTGATGGAGGAAGGCAAATGGGCCCATTTGAGGTAAGGACCTATCGCTTGAAATCGATCAAGTCAACAGTTATTGATAATCGCAAGTTGTTTAACGTCCGTCCTCAATTCTACGTGGTTCTTAACAGACGCCGGGGTGGCAGAATTTCGTCAGCAGGCGTTGTTTAACGTGCCGGAAACCAACGACATGGAGTTAGCACGTGTAAACACCCGTAAACGCCCCCGATCGCAGTCGGTTTTAACCCCGCTGACTTGGGATTAGTATCCACTTCGTGGCCAGCTCGTTCACCTGATCTGAGCCCACTGGGTTTCTTCTAATGGAGCCACGTGAAAAGTCTTGTGTATGAGACACCTGTTGGGACGGAAGAGGATCTCCTGACAAGAATTTTCGTTGTCTGCGAGGCTGTTCAAACGACACCGGGGATATTTGAACGGGTACGACAGACTTAGTGCGACGATGCTATACCTACATTGACGCAGGGGGACGCCATTTTGTAAATGTAGCAGCTTGTGAACGAGTGCAGGTATTAAATGAGTAGCATTTTATCATTTAAAATGATCTAGTCGACTTCGTCGTTACGTTACGGCAACGTCACGAAATGTACCGAGAATGCACTGAGGAGTGTGACGTCATAGTACCGCTTGGTGCATGTGTACTGAGTTCACTGGTGAGCTCTGGCGTTACGAGACGGCAACGACATGGCGAGCGTGACGTCATCCAGCCAGCTCCCTCCTTTCACCACGATGACTTGTAACTTTCTAGCGTTCTGATTGTTTCTTGATCATCTAACATGCCAAGAGTCTATGGCTTCGAGCGAAGCGAGAAACCTTCAGCCTTTCTAGCATTTTTTCAGCATTTGTAGCATTTAAAATGATATGAAGTGCAGTCTTTCAGACTGACTGTCTCATTTTTGCTTCTAAGTTGTGACTCGATCGTTTTCCTTATCTCACATTGATCCATTTGCCTTCCTCCATCATCCCTAAAAGTTTGTAGCATCATCACGGATGCACCTTAATACCACCATCCGGTAAGGGAAATACAGGTATACCGCACAGGTTTAAAAGCCGATGTAAGGAAATTTCTTAATTTTACCGGCAATAACACCCGTCAAACACGAAATATCATTACGGTGACTATATTAAATTAAGTAAACAAAAACTGAACACATTGTAACAGCCCTTTTTACAAGGAACCGAACCCGTGTTCTGGGGAGTCACGAATTTTATTAATCACATGTATATTTTTATTTGAGGTCTTTTTATGTCTTATAATTATCTATCAGAATGTATATTATGACGTGCTTGATTTACAAGTAATGTTTAGCATATAAGTATTGTAATTTAGCAGGATCCGAATCTAGGAAGTTGAAATATTTTAACATTGAGATCATCTAAAGTTTTGTAGCTGGCAAGTGCACAAACGAGGAAACACGGGTGGTTGTTGAGACCCGGGGTAAACCCGAGCGCATGGGGAGGATGAGTCAGCGGTGAGACTTGGCATCTATGCACGAGCTAGGACGATGGACTGTTTCCATATTTGGTAACGTTGAGAATCGGGCAATGAGGATTGGTTGGATCCCGTGGCTGAGGCCAGGTAAACCAGTGATTGTGGAAGGCGATGATGACGGTTACTTAGATTTTGTGGAGGCAAGTGGAAGACACTCAACTTTAGGATCCCGTGGGGATTAGACTCAATTTTGGAACCGCGGGGTGGTGTAGTCTCAGTTTTCAGACCGCGTGTAAGCGGAAATTATTCTTCGGTACTCCATGGGAGTAGGACTTGTCTTTTTGGTTTTGTGTGTTGAGGAAGAGGTATTACAGTATAACACTAGTCGTGTTCTTGATACAATAACCAAGTTACTGGCTAAAAGTTCTTGATTGAATGAGCAGCCTAGTCTTAAGTATATCGCCAAGATTACTTATTTCGAACAGCAATAAGTATTGTGATCTGATATCTGTACATCTGCATTTCAACTATAGCGGCAAATTATTCGTCCAGGAATGCTAGTCATATATGCTATGCATTATTAGATTCACGAGCGGAGTTAATGCGACGATCCAAAACGGATTCCAAGCATGTGTATGGTACTAGATCCACGACGCAAATTAAATCGTTGGATGCTGGTTACAAAAGTAACAAACATAAGTCATCATAAAAGTAGAAATCGCATGTGAATCAAAATTAATTGTGCTGCGAGTAAATAGGACTAATTCTTTGGGAGCACTGACCCCAGAATTAGTCGAGTTAGGTCACCACTACTGAAGCCAACATCTGTAAGTACCGGTCAACTTTATTCCTGAGGGTCATCTATATCATGTCATATGTTATTCTGTACGAGGAGGATCCTGCGAAATGTGGGTTTTATGTCTGGTATAACAATATATTATCGATTTTACCAGAATATGAAGGGTTTTATTTATTAGGTCACTAGGAGTAGTTAGGTGTGAATGTCTATTGCTGTTGGTATTATCGTACAGGTGTTTAACCCCCACGCACCCTGTGTAGTAGCTGAAACGTATCGACATTAAAGACTAATGAAACAAATTTAACCGAAAACTGGTATAAAAATCGATCTTTAAAATCATAAAACGGTTTTCAGATTTTTTTTATTGGGAATCGATTTGTTAAAATATGTTTTGTCGTTTATGAATTAAAAATGTTTACACGCTCATCAAGAAAACGATCATTTAATTAAACGTTTTACGCAACGCTGCTAGTCAAAAACGTTCAAATAAAAAAATGAAGGAGCTTTTAGTTTAACGTGATCGTTAATATTGCAATAATGAGCCACTGGACATCTTTTTAGGCGGATTCTGAACCACACGACCTGGCATTTCACTTCGAAAATCTCACATACATAGTCCGAGAATCAAACCCGATCCACATAGGTGAGAGGCAAACAGCCTGACCGCCGCGCTCGATTATCAACTTCGCGAGTTATTAATTCAATATCAAGCATTCACTGTGTTTGATTATACAACCTTGGTATTTATGAGCAGCTGATTGATGTGATGCGACCAGTGACGCACCAGCATGGTCACGTTTGGCTGATCAACCACAACATAGCGAAGGCAGTACAAGAGGGAGTGAGACGGGAAAGTGAGCGAGAAAGATAAACACATAGTATTCCCCCACCAACGCTTCCGTCCATGCCAGAAGCACGCCGGCGTGCAGTCAGCGTACCAGCGCGCTGTACTGACACCTCCGCTCTATACTAAGCTCTGAATAAAGATTCGCTGTGTTTGCTATCGGATGATTATGTCGCCATCTCTTTTTTTCTTATTGTGCTTTCCCATTTTCACCTCCAGGCAAATGCTGGGATGGTTCCTTTCAACCGGTCTAGGGCCGACGTCTTCCAAAATCTCTTCCCTGATCCTTCCTTAATTAGACCCAAGTTGCGGTCACCATCCCTAGTTGTATCTGCTGGCAAAGCGGACTGTACGCTCGCAGCAGAGTCCATGGTTGAAAGGTATTCAGTATAATGGTAAATAAGAAAACAAATTGAAACAATATTTGAAAATCACTTGGCCGCCATGTTGTTTTTGTGTTTCTGAGGATTTTGTAAGTAAATATACGCACTTACTTATTGTCTTCTATCTTCTATCTTCTTCTTATTCCTCCTCCTAGCGTTGTCCCGCTGGTGCAGGGTCCGCTTTTTTGTCATTGACCTCCATTTTGTCCGGTTTCGTGCGTCATCTGGATTTAGGCCGGTAATTTTTAAATCACCATTTATTGTGTCTTGCCAATGCTCCTTCGGTCGTCCTCTGGGGCGTAAGCCTTCAACCTCAAAATGAAGGACCGAGTTATTAACAGTATCAGGTGCTGCACGCAGGGCTTGGCCATACCATCGGAGCCGTTTCTCTCTCATTTTGTCCACAATTAGGGCGACCCCCATTTGCTCCCGAATTGTGTCGTTTCTGACATGGTCAATAAGGGAGATGCCCATTGTCCAACGGAGCATTCTCATTTCCATGGCGTGCAGGCGACGTTCTGAAATTTTGTCAGATGGTCAACATTCAACTCCATACAGCGCAACTGGCCGTATATATTTTTGATTTGAGACGAAGTGGCATTTTCTTGTCGCAAAGCACACCCGTGACCTCCTTCCACCGCAACCAGGTTGCGTTTATCCTGGCTCTTACTTCATCATTTAAGTTGCCATCGCTCTGAAGACGAGATCCAAGGTACCTGAAGCATTCGGTCTTGACTAGATTTTGTCCAGCGACTTGAATGGTACCGTCGCTTGGGTTTAACTCCAGATACTCCGTCTTTTTCACATTCAGACATAGGCCATACTGGGAGAGGCGGTTATTCCAGTCTTCAATTTGACATTGGAGTTTTTCTCGGGTGTCATCTGCAACCATTATATCATCTGCATACAGAAGGGTCCAAGGAACATTCCGTTGCAGGTCACGAGTGATGGTGTCCATCACAAGAACAAAAAGGGACGGTGACAGTGCTGAGCCTAGCTGGACGCCGACATTTACAGGAAAGTTTTCCGAGGTGCCAACAGCATAACGTACTCTACTGCTGGTGTTCGTGTATAACATCTTGACCACATTTACAAATGACTCTGGCACACCATGGTTGCGGAGCGCATACCAAATCAACTCACGAGGAACACGATCGAAGGCCTCTTCAAGGTCAAGAAAGGTAATATGCAGAGGCTTTCTTTTCTCACGGTGCTTCTCCATGAGTAACCGTGCTGCGAAGATGGCGTCTTCTATCACTATACAAAATATCAGTTTGATTGCTTAAATAGAACTAATGTAACATGTCAGACCTATGTACAGATATTGCTACTCAATTGGTCCATAAGAAACTACGTGGAGCGACTTTGTCGCAGCGCCAAGAAAACGACCTCTGGTGTGTCTTTGTCACTGTGTCCACCAAGTATGGCTACCTACATGTGAATAAATGTAAGGTGCTATTGCGACCGGATCGTGGCATTTATGACGCCGCGATAAAGTCGCAAATTGGCCGTAGCCTAAGGAAAAGGTCACGTGAGTCCTGTGAGCGTAGAGTTATGTCTTCCCTCTTTCTCACCTGTCTTTCGCTGAGGCAATGTCGTTCCGCAAGGAGCATGGTAATGGACTAGCCCGTGTTCCGAGTTGTTATGTGGGGCGGGCATCAATTCCACTCGAGTACCTGAGTCAGGTAGCCGGGGTTAAGCTGGGTTTTCCTAGGCGCGGAAGCGGAGTCGGCTCTCCGCTCGTAAGTCATCAGTAGAGACGGGAATTTGCCTATTTGCCTATTTTATTCCTGTGTTTTGAAACGTAGGCTTTCGAGATATAAATCCGTTTTATGGTCTTTTAGGCTAGATTTCGTTGGTTGTATTGTGCCTATAAATGCCTATTTCAAGGGTTTGTGCCTATTTGGAGTATAATTGCCTATTTGATGCCTTTTGACTGTATTTTAAATTGCATTATATTGCAGCTGGTGTGCTCGACAGAATTATATTCTCATTTCTCAATATGTGTTTACCGCACGAACAAGAATGGGAATTCTCGGAAGTCACCAGAAATAGCACTTGGGAAATTTCCATCAGAAGAAACAAGGAACAATTTGACCTCGAAGCCTTCAACCCCTCCAACCTCGCAAGACACATGCGAGAACCAATCAACGTCGAATTATGTTGCACAACCCGTATCCCCTACCTCCCTCTCGATGCGAACTGTGTAAGCGTACGCTTTATCTTCACTTCAGATTCAGAACTTGGTGTGATTTTTTGTAAAGAAGAAGTGTGTCCGTGGCAATCCCGAAATATAAATTATCGAAGTCTTACTGGCTGAATTTGAATTTATTGTTTCTCTTATACAGGCCACTGAGGCTACAAAGCCTCTTTATGCAGCTCTCTTCATTCAGAGGGCGGTTAAATATAATAGAATAAATGAAGAAAGAAAAAACTTAACCTAAACATACAGTTGACAATAGAAGTTCTTGGTATTACATCCGTTCACATTGAACATGATAATTTACAGCTGATAGATTACAATGAAGGGAGTGTTTTATCGCTCTGATAGGAAGTCCTGAATACTGGTGCAATTTATATTTATTCCAGAGAATACTAGCTGAAATACGGAATGAACCTTTGCATTTTTCGGTTCTGTGATGAGGTATCTGGAGCATTTGTGCAGTGTGTCTATTCGCACGGTTATGCACTGATTGCATGGGAGTTAGTGAGCAGTAAATATAAGACGGAATTTTGAATTTTAGAATTTTTATCACAGTCAGAGCCATGGCATACTGTCTTCGTTCCTTTAACTTTAGCCATCCAATCTGGACGTAAAATGGAGTTATATGAGACTCTCTTGGTACATTGAGAACAAACCGCAAACAAGCATGTTGCATTCTTTGCAATTTTGTATTGATGACCTCTCCCATATCATGGTAAATTATAGATCCATAGTCAAATATTGGTAATATCAAACTCTGTATCAGTATCTTTCGTACATTTTGAGGCAAATAGAAGAAAGTTCGCCTAATTTGATATAATGACGATGCAACCCTTTTCAGAATCATGTGTGTGTGATCCTGCCACGATAATCGAGAGTCTAAAATAACTCCCAGATTTCTTACTGCTGACTGGTACGGAACTGTTTGGGATGCAAGCTGTAAAGGTGGTACTGGGTCAGGTAGGGAACTGAGTAATTTGGTATAGCCGATGATGATCGGTTGCGTTTTTTCGAAGTTAAGTATTAGATTATGATCGAGTGCGTACTGAGATAGGCTTTGAATGTCACTGTTAATTAGAGCTACGTTCAAATGAATGGATTTCAGATCCGTGTGTAGATATAGCTGAAGGTCATCTACGTACATATGATGTTGACAGAATTTAAGGACAGATGGACGGTCATTTATATACACGGAGAACAGGAGTGGACCAAGGACCGAACCCTGCGGCACACCTGTTGTTACTTCACACCATTCTGAAACATTGTCATCTGCTAGGACTACTCTCTGACATCTGCCTGTTAGGTATGGATCACAGGGGATACCAATTTCACTACCGATGGAAGAGTAGTCTTCTGCCAAGCTTGCTGTAAAGAGTTAATTCGTTTGTTTCTTTTATGTTTTTGTGATTGAGAAGTACGATCGCATTTCATTGTAGCATTTATAGGCCCATTAATTTATGTATTGTGGCAAGTTGTTTTGTTGCAATGCTGTATTAGACATGAACTCTCAACAATTTTTATATACAATGTAACTAATCATTTAATTACTCAACGAGGAGTTTGAACGCTGGTGGTCTCTTGTCCCAGAGTGGATGAAAATTAAAAATCGGTGTTTTGAACTCTCACTCATTTCCTGTGAAAATAGATATTTACAACTTAAATGCATTTTTTTTTTTAAGTCGCGAGTATCTTTCACCAGCGCTATGTGTGGCTCTAGTCTGGGGGAGCGTTAAGCTCCCAGGTTAGGGCCGCGAAACTGCCAACAAGCCTCTAGCATCCCCTCTATAGTCTAGCTACATTGTGGCAAAAAGTAAGGTTATGGGCGAATGCCACAATTTCAAAGTACGCGGTTTTTTAATTTTCATCGAGGATTGCATGCTTATGGGTACACATCATGCAGGATCTATTGCAGGCAACAGAAAATAGAGAAGAGTGGAATACCCCTGGTGGAGTCATGTAGGATTAATGAAGTAGTCAGGGGAAGGTTGGAAGGAACCTCTGGGAAGATAGCCACTGTCAGGGAAAAGTTTGATAGGGTCCTGCAGAGGAATCCAGGATGGCAAGCAGTGGTAAAGGTAGCCAGTGTGCTGCGAGGTGAGATAGAAGAAGCAATTGACCTAAAACCAGATGCAGTGCCTTCGTTAAAGTTTAGCCCAATCGATCTTTCTCTCAATATAAAAACATTCCTCATGACAGGAGAACAAACTTATTACCAGAAAACATTGAAAAGTTGCTTGTTGTTAATTCTTATTATAGTAATTAAATATGTTATTAAATTATAAGAAATTTTTTCATGCCTATTTTGTTGCCTATTTTACACGTTAGTGCCTATTTACATGCCTATTTTTGGCTATTTTAAGAGCTTATATGCCTGCCTATTTTAACTGTTTTTAGTGCCTATAATTCTCGTCTCTAGTCATCAGCTAGCTGAATTGTGTTTTCCTAGACGCGGAGTTGTCCTCTGGCGGAGAGCGGAACGATTGCTCATTTGTATACTAGGAGTGATAAGGGGAGGTCGATATGGACCTGGAATCTGGACTTTCTATTTTATTACACTTGGAAGAGGAGGAGGAGGAAGAGTTACTACTGCATTTAGTGAAGGATCCAAAATGTCACATATATATTGAAAATGAGGGTGTGTTTAAAATTCTTATAAATAACCATTTAATTGATGACGAAATTAGATTCAAACAGTACTTTCGATTGACCAAAAACGAGTTCTATGGTCTATACCAAGAAATAAAAGATGTAGAAGAACTGAAATCGCAGGTTTATAACAGAAAGCAGTAAACCGACACACACTCATGGTGCACACATTTTATACTAAACACACAAGGGACACAATTGAATAAAACTACACACAACTTGTACAGACGTCCAGGCACTCCGCCAGCCGATGACGGACTCGTCTGCTCTCGGAGCAGAGGGACGCGGAGGAGCGAGTTTCGCTCGTCAAGCGGCGGTCCGCTCCGCTTCTAGGAAAACAGTACCATTAAAATTACATATGACCAGAGGAGAGCCGACTCCGCTCTCCGCGGTCCTCTCTCCGCTTCCGCGCATAGGAAAACCCAGCTTTACCTCAATTCCACTCGACACTCCAGGTAGTCGCCAGAGGAGTCCCTCAACTCCGCTCGGTCGCGGTCTCTTTATCCTTATGCATTCTTAGAACGACACAAGTCTTCCATGCTCACTTCTACCATTGATTATAATCAATGCTTCTAATACAACTATTATAACTTCTAATAATTATAACAAATTAAGTATAACTTCTCAAAATAACCTACCGTGGTCAGTGATATTTCAGCAGTACAATAACCACTGCTTCAGTTTTTACATTTTTAAGTTTACTAAAATAAGTGGAACAGCTAGTTTCAAAACATAGAGTAGAATTGTTTAACTTTTTGTTGTTACTTAGTCTATTCCGCATTTAGCAATTTCTTATCACTTGTAAACTGATAAGAACATACGAGATGATTGCAAATAAAAAGTGGTGTGCAGACGATATCTTAAATCCGAATAGCTGCTAAGGTAAACTAGCTCTATACGAGTTAGAATTCATAACTAATTTGTTGTGTGGGAATGCAGCTGATTTTTCAGTTCTAGGCTGGTAAACGGAATTTTCAGCATCCGCAGCTGATATCGAAAGTATTTTTAGGTACAAATTATACACCTATTATTATCCAAATTTAATTTTATGTCTGACTCGGTTAATAAACATACAAGCATTTAATTATTTACATGTTAAAAACAATGCATAAAATTTGTAGAAAAAAATAGAAAACTCGGCAGGCTTATTTAAAAGAATATTATGATTAATTTTAAATCACTTGTATTTTCTGCCATATAAGTTATAATGTGCCAAACACTTTATACCCGATTTAACGAATGAGCGGACTTGACATCAGAGCGGTTGACCAATGGCACAACAATGTCTTGCGAACACCACCACGCTATCGGTCAACCGCTCTGAAGTTAAGTTCGCTCATTCGTTAAATCAGATACAAACATAATACATACATAACTAGATATTAATCACTGTTGTTAAATAACAATATAGACAGGAAATGCGCTGCAGAGGTGACTTCCAGTGAGCGGCGATTCTCAGGTAGACGAGGGTCAGAAGTGATTAGCCAGTTTACAACCCTTCCGTTGAGCGGCGGATTCTTTGGTCACCCTCTTTCTCTACTTTCGTAGGCTACTTAATGTAATTGCAACACAATGTGGCTGAGATAGGCGTAATTGATGCGCGAACTAATTAATGAAGGTAATGTAATCTAACTACGGCAATACAATAATTGTCAACGATAGCTGATAAAAACTCACCAAAGTATGCAACTGTGAGCACATTCTAGTACGCGATGTAAACATGCTGTGTGGCGAGTCACACTCCCTCTTATTTCAATTTTTCTTGTTTTAAAATAGTTTGATGATAAAATTGATATAATGTTCGTTATGTTATAGCCATTGTATTAATAGAAGGAGAGCGCACCGTCGATACAGCGTAGATGCAATCACGCCACTTCCCGGCGGTCAATCAGAACGCAGGCGCGTCGAAGTGAGTTGATCGCACGAGCTTAGTACTTCGTATTCTTCCAATGCATTTCTTGTACACAAAATGGTTTCACTGCAGATGTTGTGGCATTTTCTGTTGAACAAAGGTATCCCGTTTTTGAACTAGTAACTTAAAAATATCTAACACATATTTGTAAGAAATTTGAAAACATCCAGTAAAGCCGTAGCCATTCTTACTTAGCGAACATACTTAGGCATACTACCGGACATCGAATTTTATTTCTATCTGTGAAGACGAGCAGCAAGCCACTGCGCCATCACGCTCCCCGATGATGATGATGATGATGATAATAATAATAATAATAATAATAAATATAATAATAATAAATATAATAATAATAATAATAATAATAATAATAATAAATATAATAATAATAATGGTAATGGTTTTACGTCCCTTTTAACTACTGTGTCTTTTAGAGACGCCGGAATTTTGCACCGAAGGGTATCATTAACGTGCCAGAAATTCTACTGAAACGACTCCTCACATTTGCGCACCCTCAAATGCCAACTGATAGCGAGCTTGGACACAGCATGCGAGAACGTTACCGCTGCGCCACGCAACCAGTCAAATGGTTATGATGATGAATATTGTTTTAATGAGCGGAACAGCGAGGTCATCTACACCCTTTCCACACTCTGTGCCCATCCTTGCCCTACTACTACAGCCATCAAAGAAACACAGGTTATCAGATAAAATGAACGCACACAAGTATACGGGACTCATGACCAAGTCCCTAAAAATGAATTTACCACAACATTAATTAAACTCGAACATTAGAAGAAATTGAAGCTGTACTAGGATATGGAAGTTGGCAGGCGCATGTTGATGTAGACTAATACTGGTTGAGCCTACCTGAATACTCTAGCAGGCAGGCAGCACGATTCGCTTGGCCGCGAGCTTCAGTGAGGTCTCCACAGCACTGCCAACACAACGTCGTCCCAGCGTAACGCAGTCCCGGAAGTGGGCTAAAACCCGACTTCCTCTGTTGTGATATCAGCTCTTCACTTCCTCGCGACATTCTCGTACAGATGATGGCGATTTGTCTATCCTGTTATCTATGATCATTATCGAACACTACTGTATGTGCAGGCCAGGGCAGGGGTCGGTAGCAAGGCCCGGTTAGGTTATCCCTTTCTCGAAAAGGGC
Source organism: Meconema thalassinum (assembly GCA_946902985.2). Classification (NCBI taxonomy): domain Eukaryota; kingdom Metazoa; phylum Arthropoda; class Insecta; order Orthoptera; family Tettigoniidae; genus Meconema; species Meconema thalassinum. Next base: position 567,983,916 of record OX336388.2, on the reverse strand, counting down.
GGGCATCAATTCCACCCGGGAATTCCAGTCAGGTAGCCAGGGTTACCTCAATTCCACCCGATCCTCCAAGGGACCCAGAAATGAGTTCCTCAACTCCGCCCAGGCTTCTCCCAATGACGTAAACAAATGTCATAAACCTCCTGCTCGCATACCAAGGGCCGTGTCAAACACCTTATGCAGCGCATGAGTAGAAAAAAAATAGAAAACCTGGCAGACTTATGTAAAATAATATTATGATTAATTTTAAATCACCACCACCAAGTCCGCTCAATCGTTACATCAGATATAAACATAATACAAAGAGCTAGATGTTAATCACTGTTAATAAATAACAAGATGTTCAGTAAAGAACATATAGCCTACTTTCTCCTAAATGCCTGGGTATTGTTATAACTCTTTGTCCTTTTCAAGGAGTATGATTGAATGTTGGTTGTAGTAGCTTGTTGAAATACAACGTGCTATAGGGATATTAAACATGAATATGAGGTGCCCTTTGCTAGTGCTACATCTATACCAAATTTCGTTCAATTCGGTTTCACCGTGTTTGAATTGATAGGGGGAATCGATTTGCACACATACTTGGCCACCATCAGCAAATTATTGGGCTGATGTTCTTGCAGTTTGGTCTGAATATGTTTCCCACATAATGATATGGTGTTACAAAATTTGGTAGAGACTAGATTATTAGGTTGGTCGTAATTACATTTTAGCTTTTAACATTTGGGTGGCCGCGATTACGTTTCCGTCAAGATAGCGGTGATATAAAACATGACACTGAGGTGCCCTTTGCTAGTGCTACCTCTGTACCAAATTTCGTTCCATTCGGTTTCACCGTGTTCGAATTGATAAGGGGAATCGATTTTCACACAAAGATGGCCGCCATCCGCAAAATATTAGGCTGATGACCTATTAGTTTGGTCAAAGGATGCTCCCTCCATAAAGGTATGTTGTTGCTAAATTTGCTAGAGATCGGATGATTAGGCTAATCGTAATTTGATTTAAGCTTTGAACATTTGTGTGGCCGCCATTACGTTTCCGTCAAGATGGTGGCGATATAAAACATGACACTGAGGTGCCCTTTGCCAGTGCTACCTCTGTACCAAATTTCGTTCCTTCGGTTCCACCGTGTTCGAATTAATAGGGGGAATCAATTTTGACATAAAGATGGCCGCCATCCGCAAACTATAAGGCTAATGGCCTATTAGATTGGTCAAAGGATGCTCCCTCCGTAAAGGTATGTTGTTGCAATGTTTGGTAGAGATCGGATGGTTATGTTAGTCGTAATTTGATTTAAGCTTTAAACATTTGTGCGGCCGCCATTACGTTTCTGTCAATATGGCGGCGATATAAATCATGACACTGAGATGCCCTTTGCTGGTGCTATCTCTGTACCAAATTTCGTTCCATTCGGTTTCACCGTGTTTGAATTAATAGGGGGAATCGATTTTGACACTAAGATGGCCGCCATCCGCAAACTATTAGGCGAATGACCCATTAGATTGGTCAAAGGATGCTCCCTCCATAAAGGTATGTAGTTGAAAAATTTGGCAGAGATCGGATGATTAGGTTAATCGTTATTTTATTTAAGCTCTGAACATTCGTGTGGCCGCCATTACGTTTCAGTCAAGATGGCGGCGATATAAAACATGACACTGAGGTGCCCTTTGCTAGTGCTACCTCTGTACCAAATTTCGTTCCATTCGGTTCCACCGTGTTCGAATTAATAGGGGGAATCAATTTTGACATAAAGATGGCCGCCACCCGCAAACTATTAGGCTAATAACCTATTAGATTGGTCAAAAGATGCTCCCTCCATAAAGGAATGTTGTTGCAAAGTTTGGTAGAGATCGATGGTTATGTTAGTCGTAATTTAACTTAAGCTTTGAACATTTGTGTGGCCGCCATTACGTTTCTGTCAATATGGCGGCAATATAAAACATGACACTGAGGTGCCCTTTGCTAGTGCTACCTCTGTACCAAATTTCGTTCATTCGGTTTCACCGTGTTCTAATTAATAGGGGGAATCAATTTTGACATAAAGATGGCCGCCATTCGCAAACTATTAGGCTAATAACCTATTAGATTGGTCAAAGGATGCTCCCTCCATAAAGGAATGTTGTTGCAAAGTTTGGTAGAGATCGTATGCTTATGTTAGTCGTAATTTAACTTAAGCTTTGAACATTTGTGTGGCCGCCATTACGTTTCTGTCAATATGGCGGCAATATAAAACATGACACTGATATGCCCTTTGCTAGTGCTACCTCTGTACCAAATTTCGTTCCATTCGGTTTCACCGTGTTTGAATTAATAGGGGGAATTGATTTTCACACAAAGATGGCCGCCATCCGCAAACTATTACGCTGATGACCTATTAGTTTGGTCAAAGGATGCTCCCCCCATAAAGGTATGTTGTTGCAAAATTTGATAGAGATCGGATGATTAAGTTAGTCGTAATTTGATTTAAGCTTTGAACATTTGTGTGGCCGCCATTACGTTTCCGTCAAGATGGCGGCGATATAAAACATGACACTGAGGTGACTTTTGCTAGTACTACCTCTGTACCAAATTTCGTTCCATTCGATTGCACCGTGTTTGAATTAATAGGGGGAATCGATTTTCACACAAAGATGGCCGCCATCCGCAAACTATTACGCTGATGACCTATTAGTTTTGTCAAAGGATGCTCCCCCCATAAAGGTATGTTGTTGCAAAATTTGGTAGAGATCGGAAGATTAGGTTAGTCGTAATTTGATTTAAGCTTTGAACATTTGTGTGGCCGCCATTACGTTTCCGTCAAGATGGCGGCGATATAAAACATGACAATGAGGTGTCCTTTGCTAGTGCTACCTTTGTACCAAATTTCGTTCAATTCGCATTCACCGTGTTCGAATTGATAGGGGGGGACAGACATTCAGAGTACACACACACACACACACACACACACACACACAGACACACACACACAGACACACACACACACACATACACACACACACAGAGAGACTCACACACACACATACACACACACAGACAGACACACTTTTTTCGCCCTGTGTTGATCTCATAAGTCTACTTACATTTTTTGCAAAAATCGAAAGTAGGCTAAAAATAGGGACAGAAAATTTAATAAAATAAGAAAAATCAGCACCTTAAAAACACATAAATCTTTACTTCATTTCAAACTATACAAAAAACATTAGATGAAACTCTTTTCATTCCCTAACGATTGTGTGAGAAACACACTTCACAAGATCTAATCTACTCATATTTGGTTGGCGTACTGCATGAGCTAGTTAGCCTACTTTCGATTTTTGCAAAAAAATGAAAGTAGACTTATGAGATCAACACAGGGCGAAAAAAGTGTGTCTGTCTGTGTGTGTGTGTCTGTGTATGTGTGTGTGTATGTGTGTGTGTGAGTCTCTGTGTGTCTGTGTGTGTGTGTGTGTGTCTGTGTGTGTGTGTGTACTCTGAACGTATGTCCCCCCCCCCCTATCAATTCGAACACGGTGAATGCGAATTGAACGAAATTTGGTACAAAGGTAGCACTAGCAAAGGACACCTCAGTGTCATGTTTTATATCGCCGCCATCTTGACGGAAACGTAATGGCGGCCACACAAATGTTCAAGGCTTAAATCAAATTACGACTAACCTAATCATCCGATCTCTACCAAATTTTGCAACAACATACCCTTATGGGGTGAGCATCCTTTGACCAAACCAATAGGTCATCAGCGTAATAGTTTGCGGATGGCGGCCATCTTTGTGTGAAAATCAATTCCCCCTATTAATTCAAACACGGTGAAACCGAATGGAACGAAATTTGGTACAGAGGTAGCACTAGCAAAGGGCATATCAGTGTCATGTTTTATATCGCCGCCATATTGACAGAAACGTAATGGCGGCCACACAAATGTTCAAAGCTTAAGTTAAATTATGACTAACATAACCATACGATCTCTACCAAACTTTGCAACAACATTCCTTTATGGAGGGAGCATCCTTTGACCAGTCTAATAGGTTATTAGCCTAATAGTTTGCGGATGGCGGCCATCTTTATGTCAAAATTGATTCCCCCTATTAATTAGAACACGGTGGAACCGAATGAACGAAATTTGGTACAGAGGTAGCACTAGCAAAGGGCACTTCAGTGTCATGTTTTATATCGCCGCCATCTTGACAGAAACGTAATGGCGGCCACACAAATGTTCAAAGCTTAAGTTAAATTACGACTAACATAACCATCCGATCTCTACCAAACTTTGCAACAACATTCCTTTATGGAGGGAGCATCTTTTGACCAATCTAATAGGTTATTAGCCTAATAGTTTGCGGGTGGCGGCCATCTTTATGTCAAAATTGATTCCCCCTATTAATTCGAACACGGTTGAACCGAATGGAACGAAATTTGGTACAGAGGTAGCACTGGCAAAGGGCACCTCAGTGTCATGTTTTATATCGCCACCATCTTGACAGAAACGTAATGGCGGCCACACAAATGTTCAAAGCTTAAATCAAATTACGATTAGCCTAATCATCCGATCTCTAGCAAATTTAGCAACAACATACCTTTATGAAGGGAGCATCCTTTGACCAAACTAATAGGTCATCAGCCTAATATTTTGCGGATGGTGGCCATCTTTGTGTGAAAATCGATTCCCCTTATCAATTCGAACACGGTGAAACCGAATGGAACGAAATTTGGTACAGAGGTAGCACTAGCAAAGGGCACCTCAGTGTCATGTTTTATATCACCGCTATCTTGACGGAAACGTAATCGCGGCTACCCAAATGTTAAAAGCTAAAATGTAATTACGACCAACCTAATAATCTAGTCTCTACCAAATTTTGTAACACCATATCGTTATGTGGGAAACATATTCAGACCAAACTGCAAGAACATCAGCCCAATAGTTTGCAGATGGTGGCCAAGTATGTGTGCAAATCGATTCCCCCTATCAATTCAAACACGGTGAAACCGAATTGAACGAAATTTGGTACAGATGTAGCACTAGCAAAGGGCACCTCATATTCATGTTTAATATCCCTATAGCACGTTGTATTTCAACAAGCTACTACAACCAACATTCAATCATACTCCTTGAAAAGGACAAAGAGTTATAACAATACCCATGCATTTAGGAGAAAGTAGGCTATATGTTCTTTACTGAACATCTTGTTTTCAATGAATTCTTTTCTCACACGACTATTCTTGTATTTGCTAGACACCCGCCCGCTGCTGTTAAGTAGAATGTACGTGTCTGTCTGTATCTGATGTAGGCACTAAAAAAAACAAATATATTTGGATGAGGTGTTGTACTTGTGTTATCGTGTGCAATGCAAGAATTCGCTCATGCGCTGCAGAAGGTGTTTGACGTTGACCCGGCCCTTGGTATGCGAGCAGGAGGGTTATGACATTTGTTTACGTTTGCCGACCCCTTGTCAAAGCCTGAGCGGTGTTGAGGAACTTATTTTTGGGTCCCTTGGAGGACCGGGTGGAATTGAGGAAAATCGGGCGGAATTGATGTTCGACCCTCGAAAAGTATGAATACTGTGTAAATATAAAGTCAGTCAAAACAGAAACGTATACTCCATCACTGCAGAGAAGTAAACTTTCGCATATTAATTGTTTGCAAGTTAGCGCTGCATTGAATTTCATAATGCGTAAGCAGGAGACACGCTGAGTCGTTTGTATTTGTTTCCTAGTTGTTGCCTTACCCGACCGAAGTCGTCGGATTTTTTAAGGGCGTTAAAATCCCTCGGTATGCCTTCTTTCGGAGAGGAAGTAAAGCTGGTGGTCCCATGTCATAGGTTTATGGCATGTTAAAGAACCTTCCACGAATTACACCTGTGTGAAGCTAAATTATATAGGTTACTAGCAGTAGTACCCGGCTTCGCCCGGTGGAATGATGATAATATTTCAGTCTCCTTAACATTCAACGTCATTGATGAAGATGATACTGACGACGACTGCTATTGAACGGGTATAATAAACTTACACTCTAATAGAAATACATATTTTTAAATTACCGGCGAGTAAGACTGTGGTGTTGCCTAGTAGTATAATGGGCGTAACATCTAGGTCATTTTCCCTTTTGATGAGGATGACAATGAAGACTACTACTACTGAACGGGTATATTAAACTTACAAACTAATGGAAATACACATTTTATAAATCACAGGCAATGAAGACTGTGGTGTTGCTTAGTAGTACTGTATAATGGACGTAACATCTAGGTCATTTGCCCTTTTGATGAGGATGATAATGAAAGGAAAAGGAAAGGAAGCTTGTAGTTTAACGTGACCGTTAATCTTGAGATCATGAGCCACGGGACCTCCTTTTTACGTGGAATCCGAACCACAGGACATGGCATTTCACTTCGAAAATCTCACATGCATTGACCGGGAATCGAACCCGGACCGCCTTGGTGAGAGGCATACAGCTAGACCGCTGAGCCACCACGCCCCCAGGGTGATAATGAAGACGACTACTACTGAACGGGTATATCAACCTTACAAATTAATGCAAATACATATTTTTAAAATCACAGGCTAGGTAGACTCTGGTGTTGTTTAGTAGTATAATGGACGTAACATCTAGGTCATTTGCCCTTTTGATGAGGATGATAATGAAGACGACTTCTACTGAACGGGTATATCAAACTTACAAACTAATGGAAATACACATTTTAAAATCACAGGCCATGAAGACTGTGGTGTTACTTAGTGGTATAATGGATGTAACATTTAGGCCATTTGCCCTTTTGATGAGGATGACAATGAAAACTACTGTTGAATTGACACAACAAACTACCGTGATAGAAAGAAATATTTCAAAATTCACAGGCGATGAAGACTTATTGTGTGTGGTGATTAGTGGTATAATGGGCGTAACATCTAGGTCATTTGCCCTTATGATAATAATAAGGTAATGAAAAATGACTACTAAACGAACATGGTGTAATTTTAAATCTGATATAGGCAATTTAGATTTCTACCTTCGATGTCTTCCAAAGTCTGAACGTTATTTTCTGGCTTAGGCCTATACTCGATGCGTGTAGTGAAAGAGCTTATCGAGTACTGCCCGGGTCCAAGCTGCACGAATCGCAGATGATGACGATATATGATGACAGACGTTCGGGGGGGGTTCCCGGTCCTATTCACATTGACCGGTGAATCACTCATTCTTTCGTAACAGTACAGTGGTTTGAGCAAAGACCCTGTATGAACATCAGCATAGTCATCCCCGTGTGGGTGCGGGTTAGAATACACCCACGGTATGCCCTGCCTGTCGTAGGAGGCGACTAATAGGGTCGACATGGCCGAATAACTTGCCAGTTTTTGATTTGTTCAGATCCCCTGTGGATGGGGAGGGCAGAATTCATCCACGGTATCCCCTGCCTGTCGTAAAAGGCGACTTAGAGGGGGCCTTATAAAGGTCAATTTTGGTTTTCTGGTCCCAGCTCTGGTTTGACCAATAGAAATAAACATGCGTGCTGTTAGGGGAAGGGCCACCAGCTTGGCCATCTGGCCAGAAAGCCTAGACGGTATGCCCCATCCCGTCAGGTGGGTGCGCCATGTACCCTACAGTAGTATCCGCCTTACAACGAAGGTCCCTGCATGGCCGAATACTGGAGCTGAATAAATCCTGTGCATGCCGAGGGGGAAGTGCCTGTTCGAGGCACTGGGACCCCGGGCAATATCTGCTATGCCAGGTAGGTATTGCCTTGGCTGGGTGGCGCCCACAGTGATAGCCCCCGTTCGGAGTGGGCAGTATTCGGGGAGGATTTCGTCCGGGATGCGTAGTAAACGATCACGGACACCTGTACAGGGTGGCACCCTTAAAAAGCCGTCTCTGGAGTGTAGACCGAATCCCAAGGTGTATACGCCTTGGGATGAGGCATTTAATAAGAAGTTCCCTGTTGACAGGTCTCCTCGCTACCTGGTAGCTACCAGGACAGACGGGGGAGATTTTAAACAGGTAAAATCGATCCTATTTTCAGAGGAAATCGAGGGGAAATATCGCGACCTTAACGGGATTTCCAAGCTCCGGAACGGGCAGCTCCTGCTGCATACCGTTGACCGGCAGCAAACCGAAGCGTTGCTGGAATGCACGCATTTCGGCGAAATTCCCGTTAAGGTTGAGAAGCACGATACGCTAAATGAGGTCCGTGGAGTTATATTCCATCGCGACCTCATTTTAAACAGCGACGCGGAATTGATGCGGGATCTGGGGAAGCGAGGCGTCACCAGGATTAGGCGCATCACCCGGAAAATTGGAAATGATAGCGTCGATACTGGCGCTTTCATTCTTCATTTTGAGGGTGATGTAGTGCCTAGGCAGGTGAAGGTCACGTCGTACCATTGCGACGTTAGACCGTACATCCCTCCACCTATGCGCTGCTACAATTGCCAGAAATTCGGTCATGTTTCTGCCAGGTGCACTGCCAAGGCGGTGTGTAGAGAGTGTGGCAAGGGGACACATGACGGTGTGGGGTGTACGCCTCCCCCGACGTGTCCTAACTGCCAAGGAAGTCACTCTCCGCGGTCGAAGCAGTGCCCTGAGTTCTGCAAGGAAGCAAAGATCCAAGAAATCAGAACATTGGATCGGCTTTCATATCACGACGCTCGAAAGAGATACCGTGATATGACTGCACCCGAATTTCCGGTATCTTTCGCGGCTAAGGTGACGCCACCTATCACCCCTGCCACTTTCGTTCCCCGTGCTGTACCCTCGACGACGAACTACTCTGAGATCGTAAAGTCTCCCCTCGCTGTCCAAGCGAGACCTGTCAGCCCGAAGAAGGTTAAACAACCTTCTTCGGCCATTGTGATAAAGGCGCCGGTTATACCATCTAAACCGGCGCAATCGGAGAAGAAGTCATCTTCCTCTCCGAAACGGTCGGAGAAGAAGTCTTCCCCTGCCAACGAGGCAAAGAAGACTTCTGCGACCGGGGCTGGATCGTCATCCAGCCCATCTGATAAGACAAAGATAGTGGAGAAGAGGGGGACGGTTCGTCGCCGTCTCTCTCGCCCTCCTGCTGACGGGGTGGCTACTGTCTCTGCTGGCCTTTCCGCTCCCACTACCACCAAGGGAGCGAAGCCTGCTGAAGCCAAGCCCGTCCGTATGGAGGAACTCCCCTATAGAAAAGAAAATAGATCGGCGGAGGAGAGGGGAGCGGTTCAGCGCCGTTTCTCTTCCTCTCCTAAAGGCAGGGCTGCTCACGTATCTGCTAGCCATCCCGCTCCCACCACTACCAGTGGAGCGGTGCCAGCAGGAGCGACCTTGTTTTATAAGGACCCGGCGTCTGTGGGGAAGGGACCATCTACTTCCCCAAACACACGTCGGCGCCGATCCAAGAAGAAGTCTCTTCGGGGCGTGTCGGGGACAGACACCCAGTCTTCGGACCGGGAGAAAGTCCCTCGACACCGCTCTCGCTCTTCCCCAAGGGCGAGACCCGTGAGGTCCGACGACGACCGTGAGCAACCCAAGAGAGCGCCCGCTCCATTTTCTTCGTCTTCGGACGGAGATGTGGAGATTGAGGTGTGCTCTCCTGCCCCATCATCTCCAACTAGAGATGGGGAAGGGTGGCAAACGGTCAAGCATAAGTAGAAGACCCACTTCTACTTAAGTCCACACCATGGCACTATTACAATGGAACTGTAATAGCTATTCTGTTCATCTCGCTGAGTTACGACAATTAATATCTTCGTTTTCGGCAACCATTGTCTGTCTTCAGGAATCCAGGTTTCGTCCTGGACATGAGACAACAATGCGTCACTTCAAACTCTTCTCTAAAGACCGGATGGACGGAGCTGTGGCCGCTGGTGGCGTCTGCACTCTCGTCCACTCTAGCCTCTTTAGTGAAGAGGTGCCGTTGCGTACTCAGCTAGAGGCAGTTGCAGTTCGTACTTCGTTGCCAGTAATGGCAACAGTATGTAACGTGTACATCCCACCTGATTCTCAGCCGGATTACGACCAGCTGGTGGATCTAGTCTCTCAGCTCCCCCCTCCTTTTCTCCTTCTGGGAGATGTTAATGCCCACAACACCATCTGGGGCTCCGCTACCACTAGCGGTAAAGGGAGAGATTTTGAGAGGCTGATCAGGCGGCTGGACCTGTGTCTGTTGAACACAGGGGAGCCTACGCACTTCTCTATTGCGCACGGTACTTATTCAAGTATCGATATTACCCTGTGCAGTCGTGCGCTGGTTCCCCTGCTACAGTGGGGTGTACACGATGACCTTTGTAATAGTGACCATTTTCCAATTATCGTTACTCTTCCGAACCAGAGAGCCATCGAGTTACCAAGTCGATGGCTTCTCCGTCGGGCTGATTCGCCAACTTTCACGGCACGTGCGGTGTTTGCCGAAGATACCTTTGAGAGTGTCGACGATCATACCATTCACATAACGAATGGTATTTTGACTGCTGCTGAGGAAACAATACCTTCCTCATCCGGCAACTCACGCCGGAAGCTTGTCCCTTGGTGGACAGCCGAGATTGCAGCAGCCATTAAAGATCGTCGACGTGCTTTCAAATGCTATCGGAGGCAAAACACTATGGCCAACCTTATCACCTTCAGAAGGATGCGTGCTAGAGCCCGATATCTGATTCGGGAGAGTAAGAAAACGACGTGGGAAAAGTATGTGTCGTCCATGACGGCGCATACTCCTTCATCTCAAGTGTGGACTAAGCTTCGTCGGATCTCCGGACTCCCGACATCACTATCGATACCCGGAGTGTCCATCAATGGGGACATCATCACGGACCATCTCGCCATTGCCAACAGCATTGGCTCGCACTTCTCCGATGTATCCTGCTCCGGGAGTTACGATCCTACATTTCTGACTCTGAAGCGGGAGGCAGAGACTCACCCCTTGTCCTTTGCCACTGCTGCTTCGGAGTCCTATAATGTACCATTCTCTGAATGGGAACTGCGAAGTGCGCTTGCACTGTGCAGGGATACGGCTCCTGGACCGGATAACATACATAATCAAATGTTAAAACATCTGTGCGAATCCAGTATGAAAGAACTGTTGATCCTCTTCAATCGTATATGGATTGAAGGGGAGTTTCCATCTCAATGGCGAGAGGGGATCGTGATACCGATTCCTAAGGCTGGAAAGGATCCCAAGTTTGTAAGCAGCTATAGGCCCATTTGTTTGACAAATGGCCTATGTAAGCTGCTCGAAAAGATGGTGAACCGTCGACTGGTGTGGTTCTTGGAGGATAAAGGTCTCCTGTCTGAGTACCAATGTGGATTTCGCTCTCATAGGTCCACCACTGACCATCTGGTGCGACTTGAGAGCGCCATACAGGAGGCTTTTTTCCGGAAGCAGCACCTAGTCACGGTTTTCTTTGACCTGGAGAAAGCCTACGACACCACATGGCGCTACGGGATCCTTTCCACCCTTCACAAGTGGGGACTCCGTGGTAACTTACCGACTTTCATTGCGAATTTCATGTCCGTCCGACTCTTCCGTGTAAGGGTCGGTAGGACATTATCGCAGTACTATACCCAAGAAAATGGAGTTCCTCAGGGTTCAGTGCTGAGTGTCACCTTGTTCGCGATTGCCATTAATGGCATTGTTGCCGCCGCCGGGTCCGCGGTAGTTCCATCGCTGTATGTAGACGATTTAGCCCTGCATTACAGCTCTGGAAGTATGGCAGTCGTGGAACGGCAATTGCAGCTAGCCATCAACCGGGTCGACAGGTGGGCTCACGACCGGGGTTTTCGTTTTTCAGCAGCGAAAACCTCCGTCGTCCATTTTTGTCGGCTACGGAGGCTACATTTACACCCTGAACTACATCTCAGGGATGCTGCGTTGCCGGTGGTTGACACTTATCGCTTCCTGGGGCTCCATTTTGACAGCAAGTTAACGTGGCAGCACCATATACGGCAATTGAAAATGACATGTCTCAGGAAACTGAACATGCTCAGGTTTCTTAGTGGCACTACGTGGGGGGCTGACCGTGCGGTGCTGCTACGGTTCTACCAAGCCCTCGTCCTGTCCCGGCTAGACTATGGTTCTGCGGCATACGGTTCAGCAAGGCCGGCAACCTTGAAAATGCTGGACAGTATCCACCATAGTGGCGTTAGGCTGGCTACCGGTGCCTTCCGGACCAGCCCGATACCCAGCCTACTCGCCGAATCGGGTGTTCCACCTTTAAATTATAGACGCGAACATATGCTGTTAGCATATGCTGCCAATGTGCGTCAAATGCCGCAACACCCGACCTATCAAGCTCTCTTCGGTACCCAAAACCACCAGGGGTACGCCAACCGGCCTCGTGCCACTCGGCCGGTTGGTATTAGACTTGATAGCTCGTGTACCGAAATAGGAGTGGCTGTAGGTCCCTGTATGATCCGGACATCTAGCGAGGTGCCTCCGTGGCAAGTCCCGCGTCCGGAAATTCGGTTAGATCTGCACCGAGGTCCTAAGGTGAACACGGATGCCTCCGTTTACTGGAGGCAGTTCCACAGCATAGTTCACCAATTTCCGGACGCTGGCATTCTATACACGGATGGTTCGAAGGTGGACGAGAAGGTGGGTTGTGCTTACGTTATTGATGGTGCAAATACCAAGATCTCTTTGCCTGAGGCCTGTAGTGTGTTTACTGCGGAGCTCGTTGCCATCTATGAAGCTCTGCAGTTTGCACTACAGGATGCTCGAATCCACTTTCTCGTGTGTACCGACTCTTTGAGTTCGTTGCAGTCAATTGCTACATGTTTCCCGCAACACCCCCTAGTGCAGCGAATCCACGACCTACTAGCCGGGCTGTGCCACGCTGACACTCGAATCACCTTTCTGTGGCTTCCAAGCCACATGGGAATTGCGGGAAATGAGTTAGCAGATCAAGCTGCAAAAGAGGCGGTATCACTACCACCTCGACCAATGGAGGTACCCGCTAGAGATATTCGCTCTCAGTTACGCCTACAAGTTCTGGCTTTTTGGGAGAGTCAGTGGCTAGCTGACCCACTGCCCAGTAAACTGAGAGCGATCAAGGGAACTACTCGCGTTTGGCGGAGCTCCTTCCGGGCCCGGAGAGAGTCCGTCATTTTGTGTAGGCTAAGGATAGGTCATACAAGATCCACCCACTCGTACCTAATGAGAAGGGAAGACCCCCCACTTTGTACCTGTGGAGCCGTTTTCACCGTGGCCCACATTTTCACCGAGTGTGTGGATCTTGCTGACTTACGAAGAAACCTTGGTTTGCAGACGACACTCAAACTTATATTAGCCGATGACGCGGTGGCTGCTGATCGCGTTATCCGCTTTATAAGTGAGAGTGGGTTAGGGCCAGCAATCTAAATTTTCCAGTGAACTTTGACTCAACGACTTGTTCGTTTTTGAATGATAATGTTTTGTTTTTTCCGTAATTTTTGTTTATGTTTATAATTTTTTTTTTTTAAATTTAATTGTTTGTTTTTGTTTTATTAATTTTTGGTCTTTTTAAATTTAGATGTCCACCTCAAAATTTTAAATTCAATTCAAAATTTGTATTCTTTAATCTGTGTTAAGAGGGGCAGATGACCTCGTAGTTCCGCCCCTTAAAACAACAATAACAACAACAGCATAGTCAGCAATATCAGGTAACACGGCGAGGTCTGGACATTTCTCTCATGTCAACTCGCGATGACTCAGCAAGCTATTCTCACACCTGGCCCCCTCCTCCCCCCTCCACCCACCAGGGTCTCTCAACTTGTGGGACGTGGGTTTGCGACCACGGGACCCCAACTGAGTCCGGCATTGCTTCTACTTACTGGTGCCGGGCTCCTTTCAGTTCTCTTTCCTGTCAGCCTCCCTTGGTCAAACTCTTGTTCTCTTCCGACCCCGATGGTATCAGGGTATCCGAGGCCTAGCGACTCTTTCACTTTCCCGCCTTAATTGGCCCTTGTCTAATCATTCCTGATAGCCTCATTCTTCGAGGTGTCAGCCTTCTTTTTCTTTTCTTAATATCTCATGTCTTCTGCTCAAGACCCTCAAGGAGGCAGGGTGTGTGTAGCCCCACCACTTCTGGTGCACCCTGGATAGTGCTACATCCTCAAGGGCTCATGGCTGGTGAGATCGGGAGATGGCAACCCTGAGGGTTTCCTGAGCGAGTCCGGTTTTACCCCTTTTTTCCATTGCCTTTGGGACGGACCCTATCCTCTTTCCGGGAATGGAGTGGTCTGTCCGCAATTTCAAGCAGACAATGTTACTCGCAGGGTACCAAAGGGTAAGTATACACATTTTGGTTCTGAACGGTGAAACGGTGTAGATTTGTGCCAAAGGGCCTAAATGCAGGGAATGGGGTGATCTGTCCGCAATTTCAAGTGGACAGGGTTACCCGCAGGGTTCGAAAGGGTAAGTATACAAATTTTGGTCCGTATCGGAGAAACGATATAGATTTTTGCCAAAGGGCCTAAATGCAGGAAATGGGGTGGTCTGTCCGAAATTTTAGGTGGACGGTGATATTCACAGAGTTACAAAGGGTAGGTATACACATTTTGGTTCAGATCGGTGAAACGGTGTAGATTTTAGCCAAGGGGCCTAAATGCAGGGAATGGAGTGGTCTGTCCGCAATTTCAAGCAAACAGTGTTACTCGCAGGGTACCAAAGGGTAAGTATACAAATTTTGGTTCTGATCGGTGAAACGGTGTAGATTTGGGTCAAAGGGCCTAAATGCAGAGAATGGGGTGGTCTGTCCGAAATTTCAAGTGGACAGGGTTACCCGCAGGGTTGCAAAGGGTAAGTATACAAATTTTGGTTCGGATCGGTCAAACGGTGTAGATGTTTGCCAAAGGGCCTAAATGCAGGAAATAGGGTGGTCTGTCCGAAATTTTAAGTGGACAGTGTTATTCACAGGGTTACATAGGGTAAGTATACACATTTTGGTTGAGATCGGTGAAACGGTGTAGATTTGGGCCAAAGGGCCTAAATGCAGGGAATGGGGTGGTCTGTCGGAAATTTCAAGTGGACAGGGTTACCCGCAGGGTTCCGAAGGGTAAGTATACAAATTTTGGTTCAGATCGGTGAAACAGTGTGGATTTGTATACATAACAGACAGACAAACATTGAGCTTTATATATATAGAAGATAGAAGAATGTAAACGACGCTCTTAGGTTCCTAAGTTCGTTACGGTGGCTAAGTTTTAAACTAATAGTCGTTGACGGTGGCGTTTAGCGGCAAAAGTAGGAACTATTTGAAAAATTCTAAGTCTGCAGTCCTTACTTGAATTAAATTAAAAAACAGAAAACACACACTAATACAGTCATCACTAGGGCTCGGATTCGAGCATATTTGCATATTTTCTTTCTGTATAGTACACATTGAAAGATGCCTTTCGGTGGTATTTTCACCTCTCTGGGACCAACAGAATTGAAATTTATCGAGCATATAAATGCATAAAACCGCTGTTTTCAGTATAGAAGCATATAAATGCATATTCTTGTGGTTTTTGTCTAAATAGTTTGTTTTTCTTCGAATCCCCCCACCCCCGCCCCCCGAATTCAGGCCCTGACGATCCTTTAGGTTCGAAAGCAGAAATAATTATTGAAAAGCCTATCTGATGCGAATAATAGAACCGCAGTGAGGTTGTTCTCGTCATTGAAACTTTTATTGACTGATTTACGAAAATCATTCAAAACAGAAAAAATTATTGTTGTACAGACCAATGCAGATCTACTTCACTGACTCGCCTAATTCTGAACATTTTTAATGAACTTTTAAACTGTAACTTTTATAAGAAAACTTCTCTTATATATACTTGAAACACTTGAATGCGAGTATATTGCAGTGTATCATACATACAATTAGAAAATAAAGCTCGTATATTAAAGTATGTTATTGGTTTTTTCGTTTCACTTTCCTTTCTATAGTCTTTAACGGTGTTTTTCGAGCATATTCTGTATATTTAACCGCATATAATGGTTTTTTTTCTTTCGAGCTTATCTGTCGAGCATATGGTTTTCAGGCATATCTGGAGATATTATCGTGCATATCGATCCGAGCCCTAGTCATAACAATGAACACCGGTTATCAGACAGATTCTACACACACCCAAAGTACTAGGGGCTACATGACCACATTGTCGCAGCCCCTAAACTGAGGAACCAACCAACCTAGTTGTTGCCAGGCCTTAAAACCCTCACTGGAATCAGGGAAATCGTTATTTTAGGTTTGGGTACAAACCGACAGCCAATATCCATCAACAAACAAAATATGAAAGGCGCAAGTAAGCACGTGAAATGCTCATAATTGTCAACCTTATCAAGTGACTTTAGCGTCTCTTAAAGAAAGCTTTCTTCAGGTTAGGGTATGTAAATACAGTGAAACTTGGATAATTCGAACCTCAAGGGACATTGTCGCAGCCCCTAAACTGAGGAACCAACCAACCTAGTTGTTGCCAGGCCTTAAAACCCTCACTGGAATCAGGGAAATCGTTATTTTAGGTTTGGGTACAAACCGACAGCCAATATCCATCAACAAACAAAATATGAAAGGCGCAAGTAAGCACGTGAAATGCTCATAATTGTCAACCTTATCAAGTGACTTTAGCGTCTCTTAAAGAAAGCTTTCTTCAGGTTAGGGTATGTAAATACAGTGAAACTTGGATAATTCGAACCTCAAGGGACCAGTAAAAAAATTCGAACTATCCAAAAATTCGAATTAAGAAAGTTCTTTGAAAAGGGTAGATAAAATGTATTACGTTTACATAATGCTCTACGTTCAACAAAGCAGATTAACAGACAACGGTACTTTATAATGACTGTATCGTGAAAAACCTCAAAAGTTTCAAATGAAAAATAAAACCAAAATGTACTATTCACCTATTTAACGACAGTAGTAATCCAGCATAATTACGTCTTAGAGAAATCTATCGTTTTTCAAAATTGTTTGAGATTTGTATCTGTTTCAAACAATTAAGTCTCTCAGCTATCACAAAATAATCTAACAAATTTAAAGAACGGAAAACAGAACTACTTACGTCATTTCTACCTTCAAAAAAACGCGTAAGTTCTGTGATGTGGTTTGTTGCTTAGGCTGCACTCGGAACAGCGTTTTCGGGAACTGACCCAACTGTCCCAACTGTTTGGCTTCCGATCGGCATTTTACACTAAAACTTCGAATTATCCAAAATATAATTCGAATTAACCACGATTTTTGTTTGCATTGATTGTATATAAAATGCTAGGGACCAAGAGAAAAATTCGAATTAAAGAAGATTTCGAATTATAGAAGTTCGAATTAGCCACGTTCCACTGTACTTGTTTTCCACCTAATGTAATAGGGCACAATTTGTGTTGACCGACTGAAAAGCTCTCAATAGAACTAGGCAACACTGAAAAATGGCTTCTATCACTTCAATTGTCTATTGTGTTGGTCCTGTACAGAAACAAATGACTAGCGGTGTATTCGACAATTAGAGAAGCGTCTTGTAACGTGTTCACAGTTCTGTTCCCAGTAAAGTTAATGTTTAGACTATTTTCACTTATGAAACAAGATGTTCAGTAATGAACTTATAGCCTACTTTCTCCTAAATGCATGGGTATAGTTATAACTCTTTGTCCTTTTAAAGGAGTATAATTGAATGTTGGTCGTAGTAGCTTGTTAGAATACAGCATGCTGTTGTTGTTAAGTCTACAGTCTTTTGACTGGTTTGATGCAGCTCTCCATGACTCCCTGTACCGAGCTAATCGTGTCATCTCTACATAGCTACCACACCCTACATCCGAGGCAATCTGTTTTAACATATTCTAACCTTGGCCTACCCCTACAGTCCATGTCCTCGACTCTTCCTTCCATAACTAAGCTTGCTATTCCCGGGTGTCTTAGTATGTGTCCTACCAACCTCTCTCTTATCTTCATTAGCAGTCCCCAGAAATATCTCTCCTCTTCCACTCGTCTTAATACCTCTTCATTTGTTACCTTATCTACCCATCTGTTCTTCATCGTTCTCCTGTAACACCACCTTTTATACGCTTCAATTCTCCACTTTTCTGCTGCACCAACAGTCCAAGTTTCACTTCCATATAGTTCCACGCCAGACAAAGGCTTTCAAAAATGACAACGTGCTATACGGATATTATAAGTTGATTGATTGAATCCTCACTTGAATTATCTATATAAACACTAAAACAGCCATCACAATAACACAGGTTGTCAGACGAAATTCAACACTCACCCAATTACACGGGGCTAAATGGCCGTGATGCCCATGCATCTCAAATGAAACAACAAAAACAACAACAGCGTCCTATCCAAATCCTTCCTCGTATAAAAGTACACACACAAGTAACCCCACAGACTTCACAGTAACACAGGTTATCAGACAACTTCTACACACACCCAAGTACACGGGGCTACAAGACCACGATGCCGAAAAACCCCTAAAGGATCTTCAACAACAACAACAACAACAATTTACTCTCTCGCGGATCAAGGACGAAGAATTTTAATCGCTGTAGTCGAGTGTTGAAATATGTGGTGTTATACGTATACTGGTATATATAATATTTTCGATTACAAATACACACTGTATATGCTTAACATTATAACGTGTGAGTATTTATAAATCAATAAATACGAAAAACGAAGTAAAATACTTGAACCAGTTTGGATTTGATCTAGGAACCTCCAAACTACGAGTCAAAGACGCTACCATTACGCTAAACTCTCTCAATGCAAATATTGCATTAATAACAGCTTTAGTATAACTGCCTAGAATATTCTGTCTTGCAGTGAACGATTTCATTAGCGTTTTCTGACATTTTTGTAAACCATTTGATACTAAATATGCATAGTATATGCGAGGAAAGGAAAGGAGCAACTCAGTGCAACATAGTGAACCCTTAAATACAATAGCGATAATGTATTGAGGACATTTAATACTGTACTAAAATAAAGTGAACGTGCTAGAAACATTAACAATTTTGCAAATATTAGATATAAGAACAAGAATACAGAACATAGACAATACTGTAACTAGGTTAGGAATAGGTATATCAATAAGAACATTCAAGAACAGAGACTAACATGCCAGAAAAGTGCACCACTAGGTGCCTCACTACTCTTTAGGACTGCTCACCTAATGAGTGTAATGGAGCAAAATCCCTGCCTAGACAGGAGGCCATTGCCCTTAGGGGATTAAAGGGCTGTATTTATTATTATTATTATTATTATTATTATTATTATGTATTATTTTGTTCAGTAGATTCCTAAAAGGATATAAACTTACGAAATTACGGAAATATATGGATTTAAGAGCAAAATATAGCCACCATTTTGACAACGGAACGGCACGGACAAGCACGACACGGCACGATCAGACTGAACTATTAGTCACTACTGCGGAATAATATTCTATTTTAAAATTCTAATATCCTACCGGTCACCTCCTTGAAAACAGTTTAAACCTCCCTATGTACGATGATCGTGTATGGACGTTTGTAGCCATTAATTCTGGCGATCTGATGAATTACTTTAATCTCATTATTAAAATCTTGTTTGGATAAGGGTAATTTCATAGCTCTGTTTAAAAGGCTGATGAAAGTGGCTCTTTTATGACAGCCAGGATGGTTTGAATCGTGTCTTATTGCAGTGTGGGTTTGTGTTGGTTTTCTGAAAACTTGATAGTGTGATCTGTTGTCTTTTTTAATGATGGTTGTATCCAGAAAATTAATCTTATTATTTATGGCTGATTCCATAGTAAATTTTATGTTATTATCAATGTTATTAAGTTGGTCTAATATTTGTTCTATTGTTTGAATATTGTCATCAACTATGATGAAAACATCATCTACATACCTTCCCCAAAGCATAATGCCTGTTATTTTCCCTTCTATTATTGTTTCTTCTAAATAGTCGAGGTAAATGTTGGCGATGATACCTGATAGTGGTGAGCCCATGGCTAAACCATCTTTTTGTCTGTAAAATTTGTTGTTAAATGTGAAATGACTATTGTTTAGAATGAAACTTAAAATGCAAATGAATTCATCTATTTCTACTTTCGTTAATTTGCTATTATTTGCTAGATTTTGCTTAATAATATCTATTGTTGGTAGAATGGGGATATTAGTGTACATATCTTTGATATCAGCGCTATGAAGTGAATGTTCTTGTTTTAATCTCAGTTCTATTGTGTTTTTTTTTTTTTTGTAAAAATGTAATGTGTTTCTGAAAGATTTATTAGCTTTGAAGCAATAATGCTGTTTTAAAAATCGTTGAGCAAATTGGGCTATTCTGTAAATTGGTCTGTTTCTGAAATTGACAATTGGTCTAATAGGAATGTCCTCTTTGTGTATTTTGGGTAGGGCACGTAAGATTGGAAGACCGGGATTTGTGTGTGTTAAATTATTAATTTGGTTTTCATCTAAAATGAAAACTGTATTCTTAAGGATGTTTTTTTAATTTCCTTTGTGTGATTGCTGTGGGGTCTTTTTTATTTCTTCAAAATTGGTATTATTAAAAAATCGTAAGTTTTGTTGATGTACTCATTTTTGTCAATGAGTACTATTGTGTTCCCTTTATCTGATTTAGTAATTATTACATTATTACTCTCTATTTTCTTTTTTAAATTATTGATGTTCTGGTTGTTAACTTTATTAATTGATGTATTTTTACTAATAATTTTGCGAATTTCTTTGTTAGTTTCATGCCTTACTCCATTTTGTTTATCGATGGGTAGTTTCCTAATAGCGGTTTCAGTTTCAGCTTTTATAGTGGTTAGGACTTTCTTATCTAATTTTATTTCCCAATTGTGTTTGGGGCCTTTATTCAAGATATCTAGTTCATAATCATTAAAACTAACCTTTGTAAGATTTTTTTTAAGGTGCCTGAAATTCATGAATATCTTCATCTGAAGGGGGGGGTTATGTTTGATATTACCTCTATTATGTAAATTATTTAATTTATTTTGTAAAGTGGCTATTTTCTGTGATATTTTTGTGCTAACAATTTGATTAACGACAAGAAAATATTTATCCCAATCTTTTTTGCTAGATAAGTGAGCTGCTTGAGAGCCTCCGTGGCTCAGGCGGCAGCACGCCGGCCTCTCACCGCTGGGCCCGTGGTTCAAATCCCGGTCACTCCATGTGAGATCTGTGCTGGACAGAACGGAGACAGACAGGTTTTTCTCCGGGTACTCCGGTTTTCCCTGTCACAATTTCATTCCAGCAACACTCTCCACTATCATTTCATTTCATCTGTCATTCATTTAATCATTGCCCCAGAGGAGTGCGTCAGGCTTCGGCAGCCGGCACAGTTCATATCCTCGCCGCTAGATTGGGGGCTTCATTCATTCCATTCCTGACCCGGTCGGAGACTGGAAGCAGGCTGTGGATTTTCATTTTCATGTACGATGATCGTATTTGGTAAGGCCAGGCCTTGTTGAATCGTAAGTTATGGTTTGGCTATAATAATTGCATGATTCAGACATCCGCCATCTTGAAACTATTTGGCTGATGACCTTGTAGTTTGGGCAAAAGACGCTTCCCACATTAAGGTAGGCCAATATTGTTGAAAAATGTGGTAGAGATCGGATGATTAGGTTAGTCGTAATTTGATTTAAGCTCGGAACATTTAGGTAGCCGCCATTACGTTTCCGACAAGATGGCGGCGATATAAAACATGACACTGAGGTGCCCTTTGCTAGTGCTACCTCTGAACAAATATCGTTCAATTCGGTTTCAGCGAATTTGAATAGATAGGGGGGACAGATATACCAAAACCCACACATACACACTCATAGACACACATACATATACAAGTTTTTAGCCCTGTGTAGATCTCAAAGTCTACTTTCATTATAAGAAAAAATCGAAATTAGGCTAAAAATAGGCGTATGAGATAACCTTTTGTCCGTGTGTTTGTGTCCAATAAAATCTAAACGGCTAGAGCGATTTCAATGAAACTCGGTAAGATCATAGTACTATTCTGGCCGACGCGACCGTGTCCTTTAAATTTTACTACGTCTCACCAATCCAACATGGCGGCTGACCGAAATATTTCACCGGCCTTCTATATCTCCGAAACTATTACCGATTTCACCCTGACATTTTGTACGGTGATAAAGGACACTTGTAGAAATTCACCTTTGGGACTTTTAGAAACCTGTTGAGTACAAAACGAACATGGTGGCCAAGTGAAGTTGAAACATTTAAATAGACATTTCTCGCGATTTAACCATCCGAACGCAGTGAAACACGGTACAGCAAATGTTTATACACATTGCAATGCACTGACATCTAATTTAATTCATTTTATTACATAACCACAAGATGGCGGCTCTGCTAAATTTCAAAATCAAGTTATTATTTTTTGTGTCCTAATCATGCGATGGTTGGCCTCTCACCAAGGTGGACCGGGTTCGATTCCCGGTCAATACATGTGAGATTTTTAAAGTGAAATGCCATGTCCTGCGGTTCGGATTCCACGTAAAAAGGAGGTCCCGTGGCTCATGATCACATGATTAACGGTCACGTAAAACTACAAGCTTCCTTCCTTTGCTTTAATCATGCGATTGAAGTTTGAATAATATACCTACAGAATAATCTTCATGCAGGATAATAGTATTTAAACCTAAGGCCTATATATATATAACTCCAACATGGCGTCGATCCGAAATATTTAGACGGTTCTCAATATCTACAAATCTTTTACAGCGATAAAACTGAAATGTTGAATGTTGATAGAGGCAAGTAACATAAGTAGGATATATAAGCATAGGCTATTTAGTTGTTCACAGAACTACTTGTTATTATTGAAATGAGGTATAAAGGCATTTGTGTGTGTAGTTAGTTGAGGGATTATTTTATCATTTCAAATGATCTTGCCGACTTCATCGTTATGCTTTGGTCTACCGTTATGCGTTACGGTTACGGAGAGGAAATGTACTAAGGTTGCACTTGAGCGTATGACGTCATCATGTTGTTCAGTGCATATGCACCGAGTCTGAGTTTACTCCTGGGCTATGGCGTTATGCGATACGGAGACGGAGAGCGTATGACGTCATCATGTTGTTCAGTTCATATGCACCGAGTCTGAGTTTACTCCTGGGCTATGGCGTTATGCGATACGGAGACGGAGAGCGCGTGACGTCATGCAGCAGAGTGCACCTCCCGCTCTCCGTTCCCAGCGCGGGAAGCTTAAGTTAATGGGTAATGGAGTCTGTTGAAAGAGTCCTGGGGCTTCAAGCGAAGCGAGAAGCCCTCCTGCCTTTCTAACATTTGTAGCATGCGTCATTTGAAATTATATAAAGTCTAGTCTTTCAGACTGACTGTATGTCTTCCATTTAATGTTGTTATTCATATTAAATCAGATTTTTTTCTGATGAATGCAATCAACATCCCATATTACCATGCTAAGAATGAAATTGATGCTCTGGTAACTTCTTCGAGTTTCATTGCACCTCAGTTAACCAACTGCCTTGTAATATGATATTGTTCCCAAATATACATATAAGCAATGCAAGACAAAAAACTAGCCTTACTGATTAGTGAGAAGTTTGCAGGGGGAGGGAGGGGTATGAAATTAGGAGGTTATGGTACCTAGGGG
This sequence comes from Meconema thalassinum, assembly GCA_946902985.2. NCBI lineage: Eukaryota > Metazoa > Arthropoda > Insecta > Orthoptera > Tettigoniidae > Meconema > Meconema thalassinum. The sequence goes on along the minus strand of OX336388.2, from coordinate 567,960,376 downwards.
CGGCTGCACCTTATGCGCTGAAGTGCTGCAGCACATTGTATTATTCGAAAATTAATTACTTTAAAAATATTGTCTACAATCAAATACAGCGCATTAAAAAGATGTCAGTAAAAGAATTGGAAACTTATCAACTCCCCTCACAACGAGGTATCTAGTCATGCGCTCCATTTCACGTCCGGCACTGGGCTGTGTAGATCGCAGCTCACCGCGAATTTCTACGTTTAATGCCAGTAGAACATGAACTCTGCCTTTTGCGCACGCGTGTTCACCTTTTCCGTTGTGCTGTTGGGACAACAGCCAAGACATCACAGCAATTCTTCGTTCGAGCACACAGCGGCAGCACTGATCACATGAAATGAGAACGTAGCAGATGACTCCTTCTAGACTCTGCGGCAGCATTTTAGAGGGAATCGCTCAAAGCAAACGGGAGAAAAAATAGAGGAAACCATCAGCTGTTTACGCCAGAAGATCTTTTAATACTCCCAACTTACCTATCCTATAGCCACATTTGGTAAATCGATGAGCTATAGTTTGTTCAGTATGGAAAACTCAGTGGAGAGCTCTTTAGTGTTACTGAGTGAGTGTTCTTATAAATTGTTTCTAAATATTTTTATTCTTTGGAGGGGGCCTGGGTGACAGCACACAAATGATTACTTCACTAGCCGCCACTGATGGTACCTCTATGTAACGAATACCAGCAGTAGTTCATATTTTATTATTAAACAAATTTGGGACATTACGAAGAACGATCCTCCTGTTCATGACCAACCCACCTAATTCCCTCCTACTTAATTTTCACTACAATATCTGGTTAACCAAACAATCCCTTTAAATACACATTTGTCCTAATTTTCCATCCATCACGATCTCTTACTTCTCCAAACATCTTTCTCAAGATCTACCTTTTCCATCGTAACAGTAAATGTCCTCCACTTGTTGTCACCAGCCAGTATTCTGAGTTACTTGTGATAACCGTTCCGAAATGGGAATTACCGTTCTCACCTGCAAGGTCGGTCGGCACTGGGGTGGTGTTTGCCGTGTTTAGCTCCATAGTTCGTGCATAGTAAACCTATTTGTATCGGATGTTGAGTTCGAAGCCCTCATCCCCCTATCGAATCAGTGAGCTAGGCTAATCAATCCCCATGAAACGCTGAAACTTGGTAATCGGATCAATTGTCAATGTTAATTCATAACCGGACGCTGGTATATTAATCAGTAATCTGCTTATTTTAACTGGAAAATCTGCTCGAAATGAAAGCTCCAGTCCTTCAATACACAACTCGGTAGAGACGGATAACCAGGCACATGCTTTGGGGCACCATCCTACAGCTTTAAAAAAGTATAAATACACAGAAGCATTGCATTTTAAACATTTCATTATAATAACGGCAGTACGTCTTGGTCTTCTGTGGTTTCCCATCTTCCTTCCAGGCAAATGCCGGGGTTGGTCCCTAGGCCACAGCCGCTACCTTCCAATTCTTCGTCCATACATGCACACTTTCCTTCCCAGACAACACTCCACACGCGGCGGTACATGTAGCTCTCCCAATGGGTGTCCGCATAGAAGCAGCTACAAACTCTGGCGAGCCGAACATGACTTCGGACACTCTCGGCAATAAAGCCATACGCTAAAAAAAATAAAAAAAAATAAAAAAAAACGTCTTGTGGTAGGCCTACTCGACGTCACCATAGTTTCCGATCGCTAGCAAATAATCTAGCAGTTTTTCGTGGCTCTTATAGTCTGAATCATTTGGCTATTTATTCCTTCAACATTCCTGCCAACTTTGATATTCACCATTCATATTACCCTTTTCAGGCTTATGGCGTGTAAAAATATAGACTACACGTTTGGAAAGAGACCGTGCCTGCGAAAGTCATAACAGAAACACAGGTTATCAGACACAATGAGCACACACCCCAGTACACGGGGATGATGAACAAGTTGTCCCAAGCCCAAAAAAAAAGACTTATCAACAATTGTATTATAGGTTATATCATGCGTTGTGAATATTGGACACCCTGAATGACGTCACACAAGCTAGAGGACCATCAGCCTCTGCTGCCAACCATCATATTACAGTATACACGTAACAGTGTTATAGTCTTATTTACCAATAATGAACGGTGACAGGTGTCAAAGCTAGCATGTGGGGAAATGCTGCGTTGCCACTGAGGCAGATCATGACTCTTTCATAACATTCCAAGAGGCTTGCAGGAACACACAAATACACTTGTAAAGACACAAGTACTGGGGAAGTTAGCCCCCCCTGCCTGGCGGTCTAATGACCGTGACGATTGAAGGCACAGTAGAACACTGAGTCAAACCATGTGCTCACTGCTGTGTCTGCATACATTGCAACACTGCTCGCTGTTGCCATGGAGACCGTTACTCCTCTCGTCTCCTGTCCTCACCTCACCCTTCAAGCGGATGACAGCTTTCACCGTTCATCTTTCGTAAATCAGAGTATAATGCCTCCAACAGGGCCGTAGAGAGCGATCACGGGCACTAGGACAAGCTTTTTCGGGCCCCTCCAGTTTAATTCAACCAGTAATAATTTCGGAATTATGGTATTAACCTTGCAAATGTTTTAACACCACACACACTAAAAAAAACTTGCTCAATTGAATATGTATTTACTTTGTTTTTAGTTATTCAGCGCCTATTTTCCTCTCTCTTTCTTTCTCCCTCTCTCGTTGGTTGTTCTTTAAGTTCAAGATTGTGATCACTGTGCATTAAAAATTCCATTTTCCTTGTATCTGGACGTCTTCACACCCCACAAGAATAAGCCATACTCCTTTCCAAAAAGTATGAAGTAACTTAGAGAGTCATTCTTCTGAGAATCAGTTAGAAAAGTTACGCTCCACAAAGAGCTCTTTAACTTATAAGCACGTTATAAATTAAATGGACAACTCTGGCAACATTGCCATTTCCCCGAAAGAAAAATGAAAAACACAATGGTAATTTATAAAATCAATTATATGTTCTCTTTTTAATGTTTTGGATACTATTCATTGACGGTATTTACATCTAACAGACTGGTATCAGAAAATGTCATATTGTATATAAAGTTGATCTTTTACCACCTCGGGCCCTGGGGCCCCTTGCCCCTCCCTCTCGTCGGGCCTGGTCAGCAAGTCGTCTGCAAGCATGGTGATATAGAAACATTTTTGGCAACAGTGAATACAACCCTGATTCAACCTAACAGCAAGAAATGATACTACAAGTCACCCTGAGTGTAGTAATGGGTCAAGCCCTGCGCGGGTGCGGATCTAGTTTGCATGACTGTGCGGTTAGCGGATAAGCTGCAGACAATGCTTGGAGAAAAGTAGTGGAAAGTTTTTTTTAGAATACAATCCGAACTTGTTTAATATCATTACTAGGGCCCGCATGCTTATTTTTCCGTTATGTCCATTTCATGACGAATGTAAGATGATGATTTAAGGTAATCTCATTGAAATTATGTCATTCAGCATAATGAACACTCTGAACAGGAAAGGGTTGCAATTCTGGCAGAGTAAAATTCATTTTAAACATAGCACATGACATACTAAATCCTAGGGGAACAACATTTTACTCAAATGTCTAAATATGTTGCTTTAGTAATTTATGCTTTATCTAATTAAACACATTATTGTACTGTCAGTAGATTGGGATAACAAACGTGCGAATGCGGATAAAAGTCGTTTGGATGCGCGGCGAATGCGGATAACAGTCGTTTGGATGCGGGGCGGGTGCGGATAACAGTCGTTTGGATGCGGGGCGGGTGCGGATAACTGTCGTTTGGATGCGGGGTGGGTGCGGATAACAGTCGTTTGGATGCGGGGCGGGTGCGGATACCAATCGTTTGGATGCGGGGCGGGTGCGGATACCAGTCGTTTGGATGCGGGGCGGGTGCGGATAACAGTCGTTTGGATGCGGGGCGGGTGCAGATAACAGTCGTTTGGATGCGGGGCGGGTGCGGATAACAGTCGTTTGGATGCGGGGCGGGTGCGCATAACTGTCGTTTGGATGCGGGGCGGGGGCGGATAACAGTAGTTTGGATGCGGGGCGGGTGCAGATAACAGTCGTTTGGATGCGGGGCGGGTGCGGATAACAGTCGTTTGGATGCGGGGCGGGTGCGGATAACTGTCGTTTGGATGCGGGGCGGGTGCGGATAACTGTCGTTTGGATGCGGGGCGGGTGCGGATAACAGTCGTTTGGATGCGGGGCGGGTGCGGATAACAGTCGTTTGGATGCGGGGCGGGGGCGGATAACAGTCGTTTGGATGCGGGGCGGGGGCGGATAACAGTAGTTTGGATGCGGGGCGGTGCGGATAACAGTCGTTTGGATGCGGGGCAAATGCGGATAACAGTCGTTTGGATGCGGCGCGGGTGCGGATAACAGTCGTTTGGATGCGGGGCGGGTGCGGATAACTGTCGTTTGGATGCGGGCTGGGTGCGGATAACAGTCGTTTGGATGCGGGGTGGGTGCGGATAACTGTCGTTTGGATGCGGGGCGGGTGCGGATAACTGTCGTTTGGATGCGGGGCGGGTGCGGATAACTGTCGTTTGGATGCGGGGCGGGGGCGGATAACTGTCGTTTGGATGCGGGGCGGGTGCGGATAACTGTCGTTTGGATGCGGGGCGGGTGCGGATAACTGTCGTTTGGATGCGGGGCGGGTGCGGATAACAGTCGTTTGGATGCGGGGCGGGTGCGGATAACTGTCGTTTGGGTGCTGGGCGGGTGCGGATAACTGTCGATTGGATGCGGGGCGGGTGCAGATAACTGTCGTTTGGATGCGGGGCGGGTGCGGATAACAGTCGTTTGGATGCGGGGCGGGTGCGGATAACTGTCGTTTGGATGCGGGGTGGGTGCGGATAACAGTCGTTTGGATGCGGGGCGGGTGCGGATAACTGTCGTTTGGATGCGGGGCGGGTGCGGATAACAGTCGTTTGGATGCGGGGCGGGTGAAGATAACAGTCGTTTGGATGCGGGGCGGGTGCGGATAACAGTCGTTTGGATGCGGGGCGAATGCGGATAACAGTCGTTTGGATGCGGGGCGAATGCGGATAACAGTCGTTTGGATGCGGGGCGAATGCGGATAACAGTCGTTTGGATGCGGGGCGAATGCGGATAACAGTCGTTTGGATGCAGGGCGGGTGCGGATAACAGTCGTTTGGATGCGGGGAAGGTGCGGATAACATTCGTTTGGATGCGGGGCGGATGCGGATAACAGCCGTTTGGATGAGGGGCGGGTGCGGATAAATGTCGTTTGGATGAGGGGCGGGTGAGGATAACAGTCGAATGTATGTGGGGCGAATGCGGATAACAGTCGTTTGGATGCGGGGCGGGGGCGGATAACAGTCGTTTGGATGCGGGGCGGGTGCGGATAACAGTCGTTTGGATGCGGGGCGAATGCGGATAACAGTCGTTTGGATGCGGGGCGAATGCGGATAACAGTCGTTTGGATGCGGGGCGGATGCGGATAACTGTCGTTTGAATGCAGGGCGAATGCGGATAACAGTCGTTTGGATGCGGGGCGAATGCGGATAACAGTCGTTTGGATGCGGGGTGGGTGCGGATAACAGTCGTTTGGATGCGGGGCGAATGCGGATAACAGTCGTTTGGATGCGGGGCGAATGCGGATAACAGTCGTTTGGATGCGGGGCGGGTGTGGATAACATTCGTTTGGATGCGGGGCGAATGCGGATAACAGTCGTTTAGATGCGGGGCGGGTGCGGATAACAGTCGTTTGGATGCGGGGCGAATGCGGATAACAGTCGTTTGGATGCGGGGCGAATGCGGATAAGTCGTTTGTATGCGGGGCGGGTGCGGATAACAGTCGTTTGGATGCGGGGCGGGTGCGGATAACAGTCGTTTGGATGCGGGGCGAATGCGGATAACAGTCGTTTGGATGCGGGGCGATTGCGGATAACAGTCTGGATGCGGGGCGAATGCGGATAACAGTCGTTTGGATGCGGGGCGGGGGCGGATAACAGTCGTTTGGATGCGGGGCGGGTGCGGATAACAGTCGCTTGGATGCGGGGCGAATGTGGATAACAGTCGTTTGGATGCGGGGCGGGTGCGGATAACAGTCGTTTGGTTGCGGGGTGAATGCGGATAACAGTCGTTTGGTTGCGGGGCGAATGCGGATAACAGTCGTTTGGATACAGGGCGAATGCGGATAACAGTCGTTTGGATGCGGGGCGGGTGCGGATAACAGTCGTTTGGCTGCGGGGCGAATGCGGATAACAGTCGTTTGGATGCGGGGCGAATGCGGATAACAGTCGTTTGGATGCGGGGCGGGTGCGGATAACAATCGTTTGGATGCGGGGCGAATGCGGATAACAATCGTTTGGATGTGGGGCGGGTGCGGATAACAGTCGTTTGGATGCGGGGCGGGTGCGGATAACAGTCGTTTGGATGCGGGGCGAATGCGGATAACAATCGTTTGGATGCGGGGCGGGGGCGGATAACAGTCGTTTGGATGCGGGGCGAATGCGGATAACAGTCGTTTGGATGCGGGGCGGGTGCGGATAACAATCGTTTGGATGCGGGGCGAATGCGGATAACAATCGTTTGGATGCGGGGCGGGGGCGGATAACAGTCGTTTGGATGCGGGGCGGGTGCGGATAACAGTCGTTTGGATGCGGGGCGGGTGCGGATAACAGTCGTTTGGTTGCGGGGCGAATGCGGATAACAGTCGTTTGGATGCGGGGCGAATGCGGATAACAGTCGTTTGGATGCGGGGCGGGTGCGGATAACAGTCGTTTGGATGCGGGGCGAATGCGGATAGCAGTCGTTTGGATGCGGGGCGGGTGCGGATAACAGTCGTTTGGATGCGGGGCGGGTGCGGATAACAGTCGTTTGGATGCGGGGCGGGTGCGGATAACAGTCGTTTGGATGCGCGGCGAATGCGGATAACAGTCGTTTGGATGCGGGGCGGGTGCGGATAACTGTCGTTTGGATGCGGGTCGAATGCGGATAACAGTCGTTTGGATGCGGGGCGAATGCGGATAACAGTCGTTTGGATGCGAGGCGGGTGCGGATAACAGTCGTTTGGATGCGGGGCGAATGCGGATAACAGTCGTACGGATGCGGGGCGAATGCGGATAACAGTCGTTTGGATGCGGGGCGAATGCGGATAACAGTCGTTTGGATGCGGGGCGGGTGCGGATAACATTCGTTTGGATGCAGGGCGAATGCGGATAACAGTCGTTTGGATGCGGGGCGGGTGCGGATAACAGTAGTTTGGATGCGGGGCGAATGCGGATAACAGTCGTTTGGATGCGGGGCGGGTGCGGATAACAGTCGTTTGGATGCGGGGCGGGTGCGGATAACAGTCGTTTGGATGCGGGGCGAATGCGGATAACAGTCGTTTGGATGTGGGGCGGGTGTAGATAACATTCGTTTGGATGCGGGGTGAATGCGGATAACAGTCGTTTAGATGCGGGGCGGGTGCGGATAACAGTCGTTTGGATGCGGGGCGAATGCGGATAACAGTCGTTTGGATGCGGGGCGGGTGCGGATAACAGTCGTTTGGATGCGGGGCGGGTGCGGATAACAGTCGTTTGGATGCGGGGCGAATGCGGATAACAGTCGTTTGGATGCGGGGCGGGTGCAGATAACAGTCGTTTGGATGCGGGGCGAATGCGGATAACAGTCGTTTGGATGTGGGGCGGGTGTAGATAACATTCGTTTGGATGCGGGGTGAATGCGGATAACAGTCGTTTAGATGCGGGGCGGGTGCGGATAACAGTCGTTTGGATGCGGGGCGAATGCGGATAACAGTCGTTTGGATGCGGGGCGGGTGCGGATAACAGTCGTTTGGATGCGGGGCGGGTGCGGATAACAGTCGTTTGGATGCGGGGCGAATGCGGATAACAGTCGTTTGGATGCGGGGCGGGTGCAGATAACAGTCGTTTGGATGCGGGGCGGGTGCAGATAACAGTCGTTTGGATGCGGGGCGAATGCGGATAACAGTCGTTTGGATGCGGGGCGAATGCGGATAAGAGTCGTTTGGATGCGGTGCGGGTGCGAATAACGTTTGTTTTTATTTTTATCCGCGCAGGCCTCTAGTAATGGGGTACGAATGCCTACTGTTAGTAATAACATTTAAGGTGAGGTGGACTATACCCTTGCCATCATAAGCCACATGGCCTCCTTTTTACGAGGAATTTGAACCACTGGACGTAATTTTAACAACAAACAAGATGTTCAGTAAAGAACATATAGCCTACTTTCTCCTAAATGTATGAGTATAGTTATAACTCGTTGTTATTATCAAAGAGTATAATAGAACTATTCTTTGTTGAAGACCTTAGAAACGATTTACCTCTACCAAACGCCACAACCTAGATAAAAACTGCTACCATCATTGAAGAAAGAAAGATAAGAAGTATCTAAAGAATGTTATGGATCTGGAGACATAATCGACCGGACTGGCGGCGTGGCTCAGCGGTAACGTTCTCGCTTGCTGGACCGTATGTTTCAGGTTCGTATCCTGGCGCAGTCAGCTGGCATTTGAGGGTGCACAAATGCGAGGGAGCCGTGTTAGTAGATTTACTGGCACGTTAAAGATCCCCTTCGGGACAAAATTCTGGCACCCCGGCGTCTCTAAAAGCAACAGTAGTTAAAAGGGACGTAAAACCAATAACATTATTATTAGTATTATTATTATTATTGTTATTATTATTATTATTATTATTATTACATAATCGGCCTGACGCGGGCAACATCCAAATTTGAGTTGAGGCATGTCTTTACACGTCTGGCTGCGTATGACTTTCACAACCCTAATTGAATTAACAAATCTTTCCATGACCCTACAGAGACGTGTGTATACCAACTATGTGGATATTTTCGATTGCTATTTGGCTGAAATAGAAGTATTAATTAATATCCTGAACTAGCACCAACGGTAGAGTTCAGATACTATGTGAAATCGTTTTGTTCTTTACTTCAATTAACATTTTCAAATAACGCACAATAGGCTGTTACAAACCCTTTAAAATAGAAAGTAAAAATGTATCGTAGTATCATCTTGTCATTCTTCAAATTCGATGCGCATAGAATGCAAATGGTATAGTAATCAATGGAGCCCCACGTAGACTAGTCGTGATATCTAGTGGTGAAATATCTAACAATATAATCCTAACAGAGCGAGTGCATTCTAGCGGCCAGAAGAAGAAACTTTTCAATAAAATCTGGTCGGCGTGCAGTTACATTTTTGGCAGCTAGATGTCTCGAGTAAATCTGCTGGCGAATTATGTTTTAATTAAATATATATTTTACACCATAATATGCACAATATAACGCTTAATTTTAAAACATCTGAGTCATTACAAAACAATAAACATATAACATTTCAAGCAAAAAAACTAGCTCTGATCGGGTTTGAACCATAGGCATTTGAGTGATAGGCTAACGCTCTACCACTGAGCTAATTGTGTCAACGAATATCGTTCTATATAAAATGACTTACATAGAACTTGTTAGCAAATAGTGATTTATACTAAACGATTTCATCACTGGAGTATATTATTTATAAATAAAGCATTTCATACAAAGTCTATTTATTTTATATCAGTACGCTATATTGCATGCAATACTCAAATTAGTGAAATATAAGTCAGGCACAAGATATCCGCTGCCATCTTGTCTTATTACTAAATCAGCTCAGCTTTTTAAAATCACGTCTGCACTATAGTATTACAAAATAAACTTTTAATTTCGAACGTGCCTCTTCCTTTAGAACAGTTAAAACGATTCTCGGCTCGATAATCGGAACTGGTGGGTCCCATGATATGGATTATAAAGTTTGCATAATTCGCACGGCCGCCATCCTGAAATGGTATGGCGGACGACCTTGTAGTTTGGTCACAAGACGCATCCTATACGAAGGTATGTTGTTACCAAATTTGGTAGAGATCGGATGATTTGGTTAGTCGTTATTTGATTTTACGTTTTGAACGTTTGAGTGGCCGCCATTCAGTTTTAGTAAAGATGGCGGCGATATAAAACATGACACTGAGGTGTCCTTTGCTAGTGCTACCTTTGTACCAAATTTCGTTCAATTCGCATTCACCGTGTTCGAATTGATAGGGGGGGACAGACATTCAGAGTACACACACTCACACACACACACACACACACAGACACACAGACACACACACACACACAGACTCACCCACACACATACACACACACAGACAGACACACACTTTTTTCGCCCTGTGTTGATCTCATAAGTCTACTTTCATTTTTTGCAAAAATCGAAAGTAGGCTAAAAATCGCACATGGATTAACAGAAATTGAAATTATTGTGGTGTGAGTCAAGCGGCAAGACCTCTACTTTCGACAAGGAAAAAATGGCTCCAAAGACCATCGAAGGCCTTGGCCTGCCAAGTCACCGATATTTAGCCCTATGGCAGTGGCGACTCGTCCAAATGCGGCTGGGTGTTCACCACCTGAATGACACAGCGAGTAGCGTCGGTGTTGAATATAGAGTGTAGGGTGGAGTTTCCTGGTGCTATGCCTACCAGTAGCGCCTGCCTCACACCCGGAGGCCCCGAGTTCGATTCCCGGCTCCATCAGGGATTTTAGAAACTGACGTGAGGGCTGAAACGGGGTGCTTCGTGAGGACAATTGAGTAGCTGTCTGACAGTGAGGCAGCGCCCCATGAAAACCCCGATTAACGGCCGAGGGGACCCGACGCGCTGACCACGCGTCACCCCCCAAAATATGCAGGCCCGTGGATTAGCACAATAACAACTGCCTCGCTGAACCCCCAGCCCCATTTGCACGGACCGGCGCTGCTTATAACTGGATGCAGAATTTCTGTTTGGTTGCTGCAATACCTGAGGGAGATATCGAGTATTGGTGAAATGTTTTATGTGGCCACCATATTGTACTTGTGACAGTAATGGAAATTTGAATGAAACAGTTGAGGTGTCCGTAGTTGGAACTAAGGCTGTGTCCCAAAGCTCAAGTTGTCTGCTAGCAACTACGCACTACGGAGCTTTGGGAAATGTGTGCTTGAGCACAGCCTCCTTCATAGACTTGCGTTCTAAAACGCACTGGGCTTACATGCTGGTACCAAACCAACGCTCAATATGGCGGTGATTTGCTACTCCTTGTAAGCTCTTTGCGCTTTCATGACGAATGCGGAATGTTCATAAATATCAGCTGTTTTAAAATAACAATACCTTTCTTTGGATTGCTTTGGATACCATAATGGATGCGCCTGGAAGATCACTTTTTAGCCCAGTCTTAATTATGGTTTGTGTTTGGCTGACTGAGCGAATTCAGTTCAGGAGGAAGAGAAGAAAGGCAATCATGTTATAAAACAAGTAGTTCCGTGAAGAACTATACAGCCTATTTTCATATATCCTACTTATGTTAACTGCCACTATCAACGTACAAAATTTCAGTTTGATTGCTGTAATATATTCGTAGATATTGAGAACCGACTAAATATTGCGGATGGTCACCATGTTGGATTTTATATATGTAGGTCCTAGAGTTATGTACTGTCACATGAAGATTAGTGTGAACCTGTAGCATTCAAACATCAATCGCATGATTAGGACACAAGAAATAACAAGGAGATTTCAAAATTTCGCACAGCTGCCATCTTGTGTTTATGGAAACAATTGAAATAAACTAGATGCCAGTGGATTAACATTCATATAAGGATATACTGTACCAAGTTTCACTGCACTCGGATGGTTAAATTGCGAAAAACGTCTATGTGAATATTTATAATTCGCGTCGCTACCATGTTCGATTTGTGATCACCAGGTTATTTAAAATCCTATAGGTGAACTTAAGTTTATAGCACCTATGAACATAAAAAAATCAGTTTGATTGCTTTAATAGATTCGTAGATATTCAGAGCCGTCTAAATACATCGGATGGCCGCCATGTTGGATTGTTAAATGTATAGGCCATAGAGTCATGTACCATTAAAGGAAAATTATTGCATAGGTTCATTTTTCAAACTTTCAGTTCGATCGCATGATTACGACACAAGAAATAAAAACTTAATTTTAAAATTCGCACAGCCGCCATCTTGAGGTTATGTAAACAATTGAACTAAATTAGATACCAATGCATTACAATGTGTATAAACATTTCCTGTACCAGATTTCATTGCGCTTGGAACATTAAATCGCGAGAAAGGTCTATTTAAAATTTTCAAATTCGCTTGGCCGCCATGTTCGTTTTGAAGTTAACCCGTTTTTGAAAGTCTTATAGATGAACATCCAAAAGTGCCCTTTATCTCCGTACAAAATTTCAGGGTGATACCGCTAATAATTTCAGAGATATAGAATGACGGTGAAATATTTCGCACATCAGCCATTTTGTGGTTATGTAAACAATTGAACGAAGTTAGATGTCAGTGCATTACAATGGGTACAAACATATACTGTACCACGTTTTATTGCGTTTGGTTGCTTAAATCGCGAGAAAAGTCTATTTAAAAGTCGCAAATTCGCGTGGCCGCCATATTGGTTTTGTAGTTACCAGTTTTATAAGCGTCACATAGATGAACTTCTAGTAGTTTCCTTTATCCCCATAAAAAATTCCAGGGTGTTATCGAGAACAGTTTCGGAGATATTGAATGCTGGTGAAATATTTCGCCCAGCCGCCATGTTGGATTGGTGAGATGTAACAAAATTTGAAGGACACGGTCGGGCCAGCCGTTTAGAATTTATTAGGGGGAACACACACACACCACACATACACACCCACACACACACACACACACACACACACACGCACGGACAAAAGGTGATCTCATAAGCCTATTTTTTCAAAATTGAAAATAGGCTAAAAATTACGAGCCTTACAGTAGTCGCATATGATGTGTAACATCTGATATAGAAGAAACCTCACGTGAAATTGTTGATACACCGGTATTTTATACTATTATTGGCACAAATATTAATCTATTGTAAAAGGAAGTGTTTTACAGATATTGTAGTTTATAATACGGAACTCATTTTATTAGATGATTTGTAGCTTCCACCAGCACTAGCTAAAATAAAGTATACGATATGGATCAACTAGATTAATAGACGCGACACCGCTCATAACCTTAAATTCCTTATAAAGAGGTCCTCTTGATTCACAGACCAACACGTAATTTCATATGGATTCTGTTAAAATGAGTCATATTGATATGATAAATATCGTTTAAAATGATAATCTGGTAGCAAAACAAGTAGTTCCGTGAAGAAATATACAGCCTATTTTCATATATCCTGCTCATGTTAATTGTCTCTATCAACATACAAAATTTCAGTTTAATTGCTGTAACAGATTCGTAGATATTGAGAACCGTCTAAATATTTCATATGGTCGCCAGGATGGATTTTTATTTTTGTACTATTACATTAAGATTATTGTGTACGTGTGGTATTCAAACTTCAATCGCATGATTAGAACACAAGAAGTAAAAAAGAGATTTTAAAAGTACGCACACCAGCCATCTTGTGATTATGCAAACAATTGAAATAAATTACATGCCAGTGGATCATCAATTGTATAAGCATTTAACGTGCAACGTTTCACGGCACTCGGATAGTTAATTCGCGAGAAACGTCCATTTAAATATTTATAATTCGCGTCGCCGCCATGTTGGATTTGTGCTCACCATGTTACTGAAAGTCCTATAGGTGAACATATGTTCATAGTCTCTATGAACATAAAAAATTCAGTTTGGTTGCTGCAAAAGATTCATAGATATTGAGAACCGTCTAAATATTTCGGAAGCTCGCCATTAAGGACTGTTATATGTATAGGCCATAGAGTTATGAACCATTCAAGGACAATTATTGCCTAGCTTCATTATTCAAACTTTCACTTCGATCGCATGATTACGACACAAGAATAAAAACTTAATTTTAAAATTTCGCACAGCCGCCATCTTGAGGTTATGTAAACAATTGAATTAATTTAGATGGCAGTGCATTACAATCTGCAAAATCATTTACTGTACCACATTTCACTGCGCTCAGAGAGTTAAATCACGAGAAAAGTCTATTAAAATATTTCAAATTCGCTTGGTCGCCATGTTCGTTTTGTACATCACAGGTTTATGAAATATACATAGGTAAACTTGTATCAGTACCCTTTATCACGGTACAAAATTGCATGATGATATCTGTAATAGTTTCGGAGATATAGAATGTCAGTGAAGTATTTCGCACAGCCGCCATTTTGAGGTTATGTAAACAATTGAACTAAATTAGACTCCAGTGCATTACAATGTGTACAAACATTTGCTGTACCAATTTTCATTACGTTTGGATAGTTAAATCGCGAGAAATGTCTATTTACAAGTCTCAATTTCGCTTGACCGTCATGTTGGTTTTGTAGTCACCAGGTTTTTAAAAGTCTCATAGGTGAACTTCTAGTAGTGCCCTTTATCACCGTACACAATTTCAGGGCGATATCGGTAATAGTTTCGGAGATATTGAATGCTAGTGAAATATTTCGCACAGCCGCCATGTTGGATTGGTGAGACGTAACAAAATTTGAAGGGCATGGTCGAGGTCGCCGGGAATAGTGCTTTGAACTTACCGAGTTTCATTGAAATCGCTCCAGCCGTTTAGATTTTATTAGGGGGACACACACACACACACACACCTCTCACACACACACACACTCACGCACACACACACGGACAAAAGGTGATCTCATAAGCCTTTTTTTTTTTTTTCAAAATTGAAAATAGGCTAAAAATATCTACCCCGCCCAGGATTCGAACCCAAGATCACTAGATTCACAGTCATAAGCACTAACCCCACGGCTATTTCGACTACGCAAATTTTGTGCACAAGATGGTGACTTATTTCCATGTTCCAATAATACTGCATTACGGAATTAGGTTTCATTTATATTTTGCTTGTTTCGATAATGTTCCTGCGTGAAATTGAGTTTAAAATGCCTTATGAATAGGCCCTCTTGCGAGTAAAGAGAATGTAATCGGTAATAGTTCATGAAGGCTTGCTCAATTCTCGTATAACCACAACGATTATATTATATTGATGACTGCATTACTGTTATATGGGCTAATATTTGAATAGCCATTGTGCAGAAACATAATACCGACAATGCCGACTACTTACAATGTTTGATATTAAGGCATTTTACCATTTAAATACTGATACGAACACTTAGAACATGTACCATGTCATTTGTTTCAATCACTTGACACCAGAGTTCGCATGAGCGTTTTCCGTTCAGTAGGCCTATGTCATATACATTCCACATGGCCGAGAGTACGTCATGGTATCAATTTTCGACACCGCGCGGTCATTGTTTCTCGTACCACTGCCAACTGGGTCTTACCACTGCCCGCTGGATCGATCGATCGAGCGGGCAGTGCATACTTCCGTTTTCCACCACTGCCAGCTAGTACACTTCCGTTCGATCGATCGAGCGGGCAGTGCATACTTCCGTTTTCCACCACTGCCAGCTAGTACACTTCCGTTGTATTGATCAAGCGGGCAGTGCATACTTCCATTTTCCACCACTGCCAGCTAGTACACTTCTGTTCGATCCATCGAGCGGGCAGTGCATACTTCCGTTCGATCCACCACTGCCAGCTCGATCATTCCGATCCACTTCCGTCCCCAACTTTCAAAATCACTCCCACAAAACTATCCAGCAACCGAGCGGAAAGATGTTACACATCAAAACAGTTGAATTCCGCACCATTTCTGTTTTCCACGGGAAGAGAGTTTTCAGAAATACTATCCATATTATTAATACATTAAACAGAACAGAACAACAGAGCACGTGGGTTGAAGCAAGGTTGAAACCCGGTTGAGAAATTAACAAAGAGTATATGACAAATCCCAAGCAAGGAAGATTACTAATTAAGTCAAAGATCGAAGACAACCCACAATTTCTATAACTTCCTTGTGCAAGTCGACAATCTAGCAAGCACTTTCGTTCACTAGCTACTACACACTTGATAGTTATGTGCTAAACACCTTTGGATCATGACTTATGACGTCACATCCGGAATATTAGTCGACTATCTAGTTCACTACGGCTAAAAATGTAGCACTAAATGTCATTAACATCGGTCTAGTCGATTAAAGGGTATTTTGAGGGAATAGACACACACATACAGTACACAGAGACAGAAAGTTGATCTCATACGCTTATACTCGTACTTCATGTTGATAAAATAGGTTGACTCACCGTTCGAACTGCTGGAGCCTGAAGACAATGCCTGCACGGTGCATCGAGTTCAAATGGCACTAGCTGACAAGTACGGTACGCTGTGTACCTGTCTTACATACGAATACTGACCTGTCCGTCTCGGTTCGACGATCTGCAAGGTGCGGACACTACACTACACTGACACCAGCTGATTACAGGTTTAGTCTTCAACAAAGGAACAGAGTGGAGTGTGATCTCACTGACGAAGTAGCAATTATACTTTTCAGAGAAGTCGAGAGAGTCCTTTGATGTCTGTGAACAATGCGGATTTCTCTCCTGGAAAATAGCTTTCTCGGTGGATCAGTGGCAGGATGTCCGACTCGATTCTGATGGGTAGGAAGAATCCCTAGCACTCCAAAAAATACGATATCGGCACGTAAAATAATACTTTTCGTATCATACGTATATGACATATTAGGAGACTACGAGACTTCATTGATAAACCCAGATACTCAACAGAGTTCTCACTTCCCTTGCGACGGTAGTGGCAGGCATTCTTGGCTGCCACCGCAAAGGTTGAGTTCAATTCCCGGCTCTGCAAAAAAAAAAAAAAAAAAAAAAAAAAAAATGGAAGTGGTGTCCCCATTTCTACTCCAGGCAAATGTCGGGATTGTACCAAATTAGGGGCCACGGCCGCTTCCTACCCAAATCTTACCAAAATTAGAAGAACACACATAAGTACAGACATCACAGTGACACAGGTTATCTGACAAATTCTACACACACACACACACACACACACAAGTAAACGAAGCTTTATTAACACGATGTATGAAATCCCCTAAAATAATCAACATAATATAATAATGTTATTGGTTGTATGTCCCTTTTAACTACTGCGGCTTTTAAAGACGCCGGGGTGCCGGATTTTTGCCCCGAAGGGGATCTTTTACGTGCCATTAAATCTACTGACACGCCTCCCTTGCATTTGCGCACCCTCGAATGCCAATAGACTGCGCCAGGATTCAATCCTGCAACCTAGTGCACAGCAAGCGAGAACGTTAGCGCTGGTCACGCAGCCAGCCAAAAGAATCAACTCTCTTGCGACGGGACGTCAAAATAAAGAGTAAATCACTTAGATGACTCCAACTTAAATGGATGACGCCACGTATTCCATACGATTATTGCAGTGTTGATGATGATGATGATGATGATGATATTGTCAGTAGTAGTAGTAGTAGTAGTAGTAGTAGTAGTATCAATAAATCACATGAGCATACATATTGTTCTTTCTATAGACAAATGTCATATGTAATAAAAGTTCAAATATACTCCCATGATGTATTTCCAGAAGTATTAATCCTCAGAAGCAGTAGCGGATCCAAGCCTTGCGGGGCCCTGGGCGATATGATAAGGTGGGGCCCACAACAATAGGAAACAAAAAATATCAAATCAAATGGAAAATAGGTTGGTAATAATAATAAAATATTTACAATAGTTACAATATTTTGAATAACTTACACTACAGTACAATTTTTTATAATATGAAAGAAACCTTTAAGGCTAAATGTCCCGTTTTTTAGTTTGTAATTCTGACACCACGTAGCAGCACCAAAGTGAGACAATTTCTTTTTTCAGTTTTCTCTTGAAAGCTCGTATTTGCGATCTCAAAACCACTATGTATACTAGACTGCAATTGAATTGATATTAATTCGATGCATTTTCCAAACTGTGAAAAATAAATAAGGTACTAACAGTTTTTTATATCTCTGCATAAAATATGAATAAACCTAGTAATACGACAATGGAGATTTATTTCCTGATTCCAATGCATTTTTCAGAATTAAAATTGGGTGAATGGAATCGACAGCATTAGTTTGGGAATTGTTTTGAAAAGGGTGATAGGCGGCGCGGCTCCACAAGATCTCTTGCGCAAGGAAAATGATGAACACGCTGACAGGGCGGAGGGAGAAGGGAACAATTTGACGACAGGAAGGAGTTGTCTTCTTCTTGTCATAAATATTATAGTTCGACGAGTTACGTGTGCAAGTGCCTAGGCGTGGACAATTTCTGAGCAATAAAATTATACTGTAGTAGTGTCACAATGTGTAACGTTGACACAATGTGTTCGTACAGATGCCTTTCTTACTTCCCCTAACAGTCTTGTTGATAATACTATATTGTAGGGGCTTGGGGCATCTTGGTCATCAGTACCTTTGGCTGGCTGCATGGCTAAGCGGTAACGTTCTCACTTGCTGTGCATAAGGTTTCAGGATCGAATCCCGATGCAGCCAGTTGCGCGAATGCGAGGGAGCCGTGCCATTAGATTTACTGTTACGTTAAAGATCCCCTTCGGGGCAAAATTCCGGCACCCCGGCGTCTCTAAAAGCCGCAGTAGTTAAAAGGGACGTAAAACCAATAACGTTATTATTATTATTATCATCATCATCACTCCCGTGTAGTTGATAATGTGTGTAACTGTATTAGAGTCAGGGATGGGACAGGTGCCCTGAAACTTCACGTACTGTACTATCTCGGCATTTACCTGGAGGGATTGTGGAAAAACCGGTGAAAACACACTCAGGATAGATGCTGACAGCGTTGGATCCCCTTCTAGGTAACTGTTTTAGAGCTATTTGAGGATAAACTCCCGAACAAAAAAACATATTGTTCCGACATTAGTAATACTTTGTAGGGCATAATTCTTACCGCACTGATCAGCGACTGGTTTCACTCGATGCGAAATTGAATACTACACACATCAAAAAAAGTTTTGCATCACCTCGGTTCCCAGATCTCCGGCATATAGACGTTGACTGTGTATATTGTATCAAAGATACAGTCCCTTTGACTGTTCATAGATGTCACTAAAACTGCTCAAAGATGTAAACAACCATGCATGAGCAGGGCCTATTAGACGGAGGGGGTACGACAGCCGATCAGTTCCAGTCATTCCACCAGGACGAAGGTACGCTGCCATGTTGTCTGTAGTTCTACCATGCCTAGAAGGTCAATACCGCAGTTCGATCGCGTCCGCATTGTTACTTTGTGTCAAGAAGGGCTCTCAACAAGGGAAGTTTCCAGGCGTCTCAGAGTGAACCAAAGCGATGTTGTTCGGACATGGAGGAGGTACAGAGATACAGGAACTGTCGATGACAGGCCTCGCTCAGGCCGCCCAAGGGCTACTACTGTAGTGGATGACCGCTACTTACGGATTGCCGCTCGGAGGAACCCTGACAGCAATGCCACCATGTTGAATAATGCGTTTCGTTCAGCCACAGGACGTCGTGTTTCAACTCAAACTGTGCGCAATAGGCTGCATGATGCGCAACTTCACTCCCGACGTCCATGGCGAGGTCCAGCTTTGCAACCCCGACACCATGCAGCGCGGTACAGATGGGCCCAACAACATGCTGAATGGACCCCACAGAATTGGCATCACGTTCTCTTCACCGATGAGTGTCGCATATGCCTTCAACCAGACAATCGTCGGAGACGTGTTTGGAGGCACCCTGGTCAGGCTGAACGTCTTAGACACACTGTCCAGCGAGTGCAGCAAGGTGGTGGTTCCCTGATGTTTTGGGGTGGCATTATGTGGGACCGACGTACGCCACTGGTGGTCATGGAAGGCTCCGAAACGGCTTTACGATACCTGAATGACATCCTCCGACCCATAGTGCACCCATATCGGCAGAATATTGGAGAGGCATTTGTCTTCATGGACGACAATTCTCGACCTCATCGTGCACATCTTGTGAATGCGTTCCTTCAAGATAACGACATCGCTCGACTACAGTGGCCAGCATGTTCGCCAGACATGAACCCTATCGAACATGCCTGGGATATGTTGAAAAGGGCTGTTTATGGACGTCTTGACCCACCAACCACTCTGAGAGATTTACGCCGAATTGTCGTTGAGGAGTGGGACAATTTGGACCAACAGTGTCTTGATGAACTTGTGGATAGTATGCCACGACGAATACAGGCATGCATCAATGCAAGAGGACGTGCTACTGGGTATTAGAGGTAGTGGTGTGTACTGCAATCTGGACCACAAATGCTGAAAGTCTAGCTGTATGATGGTACAACATGCAATGTGTGGGTCTCATGAGCAATAAAACGAGCTGAAATGTTGTTTGTGTTGATCTCTATTCCCTTTGTATTTAAAGGTTCCGGAACTCTTGGAACCGAGGTGATGCAAAACTTTTTTTGATGTGTGTATATAGAAAGATATGACTGGTTTGTAGTTAGCACGTTCTTGATATTTTAGAAAAAAGAAGGACAAGATATGTTCGTGTTCAGGTTTATTGGGAATATCTATTCTAAAAACCATCCGATGCAGACGTCCAACTCTAGGTATCGTCTTCTAGACATAACAAACAAGACCACAAACCACAATTTATAAGAGGCCAAATGCGCACGCACATAGACCTACATACATACATACATACATTTATTTTGGTGATTCGTATGGTTCTTTGGTTCTTTTGAAAATAAAAACCATGTGAGTGTTAGAGAGTTATCAATCTGTTCTCTTCTGAAAGGCACTGTTCTTGACATTCTCTGGCTTTCATTTTCGCTTACTTTCTGCCAAACAAAGTCCCTATAGCTTTTTGCAGGCTTCCAGTATGGTCATATTCCGCGCAAAATAAGGGCACTTGACTTCGACTACAGCGTCGTCTCCTATTAATCCGTCTGGGGAGGCACCTAAAAACCCATAAGTTTTATGTACGAAAATACCACATTCTTCGACTTTTCTACCGATTTCTCCTCTAAATTTCGTTTTGCAATTTGCTCATTACCACAGTCATACTGCATTGCCTTTGAGTGAAATTCGTCGTACAGATTGTTTTCTGCTAATGGAGCCCATTTCGAAGTAGATTTCTTCTTGCATACATATCCAAAATTCGATGCCGTAAGTCTGTCCTTTCTAGCTGTGTGCCACTTTTCATTTTCCCGTTGGCCCCTTGTTTCCTTTTCAAGTTTTTGTATATGGCCTCCACTAAGCGTTAATTGCTTGATCTTCTCATCACTAAACTCTCTCAACAGTACCTCATCGAAATCCAACTGCATTGATCGGTTTCCATAATCACCCGAGACAGTACGTTTCATTTCATTAGACTGTCGTCGGGACATTCTGTTCCCTTCTCGCGACGCAAATAAACTTTTTCGGAAAGCTGCTCTTCTTCTCTTTCTGCTGAGTGCAGTGTCCTTCACTATTGTGGCAGTTTTTTTTTCTAAACGGATTTCATTGGTTTATAGTGCCAGGATGGCCCAAACTGAAAGACCAGTCTGGCAGCTTTGGTTCTATGAGTGAAGGAACCTCGTTTCCCTCGATTGATCTGCTTACCTCCCGTGAATTTTGCAACAAGGGACATATAATTTTCGGCAGCATTGCTGGTGGTGTTTGGTACTAGCTGGGAACTTTTTGCAATTAGGGGCTGCAAGCAACAACGCATAAGTTTGGTTAGAGTTAGCTGTTTGTCTTCACCTCGCCCGCTGGTAGTTCAAAAGTACTGTTTGCGGTCTTTGAGCTTGCCACGGTGGGTGAGTGGTTATAGTGTCGGACTACCAACCCCAAGATTGCAGGTTCGCCCCTGGCCATGGTAAGTGATTTTTGAAGGCGACAAAAATCACGATACTCATGTCATACGTTGTTGGCATGTTAAAGAACTCATTTGAATTCAGTAGGCCGTGTTCAATGGCAAAATCAATCTCGGGATTTTCCGCCAACACAGAGTTCCTCCATTCTCTACTTGAAAGCGCTGTAGTGTCAAGGAGTTTAGATATCTAGCCTCCTTGACTATCATAGCGTTCAAAGGAACGACGAAATTCGACATGCAAGCTACCCTCTGGGTGTCAATTAACAAAGCATGCACCAGGCACCCGAGACCATACGATATTATTATTATTATTATTATTATGGATCCCAATCCAATACAGTATTTCCGGAAACCAATTTTCCATTTTCACATTCGCTATGCCTTTATTTTTCCACACAACGCATTGTTTTCATTGTTTGCTTCTCTGAAAAAAGTTGACACTGAATAGTTCGTGATTTTGTACTCCTACACTTATGTATTAGAAGTAAAAAACAAACTACACCCGTGGCGCGACAGCCCATGAAGGGCCTAGGCCTACCAAGCAACCACTGCGCTGTTCAGCCATGTAGCCTGCAGATTTCGGGGTGAAGTTTAGTCATCCAACTTGTAGGCTACAGGTAAAATATAAGTGAAATCATAACTGCTCAGAGCATTACAGATTCTCTAATGCAAGCGTGAAAAATTATATAATTTCAAATATAAACTAGAAAAAAAAACTTACGGGTGTGAAGAGGTGTTGGTTTTTTTTTTTTTAGGCCCTGGCTTCCTTTTCTTGGTACTTACTGTAGTCGCAATCTCCTCTGGGATTTAGTGGAACGCCCTTGAATCGGTTTGGTTGTGGCTCCATTTTTCAACAAAAACGAAGAAATAACTCCACGTGATGACCGTAATGCTGTCCACCAGTCGTAGCCTACCTATATGTACCGGTATCTATTCAACCTCCGTAGCGTAGCGGTCAGCATGGTTCGCTGCCGCCCCGGACTGGGTTCGATTCCCGGCTCTGCCACGAAATTTGAAAAGTGGTATGAGGACTGGAACGGGGTCTACTCAGCCTTGGGTAGTACAAATGAGTCGAGGGGGCTGATTCCCACCTCAGCCATCCTCGAAGTGGTTTTCCATGGTTTTCCACTTCACCTTCGGGCAAGTGCCGGGATGGTACCTACTGTTAAGGCCACGGCCGCCTCCTTCCCTCTTCCTTGCATATCCATCCCAATCTTCCTTTCCCATCCCATCCCTCATGAGGCCCCTGTTCGCTTTGCAGGTGAGACCGCCTGGGAGAAGTGCTGATCACATCTCCCCAGTTGTATCCAATCCGTCCAAGGGTTCCTAGCTCTATGACACTGCCTGGAAAGGCGGTAGTGGTGAATTCCCTCGTTGAGTCCGTGGGAACCACCAACCTGGAGGGTAAAATTGACTAAAAGAAAAAATATATTCTACCAGAAATACTGTCCAAAAAATAGTGCCGAAAATAGAACACCTAACGGGCATTGAAAAATAATACTGTTGCAGGTAAAATAAATTAAATAAAAAGTAATTAATGAGATCGATGAACTAAAAACAAGAAGTCGTAACTAGGAACTGGTTAAATATCAAAGGATCACTCCGAAATATCCAGACGTTGACAATAATTCAGAACTAACCAGCACAGTCAATCACAAAATTGGACAAGATGCTCGGGAATTCCATACCGTCTGGCAAGGTTGTCGCTGTCTCAAATCACTGTAGCTCCACTCCCCTCCCCCCAACCCTCCACCAAACCGCTTCCATGACCTTGTTCTACTGCCGCACCTTGTTGCAAATACAGTAACAGTTGTATTCAGAAACTTCCCAAAGTGATCCCGACGGTTCTATTCAACCGATTTAGGTTTTCGATGCGGCTTTGGAATCAGTGAGTAAAACTCAACTCTCGTATTACCCGTTTTCTTTCGAATTTTAATCAGATATTTGAAAAACAAACTGAAACTTTCCTGTTTTTGAAATTAAAAAGTAAGAAATGAATTAATATCAATTCTTCTCCTAGACAGACTGCATAGCAGTTTTCAGATCGCAGATCGGAGCTCCCCTTCGATACAAAAATAAATAAATAAATAAATTCAGCTTCGCTTGTGCTGCCATCTGTTGAAATATATTCCTACCAAAGTGTCGGGACATTTTGCCTTAAGTCCTCTTGATGAAGATTATGTAAACTGTGAAATATTAAAATATTACTTTGCGACTTTTTTCCCGGCTGAAGTCTTCTATAATTTCACTGAAATCTAAACTTGCTAAACGGTCACGGGAGGTCATAGCTGCACTGAAAAAAGGAATATGAATTATAAATTACTTTGAAAAGTTTAATTAAATAATTGATTAATTAAAACATTTAAAAAATCCATGGCACGGGGCCCTCCGGACCGCGGGGCCCTGGGCGGTCGCCCTCCTCGCCCTCCCCTAGATCCACCCCTGCTCAGAAGCAACCCGTTTTACAAATAGTTGCTGTTTTATTCCGCAATCATTCTTTTCTGCTTTCCATCAAGATTATATTTCGTAACTTGGGGTTTAAAAATAACCGATTTAATCATCATCATCGGAACTGCTGTAACTTTGTGTGTTTGAGTCTTCAACTGGTTTGATGCAGCTCGTCTAGTCTCCCTGTCCAGAGTTAATCATTGCATCCCTACATCCGAGGCAATCTGTGTAACATATTCTAACCTTGGTCTACCCCTACAGTTCCTACCCTCGACCTTTCCTGGCATAACTAGGTTTGCTATTTCTGGGTGGCTTAGTATGTGTCCTACCAACCTATCTCTCCTCTTCATTAACAGTAAGCAGAAACTTATCTCCCCTCCCCCCTCGTCTTAATACCTCATTTGTAACCCATCTACCCATCTGATCTTAATCATTCTCCTGAACACCACATTTCAAATGCTTCAATTCTTCTATCATTCCTGCTGTGCCATCAGTCCAAGTTTCACTTCCATAGAGCACCACGCTCCAGACAAAAACTTCCAAAAATGACTTTTTAATACCCAAATCTATATTCGATGTCAACAGATTCCTTTTCTCTAGAAGTTCTTTCCTTGCCTGAGCCAACCCATTTTTATATCTTCTTTAATTATATTCTATAAGAAAACGAAAATGACTAACATTTAACTGACAAGGTAAGGCTTCTGCTAATTTTATATGTAAAATAAATATACATTTACACTTAACTAACGTATTCTTCGGGTAAAAGCATGCAATCATCCTTCCAGGAAACAATGGAGACACACTTAATTCAGCTATTTTTAAGTGATTACATAATTTCATGTAGCCCCCTCCCTGAACGCTAATACGCTTTCAACCCCTCTCTTTATGATAACGAAATAGACGGTCCCTTTTCATCATCATCATCATCATCATCATCGGAACTGCCTAAGTGTAACAACCTCGTTAATACATGTGTAGGCTTATAGCCTTTAGTTATGCATAAATAATTACGGAGTTAACATTGTCACAAACTGGATTTAGAGTACATTCGAGGTAATATCGCTCCTTTCAATGTTGACTAATAAAATATAATAATGTTGATTTAATCATGAAACATTGTTGACGAATAGAACGATAACGATGGCATGAATGTCACAGGACGCTTTATTGAAACTTACACAGAGAGACCTTAATTCAGTTCAGATTAACATATTCATGCGACACTAAATTCCACCGTGCACCACAATTTGATTGCAAATGACTACACAGTTGCTCGGATAATAGCAGACTGATTAATACTGCGGGGTATTTTAATACATCTAACGGTATTTCAGTGAGTAGGACAGCAAATAGTACAGTAGAGCACACTCAGCACATACCAACATTAATATCGCAAATTCCAGCAATATTTTAGTGTAGTAACACTATATAGGCTATCCAGCAAGTGCATTGAATTCCAATAGAAAGAACGCTTCGATAAACAAAGTAATATGACCTCCCTTTCTAATAAATATATTAAAATAAATTAATAAAGATAATAATAATAATAATAATAATAATAATAGGAACGGAGCAATCAACAGAAACGGCATTTGGATGAAGAGACCTAGTACAGAACTCTATCAAAAGACCAATACGATAACTTACGAAATTAGAAAACGCAGAGCCAAATTTTACACTCACATCCACAGGATGGCCACCTCCAGATTGCCAAAGAAACTACTCGGTATCATAACACAGAGCAGATGCGGCACAGAATGGCTTAAAGAGATACAGAGAGACTTACAAGTAATCAGTATACAACATTTCGAAAACCAAACTGACTGCCAGACGAAAATCGCGAATGATAAGTTTGAACCAAGATCATTACGACAACCTGGGAAAAAGTGGACCGATGAGAGGAAGCGGGAACATTCCGCGAGAATGAAGAGATTTTGGGAGGAGCGGAGGAGACACGCCTCCAAATGATATCATGTTATCAAGTTTAATCTCTCTCCTGAAGCGGAATTTTCGCTTAAATAAAATAATAATAGGAACTAATACGCCAACTATCAATAGCATACCAAACATCACGCACGATAACATGAAGTACCTTCACCAAAACACTAAGATACGTCACTATGAAACGGTTTTGAAGCCATTAGTTATTAATGCAGCTGAAACCCTTTCCCTAAATGCTGATCAAGGTCTCCTCGAAGAACTGAGGAAAAAAGAGCGCTGAATCATTAGGGGAATCATGGGATCCAATTACACGAATGGCGTCCACCAAAACAGATCCAACAAGGAAGTCTATAGTAAGCTATAAAGAAGCTTACAGACACAATCCGTAAAAGACGATTTTATGGCCACCTCAGACCAATGGACGGCAGCAGGTTGATAAAGAAGATCTTTCACTTTTTTTTATTCCCACCACAAAACCACGATGCTCTGGTTTACAAACACCAAAGAAGCCCTCCAAATGCTCCAAATCAATCCCGATGACGCGACGCATTAGACAGGGATCTCTTCCGCAAAATATATAGTGCCGAACGGGCTCAACCGAGTCTTGCCTCCAAAATGAAGACATTGTGCCCCTTGGTCAGAGGAACGCAAGCAGGCTCATTCTTGATGGATGAGGGAATTCTGGGCGAAAACGAAAGCCAAATGTGACAAGACTTAACGTGGCCCTAGATAATTATATATAGAGATAAAATAAGAAGAAGAATTCTAAAACTACCGCTAACCCTGAAAATCCGCAACAATTGGTTAACAGAAATACATGAAGATCTACAAGAAATGGGTATTGCGGAGAAAACCATTCCAGATCGAATAAAATTTAGAAGCCTAGTAAACAAACAAACATAAGTTTGCAGAGAAACCTAAAAGGAAAAATACAGGTTGGACAGAAGCACGCAGAAAGCAACACAGTGAACGAATGAAGAGATGTTGGGAAGAAAAGAAGAAGGAACATTGTGCAAAATAAGTTCAAGCGCGCTCCGTAGTTGGACATAACGATTTAAAAAGTAATAATAATAATAATGATCGTGTTTCTTTTCGGTGTACAAATAGAGTTTATACAATGGTGAACGTGCATGTGCCAATCAATCAGTCGAATAAGAAGGACCCGGAAGGAACAGACGCATTCTGGGAGGAGCTAGAATATATCCTCTCAAAGGTACCTGACAAACATACCATCATTCTCCTAGAGGATCTCAATGCCCAGCTTGGCAAAGAACGAAAATATCAGAAGATTAATGGAAACTACCCAGCTCACAGGAGAACTAATCGTAATGGAGAGAGGCTTGTGGAGTTATGCAGAGCATTCAATCTGGTCCTAAAGTCAACGGCGTTCAAACACCTACCCATAAAACAGAAGACCTGGATTTCTCCAAACTCCAACCTTGGTGAATTCCAAATTGATAATGTCGCCATTGCACGGAAAGCGCAACGAGAGATCCAGAACGTGAAGGTTCTGAGAAGTGGCAACTTAGTCTCGGACCACACTACCTTTCGCAAATCAAAGTTAGACTAATTCCAAGAAATAACAAGAAGATTACTCCAAGAAAAACTGATAAGTTTGACAGAGACAAGCTA
The DNA here is from genome assembly GCA_946902985.2 of Meconema thalassinum. Taxonomy (NCBI): domain Eukaryota; kingdom Metazoa; phylum Arthropoda; class Insecta; order Orthoptera; family Tettigoniidae; genus Meconema; species Meconema thalassinum. The sequence goes on along the minus strand of OX336388.2, from coordinate 567,932,590 downwards.
AGGAGCAACCAAGAATTCGCCCACAAGTTGGAAACTTTTAATCCAGAGAATTGGGAACAATTACAAGAGGCTATAGTCAGAACTGCAAAGGAGACTGTCCCACTCACAAAATCAAGAAAGCATCCTTGGTGGGATCATGAATGTGATACAGCAGTTCAGCTAAGACAGGTTGCGTGGCAGAAATGGAATTGCCACAAAAATGAAGAGAATAGGGGCAACTTCCGAAACGCGAGAAAATCTGCATCACAAACCATCCGTGGCGTGAAACGTACGTTTAATAGGGAGCAGTTGGTACAGATTGAGCAAGACTTCTAGAAAAATAACACACGTAACTTCTATAAAACCTTCAAGCACAGTCTGAACAAATACAACCCCCCAAGTCTACAGTTTAAAGATTCCAACGGGAAATTAGCTCACAATGATAAAGATAATTGTCAGATTCTAGCAAGTTATTTTGAAAACCTCCTCAACTGTGAGGCTCCAGTGACCCCTTTCGTTTATGAAATAAATCCAAACATCCACCCCGATTCGTCCCCACCTACAAAGGCTGAAATCACGAAGATAATCCAAGAGCTGAAGGACAACTAGGCACCGGGTGAAGATTTGATAATTGCTGAACTGTGGAAACATGCAGGGGAAAAGGCAATCGACAAGCTTGTTGCAATTATTCAAGAGATCTGGGAGAGCGAAAAACTCCCAAGTGGATGGACCTCTGCCGTAATTCATCCACAACATAAGAAAGGGGAGAAAACCGATGTGAACAATTACCGTGGCATCTCTCTTCTGTCAATAACTTACAAGATCCTCTCAAAAGCTCTACAGAATAGGGCGGAACAACAAATTGATCCACAACTGGGGGAATACCAATGGGGTTTCAGAAAGGGAAGGTCATGTGCTGAGCAGATTATGAATCTGAAGTCCATCCTTTCATATCTGAAACTCAGGAACAGGGACCTTTGTTGATTTTAGAAAAGCATACGACTCAATTGATCGAACCACCCTATTGCAAATCCTTGAAGAGTTTGGCTTAGATAACAAGACACAATCAATCATCCAGCAAACCCTGACCAACACCACCTCCAAAGAGAAGTTCAGAGGAGAGATGTCTGATGCCTTTGAAATCAGGACAGGAGTGAGGCAAGGAGACGGACTCTCACCTCTACTCTTCAACTGTGTTTTAGAAAAGGTCATCCGAGAATGGCGGAAGGAAATGAAAAATTCAAGGGTAGAAAATGGGGTAAGGCTAGGGTACAAGTATATGAATCTTACAATCGACTGTCTAGCCTTTGCAGATGATCTAGTGATCTTTTCAGATTCTATTGATACGGCAGAAGAACAACTTAACCAACTGAAAATCAAGCACTGAAGGCTGGGCTTCAAATCTCCTTTGAGAAGACACAATTCATGACAAACATAAAATCAGTGCCCAGGGAAATGGAGATCGGACTAGGAAAAGTTCAGAAGGCAGAAAAGTTTAAATACCTCGGTGAATGGATAGAGCCTATCCTGTCAGAGAAAGAAGCCTTCGTGTTACGCATTAATAAAATGGAAATGGCATACAACCTGACTAAAGACAAGATATCGATATCCTTAAACGCCAAAATTAGACATTACTGCACTGTTATTCGACCAGAGGCTCTGTATGCGGCAGAGACTCTAACAATGAACAAGAAAAGTCTAATGGAAAAACTAGAGGCGAAAGAAATGAAGATTTTGAGGAAAATCCTGGGACCTATCAAAGAAAACAGCGAGTACAGAAGGCGTCACAACCACGAATTATACAAGCACGTGGAGAAGATCAGTGACATGATTCGAAAAAGAAGGATTGCCTTTTATAGCCACGCGACACGAATGAGCCCAGGCAGGATATCAAAACGGATATTGACGTACTTTCAGGATAAGAAAACCAAAGGGGCATGGTTCACGGAAGTTGAGAAAGATCTACGTGAAATGGACATTTCCCCTAAAGATATCCAGGAGCGTGTTCCACTTCAGAAAAAATTACTTACGCACAAAGGTTTCCAGGAAAAGCCGAAGCTGAAGACAGGGAAGGTGTGGTCCCAAGAGAGAAAAGAACAACACCGGAGACGAATGCGGGAACACTGGGCGGTAGTTAAAGCTCGGAAGAAGAGACAGTTGAACTGACGTGGTTCCTAGTTGGCCGAATCGAAGAAAGAAGAAGAAGAATGATCGTGTGGCCTCTGGAGAGGTCAAGTGCAGGTCCTTCTAGTTGACGCCCATGGACGACCTGCGTCTTTATGAGGATGAAGTGATGATGAAGACGACACATACACCCAGTCCCCCCGAGCTACGGGAATTAACCCCAGGAGATTAAAATCCCTGATGGCTCGGCCGGGAATCGAACCCGGGGCACTTCAGGCCAAAGTCTAGCGCGATGACCATTTAGCCACGGAGCTGGACAAAAAAAGTAATTATAATAATAGTCTAGTAATAACAATGAACGGAATTTATTAAAAACATCAAACAGGTGCCAAGAGAGCTGGAAGTGACTCGTGGAATAATCAATGAGGGTTGAAAAATGTACGTATCTTGGTCAATGGATAGAATCTAACATGTCCGAAAAAGAAGACTTTACGTCACGCATCAATAAAATTGAAATGGCCTATCATCCAACAAAAAAATTCTATAACTAAAGATCTATATCCTTGAATGCAAAAATTAAACATTACTGCACTATCATCCGGCCAGAAGCTTTACACACTGCGGAATGTCTCGCCAGGAATAAGAAAGGCATGATGGAAAAATTGGAAACCAAGGAAAGGTAGATTTTGAGGAAAGTCTTAGGTCTGGTCTGAGAGAATGGTGAGTTTAGAAGACGGCATAACCTGGATTTATATACACATGTGGAGAAAATTACTGACGCGATGCGGAAATGACGGATTATGTTTTATGGACACGTGGCCCGAATGACGTCAACGCGATTAATCTATCGCATTTTCACTTTTCTCCAAGAGAAAAAGACAAAGTGGTTCTGTGAGATACAAAAAGATCTGCACGAGATTGGGATCTCATGTAAAGATATCCAGGAGCGTGACCAGCTTAAGAGAAAACTCTTCAAACATCGGAGTTTCCAAGCTAAACCGACGATGAAAACTTGAAAGATGTGGACAAAAGAGAGAAAGGAATAACACCTTCTACGAATGAACCAATACTGGTCTAAATTTAAAGCTAAAAGGAAACAGCTGAATGACCACGATACCCAAGCTCCTCAAATGAAACAACAACAACGTTTCTAGACATTAGTCTTTTCTAATCGAACAACCCTTTAAAATACTTTTTATTTTATATTTTAATTCCTTTTTTTCTTCTTCTTTTTTTATAAAAACAGGTTCACTTGAGGAGAATTTCCCCACCTTTCTCTTTTACTACAAATTAGCCAGTGGCTGTAGAAATGCCCTCAGAAGAGGCTCTAATTATAAAGAGAATGTGCGATGCACGATTGCCTTAAACAAGAAGTTCCACAAGCTCATAAATCTGTTTAATTTCAATGCAAGCGCGAGAAGTTAGAACGTTATTTATGTGTGAGATGTTCTTATCACTGAATCTCAAAATTAATGAAATCTTAAAGTCGATAGACAGAAGCGTTGGTCGCGCTTGTGGTGCGGCGGTCTCCATAACAACGGGTGCGACCACGGCGTTCTTAAGTTACAGGCGGGAGCGGTACCCCCACTCTGCCACCGGCGAGTGACGTCAGGGGTCTTAGCTGGCCGGCGTACAGCACGCTAGTCATATGGCAGAGAGATGCATTCATGTAATTAAATCGGTTTTGTTTACAGAAGAAATTGGGATGGACTTCCGAATTTCACCACAGTCCTTCCTTAGTGATCGATGGATTGTGTGAGACGTTTTCCGCTGTCACTACGGGCGATTAAAGCAAATGACTGCGATACAAGTCAGCCCAGAGCGGTATACAAAAAGAGCATGCTGGAAACTAATGTTTGATTGCACTACAAGTAGGCGGTTTTTGTATCTTCTACAGAACACAATAATTAGTTGAATATATTTAAGTGAGAATATCATATCTGTTTATGTACTTTAACAAACGAGAAATTTCTTCTTTAACATATATTTCATCAAGTTGCAAAATTACCCACTTATCATCACACTTTTCAGCGGCTTTTTTCATGAAATGAACGTTTTCGTTAAAATTACCCGGAGCTACACTAAGGGAAGAAGTCAATCTTTGTCAATGTTTGGAGTGAGGAATGGATAGAAATTTGTTCTGCCTGATAGTATCATAACACTTCGCGGATTGCATGTACAATATGTAAGAGTAAAGTATCATGTTGGGGGACCTTTTTTTGTTCTTAAATATAAGAGAGAATTGCTCGGATAAAAATTAACTTGCGGAGAATTTCCCTCTTCTCCACTATCCAATAAAGTTTCTTGAATGACATCCAGCAATTTTAAGACATTGGCCACGTAATTTTCCAAGTTGGTTTGGAATCTCTTCTCAGTAAGATACTGTAACAAACTGAACAGTGTTCTCCAACTCTTCACAGCTGTTTCAATTCCCAAACACTGAAGAAAGTTCTGTAGAAGGCAATTGCAAATTGTTATAGAAAGCCGAAACAAGTAAATGATTATCTACATTAATATAAAGAAACAAAAGTCATAGACTCAAAATTGATTCTATATATAACCACTCTATCGTCAAAAATATTGAAATTAATAGCTGAGTCCCCTTTCACTTTAGTGCTATTATCTGCTAATCGTTTCTCAAGAGAATTGCATAAATTCTCGAAACTGATTATAACATCGTCCCATTCTGCAGCAGCAACAGCACTTTCTTGAGCAAGTTCCTTCCTCACTTCGATTTCTCTTCTCCTCTCTTCTGGTTGTTTCCGCTTAATTTCACTTTCCTTTGTCAAGTATTTCGGCAAACCTTCAACAATAGTAAGACAAGAACCTTTAACTAGCTTAGGATGATCGTATTTATACACTTGTTTCTGTCCATTAGAATCACAGTATTCATTCTGTAAAATAATGCAGTCCGGTTGAAAATGTTTAATACACACAACACTGTTCTCAGAAGGTGTCCAGTCCTTCCTCGGGATGCTTCTCAGCCATCTATTTCTCAAGTTTACTTCCTTGGGAAAAGAGAAACATTTCACGTAGGCGGTTTCAACTCCACGAACCAGAAAATTACTACTACATCCTGGTACATAACGCCTTCGTGGCATTGTATTTGCTATTAAAATATACCACGTGGGGCACGGGTATATTTAACACTTGTCACTGGACAACAGGAAAAGCAATATATTGTGAAATATCACCCTCGAAACATAGAAACAATGACCACATCACAGCGCTCCAACAAGACTGAGCATCTCTTTGCTGTCTGTAGTAAGACCCATGACGTCACAGCCCCGCCGGCAGTGTTCCCGCCTGTTAACTTAAGAACGCCGTGGTGCGACGCATCTCTGCTCTACTGTGTAGAGCAAGGGTGCCCAATACGTGGCACGCGTGCCTCTATTGACACGTGGTTGTTTACTAAGTGGCACGCACGAAGAAGTCACTAAAATGTATGTAATTTCAGTGATATATTAAAACAGGCTCAAGCGGGTGATTCACTTAAAGCTCGAAATATCATGTCATAACTGAAATATCTTCCCCCATATCAGTTTTCTAACCTATGAGTCAATGGATAGAATCTAACATGTCCGAACATGCGATAATACGCGAAATGCTCATTAAGGCTTGTACTCTCAGATTTACACTTTGCACGACCTGTAAACCACTTTTGATGTGTAACATCATTCCACTCGGTTGCTGTATATTTTTGTGTGGGGGTGATTTTGTAAAACGGGACGGAAGTGGGACGGAAATGCAACGGAAACAATAAGCGCGCGCGGTGGCAGAGATTGGTACAACGACGTACTGTTGGCCATGTGGCTATGTGGAATGTAAATCGCATACGGTTTACCTCGAGGTTTGGAGGCCCCATTACAGATATTTCTACAATAAATCAACTTCAAACAGTCGTTCTTTGGTGTGAAAATATTAATTATATCATATGTGCTGAAAAAAATTATGATTTATTAAATCTTACTACATTTGCTGTATTCTTATTTAATGTAAACACTCGAGGTACTGTCGGTCAAAATACAGCACTATTATCATATTTGCTGAAAGGATTCCTCACTGGAGTTTTACATGTAGTTATTGCAGAAATAATAGTAATGAGAACTTACCGATGGTAATAACACAAAGGAATCCTTCATGTTTGCTGGTACAAGGTAGCACTATAAGTTCATTCTTTTAAAAAATGTGAGTAAGCAATATGGAATTATTTGAATAACATGTCAGATGTTACACATCATATGCGACTACTGTAAGGCTCGTATTTTTTTAAATATGCTTTTGAGAAAGCGACAAAATACAAAATTGATTCAAAATGCGAAAATTATACAAAAATGCTACATTTGAAATGTTGATGACGGCATGACCACCGGTCTGGGATGCGGAAAGTCATCTCTCCTGCACCTCATTGCCCACCCGTCGTTTTCATTCCCTTCGTGTAGGTCAAGTCAACAAGTGCTAAGATGATGGGACCGAAAATATCTGTAAAACAGCTCTAAGATTTCATGAGCTTCATGCTCTTGCCAACTGTGGTGGATATTGAAAAAAGACTTGATTTGATTTTGTGTATTTACTCTGTCATATTCTGGTTTTGCATTAGTATACATTCCTATTATATTTTCTGTGTAATACTCTAGCCTGTAACAATTTTATTCTGTGTTACTTCAACATCATTAATATAAAGTAAACACACAATTACAGTACTTCATGCATTCTTATCTCGCTATTAAACCCTAACACATGATTTTAATTTCACATTAATGCCATTTCGAGAGACATTACTCATTTGTCAGATTTAACGCAAATTGTGTGCTTTCTTTATAGACTGCTACAAAATGCTAAATTGCAAATGCATAAAAGCTGGAAAATACTAAATGTTCAAATCCAAATCCTACTTTTATTAATTGCCTCTATCAACATACACATTTTCGGTTTGATTTCTGTAATAGATTCGTCGATTTTCAGAAACGTCTATATTTCGAATAGTCACCATGTTGGATTTTTATTTATAGACCTTAGAGTTATGTACCTACATAAAGACTATTGTGTAGGTGTATTATTCAAATTTCAAACGCATGATAAGGACACAAGAAATAACAAGTAGTTCCTTTTTTATATATCCTACTTATGTTAATTGCCTCTATCAACATACAAAACTTCAGTTTGATTGCTGTAATAGATCCGTAGATAGCCTATTGAGAACCATCTAAATATTTCGGATAGGCGCCATGTTGGATTTTGATATATGTAAGCCATAGTGTTATTTACTATTACAGTAGATGACGATTTTTGCGTTGGTTTATTATTCAAACGTTGACTTCGATCGCATGATTAATACTCAAGAAATAAAAACTTAATTTTCAAGTTGCGCACAGCCGCCATCTTTAGGTTATATAAACAATTGAACTAAATTAGATGTCAATGCATTACAATGTGCATAACCATTTACTGTATCATATTTCATTGCGCTCAGGTGGTTAAATCGCGAGAAAAGTCTATTAAAATGTTTCACCTTCACTTGGCCGCCATGTTAGTTTTGTATTTTACAGGCTGTTGGAAGTCTCATAGCTGATCTTCTAGTAGTACCCTTTACCACCGTACAAAATTCAGGGTGATATCAGTAATAGTTTCGGATATATAGAATGATAGAATGCCGGTGAAATATTTCGCACAGCCGCCATCTTGAGGTTATGTAAACAATTTAACTAAATTAGATGCCAGTGCATTACAATGTGTATAAACAATTGCTGTACCAAGTTTCATTGCGTTTAGATTGTTAAAGAGCGAGAAAAGTATATTTAAAAGTTTCAACTTCGCTTGGCCGCAATGTTTGTTTTGTAGTTTTTGAAAGTCTCATAGATGAAATCTTAATAGTACCCTTTATCACCGTACAAAATTTCAGGGTGAGATCAGTAATAGTTTCGGAGATATAGAATGCCGGTGAAATATTTCGCACAGCCGCCATGTTGGATTGGTGAGACGTAATAAAATTTGAAGGGCACGGTCGAGGTCGGCCAAAATAGTTCTATGATCTTACCGAGTTTCACTGACATCGCTCCAGCCGTTAAGGTCACACACACACACACACACACACACACGCCCGGACGTACACACACACATACACACACGGACAATAGGTGATCTCATCAGCCTATTTTTGGCCTATTTTCATTTATGAAACCGCTTCAATGATTTGTGCGCACCCTGTATAGTTATATGTTTCACACATCCTGGGGCTAAATATATATATTACACAGGACCTAAAAAAAAACTAAATGATGGGATACGACCTAAAATGCCCTACATGGCTACTTTTACTTCAAATGAGAAATACATATTTAACCGAATATAAGACGTAATGTTTGGGTAAGTATGAACATTAGCTATGTATTGCAATGCAAATAAATAACAAGAGAAAGTGAAATCTCTAAATTTATATAAAACATCTTGGACTTCCATTTTTCTAAATTTGAAGTGTATTCTGTACATATATTGCAAGCCCTGTTGGTAGCCCTGCTGGCACTTACATTAGGCACAATTTAATACCTAATGCATGCATTCCACGTACAAAATAAGGGCGAAATCCATTCGTTAGTATTGAACTTTCGTGCAGTTCAACATTGAACCTATCAGCACACGTAGAATCATGTTGGCAACATTGCCATATCTCGGTTACTCAAAATTTATCTGGAATATTGTCTTCTATAAGTTTGTAAAATTTTCTGTTGTCTTGCGCGTTACTTATAATACGAAAAGATGAAGATAAAACATCCTTAATTCGATGTTTCTCAGTTTAGCGGAGGAACTTGAATGTATATTTTAGGCTCGCGAGATCGCGATTATTTATGCACCAGACTGTAGTGGTAAGTGTAAAATTAGAACGAATCCAGGGCCGGAACATAAAAACCAATAATAAGAAGAAGAAGCAGAAGAAAGAAGAAGAAAAATAATGTTATTGGTTTTACGTCCCTTTTGGCTACGAAGTCTTTAGAGACGACGGGTGCCAGAAGTTTGCCCCGAAGAGGATCTTCAACGTGCCAATAAATTTACTGACACTGCTCCCTTGCATTTGCACAACACTCAAATGTCAACTCACTGAGCCAGGATTCAATCCTGTAACCTTGGACACAGCAGGCGAGGCCATTACAACTGCGCCACGCAGCCAGTCGAAGGAATCTTTAAGTCATGGGCAATAAGTCCTCCACAAAGCAGTCATCAAAGCACAAATATCATAGAACAATAAAGTAAACTAACTTTAATTAAGCCTTACTTTACCTGCTTCTATGGATTTATATCAGGCGTACCAGTAATGAAATGACTCGAAGTGTAACTCACTTACTTTAATATTCAGCTGGTCAGCTGATGGCATTGCTCTTGCTGGCAGACGTGCCCACTCTCATATGTTTCTCATTCTGACACTTTAATGAAAGAAATGCTTTATTCCGCTCGTAAAGAAGAGGTGGCAGTTTACTGAGCTAACGGATCGCCCACTCAAAGACCCTCAGTCCACGAAGCTCTTTGTCTTCAGCTGCAGAGCTCATGTTGATTGTCTGGACTTGAAGACTTCAACGAAGAAATAAACAAGAAGGGGCAGTAAAGTTGGTGGCTGCGCAATTCATCAAAGCTATTGCAGCTCGATCCCCGGTGACAGTCAAACTATAACTTTAGCCAGAAAAGCATTTTCTTTCTCACGAGTTCAAAGTAGATCGTTAGGTATAGACATCATGATTTATAATATACTGGGTGAACAAAATATGCCTCTAGCAAAATCGGATCGGGTGCTGTTTGAAAACACAAGTATGAAAACGAGAAGCTGGCAGCACTGTCACATCCTGCACTGCATCGGAATGTACAGAGAAAGCTCCGGCAGAGTGCCGAGTTCCTGTGACCTGTTTTTGGCCACGCTGAATGCATTTACAGCGTTGCCAGAGCGTCGTTTCTTAACACGCGTTTCTGTTGAACCTATTGGCGGGACTAGGTTTTGCAACATAAACTTATGTCGTGAATTTCGACGAGGAACCGCATGCCAACCTCCAAGTGCGGCATTTTTTTGTTCACCCTGTATAGATAAGTAAAGGGAAAATAAACTTACCATATATACTGTAGGGATTTCCTCTATTGTGCCGAAAGTTGAAGGGCTTTTTTTTTTTTTTTTTTTTCGTGTGGTCTCCTCAGAGACCTAGTGCAGGTCTTTCTATTCAACGCCCGTGGGCGACCTGCGCGTCTGGATGAGAGATGGAATTGATTAAGGTGAATGAAATTGGAGAAGGATGTGGAAGGGAGCGGCCGTGGCCTGTCAGAAGGTACCGTCCCAGATTTGCCTGGTGTTGAAAATGGGAAACCACGGAAAACCATTTCAAGGACGGCCGACGGTGGGGCTCGAACCCACGCGTCTACCGAGTCAGCCGAGACCTTGGCCCCATGACCTAACACTGCGCTTTAGCCAGCGTAGCCACTACTGTCGGTAGTTGAAGGGCTAAAGGGCCCGGAAAGATGTGATTCTTGGCGACCTTTATCAAAATAAAAACCAAATTTCGAAAATCACTTACAGCCTAAATGCACTCCCTGAAAAACAGCCTAAAATTGCTTGTTTCTGAACTCGTTTCTTTTTTATTCAAATCCTAGCAAAATTAACTTATTTACATTATTCTTTCTTTAATGTGTTCCTCGGTTCAATACCCTCAGGCGGTTTCTTTTATTTATTGAAAAATGTTCACACCTGAAGTAGTTGTAAAGGCTTAAGTGAAATGATGATGATGATGATGATGATGATGAAGATGATAATTGTTGTTTTAAGGGGCCTAACATCTAGGTTATCGGTCCCTAATGGTTTGGGTGATCGTGAAGATGATAATGAAATGTAAACTATAACTAAAACTAACAACTAACTTACGGTATATACTAGAAGAAGAAATGGAAGAAAAAAAGGGAAAAAAAGAGAATAAGGCAAATAAAGGACAGGAGGAAAAGAAATGCCCTCAACGCGCGAAGAATGCGGATTGAGGGACTTGGAAGGAAGGAGAGCCATGAAGGGCAGATAGGAAAGTGAAAGAGGAGAGGGTCCGCCCCAGAGGTAATGGAATAAAGGGGGAAAACCGGACCCAGCTCAGGAATCCCTCTGGGTCGCCAACTCCCGAACCCACCAGCCGTAAGCCCCCAGAGGGTGTAGCAATATCCAGGGTGCACCAGAAGTGGTGCGGCTATATACACCCTGCCTCCTTGAGGGCCTTGAGCAGAGGGCAGGAGATAACATGAAAAGAAAAAGAAGGCTGACCCCTCGCAGAAGGAGGGTATCAGAAAAGATGAGACAAGGGCCAATTAAGGCGGGAAAGGAAGAGACTCCCTAGGCCTCGGTTCCCCTAATACCATCGGGGTCAGAAGAGAACAAGAGTTGACCAAGTGAGGTCGACAGGAAAGAAGACGGAGAGGAGCCCGGGACAAGTAAGTGGAAGCAATGCCGGACTCAGCTGGGGTCCCGTGGTCGCCAACCCAGGTCCCACAAGATGTGAGCCCCTGCGGGCGCTTAAGTGAAACTCTGCATTGACTAACACTAGCACTCGTAGTGGTAGAAAAGCCAAACTGCAAATCTAATCGACTGGATATGGTTGAGTTTCATTGACTCACACTAGTGCTCGTAATGGTAGAAAAGGCAAACTAATAATCTAATCGATCGGATATGGTTGAGTTCCCGGTACCTCACAAGAAACGTTAAGTGTGTCCTTAACGTTTGTAAAAGTGGAGAATACAACGAAAATTAGTTACAAATGCGCCAAAAAAGGAAGGTCTAGTTTATAACATTAAAGGACTGAGTTGCTTACCTGAAAGGCTAGAACTGTGGATTTTTGTGAGGGTTTGTAAAATGAAATCGGGACATAGAACTGAGGTGCGCAAAGGTTAGTAAAACTGTTTCCTTTCTAAGACTTTTGCGGCCATATACACACGTCAAAAATGCCTTGCATTACCTATGAACTATTTATAATTCATGACTCGGAGCGCCACAAGTGACCCTGAGGCATGAAGGTACAATATTCTGTAGATGGACACATTCCCATTTAGCAAATCATAGCCGTGGTTCCTCATTGGAAGGGTGGTACACCAACCTTGATGGTGTTAATACAGAGTAACACGTTAGACTTGATTAAATCTGTCTGGGCATACCATCCACAAGGTCGCAAAGCCAATTTAGTTCCAATATGTCTCAGTCTTCAACTGCGATTCAGCGTAAGACCTTCAGATCATGAATTTGGTTTGGACGTCTATAAACAGCTTGTTTCAATTAATTCCATACATTTTCAATAGGATTCATGTCAGGGAAACAGAAAGGCCACTCCACAGTCACGTGGTACCTTTATTCTACTGGTAATATTCACGAGAACTGCACGCTATACACGGAATTATCGTCAATTAAGTTGAAGTCCTCACCAAACTGCTGGCGATATCGTTCCACTGTCGGTTGATAGTCTTATGATGCTAGCGAGGTCCCTTAAAAGATATTCCTCTCTTACAAAGTTTCGTATTAATTGCGCGATTTGTAGCCAAATGACCATTGGGAAGAGACCGCCTCGGCTTTAGTTAGGAATCATCCCAGCATTTTCTTAGTAGGCCTATAGAAGTGGGAAACCACGGATAACCAATTCTGTTACACGTGTTTACGTCCATAGCACCTTTGGGTGGCTTTGGATATCATAATATGTGCCCGATGTCGATGTGCTCAATGTGGCGTCCTGGTTGCTGGTATCCGTTTGGCACACTCTTACTGAAATATAGAGGTACCGTATATATTGTACCGCCATCCAATCATATTGGGCGAACAGCGTATTGACCGACAGAAAAGTATAGTCTAACAATATGGTGTTTGAAGTCATTTTTCAGTGTTGATTTAGTAATCGGAATTTAATAGTTTTCAGTCGATTTACACGATTGTGCCCAATTGTAATTGGTACCCATGGGAACAATCGTGATGATCGATTGAAAAAACATTAAATTTCGATTAAATGTATAAATTGATAGAAGCTTTACCACTGCAACATGAGGCTTGCAACTTTTTCGTCAAACACTCCGTCATAAGATATCGCAGAACATTCACGCAAACAACATTCATTCATTAGCATCAAGTGTGTTTACATGTAATTTTAGATAAGTATTGTACAAGAAGCTGCTGAGTTATGCGGAGTTTAATCAAGGACATCTCATACAAATTGTATTTCTTATCTCCTAAGTGTGGATGTTCCTTTCATGACTAATGTCTTCGTGTTGTATCTGCTGTAGGCATCAGTGGGTAAATGCTGGTCTATAGATAACGAAAATTAAATGACATACATGCAGCCACAGTGCGTTAGACATTCTGGCTACAAGTTGTGTAGCCTATGAATTATACTTTCGGACCAAGGCAGGATTAAATTTTAGGGGATTTAATAATTATCAGTGTCATATTTTCTACAAGGGACGTACGGGGTTCGATTGGAAGGAAGCTTATACTTCTCGCGATCATAAGCCACAGGACCTCCTCTTCAAATGGATTCCAAACCACCGGACGGAAATCTCACATGCATTGACCGCTAATTGATATCTTGAGGAGTGCACTTCACAGGTCAAAGTTCTGTGAACCTGAGATAAAATGTGGATCGCGAACTATGAGGAGCGATGGTAATAACTAGGGCTCGGATTTTTAGGTAAATACATACCGTATTTTTTTTTAAGTAAATACATTTTTAAGCATTTTTTCTATAAATACATAAATTCCTGCTTTTCGCTTATTAGAACATAAAAAGACATAATATTTACATTTATTTAAAATCAGTATGCTAGCTATATCTTTCAGATTATTGCATTTCTGTTCTGTGTTACTTCAACGGGGAAGAACCGGTCAGCTATCTTACCTTCATGCAGAGCGTATGTCAGCTTGCACCCCCTCCAAGCTACCTGGAACAAGTGTCACTCACATCCAGTTCATTTCTGGCACTGTAAAGTGTTAAGGCAGTTCTACGATGCCTAAAGTAAATACAACTACAAGTTATCGTCTGCAGCAGTATGTTGCAGAATTAAAAGAAAATTTTACTTCTGATGGGGCGTTCTGTTCTGCCAACCATGTGGGAAGGCAATCAAGGCTGAACAGCGATCTCAAGTTACACAACACCCCGAGGGCATGAAACATATTGCCGCAGTTTCGCACCTTCAGAAGAAGTGTTTCGCGATAATCGTCGGTCATTTGTGATTTACAACCTGAAGATGTATCTCGTTGTGTAATGTAATTCTTCAGTAGTCAGTGAGGCATAGCATAAATTGCATTCGTGTGTACTGCATCTTGTTTATATTCACATTAATAAACTAAATTATAATTAAATATTTTTACTTTTTTGTCACATATTTCAGGTATTTTAATACATAAAACATAAATATTTTCCCATATTTTTAGCACCTAAAAATCCGATCCCTAGTGATAACTGATAAGTGACAAGGGTTCCCGGTCCATGCGTATTAGCAGAACCAAATACATTGGTCGGTGACTCACTCACTCGCAACACCACAGTGGTTTGAACAATGGCCCTGTGTTAGCAGTAATGGAATAGGCATGAATTCCAGATAACACCGCGGGCTGTTGAAAGACCCTTCTCTTCCCACCTGCCACTTCACCTCACCCGGCAAGTTCACAGAGCTTGGACCTGATCAGAACAAAGATGGTGATGACGCCAAGGTGAAACTACGTGGAAGTATTATACTGTGGATAGCTAAGTCAATGTTAGGTTAAGCTCGTAACCTCACCTTCTTTTAATAAAATGACGAAGAACAAAATCGGAATAAGTCCCATATCATTTATGAAGTGCAAAAAGAGGTTATGCTGCATTTACTTTACGTCGATAAAACATTCTACAAATAGGTTCGCGATAGCCCTATTTAAGTGTTTTAAGTTAGGAGATGTTAAAACAAGTGTTTCTAATTGCAGCAAAATCATTTATTGTGAACTATGTATGCTGTCGCGGACTTAATTGTCGAACGATTTTTTACAGAACAATAGTATTGATAAATAAGGCGTGATCGAAACGTTTCCGTTTGAGGGCGTAGCTGTAGCGATACCCGGACATGGAATGCCGAACAAAAAGCACATCGATGCGCATTGTTGCAGGCAACGAAAGCTGGTGCCACCACTGGGAACCTATATCGAAAGCGTCGACGATGCAGTGGTGTCATCCATCGTGCCCTCGTCCCAAGAAGTTCAAGTGTAGCTACACCATGGAGTCAACCATCCGCTACAAAGGTGATGCTCACCCTATTCTTTGATTACCGGAGCCCATTGCGTATTGATTTCAAGTAATCTGGTGTCTCCATAACTTGTACTTGTTGGCATGTCAAAGAACCCATTTAAATTCAGTGGGCAGTGTTCATAATGGCAAAATTAATTCTCGGGAGTTTCCGCCAACACAAAGTTCCTCATTTCTCTACTAGAAAGCGCTATAGTGTTCAAGGAGCTTAGATATCTAACCTCCTTGACTTTCATTGTGATTCAAGGAACAACAAAATTCGACATGCAAGCTACCCTCTGGGTGTCAAATTACAAAGCTTGCACCCGGCACCCGAGGTCATACGATATTATTATTATTATTATTATTATTATTATTTTATTATAACTTGTACTGCGCAACACAGGAGAAATTACGGCGAAACATCTGGGAAAACTGAGAAAAGGGACGCTGCTTCATGATAACGCACGTCCCCATACCGCAAAGGTCGTAATGCATAAGGCATGCCAACTCAAGTGGGAGACACTCGAGCATCCACCCTATAGTCCGGAGCGTAGTGAAAGGAGCGAAGTACTTCGATTAATCGACCAATTAATCAATTATTCGATCAACTAATTAATCGATTAAATGACCAATCGATTAATCGAATACACGCTCAATAGATTAATCGTTATTTGTAGAAAATACTCGATTTTCCTGCTTTATCAATTATTTAATCAACCGATTAATTGATTAAACGACCAATCGATTAATCGAATAAACCATCAATAGATTAATCATTATTTGTAGCAAATAATTGATTTTTCTGCTTCGATTATTCGATAACTGAAATTAATCTAATAAAAACACCAGCCCTAGTATCTAGTTAATGATAAAAGTAGACTAACAAAATAATACGATACAGTGAACATGTTAGCGGTACTCGGCTGTGTCTAACACGCTATCGTTGCACTGTTCTCTGGCTCTTAAAAATTCCAACGTGGGAGGTGCAGAGTATACCAGCTCTTTTGAGTAAACCTACCTCACAGCATTTCATTGTTCAAACAATCTACAAACATTCACGTGTATTTACCTCAATAAACTTACTCGACTCTCCGTGTATACTAGGTCATCCAGCCTAAATAAACGTCAACCACCCAGTACATTATGTATCTTGCATTTACACAATGTGAACACGCAGCTTATTCGTGGTAAAGTTCGTGTAAGCTATGTATTTACAGATACACCCAAGTGATGTCTTCGAGAACAATATTTCAAATGTCCTAACTGTTCATATAAAATGAGTCGTCGTGAATGAATTTTCTTTTTTCGATGTTGTTTCCTATGGCTAGCCCGGATTCCAATCCATCAGCTTTTATTTTTTTCGATGTTTGTGAAGTAAAATTTATGCTCTAGTATTTCTCTGGTATTTTCTAGAACGTTCTAGATCTGTCCAGCAGAATGAAATGATGAGTTAGTCGCTTTCTGACAAATGCAATTATAATCCAGGGTAATCGAAAAATAATGCCTATATCCCTTGCACTAGAGCCCATGAAGGGCTTAGGCCTACCAAGCGACCGCTGCCCAGCCATTTGGCCTGCAGATATTCGGGTGACGCGTGGTCAGCGCATCGGGTCCCCTCGAACTTTAATCTTGGTTATCATGACTGGGGCGCTGCCTTACTGACAGACAGCTACTAAATAGTCCTCACGAGGCTGAGTACACCCCATTCCAGCCCTCAAGTCAGTTTCAAACATCCCTCACGGAGCAGGGAATCGAACCCGGGGCCTCCCAACATCACGGGGCTGACAATTAGTGTATTTACATACTGGGATATGCGTAGTGGCTAGCATTCTTGGCTGTCACCACGGACGCCCGGGTTCGATTACCGACTCTGCCAAGAAATTTAATTCTAGACTGAGGACTGGAATTGGGTACACTCAGCCTGTTGAGGCACAATTGAGAAGAGGGAGGTTCGTTTCCTATCTCAACCATCCTGTAAGTGGTTTTCCATGGTTTCCCACATCTACTCCAGACAAATGCTGGGATGGTATCTAACTTAAGGCCTCGGCCGCTTCCTACGCAAATCCTGCCCCAATTACAAACAAACACATTAGTACATACATCGCAGTGACACAGGTTATCAGAGAAATCCCACACACTGCCAAGTACACGGGGATACATGACCACGATGTCGTAAATCCCCTTAAAAGAATCACCACCTGTTTTAGGGAGCCTGACATCTAGGTTATTGGCATCTAATGGTTTGGGTGATAGTAAAAATGAAGGACAATGAAATGAATAAATTGAACTAAAACTACAGTAACTAAAGCTACACACTGTTGTGGTGATTGAAGCCACACACACACTTAAAGCTACACACTTAAAACTAGCCTAAGCATTAGGTGAAGGAAAGGATAAAAAAGGAATGGAATGTGGAAAATAAACAAGTAGTTCCGTGAAGAACTAGCCTATATAGCCTATTTTCATATACCCTACTTATGTCGATTGCCTCTCTCAACATACAAAATTTCAGTTTGATTGCTGTCATTCAAAGATTAGTAGATATTGAGAACCGTCTAAATATTTCGGATGGTCGCCATGTTGGATTTTATATATATAAGCCATACAGTTATGTACTATTAGATGACGATTATTGCGTAGGTTCCTTATTCAAAGGTTGGCTTCGATGGCATGATTAAGACACAAGAAGTAAAAACATAATTTTAAAATTTCGCACAGCCACCATCTTGAGGATATGTAACCAACTGAACTAAATTAGATGTCAGTGCATTACAATGAGTATTAACATTCACTGCGTTCGAATGGTCAAATCGCGAGAATAGTCTATTTAAATGTTTCAACTTCGCTTGGCCGCCATGTTAGTTTTGTACTTATTAGGTTTTTGAAAGTTACATAAGTGAACTTTTGGTAGTGGCCTTTATCAGCGTACAAAATTTTAGGGTGATATCAGTAATAGTTTCGGAGATATATAATGCCGGTGAAATAATTCGCACAACCGCGATGTTAGATTGGTGAGACATACTTGTGAAGGGCACGGTCAGGGTTGGACGAAATAGTACTATGACCTTACCGAGTTTCATTGAAATCGCTCTAGCCGTTTAGATTTTATTAGGGGAGAGGGGGGGATACACACACACTCATACACACACGGACAAAAAGTGATCTCATACGCCTATTTCTTTCATAAATGAAAATAGGTTAAAATAGGCTAAAAATAGGCAAAAGAGACAGGAAAAAGAAATGGCCTCAACCCTCGCATAATGAGGATATCAGGAAAGATTAAAGTAAAGAGCATGGCACAAGTAAGTGAAAACTAGAGCGACGCGGGTTGGTGACCGCGGGGTCAGGCATTGCTTTCACTTACTTAAGCCATGCTCCTCTCTGTCATCTTTCCTGTCGACCTACCTTGGGCACTCTTGTTCTCTTCTGAGCCCGACGGTATTAGGGTATCCAAGGCCTAGGGTGTCTTTCAATTTCCCGTCTTAATTGGCCCTAGTCTCATCTTTCTTGATACACTCATCCTTCGAGGGTTCAGACTTCTCTTATTTCCATTGTATCTCCTGCCCTGAGAGAGGTAGCCCCACCACTTATGGTGCAACCTGTATGGTGCTACAGCCTCAAGAACTCAAAGCTCGAGAGTTAGCGATCCCGAGGGTCCGTTTTTCCCTTCTTCCATTAACTTTGACGTGGACCCTCACCTCTTTCCCTTTCCTGTCTCTCATGTCTCTACTTCGCTTCAAGTCCCTCAATCCTCATTATTCGAGGGTTGAGGGCTTTTATATACCCTTGACTGGCTGCGTGGCTCAGCGGCGACGTTCTCGCCTGCTGTTCCCAAAGTTGCAGGATCGAATCCTGGTGCAGTCAGCTGGCATTTCAGGGTGTGCAAATGCGAGGGAGCCATGTCAGTAGTTAAGACTGGAACGTAAAAAATCCCCTTCGCGGCAAAATTCCGGCAACCCAGGGTCTCTAAAAGCCGCAGTAGTAAAAAGGAACCAATATCAATAATATTACAGTATCTTCTTCACCCAATCGTGCATTTCCCTAATTCCATTTTTAGCCTATTTCCAATTTGAAAAAATAGGCTTATGAGATCACCTTTTGTCCGTGTGTGTGTGTGTGTGTGTATGTGTGTGTGTGTGTGTGTGTGTGTGAGAGAGGTGTGTGTGTGTGTGTGTCCCTAATAAAATCTAAACGGCTGAAGCGACTTCAATGAAACTCGGTAAGTTTATAGCGCTATTCCCGGCGACCTCGACCGTGCCCTTCAAATGTTGTTACGTCTCACCAATCCAACATGGCGGCTGTGCGAAATATTTCACTAGCATTCAATATCTCCGAAACTGTTACCGATATCGCCCTGAAATTGTGTACGGTGATAAAGGGCACTACTAGAAGTTCACCTATGAGACTTTCAAAAACCTGGTGACTACAAAACCAACATGGCGGCCAAGCGAATTTGAGACTTTTAAATAGACTTTTCTCGCGATTTAACTATCCAAACGTAATGAAACTAGGTACAGCAATTGTTTATACACATTGTAATGCACTGGAGTCTAATTTAGTTCAATTGTTTACATAACCTCAAAATGGTGGTTGTGCGAAATATTTCACTGACATTCTATATCTCCGAAACTATTACAGATATCACCCTGAAATTTTGTACGGTGATAAAGGGTACTGATACTAGTTTACCTATGTATATTTCATAAACCTGTAAAGTACAAAACGAACATGGCGACCAAGCGAATTTGAAATAATTTAATAGACTTTTCTCGTGATTTAACTCTCTGAGCGCAGTGAAATGTGGTATAGTAAATGATTTTCCAGATTGTAATGCACTTCCATCTAATTTAATTCAATTGTTTACATAACCTCAAGATGGCGGCTGTGCGAAATTTTAAAATTAAGTTTTTATTTCTTGTGTCATAATCATGCGATCGAAGTGAAAGTTTGAATAATGAACCTAGGCAATAATTGTCCTTGAATGGTACATAACTCTATGGCCTATACATATAACAATCCTAAATGGCGAGCTTCCGAAATATTTACTCGGTTCTCAATATCTATGAATCTTTTATAGCAACCAAACTGAATTTTTTTGTGTTCATAGAGACTATGAACATATGTTCACCTAAAGGACTTTCAGTAACCTGGTGAGCATAAATCCAACATGGCGGCGACGCAAAGTATAAATATTTAAATGGGCGTTTCTCGCGAATTAACTATCCGAGTGCCGTGAAACGTTGCACGTTAAATGCTTATACAAATGTTGATCCACTGGCATCTAATTTATAATCATAATCACAAGATGGCTGCTGTGCGTAATTTTAAAATCTCGTTTTTACTTCTTGTGTTCTAATCATGCGATTGAAGTTTGAATACCACACGTACACAATAATCTTAATGTAATAGTACAAAAATAAAAATCCAACCTGGCGACCATCTGAAATATTTAGACGGTTCTCAATATCTACGAATCTGTTACAGCAAATAAACTCAAATTTTCTATGTTGATAGAGGCAATTAACATGAGCAGGATATGAAAATAGGCTGTATAGTTCTTCACGGAACTACTTGTTTTTTTGTCCTTTTCTGTTTCTTGTTCGTAAGTTGATTGTATGTTTAGTATTAGTAGACTAGTTATTTTTACGATCATTCAAACCATTAGGAGCCGATAAACTACATGTTAGGCCCCTTAAAACAATAACAATCATCATCATCATCATTATTATCATCTTGTAATTATTCATTCTGACAATTTTCTACATCTGAGCGCAATAATATAATGATTGTTTCTTCTCTTTGCAGGTAAGTCTCATTCAATTGCTGACGATTTCTTGGCTTCTCAGTTTCATTTACAAGGTAATGACGTTACATTTACTAAATGTTAAACTTCACGTCTGTGAGTCATGAATTGCCTTGGAATTTTCTTCTTATCTAAACGGAAATGGTATATTGGTCATTAGAGGTTTCTCGTCTTGACCACATACTTGATGATGCGGGGGGGAGATGATTAATAGTGTTTACATTACAAGTTTTGACAGTCAGAAATCGTATTTTTAGTTTACAGTTTTACAGTTTGTTTATAAACCCTGGAACAGTACCAGGCGTATTGACATCATAACCTACCAGGAGGATAAAAAGAAGGGTTATACATTGGATCCAACCATGCATTTTGAAACCCATGCCAAGCAGCCAGATGAAGTGAACAATGAAAAGGAGGATATTTACGAGCCTACAGTCCCTTTCTACAAGAAAAAATACCGCCTTCAATAAATAGAAGTTATTGGGTTATTAGTGGGGGGGCCCGGGGAACAATAATACATTCTCTTTTTGCTGCAACGTGTAGAAAATTTCGTATCTCAAATGCCACCATTAATACCATAGCAATAATAGTCCTTAAAGGATCCAATAGTATTTTGAGAAATCACCTATATTCGTAAATTATTTGTATTTTAAGGCTGAATAGCTATTTTAATTATTTATATTTAGTTGCGGCTTGCCCACTCTTCAGGTATATTATTCTAATTTATATGTGTCATCGATTTTATAGTTCATTACTCGTAATGTGTTAACCTTCTAATTTTTCTTCTTTCACCTCTTTATGATTGTTAAGCTTTGTATATTAGCAACCTTGTAAGTCGAGGAAGCATAAGATATTCCCCAGAAACAGTAATGGTATCCTGGACAGAAACACAGCCCTAATACATTAAAATAAAGTACGCATAATTACTGCAATTACAAATGAGTGAAATCAACCCCGTAGCACAGAATACTTAAAATATTAAGGCTGTAAAATGAAAATAACCGTGTGAATAAAATAGAAAGAAAAATATTAGCAATATTTCAATGTTATTGTAAATATTCTTTCTTTGATCATCATAATCATCATCACCATTTTCACGTCTCACATTCATTACAAAACACCAAGCTGTGATGTTTACGCACAAACCTCTTGCATTCTGAGCACACCACAGTGGTCTTGGTGTCCTTGGATCGTGGGCAGATGGAGCATTCAATGCCTTGGAGACACTGCTTTGGGTATAAATAACTGTCACTGCTAAGGAGTATACACATTGACTGAAAGACAGTCGAAGTCAAGTAAAAGTCACAGGAGGTGGTCACTTATCAGGCGTATCAGCATAACGTAATCGGGGAACGAAAATTCTCTGGGGAATTGAGTTCCCCACTGTACTGTTCCAGGGTTAAGCCAAATTTTACATTTTTTTAGTCCTGCCAAGCTTACGCTTGTCGGCAGGTGCCAATTATAATTACAATATATTATGTTAGCAAAAACAATTAAATTTACACCTTCCTATTATTGTATACAGTGTCGCTAATAATAATTCACAAAAATATTCAATCACCTCATAACAAATTAATTATGGTTATAATTATTATAATATGTTAATATTAATACAATAAAGCACTTGTAGAAAATTATAATATTTTTCTTCCTGCCTTAAAACAACAGTTATGTCGTTACTATTTAAAAAACTTAACTTAAAATAGAAATGTTACTATAATGTTCAATTAATTTCTCCTTCCATATTTCCACAGTCTATGAATAGTAGTCTATTACATATACAAGCAGTTGACCATTTTACATATACAAGTAGTTGTCCACTTACTTTAAAGAGTTAATTAATATCCAATTTGTATACCTTTATTTTTCACAGGACATGGTATTTCACTTTGAAAATCTCACATGCATTGACCGGAAAGCGAACCCGGTCCGTCGTGGTGAGAGGCCAACAGCTTGGGCACTGCACCACCACGCCCCCTCCGAAATCGTATTTTTAATCTACAGTAAAAATAATTCGACATCCCTGTTTTATGAGAAACAAGAAAGATGCAGAATCGACTCGACTGTCCACACGTAAATGTATCTTATGTGCATGAGTCATGCAAGCAGTTTCAGCATGGCTGGTGAGTGATGAATCCCTAGCTATTTCAGCACTTCTGAGTGAAAGAGAGATTGGAAAAGGAAAGAGAGACGCATGCTTGTTGCATTATTATTATTATTATTATTATTATTATTATATTCGATTTAATAGTGCTCGGGTACTTGTGATTGAACATAAGGGTAGTGCTCACAATATCATACATGTTGAGAACACCGGCGATAGACCAAAGCACCGGTAGAATGACACAATAGTCACAGATAAACAGATGGTTGTTAAACACGGAGGGACACAGCATTTGACCTTATGAAGTAGCGTACATCGATGCAAAAATTATGACCCTGCACCATTGTGAAAACCCTGAGAAGAAGAAGAAGAAGAAGAAGAAGAAGAAGAAGAAGAAGAAGAAGAGAAGAAGAAGAAGAAGAAGAAGAAAATGGCTTTGACTACCGGACAAATTTGAAAAATATTTAATACACAAATATTTTATAGAATTGCTTCCCTCATACATATTTCCAATCGTTGCCTTTCCTGTTGATTCATTTAGGGGCTTTCTGACATCGTTCTCATACAACCTAGTGTACTTTACTGTGTGTGGAATATGTCTGATAACCTGTGTCATTGCGATGCCTGTACTAGGTTGTGTATTCGTAAGTAAGTGGGGCTAGGATTTGAATAGGTGATGGCCGTGGCCGTCAATTACGCTCCATCCTGGCATTCACCTAGAGACGAAGCGTGAAACCATGGAAAATAACTTCTACCGTGGCTGAAGAATCGAACCAATCTCTTTTCAGTTCTGCCTCCCGAGGTTGAGTGAAACCCATTCTAGCCCTCAGACCAGAATTAAATTTCTTGGCAGTGCTGAGAATCGAACGCGGACCTTCACGGTGACTGCCAAAGATGCTAGTTACTACGACACAAGGTGGACGGACGGACGGACACATACAATACCGTTTATCTCAATGAAGATGAAGGTTTTCCCACTTCTAATCCAGGCGAATGTCGGGATGATGCTGAAATTAAGGTCACTGCCATCTCCTATTCAAATTCTATCCCCACGTTCCTCCTGCCGACCTTTGACTCGGGAGGAAATCCATACGGACTCATTTGAAGACCAAGCTGAGATGATCTTGAACCTCATGGAGAGCACACAAAGTCCTGGCTCTGAAGAATATCCATCCGTCAATTTTATTTTCCGACTTCGAATCCCCTCGATTCATTGGCATATCCTAACCCCGGGTTCGATTCCCTGTTCTGTCAAGAAATATGATTCTGGTCTGAGGGCTGGAATGGGATACTCTCAGCCTCGTGGGGGAAAATTGGGAAGATTAGGGTTAGATTCCTACCCCAGCCATCTAGGAAGCGGTTTTTCGTGGTTTCCCACTTCTACTCCAGGCAAATGCCTGGATTGTTCCTAATTTAAGGCCACGGCCTCTTCCTACCCAAATCCTACCTTAATTACTAATACACACACGAGTACAGACATCACAGTGAAACAGGTTATCAGACAAATTCTACGTACACCCAAGTACACAGGGCTACATGACCACGATACCGCAGAGCCCCTAAAGAATCAACTACTAACTACAGGCGTATCACTAACTTACAAACTGCAGTAGAAGAAGAAATGAAAAAGGTATAATTGAAATAAAGGACGGGGGAAGCAGAAGAATGAGAATTGAGGGACTGAGAATGAAGGAGAGCCATGAAAGGCGGATAGGGAAGGAGGAGGGGCTCCACCACAAATTCAATGGAATCAGGAGAAAATGGACCCAGCTCAAGGTCACCAACTCCGGAACTCACCAGCCGTGTGGTCGTAGCACTATCCAGGGTACACCAGAAATGGTGGGGCTACACACACTCTGCCTCCTATAGTCTTAAGCAGAAGTCAGGAGATAACATGAAATGAAAAGAAAAGAAGAGGTCTGACCCTCGCAGAATGAGAGTATCAGGAAAGATGAGACAAGGGTCAATAAAGGTGGGAAATTGAATGACTCCCTAGGCCTCCGATACCCTAATACCATCGGGGTCAGAAGTGAACAAGAGTTGACCAAGTGAGGTAAATAGTAAAGATTACAGAGAGGAGCCCGGCACCAGTGGAAGCAATGCCCGACTCAACTGGGGTCCCGTGGTCACCAACCCACGTCCTACTAGTTCTGAGGCCATGGGGATCCCCTAGTTCTACTCGAGACAAATGACGATATGGTACCTAACTTAGGGCCAGGGCCGTCTCGACCCAATCCAAGACCCCCAATTAAACTACACACACTAACACAACCGTCCCAATAATACAAGTTATTAGTGAATTTCCACACACATGTACGCGGGGCTATACAGCAGCCTATGTCGCAAAACCCCTAAATGATACAACAGCTTATACAGTCAGGCGAAATCTCCGGTAGACACTGTGTCTTCTTACGAAGATCACGATCTGCCTATATAATTAACCGCAATCTAATTTCTCGTTATAATGAAGGGCAGACAGGCAGCCTTATGGCGTCTAATGACGCTTGCCGTTATTAAAGTGGCGCCCATAATACCTCGCTGAAAGGAGCCGGATGAATGAGCGACAGAACGCCTGGCCCACTAGATTGATCGCATCGAACAGTGCTTTTGTAGAGTACAGTGTGTACCTGGACTGGAGTTTCAGGGCTAGAGACCACCTTTCTGGCCTAGTAATCTGCTGACTGGGTGGCAAAGACATAATAGGCTAATTCCGATTTGAGGGCTGGAACGGGGTACACTCAGGCTCGTGACCAAAACTGAGAAGAAGTGGTTTCAATTCCCACCTCAGCCATTTTCCTAGGTTCCCCACTTCTACTCCAGACAGATGATTTCTAAATTAAGGCCACGGCCATCTCCTTCCCAATCCTCACTTGGTTTACAAATACACACATTATTACAGACAGAAAGGCTGCGTGGCACGGCGGTAATGATCTCACCAGCTGTTCAAGGTGTTCAAGATCAAGATCAACTCAGTTTGTCCTTCAAATGAGTTTCGAGTGGATTTCTTCCCGAGTAAAAGGTTGACAGAAGGACCGTGCTGATAATACAACCTTCATCTTCATTGAGATTAAAGGTATTGCCTGTGTCCTTCCATCTGTCCATCCACTTATTGGCGTAATGATTAGCATTCTTGATATTGTTAAGAAATGTAATTCTAGTCTGAGGGCTGGAATGGGATACACTCAGCCTCATGACCATGAGATAGAACTGAGAAGGGGTGAGTTCGATTTCCACCTTTACCATCCTAGAAGCGGCTTCCAGACAAATGCCAATAAGGTACCGAACTCTAAACCACGACAGCCTCTTACCCAATCTTAGCCGCCAATTAAAAATGCACCTCTAACCCAGCCACCGAAATAACACAGCTTATTAAAAATATTCCATACACACTTTCAATATATTAATTCAGTTATCGTATAATCGATTAATCGATTGCGTGTTAAATCGTTAAATGATTGATGGAATTGATTAATTGTTTTGTCGATGAATCGATATACTTTGTTCCTTTCACTACGCTCTCACAGAAGCGGAAGGAAGCTTGTAGTTTAACGTGACCGTTAATCTCGCGATCATAAGCCACGGGACCTCCGTTTTACGTGGAATCCGAACCACAGGACATGGCATTTCACATCGAAAATTCTCACAGAAGCAAAACAGGCATTTAATATAATTCAAATATCAATTATTTAAAAAAAACTTCTTTGTGAAAACTACATCGCTTATTGTTAACATTGAACATGAATTCAAAATCTTCCTGAAAACACTTCATTATTATTATTATTATTATTATTATTATTTTGGAAACCATTCCCAATTTGATTGATGTTTGTCTTTCCACTGTCAACGACTCTTATTTGGTTATTGCTAACATAAACAAGGAAGGATACTTTGTATATTTTGTATAGAAATCTATGCAATTCTTGACATCGTTCCTAATATAAGAGTAACTTAAATTAAGCGATAACCTCTCATTTAAACTTATTTTCTTATAACGTGTCTGCTAATCAACTAATTCATTCTTCGGTTAGTCGATTAATCGTTTTCAATTAATTAAAATTTATTCGATTAATCGATTATTTATCGATTAGATGAACATCGCTAATTACCAGCTCTAATACAGTAAACACATTTACATGGGGCTATATGACCACAAGTCTAAAAGCCCCGTAAGATGAAATAGGTCAAGGTGGTTTTAATTAGGGCTTAGACATTTCTACCCCGTGTACTTTGGGTGAGTGAATAATAATTTTTGAGATAACCTTTGTTATCGTGGTGTCTGTAGTAGTATGTGTATTTGGGACTGAGGCTAGGATTGGGAAGGAGGACGTCGTGGCCTTACGTAAGGAACCCTCCAGGATTTGGCTAGTGTTTCGGTAAGAAACCAGGGAAAATCACTTTTAGTTTACAAATACATACACTAGAACAGACATCACAATAACACAGGTTATCACACAATTTCCTCACACACATATACACGGAGCTATATGATCATGATAGGGGCTGCGTGGCGCAGTTGGTAGAGGCGCTTGAGCTTTTAATTGAAAGGGAGTGGGTTCAATCCCCACACAGGTAGTGGATTTTAGAAACAAGACTACCACTTTCGGGAACGCAAATAGCCCTGGGGTTCACTCAGCCTTCACCAGAAATGAGTACCAGGGTAATTCCTGGGAGCAAATGCGGCCGGGCTCCATCCCATCTAGTGCTGTTGTCACAAAGAGTGAAAGGCTCTACTTTCCACCACTGTCAGGGTCTCCATGGCCTGTATGGAGTTGGCTTTGCTTTGCTTTTTATATGACCACGATGTCGCAGTCCCTAAAATAAGCAACACAACAAAAATATAATACTGTATGTGCCGTTCTTTATTGTTTTCAGCGGTTTGAAACTCATGAGGCAAATCACACAGAATGCCGCCTCCCCTCCTTTGAACGTCAATAGCACGTCCTTGTGTGATGAAAGGGGTTGAAAGCCTCATGTTTTGAATAGAGAATGAAACATCTCTGAATGGCTAAATCAACAGCAATAATACCACTCTAATGAGAAAGCCTGAATAGGGATTCTTTATTACAGGAATAAACACTATGCGTGTATTTCAACGATCAGTGCATGATAGGAGAAAACTGAACATATGTCAAGTTATTGCATAGATCAGCGTCTCTCTACCTAAGGGTCTCGAGGCTATAATGTGGTCACGTGGAAGAGTCTGGTGAATCACGAATTTGCCCGTTGCAGCTGAATGTACGGTTAGCTCGTTCTCTATAGGACGGAGCCTTGCAGGGGCCGCGTAGCGGGTTTGATCGTGATGAGTCATGGCCAGATAATAAATAGCATGTATCGGGTGCCGGGTGCAAGCTTTGGTTATTTGACACCCAGTGGGTAGCTTGCATGTAGAATTTCGTTGTTCCTTGAAGCACTATGAAAGTCAAGGACGTTAGATATCTAAGCTCCTTGAACGCTATAGCGCTTTCTAGTAGAGAAATGAGGAACTTTGTGGTGGCGGAAACTCCCGAGATTAATTTTGCCATTATGAGCACGGCCTACTGAATTCAAATGGGTGCATTGACATGCCAACATTTAGGGGCAAATGACTTCGTAGTTCCGCCCTTTAAAACAACAATAGCTAGCTAGTTAACATCGTATGACATGCGTGTCGTAATTTTTGACGCCTTTCAAAAATAACTTACCACGGCCAGGAGCGAACCTGCAAGCTTGGGTTTAGTAGACCGACACGTTAACCACTCACCCACCGTGGCAAGCTATGTACCGATTAAAGACGTTCGAAGCCGCGTCGGGACTTGTACAAACCAGTCCAGCAAATCCACCCGATGTTCTTCAAACCACTAATCGAACCTGGCTTGTCCTAGGTAGGAGTCGAGCTATTCCTACATGACTGGTCATATTATGGCGTACTTTCATTTTCAATAGTAGCCTATATACACGTCGCAGTCAGATAGTGAAATCCGGAATATGATATAAAAAGGTGCAGTTGCACTTAATGACGCGTGGTTTCATGAAATGACTAAATTTCGCCGTCACCTAGTGTAATTCTTTTTATACATTATCTGTCGGGAATTCTAGATCGTCACTACTTCATGAAGTAGCTGTAGCGGTGTCCTGGTGCGATAATTTTGCTTTCCAAGAATTAATAGTGGTAATATACTGCACGGACGTTGTTTCTTGAGGAGTTTAGCCAATTATCGATTTCTGTAATTTTTTTTTTTTTTTGCTCAGCCTGCATATTTTAATATAGTTGTCATTGTTTCATTGTTGTAAATTCATTTTCAACCATAATGAAGAGCATTAATTATATCTTGGAATATTTCGTGTATGACGGCGAAAAGTTAATGTACAACTCAATTCCGACAGTCATTTCATGAAGAGTCGAATCAACAAACAGCGGATCTTCATGAAGTACCTCGGCCGATAATGTAAAATCATTTCTTACACCATCTGCCTAAATCGGTCCATCACTTCATGAAGAAACGCGTTAGATACTGCAACTAGACATTTCTTACATCATACACCGGCTTTTAATGAAGTGCCTAGGATTTTCATGAATTGACGCATTTTACTCTCTGACTACACCATATATAAAACAAACCAGCCTTTAGTCTAACCATTTGAAATAGAACCAATAGCTTATTATTATTATTATTATTATTATTATTATTATTATTATTATTATTATTATTATTGTTGATTCTTTAGGGACTTGGCGACATCATTGGCATGTAGCCCCGTGTACTTGGGTGTGTGTAGAATTAATCTGATAATTTATTTTTATTTTTATTTAATAATTATTAGATACAACCATGAAAAGGTCATTTTACACTAATATTTTAACAATTTCAAATAATATTAATAACAACAACAACAACAATAACAGGTAACAATTGGCAGTGATGGCAGCAAGGAATAAATCTCGGGAAGGACGCAGGGAGTGATTTGGGTAGTGAGTGATTAGGAGGGTGAGGGGTTAGGAATTGAGGGCGAAAGGGATCTTCTAATGTTATGTTTGAATGTTCGATAGGGAGAGAATATGTCAATATTTGGAAGGGAGTTTCTAAGGGTAGGTAGACGGTGGAAAATAGAGCGCTTCTGTACTTCTGGACGTGGGCGAGGTATGTGGTGTAAATGGCTCTGACGTGTTGAACGGGAGGGAACATGGAGTGGGAAGTAGCTTAAGAGCATGTTACATTTTGTGTAACCATTCATAATTTTATGTAGGAAACACAGGTCAGTAAATTGTAGACGGCTTCTCAGGTTGAGTAAATTGAGCTGATTTAGAATGTCGGATTTGGCAAAGTGCCTTAGTGAAGGATTGCGAGCTTTGACAATTGATACGAAGAAATTAAAGACACTGTTCAATTTAGAAATATTGTTTATAGCCGAAGTAGACCAAATTGGAGAAGAGAAATCTAGGATAGGGAGAAATTATGTGGTGAAGTATAATTTAAGTGCAGTGAGGTCTTTAATTTCTGTGAATCTGTATAGAATGCCGAGACTGCACATTGCGCGAGATTTGATGTGGTCAATGTGGGGAGAGAATGTCAGTTTATCATCGTGGATAATACCTAAATCTCTTATCTGAGAAACCGTATCCAATTTATTTCCACATATTTTATAGTCCGCCTGATTTCCAGATTTCAGTATTGAGAAAGACACATTAAAGCACTTTTTCGGATTTGGAGATAACTTCCATTTGTTGAACCAATCAGTACATGTATTCACTGCTTCCTGGAGGTCAGCGTGGTCGTCAGAACTGGAAATTTTTCTGAATATCTTGAGGTCATCAGCGTACAGAAGAAAGGGAACACGGAGAATTTTGTACATATGTGTTTATATCGTCCACATACAGCACGAAGAGAAGGGGTCCCAGGATACTGCCCTGAGTTACTCCTGATAAGACTGGGAGCCAGGACGATACAGACCCTGGAAGCACTACCCGTTGTTGCCTATTGGACAGGAAGCTTTGTATTAGGGATAGGAAGGATCCATGTACGTCGTATCGTGAAGCAAGCTTGTGGAGGAGAAGGAAATGGTTCTCGGAATCAAATGCTTTGGCCAGGTCAACGTAGATTACATCTAGCTGAGATTTTTGATCTATTGCAGAAATTATGTGATGGTTCAGAACAGTCAGATTTGTGTTTGTGTGATGTTTGTACTAGTATTTGTAATTGAGATAGATTTGGGTAGGAAGCGGCCATGAAGGGAGCTTGTAGTTTTACGTGACCGTTAATCATGCGACCATGACCCACGGGACCTCCATTCTACGTGGAATCCGAACCACAGGACATGGCATTTCACTTCGTAAAGCTGGCACTCATTGTCAGGAAATAGAATCCGGTCCATCTTGGTTAAAGGCAAACAGCTTGTAATATCTAAAGCCCTGCGCGGATGAGGATATCCTCAAAATATATTGACATGCGGATATCGTTTGCATGGCTGTGCGGATAGCGGATAAATGCGAATAATGTTTGGAGTAAATTTGCGGGTAGTTTTTAGAATACAATCCGAACTTGTTGAATATCGTTACTAGGACCCGGATGTTTATGACATATCATATTTTTCCGTTACGTATTTTCATGACAAATGTAAGATTATGTTAGCTAATCTCATTAAAATTATGTCATTAAGCATAATTAACACTCCGAGCTGAAAAGTGTTGCAATTCTGGCTGCATAACATTCATTTTAAACATAGCACATGACATACAAAGCCTAGGGGAACGGCTTTCTCCTCAAATGTCTAAATGTGTTTCTTGAATACTTTATGCTTTATCTAATAAAGAATATTATTGTAATGCCAGTAGATGCGGATAAAAATCGTGCGGATGTGGGGCGGATACAAGTCGTGCGGATGCGGATAACAGTCGTGCGGATGCGGATAACGTTTTGTTTACCCGCACAGGGTTCTAAATATAACCAGCTGTTGGCACTCACGCATCGCCCACGACAGATTAAATATAAATCCGTGTCCTAGTTAAATATATACAGTTTATTGAATTAATTAAAAGTAAATATAATACAATATGTAAACAATAGCTTTTTGACAAGTACGTGCGAATCTGCATGGCAACACAGTAGATTATTACTCTGTCTACAACTCTCGGAACTAATATATATTTGCCTGCGGATCCAACACATCTGCCTAGGGCTTGGAAAAATAATAACGCATGCGAAAGGTGACAGTCGGGCAAAATGATTATAAAGTAAAGGCCACAGGCAGCACAACATTGCGGTTTAATGAAGGATTTAACAATACATTCATATAGTGTTGTAGAGATGAGGTCGTACTTGGCATGCACATTATATTTGGACTAGTCTAGAAAAATAAAGTTCGACTTTTGTTTGTACTTATCGTGGAATTAAAAGAAGAGTTCGTTTTGTATTCATTTCATAATACATATTACTAGCTAAAAGTCATAGTGGTCTCAAATCCATTAGTCGCTCTTGCGTGTGCGTATATCGGCTGTGTACACTCGCCTGAGGATAGATCAATGCGAGTGTGGAGACAAAACCCGGTGAACGTATGCACGACCAACACATATGAGACCGATAGCAATAGAGAGGAGGTGGTGCAATGTATTGGGTTGGCATCATGTATGGTCGCCGAACCCCTCTTGTGTACATCCCAGGGCGTAATGCAGGCAAACGTTACAGGGATACTATCCTGGCACCTGTAGTGAAAGGCTATTCTGACAATTTCGGTCCAAAATTTCATTTCGTGGACGATAACGCTCGTCCGCACAGAGCTGGCCTTTCTTCAGGACAATGGCACCACAGACTGGAAACAGAGAAGAAGATATTGAAGTATTCCTGGAGGATGTAGGAACAGTAATCTCAGATGTAGAAGTGGTGATCATGGGAGATATGAATGTACAAGTCGGAAATGAGAGACAAGGAAAGGAAGAAGTCGTTGGACCATATGGATATGGGAAAAAGAACCGGGAAGGAGAGGAACTTGTAAAATTTTGTGAAGGGAATGGACTGATAGTGGGTAATTCATGGTTTCGGAAGAAAAACAGCAGGAAAATTACGAGATATGGGTGGGGTGATAGAAGAACAAAATCAGTAATTGACTATTTCCTGGTGGAAAGGACAAATCGCAGAAAGCTTATGGATGTGACAGCTTTACCAGGAGAAGCATTTGATGGGGACCATAGAGCTGTGGTGGCAAAATTTAGATGGGGAAAATTGGAAAACCTAAAGGAGATCAGAGAAAGTAAAATAAAAGTATGGAAATTGAAAGACAAAGCTGTACAGGAAGATTTTCAGGAGAGATTGAAGCAACAAATCCCTGTTACTGAAGTGGAAAATGTAGAAGAGGAATGGTCCCACTTTAAAAAGGCATTTGCTGGTGCAGCAGAGAGTGCTTGTGGTAGGACGTCAACAAGAGTGAAAGAGAAGGAGACACCGTGGTGGAATGAGGAAGTGAGGAAAGCAGTGAAAGAAAAGAAGTCTGCGTGGAAAGAATGGAACCGAGATCAAACAGAAGAAAGCAAAAGGAAGTATCACGACAGCAAACGGAGGTGTAAGAAAGTGGTAGGAGAAGAAAAGAAGAAAAGTTGGGAAGAATTTACACGAAGAATGGAAACAGATGTAAGTGGCAGTAAATGGATGCTGTATGGGCGTCTAAGAAGTAAGAGGAAAGAAAGGGTTACTACAAAGCTGGTGAAAAAGGAAGATGGAGAGTTGTTAACACACCCGGAAGAGATAAAGGGACGATGGAAGGAGTATTTCGATAAGCTATTGAACGTGAGCAATTGTACTGGTGAGATCGAAGTGACACAGCCTGACGACTCTATAACAGAAGATGATATAACAATGCTGGAGGTGGAATTAGCAGTACAGAAAATGAAGATGGGAAAAGCAACAGGGGTGGATGAAATCAGTGTAGAAATGATAAAGGCTGCTGGACCTGTTGGTATGCAATGGCTGTATCGACTGCTAAAGTGTGTGTGGAAACGGAAATGTGTACCAGAAGACTGGGAGAAAGGGCTAATAATACCAGTGTTTAAGAAGGGGGACAAGAAGGTGTGTGATAACTATAGAGGGATCACCCTCATATCACAGATAGTAAAAATACTGGAAAGGATATTAGAAAGAAGAATGAGAAGAAAGGTGGAAGGAGAGTTGCAAGAGGAACAGTATGGCTTCAGGAGTGGAAGATCCACAGTGGACCCAATCTTTAGCTTGAGGCAGGTGTTGGAAAAGAACTGGGAATATGGAGAGGATTTGATCATGACTTTCATAGATCTAGAAAAGGCATATGATAGTGTCCCCAGAGAGAAGGTATGGGAAACCATGGTTAAGAAGAGACTGGGAAGAGAAATGTTGGAAATGGTGCAAGCAATGTACAACACTGTGTTAGCAGGGTACTGACCCCAGTTGGAAATACAGATTGGTTTAGGAACAAGACTGGACTAAGACAGGAGAGTGTGCTGTCACCTCTTTTATTCATAATGGTAATGGATGAAATTGTAAAGGAAACAAAGGAAGCATATGGACATAAAGAAATGAAGTTACTATTATTTGCAGACGATATTGTGGTCTGGGGAAGGAACACCGAAGAAGTGCAAAAACAACTAGATGCACTGAACGAAAATATTCAGAAGTACAGCCTGAAAATCAGTATAGAGAAAAGCAAGACCATGGTGATGACAAGAGGGGAAAGACAAGGAAAGGGCATTGTGAAAATTGGAAGTCAGAGTTTGGAAATTGTGGACACGTTCAAATACCTAGGAAGTGAATTGATGCAAACTGGTAGGTTGGACATGGAGATTGGCAGGAGGGTACAGCAGAGCAATGCATTCTATCAAAGTGTAAGAAAACTTGTTTGGGATAAGGAAGTACCAAGGAAAAGCAAGGAGGTAATGTATAAAGTGTACTATGTTCCCATATTAACTTATGCAGCTGAGACTTGGACCCTGACGAGCAGGCAAGAGAGTAGAATCCAAGCCAGTGAAATGAAAGTCCTAAGAAGTATGATAGGTAAGACAAGGAAAGACAGAGTGAGGAATGAAGATGTTAGGAAGGAAGTTGGGATGGGAAAACTAAATGAGAGAATTGAGAAGAATAAACTAAGGTGGTTTGGACATGTAAAGAGGATGGAGGAAAATAGAATACCAAGACAGATGCTGGAGGTCAAGTGCAAGGGTAGGAGAGCAAGGGGAAGACCTAGAACAAGGTGGATCGATTCAGTGAAGAACAGCGTGAGAAAAAGAAATCTGGACTGGGA
The DNA here is from genome assembly GCA_946902985.2 of Meconema thalassinum. Lineage (NCBI taxonomy): Eukaryota > Metazoa > Arthropoda > Insecta > Orthoptera > Tettigoniidae > Meconema > Meconema thalassinum. The sequence continues at coordinate 567,897,102 of OX336388.2, read as the reverse complement.
CAAGATCGTGGAAGAAGAATTGTGGAAGGAAAGAGGAAAGTGGAGAAGTGCCATAAATACCCCGACCCGGCAGGAGCTGGATAAGGGGAAATGATGATGATGATGATGATGATGATGATGATGATGATGATGATGATGATGATGAATGGTATTCAGAGAATGGAATGGCCTGCCTATTCTCCCGATCTGAATAATTGTGTAGAGTAGGCGTGGGCACTGCTTGAGGAATAAGTCCATCCTCACTATGCCCCCATGGCAATATGGAAAACTCTTTTTGATGTGTTTACAACGATGCCGAAATTACAGCTTATTCTATACCTGTCTGTCAGTCAGCCAGTCAGTCTGTCAGTCTATCAGTCTTACCGAAATTTGAACACGTTTCTTTAAAATGTGAGAAAAAGTAATTTCATGAAACTTTGTACCTAGTATTCAAGTAAAAAGTGAACTTGATAAAAATGTTGGCCACAAACTACAATATTTGATTGAAGTCGTCCGCCTCGTTGTGTGGTGGCTAGCATCCTTGGCTGTCTCCATGGGGGACCGGGTTCTATTCCCAGCTCTACCAAGAAATTTAATTCTGGTCTGAGAGCGGGGTACACTTAGCCTCGTGAGGGAACACTGAGAAGAGATGGATTCGATACCCACCTCACTCATCCTAGAATTGGTGTTCCGTGGTTTCCCAACTTCTACTCCACGTAAATGCCGAGATGGTACCCAACTCAAGGCCACGGCCGCTTCGGTGGTGTAGCGGACGAGCTGTTTGCCTTTCACCAAGGTGGACCGGGATCGATTCCCGGTCGAGGAAGTCTGCCGCCTAGGAATGGAACCAGAGTGTGACATTCGTCTTCAGCTCACTAAGCACCTGTTACCGGGTGAGTTGGCCGTGGTTGTTACGGCGTGACTGCAGGAAGTCGCTCCCATCCGGGAGGCGAGGAGGTTCAAATACCCCCACCGGCAACCTTGAAGATGTTTTCTATGGTTTCCCATCTTCCTTCCAGGCAAATGCCGGGGTTGGTCCCTAACTATAGGCCACAGCCGCTAACTTCCAATTCCTAGTCCTTACATTCACACTTTCCTTCCCAGACAACACTCCACACGCGACATTACTTGTAGCTCACCCCATGGGTGTCCGCATAGAAGCAGCTACTAACTCTGGCGAGCCGAACATGTCCTCGGACACTCCCGGCGCTAAAAGCCATACGCTTAAAAAAAACTGTTGTTCAAGAAAGTGTGTGCCAGGTGGGTGTTGAAAAACCTGACACCTGACCACAAAATGTAGCGATTAAGCGACTTCGGTGGCGTAGTCGACAGCATGCTGAACTGCTATGCCCAAGATCGCGGGTTCAAACTCGGCCAAAGTCGTCGGATTTTTAAAAGCGTTAAAATCCTGCAGTATGCCTTCCTTCGGAGGGGAAGTAAAGCTGGCGTGCCCATGTCATAGATTTATGGCATGTAAAAGAACCTACCACTACAATTGGTAGTGTATAGCTAAATTTGTAGGTTATTTGGTTAAAAACGCTCTACCAAGTTCCAGCGTTCGCCGCTAGGTGTCAGTGACAGTAGCAACTCTGGTTGTCATAGTTGGAACTACTTGAAATTGAACTTCATGGGGAGCCTACAGGCGTTCAATTAAAATACACCGCTTTGGCCACTGGCTGCAATTCAAATATAATAAAAATGTAGCGCTTAGGAGCAGCACTGACATTTCTGCAGCGGTTTATAATGACGGCGACGAGTTCCTCGACAGGATGTGACGAGTGATGAGTAGGGCTCGGATTTTTAGATAAATCAATATTTATTATGTAAATACATTTTTAAACATCTTTCAGTTTGTTGCATTTTTGTTCTCTGTTACTTCAACAGGGAAGAACCCGGGAGCTATCTTATCTTCATTCAGAGCATATGTCAGCTTGCAGCTGTGTTTTTCCTATCTTGTCACCGCGTCCAACTCACTGTGGAAGCCGGGGATGCCTCAAGTAAAAGCAACTACAAGTTATCGTCTGCAGCAGTATGTTGCTTACTTTAAGGATAAATTTACTTCTGATAGGGGCGTTCTGTTCGGCGCAATCAAGGCTGTACAGCGATCTTAAGTTACACCACACCTCGAGGGCAAGAAACATATTGCCGCAGTTTCGTGCCTTCAGAAGAAGTGTTTCGCGATAATCGTCGGTCATTTGTGATGGACAACCTGAAGATGTATCCCGTTGTGTATTGTAATTCTTCAGCAGTCAGTGAGGCATAGCATAAATTACATTCGTGAATACATATTGTTTATATTGTCATTAATAAACTAAATTATAATTAAATATTTTTACTTCATTGTTATATACTTCAGAAATATTTAATTCCGGATTTTCAGCACCCAAATGTCCGAGCCCTCGTGATGAGACGTGGGTTGCTCACTTTCTTGTCCTCCGGTCAGCATTTTCACACTGGCGAAGAGCTGTGGACGAATGTTACTCTGGTTCTATTCCCAGGCAGCAGGCTTCTACGACACAGGAATACAAAAGTTGATCCCACGATATGACTGGTGTCTCAATTTTGGTGGTGATTATGTCAAAAAATATCTAAAACAATGCTGCATCTGGTGTTAATAAAGATTTTCGTGTGACTATGATTTAGTTTTATTTAAAAAATAAGAAAATTTATAGTAGCGCCATCGTTACTTCCGACTTGAAGTTTCAGTGCTACGCTGCAGCTATCTCGCGGTCAGAAGTGAAGTCACTTCAACTAGCCAATCACTGGTAGCCATTAAAATCGATATAATCACGACAAATCGAGTGTCATTCACGATGTCGCGATTTGGCGAATGACACTCGATTTGTCGTGACATATCGATTTGAATGGCTCCCTGTGATTGGCTAGTTAAAGTGATGTCACTTCTGACCGCTAGATAGCTGTAGCGTAGCACTGAAACTTCAAGTCGGGAGTAAGGATAGCTCAACTATAATTATTTCTGGTTGGACCTCGTAGTTAGCCACATGGCTAAGGAACGGTTATTGCAGTATTAGAATCCATTTCTCAGTGTTGCTAGTTACACAATAATAACAATTCAGAGTTATAAATAAAACAAAGGACTAACAAATAAGGTTAAAAAAACTAAACATAAACAAAAATCCCTCTCGGTACGCCGGAAGGCAGAGGTAGATTTCACCAGGCAAAGAAATATAATTTAAATTCACTAAATTTGCCAATTGTTGTATACCTACAAGTGCCACACGTCATTTTGCTCATCCCTTAGCGAAAGGGTGGGTCATATCAAATGTTATTTCAGACAAAAGTTTTAGGTAACCTTTAGAGGACTATTGACCATTTTGAACAGCTTTGATGTTTTGCATATTAAGGTAGGTATGGTTCTTTTCAAGCCGGCAGCAGTTAACTGAAAGGAACCCGACACAAGTAAGCGGAAGCAATGCCGGACTCAGCTGGGATCCCGTGGTCGCCAATCCACGTCCCACATGTTGTGAGCCCCTGGGGGAACGCCCTTCAGTTGCAATTCCATAATTGCCATCACGCGATCCAAATCTGGAGCACCTTCATGGCGAGTTGAGTAAGAGTAGTAATTTTCTTATGACGCCGGTCTTCTCAAGGATTTCCTCGGTGATGCAAGAAGACTCCACAAGGAGGCACTGGCGTCGATTAATGCCTATCGTTGACGTGATCATAGAGTAGAATAACAATAAAATAATTACCGGTAACTAATCCCACCTCGACGATACCGAGACTGCCGCTGACCTTGGTTAAACTGTCAGACGTAGAAGGGGACCGCACCTATTAGTCATCACTGATTTTTAGCCTACTTTTCTCATTTTGCAAAAATGAGGAAACAGTAGACTCATGAGATCGATCCGGGAAAATGTGTGTCTGTCTGTCTGTCCTTCTGTTTGTAAGTCTGCCTGTCTGTCCTCTTTCAACTCCTAAACGACTGGAGCGATTAAAGCAAATTTGGTAAGAGTAAAGATCAATACCTGAATATCTCACGGCCATATTTTAAACTGACGTCAGTGCTACCACCTGCTGAAAAATCGCAATTGAAATTTGAGCTCTATGTTGGATATCTCAGAAGTTATGCATGCGAACTATTCCAAAATTGGCATACAAAGAGAAAATAACATTCCAGATTAATTTTCAGAAGTCCATATATGCCAATGTTGCCAACATGATCCTAAGAGATGATGATGATGATGATAATTGTTTTTTAAGGGGCCTAACATCTAGATTATCGGCCCCATGATTCTAAGCCTGCCGATAGGTCCAATTTCTAAATGCATGTAACTTCTATACTATAGATTGGATTTCAACCAAATATCGTATGTGCTATGTGTACTAATACAGATATGGCTGTGAGTATTCTAAAAAGTCACCAGGGCTACCAACTGTTAATAAATAATCTCTATGTTTTAACCTTAATATCAATATATCAGAAAGTATGCAAGCCAACAGCTCTAAGCTATGCACACGTACAGTACCTGACATTCTACCTTAGTTTGGTGTAACTTATGTATACATCAGTGCTGCCAACACGATTGTAAGCCTGCTGATAGGTCCCGTTTTTAAATGCATATAACTTATATACTAACAAATGGATTTCAACCAAATTTCGTTAGTGCTTTGTGTACCATATCAGTTATGACTATGCGTTGTCTATTCGTAAGAACCAGCAGGGCTGCCAACTATTAATAAATGCTGTCTCTATTTGTTTAATCCTAATATCATTATATCAGAAAGTATGCAAGCCATCAACTCTAAACTTGGCACACGTATAGTACCTGACATTCTAGATTAATTTGGAGTAACTAATATACCTCAGTGCTGCCAACATGATTCTAAGCAGTCTGATAGTTTAAATTCTTAATTGCATGTAACTTCTGTACTAACAACTGGATTTTATTCAAAACTAGCTGAAGTACCCGTGCTTCGCTACTGGTCATAAATAAATTGAAAAGTGAAGATGACTGTTAAAACAGGGGATAGGCGAGTTTCTGCGCGGAGGGAGAGTTAGGATGGAAAATTTTGTCCAGCTACACCACTTGGCATTGACCTTGTTTTATAGCACACAATTAGGTTTTACTCGCTAACAGTTGGATATACACGAAAAGTGATAAGGACGATTCTGATAGAAATTTAAATTTTAAACCTAGTATATGCCATCATAAGTTTGCTATTTCTTAGCGTTCTCTTTTTATTTGAAATTGAAATATGAATGTTTGAAACCAAAAGGTGTAGTGACGTCACTTAAATGGTCGCCATCCTTAAATAGTGCAAAGTATTGAAATCAAAAGTAGCCTCTATATTAACCAGGTAAATCAGCTACTTCCATGTAAAATTTCATGTAAATCGGACTAGTGGTTCTTTGGTGATCGAGTAATACACAGAGACATACCATCTCACTTTTATATTAGTATGGATGTAGTTTTTTGATGTACGAAAAACGTACGATATTATTTACTTAGTAATTTGAAAGTACCCTTGTTTAAGTACAAAAGGAGCCTGGTCATGGCTTCTAATGATTACTATGAGAATTATTGGTGACGTCAGTTACCTGTAGTTTTGCTACGGTACAGAATTTCTTGAGGGCAGTGAAGGAGGTAATGTTCTGTACAAATTATTTACTCTTATAGTCATGTCTTAAGTAGAAAAGAGGGAGTGTTCACTGCATGGTTAATCATTTTAGGTTACTGTTTCATTTTGGTTGCTACAAATTATTCTGGTTCTGTTAGTCTTAGTCAAGACTTATCACAGTTACTGTATTCCTGATTTGTAATACAAAAGATAACCGGTACAGGTTAACAATGTCAACAATTAAAACAATGCAGCATAAAACATTAGGATTAATAAAACATAAACGTAAACATGTTAGTAGTAGAACACACCTAAACGGAGAGTATAACACAACAATACAATATATTGCGCGTGATACCTTCCGTCATAAGGTAAAGATTCAACATCTCCCGTAACAGTAGCGGCATCAAGAGTATGACATTAGACCCAAAATGTCACATTTAGACGACCACGTGGATTAGCGGCTAACATTCTCGACTGTCGCCTTGGAGGTCCAAGTTTGAATCCGGCTCTGCCAATAAATTTTAATTCTGGTCTGAGAGCTGGAAGGGGGTACACTGCGCCTCCCGTAGCAGAACTTGGAAGATGTTTTCCGTGGTTTTCCACTTCTACTCGAAGCAAATACAGGGATAGTTTCTAACTGAAGGCAACAGCAACCTCATTTTTAATCCTCACCTGAATTACAAACACACACACTACTACAGCCATCACAGTAAAACTGGTTATCAGAAAAAAATCATACACACTTAAGTTCATGGGGCTACATGGCCATGATGTCGCCAAGCCTCTAAATCAATCAACAATAACAGAATCATTTAAGCTCATTTAATCTTAATACTAAGTTTCGTGATGATATCTATAGTCGTTGTTACGTTAGGTCGCGTTGAGGGTTAGCCGATGTATTTGTTTTTATTATTATTTTAATTCCCTACATCGACCCCTGTTAATAAAATTTAAAAAAACTACGTATTCAGATTAAGGCGTTCAGATTCCTAATGTTCTTATCGTGGTTTGGATATAAAATGGTGTTTACGTCTTGACTGTAGTCATGAAGAAAATGGAGTAGGATGGCCCCTTACAGAGACAGGTGGAAACCTGGTGATCACTTCTTGAGGTAGTGTTGCCGTTGAGAAAATTGAGTGGCATGGCCTCTTACCGAGATAGAATGAAACTTGGTGGACCCGTCTTGTGCTACTGTTGCCATAGAGATGACCGGCCTTGCCGTTCCTTCATAAGTTAATTTTCTGAATGTATTAGCCTTTACTCGAGTGCAAATAGGCCGATATCAGAAGAATGAGAAAGAATATCGAAAATCCATGTAGCCAGACGTTCCTTCTGGGTCCTAAACTATGTATATGCACAATTTGGTTGAGATTGGTGGAACGATGTAGGTTTGTATACGGAACAACTATACATAGGCCTACATACATACCCACATACATACAGACTTTCACTTTTATATATAAGATTGGCACTGTATTTCAGATTAATTCAGAGCATCACATACATGACATTGTTCCCAACATGATTTTACGCGCACTGATAAATCCAATATCAAACAGCATGTAACGTCCATACTATCCATTAGACTTCAAGCAAATTTTTTATGTGCATTCTATACCTTAAGAGATAGAACTAAGCATATATTCAGAGTCAACAGGGCTACACTATTTCAGGTGTAAGTTACTGTATTTCAAACTGCAGTACTTAGAAGTGTTAGCATTGCCAACTTGATTCGTCATTATTCGAGATAAGTCTATATAGATTGGCATGAATCTTACATTTGAGAAGAGTATGCTGTTTAGTTCGTCACGGAACTACTTTTTTTTACTTGTTTCTGTTGATTCTATTTGTTTCCAGTGTTTGGTGGCTTTTGTACATGACGTCACAAACACCTAGTCCCCGGGCCAGAGGAATTAACCACAGATTAAATTCCCCATGTCCCGGCCGGGAATCGAACCCGGGACCCTTCGGGCCAAAGCCTAGCAAGCTAACCAATTAGCCACGGAGCCGGACAATGTTTAGAGTTTCAGATGGATGCATTCGAATCCAAATAATTTTATTAAGGCAGCCAATGGTTATTTATTTTCCTTCGAGGACGGGTCAGGGAATGGGTTTTGAAAGGAAATCGGCCGGGGATCTATTGAAAGAAAACGTCCCGGCATTTGCCAGGTGGTGAAAATGGGAAACCACGAAAACAATTTTCAGGACGGCCGAGGTGCGATTCGAACCAATGCTCTCCGATGCCAACGAGGCACGAGGTAACGCGTTAGCGCTCTCGGCCAACGCGTCCTGTTTTTTTTTTTTTTTTTTTTTTTGTCAAAATGTATGGTATTACACGTTTAACATTTGATTGCCGCTGTGCCTGGCTGCGCCAGTGTTTGTTGTTGATTGTAGCAGCTGCCCTGCGGGACGAAGCGGGGAACACAGCGATGACAAGAGTTCATTCTGCACATAAGACAAGCAGCATTGCGCGTCACAGGAGCTCATGTCACCACGGACAGTTAAACGATAACTGAGACTATTGGAGCTGAGTCATATCCTACTCGCGCAACTGTATCTGTTCAACGAAGCGGGCTGACGTGTGGCACAAGTAAAGAAGGAATAGTTCCCATCTCGACCGCCGGCAATCAAATCATGAAAATATATGCTGACAGGGCTTGACCAGAATAAAAGTGACAGGAGTGAGAGCTCCAGATGGCCAAGCCCTTTTTTAAAATAGCATCATCTTCTTCATCTTCATCTTCTTCTTGACGTTTTGTCCAGCTATGGACCACGTTAATTCTACCGGTCTTTTTCTCGAGGTTTAACATTGGCCCAGTAACGCCTCATGTGTTCTCGATGCTGCTATTTCCTGGCTTCAGTCCACGTCTTCCCCGTTGTTATTTAGGCTTTTCCTGGAAACTCTGGTGTTCTTTTAGTTTCATTTTAAGGGGCGTACACATCTGAATATCGTTATATGTAATTCCTACTTCTTTTAAATCCTTCTCTACCTCTGTGAATCACGCTTCCTTGGTTCTCTTAACAGAAAGTAGGTAAAGATTTTGTTCGACAATCGCATTGGGCTCAGTCTTGTTAAATGACCTTAGAACACAATCCTCCTCTTTCTCAACACGTCAGTGATTTTGGTAACATGTGTGTAGAGTTCATGGTTCTGTCTCCGTCTGTAATCACTGTTTTCCTTGACTGGGCCCAAGATTTTGCGTAAGATAAGATCTTCCTTTCTTTGGTTTGAAGTTTCTCCGTAAGACCTTTTCTGTGCGTCGTAAGGTAATCTGCAGCATATAAGGCTTCCGGTGGGATGACTGTGCAGTAATGTAGGGATTATTATTATTGTTATTAAATGTATTATTATTATTATCATTATTAATATTAGACTACTATGATTAATGAGATTTATAGCGGCTTTTGTGGCGTAGTTGGTAGCATGCTGAACTTTTTTAAGAGCGTTAAAATCCTTCAGTATGCCTTCCTTCGGAGGGGAAGTAAAGCTGGCGGTCCCATGTCATAGATTTATGGCATGTAAAAGATCCTTCCACAGACTAAACTTGTGTGAAGCTAAATTTCTAGGTTACATGTCGTTGGAACGCTCTATGAAAGTTCCAACGTTCACCACTAGGTATCATTGATATCTGGTAGCGAAAGTTGGAACTACTTGAAATTGAAAGGAACTTGTAGCTCATCCTATGGGTGTCCGCTAGAAGCACCTACAGCCTCTGGCGAGCCGAACATGTCCTCGGACACTCCCGGCACTAAACGCCATATGATAAATAAATAAATAAATAAATAAATAAATAAATAAATAATGAGGTTTATGCAGCTGTAACTTTCCACTGACAATTGTTTGCAGTTGTGGAACAAGTTTATTAGTGGAAATTAACTTCTCAGCAGCGACTTCAAATGCTCATCACAACAGTTAATTTGGATGTTTTCCACACAGACGAGTAGTGCCGAGAGCTGAAAAGCACATTATGCAACTCATCAAACTGTGCGAGTGGAAGACTCTTATACAATTCCAGCAATGATGATTTTAAATGCTATGTATATTTCTTTTAAAATATCGCTACACTGCAAATCACCCCCGAGCACTGCGCTATGCTATCTCACTCGCCGGCAAGTCCTGAAACAAAACTTTGCGCGTAATACAAAACTGGTTGGTTGGTTCCTCAGTTTAGGGGCTCCGACAACGCTCCGTGTACTTTGGGTGTGTGTATAATATCTGATAACCGGTGGTAATTGTGATGGCTGTATTAGTGTGTGTTATCTGTTTTTTTTTATTTTTATTCAAGTGAGTAGCCCAGATGCAAAGGCCGCTAAGTGCACTTTTTGTCGATTTTGAGTTGGGCATATCGTCACGTTCGTCTCTTAACTGGCTACACGATGGAATAAGTTTCAGGGTGCATATCCCGCTCAAAACCGTTGAAAATGGCCAACAAAAATCGCATTCGTTTGCATAAACCGCTAAATGCATGTTGGCTACGGTTGCAAAGCCAGTTTAATATTCCACGTGTCCAAAGACAGCTAAGTTCCATAAGTATGGCGTCTGCCTTGCCACATACGGCTGCAAAACACGCTAACTGGTACAAGAACTGCCAATATTCCTTCCTCAGAATTTCTTTACAGTAAATAATTATTTATTTCGATCGGGAAGGATAGTTTTGTGTTTCAGATTACAGTTGGCTGCACTATCGAGGAAGCGTACGCAACAATGGCATGCTGCCTTGTCAAAATACACCGTGTAAAAGCACATTTGATTGACAGGTTGTTTCTTGGTTGTGGGCATTTCAAGCCAGAAAAATGAGTGATCTTGTTGATTTAAGTGATTCAGTTATTGCATTTGTGGACTGTAATACTATTGTGGATGTTCCAAATACGGAGAAAAGAACAGAAACGGTAGAAGTAGTGGGAGAAATAGTGCAAGTTGAAGTAGTTGAACCCGTTGATATTGGAGTAGAGAACAACTTCTCACGTCTGGTTAGAATATCATCAACATGCCAAAGGATCAAATCAAATAGCGTCGACACTTCTTCACAAACTGGCCAGCATAAATTTTTAAGGTGGAAAATATTTCGGTTATTCTCTGATGGCTGTGGGGGTTAGAACAAAAACAAGACTATGATCAGCATGCTATCTCACTGTTTACTGCTAGAAGCTCCCGCATGTCTACAGTTATGTTTCCCAATAATTGTGGGCCGCTCATTTATCCCACCTGACCGAGGTTTTGGAAATATTGAACGGCAACTTCGCAAAGTGAGTGACTTTGAAAATCCTTCCGGATTCATCAAGCACATTGAGAAATTTGCGACAGTAGTTCGCCTGGTAATTTATGTTTCGGGACAGAAGATCCAGCCGTAGATTTCACAGACAGTAGTTAGGGATTGGAAAGCGAATGTGGATGGCATGGTAAAAAAAAAATCCGGGTAGTAAGCATTTCCAATTCAAAAAGCGAAGAAAATCGTGTTCACAATTAGCAAAACAAAAAAATATCATGTCTGGTCTGAGGGGAGCCGTTCTACAATTTTGAGGTGGTACGAATTTTAATAAAACATCCTGGTCCCTCACCAATTCAAGAAGGTGTTGCACTCAAAGAAACTAAACTACAAGGCGTCTGACGGCTTTTAGAGCTGTAGCCTACTTCGGCGAAAACTGGCCAGCGAACGGCAACCTAAAATTCTTCAGTGAGGTCTTCCGGGAACAAGAAACCATTCGCAACAATATCGTCCGACCTCAAGAGGAAGAAGACTAAGAACTAGCAGATTTTGAGCTGATGAACGGAGTCGAGGATGACCTGACATAACATAAGTGCCATTTTTTCTTGTTTTGTGCACTTTCTTAATTTGTAAATTTTTATGCTGTCTAAATGACGTTGCACAGTGTTTAAGATGTATTAAAAAAGGAAAAATCCTTTTATCGCACCCGACGTGGTCTATTTTTTCAAAATATATTGTTCCTGATAAACCAAATTGAAACTAAAATAGTTCTTTATTAAAAATCTCATCCAAATGACATACGTAAAACAATAAAATAGCGGGTTTTGCAACCTAAGTTTCATTAACGACTCTCGTTGTCACGGGTGCAAATGTCGTTAACTGCACAAAACGGGTGCAAAAACCGGTAAGTCAATATTTTAATTTATGTTTCGGGACAGAAGATCCAACCGTAGATTTCACAGATTTTAACTGAATAATAAATGTTTTTATGTTGATTTTCAGGGGTAAAAAATATGGTATTAGCTTAAATAGTTTGGTCGTAGCAGTTTTTCGTCATTTACTCGGTTTCGTTTATAATGCACTTAGCGGCCTTTGCAAACGGACTACTCAAGTAAGGACTGCAGACATTCGATTTCAAGTAGTTCCAACTTTTGCTACCAAACGCCACCGCCAACGACCAACTAGTTCTTAACATTTTTACTAGATGCCACCACAGTCGGCTCCTGGTGACGAGCGTTGGAACCTAAGAGCGTTAGTCAAATATAACCTATAATTTAGCTTCACACAAGTGTAATTAGTGGAAGGTTCTTTATCATGCCATAAATCTATGACATGGGACCGCCGGCTTTAGGCCTACTTCCCCTCCGAAGGAAGGCATACTGAGGGATTTTTAACGCTCTTAAAAATCCGACGACTTCGGCCGGGTTTGAACCCGCGACCTTGGGCATAGAAGCTCAGCATGCTACCAACATCGCCACCGAAGCCACCTTAATACAAAACTACAGTATGATAGTATGATGAGCTAGCTAGGTTTCTTTTTCTTTTTTTCTGCGTATGGCTTTTAGTGCCGGGAGTGCCCGAGGACATGTTCGGCTCGCCAGAGTTTGTAGCTGCTTCTATGCGGACACCCATGGGGTGAGCTACAAGTACCGTCACGTGTGGAGTGTTCTCTGGGGAGGAAAGTGTGCATGTAAGGACGAGGAATTTGAAGGTAGCGGCTGTGGCCTATAGTTAGGGACCAACCCCGGCATTTGTCTGGAAGGAAGTTGGGAAACCACAGGAGACCATCATCAAGGTTGCCGGCGGGGGGATTCGAACCTCCTCGCCTCCCGGATGTGAGCGACCTGCAGCCACGGCGTAACGACCGCGGCTAACTCACCCGGTGCTAGCTAGGCTCTAATGGCCCTCGGGACTTGGTGGAGGAGTCAGTGTGGCTAGTAGGGTTTAAAAAAAAAGGTTTGGAGACCGCTGGCTTAGACGAAGCGAAGTACTGCTCGATTCCAAGCTCAGTGAACTTGCGGGATGAGGGGCAAAGGCAGGGTAGGAGCAGGCGAGAATTGAGAAGCCTGTCGACAGCCCGCCGTGTTACCTGACATTCTCGTCTATTCCAATACTGCTAACTTAGGGTCTTTTCTGAAACCAGTGTGGTGTTACGAATAAGTCAGGGTAGTAGCTGACTTGAGGAATGTTAATGATATCACCACGATGAACTGACAAGCTTATTGACAGCGTTATGACTCGTACGTAAGTGAGAGCTGATGGAATGTATCAGGCTTGTGTTCCGTCATTAGTTTCTTAAAATAATTAGTTTTTTGAGAATATCTCAGAAACTGTTGACTTTAGGTCCTTAAAAAGGGGTTCTCGGGGTCCCATTTGTTTTTCACATTTAGGGGTTGAAAATGAGCTTTGCCTCGTCCTTTTACGCCTATTTCATCATGTATTTTAAGGGGGTAGCTCCTCTTTTATGAGAGGTATGGAGAAGAGTTATATCAATGATTAGTGTCGTGCCTCTGATGAATACCTGTACCACATTTTACGTCGATATACCCAGCCGTTCTCGAGTTAAAAGCGTACAAAGTTGTACACAGACAGACACACATTTTGTTTTTACGCGCAACGGTCATAAAACAGTCTGAAACGCGTTAATAACGCAAGTTTTCGTGGAAATTCAGAGAAAACAGACAAACTTTCATTTTTATATATACGTAGAGAGAGAGATAATGCGTTTGGCCCTGTAAGGAGCACATACAGCCATTATTTAGCATTGGCCTTCTTGTTCTTCTTATCTTCCCAAAACTTCCTCATCCTTTCGCTATGTGCCTGTCTTTTTTCTTGTCTCCATGCAGCTAGGAGTTTCAAATTCCTTCCTGTAGCGAACTTGGGTGGAAACTTACATGAATTTACTTACTGTCTATCACAGTCCGTGTCATTGTTAGTGGGTCAATGTTGATTTCAGAGAGACCCTTTTGGGTGTGTGCTAGCCAGCGTACTTTGGTTTGTCGGGTTCTATTGGCTTCTTTTATTATTATCATCATCATTATCGTTATTATTATTATTATTTATTTAGGATCGTTTCAGTAGCCTCCGTGGCTTAGGCGGCAGCACACCGGCCTCTCACCGCTGGGTCCGTGGGTCAAATCCCGGTCATTCCATGTGAGATTTGTGCTGGACAAAGCGGAGGCTGATAGGTTTTTCTCCGGGTACTCCGGTTTTCCCTGTAACAAATGTCATTCCAGCAACACTCTCCAATATCATTTCATTTCGTCCGTCATTCATTTCATCATTACCCTGGGGAGTGCGTCAGGCTTCGGCAGCCGATACAGTTCATATCCTCGCCGCTAGATGGGGGCTTCATTCATTCCATCCCCTGACCTGGTCGATCGACTGGAAGCAGGCTGTGGATTTTTTTCATTTAGGATCGTTTCAACCTCCTATGGGTTACGATTACACAACTTCTTTGACTGTTGATGTTCTTTCCTGTTACGCCAATGCTCTTTCATTCGTTGGCTCACTCTTGCTCGTTCCTCGATCGAGAGCACCCTTCGAGTTCTCTTGGGTTTCTCTACGGACAGATCTGTCACCTTCGCAATTTTCCTTCTGATCACGTTTCTGTTTGCAATAACTCCCTCCTCAGTGCTACATTTTATAAGATCCTGATAAACTTCTTTCAACCCTGGTACTTGAGTTTTTCTCCTTTCCTGAAAGATGAGGATTTTATTTCCTAGGCGTTCCGGTCCCATTCTTCTCAAGTTTCCATAGAAATTTAGTCGTCTTTTCCTCATAGATGTTGAAATGTTCTCGCATGTTTTATATAGCTCTTGATTATTATTACTATTATTAATAATAATATTATGATATATGTGAGAAATGCCGTTTATTCCTACGAGTTCTGGAATACGGTACCTGTACTAGGCGACACTGACTATCAGGCTATCATAGCATCGTGTCGTTACGAAGTCATGGGAGCCGAAGGCGGACAGCTAACAGGTCATTAGTGGCAGGAGCGAAACTTCATGCAGCACGTGTTTGAGGACTGACGCATTCCTTTTAGTCGAAAGTTACGTATACCCAACAGGCAGTGGCGTTTTCTCCAATACCACGGGGTAAGCACCGCTTACCTAGCATATTCTCATAAAAATAAAGTTTATATTACGACTTTCTAACGCGCGAGGAACAGGATAATCGAAGCTTTGAATGAAGTTCCTCGTTCTCTACCCCAGTTTTTCACGATCGCCCACCACTACTTTGTAGAGAAATTGGAAAGAGCGCGGCTGGTTTCTATGACAACGGCTCTTGTGTACCTCTAGGAGCCTTCTGGCGCTTCTGGCCCAAACACCGCTATGGCCGATGGAGTGGTACACTAACAATGCCAGGTCGTCCTTGATTGGCTAAGGCAGGGGGTGTGGCGTTCCATAGCCACATGCCTGTCGTCAAGACAAGTCAAAGCTGGTAGCAAGGTCTGCTTCGATTTCTACAGCGTACCAAGCTTACCCTCGTGAGCGTGGAATACCAGCACTGCTTGTTATTTGGCGCGCTTCTCCAGTCCCCACCCTCCATCGCGTGGTTGTTCACCCCAAGAGAAAGTTTCTGACCATCAGACCCCACCTTTGATGAGTGCGTTAGTTGCAATTCTGCTTCGTCCGGTATAGGGTACTCACAACTGTATGTTTTTGAGTGCAATTAGCAAAATTTAGTATACGGTACCGTAACTAGATATTATTATGTTTGAGTGTATAGTGCGTTGAACAAATTACCGTACTTAATAAATTATCATGTTTAGCGTGTAGTAGCCTACCGTACGTAAATATCCTTTTAGTTTGTAGTTCGTTGTGTAAGTTACGATCATCATATTTTAAAGTAAGAGTGTTAATCGTTGAGAATGTGTGCGTGTGTTTATTATAATAGTAGCTAAATAAGCATAGAGTTATATTAATATTTGTTACATCGATGTAGGAACATTCTTTGCCATGGAAAATAATCCTGTATCTAGAGTAGACACTGCCGTTGACTGTATAGTGTGTGATATCCTAAACACGGATTTTAGTACCCGTCCTTTCGAACAGAAACGGGATATTATAAAGCGGGGAAGGCCAACACCGAACATTAATATCAGTACAACTGGTAAACATTATTTGAGGCATTTTCATACAAATCACTACGAGAAACACACTTGGTTAGCGGGATGTAGTGACACAAATAAATTATTTTGTTGGCCTTGTCTCCTTTTCGGAACGGAAAAGAATGTATGGAGTAGGACTGGATACAATGACATGGGGAACTTCCATAAAGCCGTAAAGAAACACAGTTTATCACAAAATCATTTGCAGGCAATTGTTTCAGAAAAAACATTCGGCAAAGTGAGGATAGATTGTTTACTAGATCAGCAGAAGGACATTCGAAACCGCCAACACAACGAATTGGTACTTAAAAACAGGGACATTCTAAAACGTTTTGTAGATGTTGTGTGTTACCTAGCGAAACAAGAGCTCCCATTTAGAGGCCACAATGAATCAAGTGAGTCATCGAATCAAGGAAACTATGTAGAGCTAGTTAAACTCGTTAGTCAGTATGATTTGCCACTCAAACAACACTTAGAAAACTCGTCCGTTTTTACTGGGATGTCAAATATCATTCAGAATGATTTGATTGAAGCTGTATCAAAAATTGTTGGCCTAGAGATAAGAAATGAAATAGGTAAAGCTAAATATGTTTCTATAATTCTTGATGAAACTACAGACTTGAGTACTTTTTCTCAGTTGTCCTGTGTCTTTCGGTATGTAAGCACAGATTGTAAAGTTGAAGAAAGATTCATGGGTTTCATAGACGTTACAGAAAATCGTACTGCGGCTGCTTTGTACAATATTGTGCAGACTTTCGTTGAAGAATATGACTGTAAAAGTAAATTGATAGCGCAAAGTTACGACGGAGCTGCAGTTATGGCAGGTCATTTAAATGGTCTACAGAGTAAAGTTCGAGACACTTATCCACACGCTATTTTTGTTCACTGCATGGCTCATAGATTAAATTTAGTGTTGTCCCAGTCATCGTGGGCAATTAAAGAATGCAGAATATTTTTCAGCACATTAAATGGTTTAGCAACTTTCTTTTCTAAGTCATCAAAACGAACGAAAGCACTCGATGAAGAGGTAAGCAGAAGGTTGCCTCGATCTTCAATTCGTTGGAATTTTCACTCCCGATTAGTACGTACAGTACATGACCATCGAATCGATTTGATTGCATTGTTTGATAAGATAACTGACCCTGATGAAAAATGGGACCAGGAATCGATGACAGCTGCCAATGGTTTTCAGGTATTATTGAAGAGCTTCGAGTTCAATTTTCTTTTGAATGTTTTCGCAGATATTTTCCCGCATAGTGAGGTTTTATTTGGGATAATTCAAACAAAAGCTCACGAACAAATAGCGATATCGAAGTGCAGGAACCGAGCAAAAAACGCCTAAAGAACAACGTGGACGCTGAAACATCTTATCGAAGACTATACTTTGAAATCATAGACACGTTAGTGCAACAATTAAGTGATAGGTTCAGAAGCTTAGGATCTCTGCAGTTTTTGGAACTACTAAGTCCTAAGAATTTTGTAACTTATAGGAACACTTTTCCTGAGTCTGGGCTTCAGTCTCTTAGGAGTATATATGCTAACTTTTTTGACTTCGTTGCTTTGAGAGCTCAACTCATTGCCGTATATCAATCAAGCGAATTCAGTGGGAAAAGTGCACAAGAACTTTCAAAATTCATTAGTTTGAATGACTTAATTGGGGCGTATGGGGAAGTTTTTAACCTATGCAAACTAGTACTAACAATTCCGGCGTCTAGTGCATCAGTGGAAAGAACGTTTTCTACCATGAAACGTATAAAAACCTTCACCCGAAACTCAATGCAACAAGAAAGACTTTCACATCTCGCGCTTCTTTCCATTGAAAAGGAGTTGTTGTGCAGCCTACAGGGGAACACTGATTTTTACGACCGCGTAATTGATGAATTCGCAAAGAGGGAGAGAAGAATTGAACTTCGCTACAAGTGATCCGCCAAGGTAAACAGTGACATTAATTAATTTTGTACTATTTGGTGCATGGATATTTCAAAATTAAGACTGTACAACAGGGATGGCAAATGCATATTCACTTCACTTGTAATTTCTCGTCGGAGAAATCGCTTGCTTATAAGAAATTATCTCGATAATTTAGTGAATGTTTTACTTTGAAATGCATATTTTTCAAATTATTTGAATAGTGTTTTACGTAATATATTTTTGCATTAATGGCAACTTCTTTTCTAATGCAATAACCAACAACTATTTCTTAAATAATGTGATACCGGTAAGTCTTTAAAATATTATTCAAATTATACGGATGTACATTTAAAATGATCTATCCTTTACACCTACTATTTGAATATCATGTGAATGATATTCAGGCTGGCTGCGTGGCTCAGGGGTAACGTTCTCGCTTGCTGAGCCCAAGGTTGCAGGTTCGTATCCTGGCGCAGTCAGCTGGCATTTGAGGGTGCGCAAATGCGAGGGAGCCGTGTCAGTAGATTTACTGGCACGTTAAAGATCCCCTTCGGGGCAAAATTCCGGCAACCCGGCGTCTCTAAAAGCCAGAGTAGTTAAAAGGGACGTAAAACCAATAACATTATTATTATTATTATTATTATTATTATTGAATGATATTCAGAGCAACTTTTCGGGTTGTTGGTCTACTCTGAAGATTCCTACGCCGGCCGTGAAAGCCTACTTCAGTATAATTTGAGGGATATTTGCAAAGAAATATTAACCGAACATGCAATATAATGTCATTAGGTTATCTATTACTAAGAGCATGTTTATTATTTTAATGTTCACTTAGGTCCCATAATAGAACATAATAATGTTATTGGTTTTACGTCCATGTTAACTACTGAGGCTCTTAGAGACGCTGGGGTGCCGGAATTTTGCCACGAAGGGAATCTTTAACGTGCCAGTAAATCTACTTACACGGCTTCTTCGCATTTGCGCACCCTCAAATAGCGACTGACTGCACCGGGATTCCATCCCGCTATCTTGTGCTCAGCAGGCGAGAACGTTGCCGCTGAGCCACGCAGCCAGTCATAATAGAAAATGTACGGGTAATAACCTGAACGTTTAGCTCCTTAGACCAAGAAATGCGAACAACAAAAACACAAACCACCACACTGTTCAATCGTCAAATAACACACGATCAGAAAAGCTCGCCAACCCTGTTGTTGAATAATTTACTCCGCACTTAATATAGTTACATGGATGCGCATGCCTGAAACTGAAAAGGGAATAATGAGCTGTGCTGTATTACAATTTCTTCATTTTTTTAAAATGTGAAGGTCTCATAATTATGTGTGTACGGTAGAGTAGTTGTTGCTACTTCAGACATCTACCTCTACGTTGACGAGGGCGTCGCTAGAACCGAGTGCTGAAGTTGCTTTAAGGTGCTAGCCTATACTTTCAGTCTTCTTCACAGCTTACCCTCGATAAAATACCACGCCACGCCACTGCCAACAGGGTAGTGCCTACGCGCGCTAAGGCACAAGACCACGAAGCCACATATCCTCGGAATCGGAAGACGAGTAGTTTCCAATCTTCAATCCCCAACCTTATAAAAGGCAGCGGTCGCTTTCTACTATCTCCTTGCCCAGGTTCAATCATCCTCAGCCATTTTATCCTCTGACGGCGTTCGCCCCACGAAGGGCATCAGACCGTGAAACCATTCACCCCATTGAACACTCATACAGTAGTCACACCCCGTAAAATGGGGGGGGGGGGGGGGGGGGGGGGAATAAGTAGGTAAAAAAATACAGTAGTTTCCGCGCTTATTTAGAATTTACTAGATAACGTTTCAGTCATTAACAACAGTATAACACTGGTGTTTCACCTTACTAATGCTACCCAAATCAAAAAGGTTTTGCATATTGCAGGCCAAGAGTCGTGGTGGTCTCAAATCCATTAATCGTTCTTGCGTGCGTATATATCGGCTGAGTACACTCGCCTGCGTCAATGATAGATCAGTGCGAGTCATCTTTAATGAGAAAGTCCTCCATCATCAAAATGTTTCCAAAATTTTTAGGCGTTACTCTCGACAGGACTTTGTCCTTCAACAAGCACCTGCAGAACACTGCAGAAAAACTAAGATCACACAATAACATCTCGCAGAAGTTATGTGGAACCACATGGGGAGCTACAGCGACAACATTACGATCCTCTGCTATAGGACTTGTCTATTCAGCTGCTGAATACTGTGCACCGGTGTGGCTTAACAGTCCACATGTGAAGCAGATTGATGTCCAATTGAATTCGGCGATGAGGATAATATGCGGTTGCATCCGGACCACTCCTCTGTACTGGCTTTCAATGTGTCACATTGCACCACCTGAGGGAATATCAAAACATAATCTCCACTCCATAGCTTCTTATTCATTCTGACATACCTACGGTAAAGATACGTCACTTGAAATCCCGCCGACCACCCATCCTAACAGCGGAATCTCTACAATTAAATAATTTTCAGATTGACAACAAGTGGTCTGAGGTATGGAATAATTTATTCCATGCGAAATATAGAAACTTCATTGATCCTATCAAGAAACCAGCTGGCATGGAACTACCACGCCATACTGTACATGGAAATCACTCAACAGGAATAGAACGGGACATGGGGTCTGCACAGACAGCTTATAGGCCTACAAGTGGAATAAGGCTTCCTCACCTCAGTGCGACTGTGGATTTGAAAGACAGGCCATCCAGCATATTGTGAAGGACTGCAGCCTTCGAGCCTATAATGGGAACCTGAAAGACGTTCATGATGCAACGCAGCCAGCTCTTGATTGGATTTCAAATTTAATTATTAACTTCTAAGCATGAACATTTTATAATTTTGCTTACTGTTGAATATGTGTCTTCTCATCAAAATTGATTTTAATATTTATTGTTCTTTTAAATGCTAATTTATATGTTTAATGTGTTCCTTAGCTCAGGCTGTTCCAAATCCACGAGTTTGAGTATGCGTACACGCGAGTACTCAGCAGAGATGCTCGGAGCTCGGTTGGAGAGGGACTGCAGGTGATAGCCAATACGTCACTGGGCGAAGGTCATAACACAAGGCTTCCTGCCAGTCTTGATGTATTCACCGCGCTGTGACGGCAGCACCAACAGCAGAGTTGTATTGCATGTTGCAGGTTTACTCACGCAAGGCGGCGAGTACTCGGCTGCTCACTGGCGAGCTGCTCGGCTGGAACAGCCTGCCTTAGCTAGTAATTATGTAGATGTACCATGTCATTCGCTAAATAAATATATAAACAGTGCGAGTGTGGAGACGACCTGGTGAACATATGCACGACCAATACATCCGAGATCCATACCGACAGGGAGCAGGTGGTGCAATGTATTGGGGTGGCATCATGTATGGTCGCCGAACCCCTCTTGTGTACATCCCAGGGCGTATGACAGGTATACGTTACAGGGATACTATCCTGGCTCCTGTAGTGAAAGGCCATGCTGACAATGTTGGCCCAAATGTCACTGTCGTGGACGATAACGCTCGCCCGCACATTGTCAATGCTTTTCTTCAGGAGAATGGTATTCACAGAATGGAATGGCCTGCCTATTCTCCCGATCTCAGCTGTGTAGAGCAGCGTTGACACTGCTTGATAAATAAGTCCGTCCTCACTTTCATCCCCACTGTGCTCCATGGTATTATGCAGAACTTGTTTTGATGTGCACATATAAATCAAAGTAATTGTGAGTTAAGGGCCGACCACAGCGAACAAATTATGGGAAATATTCTTTCATTATTGACAATTAGTATTCATTACCTGTCACAGTCTTAGAGCCAGCTGGCTGCGTGGCTCTGCGGTAACGTTCTCGCCTGTTGATCCCAAGGTTGCAGGATCGAATCCAGGCGCAGTCAACTGGCATATGAGGATGCGCTCCCCGGCGTCTCTAAAATCCGTAGTAGTTAAGAGGGACGTAAAAGGTTGGCTGGTTCCTCAGTTTAGGGGCTGCCCCGTGTACTTTGGGTGTGTGTAGAATCTGTCTGATAACCTGTGTTAATTGTGATGGCTGTATTAGTGTGTGTATCTGTTGTTTAATTCAAGTAAGGACTGCAACTTTGAATTTTTCAAATAGTTCCTACTTTTGCCGCCAAACGCCATCGTCAACGACTACTAGGCCTAGTTCAGAACTTAGCTACTAGACGCCACCGCAGTCGGCTCTTGGCAATGAACGTAGAAACCTAAGAGCGTTGTTTACATTCCTAACCTATACAATTTAGCTTCACACAGGTGTAATTAGTGGAAGGTTCTTTAACATGTCATAAATCTATGACATGGGACCACCGGGTTTACTTCCCCTCCGAAGGAAAGCATACTGAGGGATTTGTAACGCTCTTAAAAAATCCGACAGCTTCGGACGGGTTTGAACCCGGACGTAAAATGAATAACATTAATATAACAGTCTTAGAGACTTTCCCCAAACATATTGATGTGTTTACCATGACATTTTGTGTAAATACTACGATGTAATCTGTTCCCAAATCGCGACTAGTGTACATTATGTTTGATATTATAGTTGGCAAGTGTTGTAAGTGTAGAATTTGCCACCGGGGAATTACCCCCATTTGAAAATAAGTAAATTAATGAAAATTAATGAATAAATAACAATTATTATAGAAAACTTTGAAGCCATTTTTACAATAATGTCTTATTGACAATTGATATTGCTACGTTTTCATTCGATCAACACAATACAATACATGGCCTGTTTGCCATCTCATGATGAATGCGGTAGGCTACATTTGCATTTGTCTGTTGGCACAGGCTAGAGAAAAAGGTGGCTTTTCACCGATGTCTCAGTCTCACTCATGGCTGTGATTATATGGAAGCTACTGGGGTATGGGTGGTGCTTAGTAATTACATTCAGGGCACAGTCAGTGTCTGTGGATGCTGTGAAAGGTTCTACTCCCTGCTGTTCTGACTCAGTGAGGAAAGCAATAGCAAACTACCTCACTCCTCGTCTTGCGTAGTACGCCTCAATATAGCGCTGCCTTGGATTTCTGTGGGTACCTACCCACATAACCTAACGGTGGTACTTTTTAAGGATCCAACCAGCCTTCGGGCTGACTACCTTACAGAATACAATATAATCCCAATTACTAGGAAGTATGAAAAACAACCTGAAATATTACACGTGATTATAAAGTGTGTTACGGATTACAGAAGAGGAAGAAAACTATATGATATGTTTCGACAAGCGAGCATCATCAGATCTCAAATTTCAAATCTACAAGTCAAATAGCTCTACAAGACTAGATCCCACAATGTCAACCATGAAACGGAAAAACCGTCCTCCAACAACAAACCTCATAAGATCGACACTTGGCTGTCACCACTGAGGTCCAGTTTAGATTCCCGGCTTTGCCGGGGTACAGTCAGCCTCTTGAGAAAGAAAAACTGAGAGCAGGTTGGTTCGATTCCCACCTCAGCCATCTTGGAAGTGGTTTTCCCTAGTGTTCCCACTTCTACTGCACGCAAATGCTGGTTTAGTTCTTAACTTAAGGCCACGGCCGCTGACTTCCCAATCCTATCCCCGAATTACAATACACACACTAGTACAGCCATCACAATAACTCAGGTTATCAAGCAAATTCCACACATACCCAAGTACACGGGGCTATATGACCACAATGTCGCAACCCTAAAATAAGCAACAACAATATCAACACTAGCCACGAACAACGGAGTGGGCCGCCTTCGTGCCCTGCCCAGTAGAAGATCACCTCAATTGCTCCAATTCAAAAGATCTATAATAATAATAATAATAATAATAATAACCCCTGGCACTACAGCCCATGAAGGGCCTAGGCCTACCAAGCGACCGCTGCCCAGCCATTTGTCATGCAGATATTGGGGTGACGTGAGGTCAGCGCATCGGGTCCCCCTCGGCCGTTAATCTTCAAAAATTTACTCCACGGTAGTTGAGGCCAATTATTATCCTTCAGTATAGGCCTACCTTCCTTCGGAGGGGAAGTAAAGCTGGCAGGCCCATGTCAGAGATATATGGCATGTAAAAGAACCTACCACTACAACAATTGTTAGTGTGTAGCTAAATTTGCAGGTAATTTGGCTAGAAACGCTCTATTAAGTCCCGACGTTCGCCGCTGGGTGTTAGTGACGTCAGGTAGCCAAATTTGAAAATACTTGAAATTGAACTTGCCTAGTTTCATTCATCTTCATTCATTTCATCTCATCCACACCCGACAGTACTTGTAGCTCAGCCCATGTGTGTCCGCATAGAAGCAGCTACGAACTCTGGCGAGCCGAACATGTCCTCGGACACTCCCGGCACTAAAAGCCATACGCTATTTTATGTCCGACGATGTCGAAATGTAAATATTATATGTCAGGAAACTGTATCATAATGAGGGTCATTATAACACTATTTTTCATTATGAAACAGTTTCTCCCAACAATCAGAGCTCAAGAAACTGTTGTGTGACCAATTAGATAAGGATAGCATCGCACCTGCACTGACTTTCACGACCTTCTATTTTAAATTTCACTGCGTGGCTTCTAGTGTCATAGTGGGGTATTCCAGGAGGCCATGGTATTCCCTGCGTCCCATGCGCTCTGTTCAGTACATAAAACTGGCGAAATCTCGACAGATATTTATGAATATTTATGTTCGAACATAAAATAGTTATAATTATCGTTGAACATAAACAGTCGTATGCAACTCGCCTATAATGGTAATTAAAACACTCGTATGGAAATTATAAAACTCGTGAACCTCTCTAGCTGATCTTGCCTTCCTGTCCTCCCAAAATCTCATCTTCTCGCTATGGCTCTTTCTGTGTTCCTCCATCCAGGTTCTGTTCGATGTAATGTTTGGGTGGTCTGAAAACTGATGATTATCGACTAACTCCCTGAATTTAGTCCTGTCGACTACCATATCACTTGATGTGTCTATTTCCTGGAGGGAGGTCTTTTTCAACTACAAGCAGGCAGTTCTTCTTAACTTTCATTGAAAGAGTAAGATTATGAAATTCTTTTAGCCAGCCTGTCGTCACTCATTCTGAGATCATGCCCATAAAATTACAAACGTCTTTTCCTGAATGTGTCCCAAGTTTTCTCCAAATGCTCGTAAACCTTTTGGGATTTCCTTTTCATCCAAATCCCCTCAGTACAAACTGGGCCAAAAATTATGATTATTATTATTATTATTATCGTTATTATTATTAAACTCTATACAGTACAGCTGTCCTTTTTACGTCTTTCACTACGACTACAGGGTAGCTGGAAGCCCCAAGATTGAATGATGGCAGAGGTCATCCTGAGTATTGTGTCCCCTCGGGGTTTATGCTCACTTTTACAAGCAAATGCCGGGATAGTACCTCATTTGAAGTCTGCCACGTACTCCAGCATTAAACCCTAATAATTAATTACTGTTACCCAATTAAAGTCACCACATGAGCACAGGTTATGCATCAAGAGTAGTGTCTTTATTTTATGTTTGCCTTATGTGGATAATAAGTATTTCGCTGATGATGGCTTCTTCGAAAGCTGAAACATGTTCGAAAGAATAATAGATGTTTCTTTCTAGTATTGACTAGGCGTACAGATATTAAAATATTATTAGGCAAATTCAACACACATCCAAGTACACGGGGCTGATGACCAAGATGTCGCAAGCCCCTAGAATTAATTAATAACAACAGCAACATCTTTGCACATTTGACATGCATTCATAAATGAAATTACTCCCCTTAACCTCCCCTTGTAGCCGCCTGAATGGAGTACTAGATTCTGGAACACACTGTGTAAACTGACGTGAGGTTGAAAGAACGATCAGGTCGTACGGTACCGTTTAACTTTTAAAATGGACTTGAGAACATCGTGTTTCCGTGTTCCCCGAGTTGTAGGTTAAATGATGGAGCAGCAACTCGCGCTGGCTGTGAGAAATATGACAGGTGGTAGGATTATACATTTAACACCGTCTCTCAACCAGTGGGGCGCACCCTTAGAGAACTGTGCTCTGGTTCTAAGCCTAGAACTTCTCATTTAAGCTCTCAGTAAACGAGCACCACCATGGACTAGCCATTAGGGATTGATTACTCTGAAGCTGGGGGCAGATGACCTTGATGTTCCACCCCTTAAAAATAACTAACTATTACGTTTTGTTTTATGTAGTACTAGCAACCCGCCCGGGAACAGATATGAATGAACTACAACCTATATCCATTTTACGTCTCGGCATGATGGGTTAAAATCACTGACTGGACTATATTATCATGGAGATGCAAGTGCAACGAATTCTTGTCCGACGTAATTTAAGAATGGTGAGGTGCATTAAACACAAATCCCTCTTCCATCCAATCTAAAAACACGTATAGTGGGCGATGTATTGAAGATAGAGATATGCTCTCGCGGACTTTTTTTTTTGTAGAATTCATGCTGAACAATAATTCTTACCCCCATAGTATATTGATATTTTTAACGGTTTGCCCAGCGTGAGCTTAAAAAGCGCACAGGTGCCAGGTTTTTTTCGACTTTTTCACTGAAATCGTTACTGCTTGGCTGCCTTTGATCATAAATAAATTATTTTCTACAGAAACTTTCCTCGAGATATCATTTGCAGAATGGTGAAACCCGTATCAAAATCCATCCAAGATTACCCGTGACATCCAAGAATCGGGGACTTTGTTTTATACTAAGTAGAGATTAAAAAATAACGATTTGGAGACTAAGCTCCCGTTAGAGACAAAAGTATTCTTTTTCCGTTGAAAACATCGGAATCTTAACTATCGTTGACTAAATTTGGTGATTTTTCTTTTAAATCTTAGTTGGCAACACTCTTGATGGCCAAGATGTCCCAAGCCCCTGAAATGAAATAAGAGCTTTTGTGGCGATAATAATTTAAAGCTCCCTGCAAATAGAGAGCTGACTGGCTCCAGCGAGCTCACACAGTCTGGACGAGCAGGTCAGGGGTACGCCACATTTCAATGAACTGGGATGGGCCGTTAACTGGATCGTTGCGTAAGGCCGTAGCGTGAGCCAGCACAGTGGCAATGACTATTCTCAGTAGGGTAACGGGTAACACAGTGGAGCTGTGAGGTCTATAATTTTACTGTGGTTTACCAGTTCACCCATTGAGATCTCAAGTCCTTCTGCACTTTTTGACCTGGGTAACGATTATTCCCGCCTGCCTAGTAATGCTCCACTCAATCTGTGAATATTAGTCTATACAAGGTGGGTAGAGAGGAGTGCGTCAGGCCTCGGCAGCCGGCACAGTCCATATCCTCGCCGCTAGATGGGGGCTTCATTCATTCCATTCCTGACCCGGTCGGAGACTGGAAGCAGGCTGTGGATTTTCACAAGGTGGGTAGAGTCAAATCCATTATCCGAGAACATACGATTCCCCAGGTCAGGAAGCACCGAAATACGTGATTATAGTAAAAGGGGCGTGGTTTAGGAGAAAACAGGAGCAAAAGTACGTCACTATTGGCAACACTGCTTGCTACTGTGTACAAGACCGGATCGAGGAAGTGCCACTGGGTAGGGGTAGGTCACGTAGACAACTGAAAAGTGAAGGCCAGTTCCACTGAGGGGAGGTAACTTGCCCAACCCGTTCCCACCAAGGAGTAATAAGAAGAGGCCCTAACGGCAAGAAAGTGAAGCCAGAAGTTACTCCTTCACATATGCTCAAAACATTGCAGTAGTCCCACAAGAAAAGCATGTAATGGTGTGACGTACGTACTTAAAAGTGGTGATATTTCGCGTGTGGGACGAAATGTCGACGTGTGGGGCATATGTTTGCACAAACAGAACTCCCGCCTGCCAAAGTAATGTCATTCCACAAGTAAATGCACTTTATTTGCCATTTATTGTGTTAAGTTTTCATCCTTAGAGTAGCCACCTTACGGTACTGTTCTAGTATCAATCGTTAAATGTTCAAATATTGGCACACGTGTCCACCAATATAAGTATTTTCATTGCTAGGAATTAATTACGGATATTTTCCTTCGTTTCTTACTGGAAATAGTTTCTGCTTGTCAATTAATGAACGGTATTACTGTAATCTAATTACCCCCAATCTATTTTTAATGTGGCTTGAGCTCTAGATTTATTGGTCGTGGGTGTTAGAAGATTAATATGCAATTATTTGCATATTTTAGCGTGTTAATCTCAACCCTCAGCCTAGACCTTGTTTAGTTTGTTACCGGAACTGAACTGGCCTATTTTTGAAAAACATCGTGCAATAAAAACAATAACGCCACCATCCAATTAGTTCACATGCCTTAACTTAATATTTTAAATTTATTTAATTTATTTAAAACACATTCGAGAATAAAATGGCAGGCCTACTGGTATATCGGTAGTTATTTGCCTATTATTTGGTAAGTTATAAGTTAAGAACAGTGGTGGTTGTCTTTTGTAC
The DNA here is from genome assembly GCA_946902985.2 of Meconema thalassinum. Lineage (NCBI taxonomy): Eukaryota > Metazoa > Arthropoda > Insecta > Orthoptera > Tettigoniidae > Meconema > Meconema thalassinum. Next base: position 567,868,872 of record OX336388.2, on the reverse strand, counting down.
GCTGACGATGTGGCACTAATATCTGACACTATTTATGACCTACGGGAGAGTTTAGACCAATGGAGGAGAGCTCTAGAGTCTAATGGACGGCGCATTAGTATAACCAAGACTGAATATATGGTATGCGACTTCCACAGCAATAAACCCAGTATGACAAATATTGATCTTAAACTAGATGGTGAAACCTTACCAAGGGTAACAAAATTCAAATATCTAGGTTCTGTCATTGCTGAAGATGGCACGATAACCGGCGATATAATCCATAGGGCCACGTCTGGGTGGAACAAATGGCACGAACTAACAGGAGTTTTATGTGATCCGAAAATACCCATAAGAACGAAGGGGAAAGTTTATAAAACTGCCGTAAGACCAATCCTACTCTATGGTAGTGAAACATGGGCACTACAAAGGCACATGAGCAAAAGCTACATACCACTGAAATGCGTATGTTACGTTGGGCAGGTGGCGTTACTCTCAAAGATAAAATCCGTAAAGAACATGTGCGGGGCAGTTTCAAAGTAGCGCCTATAACAGAGAAACTTTTAGAAACCAGGCTAAGATGGTATGGACATGTTATGCGAAGACCGGAGAATCATGTAGTGAAGAAGTGCCTTTCCATGACTACGCAAAAGAGACGGAGTGGCAGACCTCAAACAACATGGATGACGAATGTCCAGAGGGACATGAGAGTATTGGGCCTATCTGCTGATGATGCTTTCTAAAGAAATGAGTGGCGCCTCAGGATTAAGAAAGCCGACCCCGCGTAACGGGAAAAGGCGAGGAGGAAGAAGAAGGAAGAAGAAGTGGTGGGTGTCTGGTTGCCTGAAATCCCACAATAATACAGGTTGTAAAAACTGCATACCGGTATAATACATTCATTTCCCAAGTGCTATAATATATTTTAGATCGGTGTATTGCTCTAGTTTATAATGTAAAATTAAACGTTTTTGTTAGGCCCCTTAAAACAACAATTATCATCATTATCAAAATTAAACGTTTTACGGCAGTTTACATGATTTTCGAGTGCGACGAAGAGTATTGGGCCTGTCGTACACTTCACGCTAGCCAGCAAAGATCAACAAATAATATTCCTTGATTTCCATCGTCATATAGGCCTACCTTACAACTTCGTACTATACCTGCACACGAATCTTTTACTGGTAATCATACTTAAATCCCACTAATAAATAAGTCTACGGTCATAGGCTCTATTTACCGCTCTAGCCGGCCTTACTCCTTGGTTCCCACAGACAGGAACAACAGAGTACCGAATATGCTTCCCTTCCCCTCTAATAAGATAAGACATGTACACGCGACAGCTGATGTGATGTTGCCGGCCTGGAAATGGCAAATAGCTTCCCCGGAAGTGATTGTCGTAACATGGAATAGTTTGAGAACCACTCGCCGTATGCAGATCCATCCCAGACATTATTTCTTCGTTTTTTCATGCTGTACTGCATGGTGCAATCCCAAAGTCATAGGACCAACAATTCGCCTGCTAGACACGTTTAAAAAGTGTCACTAAACCATGTTTCTCCCGCTAAACCATGCAACTTTCACTATACCGTACATTTTTCACGTCTTTCGGCGCGTCCTGACCTTGGGAATAATATGTTCCCGACTGTCCAGATAAACTCCACCATCCCTGTATGCAGTATATAAATACATAAAATCTACGGTTCTCCTATTTGATTAGAAGTTTAGAAAAATAACGAATTTTTCCTATCCAAGCTGAAATACACTGGAATACAATTAATTAAAAAGTTGTGTTACATGAACTTTTCCAGAATACCCCTTGCATAATAAGTTTGTATAGATACGTTAATGTTATTATTATTAGGCTATTATTATTATTATTATTATTATTATTATTAGCAATGTAGCTAATATGGGACAGAACATTATTTGTAGAACAATAAAGACCACAGTTGTGGTTTAAGATTAAGATTAAGTCCCATTCGAAATGTTGTGTGGAATTATCCGTCACGATAACACCATACATACTACAGTAGTGCCGTATATTTAAAAGTAAATTTAAAATAAAGTCGCCTCCGTAGCGTAGCGGTCAGCATGGTTAGCTGCCGCCCCGGAGGTCGTGGGTTCGATTCCCGGCTCTGCCACGAAATTTGAAAAAGTGGTATGAGGACTGGAACGGGGTCTACTCAGCCTCGGGTGTTCCAAATGAGTAGAGGGGGTTCGATTCCCACCTCAGCCATCCTCGAAGTGGTTTTCCGTGGTTTCCCACTTCGTCTTCGGGAAAATGCCGGGATGGTACCTTCTTCAAGGCCACGGCCGCCTCCTTCCCTCTTCCTTGCCTATCCATCCTGACCTTCCATCACCTTCCCTCATGAGGCCCCTGTTCGCTTTGCAGGTGAGGCCGCCTGGGCGAGGTGCCAATCACACCTCACCAGTTGTATCCCCTCGGATTAGATGTTCCCAGCTCTAGGACACTGCCCGTAGAGGCGGTAGTGGTGAGTTCCCTCGCTGAGTCCGTGGGTTCCACCAACCTGGAGGGTAAACGACTAAGAAAAAGAGAAAAGAAAGAAAAAATTTAAAATAATAAGTATGGGGCTATTTCATTAAAATGAACAGGAAATTAAGCAGAATGATCCATATATGAATATAACCAAATCATTACGGCTCCCCTTAAGATCGGTTGGGACGTTTTCATCAACTTTTTACTAACGATTAGTTCATTCCTATTTAACTTAAATAGGCCTACAAGAGTTAATGCATAGTTATCGTCGATGAATTTCACTTAGCCATTCAGGTTCGTAATTACTTAAATACGCTTTACCGCTCTCGTGCATGCGTAGGCTGGGTTTCACCCTGGAGAAATATGGCCGACAGAACAAGAAGCGTGTAGCGTGTAGATCGTAGTTTGCGATGCTTCCATGAGATTTTCTGGAACATATTTATGAAGGAAAGGAAATACAGGAGACCTTATTCATGGGAAAAGCTTAAAGTGATATGAACAAAGTATTTAAGAGAACTGGCAGTTGTGTGTATACATTGTTTACTTAGCTAAATAGCGCACGCTATCCCCGTTGTCTTCGTAGTGTAACTGGTTACGTTGCAGACTCAAGAGTTCATAATACAGAGCTGGAAGGAGTTCGAATCCCACTTCGGATATGATTTTTTAATTTTATTTTCCGTATTCTTCTTTCTTGGTACAGTATTAGTAACATGCAAGATATTTTATAATTTCTTTGTCATTAACATTATGTTATATTCATAAGGATACCGGCCGCGGTGGCCGAGAGCGCTAACACGTTACCTCGTGCCTCGCTGGCATCGGGAGAGCTTGGGTTCGAATCCCACCTCGGCCGTCTTGAAAATGGTTTTCGTGGTTTCCCATTTTACCTACCAGGCAAATGCCTGGACGCTTCCTTTTAATAGGTCCACAGCCGATTTCCTTTCATAATCCCTTCCCTGACCCGTACTGAAAAGAAAAAAAAGATACGAGCCTTACAGTAGTCGCATATGATGTGTAACATCTGACATGTTATCCTACTCGTATACTACACAGCTTGGACATTCTTAAAATGTTAATTTACACTCCATTTTCATACTGGTACTATGGTGAATGTATAGATTGAATTGGAGATATGCTACTGTCACATTTGTGGCGCAGCGGTCAAGCTGTTGGTCTCTCACCAAGGTAGTCCGGGTTGATTCCCGGTCAATACATGTGAGATTTTCGAATTGAAATGCCATGTCCTGTGGTTCGCATTCCACGTAAAATGGGGGTACCGTGGATCATGATCGTGAGATTAACGGACACGCAAAACTACAAGCTTCCTTCCTTCATTTTACATTAATAATTCATAATAACAAAGTGACACACAACGTCGACAGTACTCTCAAATACTGTGAGCACATTCCTCAGTAACTATAACATTCATTATTCTCAAGGCTCCCATACAGTTTATTTATTTATTTATTTATTTATTTATTTATTTATTTATTTCTTGACGGTACACAACAGGGCTCAGTGTGCGCCCCAATAACAGTGCACCTACACAGTAAAATACACTTTCTGATATTTCTATATTAAGTATTAATATCTAAATGTAATTATTAAAACTAGGAAGTTAACACAGATTGAAATGCATAGTAGTAAAAAGCTTAATCTAAAGGTAATATAAAAACTAAATCTAAATTTTACCTAATGTCAAATATATAAAAAACAGGTTTTGAAATTATTACATCGAAAACTAAAAGGTAACATTGATAACTAGGGTACAGGCCTATCCACATGTATACATTGTTGATTCTGTTTTGTGTGATAATTTTATTTCAAATATGAATTAGAGTGACTGGGTTATAATTTCCAAGAACGGTCTAATTGAGAGACAGAAATCTAGTTTCCAGTTTACACGAACCGCATCGTTGTAAATACTGCAAAGCCTCCATACAGGTGAATTATTATGTGAAGTAGTATTGGTTATATCATTTTTGAATGTTATAGTTGATCTTGTAGTAAAGCGAGGGATGTTGAAATTTAGGAGCGATAGGAAAAATGAGTTATCAATTTGACCGTTAATAACTTTATAAAGGAATTTCATATCATTCACTTGCCTTCGAGACTCCAAACTAGTCATGCCGAAATTCAACAAAAGTTCACCGTAGGGCACCATGTGTGGGTAATTGCCGTTATTTTGAGGTGTAAATATCTGAGGAATTTCTTTTGAACTTGCTCAATGGATTTAATGCATGTTTTCTGCCAGGGACTCCATACTTGGCTGGCGTACACGAGCTTGGATCTCACCATGGCAATATAAAGGTTTATGCAGGTACTGGTCCTAATGAATGGCTTAGTGTTTCTTATTATAAACCCTAACATGCGGTAAGCATCCCCGACTGTCTTTTGCACATGACAAGTGAAAGCAAGCTCTCGGTCAAACAAGATTCCTAGATCTTTCTTCTCGCTTACTGTTTGCAATGACTGAGGTCCAATTCCATAAACAAATGTGATTGGGTTCTTCTTACGTTAAAGGTCATAACAACATACTTCGGTACATTTAAGTATAATTTGTTTTCTATACTCCATTTGTGTATATTATTTAGGTCATTTTGTAGTAGAGTGCAGTCATTAGCGGAAGAAATTTATTTAAAAAATTTTGAAGTCATCTGCATATAAAAGATTATTTGAGTGTACTATACAACGTGGCAAATCGTTTATCATTGCTAGAAAAATCAGAGGTCCAAGGTTCGAGCCTTGGGGTATTCCGCAATGAACTATGTATTCCTTTGAGACAATTTTCTGGAACAAAACAAATTGTTTCCTGTCTCTGAGGTAGGAGCTGAATAATTTGAGTAATGGGTGGGAGAATCCAAAAATACACAATTTGTTAAGAAGGATATCGTGATTTATTGTGTCGAACGCTTTCTAAAAATCTGTAAATATGACATCTATTTGTCCTCCTTTATCTAACTCTTTAGATATAATTTGAGTAAAATTAGTTGCATTCGTCACTGTAGATTTCCTGGATAGGAATCCATGTTGGTTATCTGTTACGAGCGGTCTGAGAAATACTGATATTCTTCCGTGCAATATGAATTCAAATACCTTGGCTACTGCAGATAAAATAGATATAGGACGGTAGTTCTTAATTAGTGAAGGATTTCCCGATTTTAGTATAGGGCAGACGCGAGTGATTTTCCAGGCGTCACGGAACGTAGAAGTTTGTATGGCTAAGTTAAATATAAAGTGCAACGGGTCCCTGAGACTTTCAGCACATCCTTTCACTGCATACGGTGGAATATTATCAGGACCAGCCGACGACTTAGGTTTTAATTTTTTTAATGCATTTCCAACCTCTTCCTTTGAGACAAGTTTTATGTGAAGGGTGTTGGGAGTATTCGAATTGCAGGCTGGGACTTTGTATTGGGCTGACTGAGAGTCATAAACTGATTTGAAATATGTCGCAAAACCTTCAACAATGGAATCACCCCTGTCCAATTCTTCATTATTATATTTAAAGGTGTCGCGTGTGTTCCTATTTTGTTTCTTGTTTTTAATAAACGTCCAAAATTTATTTGAGTCCCGGCTAATGTTTTGTTCAATATTACGGATATATTTCTTATAAGATAATTGAATGTCCTTTTTAATTTCTGATCTTAATTCTTCAAAACGACGTAGTCTATGATGATCTGAGTATTTTTTTTATCTTCCTATGGTATTCCTTCTCCTTCAATTTACTTTTTGTTTCCTTAGAAAACCAGACAGGATATTTTCTGCCCGTTTGTCGTTTACATATAGGAACGGTTTCGCCAAGTACTGCGTTAAAAATTTGATAAAACAGGTCTACTGCAGTATTTACATCAGTGCACTCGTATATTTGACCCCAAGCGCCATTCCTCAACCGAGTGTACAGCTGCTCAAAATTGACTTCCCGGAAGTTAAAGGTATCATTAGGCTGGATATGTACTTGGTGTCGACATAATATTAGAGATATTTCCACATCCTGGGCAGGGTGGTGGCGATCCAGCGGTAAGAGTGGATCAGTGTTTTCAGATACATATATGTTGGTTTTGTTGGATAAAACTAAGTCCAGCGTCCTCCCGTTACGGTTTAGTACTGAATTATAAGACTTTAGCTAAAGATAATTAATAAAATTTACGAGTTCTCTTGTTTGAATATTGTCGTCTTTAATTAGTGTACTTTGTATTGTTGGGATGTTGAAATCGCCGAAGATTATTAAATTTTGATCATATATTTCTGCTCTGAATTCCAACCACAGGTATAGTTCCCTGTATGTTTCTACTTTTGAAGCTGGAGGAATGTACATATTACAGACGTACCAAATATTTCCGCTAATCACCAGTTTCACTAATAGACATTCCAAGATGCCAGTCATTCTGTCGACCTTGAGTACCGTTAATCCGCTCCTGACCAAGACAGCCACCCCACCCCCTACTCTAGCATGCCTCTCAGCCCTGTACACTCTGGATATATCAGAACAGACCTCACTGTCAGCGATTTTACTTGATAACCAAGTTTCTGTAATTAGAATTAAGTCATACTGTTTGGTGATCAGGTTTTCATTGAATAAATCTAATTTTGTATTCATTCCTCCTACATTTTGATAATAAATGGATAATCTAGGTTTTGATACCATTAGAGAGTGTTCAGGTCATCCTCATTTCGAATTACGATGACCCGAGAACCTTCAGATTTGCGTATTTTAATATGTCCATTTCTTACTCACAAGAAAGCATACTCTTTCTCTCGTCTGATGCTCCTAGCTTGTGCCAGCAACTTCCTCTTTTCAGGGGATAAACTCTCGTTCACATAAATTACATTATTGCCAGGAAGACCAACGTGACGAGTGGAGAGAATCCGTTTCACCCGGCGTCGCTCCAAAAGATGCTCCTTGTCGTCCCGCCGTCGTAAACAATCAAAACATGGCTTCCTACAATCATGAAATGACCTAGTCTCACATATGATGAAAATACAGCTTTTATTCCACTCATATAACAACATTCTGTTATGTATTTAATATTTGACTACTCACCCACAGCTTGACAATAATGCCGCTTACTTAAATGGCATTTGTCGTCTTTGTCCTACCCCATGTGATATTCAACCTTGAACGTGAAGCTTCATAAACTTCTCAATGACAAATAAAAGTCGGTGAAACATTTGCCACTGTGCTCGTCAAACCAGTGCCTGCTAAATGCACTGCCTACTGTATTGCCATAACATTCTCGCGCTACAGAGCACACACTGCCTTGTTTCCAATACACACATTTTCAATTGTACATCCAGCTGGCAGTGCGTCCTCACTTCCGTTCGATCCACTTCCGCCCGATTCACTTCCGTCCCATTTTTCTGGCAGTTCGTCTTCACTTCCGTCCGATCCACTTCCGTTCGATCCACTTCCGCCCGGTTCACTTCCGTCCCCAATTTTCAAAATCACTCCCACAAAACTATCCATCAACCGAGCGGAAAGATGTTACACATCAAAATACATGGCCCTCCACGTTAACGATGCTTGTAGTTATTTGAATGGTCAGATTTGGCCATTTAACGTAATTCCTTGTTAGTGGTAAGTTAACGAGCATTTCTGTTTGATGAAATGCTGGTGCAAAGTTAAATAACCTTTAATGATGAATTAAAAGATATTAACGTTGGTGAAAATGGCCCTTCGTCCCCAATCCCGGACAAGCTAATAACAGACAGAAACGTAACTTCTTATAGTCTACATGGGAGTGAAACCTTATTTATGATCACTAGTTTTCATATCATTCAAGGCCATAAATTCCTCTAAGATGCACCTCGGATATAAAAAAAGAAGTCATCTCGGCACGCCGGAAGGCGGAGGTAGATTTCACCGGACAAACTTGGGGATAGGCGAAAAAAGGCAGAATATGCAGGTTTTCGTAGAAGGATCAGACCTCATTTATTGCGTGAAAGTATTTTATAATTGGAGATTAATTAACTTTGTTTTTCGTCATTTTATGCATATTTTAAACATTTTATTGTCTTATGATGACGGTAACCTTCTTGGCATTTGGAGTCCATTTTTATACTTGTGGTCACACTGTCCTTATGCATCGACACTGATGTATAACTATGTAACGGTCTGTTACTTCTTCACGCAAAATTATATCTCCCGCAGAGATGTTGGTTGGTTCCTCAGTTTAGGGGCTGCGACAACGCGGTCATGTAACCCCGTGTACTTTAGGTGAGTGTAGAATCTGTCTGATAAACGGTGTGAATTGTGATGGCTGTATTAGTCTGTAATTCAGGTAAGGAATGCAGACGCTCAATTTCAAGCAGTAGTTACTAATGTTGCTACCAGATACTACCGTCAACGACACCTAGCTGTGAACTTGGCTACTAGATGCCACTGCAATCAGCAACTCGCAACGAACGTTGGATCCTCCCCTCCAAAGGAAAGCATACTGAGGGATTTTTAGCGCTCTTAGAAAATCCGACGACTTTGGCCGGCTTTGAACCCGCGACCTTGTGCATGCTACCAGTTACGTCACCGAAGCCGCTTCACACTTAGTCAGATGGAAATCTGAATCTGATCTCGCGCAAGTGCGTTGTCATGGCAACGTCTGATGGCTCATCCCTCTTCAATTTAGTAGTGTTGCCATGGCAACCACTGATAGCTCTTGGCATTTTCTTATAATTCCGAAATCATTTTTCTCATCCCTTGGCGTAATGGTGGGTCATATCAAAAATTCTTTCAGACAAAAGTTTTAGGTAATTATTAGGGGAATATTGTCCATTTTGTACGGTTTTGATATTGTGCCTATTAAGAGAGATATGATTAATGTTTCCCGAAAAACCCACTTTTTCCCACCCCTTTGGTCAATGGTTGGTGCTATAAAAAAAATCTTCAAACATACATTTTTGAGCTTTTTCCGGCACATAGTATGAATTTTGAACGGATTCGATATTTCACATATTAAGAGTGTTATAACAATATTTCATTTTTTCGAAAAAAGTCCCCCATTTTCATCCCCTTCGACCGATTTAGCCCAGTAACGATCTCGACCGAGATTTTATGGGTATACATATTCGATAAAAATTTGAAAGTGATTGGTGTAAAATTACGGCAGTTATCGTGTCCACAAGAAACTGATATGTATATATATACATAAACATACATAAATTATTTATAAACTTTTAAACTGACGGTGGTTTTGGGGTCTGGGGGATGTGAAACGCGAAGATATGTCGAAATTTTCCGGAAATCGAAATATGGTACTCATTGCAATAGTTAGCTTTCTAATGAAATCTACCTAAAATACTACCATCAACGACACCTATCTGTGAACTTGGCTACTAGATGCCTCCGGAACCATCAACTCGCAACGAACGCTGGAACTTCTCCTCCGAAGGAAAGCAAACTCAGGGTTTTTTAGCGCTCTTAGTAAATCCGACGACTTCAGCCGGTTTTGAACCCGCGATCTTGGGCATAGAAGTTCAGTATGCTACCAGTTCCGATACCGAAGTCGCTTCCCACAGACAGATGGAAAACTGAATGTTATATCGTGCAGTGTCGTTGTCATAGTAACTGCTGATGGCTTATCCCTTATCAATTAAAAGTAAAGTTGTCATGGCAACCTCTCTTGGCACTTGGCATTTTCTTATAATTTAAATAATTTTACTCACCCCGTGGCATAATGGTGGGTCATATCAAAAATTCTTTCAGCCAAAATTTTTGGGTAATTATTGGAGGAATATTGTCCATTTTGTACGGTTTTGATATTGTGCCTATTAACAGAGATATGATTAATGTTTCCCGAAAAACCCACTTTTTCCCACCCCTTTGGTCAATGGTTGGTGCTATCAAAAAACTTATTTGACATAAATTTTTGGCACTTATCCGACACATGTTATGAACCTTGAATGGATTCGATATTTCACGTATTAAGAGAGTTATAGCGAAATTTCACTTTTTCGAAAAAAGCCTCCCATTTTCACCCCCTTCGACCGATTTTGCCCATTAACGAACTCGACCGAGATTTTAAGGGTATACATATTATGTAAAAAATTCAAAGTGATTGCTGCAAAATTACGACAGTTAACGTGTCCACAAGAAACTGATATACATATATATACATACATAAATTATATATAAACTTTTGAACTGACGGTGGTTTTGGGGTCTGGGGGATGTGAAACGCGAAGATATGTCGAAATTTTCCGGAAGTCGAAACATGGGACCCATTGCAATAGTTAGCTTTCTAATGAAATCTACCTAAAACAAGGCCTATGTGATTTCGTAACTTCCGAAGTATTTTAAATTTTCGGGAGAACGCAAGAAATATCTGTAGACTTGACAATACTGTCTATTCCGTGTGGTTCTCGGCAGTAATCAAGTCATCCTTCGTGACGGACTGAAGTTACAATCCAGTCGGCTCAGTAATTAGGGGAATCACTTCTTGTTTTGGTTCGCTGATGAAAAGGAGAAGCAGAACAAATCTCCCTGTAATCAAATAGTGATGTAATGCAACCTCAAGGCGAGCTAGTTTCCACAAATGTTCTACCTGTACTTAAAACTTTCATCCTCGTTGCTGTCACCGAGGACGCCAAGGTTCGATTCCCGGCTCTGCCAAGAAATTTAATTCTGGTCTGATGGTTTGCCCCATTGCCCTATGGCCTAGCGCTGTGGATGTTGTCTGTACTAGTGTGTGTATTTGTAATTGAGGTAGGATTTGGTTAGGAAGCGGCCGTGGCCTTAAGTTAGGTACCATCCTGACATTTGCCTGGAGTAGAAGTGGTAAACCACGGAAAACCCCTTCCAGGCTGGCTGAGGAAGGAATTGAATTCTTCTCTTCCCAGTTGGTCTGGCTGCGTGGCTCAGGGGTAACGTTCTCGCTTGCTGAGCCCAAGGTTGCAGGTTCGAAACCTGGCGCAGTCAGCTGGCATTTGAGGGTGCGCAAATGCGAGGGAGCCGTGTCAGTACATTTACTGGCACGTTAAAGATCCCCTTCGGGGCAAAATTCCGGCACCCCGGCGTCTCTAAAAGCCAGGGTAGTTAAAAGGGACGTAAAACCAATAACATTATTATTATTATCTTCCCAGTTGTGCTCACGAGGCTGAGTGTATCCCGTCCCAGCCCTCGGATCAGAATGGAATTTCTTGGCAGAGCCAGGATTCAAAACCGGGCCTCCACGGTGATAGCCAAAAATCCTAGCCAATACACAATGAGGCGGACTCCTGCTGTTGAAGTCAATACTTAGTCGGTCGGGGCTTTGCAACATCGTGGTCATGTAGCCCCGTGTACATGGATGTGTGTAGAATTTTGTCTGATAACCTGAGTCACTGTAATGTCTGTACTAGTGTGTCGCATTATAACTAATTTTAAAGTACCAGCCATTACAAGATGCTCACCAGCAAGGTATGTGACCTTTGAATTGCAAGTAGTTTGGCAAGCATTCATATAACACTTCCCCTTGTGTACGATCTTCATCATGGATGTCCTTGAAAGGAGAGGAATAATAAGAAAAGAGCAGTAATAAAAGCTCGCCTAACACGAATTGTCAACTATGTAAATGTTTTCAAAAAGGATTGTTAATAAACGAGTATACATTAGCCTCTTCTTTGAACCAAATACAATTTTATTTTGTATCTGTGGCGAGCCTGTTCACATTTAATTTGTGGGCAGCAACATCTGTAATTCAGGTAGGATTTAGGTAGGAGGCGGTCGAGGCCTTAAGTTAGGTGCCATCCTGGTATTTGCCTGGAGTAGAAGTGAGAATCTACGGAAAACCACTTTCAGGATGCCTGAGGAAGGAATCGAATTCTCCTCTTCTCAGTTTTGCCGCACGAGGCTCAGTGTACACTGTCCCAGCCCTCAGATCAGAATGGATTCTTGGCAGAGCCAGGAATCAAACCCGGGCCACCACGGTGACAGCCAGGAATGCTAGCCACTACGCAATGAGGCGAACTCCTGTCATTCAAGCCTATCGTTAGTTGGTTGTTAAATTCCATCCATGAATGTGCCCCCTATCTGCTCCACACACACTACTCGTATCTATTACCAGCAAATAAAGAAGCTCCGACTGTTTTTTCAACTCGGATATATATTTATTTTGGCCTTCGAAGAAGAGACACTTGAGCCGTTCAGTTCAAACAGAGCTTTTTTTTTACTCACTCCGTCATGCCTGTAAGAGTAAACTACCGGATACGTTATGTGAAGCTGTTTTCTTGCCTCGCACGTTTTTTCATGTACTCAAGGGTTTGAACTTGCGGGGGCACAGCCAGGATTTCATTTTGAGGGGGGCAATGGGTAATTAAGTTTTGAAATAAAAACACAATTAAATCCAAATGAACAGTAGTCTAACTGTTACTTTTCGATTATGATAAGTGAAATGAAGTTGAATGAAACAGGACTAGGAGTTGGAAGAACTGCAATACAGTGTTCGCTCTTCCTTCACAAACGTCACACCTCACTGACATGGACCTGGGTTGATGTACAGTAAATTATCAGCCGAACAGTTCACCTCCAACTCTATTTAAATTAGTACTTTTCAGTCAGTCAACACGATTCTACGCAATTGTTATGGGTGCTTATCTAAACCTGAAACAAATGTGCATAAGATTAATATATTAATTAAAATGTGGCTTCCAACACGATAATCTAACACTATCTTTTGTAAAAAGAATTAAAAGAGAGAGGCCGCCCGCTTCATGCTTGCTGAAAGTGGTAGATTTGTTTCTGAAAATTCACTACATGGGTGAGAATCGAGCCCACACCATTCAAGTTAGAAGCACATAGCCTCTACTGAATGAGTTACGCAGCCTCTACAATTATTATTTAACAACAAAAATCACAAATTTAGCAAATTACTTGAGGATTTTTCTTTTTTGTCGTGTAGCCTACTGAGAGGCCGAGTGCAGGTCTTTCTAGTCGACGCTCATGGGTGACCTGCACGTCGGGATGAGAGATGGAATGGATGAAGATGAATGAAACGGGTAAGGATGTGGAAGGAAGTGACCGTGGTTTGTCAGAAGATACCGCCCCAGCTTTTTCCTGGTGTTGAAAATGGGGAAACCACGGAAAACCATTTCAATGACGGCCGATGGTGGGGCTCGAACCCACACGTCTACCGAGTCAGCAGAGAGCTTGGACCCATGAGATAACGCTGCGCTTTAGTGAGCGTAGCCACCGCTGTCGGTACTTAAAGAATTAATAATGGCTGATGCTCGAGATGTCCCAATGAAGGGACAATAATAGTAGATATGTTAGTTAGTTTTTATTGTTTTAAGGGGCGGAACTACCAGGTCATCTGCCCCAATAATAGTAGCAAAACCCCTATGCATATAGAAACCTATTAACATGTAACCTACTGTACACGTGTGAACATGTTGCGTATTTTAGGAGCTGCGACATCGAGGTCATATATCCCCGTGTATTTGTGTGTTAACCTTTGTTATTTTGATGGCTGTATTAGTGTGCTTATTTGTAAATTGGGGATATGTTTGGGAAGGAGGCTGCCATGTCTTTACGTTAGGAACCATTCCAGCATTTGCCTGGAGTAGAAATGGGTGAACCAAGAAAAAACACTCCAGGGAAGGTGTTTGGCCTAGTAAATCCATTTTACAATAGATTGCGCAATACTAGATGCAACAAATGAGAGACGACGCGCGAAGCGTTTCAAAAAGGTCCCGTATGCGTTCAAATACCATTCGTCCGATAGCGATGTAACTTGGGTGAAGGTGACGTCGCGCGAAGCGTTTCAACAAAATCCCGTATAAGTTTATATACCATTCATCGATTGAGATGAAACTTTGATTATTTGTTGTGTATACTTACGTGAAGGTTTCTAATTTAGTAAATCCATTTCACAGGAGGTTAAGCACGAGTAGATTCAACAAATGAGCGACGACGCACGAAGAATTTCAACAAGGTCCCGTATGCGTTCAAATACCATTCGTCTGATAGCGATGAAACTTGAGTGAGATGTTCTGTACACTCCAGGGAAGGCTTCTGGCTTAGTAAATCAATTTTACAATAGGTAGCGCACGACTAGATTCAACAAATGAGTGACGACGCGCGAAGCGTTTCAATAAAATCCCGTATGCGTTCATATACCATTCATCCGATTGCAATGAAACTTGGGTGAGATGTGTACACTTACGTGAGGGTTTCTAACTTAGTAAATCCATTTCACAGGAGGCTGCGCACGAGTAGATTCAACAACGACGACGCGCGTTCATATACCACTTATCCGATTCGATGAAACTTTGGTGAATTGTTGTGTATACTCCAGGAAAGGTTTCTGGTTTAGTAAAACCAGTTTTTAATAAGTGGCGCACGAGTAGATTCAACAATTGAGCGACTGCGTGCGAATCGTTTCCACAATGTCCCGTATGCGGGCATATATCATTCATCCGATTGCGGTGATACCTTGGTGAATCATTGAGTACACTCCAGAGAAGGTTTCAGGCTTAGGAAATCTATTTTACAATAGGTAGCGCATGAGCAGATTCAACAAATGAGTGACGAGCGCTAGAGACTTGCGTGGATAAACAAAACATTATCTGCATCCACCCCATATCCGCATAACTGTTATCCGCATCCACACGTTTGTTATACGAATCTACTGGCAATACAATAACTAGCGGACCCGTGCGAGAAATTTCGCATGTTCATTACCCACACCTTCCCCAATAGGTTTATAATGAGACTTAAGGAGAAAGATTGTTATGTTTTTATTTGAACCATTTTTTTAGCGTATGGCTTTTAGTGCCGGGAGTGTCCGAGGACATGTGCGGCTCGCCAATTTGTAGTTACTTCTAAGCGGACACCCATTGGGTGAGCTACAAGTACCATCGCGTGTGGAGTGTTGTCTGGGGAGGAAAGTCTGAATGTAAGGACGAGGAGTTGGAAGGTAGCGGCTGTGGCCTATAGTTAGGGACCAACCCCGGCATTTGCCTGGAAGGAAGATGGTAAACCACAGAAGACCATCTTCAAGGTTGCCGACGGGTGGATTCGAACCTCCTCGCCTCCCGGATGTGAGCGACTGCCAGCAGTCATGCCGTAACGACCACGGCTAACTCACACGGTACCAAATAATTATAGAACACTATTTACGTTTCAGGCGTCCCTACGGCCAAAATGCGAACTGAACAGCAATGATGTCGCGTATTTTCCTACAGCAACAGTATTTGCAAATCGCACATTTCTTACAAAACTTGATATTTATGAAATTAGAATGCAATTCGTCACTGCTAATGTAGCCTAATTTGTGTGCTGAGTCCATTGATTGACAGCTTAGCCGTAACACTCACCGGTTATTCGATATTTATGAAAGAATACGAGTCGAGTACTCATTCCTTTAAATTACTATTTCTGGAATCCATGCAAAATGATAAAGGAAAGACCTCAGAATGTTAAAATGACATGAAACAGGCGTCACAGTGGCCAAAATGTGAAGTGGACAGCAATTATGGAACGTGTCTTCCTGCAGCAACAGTATCTGGAAATCGCACACCGTACAGTTTTTTTAAAGTATTTTTTTAAAGAAATTATAGATATTTATGAAATTAGAGTGCAATGCGTCACTGGTAATGTATATTCTCTTAAATTTGAATGCTCATTTTTCACGATCGCTCGCTTGTGAGCGCCGCAGTAGGGATCTATACTACTGTAATAATATATATATGATGATGATATTTTAGGCCGATTAGATCAAATATTAAAGCAACACGTATTTTAGACATTTGAGGAGGTTATGTATGCCATGTGCTGTGTTTAAAATGAATGTTATACAGCCAGAGATGCAACCCATTTCAGTTCGGAGTGTTAATTATGCTTAATGACATAATTTTAATGAGATGAACTTAAATCATCATCTTACATGTGTCATGAAAAAAAAAACATAACAGAAAAATATGGTATGTCATAAACATCCGGGTCCTAGTAATGATATTCAACAAGTTCGGATTGTATTCTAAAAACTAGCGGCTTCGGTGGGTAGTTGGTAGCATGCTGAGCTTCTATACCCAAGGTCGCGGGTTCAAACCCGACCGAAGTCGTCGGATTTTTTAAGAGCGTTAAAAATCCCTCACTATGCCTTCCTTCGCTGGGAAGTAACGCCGGCGGGCCATGTCCTAGATTTATGGCATGTAAAAGAACCTTCCACTAACTAAACGTGTGTGAAGAAAAATTCGTAGGTTAGGTTTGATTAATGCTCTTAAGTTCCAACGTTCGTCACGAGGCGCTGGTTGCGATGGCATCTAGTAGTAGCCAAGTTCACAGCTTGGTGTCGTGGACGGTAGCATTTGATAGCGAAAGTAGGAACTACAGTACTTGAAATTATAATCTGCAGTCCTTACTTGAATTAAAAACAGATAACACACACTAATACAGTCATCCGGTTATCAGGCAGATTCTACACACACCCAAAGTACGTGGGGCTACATGGCCGCGTTGTCGGAGCCCCTAAACTAAGGAACCAACCAATCTAAAAACAATCCACAAATTTACTTCAAACATTATCCGCAACTTATCCGCTATCCGCACAGCCATGCAAACTATATCCGCGTAACGAAACAATTTGCGGATATCCGCATCCGCGCAGGGCTATACTAATTAGCCTATAAAAACAAAAGTTTGGTGCTTTTCATTCGGTCAGCACGAATGTACCCAAAAGATTGGGTTATTCCATAATCCTGATAGAAATTACATGAGATTAATAAATACACTAGGATGACCAGTTTCGATCGTCAAGCGATCATCATCAGATCAATTACACTTAGGCTATAAAATCTATGTCTGAAAATACGTGTTACCAGTGTCCAAGTGAGCTGCTCCTCGCTGCTGTACTGCACAAGACCCCTAACCAGATAAGTAGCCTGTACAATACTGTACCATCAGAATTGACCATTCACAACAACCACATAGTCACTCCAAACAGACAAATTCCGGAGTGCTATCACCACATTTAGCATCTCACTAAAACATCATATAGATTGCAACAAACAAATACCGACAAGTTGCATTACCAATACAGCAACTAAATAAGTGTACATACTGCATTGTAAATATTCTCACCCGTATTTTCAGACATAGATTTTATAGCCTAAGTGTAATGGATCTGATGATCGCTTGACGATCGAAACTGGTCATCCTAGTGTATTTATTTAATCTCATGTATTTTTTTTATTCAGGATTAGGGTATAACCCAACTCTTTTGGGTACATTCGTGTTGACCGACTGAAAAGCACCAGACTTTTGTTTACTAAGGCAACACTGAAAAATGGCTTCAACCCCATAATGTAACTAGCATATAGCGTGCGTGTTGATAAGGTTTGCAGCCATAAACAATGGTGAAGTTCTTACGAAAAGCTGAGCAGTGACAAAGAGGTACAATTTCATTGAAAGTGGTTTATGTTCTCCTTAAGGGGGATAAAGCTCCTCATCAAGACATCGCCTTATACAACATGAGGAGCTCCACACCTGTAGCCTATCCGTTTGATGCTATTTCAACGCAAATTAGTATATTGCGTCACAGATGCTCTTCAGCCAGCCTATCTTATCCTCCCATTACCGAAGGTAATAAATAAGCGTGAAGCGTGAAGAATCTACACTTCATTTCACTATTCAAATTTCTGCATTTCTAGATTACCACATTGCTTTGCTTGGGTAAATTAAGTTAGATTGTTATTCTTACGCCATTTTAGGGGCTTAAGACATCTTGATCATCAGCCCCGTATAGTTGGGTGTATGTTGACTTTGTCTGATAACCTGTATTTATGTAATGACTAATGCCTGTAGTAGGTGTGTAGCTGTAATAGGGACAGGGGAGGTGCGCCGAGACTTGAAATAGGGTACTATCCCAGTATCTGCCTTGAGGGACCGTGGAAAAAACACACTCAGGGTAGTCACTGTCAGCGCTGGGATTTGAACCCCGCACTTCCTACTGCTCCCTGTCTCTGTCGTGGCGAGCAATTTAAGGCGCACGGCTACTCAGTGGTGCATACAGTCTTTTATTCTCCAATTATTATTTATAATTTTTATCTACACTTTTGTGAGATACCCGATCCTTATTGCTTTATATGCGTATATGCCTTCCGTCAGTTCAATTTGCATACTTGCCTTAACATTTAGTTGTTGTTGTTGTTGCTTATTACAGGAGCTGCCAAAACGCAGACATATAGCCTAGCTCCATGTATTTTGGGTGTTTGAGGGAGTTTATGTGTTAACCTGTGTTATTGTGGTGTCTGTACTAGTGTGTGTAAATTGGGGATAGGATTGGGAAGAAGTTGGCCGTGGTCTTAAGTTACCATCCCAGCATTTCCATGGTGGGAATCGAACACTCCTCTTCTTAGTTTTACCTCACGAGTCTGAGTATAAGTTTCTCAGACACCCGATCCAGCCATCCTATCAGCCATCACACATACGTTTGAAGCACTATTCGCCCCAGCTCTGCTTTTCGCAGCGACACTCGTGAACGACCATGGTCATTCAGCGATGTGCAACCTTTTAAACTTCGTCTTCAACGAAAATGCAAATAAGCATTTTCTTCAGCTGGACCTGTTCCACTGGTTTCAAACTACAATAATAATGATTGTGTTAACTCACTACTTTTACAAATGTGATCGTCAGATCTTTTATGTTCTGCCATTGAAACATACTTTAGCCAATTATGGTTCATATTTTATTCTCCTGGAGAGACGAAAGTGCTACAAACGTGTGTGTGACATCTACAACTTTCTACAACTTGAGATAAGTACATTACTCTTAACTTCCCAATGTTACAATTCATCACTTAACCTAAAACTAGTTGCCATAGTTTATGTCTGGGCTCATGTATTGGCCACTCAAATTTGTTAATGGCTCTTTAGCCTCAGTAGTACTGTTTAAATTTCTATACTTATTAGAAATTCTTCCTAGCTCTTTGATTTAAGCTTGTTTTTCAAATACTTAAAAAAATTGCAATTCACTGGGGTTTCTGCCCATCTGGTTTTGATGAGTATTATGGTCACTAATCATTGATTATCAATGCTTTTGCCTTCTTTGTCGCATATTTGGTTTTGACCCCCAAATGCTTGCAAGTTGTTCATCACAATTAATTAAATTCTTGTCTCCCTTGTATCTTGGGATTTGCTCCCCGAGTACATGCAAATCGTTAATTACAATTAATGAAATTCTTTATTTCCCTACTCGTGTATTGGGATTTGGCTCCCAAACACGCTTGCAAACTTGTTTTCCAATCTTTTGCTTTGTAATGAGATCACCTCCCAGCTGGCTGGATGGGATGTGTGTTCCTTTCAATCATTACTCAAGGATACTTTCCTCACTCGTGTATTGGGATTTGACCCCCAAGGACTATCACATTGTTAATAACATGTTAATGGATTTTTTTCTCTTTTTTCTTCAAATTGGGTTTTTCTCCCCATTAAATTGAATTTGTTCTATACCCTCGCATGGGACTCTTGCTCAATGTTAATTGTTAAGTTATTCCTCTTAAGGGCATTGTCATTTTTGAATCCTGAGATTCTTCCATTTCAAGTATGTTAAAACCTATCGCTATTCCTTGTTATTCTTGTTATTGAACAATTATCAGCAACTTGTTCTTCCTAATGTTTCACTCAAAATAGTCGTTCCCTTCTTTCCTCATAAAGTTCAAAATTCTTTCGACTTGAAGCTTATCTTCAAGTTCTTTCTAATAGTCTTGCATTGACTGATCCCCACCATCCCTTGGTGCCGAAACCCGGGCAAAAACAGCCAAAAACGCTAGGTGCTACACAACAAGGTGTCTTAACGTTCAGTACCTTTCAACATTCATTACACCGAAGAAATATTTTATTTGCATTTCAAACACTTGAGAATTTTCCCAAACAGAATTACAACACTGTTTCTTTATTAAGAGTGATTCTCCTATTTTCATTTAGGTCTATCCCACTGATCTTTTCCATTAAAAATTCTCCCGCAAATTAAAAGAATTTTCTACGAAATGTACTAAACAGCTTTTGGCACACGACCAATGTCATAATAACAGTAATAATAGAACAGACAGTTAATTTAATATAAATGCCAGACTCAGCTTGGGCTCCGTGGTCACCAACACACGTCACACTAGGTGTGAACCCGTGGGAGAGTCGAAAAGATCTTTATTAATTTCAACATTTCATTAATACCAGCACTTGAGCCTCACACCTCCGGGAACCACAGCAGAGTACCCCAGTAATTACAACTTTCCATCTATGTAAATATGGAGAGATTATGGAAAGCAATGGTTTATAAATATTAATTATAAAATCATCTGTTCCACTGTGCACGAGTTTTATATTCTCTTTGTTTAGGAACAATTTCAAAATGTAATTATTTCCCTTCAAAGCTGAAGTTCACTGTATATCGGACGAAAAGATATTAAAACAAGTAGTTCCATGAAGAACTGAATAGCCTATTTTCATATATCCTACTGGTCTTGTCAATCAAAACATCTTCCGCCAATAGAAAGGATTTTCCATTTGATGTACTAAATAGCTTCTGGTACATGTCCTACAGTGTCTTCACCAACACCATGACATTGAGAAATTATGTGCTACAATATAGGAATATTAAATATCGGTGATTAAGACTCCTCCCGTGAAATGGCAACTTTCTGTTACGAGTCACGGAAGTTTATTTAAAGAAAATGCAAATGCTCGGTTTCTATGATTTACGAAAAGTACCGTAAGCTACAGAATTTAGTGCCATTAGATTATGATTATTATAATAGCCCATCATAAGAATCTTGTCTTTAATCGCTTGAATAGGATACGAAATATTTAAAAAGAAAATTAGGCTTTAAAATTTCGAACTGATGTCTTGAATTTTTTTGAACAATTTAACACGAGGTGTCTCTATACTAATCTCTGAATAAAGATTCGCTGTGCCAAGTTTCATTGCTCTCGAGTGATTAGATCACCAGAAAAGTCATCAAAACATTTGAATATCACTTGGCCGGCATGTTGCTTTTGTGCTTTTCAGTATTTTGAAAGTCACGTATATGTTCTTCATTAATAGTACTCTATCATCATACAAAATTTCAGGTTGTTTGCTCAAATAGTTTCGGAGATATTGTGGACCGCTGAAATATATCGCATGGACGCCATAGTGGATTGTTTTATCCAGTACTACTGCACTAGCTATACCCGGCATGCGTTGCAATGCCAATCAAAGACAGATAGAAAGAAAGATAATAATAATGCTATTAGTTTTACGTCCCTTTTAACAACCAAGGCTCTTAGAGACGCCGGGATGACGGAATTTTGGCAGAAAGAGGATCTTTAACGTGTCAGTAAATCTACTGAACGGCCTCCTCGCATTTGCGCACCCTCAAATGCCAACTGGCTGCGCCAGGATTCGATCCTGCAACCTTGGTCATAGCAGGTGAGAATGTTACCGCTCAGGCACGCAACCAGCCCATGAAAGAAAGAAAGAAAGAAAGCAAGAATAAAAATAAGTGTTTGAATTGAGTTTTCGTTCACTGGAGTGTCTTGGATAAGCAATATCCTTTGTATTTCTGTCTAGTGCGTATATAAATAAATCCGAAGGCTTTCCGACGCGTGAGCACGCCACATAGAGCTGGCCATGTGAGCATTTGTTGAAACTACTCGTGCGCCATCTAATGTAAAATGGATTTACTTATTAAGAAACAATGGTGGGAGTGCGCACAACAACTCGCCACAGTTTCATTACAATTGGCGGAATTGTAGGCTATATGAAAGCTTTCGGGACTCTCCTGAAACGATTCGCTGGCCAACACTCATTTGTTGAAACTACTCGTATGTTACCTACTATCAAATGGTTCTTCTAATTCAGAAACCTTCGCGGCAGTGTGCACAACAATTCACCTAAATGTCATCGCAATCGGATGAATGGTATATTAACGCATACAGGACTTTGTTGAAACGATTCGCACGCCGTCACTCATTTGTTGAATCTACTCGCGCGCTACCTATTATGAAATGGAGTTACTTAGGCAGAAACTTTCCTTGGAGTGTACACAACAACTAACCCAAGATTCATCGCAATTGGATGCAAAGTATATAACGCATACGGGTCTTTGTTGAAACGATTCGTGAGCCGATAACCTAGATGTTAGGCCCCTTTTAATCAAGAATTATCATCATCATGAAACGATTCGCGCGCCGTCGCTCATTTGTTGAATCTACTCTTGCGCTGCCTATTGTAAAAACCCTTCCTGGAGTGTGCACAACAATATTACTAAAAGTTTAATCACAATTGCATCAATGGTATATGAACGCATAAGGGACCTGAAACGATTCGCGCACCATGACCGTATTCGAACCGGCAGCCAGGCTTGAGTTCAGTTTTAAGAACTGCACTTTGCCACTGACCCACGCCAGCTGGTAAAAATAAAAATAAAAGGCGATTGGTGTGAGGTGATAGACAATCTTACAGGCTTCATTGAGACACATGCATTAGAGCTGTGCTGAGAGAGCATGTCACCCCGCCTTGAATTAGCAAGCCATTCTCACACCTGGCATTGCGGTGTCTTAAGTACACAGATTGTGCAATTGGGTTACTGTGGGGATATGATTTAAGGCTTCCTGTTAAGTCCCTTGCCCTTTTGTGTTACATAAATAATTTGTAGCTAGAAACCTTCCTTGGAGTGCACACAACAACTCGCCCAGTTTCTTCGCAATCGGATGAATGGTATATGAACGCATAGGAGACACACAGACAGAGAGACAAACTATCACGTAAGATTGATTTACACAGGGTGTAACAAAAATGTACGGCACAACATGCAGTACATATTCCTCACACGTAGACGAAGAAATTATGTTATATGAACATGGGTTTGGAAACGCTTTGTTTCCATGTTACACCTCATTGTCTCCAACTCATTACGCTTGGAAATCACACAAGAACAGAACGTTAGAATCGTGGGGACCATGCACTCTTGGTTACGTTTGGTTACGTTGTCATTATCGTAGGTGCACCGCCAGTGGTTTGTTTTACATGGCCCCGTTGCCATGCGACTTAGCAGATGTGCCTTTAGCTGTGCGACAAAACATGTACTTCATGCACGATGGAGCACCTCCTCATTTTAGTGCTAATGTCTGTCGGCTTCTAAATAACAGATCTGGTGACAAATGGATAGGTAGAGGTGGACCAATTGCCTGGCCTCCACGCTCTCCGGACCTAAAATCACTGAACTTTATTTGTGAGGGCATTTGAAAATTCTTGTGTATCGTTCCCCAGTACAAGATGTTCAGAGTCTCCGTGCCCGTATTATGGAAGGCTACGACACCATACGCGGTACTCCAGGGATACATCAGCGCATCCCAGATTCACTACGACGGTGGGTTGATGAATGTATCAATGCGCACGGAGGGCATATTGAACATCTTCTGTGAGAAAGAGTTGCATGTGCTATGCTGGTACGTTCTGTTCTTGTGTGTTTCCCATGATTAATGAGTTGGAAACAATGAGGTGTAACATGGAAACAGCGCGTTTCCGGACCCATGTTCATATAACATAATTTCTTCGTCTACGTGTGAGGAATGTGTCCTGTAATTTGTGCCGTACATTTTTGTTACACCCTGTATAGTTAGATACTGCTCGGGTCTAAGCTGCGTGAACCTGAGAGGAATGTGCATCGCGGACTATGAGAAGTGGTGTTGACGAGTGATGAGGTTTCTCGGTCCGTGCATAGTACAGAACCAAATACATTGGTCGGTGACTCACTCACTCATTCGTAACACCACAGTAGTTTGAGCAACGGCCCTATGTTAGCAGTATTGGAATAGAAAGGAATACCAGATATTACGGCGGGATGTTGACAGACCCTTCTCTTCTCGCCTCACCCCTCCCTGCTCTTCCCCCTCACCCCGAAAGCTCACAGAGCTTGGACCCGAGCAGTACATAGATAGATAGATAGATAGATAGATAGATAGAAGAAGATAAGCAAAAGAATTACACGCCCGCAGATGAATATTATAATTGTGGATCATTATACCATTGTACATTTATATCATACGACAAATGATAACACGATTTGAAAATTTTCCACAACCGCCATTTTTCAGTTCTCATAAAAATTTAATTAAATTAGACGTGAATATATTAAGCCTTGTATAAAAATATACCGTGCCAAGTTTCACATTTGTAGGATGATTAAGCCGCGAGAAAAATCCATTTGAATATTTAAATTTCGCGTCACCGCCATGCCAATTTTGTGCTCGAAAGGTTATTGAAAGTCCCATATGTGAACTTCTTTTAACGGCATTTATCAACATTGGCCTGCAGATATTGGGGTGACGCGTGATCAGCGCGTCGGGTCCCCTCGGCCGTTAATCTTGGTATTCGTGATCGGAGCGCTGTCTCACTGTCAGACAGCTACTCAATTGTCCTCACGAGGCTGAGTGCACCCCGTTCCAACCCTCACGTCAGTTTTAAAAACCCTGACGGAGCCGGGGATCGAACCCGGGGCCTCCGGGTGAGAGGCAGGCGCGCTACCCCCAACACCACGGGGCCGGCCTTATCAGGTTTCTGAAAGTAATATACGTGAACTTATCTTAGTATTCTCTGTCACCATACAAAATTTCAGGTTGATGTCGGCAAAAGTTTCGGAGATACAGAGTGCCGGAGAAATATTTCGTGCAGGCGCCATGTTAGATTGGTGAAACGTATTAAAATTTGAAAGGAACAGTCGAGGTCGTACGAGGTAGTAGTATACCCATGGCGAGTTTCATTGATTCACTCCAGAGCCGTTAAGATTTTATTAGAGGGACACTCACACGGACAAAAGCTGAGTGACCTCATGAGCCTATATTAATACGAGTATGATGAAAGATCAACAATGATATTAATTCAATATCTAAAACCACGATGAACATAAATGAAGGCTTTTAGGTAATATAACGCACGTATATTGCAAACCATTTAAGCTTACATGGAAGTCAAAGAATTAATAATGTCTGACCCCAGTGGGACTTGAACCCGCGACCTTCTGCTTTGTACATCTATAAATACCCCACAGCGGGCAACATAGTATTATTACAGACAGGCGCAGGGTGTCACTGCTGTATCATTGTAAAGTGAAAATAAAAATGACTCCGTGCTTCTTGGTTGTTATCGCCGGGCACACTTTCTTATACCAATATCGTTTTAGGAGTTGACGAGGGATGAAATGAATCAAAATGGGCCAAGACTTGGAAGGAAACTACTTGCCCTATTACAATGAGCGAGCCTTCCCTATAGAACGGAGCTTTGCCAGCCCGTGTGGCGAGCAGAGAGTGATTACCTTAGTCACCGCCAGTCGACTAGCATGTTTGCCGATAACTCAAGAGCAGGACGGGAAGCCTCGAATGCAGGCATTGTATTTATTACATACAGTACAGAGCTGGTAAGATACGTTAGTTGAGATAATTACGACTTGTTGTTGAGTACTTTAGACTATCTCGTATCCCGTGAACATGGTTAGGTATAGAAAGAAACAACGAATTTTCCTCGTGGAAACTTATTTCCTCAAGAAGAAGTCTTTCAGTAAATGTGTTCGTTAGTTTCAGCGCCGTGCAATTTTTACTTGTGGGTGAATCTCAAACAAAATGTATACACAAACAATCCGCGTACTCGGGAGGGCCTTGAGAACGAATTAACTGTACTGATATTTCATATCAGTGAGGTTGAATTACAGCGAATGTAAAATACCAAAACTTTCTACGGTGGTGCAATGTGTGTTTTGAAAATGAAGGACAGCATTTCCAGGAACTACCCTGAAATTCATTTAAGTAAATATGATTATTAAATAGGTTAAAAGTCTAAATGTGTAAAACTAGTTGGGCGCTAAGCTGCTGCTAGCGCCAGTGCCTTGCTCGACACACTGCTATACGGTGGCCCGGCCGACACGCACCCCATGCGAAGCCCCGTTCTATAGGAAATGCTCTCAGTGTACTGCTCGAGTCTAAGCTGCGTGGACCTGAGAGGAATGTGCATCGCAGACTATGAGTAGTGTAGGTGACGAGTGATGAGGTTTCTCGGTCCTTGCGTAGTAACAGAAGCAAATACATTAGTCGGTGACTCAGTCACTCATTCCCAACACCACACTGGTTTCAGAAAAGACCCATGTTAGCAGTATTGGAATAGACGAGAATGTCAGGTAACACGGCGGGCTGTCGACAGGCTTCTCAACTCTCGCCTGCTCCTACTCTGCCTCTGCCCTTCATCCCGCAAGTTCACAGAGCTTGGAACCGAGCAGTAGATTGCACCCGTCTCGGCATTGGCCTGTTGTTGAAAATAAGAAACCGCGGAAAACCATTACAAAAACGGCCAACGATCAGAATATTTCAGTGAGGGAGACACGTGAGGTGGCTTATAATGTTTAGGGAGGCAGAGATTTAAAGATAACTAAATTTACAATGGAAGATATTTGAGGAGCGTCGGTAAAAAGCCGGACGTTTGTGTTAGACGATTGCCCTTGACCTTGAAGCTTGTGCCCTCTCACTTCACAGTTGTCACCACCGGTCTGATGTAATGGAGTACCAGACTTGAGCACGTGTTGACACCTCCGTTCAGAACAGTACAGTCCACGTCGAAGTATTGTGTGACACGGAAGTTCACGTTACATAGTTACGAACAAAACGCCATTATATTTCCCAATGAACATAATTCAGCAGTATCGAAATATAGTTTTGTCCATCATCTGACCGCATGGGACGGCTGACAACAACACAGGTAACTCGCCTCCAGGCTTCCATTAAGATTTTTCACTCGTCCGGCCTACAAAAAACGATAACTCAAGCAAAGCAATTTTAAAAAAATGAACAATTTGTGACATTTCAAATGACGTTTTAAGATATTTTGTAGAATAATATTTTAAATTATGTTTTACCCGATATTACTCTCATGACCACAAAAGTAACGGATGCAGAACAATTGGATACATCGTTTTCAGTGTTGAAAACATTTCCTAGCCGACAAAGTAGGGGCCTCCATTTTAGCAAAAACGTAAAATTAAGCAATATTTCCTCAATTGTTCCAAATATTTGAAGGACTAAAGGGCCCAGAAAGGTTTCAAATTGTGAGTCTCGGAGATCACGATCGAACTAAAATACAAAATTTTGGAAATCACTTCCGGCCTAAATGCGGTTCCTGAAAAACAGCCTAAAAACGCACGTTTCTTTACTCGTTTTATTTTAGATTCAAATCCTAGCCAAATTAACTTATTTACATAATTATTTCTTTAATGTGTTAATTGGTTCAATACCCTCAGGCACTTTTTTTAATTTTTTGAAAAGTCTTCTCACCGGAAGTACAGTACAGTAGTTATAAGGGCTTAAGTGAAACTCGGGATTGAATCACACTAGCGCTTGTAGTGGTAGAAAAGGTGCACTGCTAATCTAATCAACCGGATATGGTTGAGTTTCATTGGCTCATTCTAGCACTCGTAGTGGTAGAAAAGGCAAACTGCTAATCTAATCGACCGGATATTGTTGATTTTCCGGTGAACAATCATCTGTCTACCGCGTGTCATCATGCCGGTACCTTGTAAGAAAAGAACGAAAATTAATTACAAATGCACCAATAATAGGTTCGAGTCGGCAATCGGAATGTCTAGTTTATGTCTATAACATTAAAGGGTGTTTTCAACATTAAGTTGCTAGCCTGAAGGGATCTTTGTTCCGACACTTCTCAGTTATTATTTATTGTTGTAGTTTGAGTCTTCAGTCTTTTGACTGGTTTGATGCAGCGCTCCATGCTTCCCTGTCCGGAGCCAATCGTTTCATCTCTACATAGCTACCACACCCTACATCCGAGGCAATCTGTTTAACATATTCTAACCTTGGTCTACCCCTACAGTTCTTGTACTAAACCCTTCCTTCCATAACTAAGCTTGCTATTCCTGGGTGTCTTAGTATGCATCCTGCTAACCTATCTCTTCTCTTCATTAGCAGTCGCCAGAAACATTTCTCCTCTCCCACTCGTCTTAATATCTCTTGGTTTGTAACCCTATCTACCCATCTGATCTTCAACATTCTCCTGTAACACCACATTTCAAATGCTTCAATTCTCCTCTTTTCTGCTGCACCAATAGACCAAGTTTCACTTCCATAGAACGCCACGCTCCAGACAAAGGCTTTCAAAAATGACTTCCTAATACCTAAATCTATATTCGATGTCAACAGGGGGCGTGGTGGCTCAGCGGTCTAGCTGTATGCCTCTCACCAAGGCGGTCCGTGTTCGATTCCCGGTCAATGCATGTGAGATTTTCGAAGTGAAATGCCATGTCCTGTGGTTCGGATTCCACGTAAAAAGGAGGTCCCGTGGCTCATAATCACAAGATTCACGGTCACGTAAAACTACAATCTTCCTTCCTTCCTTCGATGTCAACAGATTCCTTTTTTGTAGAAATGCTTTCCTTGCCTGAGCCAACCTACTTTTTATATCCTCTTTGCTTCGTCCATCACTGGTTATTTGCTTCCTAAGTAACAAATGTCTCCTACTTCCTTCAGCTTTTCACCTGCCAATTTGATGTCCATAGAGGTTTCTGATTTATTTCGGCTGCATTCCAGTATTTTTGTTTTACATTTATTAATTTTCATCGTGTATTCTTTCCATAAGACGGAGTCCATAGGCTATCATTCAAAAACTCATTCAAATCCTCAGGCGTGTCGGCCAAGATGACGGTGTCATCAACAAATAGAGTTTTTTAATAAAAAAAACAAAAACAATCCATTTGAAACGGACACTTTCAACAAACGGATGAGTTAGTTAGTTAGCTATTGTTGTTTTAAGGGGCGGAACTATGAGGGCATCTGCCCCTGAACAAACGGTTGAAAATTCGACATTGGAGTTGACACCCCTGCCGATGGTGGTTTTCGAATTCTGATAGAGCCTACAACACACGAGCCAGCATGCACAAAATCTCCCATCAATATTACTCACCATAAATTCGGTATCACACTGTACGTTTGCAGTGATTATAATTTCCGATAATCACGAATGAGAGCTTCAAAATGAGGTCAAGTTTCCTGCTGTACGTTTATCCTGGGCTGAGAATACGTTACTTCAGAATAGGTATAATAACTTTTTATCGGGTATGAATATAATTTTACACTACCAATAATTGTGCCTATAACATATTTAATTACCCTCATACAAGTAGTTTTCCATTTATATCGTTTTAAGTGAGTGGTTCCTAGAAATGACGCCAAAACCACGGACAAATTGTTCATACAACCACTAATAAATAATAATTATTAACTTAAAGTTGAGAATAATTGGCTTATATAGCCTAACGCAGAATTAAACAAGGAAAATATTGGTATAACTCATTTTTCAATGGGTCTGTTGGTTTGTTCGTAACTAAGCCTTAACTCAGGTATCCATAATTTAAAAAAAAACTATAGTAGTCCCATAGCCTTCAGGGATAACGCGTGTAAATACTTAGGTTGATACCTTGAATTTACACGTAGGCTACAAATATCAAAATAACACTGGTTATCTGACATTTTTGATGTGTAACACCTTTCCACTCGGTTGCTGGATATTTGCGGGAGTGATTTTGAAAAATGGGACGTAAGTGGATCGGACAATCCAGCTGGCAGTGGTGGATCGATAGGAAGTGTGTAAGACGCACTGCCAGCTGGATCGCATTGCTGAGCACTTTCATTCTGACGGTAAACGGGCATGCGAACTCTGGTGTCAAATTATTGAAACAAAGCACATGGCACATGTTCGAAGTCTTCGTATCAGTATTTAAATGATAAAATGCTTTAATATCAAACATTGTAAGTTGTCGGCATTGCCGGTATTATGTTTCTGCACAATGGCTATTCAAATATTAACCCACATAACGGCAATGCAGTCATCAATATAATATAATTGTTCTGTTTATACGAGAATTGAGCAAGCCTTCATGAACTATTGCTGAATACATTCTCTTTACTCACAAGAGGGCCTATTCATAAGGCATTTTAAACTCAATTTCACGCAGGAACATTATCGAAACAAGCGAAATATAAATGTAACTTAATTCCGTGATGCAGGATTATTGGTACGTGAAAATAAGTCACCATCTTGTACCTAATATTTGTGTGGTCGAAATAGCCGTCGGTTTAACGTCTTTGACCGTGAATCTAGAGATCTCGGGTTCGAATCCCGGACTGGTTAGATATTTTTGCTACCAAATTGTCGTTTTAAACGATATTTATCATACCAATATGACTGATTTTTAACTGAATACACACGTGTTGGTCTGTGATCAAGAGGTCCGGGAACTGGGCAAGCCTTTCATAAACTAAGCTGCTGTGCACATTGCATTTACTCGCAAGTTGGCCTATTTATAGGGAATTTAAGGTTATAAGCGGTGTCGCGTCTATTAATCTAGTTGATCTATATCGTATTCTATATTTAGGCTAGTACTGGTGGAAGCTACAAAACCTCTAGGCCTAATAAAATGAGTTCCGTATTATAAACTACAATATCTGTAAAACACTACATTTTACAATAGATTAATATTTGAGCCAAAAATATTATAAAATACAACAATTTGCCGTCCTTGAAATGGTTTCCGTGGTTTCCCATTTTCAACTCCAGGCAAATGCTGTGACGGTACCTTCTGACAGGCCACGGCCGCTTCCTTCCACATCCTTACCCAGTTTCATTCACCATCATTCATTTCATCTCTCATTAACTCCTATCGTGAGGTTGGCGTCAGGAAGGGCATCCGGCCGTAAAAACCATCCGCCACAAATACTTCCATCGCATCTCATCCCCGACCCCGTAGGGAAACGGGAATAATAAGGGGTAGACATACAATACCGGTGTATCAACAAGTGCATGTGAGGTTTCTTCTATGTCAGATGTTACACATCATAATGCGACTACTGTAAGGCTCGTCAAGTTTTTTTTTTACAAACTCCAAGTTAATGGGGATAATATATTATATTGGCTCTACTCCCTAAACACAAAATGCCAAATGAAACAGCAAACTTAGCCTGGTCCCATAGTTTTCAGCTATAACGCGTGCAAATACATACAGTAGGTATACGTTCAAATATCGAAATAACACTGGTTATCTGATACTTTTTTTACAAACCCAAAGTTCATGAGTCTAATTATATTGCCTCTACTTCCTCCCAAGACACAAAATTCCAAAGGAAACAGTCTGAGGGTTAGCACCAAGAAAAGGGAGACGTCTTTACCTACAGCAAGATCCACTAGTGAGGAAGAAATTAATCTCCAGATGCATTAGAAGCGGTCTATCCAGTAACCTGCGGGCGTGGTCGTCCCAGAGGGAACATAAATCCTGCCAGGCACTCGCAGTTGAAGAGACTGGAGCAGACCGGACCGGAAGTAAGAACTCACTTCGTTCATCATCGGGTAGCGCGCCTTATTCTCGTGCTCGGCAGCGAAACGCGGCTAAGCTTGGCTTGTCGTAGAGTAGCCCAATGAGAAGAAACCAAGTAGCCAGCACCCAAATAATCTTGAATAGCTGGCGACCAGAACATTATTAATGATAGCAAGTTTGTACTCACTAGGTGTCCTTGAGAAAGCCATGTGGTCACGAACAAAAGAAGAGCACGCCGCGATACACTCACTCACTCACTCACTCACACACACAGCTGACTTGGCCGGGGCCCATATTAAACTGACTGAAGCCTTGACAAGACTTGGACGGTAAACAAGTGAACGTGACACCGTACAGCGCTCTCTGCACATTCCTTATACAACTCCTCTACCTCGTTAGGTTAATAGTAGGAATCATTGTTCTCTTATTACTCTGTTCATTACTGGACGGAAAATGAACCGTTAGAACATGTACTGTATTGTTCTCGAGTTGGATTCACAGAAGTTGTCAAGGTGAGGCCTTGCTTTTGAAGCTAGGTGGTCGCAGGTTGGATCCAGATGGCGTAGCGTAGCCTACTTGATATTTTCCTGGCCGTGGTAAGTGATTTTTGACAGGCGACAAAAATCACGCCACGCATGTCATACGTTGTTGGCATGTTAAAGAACCCATTTGAATTCAGAAGGCCGTGTTCATAATGGCAAAATTAATCTCGGGATTTTCCGCCTTTCTCTACTAGAAAGCGCTATAAAGTCTAGGAGCTTAGATATCTAACCTCCTTGACTATCATAGCAATCCATGGAACGACAAATATTCGACATGCAAGCTGCCCTGTGGGCGCAAATAACAAAGCTTGCTCCCGGCACCCGAGGCACTGCGATATTATTATTATTATTATTATTATTATTATTATTATTATTATCACATGTAATTTATTTCAGGTTATTTTCCACATATTCCAGTAGCCTAATTGGAATGATTTTTGTGTTGACCGACTCAAAGCTACAAATTGTTAACAAGGGAACACTGAAAAAAAGGCTTCAAAGCCATCTTTACTTTTCAGTTGGTCAACACAATATAATATCAATTGCTGGGGCATGCGAAAAAAAACAGCCTGAAATAATTAGATGTTCTTAAAATATAGGCCTACTAGCAGACCCGTGCAAGAAATATCGCATATTCATAAACCACACTTTCCCCAATAGGTTTTGCAAATCGAACACTTCTTACAAAAATTGATATTTAAGAAATTAGAATGGAATTTGATACTGATAATGTAATTTGTGTGCCGAGTGTGCTGTAACCCTCACCGGTTATTCGATACCGGTACTTATGAAATTATACGATTTGAGTACTCATTCCTTTGATTTACTGTTTCTGAAATCCATGCAAAATGATGAAGGAAATACCTCAGAATGTTAAAATGACATGAAACGGGCGGCACAGCGACCAAAATGTGAAGTGGACAGAAATATGGAGCGTATTTTCATACATCAACAGTATCTGCAAATCGCACACTTCGCACATATTTTTACAAGTCATTTTTTGAAGAAATGATTGATATTTATGGAATTAGAGTGCAATTTGTCACTGCTTTCATTTGAATGCTCATTTTCACGATCGGTCGCTTATGAGTGCCGAAGGAGGGATCTATACTACTGAAATAATATATATGACGATGATATTTCTTATGGACTACAGAAGAGGGAGAAAACTATAGGATGGCATGTTCCGCTCGTCCAGCGAGCATCATCAGATTCAAATTTAAAGGACAGAATAACGTACTTCTCCTGCCTGTTAAGCAAACCTTGTATGGTGGTTGTTTGATTTACTCTGGGGGGTTTGCAACACGTGATCATGTAGCCCCGTGCACTTGTATATATGTGGAATTTGTCAGATAACCTGTGTTTCTGTGATTGTTGTTTTGATGTGTGTATTTGTAACTGAGATTAGGATTGGGGAAGAAAGCAGCCATGGTCTTAATTTAGGTACCATGTAGGTACCATTTGCCTGGAGCAGAAGGGGGAAAGCACGGAAAACCTCTTCTCACGAGGCTGAATGTAACCCATTTCAGCCCTTAGATCAGAATCTCAGAGGTGATAATCAAGAATGCTAGCCACTACACCATTAAGTGATCTTCCCTGAAAATCTGTGTCATTATTACTGAACACCTGTTTACCGGAGTCTAATCCAACAATCCTAAATATGCACAGACATTTTCATTTGAGATCGTGTTGCCTTTCAGCATCCAGTCTAGTCGGCAAGCGAACAAGTCACCTTCATTATCCCCTATTAGCAGTTAGCACTGCGGCCTCCTCTGCTTCTACACCTCTCACTTTGAAATCGTTCAGTACTGAATCTAACCGTCGCCTCCCAGGTCTACCTCTATTTATCTTACCCTCTACAGGTGAACTCATTAACCTCTTAGGTAAATAATAATAATAATCATAATAATAATATCGTATGGCCACGGGTGCCGGGTGCAAGCTTTGTTATTTGACACCAAGAATTTCGAATTTCGTCGTTCCTTGGAACGCTATGAAAGTCAAGGAGGTTAGATATCAAAGCTCCTTGACACTATAGCGCTTTCTAGTAGAGAATAGAGGAACTTTGTGTTGGTGGAAAATCCCGAGATTAATTTTGCCATTATGAACACGGCCTACTGAATTCAAATGGGTCCTTTGACATGCCAACATCGTATGACATGGTGTCGTAATTCTTACCGCCTTTCAAAAAATCACTTACCATGGCCAGGAGCGAACCTGCAAGCTTGGGGGTTAGTTGATCGACACGTTAGCCACTCATCCACCCTGACGAGCACCTCTTATGTAATCTCTCCTCACCAATTCTCTAAAAGGGATACGGAACGGTTAAAATTGTCAAAATCATTTTCTTTTTTAATATTTTATGCATCTCTGAAGTCTGCCCTTTAATATGATGTGTAATAGGCTACATTATAGTTTACCCATTAGAAATTACCATAATTTTAATTTACTCTTGCGCTAACAATGATATAATCATCATGTGTAGAAAATTGTAACTAGAGTTTTCTCAGTCCCATATCTTTAAAATGTATGTTCGTCTTTATAGGCGCCTATTTATCACAGAGCTGTGAAATTTTCACTATAAATTTGTCTGGATGGTTGGTTCCTTAGTTTAGGGGCTGCGACAACGCAGTCATGTAGCCCCGTGTACTTTGGGTGTGTGTAGAATCTGTCTGATAACCGGTGTTAATTGTGATGACTATATTAGTGTGAGTTATATGTTTTTAATTCAAGTAAGGACTGCAGACGATAATTTCAAGTAGTTCCTACATTTGCTACCAAATGCTACCGTCCACGACACCTAGCTGTTAACTTGACTACTAGATTCCATCGCAACCAGCACCTGGCGACGAACATTGGAACTTAAGAGCATTAATCAAATCTAATCTGCAAATTTTGCTTCACACAATTGAAGTTAGTGGAAGGTACTTTTACATGCCATAAAACTATGGCCAACAGGCTTTACTTCCCCTCCAAAGGAAGGCATACTGAGGTATTTTAACGCTCTTAAAAAATCGACTCCTTTGGCTGAGTTTGAACCCGCGACCTTGGGCATAGAAGCTCAGCATGCTACCAACTACGCCACCAAAGCCGCTATAGAAACATGTCTCGTAGTGGTTAATATTTTAATGGAGAAGTTTCTTTGTTTAAAGTAAAACTGTTTGGGTTTGGCTGTTTTTATTTTATTTTAAGAAAAGGTAGGCTAATTATATTTTTTGACTGGTTGGTTGGTTGGTTCTTAAGTTTAGGGGCTGCGACAACGCGGTCATGTAGCCCCGTGTACTTTTGGTGTGTGTAGAATCTGTCTGATAACCGGTCTTAATTGTGATGACTGTATTAGTGTGTGTATCTGTTTTAATTCAAGTAAGGTCCGGCTCTGTGGCTAAATGGTGGGTAGATTATTAGCTTTGTAATGGGTTATTGAGAAGTTTAGGGTTCTATTAATAATAAGAAAGAAAAGCGCTCCGCTAGTTGGGCGTCATTTGTAATGGTTTATGGGACTTAGGCTTGCCTCACTAGTTGGGCGTTATTAATATGGTTAATGTTAATAATAAAAATGTTAATATGTAATAAGAAACTGATTATATGCAAAGCTAATTATTTAAATAGTCGCCCACTTTTGGGTGATCAAAAGGAAACATTTAATTGTGTATTAATCTAATAGTGTATCTGTATTGTTGTCAGCTTCACTAAAAAAAAGTACATAATGTGTAGTATCATATGTATTGCCAGGGCGCCAGATCATTTATATATCATGATCAAAATAATATATTAAACCTCGGTTAAACAAAGGTAGAGCATCGAAATTCCTATCTCCAGCCGTAGTGAAACTTACGTAATCTAACCTTACGATAATTAGTTCAGGAGTATGGTGTTGCCTTATAGTAATTTCTAGCTACTAAAGGAAACCAGTCAAACATTTGAATTTAAAATGAATTTAATATATAAAAACAACAAGTGCAAAAAGAATAAAATACTAAAGATAATAATAATAATAAATTTAAATGAAAGAATCTACTGAATTTACTTGTATTATGGGTCTTGATAGGAAATTGGAGTATACTGAGTTAATTGAATAGAATATATTGAATTTAATAAGCATGAAAGCCTTCTGATTTGACTGGAGTATAACTGTTTAAATCGCTCACCGCATTGAAGATCTTTGTAGTTGGATTGTTGCGTAGAGAGTTCCTGATGTTCCTCGAAGTAATTAATTTATATGTGGATGACGGAATAAATTCCAAAAATCATCCCTGTGACAATAGCCTCGTACACAACCATGTCACAGTTTGATGAGACAGAATGTCTTATCAAATTCACATAGTCAACTGTCTAATTTAGAACTGCGTTATAGACTCCATCTCGCTACAAGTTCCTCTGCTCCACTCAGCATCATTTCCTCTCCTCCAGCAATTCAATAATAATAATCTTTCAGTTGGGCGGCCGTCATATATATAACGTTCCCAGGTAGGCACGTGTCTCACTTCTCTTCTGAGGTCGAGGCGAAATTAGCCCGCCTTTCACATATCAACAATGACAATACTTCTTTGTAGAAATTCTCGGGAGGTCCAGCCCACCTTTTGTATAGAGTTGCAAAGGACTCATTCATCGGCCCAGCATTGTTAGTGGCAATTTTTCATAGAATCTCTTCTTAGTATGATTTGTATACTGGTAGAATATTTGATGTGACAGACATAAGTGTCTATTTATGTCATTTCCAAGAAGCCGTGAATAAGCCGCCCTTCTGTGAACAACCCTCTTCTTCTCTTGTTCGAATTTTCTTCAGAAATAATATTCAGTCAATCGTCTAACTTATTTCAAATATAATGTGTATCGCTCCAAGTCCTTTCAATTGCCATAATATTCTACATTACCGCATAATAATAGATATAAGCATATTAGTTAACATAATAACTAATAAAAGGTAAAATGTAAACTTAAAAAATATTGATAATAATAATAATAATAATAATAAAATATATATCATTCTGGTCACAAATTGGGACCATCACAGCTTGGGAATAATCTAACCCCCAAGGGAAGATGATAAAGAAAAGGAAGTGGGTTTCGGACTGGAGAACAAGGATGGGCAAATAGGACAAGAGTCCTACAGAAGTTACAAGTTTAACTTTAAATATACTCAAAGGCAGCTGCCACTGCAAATCCGCTCTCCGATACCTAAAGTGGGTAGGGACCTGGGCAAAGCTAACGGGAAACGCAGCTGGAACTTGGGCGGTTTGCGAGAAAGTTGCTATAGCGTATTCCCTCTCAAGCATACATATGCCTACTATGGGGAAGGGTGATGGTTTGGCAAGACAAAGAGTAACGGATTTATTGTGTATCTGTTCAAAGGAGTTTGTTTCTAAACAGGTAATTTGAAGAATGCCAATAATTTGAATCAGCTTCGAGATTTTTAGTTTTTGAAATTGTAGAATCTCTAAAGAGCGACCAAATGCTTCCAAGAAGGATAGGGATAAAGCAATTATACCTTTGGGAATAATTTTGGTAAGTATACGAATAGTTGCATTTAGAAATGGCTAAGCTTTTACCCAGCAAGGCGCCGACTAAAAGTTTAGACAATGAGAAACACTTATATTTTGAAAACCCAACCATAAGTGGTAGAGAGAATCTCCACAAGCAGGAAGCTGGCGTAGCGAGCTATGCTTGCCTTACTGGCCAGTTAGAATTAGCTATTAAAGCTAAGAGAGACTTTACTAAATTACCAACTAAGAGTTCTTGCTCAAATGCAACAAGTGGTGAAAACCCTATCAATAGATTTATTTGCATTAAATGGGAAGAGCCAAGGAAGACAGGATCTTGCCTAACCGCTATATTAGAGAAATGATAAAGCCAAAAAGAAATATTTAATTTATTTAACAATGCAAAAGGAAGAAGTGTTGTAACAAATATATAATTTTGATTTCTATAAACAATTGGGGTCGCAGACCTCCGAAAACATTTAAAGCTTGCGCCAGGCAATTAAAAATTCTTTTGGTTTCAAACCTTTTATATGCTATAAAATCTTCGTAAGATTTTGAAATGACGAAGATAAATAAATGAAAAATTTTAAGATAACTGACGTAATTAAAGTTAACAATAAATCAAGTACAAAGTGTGTACTTTTAGGATTTCTAGGTAAATATCTTAGAAAGAATAACAACTTCGAAAGTAACAACAAAAAGCAGGAAGAATAAAATAGAAGTTTCTATAACTTCTTATATTGATACAGAAATACTTGGTTGGATTATACAAATAGGGCAGGTCACTTATTGTGAAACCTAAAGAGAAAAATCGAAAGTTTCGAGAACTCCTATGTTTAAGTAGGGATCACGAGAAAAATGGGGCAAGTTTCCCTTTCGTGAAACCTAGAGATAACTCACTTATGAGTTGAAAGAATTCTATTCCCTCATTAGAAGGGAGAAACAATATAATTTGAGGCGTGTACTAGACACGACGTTTTACAGAAATTAATTCGTTATACGTGGAACAAGAGAGGGAGGGCACTTATTGAGAGTGACACCTCATTGAAAAAAGACCTAAAGTAACAATTTTATTATTTTGGTTTGTTAGTAAAGGGTTTGGGAAAGATCAAATGGGATTGTGGAAAAGTGTTCATGACCGTATTTATTGTACTCGGACGAGCGCGACGCGGATGAAAGGTTGAACAAGCACTGTTTTTCACTATAGTCTGTTGATATAGTTGAAAAGTTCACTGTAGTAGCACAAAAAGTTGATGGCAAAGAAAGTTATTGCAATGGTGGAAAATAACTAGTTACACTAGATATGCGAGAGTCTATTGCTTGAGAAACTTGTAAGTTATAGTTGAATGCACCAGAAAAAATCCCAACGGAGGAAGAAAAATTAGATATTGATTAGCAGTTCATAAGGAAGATTCCTTAGTTTGAAAAAGTATTCCCATATGTGAGTGGAAAATACATGAGAGTATAACTGGTAGATAGAGTGCAGATTCTGGAAGGTTCCAGAGCAATGATGACTAAAGAATTGGGCAAAAGTTAGTCCAGCGGTGGAACGAGCTAAGTATTTTATAGACGGTGGGTAATTTGATGGTGTCCCACGTTGTGAGAAAATCTCTCATTTAATAAGCATAAGAAATGCTGCTTCATGTTAAGATTGGCTTAGATAGACAAAAGCCCAACATAGAAAATCTCGCGAAGGATGATTATTGCCCCCAAATATAGAAATCTCACACTGCCTATAAAATGATCATTAAAAAGCATGTAGCTATTTAAAATCAATTAAAATAAGTTGAAGAACGTAGAAGTAGTACTTAGCTTTGCTTCATGACGAAGGCGATGTTCCTGTTGACGGTTGATACTAAAATTCTAACATGGCGTAGAATTTAAAAGTTTGCCTCTTGAGTTGAGGAGGCGAGTTTTAGTTAAGCTCTAACTGTCTGGGTCGACTTCCGACGTACAAGTGAGACACGCTCAGCGGAGCACGGAGGGACCAGGGAAGGGGAAATGAGTGGGGGTAGGAGACAAAAGGAATACATATAAGAATAGCCACCTTAATAGTTTAAAAAAATCTTCTTGATGAAATGATCTTCAAAAAGTTGATAGTAGGAGTCACTAGCTCAGCCTGGAGGGTGAAAAAGTAGACGAAGTTCTCTTGATCACGGAGATGATAGCTGGCGATGGCGACGAGATCTGGTGGCTAGATTGATAAAGAAGTCCTCTTGTACAGGGAAGAATTGAGGAACTTCAGAGATTCGCTGCTAGATGACGCTAGGTGAGTCATGGAAGATATATATCTAGAACAGACTTACAAATAATATGAGAGACATAACCAACAAGGAGAAATCAGAAGATCACTGTTGGTGTTTCAGAAAAAAGGAAGGGATGAACTAAAGCAAAGAGAAGCAAAAGCTTACTCTATCTTATCGTGTATTCCAAAGAATACACCAAATGGTTAGCGCGCTAGGCTTTGGCCCAAAGTGCCCCGGGTTCGATTCCCGGCCGAGCCATTGGGGATTTTAATCTCCTGGGGTTAATTCCCGTGGCTCGGGGACTGGGTGTATGTTCTGCCTTCATCATCACTTCATCCTCATTACGACACGCAGGTCGCCCACGGGCGAAAGACCTGCACTTGGCCTCTCCGGAGGCCACACGATCATTATTAATTCAAGTAAGGAGTGCGGACGATCAATTTTCAAGTAGTTCCTACTTTTGCCGCCAAATGCCATCGTCAACGACTACTAGTTCACAACTTAGCTACCAGACGTCACCGCAGTCGGCTCTTAGCAACGAACGTAGGAATCTAAGAGCGTTGTTTACAATCTTAACCTATACAATTAGCTTCACACAGGTGTAATTAGTGGAAGGTTCTTTAACATGCCATTAATCTATGACATTTGACCGCCGGCTTTACTTCCCCTCCGAAGGAAGGCATACTGAGGGATTTTTAACGCTCTTAAAAAATCCGACGACTTCAGCCAGATTTGAACCCACGATCTTGGGCATAGAAGCTCAGCATGCTACTGACTATGCCACCGAAGCCGCTCATGACAGTTTAAAAAATCTGACTACCCTGAAGTCCAATATAAAAAAAACGCTCCATTAATAGGCTATGTCAAGTAAGGTGTGATTGAAATGTGACATACATTTCATTATCATACCTTGATTAGATTCTGAAGAAAAGGAACATGAATTGAACATGATGATGATATTAAAATTGTTGTTTTAAGGGGCCTAACATCTGGGTTATCGGCCTCTATTGGTTTAGGTGATAGTGAAAATGTTGATGAAATTAAATTAAACCTAAAACTAACTACTGTACATACTTACAAACTAGAAAACAAACTGGAAAACAAAATCAAGATGTTTAGCAAAGAACATATAGCCTACTTTCTCCTAAATGCATGGGTATCTTTATGACTCTTTGTCCTCATCCCTAACACAATCACCTCTACCACCATGCATAGTTTGTTTTCTTTTATATTGATAATTAGCCAGTAAGTGTCAAAATCAATATTGTATACTTTATGATGATTGAATAACAAAACTACTAACTTATTGTAATGCATTCACGTCCGTTAATCTCTATATTAAGCCGGCCTGCAAAATTAAGAATCTTCCGCGCCGATCACAGTAGGTTGGTGCTGCGACCTATCAGTGAATTAATCTTTATGTTGTACGCCTATGCACTGCCATCGTAATGTACTACGATGGCAGTGGCCTATGGGTGTTGAATGAGTAGGCAGTTTAAAGTAGCCAAGAGGGAGGCGATCCAGCTGGCAGTGTTTAAAGGTAATCGGAGCGCGATCGTGGCTATTAGTTGAACTACCAGTATTACAAAATTGGCATACTTCAGGAGGCCAGGTATTTACACAGCGGTATGTTTGGTACAATATTACCCACATAACCCACAAGAGGACAGCACCGTACAGAAGCATTAAGAAGGCTGTGCTTAATGACAACATGTATCTAGTTCTTCTATTCTCCTTTTCCTAATGTCTTCTGTTTATGTGCGATGCTGGGACTGTGATTTTATTAATAAATGAGTGTATACTTGAGCCACTCATTTGAGCTAAATGACATTTTATTCAGTATCTGTGGAAAGAGCTCGTGCACATCATTTGTAAAAGAATTCAAGAAAAAAAAGTTAACTGTAGCAGGACTCGATCCCCAGTCAACTGCGTGTCAGACAAACGCGCTAGCCCAGAGCTAACCCTATCCATGACATAATGGTGTTCTTAACTGACATATTAGATACAAACTGTTGGCAAATAATGACTTTAAATAAACGATTTCTTCATTGCAGTACATCTTC
This sequence comes from Meconema thalassinum, assembly GCA_946902985.2. Taxonomy (NCBI): domain Eukaryota; kingdom Metazoa; phylum Arthropoda; class Insecta; order Orthoptera; family Tettigoniidae; genus Meconema; species Meconema thalassinum. The sequence continues at coordinate 567,826,753 of OX336388.2, read as the reverse complement.
ATTAAAGATCATTTGATACAAAGTTTATATTATTGTATCAGTACGGTATATCACATACAACATACTAAAACTACTGAAATATAAGACAGGCACATGAGGACAGCTGCCATCTTGTCGTGTGACACAAACGGCTCAGCTCTTTTAAGCCACTCATACTGTATAATATTATAATATTAAATTATAATAAATAACGGATCACGACCTTCAGGATAGCTTAAACCACCCTAGGCTTGATAATCGGAATTGGTGGGTCTTATGCTATTGATTAAAATGGTTGCATAATTCACACGGCCGCCATCCTGAAATGGCATGGCCGATGACCTTGAATTTTGGGTAAAAGACGCGACCTATATAAAGGTATGTTGAGTTTACGTTTTGAACGTTTGAGTGACCGCCATTCTGTTTTGGTAAAGATGGCGGCGATATAAAGTATGGCACTGAGGTGCTCTTTGCTAGTGCTACCTCTGTACCAAATTTCGTTCAATTCGGTTTCACCGTGTTCGAATTGATAGGGGGGACAGACATTCAGAGTACACACACTCACACACACACACACAGACTCACACACACACATACACACACACAGACAGACACACAATTTTTCGCCCTGTGTTGATCTCATAAGTCTACTTTCATTTTTTGCAAAAATCGAAAGTAGGCTAATAAGATAAGGGAAATAAAAGACATGAGTAAAGGAAATGCCCTTAACCCTCGAAGAATGAGAATTAAGGCATTTGGAAGAAAGGAGAGCCAGGAAAGGCAGATAGGAAAGGTAAAGAGGAGAGAGACGCCCCAAAGGCAACAGAAGAAGGAGAAAAACCGGACCCAACTCAGGAAGCCCTCGGGATTGCCAACTCCCGAACTCACCAGGCGTGAGCCCTTGAGGGTTTAGCACAATCTAGGCCCTAGGGTGTACCATCAGTTGTGGGGCTACACACAGCCTGCCCCCTTTAAGGCCTTCAGCAGGGGGCAGGCGATTTAGTGAAAAGAAAACAAGAGGACTGACCCCTCGAAGAGTGTGGGATCAGGAAATATGGGACAAGGCCCAATTAAGGCGGGAAAGTAAAAGACTCCCTAGGCCTCGGATACCCTAATACCATCGGGGTCGGAAAAGAACAAGAGTTGACCAAGGGAGGTCGACAGGAAAGATGACAGAGAGGAGCCCGGCACAAGTAACTGGAAGTAATGCCGAACTCAGCTGGGGGCCCGTGGTTGCCAACCCACGTCCCACTAGTTGTGAGCCCCTGGGGAGGATGAATTAAACAAATTTAACATTGGTAAGATAGGCGATTCCGTATGCCTTAACATGACCTCATCTGTCATTCGTTTTCTGAATGCTAAGAACAATAAACCATTCGGCATTCATAAACAGATAGCGAGATGTACGGAGAAAATGCGATGAGTGATTCGATGGTTAGGAGATGGGTCCAACAGTTCAACGAAGGACGTGATCAAATGCACGATGACGAACGGAGTGGGCGTCCATCGTCGGTTAATGAAGATTTGGTTCGTGCAGTTGTAAAACGCGTCTTACGAACTTTCCCACAAATTTCATGTCAACTTCTTCATGAAATTGTTGACAACACAGGCAGCAACATTTTATGAAGAGGACATACAAAACCTTGTGCCACGCTATAACAAGTGCCTACAAAATGGTGGGAGCTGTGTGAAAAGATAGTTTACGACTCGCAGTTTCATAAATAGTTTGTCTGTATCTGTACTCGTTTTATTTGTATTACCAAACGAAACTTACTTTCTGGACGTACCACGTACATAACAAACAAAGAATGTCTGCTATGAGAAGAATCACGGAGTTTTGCGGTTTTTTTCGTGTTTCAGACTGTTGCAGACGAGAGCGCTCAAAAATAAAACATTTGTCTGTGTGTTAGCCCGCTTTTAAATCAAGAACTGCTGGGTGGATCAAAGTTAAATTTGGAAGGCATGACACCAACCATTTCAATAATATTCCACCGTACGACTCATTAAAAGGCGGGCTATCGTAGAGCCTCCTTAAAAATATATACTTATACACAGGGTTATATTTATATATCAGCACTGTCGCGTGCGGAGATTTTCCACTCGGCTGTTGCACGTGCATCGGTCGACCACGGCTGATGTAATTCCCCTTGTTATCTCTATGCGCACTCGTCTTGTCAGCTGCATCGGTCACCACGCAGTCATACCACTATCACACACAGTGTACAGGACGCAGTCCAATTCGGCCAGTTAATTATACTGATAAAATCGGACAGACTTTTCTGGCCAACATGATCTGCCCCTTTGATAATTGATAGTCCAATTCGGCCAGCGATAGCTCATTAGCAACCTCCCCTACCTTCCCCCACTCTGCAGCCAACACATACCATACTGTTCACATTTTCCAACATTTTGTCATTAAACTGTTGGAGGGGAGGTGACTCTCAGTTTGACGGCCCTAGGGGTGTCAATTACTATAAATTCACATATGTATGACCTAGCTTTCTGGATATGGTGACAACTACTGTCTGTGGAGGAGCTTTATACAAAGAATACGATATGTCCTCAATAGTTTCACAAATATGGACATCCATGAGATTGTGTTCGATAAACTGACAGCGTTAATATAACCTACTGTAAGTGCAAGCTCTAACATTTTACCCGATCTTCTTTGCATACACTAATAAATGAACAAAAATAAAATTTAATAAACCAAGTGAACAATTTTCATTGAATACGCTAACCTATTAGATGAAATTAAAACATACTTAATACCAGTACCATAGTTAATAGTTGGAGATTCATTTTAAGGGCTGGGGTAGCTTGGCAATCAGCCCGGTGAACTGAATTTTTAATTGGTGTAAATTATATGTATATCAAGGGCGGCTGGTGATATTGTTGCAGCGTTGCACAACTCCCAATAATTTTACAACTAATTCGTCGTTTTTTTTCCTTTAATGTTTTAGTTTTATAGATCTAATGCACTCAAAAATGTGTTTAAATCATCGATATTTTGTTATTACTTATCGTAATGCTTCACACTGTACCTATAAAAGCTGCCGCCTTCAAATCAAACTCCAGGGGGTTAGCTCTCTTGTTGCGACTCCCAAGTAGACAGCGCGGCCGGCAGGGACGAGGCCAAGCTTGTACATGCTTGCTGGCCAGCATGGGTTGTAGGGAGTTGCAGACGAGCTGCCAGCCCCCTGGCAATACTCAGTTCCAAATGGCCCCGTTAGATTGCACCACTCATAGGAAATGACAACACCCTCGATTTCTCTTATCCCGCGAAGGGTAGTTTAGTTAGTTAGTTACTGTTGTTTTAAGGGGCGGAACTACGAGGTCATCCACCCCTGAAGGGTAGTTTCTTTCCCACACCACTAGGGAATGCTACACCACCCGCAACAGTACAAATATCGGAATTTCATAGGGAGACATTAGTTGGTTCACACCCAATTATTTTTAGATGTTTTCTCATCATAACTTCATTTAATATTTTTGTCAATTGTTCTGTGAAGCGAGCCTAAGAACGCCACCATTGCTATAAGTACAGTAGATAATTGGCTGAACTATTTTGCGACGTATTGTTGGTGTACTGTAGCGGTTTATGTTTGCTTTTACCACTCTTGTTCTTGCGGGATTTGGGTTGCGATTAGTTCTGTATTTAGTTGATTGAGTATTTTGGTTCCAGGCAGATACATAACCATGCATTATTATTATTATTATTGTTTGGTTGATTCACTACTATGCATTCACTACGAAATTTCAGGCTAGAAAAATTCAGTGTTTTGTTAGTTTGCCTTTCGCGCCACTTTCCGATATAGCACCCAGATGTATCATCTGTGCATCTTGTAAGTTAGTATTTTATTTAAACAGAATGTTTAGTTTGAAACATTAATTTGTGGGGTGTAAGTGAAAATTAATAGAGCAAGTAATTTACTAGTTAGACAGTTTTCCCAGCTCCCTGATGACGATAAACTCACAGTAAAAACACTCGGTTGACCATTACCAGATAAGTATTGTCCAAAATATAAGTATAGGCTACGAGGGCGTTTAAAGGATATATTTAAGGCAATAATAATGAGAGGAGGAGGAACCACAGCGAAAGGATGAAGAAATTTTGGGAGAAGAAAAAAAGACTAACCAACAAATCAGTTGTTTTCCGTGGTCCACAGTAGGCCAAAATCGAAGGAAGAAGAAGAATTGGTTATGTGAATGCGACATTAAAAAAAACTTTATTCTGTTTTCCATGTTTGTTGGTGGAGAATCCGCGTGTACCAAAATAGGAGTTACGGAAATTAATCCCTAAAATAAAGAAACATGAATCTTCAGCTGAGTGGCTTTGGTGCCGTAGTTGGTAGCATGCTGAGCCTCTATGTCCAAGATCGCGGGTTCAAACCCGGCCAAAGTCGTCGGATTTTTAAGAGCGTTAAAAATCCCTCAGTATGCATTCCTTCGGAGGGGAAGTAAAGCCGACGGTCCCATGTCATAGATTTATGGCATGTTAAAGAATCTTCCACTAATTACACCTGTGTGAAGCTAAATTATAGGTTAAAATTTGAACAACGCTCTTAGGTTCCAACGTTCGTCGCCAGGAGCCGACTGCGGTGGCGTGTAGTAACCAAGTTCTGAACTAGTAGTAGTTTACGGTGGCCTTTGGCGCCAAAAGTAGGAACTGCTTGAAATTCAATGTCTGCAGTCCTCACTTGAATTAAAAACAGATGACACTCACTAATACAGCCATCACAATTAACACCGGTTATCAGACAGATTCTCCACACACCCAAAGTACAGGATATGACCGCGTTGTCGCAGCTCCTAAACTGAGGAACCAACCAATCTTCAGCTGTTTGAAATTGACACTTTTTGGAACTGTTAACGAAGCTGCACAATTGGACAGTGTCTATAGAAGGTAAATTGCGGAATATAACGAAGAAGTTAGGCACAATAGGTATGTGTTAAATATTGTAATAAACTGTATTCGTTTCTGTGGCTCTTTCGAACTGGCCTTGCGTGATCATGATGAAAGTGTAACATCAACAAATCCAGGTGTTTTGAGAGAACTAATTAATTTTAGCGTTGAGTTGGATGCTGTGTTAAAGGTCATTTTGGTAAGGGCAACTGTTTTCAAAGGAACGTCCAAAACAATTCAAAATTAAATTTTACAGATTATGTTGGTGGTTTGCCAAGATGAAGTATCAAAGCAAATAAAGGAATCGGAAATTTTAGCCATTATAGCAGATGAAACTAGTGATATTTCAAACATATTTCAGATGGCTGCTGTGTACCGATAAGTTACGTAGTAAGAGGCAAACAAAACATGATGCACACACATTAGCAGCGTGTTTACTGGATTAATTAAAGAAGCAGAAATTGAATGAAACTCCGCAAAAATGAATTGCGCAGACGTATGACAGAGCGCACTTCATGGCTGGTTCCTCTGATGGGGTTCAAGCTATAGTAAAAAAATCCTATCCTTATGCAGAATATGTGCCCGTCTTTGTTAGTAATATCATTTTTCGTAACGTACAAACTTTTCGGTTGCCATGTTTTTATGTTGAGAATGTTTATTATCCTGGAGATAGAGACCCAACCTTAGACAACCTGCTGTGTTTTAAATTCTTCCAATTAACTCAGGCATAGGGCGTAAATACATACATATTATTTTTTATGAATTCTTATAGGAAGAAGCCCAAAAGAGCCATTAAAATTTGTCTATTTGTCGAACGTACAGTTAGTTTGGAAAACCCATGTATTTTAGTTTTATAGAAATGTAGTTTATCTAACGTTAATTGATTTTTGTTACATGTGTAAACTTCCCATATAAAATTGCGACATCGGAAATGTTGGTGCAACACCCAGCTTTACATACCACCGGCCGCCACTGATGTATATACTAACCAAGGGTCACAATATTATTTAGCAATTATATTTCGACCATGTAGCCAGCCTGAAATGGTTTTCCGTTTTTTCTATTTTCAACTCTATACAAATCCAGGAACTGTCCCTTCGAATAGGCCACGGCTGCTTCCTTCTTTAGTTCATTAATTCGAATGACATTTTAACTGCCATTTCCTTGTTAAGTTCAAGTATATTTTAATGAAAGTTAGTAGTTTTTTTTCTTTATTGTCTATCCGGGAAGTTTGTTTTATTGAGATTTTAATTAATATGGGGGCGTGGTGGCTCAGCGGTCTAGCTGTATGCCTCTCACCAAGGCGGTCCGGGTTCGATTCCCGGTCAATGCATGTGAGATTTTCGAAGTGAAATGCCATGTCCTGTGATTCGGATTACACGTAAAAAGGAGGTCCCGTGGCTCATAATCTACAGATTAACGGTCACGTTAAACTACAAGCTTCCTTTTATTTTAATTAATATGGTTCAAAAAAACACTAAGATTAAGAATAACATTTTAACTGCCATTTCCTTGTTAAATTCAAGTATATTTTAATGAGAGTAGGTAATTGTGTAGTGAATAAAACAGGATTCCTTCTATGAATCCTCTGTAAAACTGTCGCCATATTTCAGTTTGATGGAATATTTTTTTGAAAGTCATTTTCATTCATTTTAACAGTTATTTTTTTAGATGACATTCCATTGAGCATTATATGTCCGCCTCGTTACGTAGTGGCTATCACCGCGGAGGCCAGGGTTCGATTACCGGCTCTGCCTAGAAATTTAATTCTGATTTGAGGGCTGGAACGCGTTACACTCAGCCTCGTGAGGTAAAACTGAGAGGAGGAGGAGGGTTCGTCCCACCTCCGCCATCCTGGAAGTAGTTTTCCGTGGTTTCCCACTTCTACTCCTGGCAAATGCCGGATTGAGTCCTGACTGAAGGCCACGGCTGCCTCCTTCCCAATCCTCATCTTAATTACAACCACACGCAATAATACAGCCATCACAATAAGACAAGTTACCAGACAAATTCCACACACACAACCAAGTACACGGGGTTACATGACGACGATGTCGCAAAGCCCCTCAATGAATCAACAATAATGGTCTAACAAACCCGTGGTTTGCAGCACCCAAACATCAAGCCGACTTCAACCCAGTTCATAGGCTACAAATTGTGGGGGACGAATAACCTGCGCGACGACACCCTTAGCCACATCACTTTGATTTTAGATCATGGACCACTACTCCTCATATCAAGCAGGTACTTAATTGTCCTCACGAGGCTTTCCTTCTTCTGATGCAGAATTGAGAATAGGCGGGTTTGATTCCTACCTCAGCCATGCTGGAAGTGGTTTTTCATGGTTTCTCATTTGTATTCCAGGCAGATGCCTAGATTGTACCTAAATTAAGGTCATGGCGCCCTTCTAACCATATTCTAGCCAAATTACAAGTACACAATAGTACGCTACAGCAGTTACAATAACACAGATTATCAGACAGATTCCACACACACCAAAGTACACAGCACTACATGATCGCCAAGCCTTCAAAATGAATAAACGACAATTGTTTCCAGCCCTCAAATCAGATGTTAAGTATGACTGGCTGCGTTGCTCAGCGGTAACGTTTTTGCCTACTGAGCCCAAGGCTGCAGGATTGAATCCTGGCGCAGTCGCTTGGCATTTGTGGGTGCATAATTGCGATGGAGCTGAGTCAGTAGGTTTACTGAAACGTTAAAGATCTTCGGGACAAAATTCCGGCACCCCGGCCACAGTAGTTAAAAGGGACGTAAAACCAATAACATTAGATCTTAAGTTTCTGGCTGGAATCTAATCCAGAGCCTCCTCGGTAAGAGAAAAGCGTGCTATCCATACACCACGAGGGACAATAATAATAATAATAACAATAACCCGTGGGGGTTTCTGCCTGTTCCCCTATCGGGCGCGTCCCAGGTGGCGGATAGGGAGGCTCGCCGGACTTGTCCGGGGGGTTTGAGGGAAATAAAATACCTCTCGCGGACCAAAAACAGGCACAGCTTGACAACATCTTCAGCAACCTCTGAAGCTCACTTCAGTTGTAACCATGACACCGACATAGATCGATGTCCCCACTACTTTCAACTTGTTAGCATGATGGAAACAACCTACAATATAACTACCCCAGGCCCTAGTAGACATACTAGTTATTTTTCTCGGTCATCGGATTCTGGGGGACCGAGAACATCATGCGGGAATGTATCGGAGCTTCCCAAATCTCTTCGTCCAAAATGCAAAACTTTCATTGGTAGCTTAAACATCAACACGCTTCGGAAAACTGGCAAGTTAAAACAATTAACAGACATGTTGGATAACTTCAACATCCAAATTTTAGCACTACAGGAAACCAGATACACGGATGAAAATCATTTTGAATCAGGAAATTATAGAATTTATAAAGGCAAGCCAGCAATCTCCCTCCATATGAAGCCACTACAATTTGGCACTGGATTTGCTGTCAGAAAAAACATTATAAACTCAGTGCTTAACTTTTCCTCGCCTTCTGAAAGAATTTCAACACTATCCGTTAAATCAGGAAACAAAGCTTATACGCTTATTAATGCGCATGGACCCACCAACAACTACAATCGTAAAGATCCACAAACGGTGGAAGACTTCTGGGAACTGCTGGAAGAAACTACAGCCATCATTCCAAATCATCACATAAAAATCCTATTGGGAGATTTTAATGCCCAAATTGGTAGAGAAAGGAAATTCAGGACCATTGTAGGACTATATCCAGCACACAATAGAACTAATAAAAATGGAGAAAGATTACTTGATTTTTGCAAAACTTTTGATCTCAAACTAATGTCAACACATTTCCTGGCACTTCCACACAAGAAAAAGACCTGGAGATCCCCTAATTTTCACTTAGGAGAATTTCAAATAGATCATGTGGCTATTTCCAAAAAGAATCAAAAAGAAATTATGAATGTCAAAGTCAAGAAAGGAGTCATTGACTCTGACCACCATCTATCCTTAATCAAGGTAAAATTTCAACCAAACAGATCCAAACCAAAAATAACAAAAAATCTGCGCGTCGATCCAGAATTTCTTAAACAGAACGCCAGTACTTTCCAAGAAAGTATCCCTACTCATGATTCTTCTGGCTGGTTAGAACTCAAAGATATACTTTCGAAAGCTTCTCAAAACATTGGCACACCGCCCAGGAAACGCAAGCATAGGTGGTGGAACGAAACCTGTGACAAGGCTATAAACTTCAGAATTAAAGCCTGGCAGAATTGGAATTCTCACAAAACGGAACAAAATTGGCACGAATTCACCAAAGTACAGAAACAAACCTCTAAAATCATCAGATCTGAAAAACGCAAGTACGATCACTACAGATTGGCTGAAATTGAACAAGATTTTACTAAAAACAATACACGAAACTTCTACAAAACCTTCAGAGAAGAATTATCAAATTATCAGGCACCCAGTCTTTGCTTCAAACGCCCGGATGGGACATTGGAAACAAATAATCAAGAAAATTGCAAACTACTAGCAGATTATTTCAAGGATCTTTTAAACTGTGAATCCCCTAAAGAACAACTCATCTTTGAAAAAAAAAAAACATCCAACCAAGATTCAGAACCCCCAACATTGGAAGAAATTAAAGACATAATCCATGGACTCAAAAATAATAAAGCCCCAGGGGAAGATGGTATAATTGCCGAAATGCTGAAGATAGGTGGTGAGAACGTAGCCCGGAAAATCCACTCAATTCTTGAGAACATCTGGATCACCGAAGAAATACCTGAGGATTGGAAATGTGCGCTAATCCATCCACTGCACAAGAAAGGGGATAAAACCAACATCAATAATTATAGAGGAATTTCCTTGATACCAGTTATTTATAAAATTTTCTCCAAAGCCCTGCTCACTAGACTTGAGAAACAAACAGACCGTCTGTTTGGAGAACACCAGGCAGGTTTCCGAAAAGGAAGATCATGTACGGAACAAATTCTTAATCTCAAAACTATCCTACAAATGCGCAAAACCAGACAGACAGTCATTACCTTTGTAGATTTCAGAAAAGCATATGACTCTATAGATCGTCAAACACTTTTCAATACTCTAGAAGAATTTCAAGTGGATAGAAAAACAAGAGAATTAATCAAACAAACACTAACTGGCACTACGTCAAAAGTTAAATTCCTCGGCGAAATATCTGAGCCTTTTGCAATTCGGGATGGTCGAACTCCGCTGATTAGGTTAAACCCAAACAGTCCTGTCAGCTCACGCTAATGGGTTTGGGAAGAGAGTGGGGGTAGGCAACCTCTCCTGAAATGTTTGTAAGTCATGAGTTGACTGACAGCTACATACACCTGGATCCCCTGGGGTTTCTGTAGATATAATCAGTGCAGCGAACATGTTATCCATGTACAGTAAAAGAGTTGGAGAATTGAGGATTATAGGAAACTATAAATTTCATAAGTGTGAGTTGTCAAAATGGGGCCAACAGTGGAGATGTCAAGGAATGTTCTGCCCATTTATTTACAAATGGTGGTAACTTTCTGTTATGTGGGTCTCACAATCACGAACCATGTACGACGATTAATCAAGAATTTATTTCGAACAGTGTAAAAAGAAATGTACGTGACAATATATGTGAACGGCCATCGAAGTTAATGAGAAAGGATATACTTGCTGCCCCTAAGCACTTGTCTGATAATTTACTATCAAATGGCATAGAGAGGATTTAAAATAATATTGCGACTGAGAAACTTACCACCTCTGCCTCAAAATAAGCAAGAAGTTCATGATACTCTAGCCATTATGGACATTAGATCGAACTTAGAAGAAAATATAATAATTACCCCTGGCACTACAGCCCGTGAAGGGCCTAGGCTTACGAAGAGACCGCTGCCCTGCCATTTGGCCTGCGGATATTGGGGTGACGCGTGATCAGCGCATCGGGTCCCCTCGGCCGTTAATATTGGCTGAGTGAACCCCGTTCCAGCCCTAACGTCAGTTTCTAAAATCCCTGACGGAGCCGGGAATCGAACCCGGGGCCTCCAGGTGAGAGGCAGACGCGCTATCGCATACCACGGGGACGACTAAAAGAAAATATGCTTCTGGTAAAAGACAGAGAGAATAACATTATTATGTTTTCTACTGCATCAAATTTGAAATACTTGTGTAAAAGAGAAACTATTTTTATAGACGGAACAGTTAAGTATTGTTGTATGTAAATGAAGAGAAACAGGATAAGTTACAAATAAAATACGCCAGATGTTCGTATGAGCCGACTCAGATGGTGGGGTCATGTGAAGAGAAAGGGGGAGGAGAGATTACCTAAGAGATTAATGAGTTCGGCTGTACCGCGTAAGAGAAGTAGAGGTAGACCTAGGAGGCGATGGTTAGATTCAGTGTTGAACGATTTCAATGTAGAGGTGTAGAAGCAGAGGAGGCCGCAGTGCTAACTGCTAATAGGGGATCATGGAGGTGACTTGTCCACAAACAGAGGCTTGCAGACTAGACTGGAGGATTGGGAAGGAGGTGGCCGTGACCTTAAGTTAGGAACCTTCCAGCATTTGCCTGGAGTAGAAGTGGGGAAACCACAGAAAACAACTTCCTGGATGGCTGAGGTGGGAATTGAATCCATCTCTTCTCTGTGTTTCCTCGCGAGGCTGAGTGTACCCCGTTCCAACCCATAGACCAGAATTAAATTTCTTGGCAGAGCCGGGAATAAAACATGGACCTCCGTCAAAAAAATAACGGAGAGCTCTCAGTATTAACATTGTAACCTGTTTTATAAGCTTTAAAATGATACAGACTATACATTAACATTTTGGTTTTCATTATATTAATCTCCAATTATAATAGCCGCCTTGTCAAACACTTAAAAGACGTTTAATATTTAAATTAATACGTACATACTTCGGTATACAATGATAATCGTCAGCGTAGATTGAAATAATAAAAGAATCTTAAACACTATGTTAACAATTAATGCCAAAGTGAAAATGGATATCTTTACAAAGAACGCTTTAAAATTTAAATAAAATGAAAGGTCACAAAAAACAAGAAAAATTCATAAACAAAACAAGACTATAGTTAATATAAATTTACCTTAATAGATTGTCTACATTATACTTATTCATTATGGTTCAATATAATGAATCGGATCTCCTGTTGATTGCAAAAAGGTGTTGTTTCCACGTATAAAGAATTGGTGAAATGCGTAACAATTTTTTACTGATAAAGTCCTCTAACTTTGAAAATCGTTCTGGTTGAACCCAAACTTTCTATATTAGGACCATATTAGACTAGATTTCTTCAATACGGCTAAATAATAATAATAATAATAATAATAATAATAATAATAATAATAATAATAATAATAATAAGATATAGCTTGCAGGTTCGCTCCTGGCCGGGGTAAGTGATTTTTGAAAAGCGGCAAAAATTACGACATGTCATACGATATTGGCATGTCAAAGAACCCATTTGAATTCAGTAGGCCGTGTTCATAATGACAAAATTAATCTCGGGATTTTCCGTCAACACAAAGTTCCTCATTTCTCTACTAGAAAGCGCTATAGTGTCAAGGAGCTTAGATATCTAACCTCCTTGGCTTTCATAGTGCTTCAAGGAACAACAAAATTCGACATGCAAGCTACCCTCTGGGTGTCAAATAACAAAGCTTGCACCCGGCACCCGAGGCCACATATTATTATTATTATTATTATTATTATTATTATTATTATTATTATATATTGAAACGGATGTCGCTGATGGATGCTATGGGATGTTGTTTCCAGCCAGGCATACTGATATGGAACAATGCGTAAGATTTTTGAAGTCATCTAACCTTATAAAGAGTCCTGTTGAAATATATTTGTGGTTACAATATGTTGTTTCCAGATGGTCGAACACCGTAAATATTTTTTATAAATGATAAAACCATCTAACTAACTAACCTCGAATAAAACCAGAGGATCCTACTTCTAGGTTAGCTCTGTAGAACTAGCTGCCCAAACGGGTGATTTATTTCATATCATAATTCAATTTGCCAAGTAAATTTATAGGTTGAATGAAATACTTGGTCATTGATGGGCCAAAATATATGGATAAGTCGAGAATAAACTCAACTAAGTATCTTCAAGAAACAGTGTACACCAACAAGGAATATGCAAATGAAATGAAATGCAATGTGACAATAACAAGGTTTCATTTAGGTATATTGCCACTAAATGTAGTTTAGTGGGACTACCAGTGCGGTGACAAATGTCACACCCCACCAAAAAAAAAAAAGCGGTTGTTATATTAAATATTAGTAGAATGAGTATTTTGGTTAGTTATTGGACTAATACAGGAGGTACATTTAAACACAATTCCGCCCTCCCACCATGATCGTATCACTTTGATCCCCCAATTTACACATTTACAGACTTTAAGAAATCATCTTGTGGTAAAGGTTATTTTTATTCTCTTAAGACTTAAACGATTTGTCATAAAATTTCTACATTCAATTGTGTTCTTATACCAGTACTTCATCTTGATTGAATGAAAATACTAAGAAGATGAATTATTTTCATACCGTCAATGTTTTAACGTTAACTCCACGAACTGTCAGTGGAAGTAAAGCTTTTGTCTGCAGTTTTGCACCTTGTAGCAGAATATCGTTGTAATGCTCATACTGCTGGTTATAACTTTCATATGATAACATTTTTACAAAGCTACAACATACAAATTAAAATGTGCATATTGATTTGTATAGTTTCTTCTTTACTTTTCTTAGTCGTTTACCCTCCAGGTTGGTGGAACCCACGGACTCAGCGAGGGAACTCACCACTACCGCCTCTACGGGCAGTGTCCTAGAGCTGGGAACATCTAATCGGAGTGGATACAACTGGTGAGGTGTGATTGGCACCTCGCCCAGGTGGCCTCACCTGCAAAGTGAACAGGGGCCTCATGAGGGGAGGTAGTGGATGATTAGGAGGGATAGGCAAGGAAGAGGGAAGGAGGCGACCGTGGCCTTGAAGAAGGTACTATCCCGGCATTTGCCCGAAGACGAAGTAGGAAACCACGGAAAACCACTTCGAGGATGGCTGAGGTGGGAATCGAACCCCCTCTACTCATTTGGAACACCCGAGGCTGAGTAGACCCCGTTCCAGTCCTCATACCACTTTTCAAACCTCTGGGGCGGCAGCTAACCATGCTGACCGCTACGCTACAGAGGCGACTGATTTGTATAGAACGCCTAGAATTTATAATGAGTGGTATGGACTACGTGTTTGAGATAACAAGAGTAGATAGTGAAGATCATCGCAGGTTGACACATTCCGTTGATATTACTACAGTGCAGTTTGGAGTGGGGGGCAGTAAAACACGCCTCAGGCAACTTCCCCTGTTAGGATTTTCCTAATTGACCCCCGTGGAGAGAACTCATCAGCGGAGCTCGGTATCACCCTTGCAATTAACACTGGGGTCCGCCAAGGAGACGGATTATCTCCGTTACTGTTCAACCTCGTACTTGAGGTACTTGGCAGACTACTCAAAGATAGAATTCATGTACATTGTTTGGCCTTTGCTGATGACATAGCAATCCTTTCTAATAACAGACAAGAAGCAATTCATTCCATTGAAAAATTACATGAAATTGCCATCAAAACGGGACTTCAAATTTCTTATGAGAAAACTCAGTACATGGAAGGAGCCTCACGATACTTAGACGGACAATCTATGAGAACTAAATTAAGCAAAATCTTTCAAGTGAACGAATTCAAATATCTGGGAGAAATTATTCAGCCCTCTGGTTTAAACCGTGAAGCAAATAAAGAGAGAATTTCCAAATTACAGAAAGCTTATAGAATCACTTGGAATAGGTATAACAAAAAATCAATATCTCGGAAAGCAAAACTTAGACATTATAATACAGTAATCAAACCGGAGGCGTTATATGCATCAGAAACCTTAATCATTGGTGGCAAATCTTTAACCAAAGAGATTGAAAAACAAGAAAGGAAAATTTTACGAAAAATTTTTGGCCCAGTTTTTATAGAGGGAATCTGGAGGAAAAAGTCAGCCCATGAAATATATCGCCAATGTAAAAAAATGTCTCATACTTTTCGGAAAAGACGATTGAAATTTTACGGGCACATTATCAGAATGAACAATGGCAGATTGACTAAAAGAATTCTCAACTTGGCCCTCTCACTAAAAACCAAGAACAGCTGGCTAAGTGAAATTGAAACAGATCTCCAGGAAATCAACATTTCAGACAATATTATACAGGACAGATGCAAATTCAGAACCCTAATCGACAATCACCAATTTGAAGACAAACCCAACACCAGGGCCACCATAACTTGGGCAGAAGACCGAAGAAAGGCGCTCAGCGAGAGGATGAAGAGATTTTGGAAGGAAAAGAAGGCCAACACATCAGCTAAACAGGTTCAACCGTGCTCCTGAGTCGGGCATAACGATGCAAGAAGAAGAAGAAGAATGTAAGGGGTTTAAGGTACCTTTTAACTGTTGTAGCCTTTTAAAAGAATAAAGGCATAATGTTTGTTTCACTGAAATTGTGTTTGATACAATTTTGTATAACCCTACATGGAAGTGTGTTTACGGGAAATTCCAGAGCCAGTGGGTCATTCTGCAAGATCAAGTAAGTTATCTTACCTATGGGTTTTCACATGGGTAGTGGTGGGGGACCGAAGGGAGAAGGGTTTCAGCGGAAGAACCAGAACTTGGCCTGGGGCAATTGGCCAGAAAGGACTGTGCGATGGAATGACAAGATAAGAAAGATCCACTCAGAAGATTAGCTGGCTCAATTCGCCAACACCCAGTGTACATTCTCTCGCTTAAGATGGTTAGACAGTTAACTTAAAAGCAGCGTATTATTGTTATATCAAGTTACTTTAAATACGAATCAGTACGCCGTGTTCGCGCGGAATGTTGGAAAACGTAACACGTGAAGTCAGAAACATTTCAGTGGCCGAGCTTAATCATGTTAATCGAAATGTGTTTTCCCGATACAATGCCTGTTAGGCTGCGGGTGGACACACGTTTTTGAGCACCTCATAATTATAAGGTAAGGTTTGAACATTATTAACACTGTATGAGAGATAAAGCTTGAAAAGTTAGTTTAACAAGGGGAGTTATAGCAGCGACGCGGTCGACCGAGTGGAAAATCCCCGCGCGACGGTGCTGATATAAGTTATAAATATAACCCTTTAGGAAAAATATTACATTACGGCGCATTTCTTTCTTTTTCTTTGGGCCGATATCCTACATGTTAGGTCTCTTAAAACAATAATCAACATAATATTTTCCTGAAACGCGCAGTCTTCGAAAGAGGATAGCCAGGATCATAATAATAAGGGTTTACGTTCCCTTTTAACTACTGATTGTGAGTCTTTTAGAGACGCCGGGGTGCCAGAATGTTGCCCTGAATTGAATGAGATTCTAACGTGCCTACAAATCTATTGACACGTCCCTCTCATTTGAGCACCTCAAATGCCAGCTGCCTGAGTTGGGATTCGATCTCCAACATTAGACACAGTAGGTGATAACGGACCACTTCACCACACGCCTGAGGCACTATTAGTCTATTGTTATTATTATTATTATTATTATTATTACATTCATTTCACCACATAAGTGGGACATATCAACACATCGTCGGCTTGTTTGCAAGACGGTATGACTAAATCTCTTATGGTGGCATATTGAGAAACGAGCGAACAATGGAACAGGTCTCCAAGATGACGGCCTTCTGCATAGTGATATGTAGACCAGGATGTATTCCCAATATTTGTGGATTGCGAGCCAATGATTTGGGGATGAAATTACTATGGGCAGAACCACTACACTTTCCTGTCTCCACATTTGCCGTATTTCCTCAGCCAAGGGCAGATGTTTGGTGATCTTATCACAGCAGGTTTGTTGCAGATTATGGGAATTGGGCACTGCAATATCAATTAGGAAGGTTCTCTTCTGCACCTTGTCCACAAGAACGATATCTGGCCGGTTTGCTGGTATGGTTTTATCAGTAATAACTGATTGGTCCCATAACAACTTGTGATTAGGATTTTCCGAAACGGCGTCGTGAACATACTGATAGTAAGGCAAAATATTATCAGATAATAAGTGCTTTTGAGCAAGGTGTAGGTGCATTATTTTGGCCACTTGGTTGTGCCTTTTCATTCAATCAGTACAGGAGAGTGCTTGGCAGCCTCCTGTGATATGCTGAATTGTTTCCGGTTCTAGTTGACATCTTCGGCATTTATCATCCTGAATATTTGCCTTAACTATATATTTAAGATAGTTTTTAGTGGCCATAACTTGATCCTGGATTGCAACCAGGAATCCTTCAGTCTCAGTGAATAGGTCCGCATGAGTCAACCAGCTGTTCGACGCATCAATGCCGACATGTTTCTGGTTGAGATCATACGGATGACGACCGTGCAGAGCTTTCTGCGTCCACTGCTGAAGCTTGATGGCTGAACATTCCTCATCAGTGGCTAACTGTATATCCCTTGCGTGAAGAAGATCCAGCGGTGTGCACTTGTCATCTGCCTTCACAGCGGCTTGATGTATGGGAGAGTCATGTCTGCCCAGAAAGTAACTCGGAAGGTTCCTCACTTGCCTTGCATGCAATTAGATAATGTCGGTGAGCCCTCGTCCACCTCTTTGAAGCGGGATTGTAAATCGCTCAACAGCTGACTTAGGGTGGAGATATCTGTGTTTTGTTAACATGGTAGGTGTCCTAATTATTATTATTATTATTATTATTATTATTATTATTATTATTATCATATCCAAAGAATAAACACACTATACTCTTTCCAATTCATTTACTTCCCTTATCCCACCCAGGAAATATTGAATTACTTGGAGGAATGATTCTGTACGTAATTGACTCGTTCCTATTCTCCCATCTGAGCTCTTCCAACCATCCGAGGAAATCTCATTCCCGCAGTTATAATATTGTTTCTTTTTTAATTTCATTTACAAACTTCATGATGAACTCAACGTTTCGTTAGAAAATTACCATTTGATTCAATTAATGTTTTGTCAACAGTGTTGCATTTATGTGTCCTTCCATTCTTATAAAATGAAGAATGTTGTAAGTCATTAAACTCCAGTGCCTGTCAGGAGGGGATTTCCGAGTAATTTACAGTAGGACTGGTTGCGTGGCGTAGCCGTAAATTCCTTGTTTGCTGTGCCCAAGGTTGCGGGATGGAATCTCGGCACAGTTGGTTGGCATTTGAGGATGATTTAATGTAAGGACGCCGGTTGAAGTATAAATCGCGACACGTGCGTGTGTAGGGGGAATTTTTAGTGCAGTCATTGACGTAACGGATGACGTGCGGGCGTTGATGTTTGTTTGTTTGATGCTTTGGCGTGAATTGCCGCCATTTTGTCAGCTGTGTGAAGTTTCGAACAGTGCTGATGTAGTGACATGTGTTCAAGTGCGAGGATTGGTGAGTTACGAATGTTCACAAATTACTTTTAGTTGTTCAACTTAATTGAAGAGTTGCACTGTACTCTTCTAAAGCCATAGTGAGACAAAGCTACGTGGTTAGATGACGGTCTGGACGAAACCATTGGTCGCTACTAGGTTAAACGACGTCATGGATGTCGCCATTTTGAGTCTAGGAGAATTCTGTAGTGTTGGTTGGTTCCTCAGTTTAGGGGCCGCGACAACGCAGTCAAGTAGCCCCGTGTACTTTGGGTGTGTGTAGAATCTGTCTGATAACCGGTGTTAATTATGATGACTGTATTAGTGTGTGTTATCTGTTTTCAATTCAAGTAAGGGCTGCTGACATTGAATTTTTCAAGTAGTTCCTACTTTTGCCGCCAAACGCCACCGTCAACGACTACTAGTTCAGAGCTTGGTTACCAGTTGCCACCGCAGTCGTCTCCTGGCGACGAACGTATACTGCACCAACACCATCGCCCCTATACAGAACGTCGGAACCCAAGAGCGTTTGTCAAATGTTGAACCTATAAATTAGCTTCACACAGGTGTAATTAGTGGAAGGTTCTTTAACATGCCATAAAACAATGACATGTGACTGCCAGCTTTACTTCCCCTCCGAAGGAAGGCATACTGAGGGATTTTTAACGCTCTTAAAAAATCCGACGACTTCGGCCGGGTTTGAACCCGCGATCTTGGGCATAGAAGCTCAGAATGCTACCAACTACGCCACCGAAGCCGCCAATTCTGTAGTGTAATGTATCGCGATCTATACTACTCCCAGGAAGCCGTGTCAGTAAATTTACTGGCACGTTTAAGATCCCTTGGCAAGATTCCGGTACCCCAGAGTCTCTCAAGCCGCAGCAGTTAAATGGGACGTTATACTCATTAAATTATGATCATTATTATTATTATTAGCCTCCATGGCTTAGGTGGTAGCGCGCCGGCCTCTCACCGCTGGGTCCGTGGTTCAAATCCCGGTCACTCCATGTGAGATCTGTGCTGGACAAAACGGAGGCAGACAGGTTTTTCTCCGGGTACTCCGGTTTTCCCTGTCACAATTTCATTCCAGCAACACTCTCCACTATCATTTCATTTCATCTGTCATTCATTTAATCATTGCCCCAGAGGAGTGCGTCAGGCTTCGGCAGCCGGCACAGTCCATATCCTCGCCGCTAGATGGGGGCTTCATTCATTCCATACCTGACCCGGTCGAAGACTGGAAGCAGGCTGTGGATTTTCATTTTCATTATTATTATTGTGAGCCTCCGTGGCTTGGGCAGCAGCATGCCGGCCTCTCACCGCTGGGTGCGTGGTTCAAATCCCGGTCACTCCATGTGAGATTTGTGCTGGACAAAGCGGAGGCAGACAGGTTTTTCTCCGGGTACTCCGGTTAAGTTAAAACACATTAGAAATTAACTTCATTCACAGAACTCACTAACACACTTGTTTTGCATTTGGAACACGAGACAACTGAAAATGTATAAATACAGTATATTTTTGTGTAACATCAGCAAGCTGTGAACAATGGCTGAGTACCTGTTTAAGGGCGTGGGGTGGACCTATCTCCCGTAATCCAGTTTGACCTTCAAACAGTGACAGGACCAGGAAGTGAAATGGAGAGATCTCCTATTTCACTCCAATTCTCCAGGCCCTTGAAGAGAAAAGAAAATCCTTTCTTAGCACAGAGAATTCACGTGCAAGACAATGCTATGTCCACTGTTTTCTCACCCGGCCCTTCACCCTTATACAGTACTTTACATGGAATGTTCTGTAGAGCGGCCCTCGCTATGACAATGCACCGTACGAGGCTGCCAGTGCCAGGAACTTAATTTTGGGATGAGATATGTATACTGAATTCTATTTTGATATTCTAGATGGGAGAAACGCTTATTTGTAATTTGAAGTAATTTTTAAGGACATTGATTAAACAAATTGTGCGCAATACGGCCTAACGGCTCTGGGTGGGCGAGGCCCTTTCGGCCCTTAATGACGCAACGCCTCTGTACAATAACATGGCTAGGATTAGGATGCTTGAGTAGTACACTTAAATAGTGACCTACTGCAGTTAATACCCTGTAGTGTTGAATAAATTAAATTGCATTGTTTAATAGCTTTAGTTAAGCCTCCGTGGCTTAGGCGGCAGCACGCCGGCCTCTCACCGCTGGGTCCGTGGTTCAAATCCCGGCCACTCCATGTGAGATCTGTGCTGGACAAAACGGAGGCAGACAGGTTTTTCTCCGGGTACTCCGGTTTTCCCTGTCAACATTTCATTCTAGCAACACTCTCCACTATCATTTCATTTCATCTGTCATTCATGTAATCATTGCCCCAGAGGAGTGCGTCAGGCCTCGGCAGCCGGCACAGTTCATATCCTCGCCGCTAGATTAGGGGCTTCATTCATTCCATTTCTGACCCGGTCGAAGACTGGAAGCAGGCTGTGGATTTTCATTTTTCGATAGCTTTAGTTGGCTTACACGTAATGCAGTGTGCACGTTTTCTTTTATTTCTCGTACCCAGTTTTCAGTTGGTAAGATACCACTGCTGGTTTGAGCTAAACCCCGCTCTAGACTGCAAACAAGATTAAAGAATTTACTGGTATTACGGTCAACACGATGTAGGGCTTCTACAAGCCGCATCTGCAGTTAGTCGTGCATTCGGCCTTGTTTACCAGCACACTTCAGGTTAAGATCCTGTTGTGACGGAGACGGCTTCTCCTGCTCAATCAGCGTGGCGCTGTGCCGAGTTCATTTCAACTCGATGCAGAGCTATGCTAGCAACGAACTTAATTGATGCCGTGTGTAACTCTCTGCATTCCTAAGAATAAATTCAAGACGGTGAACTTCAACATCTATTTAAATCACTTCTATAATACTATCAATTTATACTTTTCAGTCGGTCAACACGCTCTTGCCTACTAAGATTAGGTGGGGTAAGTGAAAACAATTACATGTATTAAGATTATCTACACTAATATAATAAAGCTGAAGAGTTTGTTTGTGTGTTTAATCTCTGGAACTACCAGTCGGATTCAAAAATTTATTTTTGTATATGATAGCCAGATTCAAGAGGAATAGTTTGGGCTATGCAGCATTATGCTACACCTCTCAGGTAACCTTAAAGATTGATTTTTGTTCAGTAAGTTGGAAGAACAAGCGCTCCCGAACAGCTTCAATAATACCTACTGTAAGTCTATTGTTGCCTGGCAATGCGGGCTGCATCACGTCGCCCCTTCCTGTGTTCTGGTGCAGAATTGGGAGCTGCTTATAAATTGCAGTCACAGGGAGTAAATAGTGCAAAAGGATTTCTTAGGCCCCTTAAAACAGTTATCATCATGACAATAATATGCCTCTGTATAAGGGCGATGGTGTTGGTGCAGTATACTGACGTTATCAGTTGCAATAAGCGTTGGTGCTTTCCGATCCTTATCCTTGAACGCTCCAGTTCTGTAGTAGTATTCATTATCATCCATAAACAAATAAATCCACCGGGCGAAGCCGGGCACTACTGCTAGTTCACAGATAAAGGGGGAATTTTACGAATACGCATTTCGACCGTCACGCGGTCATCATCAGATCCTGATCACTAGAGTTGAAGTTTAAAATTATACCAATATTTAGAAATAGGTTTTGGCTACACATTGTGTTGTTGATGTTAGTATTGTGACAGACTCGTGCGAGCGCACCTGGTGGCAGACTCGTGCGAGCTCGTGGCGCGCTGGCTGCAATTTGTGAGTTGGGCCGGCAAGCTGGCAGTGGATGAATCGAGAAGGTGACGATACGAGAGAGAAGAGATTTAGGATTCGGTGAAAAGGCAGTGTTGAGATTTGGAGTGTAGTAGTTTCAGAAAGACTAGAGCTCGACGTTCCCAGTTTAAATATTAATGGATACTACATTAATATTTAGTAGTGTAAGGTTTGATAAATAAAGAAGTAGTGTATTTGTATATGCCTGACCGGTTATTTCAAGAACCGTAAACGTAACAACTGGTGTCAGACGTGTGGGGTCAGGCTATAGAGTAAATACATAGTGAAAGTCTTGAGGTACCGCATTTTAGAGTGTGAAATGACGACCAGGAAAGTTAAACTTTCAGCACTGAAGGTTTCGGAGTTACGTCAGGAACTGGAAGAAAGGGAAGTTGATTCTACGGGAATAAAATCTGTGCTGCAAGCGAGGTTAAGACAGGTACTGGTGGACACAGGTGAGGATCCAGAAACATTTCTTTTCGAGATTGCTGATGGGACTGAGGGTTTGTGTCAGGTATTAGAAAACATGGAAAAGAAAATACGAACAGAAAATTCAGTACTATATAAAAATTTGGAAAAGAAAATAGCGGAAAACTCAGAGAATTTGGAAAGGAAGTTAATGGAAAATACTGGCAACCTCGAGAGGAAACTTCAAGAAGTAACGCTCACTACCGAAACCAAACTGAGGGAAGAATTTCAAGAATCCCTGCGGAAGTTCGAGGACGAGCTTGCGAGCGGTGTGCTTCCAAAAAAAGACAAGCAGGAAAACGAAATCATTACCGCTGGTGGATCATCGGAATGTAAGGAGCGTATACCTGTTTCCGCGTTTGGTCGGACTGACCTGCCGACTTTCGATGGGAAGTCTGCGTGGGAAGAATACCTCACCTTGTTCGAGACCGCAGCCATGATTAACGGGTGGTCGGATGCCACGAAGACTTCATTGATGAGTTTGTCGCTGCGCGGGGAGGCCCTACGAGTCCTGCAGGCTGTTCCCTTGTCGTAAAGGCAGAACTGCAACATTCTTGTACAGAAACTTGAAAAGCGGTTCGGTCATCGTCACATGGAACAGCTGTATCGCTCCCAGTTGAGAAACCGTTGTCAGAGACCCAACGAGAACCTACAGGAGTTCGAGGCAGACATAGTACGTCTCGTTAGGAGCACCTATCCAACAGTGCCCAGCGATGTGTATAAGAGTCTTGCTACCGAGAAGTTTCTCGATGGGCTCCGCGAGATTGAGACGCAGCGGGCTGTGAAGCTGGCGCGTCCGCAAATATTGAATGATGCCTTGAATCTGGCTCTTGAGTTTGAGGCTGTCGAACAATCCGTGCGCGGCCAGGCTCGCATTCGAGCTCTGGAGAGAGACAAGGAGGTCCAGCCAGTGCCTTCCATAGAAGAAATCGTGGAGAAAGTACTTCAAGCCTTGCAGTCCAAGAAGAAACGGACGAGGTGCTGGGGCTGCAGGGAGATGGGGCATCTCAGAGATCGATGCCCTAAGTTTATGAACGGGAAGCACCAGCCACAGGAAAACTAAACAGGGTTGATAGAAAGGGGCGACTGTCAACCAGCGGCAACACCAGGAATGCCCCCACTTCTACTATCGTCGCGTCTCTGGGTTGTCAAGCCAACTCTATTTTTATTAGTGACCATGTGGACGGAGAACCCAGAGACCTACTGCTGGATACAGGGGCCACAATGACAATAATCAGACCAGGCATCGTGAGACGAACAGTAACAACCACGAGATGGACACTGCGAACGGCTACGGGGGAACCAGCCATCGTTCACGGGGAGATAGTCGTCAACTTCGTCAACGGTGTACCCAGTTTCGTCATCGTGTCTTGGTCGCTGAAGTGGAGGAGGACGTCATTCTCGGGATGGATATCATGACTGAGTATGAATTTGGACTGGACCGGGAGAGTGGGATTTTGAGAGTCGGAAACGAGGAGGTAGTGCTGCAGAGGAGGAACGCCTCATCGGTACGGGTGATCACAGCGGTAGATGTTGTAATACCTGGGCTTAGTGAAGTGATGGTAGAAGGGAAGCCGGATGGTGGAGTTCCTCACGGCTGTGTCGTCATGGTAGGGCCTACGTTTGCTGACGATGAACCTGAACGTGGAATACTGGTAGCCAGAGCTTTGGTCCGTGCAGGGGCGAAAATTCCTGTGCGAGTAATGAACCTTAATGATCGCTCAATAATCGTTCGGAAAGGAACCAGTTTGGGAAGCTGTTCGTCTGTGTCCTCCTTCGTACGCCAAGTACAAACAGCTACTTCCTCATCCGATATATCTTCGGTGTGGCTCGACGGTCTTATCGAGGCAGCGTGTCAGGAGCTTAATTCTGGGCAGAGCCGAGAAGTGAGGGAACGTCTTCGACGTCATAAGGATGCCTTCCAGGACGGTTCCAGTAACGGAAGAACGAACGTGGTTCAACATCGCATCGATACGGGTGACTCAAGACCAATTCGCCAGACTCCCAGAAGAGTACCACTAGCCAAGCGAGAGGAAGCAGAGCAGATAATAAATGATATGGCTCGCGATGGGGTGATTGAACCTTCAAGCAGCCCATGGGCTTCGCCAGTGGTCCTGGTGAAGATGAAAGATGGATCTACACGGTTTTGTGTAGACTACCGTCAACTGAACAATGTGACGAAAAAGGACAGTTACCCACTACCACGCATCGATGACACCCTAGACATCTTGGGTGGGAGCACGATCTTCTCCACATTGGATCTCAAGAGTGGATACTGGCAGGTAGGATTGGACCCCAGGGACAAGGAGAAGACCGCCTTTACGATTGGTTCTGGGCTTTGGGACTTCACAGTTATGCCATTCGGACTCTGTAATGCCCCTGCGACCTTTGAACGACTGATGGATCGCGTTTTAAAAGGGCTGTCTTAGGAAACATGCTTGGTCTACTTGGATGACATCATCGTTCTGGGAAGAACTTTTGAAGATCACCTGAGAAATCTCGACCAGGTGTTCTTACGTCTTAAGCAAGCCAACCTTAAGCTTAACTCCAAGAAGTGATTCCTGTTTCGGAAACAAGTTAACTACCTCGGCCATGTTGTTTCCGGCGAGGGAGTCACCGCGGATCCGGAAAAGATTAACACGGTGAAGGAATGGCCAGTACCGAAAGATAAGCAAGAAGTCAGGAGTTACCTCGGACTGTGCACCTATTACCGTCGATTCGTGCCAGGATATGCTAACATTGCTAAGCCTCTGACCAGACTTACCGAGGAAAGTCGGAGTTTTGTGTGGTATGCTACCTGTCAACAAGCCTTCGAACAACTGAAGGAGGTATTGACCAATGCTCCTATCCTGATTTACCCACAACCGGAAGGACTATTCGTTTTGGACACCGATGCTAGCAATGTGGGAGTAGGTGGCGTGCTTTCCCAACTGCAAGGTAGGCAAGAAAAGTTGATAGCTTACTTCAGCAAGGTTCTTTCTAAACCGGAGAGGAACTACTGCGTAACTAGAAGGGAATTGCTCGCTGTAGTGAAGTCAGTGGAGCATTTCCACAAATACCTCTAAGGGAGGAAGTTCCTTCTACGGACTGATCATGCAGCGCTTACGTGGCTACTGAGCTTCAAGAACCCGGAGGGACAGGTAGCCAGGTGGATTGAAAGGCTCGAGGAGTACGACTTCGACACTGAACACAGGGCTGGCCTTAAGCACCGAAATACAGATGCTCTGTCAAGGAGACCATGCGCACAAGACTGCAAGCACTGCAATCGGATTGACGAAAAAGTTGCAGCAGTGAGAAGAAGCACTGTGATCGACGACCACTGGAAGGATGAGGAAATCCGTAAGGATCAAGAAAATGGCCCGGACTTAAAACACCTACTGCGGTGGAAGACGTCTGAGCAACGACCGACTTGGGAAGAGGTAGCACCCTACACGCGCACTGTGAAAGCCTACTGGGCTCAATGGTATCGATATTACCCCGTGCAGTCGTGCGCTGGTTCCCCTGCTACAGTGGAGTGTACACGATGACCTTTGTAATAGTGACCATTTTCCAATTATCGTTACTCTTCCGAACCAGAGAGCCATCGACTTACCAAGACTTACCTGATTGGCCAACATTCACGGCACGTGCGGTGTTTGCCGAAGATACCTTTGAGAGTGTCGACGATCATACCATTCACATAACGAATGGTATTTTGGCTGCTGCTGAGGAAACAATACCTTCCTCATCCGGCAACTCACGTCCCTTGGTGGACAGCCGAGATTGCAGCAGCCATTAAAGATCGTCGACGTTCTTTCAAACGCTATCGGAGGCAAAACACTATGGCCAACCTTATCACCTTCAGAAGGATGCGTGCTAGAGCCCGATATCTGATTCGGGAGAGTAAGAAAACGACGTGGGAAAAGTATGTGTCGTCCATGACTGCGCATACTCCTTCATCTCAAGTGTGGACTAAGCTTCGTCGGATCTCCGGACTCCCGACATCACTGTCGATACCCGGAGTGTCCATCAATGGAGACATCATCACGGACCATCTCGCCATTGCCAACAGCATTGGCTCGCACTTCTCCGATGTATCCTGCTCCGGGAGTTACGATCCTACATTTCTGACTCTGAAGCGGGAGGCAGAGACTCACCCCTTGTCCTTTGCCACTGCTGCTTCGGAGTCCTATAATGTTCCATTCTCTGAATGGGAACTGCGCATTGCGCTTGCACTGTGCAGGGATACGGCTCCTGGACCGGATAACATACATAATCAAATGTTAAAACATCTGTGCGAATCCAGTATTAAAAAAACTGTTGATCCTCTTCAATCGTATATGGATTGAAGGGGAGTTTCCATCTCAATGGCGAGAGGGGATCGTGATACCGATTCCTAAGGCTGGAAAGGATCCCAAGTTTGTAAGCAGCTATAGGCCCATTTGTTTGACAAATGGCCTATGTAAGCTGCTCGAAAAGATGGTGAACCGTCGACTGGTGTGGTTCTTGGAGGATAAAGGTCTCCTGTCTGAGTACCAGTGTGGATTTCGCTCCCATAGGTCCACCACTGACCATCTGGTGCGACTTGAGAGCGCCATACAGGGGGCTTTTTTTCCGAAAGCAGCACCTAGTCACGGTTTTCTTTGACCTCGAGAAAGCCCATGACACCACATGGCGCTACGGGATCCTTTCCACCCTTCACAAGTGGGGACTCCGTGGTAACTTACCGACTTTCATTGCGAATTTCATGTCCGTCCGACTCTTCCGTGTCATGGTCGGTAGGACATTATCGCAATACTATACCCAAGAAAATGGAGTTCCTCAGGGTTCAGTGCTGAGTGTCACCTTGTTCGCGATTGTCATTAATGGCATTGTTGCCGCCGCCGGGTCCGCGGTAGTTACATCGCTGTATGTATACGATTTAGCTCTGCATTACAGCTCTGGAAGTATGGCAGTCGTGGAACGGCAATTGCAGCTAGCTATCAACCGGGTCGACAGGTGGGCTCACGACCGGGGTTTTCGTTTTTCAGCAGCGAAAACCTCCGTCGTCCATTTTTGTCGGCTACGGAGGCTACATTTACACCCTGAACTACATCTCAGGGATCCTGCGTTGCCGTTGGTTGACACTTATCGCTTCCTGGGGCTCCATTTTGACAGCAAGTTAACGTGGCAGCACCATATACGGCAATTGAAAATGACATGTCTCAGGAAACTGAACATGCTCAGCTTTCTTAGTGGCACTACGTGGGGGGCTGACCGCGCGGTGCTGCTACGGTTCTACCAAGCCCTCGTCCTGTCCCGGCTAGACTATGGTTCTGCGGCATACGGTTCAGCAAGGCCGGCAACCTTGAAAATGCTGGACAGTATCCACCATAGTGGCGTTAGGCTGGCTACCGGTGCCTTCCGGACCAGCCCGATACCCAGCCTACTCGCCGAATCGGGTGTTCCACCTTTAAATTATAGACGCCAACATATGCTTTTAGCATATGCTGCCAATGTGCGTCAAATGCCGCAACACCCGACCTATCAAGCTCTCTTCGGTACACAAAACCACCAGGGGTATTAGACTTGATAGCTCGTGTACTGAAATAGGAGTGGCTGTAGGTCCCTGTATGATCCGGACATCTAGCGAGGTGCCTCAGTGGCAAGTCCCGCGTCCGGAAATTCGGTTAGATCTGCGCCGAGATCCTAAGGTGAACACGGATGCCTCCGTTTACCGGAGGCAGTTCCACAGCATAGTTCACCAATTTCCGGACGCTGGCATTCTATACACGGATGGGTCAAAGGTGGACGGGAAGGTGAGTTGTGCTTACGTTATTGATGGTGAAAATACCAAGATCTCTTTGCCTGAGGCCTGTAGTGTGTTAACTGCGGAGCTCGTTGCCATCTATGAAGCTCTGCAGTTTGCACTACAGGATGCTCGAATCCACTTTCTCGTGTGTACCGACTCTTTGAGTTCGTTGCAGTCAATTGCTACATGTTTCCCGCAACACCCCCTAGTGCAGCGAATCCACAACCTACTAGCCGGGCTGTGCCACGCTGACACTCGAATCACCTTTCTGTGGCTTCCAAGCCACATGGGAATTGCGGGAAATGAGTTAGCAGATCAAGCTGCAAAAGAGGCGGTATCACTACCACCTCGACCAATGGAGGTACCTGCTAGAGATATTCGCTCTCAGTTACGCCTACAAGTTCTGGCTTTTTGGGAGAGTCAGTGGCTAGCTGACCCACTGCCCAGTAAACTGAGAGCGATCAAGGGAACTACTCGCGTGTGGCGGAGCTCCTTCCAGGCCCGGAGAGAGTCCGTCATTTTGTGTAGGCTAAGGATAGGTCATACAAGATCCACCCACTCGTACCTAATGAGAAGGGAAGACCCCCCACTTTGTACCTGTGGAGCCGTATTCACCGTGGCCCACATTTTCACCGAGTGTGTGGATCTTGCTGACTTACGAAGAAACCTTGGTTTGCAGACGACACTCAAACTTATATTAGCCGCTGACGCGGTGGCTGCTGATGATCGCGTTATCCGCTTTATAAGTGAGAGTGGGTTAGGGCCAGCAATCTAAATTTTCCAGTGAACTTTGACTCAACGACTTGTTCGTTTTTGAATGATAATGTTTTGTTTTTTCCGTAATTTTTGTTTATTTTTATAATTTTTATTTTTTATTTAATTGTTTGTTTTTGTTTGATTAATTTTTGGTCTTTTTAAATTTAGATGTCCACCTCAAAATTTAAATTCAATTAAAAATTTGTATTCTTTAATCTGTGTTAAGAGGGGCAGATGACCTCGTAGTTCCGCCCCTTAAAACAACAATAACTAACTAATAACTCAATGGAATTCCGTGATTTTTGAAAACGGGGTGCTAAAGAAGGTACTGGGGAGAGAGGACGGGGCTCAGGAGAGGCTACAGGGTATTGTTCCACGAAACAGAGTGCCCGAGGTACTGCAGTTGCTGCATGATGGAACGTCTGGGGGCACCTTGGAGTTCGAAAAACCATGGAGAAAGTTCGAGAGCGGTTTTATTGGGCTAATTACTCAGATGACGTACGTGAATGGCGTAGGATGTGCGTGGTTTGTGCCACTGCGAACGGGCCACAGAAGAAGAGAAGAGCAGCGATGAGACAGTACAACGTTGGTGCCCCGTTTGAACGGATCGTCATCGATGTAGCGGGCCCTTTCCCTACGACTGAGAGTGGGAATAAATACATCTTGGTGGCAATAGATTACTTCAGCAAGTGGGTAGAGGCATATGCGTTGTAGTCTTGCGCATACTAGTTCGCGGCTGGGAGCGATCAGTTTAGTTCGCAGCTCCTTAGCGAACTAGTTCGCTCTTTTAGTTCGTTAGTTCCCATCTCGAATTCCCTGTAAGACAGATCGTTCGCTCGCCTCGCTACTGCCACTGCACGCGTTCCTTGTTTCTTATAGCAGTCTGTCACCACTGATTACTCGTCACCAGTGATTGCTCATTCACATTGCTCTCGTTTCAAGCAATGCAGTAGGCTACTGTTACACTTACTATGCTCGCTGCACGTGCAGTTCCTGTATTAGATATTGACATGTTGCGTGTGTAGTAATGTGTTTTACATTTTGATATTCGAAGATAAAAAAATACAAAAATATGAGTATTGAAACATTAGTGAAATTCCTTATTCCTTCCTTATTTCCTTTTATTCCTTGTAGGAACATAGGGCAGCTACTAACTTCTTCCATCTCACTCTATTGTTGGCCATCCTTTTAATTAGGGACCATGTCTTTCCTTCTGAGAAAACTCCTCTTTCTATTGTGTATAAAGCCAAAAGTCGTCATTTGTTTATCATTAGTGAAATACCGGTACCATACCTAAAAAATAACAGTACCGTATGGACGATGTGTTCGTAGAAGCATACACTTATTATTCTCTTTATTTTTATTCTCGCGTGGGGCCGATAACCTAGATGTTAGGCCCCTTAAAACAACAATTATCATCATCATAATTTTTTGCGTATATCGGCGGGTCATCCGATTCCATTTCCTACTTGTCACTAGGTGATGATAAGACGTACCCCCCTCCCGCAATTTTCGTTTCATTTCTTACTTGCTTCGTGATATTCATTATTTGGCTGCTCTGAAACCGTTGGGTACATAATATTTATGGCATAAATGGGAGGAATAGGTTTTTTAGTTCAGAGTTATTGTCCATAGAAGTTCGCTTTTCTCTGTGAATCATCGTCATAATGTTCATTTCTTAAAAACAGGTAAAAGTAGTTGTATCACCATGTATTGAGAAAAATAAATATCATCCAGTTCATTAAAATGGTAATGTTAATCCAGTTCACCGATTTTCTAAATAATTGGACTAAGTTAAATAAAAGTGTGGAATTATCCCCACATCTAAATCAGTTAACTATCAGTAACTTCAATTTATGAACCGCCACTGTATTACATCAGGGGCGGATCTAGGGGAGGGCGAGGAGGGCGACCGCCCAGGGCCCCGTGGTCTGGGGGGCCCCGCAGTCTGGGGGGCCCCGCGCCATGTTTTTTTTTACTTTTCAAACTAATTTATAATTAATAATAATTTTATTAATGCAGCCAATGGCCATGTACTTTTCTTTTCAGGACGGGTCAGGGAAGAGATATTGGAAGGAAATCGGCCATGGAACTATCGAAAGGAACCGTCCCGGCATTTGCCTGGTGGTGAAAATGGGAAACCACGAAAACCATTTTCAGGACGGCCGAGGTGGGATTCGAACCAACGCTCTCCCGATGCCAGCGAGGCACGAGGTAGCTCGCTAGCGCTCTCGGCCACCGCGGCCGGTAACTAATTTATAATTCATATTCCTCCCGTGGCCGTTTAGCAAGTTTAGATTTCAGTGAAATGATGGAAGACTTCAGCCGGCAAAAAGCTCGCTAAGTAATATTTTAATATTTCATAGTTAACATAATCTTCTTCAAGGGGACTTAAAGGTTTCTTTCATATTATTAAAAAAAATGAACTGCAGTGTATTCAAAATATTGTAACTATTAGTCTATTTATTTTATTATTATTACCAAACTATTTTCCATTTGATTTGATTTCTTTATTTCCTATTGTTGTGGGCCCCACCTTATCATATCGCCCAGGGCCCCACAAGGCCTGGATCCGCCACTGTATTACATTACAAATATAAGGTAGTTATTACCTATTAGCGTGTTAGCACTAGTAGTGTGTTATACTGTTATTATTATAAACCAACATTGAACAATCGCCGCACCAAAACTTGACAATCTTGCCACTAACAATAGATACACTTGGGTAGATTATTAGCTTGGGAATAACCTAACCCCCAAGGGAAGATGATGAAGAAAAAGAAGTGGGTTTCGGACTGGAGAAAAAGGGTGGAGAAATAGGACGAGAGTCCAAAAGAAGTTATAAGTAAGAGTTCTTGCTCAAATGCAACAAAAAGTGGAACCGTTGTTAATTTTATTTGTGAGGTTTTTAAATTTACGCCCATGGGAAGAGTGAGGGAAGACAGGATCTTGCCTAACCGTTATGTTTGAGAACTGATAAATCAAAAGAACAAATCTTAATTTATTTAACAATGTAAAAGGAAGTGGTTTATGTAACAAATATATAATTTTGATTTTTATAAACAATTGGGGTCGCAGACCTACGAAAACATCTAAAGCTTGCGCCAGGCAATTGACAATTCTTTTGGTTTTAAACCTTTTATATGCTTTAAAATCTTCGTAAGATTTTGAAATGTTGTTAAGATTAACAATGGGAAATTTAAATATAATTGACGCAATTAAGGTTAACCAATAAATCAAGTACAAGATGTGTACTTTAAGGATTTCCAGATAGGCATCCCAGAAACATGAACAAATGACAACTTCGAAAGCAACAACAACAAAAACAGGAAGAATGAAATAGAAGTTTCTATAACTTCTTGTATTGATACAGAAATAATACTTGGGTAGATTATACAAACAGGGCAGGTCACTTATTGTGAAACCTGAAGAGAAAAATTGAAAGGAAGTTTCTAGAACTCCAATGTTTAAGTAGGGATCACGAGAAAAATGGGGAAAATTTCCCTTTCGTGAAACCTGGAGATAACTCACTTATGAGTGGAAAGAATTGTATTCCCTAATTAGAAGGGAGAAACAATATAATTTAAGGCGTGTACTAGACACGAAGTTTTACAGACATTAATTCGTTATACATGGAGCAAATAAGGGAGGCACTTATGTAGAGTGACACCTCATTGAAAAAAGACCTAAAGTAACAATTTTATTATTTTAGTTTGTTAGTAAAGGGTTTGGGAAAGATCAAATGGGATTGTGAAAGAGTGTTTATGGCCGTATTTATTGTACTCGGACGAGCGCGACGCGGATGAAAAGGTGAACAGGCACTGTTTTCACTATAGTCCGTTGATATAGTTGAAAAGATCACTGTAGTAGCACAAAAAGTTGATGGCGAAGAAAGTTATTGCAATGGTGAAAAATAACTAGTTACACTAGATTTGCGAGAGTCTAATGCTTGAAAAACTTGTAGGTTATAGTTGAATGCACCAGAAAAATCCCAACGGAGGAAGAAAAATTAGATATTGATTAGCAGTTCATAAGGAAGATTCCTTAGGTTGAAAAAGTATTCCCATATGTGAGTGGAAAGTACATGACAGTATAACTGGTAGATAGAGTGCAGGTTCTGGAAGGTTCCAGAGCAATGATGACTTGTTTAAATTGGGTAGAGAATCCCTCGGCGGAAAACTAGATTATATAGACAGTGGGTATTTTGGAAATATCCCTCGATGTGAGATAGCATCTCAGAAAATATTTCATTGTGATAGTTAGACATGATAGTTTGAGTTTGATCACCAAGATCTCTTGAAAGCAGTTATTTTATCACATAGCAACTTTCACTGTCTATAAAATGCAAATAAAAGCATTAAGCCTTTTAAAAGCGATGCGAATGAGGTTAAAACATGAAGTCGGTACTTATCTTTGCTTCATGAAGAAGGTGATGTTGCTGTTGACGGTTGGTTCTAAAATTCGAACATGGCGTCGAATTTAAAAGTTTGCCTCTTGAGTGGAGGAGGCGAGCTTTAGTTAAGCTCTAACTGACTGGTTTGACTTCCGACATACAAGTGAGGGCTGCTAGACGCAGCGAAAGTACACTAGCCTAGACGGCATGTCCAACAAGAAGTTGAGTGCACTTGAGAGAGTGAGCGGTTGCTCATGGCACGGAGACTAGTCGAGAAGAAGTGAACGAGCGAGCGAGCAGCGCGCGCGGAGAAGAGAGCAGTAGGAGGAGGCAAGAAGAGGGGGAAGCGGGCGAGTAAGGGGAGGAAACAAAGAGGTTATACATAAACATGAAAAAACTTTACAAAAACAAAATTCTTCTTGGAGCGGTGTCTTCATGGAGTAGTTGGTTGGTGAAGAACACGACGCCCTGCGGATTAATGTAGAAGTCTTCATGGCTTGAAGCAATGGAAGTTCGGAAGGCAGCGATGGGACGCTGTCAGGCTGGTTCAACGAAATATGCGTTTCTGTAAAAAACTGAAAGAAAAAATGAACAAATGCTCGGGGCAAACGGGAAGTAACAGTTCGATGTTGGTGTGTGCGGGAAAGAAATGTAAATAAATGGACTGATATAAAGTAATGAAGAACAGCAAAAGCTAATTCTTTCTTTCCGTGTATTTCCAAAAATACACCAACACTCAATCAACTGAACTGACTGAACGATACAAAGCGCATGTGATGGTGCAATAAGTGATGATGTGACGATCTGACAAGCTACGGCGGACCCGCGCTCTCGCGCTGTTAGAAGTCGGTCAGCGGTAAAAGATCGAACGAACTAACAAGCGAGGGATCTGGGAACTAGTTTGGTAGTTCGTCAGTGGGACCCGCTCTTCCGAACTAGTTCGTTCGCGAACTACACAAGACTAGTGTGGCAGACTCGTGCGTGTGCGTGGCGCGCTGGCTGCAATTTATTGTGAGTTGGGCCGGCAAGCTAGCAGTGGATGAATCGAGAAGGCGACGATACGAGAGAGAAGAGATTTAGGATTCGGTGAAAAGGCAGTGTTGAGAATTGGAGTGGGGTAGTTTCAGAAAGACTAGAGCTCGACGTTCCCAGTTTAAATATTAATGAATACTACATTAATATTTAGTAGTGTAAGGTTTGATAAATAAAGAAGTAGTGTATTTGTATATGCCTGACCGTTTATTTCAAGAACCGTAAACGTAACAGTAGTTATGATTCGCAGTGAATCTCGTTATTAGAAAAGGTTGGTCAATTATATTATATTGTAGTATATTATACTGCGATCTACGTGTGAATATAATGTACGCGTAAACAGTTAAGCTACACAGCAGTGTAATAAAATTAGAGCATCCGTACTGATTTCTACTTAAGGTCATGAGTACTTAACATTTAGAGTATCCAATTGAGGCACAGTCGTCGAACAGGACAAGTAATTACTCTTCAATAAATGATTTAACTATCGTAATCTTTTTTACCTAAAGAGAGGTACCGGAACGTCGTTCTGGCGCGTTCCGCCTCAAATCAAGCTTTGTTTTTAATGATATTATTATTATTATTATCAATTAGTCTCATCAGTACAGAAGTGTTTTAATGTCAATTTTCAATGCATGCAATTCATGACGTGATATTTGGAGTTAATACTCTAATTATTTTTATTTTAACATATGGCTGTTTGATGCAATATATTTATGATTATTATTATTATCAATTACTGCATGTTTCTAAACAACCAAGGTTCCTTCATCAGCTGGGTAAATGTAGATTAAACAAACAAGTTTATGAATAAATGGTACCATTGATAATTTCTCTGTTCTTTATATTTTAGTAACATTTATCTATAGCCAAAGTTCACAAAAGTACATCTTATACACACAGCGTTTTCTTTGCATCAGAAATGCCGTTGTCAGAGCAGCTTGTAGACATTCCACAATATCAGATAAGTCTCCATATCAGATCGTTCAACACATTATTAGTAGACAAACACTGTTTTTGTAAGTTGCTGTTGTAGCTTTTCACCATCATCTCAGCAGAGTAGGCTACGTGTAGGTCATTTGAGCATTACTTTACAATTCTACAGTAGTTTATAGTCTTTCGGTTTGGCCATGATACCCAGAGGATAAGGGACTTCTCGAAACTCAACTCACGGCATTCACTCACCCTCCCGACCAGCTCGCCGGACCGGCCGGAGGCGAACAATTACTCCCTTACTGGCGCTGTCCCACAGCACTAAAACTTTTCTTATTTCAAGTTTAAATTTCCAATTTTCAAGTTTTTTGAATTCTACATAAAATTCTAAAGAAAATGAATCGAAACTCGGACTTCTTACTTCCTAAACTGTCGTATATTACATGTCATTTATGATTGTATTGCAACTACTAGTTTTAAAATTTCGAATACCGGTAAATAAAGAAAATAAATAAGTTTTGACCGAGTATCAGTCCGTGGATATGAAGCATTTCAGTCACGTTTGGACTCATTTTCTTTAGAATTTGGTGTAGAATTAAAAAAGAAACTTGAAAATTATAAATTTA
The DNA here is from genome assembly GCA_946902985.2 of Meconema thalassinum. Taxonomy (NCBI): domain Eukaryota; kingdom Metazoa; phylum Arthropoda; class Insecta; order Orthoptera; family Tettigoniidae; genus Meconema; species Meconema thalassinum. The sequence goes on along the minus strand of OX336388.2, from coordinate 567,790,691 downwards.
AATTTGAAATTAAAAAAGGTTTAGTCTTGTGGGACAGCGCCAGTAGGTGAGTCTCCAGCTGGTCCGGCGAGTGGGTCGGGAGGGTGAGTGAGTGACGTGAGTTGAGTTCCGAGAAGTCCCTTAATCCTCTGGGTATCATGGCCAAACGAAAATACTATAGGACGTATTGCTTAAGAATATCACAGCAATATTAGCTACTTTTGTAGTCTTTCCTGAGCCAACCTACTTTTTATATCTTATTTGCTTCATCCATCACTGGTCCTTTGATTCCTAAGTAGCAGCATGGTCTAGCCATTCACCTGCCAATTTGTCGTCAATAGGGGTTTTTGATATATTTCGGCCACATTCCATTATTTTTGTTTTACAGTTATTGACTTTCATCATGAATTCTTTCCTCAAGACAGAGTCTATACCTTTTTTTTTACCCATTCAAATCATCTGGTGAATCGGCTAAGATGACAATGTCATCAGCAAATGTTCTTGAATATTTGTTTACATTATTTTTTTCTCCAATTCTCTTCATTGTTTGTTCAATGACTGAGTTCTGTCAGGTACCGGTGCTTCATGCACTCCTTAGCCTGGTTTGTGGTATTTCGGGGGATTTAATTGAGTTTCTTGGAGGTTAATGTTAAGATTTTATGATTATTGTTTGTTGATTTGTCCCGGCGGCTGCCTATTTGCCAATGTGCTATTTTTGCCTTTAATGTGAATTAGCAATAATAATGTGAGAGTTGAACTTGGTTACAGCGCGACAAGTTCATCTGAAGCCCCGGGAAATATGCGAACTACTAAGCTTTCCCTTGCTCCTTCACGCTCCACCGCGACAACAACGCCCTCACTCATGGCTTCAGTTGAACTTGCTGAGCTATACTTAATTATTATGGGCGGGTTTTGAATTATAATTGGATTGGTTCGGATGTATAGATTGAAAAGTATGGGAGATGTGTTGCAGCCTTCCCTTACACTTATCTGAGTGCCAGCTTCGCTCTAATGTCCTCCAGCTCGAATAACTGACGTCTGGTTTCTGTATAGACTGTAGATCACTCTCCTATCCCTTATACTTTATTCTGTATCCAGCATGTTATCTAGTCAGTCTATATTTGCCTCGTCCCATTGCGACATCAGCTGCTATTCTGGGCTGCACAACGAATAAAAGAAACTTGAAGCTCGCTGGGGAGAAACTTCGATTTTCGTGCCTCCAGAGTTGGTTCAGCCAATAGCGCTGCATACATTCAAAACGTAGGCCTTTATTGAATTAGCATATGTATCTCCAAACAGAATATTGACTCGTAATCCCGCCGGTAGAGCGCTGCTACTACAAGTTTATTCTACAGAACATTAGAGAGAATCTGAGTTTCAAACAGTTCCAAATTAGATAAGACAAGCACGGAAATAAAAGGATTATCGGAAACGGCTTATCTTGTGAAATTTTCTTCGTAAATAGGGTTCATCCACTCAAGGGCGCTGCCATGGACTAACACACGGATGGCCACGATTTGCAAGAGCGCACGCTGGCATCGTGTCAGTGACTTGTAAGGCCGGTATTACACTATCAAAGAAATTTGTCAAATAAATTTTATAAAACTGAACGTTTTTAAATGTTATACACAGCAATCGTCACACCATTGCAAAGCATAAATATTTTATCATAGCAAAATGGATGAAGAACAGTTCCTTGTTCACTTAACTGCATTACGGTAGTTGAAATTCTCTAGGCCAAGGGCAATGCCGGTAATGAAAAGAAACGGAAAGATAAAGTAAACGTCTAAGGGTTAAACCATAGGTCACTCACGTGACAAAAAATATATTTATACGAGTAAAATTTTGGTGAGCGAATTCGTCAACTTCACTTACGGTATTTCACAATTTCACTAGATGTCAGGCATGAAATGCGGGAAAGAAATTTAGTATTGTATCGCATATTGAGACTCAGATAAAGGGAGATAATAATGTGTATATACTGTATTTATTTTTTAAATATTCTGTAGTAATTTAACCAAAAATATTTTAACAAAGAAATTGGGGCATAGCCTACTGTCGACCAAAGTATTATGTGCACTCGAGTTCGAGGGTTGTTTGTGAAGTAACCAATAGGCCTACATAGAATTCAATATCATCATCATTGTTGTCGTTCTATTTTACGTTAGCTCATGTAGGTTTGGAATTTTTAATTTATATTTTAATATTTTTTATCGCAGTTGGAACACAAAAAGTGTCCGTTTTTAAGAGTGTTTCGACCATGCGTCACATTTAAGAATTATTATCTCAAAAACCCGTCATCAGATCGGATCCAAACTTTGACTCAATATACATTGGAATGTTGTATCACTGGTTTATTAATTTCAATATTTTGTGTGTCCAAGAAACAAAGTTGTTATCATTTTTGTAAGGTAACTTTTTCTCGGCTCGGGGTGGTTGGAAAATGTAGTTCTTGGTCGCGTTGTAATCATACATCAAAAGGTTATGCTGTATGACTGTGAAATACGTAAATTAAGTCACTTATTTTATATCGGTTTGTATTTGTACGGGAAAATAAGACATGGTTCAGCAGGTAGCCGATACGACGAAAGCTGTACAGCGTTGCCGAGATGGAGCCCATTATGCGCCATGGCACGCCTCACTCGGAAGTGATGGGCTCCATTTCGGCAACGTTGTACAGCTTTCCCCGTATCGGCTAGCTGCGGAACCATGTCTTATTTTCCCGTACAAATACAAACCGATATAAAATAAGTGAATTAATTTAGGTATTCCACAGTCACACAGCGTAACCTTTTGATGTATAAGGATTACAACGCGACCAAGATCTACATTTTCCAACCATCCCTGACCGAGAAAAAGTTACCTTACAAAAATGATAACAACTTTGTTTCTTGAACACACAAAATTTTGAAATTAATAAACCAGTTATAAAACATTCCAATGTATATTGTGTTAAAATTTGGAATCGATCTGATGCTCGGTCTTTAAGATCATTATTCTTAAATGTGACGCATGGTTGAAACACTTTTAAAAATGGGCACTCTTTGTGTTCCAATTGCGATAAAAAAATATTAAAATATAAATTAAAAATTCCAAACCTACATGAACTATCGTACAATAGAACGACGAAAATGATGATGTAATTGGATTTTATGTAGGTCTATTGGTTACTTCACAAACAACCTTCAAACTCGAGTGCACATAATATTATGGTCGACAGTAGCTCCTTAGTTTCCTTAACCGTGCGCCAGTTGTCTTCACCACCCCAAATTATGGCAATCTGACTCTCGTGGCACAGAAAGTGATCTCACAACCTGTAATGCCATTTATACAAACGTGAACACAGAGGGACCGGAAAGTATAGTATTATCGCACCAATGGACAACTCCCGTCCTGCACGCGCAATTGGAGCTTCCCTTCATGTTGTTCATGTTGTAATTTTTACTCAGAGTAATGCACATTTCCACACACCCATGCATTGTTCATGAGTTGAAAATGAGAGAGTCGAGGCTCGAACCCGAGTCCATTTCTGTTCTTGTTGTTGTTGTTGTTACTTCATTTTAGGAGCTTGGGGGCATCTAGTTCAACAGCCCTGTGTACTTGGGTGTGTATCCAATTTGTCTGATAACCTGTGTTTCCGTCATGACTATAGTAGTGTGTGTAACAGTAATTATTACTGTCGGGTATAGGGTAGACACTTCGGGGCTTGAAATAAGGTACTATCCCGACATTTGCCTGGAGGGAGTGTGGAAAATCCCGGGGAAAACCACACTCGGGATAGCCGCTGTCAGCGTCGGGATTCGAACCCCCGATGTCCGGACTTATGGCAGCGCCCTACCACGGTCGAGGTGAGCGATTTAACGCGCATGGGGTAGCATAGAGTTCATTCAATAAATGCATTTAAAGTTCATTTTTCTGAAAGACGTAGAGGAATATGAGCCACAGGCTAAATACACTGTTCTGTAGGACTATACTATGAACTAGAGATTGATGAACAGACATAAGAATAAAGAATGAAGTGAGACAACATTCAGAGATTGGTTGTGATCAGTGGCGTAACTAGGATTTGCTTCTGGAGGGGGAAGAGCGGAGTCAAATCTGAACTATGAACAGCGTTTTACTAGCTCTATACCATTTATCGCGCAGAACGTTTTTTAAAATGTTTTCTTTCGTTCTTTTCTCTCTTTTGTTTAATGTTTAGAATTTTAGTCTGTTATTTATTGTTTTTTATGTTTTGGTTTAGTGTTTGAATTTTTGTTATTGGTTGTTTACTTTGTGTTTTTTTGTTTGATTTTTCTTTAAATTTTGCAGTTGATTTCTTTTTCGTTCTTACTTTGTGTTTTTCTTGTTTATGGCCTCGTCTTTGTTGCTTTCTGCTTTGGCCTTTGTTTTTGCTTTTTTCTTTAAATCTTGATTTTTTGCTTTGTCCTTTTTTATGTTTGTTTTTGGTTTCGTGCTTGATGTTTTCTGCTTTGGCTTTTGTTTTTGATTTTTGATTTGTATTTCTGGTTTTTGTTTTCTTTCGTTTTTGATACTTTTTGTTTTGCTTTAATTCGAAGATTAGTTTCATTCAAATTAAACATTTCATTCATTGCCGGCTGCGTGGCTCAGGGGTATCGTTCTCGCTTGCTAGCCCAAGTTTGCAGGATCGAATCCTGGCGCAGTCAGTTGGCATTTGGGGGTGCGCAAATGTGAGGGAGCCGTCAGTAGATTTACTGGCACGGTAAAGATCCCCTTTAGTGCAAAATACCGGCACCCCGGCGTCTCTAAAAGCCATAGTTGTTAAAGGGGACGTAAAACCAATAACACTATTATTAAACATTTTATCGAATTGCGTATTATTATTATTATTATTATTATTATTATTATTATTATTATTATTATTATTATTATTATTATTATATGTCTCTGGAGCAGGGGGGGGGGGGGTTCCCCTCATCACCCCCCCTCCGTAGTTTACTGGTGGTGATTGTTGTTTTGAGGGGTTTTACGCGGTATTGCACTCGCAGCGACCACTGCACGTGCCAGTTCCGCAATTGAAACGGGTTGATTTGTTTCAGGATCTTAAGCTGCCATGATTTATTTATTGGCCTTGTGTTTTAACTTGCAGAACAGCTGTGCAGCACTTCCTTGAATGTGTTTATGCTGAGCATGCCATTCGTAGCGACGATAACGTCCATGCCTTGCCAAACAATCATTGAGATTTTCTCCGAAATGTGGTGAATATAAACGAGCTGGCTATAAACGCACAAAGAATAACAGTATTAGCGTTTTGCCGGCTTACGACACACATGACAGTGATGTATATCCGTGGCATGCAAATTGTAAACTCAGTCATTTTACAAAATACTCAAAGCTCTTTCCAAAATGCCGGCAAATTGTTAAATAAACATCCACTCTGCAATTTGACTGGTTACCCTTCAGACGTATTTTAAAAATATACACAGTTCTAGCTCTTCAGGCAAGGGCAGCTGCACCTTATGCGGCACATTGTTTTATTCGAAAATTAATTACTTTAATAATATTATCTACACGTCAGTTCTCATTAAAAAAACTCAATACCCTTTGCAAAATATGTGAACTCTTTAGACCTTCAAGATTTAGAAACAATTAAGATTAGTAACCAGTAAGTAAATATTTATAAACTACAAAAGACATCGATATAGTGTTGTGAAATAGTTGAAAGCATGTAGTACTACCTTGTAGTGGAGCATGTAGAGAATGAACCCAATATATAAATAAAAAAATAAAAAACTATTGTCTAAAATCAAATAGTGCATTAAAAAGAAGTCAGAACAAGAATTGGAAATATATCAACTCCCCTCACAACGAGGTGTAGTCATGCGCTCCATTCCACGTCAGGCACTGGGCTGTGTAGATCGCAGCTCACCGAGAATGTCTACGCTTAATGCCAGCAAACATGAACTCTGCCTTTTGCGCACGCGTGTTCACCTTTTTCGTTGTGCTGTTGGGACATCAGCCACGGTCACAGGCCAAGACATCACAGCAATTCTTCGTTCGAGAACACAGCGGCAGCACTGGTCACACGGAATGTGAACGTAGCAGGTGGCTCCTTCTAGACTCTGCGGTAGCATTTTAGAGGGAACGGTGGAAAAAATAGAGGAAGCCATCAGCTGTTCCCACCAGAAGGTCTTTTAATTCTCCCAACTTACCTATCCTATAGCCACATTTCGTAAATCGATGAACTACAGTTTGTTCAGTATGGAAAACTCAGTGGAGAGCCTCTTGAGTGTTACCGAGTGAGTGTTCTTATAAATTATGTTTCTAAATATTTGATTCTTTGGAGGGGGCATGGGTTACAGCACACAAATTATCTTCAGCCGACACTGCCTTCAGGCAAGACACTCAATGTTGAAAACATATTTTAATGGCATAGACTAGACCTTCCGATTGCCGACTCGAACCCGGTTCATCACTGAATATTATTGTAGGTGCATTTGTAATTAATTTTCGTTGTATTCTCCGCTTTTCCAAACCAGAAGGACACACTAAACGTTTCTTACGAGGTGCCGGCATGATGACACGCGGTAGACTGATGATTGATCACCGGAAAATAAACCATATCCGGTTGATGAGATTAGTAGTTTGCATTTTCTACCACTACGAGCGCTAGTGTGGGTCAATGAAACTCAACCATATCCGGTCGATTAGATTAGCAGTTTGCCTTTTCTACCACTACAAGCGCTAGTCTGAGTCAATACAGAGTTTCACTTAAGCCCTTACAACTACTTCCGGTGTGAAGATATTTAAAACAAAAACAAAAAATGAACCAAGGAACACATTAAAGAAAGAATTATCGAAATTTGTTAATTTGGCTAGGATTTGAATCAAAAAGAAAACAAGTAGAGAAACAAGCGATTTTAGTCTGTTTTTCTGGAACTGCATTTAGGCTGGAAGTGATTTTTGACATTTGGTGTTATAGTGTGATAGAGCTCTCCAAGACTCATAATTTGAAACCTTTCCGGGCCCTTTAGCCCTTCACCCTTTGGCACAATTTGAGGAAATTGCTTAATTTTGCGTTTTTGCTAAGATGGGGGCCCCTGCTTTGTCTGCTAATTTATTTATGGATTTATTTATTTATTTAATTATTAATTTATTTATTTATTTATTTATTGCCTCCAACAGAATAAAATTCAAATTACTGATCATTATTACACAGCATGATCACAATTATATGTTAAATATTACATAGCACATACAATAGGCCTAATACTACAACACTCAAGATAATAACTAGATAAACTTAAACTAATCTCAAAATTAAATAAAAACGGAAGGAACATTCACAAATATTTGGTGACCATTAACTTAATCAAATTAGAGTAAACCCAAAATAAATAAAGAACATTAAATAGATAATCTTTTAGTGATAAATCAGTTTTTAAAGCAAGATAAATAAAACAAATAATAATAATAATATCGTATGACCTCGGTGGTCGGGTGCAAGCTTTGTTATTTGCCACCAAGAGGGTAGCTTGCATGTCGAATTTCGTTGTTCCTTGAATCACTATGAAAGTCAAGGAGGTTAGATATCTAAGCTCCTTGAACACTATAGCGCTTTCTAGTAGAGAAATGAGGAACTTTGTGTTGGCGGAAACTCCCGAGATTAATTTTTCCATTATGAACACGGCCTACTGAATTCAAATGGGGTCTTTGACATGCCAACATCGTATGACATGCGTGTCGTATTTTTGCCGGCTCTCAAAAATCACTTACCACGGCCAGGAGCGAACCTCCAATCTTGGGGTTAGTAGACCGACACGCTATCCACTCACCCACCGTGGCAACTAAACTTAAGTTAGAAAAAGATGAAATTCATAAATATATGGTGACTACTCTAACTAAAAGTAAGATAAAATTAAGTTAATTAAAAGAAGATGAAATTCACGAATGTTTGGTGATTAATCAAACTAAAAACTTGATAAAGTTGAACTCAAGTTAAGTAAAAGGAAAAAAAATCATGTGTTAATCATTCATACACTCACCGGCACAAAAAGCGAAACACTACGAATCTCGGACAAAACGCAAATGTTTATCTGTTTCATATCTGTTATAAATTGAATGTTGTAACTTTCCTGCGACATGGCACTGTGTCGTGAGTTAATCATGAGTTAATTACCGTATTTCCTCGCATAATCGTCGCACTTTGTTTTGCCAAAAATTCGTGTAAAAAAGTAGGGTGCGACGATTATGCGAAGAATATTTAAGTTCAAAGAATATACTGTATCATTATTTGCTGCACGGGCCAGTCATTCGCGTAGCGTGAGTCATAGCCTGCAGTCAGAGACAGGCTTCTTTCTTCTAACAAGGTCACGACAGGTTAATGCTCGCGGAATGTGCTGACGAAGCTGGCCATTCGCGTCGTGGTTCATAGCCCGCAGGCATAAAGACAAGATTACTTTCTCCTGACAAGATCACGCCAGATTAGGCCTATAAAGTCGCGGAATGTGCGCTGGCCGTTCGCGTCACAGTTTATAGCCCGCAAAAGACGAATTACTTTCTGCTGTCAAGATCACGCCAGATTAGGCCTATAAGCTCGTGGAATGTGTGCTGGCCATTCGCGTCGCGCTTCATAGCCGGCAGGCATAAAGACGATACGGTATTACTTTCTCCTGACAAGATCACGCCAGATTAGGCCTATAAACTCGCGGAATGTGCGCTGGCTGTTCGCGTCACTGTTTATAGCCGGCAGACATAAAGACGAATTACTTTCTGCTGTCAAGATCACGCCAGATTAGGCCTATAAGCTCGCGGAATGTGCGCTGGCCGTTCGCGTCGCGGTTCATAGCCGGCAGGCATAGACGATACGGTATTACTTTCTCCTGACAGGATCACGCCAGATTAGGCCTATAAGCTCGCGGAATGTGCGCTGGCCGTTCGCGTCACAGTTCTTAGCCCGCAGGCATAAAGACGATATTACTTTCTCCTGACAAGATCACGCCAGATTAGGCCTATACGCTCGCGGAATGTGCGCTGGCCGCTCGCGTCACAGTTCATAGGTCGCAGGCCTAAAGATGAGATTACTTTTTGCTGACATGATCACGCCAGATTAGGCCTATAAGATCGCGGAATGTGCGTTGGCCGTTCACGTCGCGGTTCATAGCCGGCAGGCATAACGATGAGGTTACTTTCTCCTGACAAGACCACGCCAGATTAGGCCTATACACTCGCGGAATGTGGGCTGGCCGCTCGCGTCACAGTTCATAGCCGGCAGGCACAAAGACGAGATTACTTTTTGCTGACAAGATCACGCCAGATTAGGTTTATAAGGTCGCGGAATGTGCGCTGGCCGTTCGCGTCATAGTTCATAGCCCGCAGGCATAAAGACGAAATTACTTTCTGCCGACAAGATCACGCCAGATTAGGCCTATAAGTTCGCGGAATGTGCGCTGGCCGTTCGCGTCGCGGTTCATAGCCGGCAGGCATAAAGACAAGGTTACTTTCTCGTGACAAGATCACGCCAGATTATACGCTCGCGGAATGTGTTAAGTGACGAAGCTTGCCGCTCGCGTCACAGTTCACTGCCCGCAAGCGTAAAGACGAGATATTTTTCGTCTGACAAAGTCCCGCCAGGTTATAAAGTCGCGGCAGCATGTGCAACTGACTGGCGCACAAATACGAACATGCTATGCGACGATTATGCGATGAAATTTTATAAACCTATTTTAGTGTTTGTTAAGTGGGGTGCGACGATTACGCGGTGGCGACGATTATGCGAGGAAATACGGTAGCTCATGTGAGAAGTTTCAGCGCAATAATATTGCTACACATTGTTGATCGGGACAATCATGGCACTAATGATACCGTTTCCCGCTGTAACCGAATTTATTCAGTTACAGTAGCTCACCCTCGGGTTTTGCTTCGTGCATTTAGTTTGGGGTATTTTATTCATATCTTATTATATTGGGTTAATGTGGGGTTGCAGAGGTGATTTTTATTGTGCCTGTGTGTTTTTGTGTGGACGGATTCATTTTTGGATGGTCCGGACAACCTAGGATCACTGTTTATTAATTATCGGTTTTTGGATATTTGATATTATAAAATACGGGGTTTATTGAGATTTATTACGTTTTGGGAACAGGGATATAAAAGACTGTATTATTACCTGAAGTAGAAGCATTATTTTATTTTGGTTTGGGGTTAATGTGTTTATTTTAACTAGAAATGTTAAAAGTTTCAATTGCTGGCTGTACTATAGGTACACGAGTCACAATTTTCGAAGGCTGGAAGTTGGGGCATATGAGAAAGTTAAACGGTAATTTGACTTATTTGTGTCAAGCCAGGAAATGCCTGGGCTAAGTATAGCCTTAACTCTGATGACCCGGCGCAGGAAAAGTACTCAGTGAAGTTAGTGTGCGCTCAGCTGAATTACGATCGTCAAATGTTCCGATGTTGCCACGAATATCCGCTTGGAGTGGGCGCGCGCCAATGATTTCCGGCAGGTAAAAGCACAGTACTGGGTGGAAGGATATTGATGCGTGAGTGTTTAAAATGGCGTGTTTGATGCTGTTACGATGTCTTCTTGCGAATCAGGGTCGTGCTATGTCATAGTGCGGTAACCAACAGCAAAGGCAGTTATAAGCCTCCTCTGAGCTTCGGCTATTGTACCATGGGTTGTTGGTGCAAATCACGCCCGAAGGACGATTATTACACATGACTATACATCTAGGCCTAACAAGCTATTTGTGGTCCACGTGTTGGAAAGTGGTGGCGAGCGACTTATCGTGGATCGAGCAAAAAGACCGTGGAACAACGCTATAATCGCCGACTGTTGGAACTTGTGTACACTTTCCGTACAAACTACACAAGTGTAAATATGATAGGAGGCTGAATGCCTGGGGTCAAACTGACCAGAAGTGTTGTTGCTCTAAGAGCGTAGAAGCAGTGAACAAAAGGTACTGTACAAAGTTTTATTGCAAGTGTATTTTGTGTTGTATATTTGTGTACATATGTGTTAGAACAGCCAATAGATTATTTCGTTAAATTCATGTGTGTTTATATTCCTGTCTTGCATGAACCTGGTACATCAGCAAACGCATGCCAAATGCCCTACGCCTGGGGGAAAGGGTTTTCATAGTCGGGGCAACAGTTATGTATTTATCTTATTTCATTCAGGAAGACCCATATGGTCGACCTTGGCGCCCATTCAAAGTCGGGAGTAATGTTAAAATCACTTGTGGCCTGTAGTTAAAGGCAGTAAATTCTGTAGGTTTGTATTAATGAGGGTAGTTAATTGTAAATCAACTCCAGCGAGGAGGTTGAGAGTGTTTCAGTGGCGAACCCAACGTGAGGCCTTAGACATGCTGATGTGTACCAGGACACAGGAATTAAACTGTAGGCATATTTTCGTAATTTTACATATTTTCAATTAGGGATGGCTACGTTAGAGCCAGGATGCAGTTCTGCTTTGTTGGTGGACGGTGTTGGTGAGCAGCAAAACCAGACGGGTTCCGATAGGCAATTTTTTACAGGGATGGGGGAAAATAGTAGAATCATGGGAGATTTATTAGGGCAGGGGGGAGATGAATTAAACATGGGATTAGGATGTCAGAGCACAAGCTCTGAAGGTAGTAGTAATTCAGAGGTGAAGGATGGCGATACTTCTGTGGCAGCGAGTGGTGATGATTCAGGTTCGATGAGAGCCATGTTGGAGATGCTCCTGTTTCTTAGTAGCAGTTCCGAGGAGAGGATAACCAGTCAGATGGCCTCCCAGATGAAGGAAATGTCAGCAAAGATAGATGAGGTCAAAGAGCAGGTGACTATCCTAGACAGCAGTGTTACTCGCCAGTTTAGTGAAGTCAGAGTAGAAATCACTAATCTGGAAATTAAGCTAGGTGGTCGGATTGCTGCTCAAGAACAAAGGTTAGAATCTGAGTTAGAGAAGCTAGGTGCCAAGCAAGAGAAGTTGGCAAAGGAGGTTTCAAGCCAAGCACTGAAGACTAGCGAGAAATTTTCCAGAGCAGATAGGAAGTTGGAAGAGCAGAGAGTGGAGATAATAAGCATCGTAGAAGAGAAAATTGAAGTAGTTACGAAGGAAAGTAGCAGGAAAGTAGAAGAGGTTAGGGATAAGCAGGCTATAGTAGAGCAGAAGCTAGTAGCAAATAGTGGTGAGTTTGTTTTATTAGGGAAGAAGGTTGATGAGAATATCAGTGAGGTCAGAGAAAGAGTGACTAGGATAGAGGAAGAAACTGAACGTGAAGTGAAGAAGTTGAAGGCAGGTAGGGGTCATCCGATTCAGTTTTTAGGGCACTGTAGCCAGAGTCGAGATTACGAGGTTCCTAAGTTCAATGGTAGGACGTTCAATCCTATGGAATTTGTGAAGCTAGTCGAAAAGAAGTTTGCAAAGGGGTTAGATGAAGGATACTTAGAATGGGATCGGGTGGAAGAACTGATTTCAGCTGCATTTGTTGGGGAAGCTAGGTCTTGGTACCAGGTATTCAGGGAAGGGTTCAGTGGCTTGCAGGATTTCAGGGAAAAGTTTATGGATAAGTTCTGGGATGATAATATCAAGGGGAGGGAAAGAGACAGGATTCTATTTGGAAAATTTCAAGGAAACGAAGGGGTTACTTTGACAGAGTATTTCTTGAACCATGTCCTTATTGGTCAAAATTTAGAGCTAGGCGGTAGTGAAGAGGATCTTGTAAGGAAATTAGCTCGTCACTTTTCAGATGACATTAGGACTGCAGTATGCATGCAGAATATAGTCTCAATTAAGGGCATGGAAAAGTTGCTTGGGAGGTTCGATGCTTTGAGAAAGACAGGTAGGCAACGTCAGGGAAATATGGGTAACCAGAGGGAAGGAAATTTCAATGGGGGCAATCAAAGGGAAGGAAATTATAATCAAGGGAGAGAGAGGAACTGGAATCAAGGTAGAGGAGACAGGGACGGAAGGCAGGAGGATCATGCGAGAGGAAGAAATAGGAATGAGAATCAGGGGTACAGGGAAAACAATCAATCAGGGAACGGGCCACGTGAGGTAGAGCAGGGAAATAGGGGGCGTGGTAATGAAAGGCAAGTTGAGAGGAACAATAGGCCAGGAGGTTTAAACTCCGACGGGACTCACTAAATAGGGCAGGGGGAGAGTCCTTGCATAGCATTCCTGCTCACGCTATGGAGGTAAGATATAATTTGGATGTCAAAGAGGACTTATTGGAGGAGGAATTAGGTGTAGAAAAGGAGGGAAGCGAGCACATGTTTGTCCATCCTGTCATCAAGGTAGAGATTTGGGGCCAGGAAGTCGAGGCGTTACTAGATTCAGGCAGTATGTGCAGTTGTGTGAGTAGGGAGTTCTACGATGAAGTAAAATTGAAGGAGATACACATGGAACATATCCCAATTTCAAATGTGCACATTGTGTCAGCTGTAGGTACAAAGTCACAGAGGATTAGGACTCAGGTTTGTGCACCCATTAGGATCAACGGGTGGAGTAAAAATCATGTGCTGTTAGTTGTGCCCAATTTAGTGCACAAAGTCATCTTAGGATCCGATTGGCTAGGGGACCAGAGCTGTAAGTTAGATTACAGCAAGGCGCAAGTGAAGTTCAAGTGGGGTGAGCAACAGGATTGGGTTAGGTTAGATTATCAGGTTGATGGTAGAGTCTGTTAGTGTCGCTGGATGCATTCAGGTCAGTAAGGAGGCTTCTGAGGAGGAAGAGTTAGGTGTCGGCATGGTGTCCAGTTCTTTTCCTGTGTGTAATTTGGTCATGAGAGATGATCGTGAGTTGAGTGACGTTGGTCACACTGTTGATGAGTTTGAGGCGGTTGTTAAAGACACCATGTTGGACGAGGGTATGAAGTCGGAGTTGCTTGATGTTCTGAGGGAGCACAGGGAGGTGTTCTCAGAGAAACCTGGATGTACTCACGTGTACGAGCATAGTTTCGACATCACAGATAGGTCGAGCTTTAGCGGTCCTAGGTACCAGATAGCTCACTCTCACATGAAGGCAGTTGGTGAGGTGATAGATCAAATGCTTAATGACGGCATAATCGAGAACAGCAACAGTCAATACGTAAATCCTTTGGTGGTGGTAACCAAGAAGGATGGTTCCATCAGGCTGTGCTTGGATGCGAGGCAGGCCAATAAGAGGATTGCACCAGACCATCAGCGTCCTGAATTCACTGAAGATCTAGTGCAAAGATTCAGGGGTAGGAAGTTTCTGTCCACTATAGATCTGAGTTCTTCATTTTGGCAGATACCGCTACGCAAGGAGGACAGGCCTTTCACTGCTTTTTGTTATAAAAATAGCTTTTATCAGTTTCGGAGGGTGCCTTTCGGTATGAGGACTTCGAGTCAGGTTTTAATTAAGGGGCTTAACATTGCACTTGGACCTGAAACAAGGGAATACACTACAGCTTACATTGACGATCTTGTGATTGCCTCTCACACATTCAGGGAACACTTGCAACATCTTAGTACAGTTTTTGGGAAGCTCATTCATGCAGGTTTCACACTTAAACTTAAGAAATCCACTTTCTGCACGCAACAGATTACATTTCTAGGTCACACTATTTCACCACAGGGGGTTAGACCAGAACAATCGAGATTAGACACCATTGGGAACACAAAGACACCACGCAATGTTAAGCAGCTTAGGTCTTTTCTGGGGGTTTGTGGGTATTTTAGGAGATTTGTATTGAGGTATTCATATCTTACTGGGGCTTTCAGGGATTTGTTACAGAAAGGGGCTAAATGGGTTTGGGGAAAGGAAATGGATGAGGCTTTCATCAAATTAAAGGAAGGGTTTAGAGAGGCTGTTACTCTGAGTTATCCGAGTCCTGATAGGGAGTACATTGTAATGACTGACGCCAGTGATGTGGGGATTGCTGGAGCGTTATGTCAGCGTGATGATGATGGTCACCTGGGTATCGTGTCGCTTGCTAGTAGAGGTCTGAATCCCGCGGAAAAGAGATACACTACTAGTGAGAAAGAACTGCTAGCTATTGTATATGCGCTGGGGAAGTTCCGGACGTATATACTTGGCTACCGGTTCAAAATCTACACTGACCATAATGCGCTGACATTCATATTATCATGTAGGATCACCTCAAATAGGATTTCTAGATGGATATTGGCAATTCAGGAGTATTCTTTTGACATATTTCATGTAAAAGGCTCAGAGAATATACTTGCTGATTTTGTCAGTCGCCATCCAGAAATCGCAGGTGATGGGGTGGGGGTAGATAGTGTAGGGGACATTCTGGTGTGTGCTGCCAAGACAAGTGATAGATCTGAAGAGGGTGCACGTGTGAGGAAGATACGTGAGGAACAGAGAAGGGACAAGCAGCTGGGAAGTATTGTTGCAGAGCTGGAGGCTCGTGGTGATGATGACATTGTGGTCAGGGGCACCAAGCAGTTCAAATGGGTGAACCGCATGGTAGCCATGAAGTGTCATGGGGACGTGTGGTGTGTGTGTGTTCCTCGTGTGTTGGTGGAAGACATCACGTGGTACACTCACAAGGAGCTTGGGCACTTTGGTGCGGAGAAGGTTCTGGCCGCTCTGAAGCGACATTTCTACTGGAAGGATATGCAGCGCATGGTAAGGAAGATTCTAGCTACGTGTGAGCTTTGCCAAAAATGTAAACATCCTACACGCTACTTGGAGGGACCCAGGCAGGCTGTGTTGGCACAGGGGCCGGGGGATTTGGTCTGTGTCGACCTCTATGGTCCTCTGGTAAGCTCTAGGTTCGGGTTCCAATACGTGTTTGTGGTGGTGGATGCATTTTCGAAGTATGTCAGGCTTTACCCTCTGAGGAAAGCTACCGCCAGAGCTTGTGTGAACTGCATGGTACTGAAGTACATACCGGAGTTTGGAAGACCACTCCGGATACTCTCTGACCACGGAACCCAATTCACAGCGAAAATATGGAGTACCAAGCTTAGTGAAGTTGGCACCCAGTGTGTATATTCCTCTATTAGGTATCCGCAAGGGAATATGTCGGAGAGAATTATGCGGGAACTGGGTCGCATGTTCAGGACCTATGTGAGTGACAGTCATAATTCATGGTTTTCAGTGCTTGGGGATATTGAGCGATGGATCAATGTCACCAAACACGACAGCACGGGGCTCACTCCCATAGAAGTCCAGCTGGGAAGGAAGCCTACCAGTGAACTAGCTAGGATTTTGGGTTTGTCAACAGGGGAAGCTGTAGCCAGGGATTTAACAATAAAGCTAGTAAAGGATAATTTGATAGCGGCAGGAAAGAAACGTTTAAAACAGCAGAGAAGGGAGGGGGATAAGTTAAAGGTAGGTGATCTGGTGTTGTTGCGAGTGCCACATCTCTCATCGGCAGAGCAGAGGTGCATGCAGAAGTTCTTCCAACTGTATTCCGGTCCATTTGTTATAGACCGCAGGGTAGGTGCATGTGCCTACAGGTTGATTACCAATGATGACAAGGTCCTAGGTACATATAATATTGCTAACCTCAAGCTATATGTCACCTAGAGATCTTGCTCACGATGACAAGACAGGAGTACTAGTGTATTTGTGTGAGGGACAAGGATAAATCTATAGCCTTGTAGTTTAGAGATTGATCCTTGTGGGGGCGTCTGTAACCGAATTTATTCAGTTACAGTAGCTCACCCTCGGGTTTTGCTTCGTGCATTTAGTTTGGGGTATTTTATTCATATCTTATTATATTGGGTTAATGTGGGGTTGCAGAGGTGATTTTTATTGTGCCTGTGTGTTTTTGTGTGGACGGATTCATTTTTGGATGGTCCGGACAACCTAGGATCACTGTTTATTAATTATCGGTTTTTGGATATTTGATATTATAAAATACGGGGTTTATTGAGATTTATTACGTTTTGGGAACAGGGATATAAAAGACTGTATTATTACCTGAAGTAGAAGCATTATTTTATTTTGGTTTGGGGTTAATGTGTTTATTTTAACTAGAAATGTTAAAAGTTTCAATTGCTGGCTGTACTATAGGTACACGAGTCACAATTTTCGAAGGCTGGAAGTTGGGGCATATGAGAAAGTTAAACGGTAATTTGACTTATTTGTGTCAAGCCAGGAAATGCCTGGGCTAAGTATAGCCTTAACTCTGATGACCCGGCGCAGGAAAAGTACTCAGTGAAGTTAGTGTGCGCTCAGCTGAATTACGATCGTCAAATGTTCCGATGTTGCCACGAATATCCGCTTGGAGTGGGCGCGCGCCAATGATTTCCGGCAGGTAAAAGCACAGTACTGGGTGGAAGGATATTGATGCGTGAGTGTTTAAAATGGCGTGTTTGATGCTGTTACGATGTCTTCTTGCGAATCAGGGTCGTGCTATGTCATAGTGCGGTAACCAACAGCAAAGGCAGTTATAAGCCTCCTCTGAGCTTCGGCTATTGTACCATGGGTTGTTGGTGCAAATCACGCCCGAAGGACGATTATAACACATGACTATACATCTAGGCCTAACAAGCTATTTGTGGTCCACGTGTTGGAAAGTGGTGGCGAGCGACTTATCGTGGATCGAGCAAAAAGACCGTGGAACAACGCTATAATCGCCGACTGTTGGAACTTGTGTACACTTTCCGTACAAACTACACAAGTGTAAATATGATAGGAGGCTGAATGCCTGGGGTCAAACTGACCAGAAGTGTTGTTGCTCTAAGAGCGTAGAAGCAGTGAACAAAAGGTACTGTACAAAGTTTTATTGCAAGTGTATTTTGTGTTGTATATTTGTGTACATATGTGTTAGAACAGCCAATAGATTATTTCGTTAAATTCATGTGTGTTTATATTCCTGTCTTGCATGAACCTGGTACATCAGCAAACGCATGCCAAATGCCCTACGCCTGGGGGAAAGGGTTTTCATAGTCGGGGCAACAGTTATGTATTTATCTTATTTCATTCAGGAAGACCCATATGGTCGACCTTGGCGCCCATTCAAAGTCGGGAGTAATGTTAAAATCACTTGTGGCCTGTAGTTAAAGGCAGTAAATTCTGTAGGTTTGTATTAATGAGGGTAGTTAATTGTAAATCAACTCCAGCGAGGAGGTTGAGAGTGTTTCACCGCCTTTGGACAAGAATAACCACAAACGGCTGTCTTAAGGTTTATTGCTGTGAATTCTCGTGCTGCGTATTTTTGTGGACATTAGGGTTTGTCCACAACATTCGTAATCATATAGTGTTACAGTACAATGGATTCCATGTTTCGACATTTCCAAATTTGTGTTTGTGTATTGTTGTGATTGTCTTGATCAATAATGTTTGTTAGTTATTGTACTAATTAAGGTAAATAACTTAAGATACATTGTCCTATTGTTGTAATGCCATAGTATTTGATTAATACAAGGTTTGGAACGGTTCAACATTGAGTTTAGTCTGAAATTTGTAGTGTTTCGCTTTTATTGCCGGTGAGTGTAGTAAGCTATTTTATTGTTTTATTACATTGTTATTAATTTTTGTGAATAGGTAATGGAACAGAAGTAGTAGGCAAGAGAATGACAAAAACATCCGGTTTCCAATGAGACCCAGGTGAGCCTTGTTTAGCACGTGGGAAGAGATCGGAGAACCGCAGTGCAATCATGTTTATTTATATAGAATCTCATTTAAATAGTAGATAAGGTACCACAATTCCCAGAGACACTATACTCTTCTCATTGTAGACCCCTATGTATTGCCGTGACATTATTTACTGTAACAGTGGGACAGCGTCTTCGGTGGAGTAGTTGGTAGCATGCTGAGCTTCTATGCCCAAGATCGCGGGGTCGAACCCGGCCGAAGTCGTTGGATTTTTTAAGAGCGTTGATAATCCCTCAGTATTCCTTCCTTCGGAGGGGAAGTAAAGCTGGCGGGCCCATGTCATAGAATTAAGGGATGTAAAATAACCTTCCACTAACTTCAAATGTATGAAGCAAAATTTGTAGGTTAGATTTGATTAATGCTCTCAAATTCCAACGTTTGTCGCCAGGTACTGGTTGCAATGGCATCTAGTAGCCAAGTTCTCAGCTAGGTGTCGTGGACGGTAGCATTTGGTAGCAAAAGTAGGACCTACTTGAAATTATCGTCTGCAGTCCTTACTTGAATTAAAACAGATAACACACACTAAAACAGCCATCACAATTAACACCGGTTATCAGACAGATTCTACACACACCGCCCCCAGGCATAGTGACTAGCATTTTTGGCTGCTACCGCGGAGTTTCGGGTTCGATTCCCGGTTCTAGCAAGAAGTGTAATTCTGGTCTGAGGGCTGGAACGGGATACACTCAGTCTCGTGAGGCAAGTAGTTTTCTGTAGTTTTCCCATTTCTACTCCTGGAAAATACCGGTATGGTTCCTAGTTTAAGTCCACGGCCGCCTCCTTTCCAATCCTTGTCTGAATTACAAATACACACACTGATATAGCTATCACAGTTGCACAGGTTATCACACAAAAGTCCACACACAACCAAGTTGTTTTTTCTTTCTCTTTTGAACTGGTTTGATGCAGCCATCCATTGTTCCCTGTCCTGAGCTAATCTCTACATAGCTACCACATCCGACAACCTAGGCAATCTGTTTAACATATTCTAACCTTAGTGTACCCCTACAGTTCTTATCCTCGACCCTTCCTTCCATATCTAAGCTTGCTATTCCTGGGTGTCTTAGAATGTGTCCTACCAACCTATCTCTTCTCTTCATTAGCAGTCACCAGAAGCATCTCTCCTCACCTACTCGTCTTAATACCTCTTCATTTATTGCTTTCTCTACCCATCTGACCTTCATGATTCTCTGTAAACACCACATTTCAAACGCTTCTTTTCTTTTCTTTTCTGCTGCCCCAGCAGTCCTAGTTTCACTTTCATAGAGTGACATGACCAGACAAATGCTTTAAGAAATGACTTCCTAATACCTAAATCTATATTTGATGTCAACATATTTATTTTCTGTTGAAATGCTTTCCTTGCCTGTACCGACCTACATTTTATATTCACACCCAAGTACACGGGGCTAAATTACGCGATGTCCAAGTCCCTCAAATGAAGTAACAGCAACAGCATACCCCACCCACTCTGTATATGACTAGCGAGTCAAATGTACTCGTGGGCCACACGTAGGAAACCTCTGACAGATCTACAGGAAGTCAGAGCACATAAATGTTATCGAGGCTCACTTGGCGAATAGTTAGTGCTACAAACTCCGGGAAGTGACCATGTTATTCCAGCCCACAATTGCTGACATGTTTACAGGACCTGTCTGGCACTCTCCGGGGGATCAACACGGAAGTAACTATTTCCAGTACCCACGGCCCCTGAAACAATGCAGACTTCTCAATTGGTAGAACTCCTACACTGTGGCATATTCTGACAAGGGTCAGCTTTGTTGACAGGGCTATATACAGCATTTAAACGCTGTAACATGGAAACTTTTGACAGCATAAATACGTGAACGGATGACGAACAGTAAAACACAACTTTTATCCACAATATTTGTATGTATGATGGTTGGTTCCTTAGTTTAGGGGCTGTGATAACGCGGTCATGTAGCCGTGTACTTTGGGTGTGTGTAGAATTTGTCTGATAACCGGTGTTAATTGTGATGGCTGTATTGTGTGTGTTATCTGTGATTCAGGTAGAAGGACTGCAGATGATTAATTTTTTCAAGTAGTTCCTACATTTATTACCAAATGTTATGGTCCACGACACCTAGCTGCGGACGTGGCTACTAAATGCCATCGCAGTCAGCACCTGGTGCTGAAGTTGGAACTAATATAGCGTTATCAAACTAACCTACACATTTTAGCTTCCACAAGTGTAGTTAGTGGAAAGTTCTTTTTCGTGCCATAAATCTATGACATGGGACCGCCGGCTTTACTGCCCCTCCGAAGGAAGGCATACTGAGGGATTTTTAACGCTCTAAAAAATCCGACGACTTCGGCCGGGTTTGAATCCGCGATCTTGTATGAATGAGTTCAGCTGTAGAGGGTAAGAGAAGCAGAGGTAGGCCTAGGAGACGATGGTTAGAGTCAGTGTGAACGATTTAAAAATGAGAGGTGTATAAACAGAGGAGGCCGCAGTAGTAACTGCTAATAGGAGATCATAGGGGTGACTTGTTCGCAAACAGAAGCTTGCAGACTAGACTGGACGCTTTTAAAGGCAAAACGGTGTCAAATGAAAATATATGTACTGTATATACAGTATGTATGTAGGCCTATGCATTTGTATGGAATATAAGGTTACTCCATCATATAGGCCTACTATAGAGTGGTTTACCAGTGCCAGTCCCTTCAGTTTTCTGGAGCCCAACCGACATTAAATGTCTCCTTGAGGTCGACGTGGTTCTCCATCTTGCATTGTGTGTCACTAACGTAAATTGTGCCATAAAACTAGCAAAGGGAATACCTGGTGAGTTAGCCGTGGTCGTTACGGCGTGGCTGCAGGAAGTCGTTCACATCCGGGAGGCCAGAAGGTTCGAATCCCCCCGCCGGCAACCTTGAAGATGGTCTTCTGTGGTTTCCCATCTTCCTTCCAGGCAAATGCCGGGGTTGGTCCTTAACTATAGGCCACAGCCGCTACCTTCCAATTCCTCGTCCCTTACATTCACACGTTCCTCCCCAGACAACACTCCACACGCGACGGTACGTGTAGCTCACCCCATGGGTGTCCACATAGAAGCAGCTACAAACTCTGGTGAGCCGAATATGTCCTCGGACACTCCCGGCGTCATACGCAAAAAAAGAAGAAAAAAAGCAAAGGGAATACGACGGAAGGTGACGGCCTCTATAAAAAGTTTTGTCAAAATGAGCCCTATGACAAAACTGTATAAAATGAAGTCTATTGTCTCTAATGTATTGTTTCGATGGACAGATGACCTCACTGTTACGTCTTTTGAAACAACAATATCATCACCACCTCTATATTGTTTGGAGTTTATTACGGACTTCCTATAGATTTAATTATAACGATGACATTTTACTCGGCATAATATCAGACTATAATTTAATTCAGAATGCTAAGCCAGCAAATTGTGACGGTTCCACGTGATCCTGCTTCAGAAGCCGCTAACAATGAAGCTTTAACTCATGTATCGGCCGTATGTAGGCCTATGCAAATTAGAGTTTGGCGCGTTCAACATACCATTTTTCTCACTTGTCAATTGGGTGGAAAACTGCAAATTATTTCTACAGTAAAACGTTGTAGTCTCCATTTTCTAAACGTTAGCCATGAACATTTTCATATTAATATAATCATAAAACACATTTTATGTTTTATTAGCTTAGGCAGAAGCGTTTTATGAAAGGCTCGTTAGCCGGAATTGGCAAAACGTCAGGTACAGCTCATGTCACGTTCAGGGCGCCTATAACTATTTCAGCAAACGCTTTTTATGCAGCGGCTTCGGTGATGTGGTTGGTAGCATGCTGAGCTTCTATGCCCAAGATCGTGGGTTCAAACCCGACCGAAGTCATCCGATTTTTTAAGAGCGTTAAAAATCCCCCAGTACGCCTTCCTTCGGAGGAGAAGTAAAGCCGGCGGTCCCATGTCATAGATTTATGGCATGTTAAAGAACCTTCCACTAATTACACCTATGTGAAGCTAAATTATAGGTTAAAGTTGAACAATGCTCTTAGGTTCCAACTTTCGTTGCCAGGAGCCGACTGCGGTGGCGTCTAGTAACCAAGTTCTGAACTACTAGTCGTTGACGGTGGCGTTTGGCGGCAAAAGTAGGATCTACTTGAAATTCAATGTCTTCAGTCCTCACTTGAATTAAAAACAGATAATACACACTAATACAGCCATCACAATTAACACCGGTTATCAGACAGATTCTACACACACCCAAAGTACACGGGGCTACATGTCCGCGTTGTTGCAGCCCCTAAACTGAAGAACCAATCAACTTTTTAAGCCACGGTTCCTAGTTGCGTACCAAATATGAGAATACAGTATATCCTCGTTGCGTACCCTCATTATTTACTAGGTATAGTTCCCTCACTTTCCTGGTTAACGTGCGGCGACTCAAACGTAAGGCAGTGGTCTAGCACGCGTCGACAATAACCATTGTTTGGTACTGACCATTAGATGACGGTTGTTGGCCAATAGAATGCTTCCTCTATCACTCCACGTTGACTCCCAAGTCTCGCCCTGGCAGCCAGCTCACGTGTCACGCAGGTGTCAAGTGTCCAATGTTGCACATGTGCACGTAGTTCTGTCCAGTCTCGCTGCTTTCTCTGAGTGGCTACGGAGGAAAGTTGACAATACTGTGCCTTGTGCTGGGAAAGCCTTGGCTCCAGGCAGCCATGGAATGTTAACATATCCACCCAGCTAGTTTTCAAAAGCGAGCCGCACGTTAACGAGGAAAGTGCAAGAACTATACAGGGTGTAACAAAAATGTACGGCACAAAATGCAGGACACATTCCTCACACGTAGACGAAGAAATTATGTTATATGAATATGGGTCTGGAAACGCTTTGTTTCCATGTTACAACTCATTTCCTCCAACTCATTAATCATAGGAAACACACAAGAACAGAATGTACCAGCATAGCACATGCAACTCTTTCTAACAGAAGATGTTCAATATGCCCTCCATGCGCATTGATACATGCATCAACACACCGTCGTATTGAATCTCGGATGCGCTGATCTATCCCTGGGATATTGCGTATACGGACACGGAGACTCTGAACATCTTGTACTGGGGTTCGATACACAAGAGCTTTCAAATGCCCCACAAATAAAAGTCCAATGGGTTTAGGTCCGGAGAGCGTGGAGGCCAGGCAATTGGTCCACCTCTACTTATCCATCTGTCACCGAATCTGCTATTTAGAAGCCGTTGGACATTAACAGTAAAATGAGGAGGTGTGCCATCGTGCATTAGAACATGTTTTGTCGCACAGCTATAAACAAGCAATACCATAAGTCGCATGGGAACAGGGCCATGTAAAACAAAACACTGGCGGTGCACCTTCGATATTGACAACGTAACTAGGCGTAACCAAGAGGGCATGTTCCCCATGATTTTAATGTTTTGTTCTTGTGTGTTTTCCATGATTAATGGGTTGGAGAAAATTAGTTGTAATGTGGAAACAAAGCGTTTCCAGACCTATGTGTATATAACATAATTTCTTCGTCTACGTGTGAGGAATGTGTCCTGCATTTTGTGCCGTATATTTTTGTTACACCCTGTATAAGAGTTGTGTATCACGAGATATGAGAGTTGCGTCACACATATTTCTCTTCCCCCTTAAACAGGCTGAATAATAATGTTATTGGTTTTTGCGTCCCTGTTAACTACTGAGGCTTTAGAGACGCCGTGGTGCCGGAATTTTGCCCCGAAGGGGATCTTTAACGTGCCAGTAAATCTACCGATACAGCTCCCTCGCATTTGCGCACCCTCAAATGCCGACTGACTGCGCCGGGATTCGATCCCGTAAACAGACTGAGGATTGGCAACCAAATTCAATTCGATTCGATAGGAGTGATTAAAATTATGAGTTATTTTACATTACGATTTAGCATTTTAAAATTTAAGGCCGACATTTATATGCCGCGGCATTAATGTACGTATTGTAGTCTGCTTAATTCGCCCTGTCGTAATTGGATAATTCTAATTTGCAGAAATTCTTACTTGTCCAATGCGTTTTTGTTTGTTGTAATGTTTCTGGAATTAACACAAGCCTATTCATTTTTACATAGTGATAGTTTGTGCCTAGCTGACAGCTTCTAAGAATTGAAATATTTTTGAATGTGAGTTATAAAACCTACCGTCAGAATTCTAATGAAAACTTTCACACACATTTGTCGTTCGTATCACGGAAGAGGAGAATTCTGCCCAAAGTGACGGTGGAAATTTACACTCAGGCCCGATGTACTGTTCCAAAACATAATCGGAAAACTGACCCACCAAGGTCGTATACCGGGGTTACATGACCGCGTTGTCGCAGCCCCTAAAACTGAGGAACTAACCAAGGTCGTTTACGCAACTGATATGTACCCTGTCTGCGCAACTTGGATGTTAGCTACTACACCTGCAGTGGATTTATCCGCAACTAGTGTGCAGCTTTTTTATGCATTATTAAAACACAAAAATTTGAAATAAGACCTTGAAGGGCTTGAACTCGAATACATTGTCTTTGGAGCAGATGTGCTAACCGACTGCACCGCAGCGGTCCACGTTCGAAGGAAACATAATTGTCCACTCTTTGATGTAAAGGTTGAGGCTAGGGTACTCGTATTATAGCTTTAATAATGCAGCCAATGGCCATGTATTTTTCTTTTCAGGACGGGTCAGAGAAGGGATATTGTAAGGAAATCGGTCGTGGACCGATTAAAAGGAACCGTCACGGCATTTGCCTGGTGGTGAAAATGGGAAACCATGAAAACCATTTCCAGGACGGCCGATGCCATCGAGGCTTAAGGTCACACGTCAGCGCTCTCAGACACTGTGGCCGGTGGTACTCGTTTATACAAATGAGGCGTTCCGTAAGAGAAGGACGAGCCCGCCGTGAGTCGTTTTTTAAATTTTAATTTACGCCTTGATGCTCAACACTATAATGCAAGGGTGCCCCATGCTGGCAAGCTCGCCCTTATCGTCCGGAAAGTGAACATTATATTGAAGCCTGCAGCGACAAGGTGGTGAACAAGATGTCATATTCATTGAAATGCTCCCGCAGAGAACGGCGAACGCGCCGCGGCCCGTCACAGCCCCAGTCGCGGTGTGATCGCCAAGATGAGTGGATGTAGTACGTTTGTATAGACGTTGTAATAGTGTAGCGTTACCCTATCCGTTACCGTCACGTTTAGTGTATTGCAATGTCTACTATGTTGCAATACTATGTTTCACTGTACGTCGTGCCTTATCTCCATAAATGAACCTATATTTAGTTCTATTCATTTACAACGAGTAACATCATTAACAATAAATATTTGTAATTTATGTTACATATTTCAATAGTACAGTAGTCGTAGTATTGCAATACAGTGTGCATTTGAAACTGCTCGCAGCATTAACATGTCCGGAGCACCGAATAGTGGCCTCGCCCTTATCCAATTCACGAGCACGAACCTTGGTTGGTTGGATCCTCAGTATAGGCGCTGCGACAACGCAGTAAAGTAGCCCCGTGTACTTTGGGTGAGTGTAGAATCTGTCTGATAACCGGTGTCCATTGTGATGGCAGTATTAGTGTGCGTTATCTGTAATTCAGGTAAACACTGCAGATGATCAATGTCAAGAACGAGCAGTACCTACGTTTGCCACCAAATGCTACCGCCAACGACACCTAGCTGTGAACTTGGTTCCTAGATGCCACCGCAACCGGCACCTGGCGACAAACGTTGAAACTACACAGCGTTAATCAAGTCTAACCTACAAATTTGGCTTCACACAATTGTAGTTAGTGGAAGGTTCTTTCACTGTACATGCCATAAATCTATGACATGGGCACGCTGGCTTTACTTCCCCTCCGAAGGAAGGCATAATGAAGGACTTTTAACGCTCTTAAAAAAATCTGACCACTTCGGCCGGGTTTGAACCCGCGATTTTGGGCATGGAAGTTCAGCATGCTACCAACTACGCCACCAAAGCCGACTTATATTAAATGTTATTCTTAACCTACCAAACTACCAACAGCAGTGGCTACGCTCGCTAAAGCGCAGCGTTAGGTCATGGGGCCAAGCTCTGTGCTGACTTGGTAGACGCGTGGGTTCGAGCCCCACCGTCAGCCATTCTTGAAATGGTTTTCCGCGGTTTCCTATTTTCAACACCAGGCAAATGCTGGGACGGTACCTACTGACAGGCCACGGCCGCTTCCTTCCCCAGTTTCATTTATCTTCATACATTCCATCTCTCATCGCGAAGCGCAGGTCGCCCATGGGCGTCGACTTGAAAGACCTGTACTCGGCCCCTCAGGAAGCCACACGACAAAAGAAAAAATAAATACCAAACTTAAATACTAAGAAAACTTAAATACTAGAATTAACGTGGCAACTGTGTGATATTAACTAAGCTATAGAAATTGCATACGGTAATAACAATACATGAAGTTTTAACAACGTTTACTATACAGTCATTCAATCTCACATTCATAAACGCATTGTTGCAGTTACCCTACGAATACAAGAGGAAATCTTTACATGTACGTTCGAAAGTTGTTAGGGAAGTATAATTTCTAACGTTACGAGGACAATTATTACAATAACCAGGTGAGTTAACCGTGGTCGTTACGGCATGGCTGCAGGCAGCCGCTCACATCCGGGAGGCGAGGAGGTTCGAATCCCCCGCCGGCAACCTTGAAGATGGTTTTCTGTGGTTTTCCATCTTCCTTCCAGGCAAATGCTGGGGTTGGTCACTAACTATAGGCCGCAGCCGCTCGCTACCTTCCAACTCTTCGTCCTTACATTCAAACTTACCTCCCCAGACAACACTCCACACGCGACGGTACTTGTAGCTCACCCCATGGGTGTCCGCATAGCAGCTACAAACTCTGGCGAGCCGAACATGCCCCCGGACACTCCCGGCACTAAAAGCCATACGCTAAAAATAAAAATAAAAAAATTCAATTATTCCGGACACGAGGAAAGGGTTACTGAAGGCAGATGAATGATGTAGAGGAATTCGAATTATAGATCCAGATCGCATGTGACGATCATGAAAGGAAGGAACCATCGCTGCATTTGCCTGGAGTAGAAGTAGGGGAAAACACGGGAAACCATTTCCAGGATGACTGAGGTGGGAATTGAAGCTTGCTCTTCTTAGTTTTACCTCTCAATATTGAGTGTACCTCATTCCAGCCCTCACGCCAGAATTAAAATTTCTTGGCAGATCCGGGAATCGAAACCGGACCTCCGGGGCGATGGCCAAGAACGCTAGTCGGTACACCACGAGGTGTCTGATAGACATCACGATCATGGGCGACTGAATATAATTTTCTATGAACAGTAAATATTGTTTAGGATTGGGAAAGACCCAGAAAAATCTAGTTTACACATTAGGACAAATAGCGACTTCGGTGGCGTAGTTGTTAGCATGCTGAGCTTCTATGCCCAAGATCGCGGGTTCAAACCCGGCCGAAGTCGTCGGATTTTTTAAGAACGTTAAAAATCCCTCAGTATGCCTTTCTTCGGAGGGGAAGTAAAGCCGGCGGTCTCATGTCATAGATTTATGGCATGTTAAAGAACCTTCCACTAATTACACCTGTGTGAAGCTAAATTACATATACGTTAAACATTTGACTAACGTTCCTAGGTTCCTACGTTCGTCGTCAGGAGCCGACTGCGATGGCATCTGGTAACTAAGTTCGGAACTAGTTGGTCGTTGACGGTAGTGTTTGGCGGCAAAAGTAGGAACTAGGCCTACTTGAAAAAATTCAATGTCTGTAGTCCTTACTTGAATTAAAACAAATACACACACTAATACAGCCATCACAATGAACACCGGTTATCAGACAGATTCTACACACACCCAAAGTACACGGGGCTACATGACCGCGTTGTCGCAGCCCATAAACTGAGGAACCAACCAACCAAATAGTTATTTTGACAAAATATATTTTTTACTTCTAAACGCATTTTCTTCCTGTAGAAGTTAGGGGTTGTCAGCAGCCAAGACGGGTGATATAACTTGTACGAGGGATGTTCCGAAAGTGAGTTTCGTAATTTTATCACACGAGGAGATGGTACACCAGGTGCCACAAACAATCGTCATACGAATCCACATCCATGGCTGGTTCAACGACGGAAGGAGCGCCAGCGGAGAGGGAATGACGCATGCGCAGAGCACCGACGAAGAGAGAGGAGCAGCAGACCGGTGTGCCCGATATCATTCGTGTACAACGCACGGTGGTAGACAGACCTGTACTGATAACGTGATCGCCAATGGAAGTACGTGCTGTTATCTGGTATTAATGGGCACGTGGAACTAGTGTGACAGTCATCCCTGAACGCCTACAGACCGTGTATGGTGAAGCAGTCATGTCTCGACAAATGGTCGGTCACTGGTGTTCAGTGAAGGACGGCAGAATGTGGAGGATGAAGATCGAAGTGGGCGTCTCTCCACATCCAGGCGGAACAGGCTGTGTGATAATTCCTTGCATCGCAGAGCACCGAGACTTACCAGAGTGGTTTCTTCAAACTCATTGCAGGGCGGCTTCGGTGGCGTAGTTGGTAGCATGCTGAGCTTCTATGCCCAAGATAGCGGGTTCAAACCCGGCCGAAGTCGTCGGATTTTTTAAGAGCGTTAAATATCCCTCAGTATGCCTTCCTTCGGAGGGGAAGTAAAGCCGGTGGTCCCATGTCATAGATTTATGGCATGTTAAAGAACTTTCCACTAATTACACCTGTGTGAAACTAAATTGTATAGGTTAAGAATGTAAACAACGCTCTTAGGTTGCTACGTTCGTTGCCAAGAGCCGACTGCGGTGGCGTCTAGTAGCTAAGTTCTGAACTAGGCCTAGTAGTCGTTGACGGTGGCGTTTGGCGGCAAAAGTAGGAACTATTTGAAAAATTCAAAGTTGCAGTCTTTACTTGAATTTAAAAAAAACAGATACACACACTAACACGGTCATCACAATTAACACCGGTTATCAGACAGATTCTACACACACCCAAAGTACACGGGGCTACATGACCGCGTTGTCGCAGCCCCTAAACTAAGGAACCAACCAACCAAACTCATTGCACGCTACGACAAGTGTCTCAATGTCGTTGGTGACTATGTTCATGAAGCCTTGGCGTATGTCTGTTTTCGCAACAAAGGGCCCCTGAGAAAATATGACGAAAATTATTTTCGGAACTTCTCTCGTAAATTTTGTCACTCCTTCCCCCGCTGCTTACATAACATTATCATACTAATAGAGGCTTCGGTGGCGTAGTTGGTAGCATGCTGAACTGCTGTTCCCAAGATAACGGGTTCAAATCCAGCCGAAGTCGTCGGATTTTTAAGAGCGTTACAAATCCTTCAGTATGCCTTCCTTCGGAGGGGAAGTAAAGCCGGCGGTCACATGTCATAGATTTATGGCATGTAAAAGATCCTTCTAAACTTGTGTGAAGCTAAATTGTTAGGTTAGATTTCGTCGGAACGCTCTCATAAATTTCCAACGTTCACCACTAAGTATCATTGATATCTGGTAGCGAAAGTTGGAACTAATTGAAATTGAACGGAATTTGTAGCTCACTCTAAGGGTGTCCGCTGGAAGTAGCTACAGACTCAGTCGAGCCGAACATGTCCTCGGACACTCCCGGCACTAAAAGCCATACGATAAATAAATAAAATAAATAAATAAATAAATAAATAAATAAATAAATAAATACCTAAATAAATAATGATACTAATTAGCAATTGACCCCCTGGGATCTCACATACTAGTTAAATTTTGTGGAAATGTAATTGAGAAGGGAGGTCCTATAACATATTTTATTTGCCTTCTCTTAAACATTTTCATGATTTGATGCCTCCTATATCATCCAGTAGAATGTGTGGTATTTCAAAGGAACGTGTATTCTGTAAGAAACTTCGCGTCTTAAATCGCTTGTGTGCTGTGAACGCTGCTGCTTCACGTTGTTAACAAGAAATTTACCCTGCAAGCCCTGCGCCACACCACGCTGAGTTCTGGCTGGGGATCTTTAATGCTCCGAGATTCCATTGTTCTCTATATTAAGCCGTTCGCGAAGTATTTACGAGCACTGACAATGAACGAGTCACCCTCGCCCACATCCTCACCTCGGATATCTGCAATGCTCCTCCTGTGCAATGCATTCTTCTATGAAAGAGGAAGCTCAAAAATAGTACTCAATTAGAACAAAATAACCTCAACAAACTTAAAGGATCATGGCACAGCCAGTTGGCATTTGAGGGTGTGCAAATGCGAGAGAGCCGTGTTAGTATATTTACTGGCGTGTTAAATATCCCCTTCAGGACACATTAGTAGCACCCCGGCGTCTCCAAAAGCCGCAGTAGTTAAAAGGAACGTAAACTAATATTAAAACGAAAGCGGCTACGGTGGCGTAGTTGGTAGGCTGAACTGCTTTTCCCAAGATAGCGGGTTCAAACCCGGCCGAAGTCGTCGGATTTTTTGAGAGTGTTAAAAATCCTTCAGTATGCCTTCCTTCGGAGGGGAGGTAAGGCCGGCGGTCCCATGTCATAGATTTGTGGTACGGTATGTAAAGGATCCTTCCACAGACTAAACTTGTGTGCAGCTAAATTGTTAGGTTAGATTTCGTCTGAACGCTCCATCAAAAGTTCCAAAGTTCACCACTAGGTATCATAGATATCTGGTAGCGAAAGTTGGAACTACTTGAAATTGAACGGAACTTGTAGCTCACCCTTAGGGTGTCCGCTGGAAGCAGCTACAGACTCAGGCGAGCCGAACATGTCCTCGGACACTCCCGGCACTAAAAGCCATACGATAAATAAATAAATAAATAAATAAATAAATAAATAAATAAATAATTAAAACGAAAACAATTAAATAAAGCTCCTCCGCTACACTGAGAAATTACGAATCATACAGTAGATATGTTTTTCAGATCTAGACAATGAATAGCCTACTTGTTGTCTTGGTAACCATATAGGAGGTCAAGATGGCCTTTACACTTCAGATTTAGATGGTTGGTTGGTTGGTTGGTTTAGGGGCTGCGACAACGCGGTCAAGTAACCCCGTGTGCTTTGGGTGTGTGTAGAATCTGTCTGATAACCGGTGTTAATTTTGATGGCTGTATTATTGTGTGTATCTGTTTTTTAATTCATGTAAGGACTGCAACTTTGAATTTTTCAACAAGTTCCTACTTTTGCCGCCATACGCCACCGTCAACGACTACTAGGCCAAGTTCAGAACTTAGCTACTAGACGCCACCGCAGTCGGCGCTTGGCAACGAACGTAGAAACCTAAGAGCCTTGTTTACATTCCTAACCTATACAATTTAGCTTCACACAGGTGTGATTAGTGGAAGGTTCTTTAACATGCCATAAATCTATGACATGGGACCGCCGGCTTTACTTCCCCTTCGAAGGAAGGCATACTGAGGGATTTTTAACGCTCTTAAAAAGCTGACGGCTTCGGCCGGGTTTGAACCGCTATCTTGGGCATAGAAGCTCAGCATGCTACCGACTACGCCACCGAAGCCGCTATAAGGTGTTAATTGTGATGGCTGTATTAGTGTGTGTTATTGTAATTCAGATAAGGGCTGCAGACGATCAATTTTCAAGTAGTTCCCACTTTGGATACCAAATGATACTGTCCATGACACCTAATTGCAAACTTGGCTACTAGATGCCATGTAACCAACACCTGGCGACGAACGTTGGAACTTAGAGCGTATCAAATCTAATCTGCACATTTTAGCTACACACAGATGTAGTTAGTGGATGGTTCTATTGCATGCCATAAATCTATGACATGAGCCCGCCGGCTTTACTTCCCCTCCGAAGGAAGGCATACTGAGGGATTTTTAACGCTCTTAAAAATCCGACTACTTCGGCTTTTTGGACCCGCGATCTTAGGCACAGAATCTCAGGACGTTACCAACTACGCCACCGATTTCGCTTGAGGGATGACAATATAAAGTTTCCATGCTGGAAACATAAGAAGGGACAGAGAGAGGAGATGCACGGAGGGACACTTAGTTATTGTTTTAAGGGGAGGAACTACGAGGTCATCTGCCCCTCTTAACACAGATTAAATAAAAATGGAATATATCGTTAAATTTTGAGATGGAAAACGAAATATTAAAAAGCACTAAATATAATAAAACAAAACAAAAAGATTATCATAATAAACAAAACAAAAATCGGAAAACAAACAATCAGAATTCAAAAATGAACAGGTCTTTGAGTCAATGCACCAGTGGCGACCGGTAATAAGGTTGCAGTGTTGCGCAACGACCAGATTAATTCAAGACAAACAATGAATACCGTGATTATATTTTTAGTAATAAGAGCTGTACGTTTTCTTGTATTTGTAGACCTTACAGTAATTTCCAGGGTACTGTACTGTGTGCGAAAGCAAAGTGCGCCAACTGTCTAGGAGGGCTCGTTCGTTTGGTCGTTGCCAGCCCCGAGCACCGACCAGATCTCGATAGTGAAGGGTATGGCAGAGATGCTAGACCGAGTAATAAGTCCTATCGAAACTGTTAACTCGGCTGGTCGTTGCCCGCTGATTGCAACAAGGGAGCCGAGGCGCGGATGAAGACATCCGAGATGCTCCGTCAACTGCGGATACTATGTTACCTGACCACTCGGTCAGTCCCCCACGTAGTGCCACTAAGAAACTTGAGCATGTTCTTTTCCTGAGACACGTCGTTTTTAGTTGCCGTATATAGTTCTGCCACGTTAATTTTGTCAAAATGGAGCCCCAAGAAGCGATAACTGTCAACCACCGGCAACGCAGCATCCCTGAGATGTAATTTGGGTGAAAGTGTAGCCTCCAGAGCCGACAAAAATGCACGATGGAGGTTTTCGCTGCTAAAAACGAAAACCTCCGTCGTGAGCCCATCTGACGACCCGGTTAATAGCTAGCTGCAATTCCCGTTCCATGATTGCCATACTTCCAGAGCTGAAATGTAGAGCTAAATCGTCTACATACAGCGATGGAAATACCGTGGGGTGGAGGTGGCACCAATGCCGTTTATGGCAATCGCAAACAAGCTGATACTCAGCACAAAACCCTGAGGAACTCCATTTTCTTGAGTGTAATGTTGCGATAATGTCTTACCGACTCTTATAGGGAACATAAAATTCGCAATAAAGATTGGTATATGAATACGGAGTCCCCCCTCGTGAAGGGTGGAAAGGATCCCCTAGCGCCATGTGGTATCGTAGGCTTTCTCGAGGTCAAAGAAAACCGTAACTAAGTGGTGCTTTCGGAGAAATGCCTCCTATGTGGTGCTCTCAAGTCGCACCAGATGGTCGGTGGTGGACCTGTGAGAAGGAAATCTACATTGCTACTCAGACAGGATACCTCTCTCTTCCAAGAACCACACCAGTCGACGGTTTACGATCTTCTCAAGCAGCTTACATAGACTATTTGTTAGACAAATGGGCCTATAGCTGCTGACAAGCTTGCGACCTTTCATCTTTGGGAATCAGTATCACGATCCCCCTCTCGCCATTGAGATGGAAACTCCCTTTCAATCCAACAATTGTCTTATACTGAATTCGCACAGATGTTTTAACATTTGATTATGTATGTTATCCGGTCCGTGAGCCCAGGCACGGATTCAAGGGGGGGGGGGGGGGGAGGGTCACGGGGGTCATGACCAATTTTTTTTGCACACTCAAAAAACGAAAACACAATAACCAGACAAATAAAACTTAACGAATTTTAACTGAAAAACAGGTTGTTTTTTTTTCATTTTATTCAATACTGAAAATATCGAAGCTCGATGTAAAAGTCGCAAAACACGCCGTTGCAATTTGTACGAATATTTGTGGTGCGCTAAACGCATCAAATTTCTATCCATGTAGCTTGCAAAACAATTGGTCTGGTTTTGTTAGTTTGGTTATTTTGTGAATTCGTTTTTAGTGATACAATTTTTCTTAACAATTTCGATTCGCTGACCCCCTCCAAAGCCAAACTCTAGATCCGCGCCTGCGTGAGCCGTATCCCTGCACAGTTTTCCATTCAGAGAATGGTACATTATCGGACTCCAAAGCAGCAGTGAAAAAGGATAAGGTGTGAGCCTCTGCCTCCCGCTTCAGAGTCACAACTGTAGGATCATAACTCCCAGAGCAGGATACATCGGAGAAGTGTGGTCCAATTCCGTTGGCAATAGCGAGATGGTCCGTGATGATGTCTGCGTTGATGGAGACGATTGTTTGAAAGACAATCAACCGGAGGTTATCGTCAGACATCAGAGCCCGATGCCGTGCTTGTGTAAGTTTCAATGCAGAGAAAAACGTTTCGCAGACATACGTTGCTCCAAACATTGATAACACATGTACGGCCTGCCTGTGCAATTTCGGGTATTCTTGCTGCGGTAATTTTGAATAGTTGTTGTTGTTGTTGTTGTTGATTCATTTATGGGATTTGCGACACCATGGTCATGTAGTCCCATGATCTTGGGTGTGAGTGTGTGTGTGTGTGTGTGTGTGTGAGAGAGAGAGAGAACTTTGCATGTTAACCTGTGTTATTGTGATGGTTGTATTAGTGTGTGAATTTGTAATTCAAATGAGGATTGGGAAAGGGGCGGCATTGGCCTTAAGTTAGGAACCATCCCAGCTTTGACGTGGGGAAATCACGGAAAACCATTTCCAAGATGGCCGAGGTGGGAATCGAACCCGCCTCTTCTCACATTTCCCAAACGAGGCTGAGTAGCCTGTAGCCCGTTCCTGTCCTCAGAACAAAATTTAATATCTTGGCAAAGCCGGGAATCGAACCCGGGCCTCCACGGTGACAGCCAAGAGTGCTAGCCACTACGCAACGAGGTGGACTATTTGAATAGAAATCAGGCAGATTTTTCACTGAGTTAAAAATATCCTTAAGGCAAGTGCTACTTTGTAAATAGCTTAACGAACAAATAAAAAGCAGATCAAAGATTTGTAAATCCTTAAAATCTGCTAGAAAAACAAACACACACAAAAAAAAACACAAAAAAAGCAACCAGCCAATTCGAACTTTGCTACATATCCCTTCGGTCAAATAATGTCAAGTGACATTACAGATGGCAAAATAACGGATACCGGTGCGCGACCGTTGACGTTCGACACAGTGAAGGGCTGAAGGTAGTACGCGAGTTAATGAGACGGGAATGCAAGTGAGAGACAGACATAGGGTATAGTCTTTCTCCGCTATCGCTGCAAGGCCGTACGCGCCAGAAGCACGCTGCGCGCTGGGGTGAAGCCAGCGTGCCGGTGCGGCGCGGTCGTGCTGTTTGGCCACCTCTGGTCTTGGCTTTCTGGCTAGATGGCCAAGTTGGCGGCCCTTCCCCAAGCGGCATGCATGTTTTTTTCTAAGGCATAACGAATAGAATAAGAAGTGATATCAGTGGCCTAGTACGCCTGGTCCGCCGCAGCGCAGCGCTGGCTCCGATCTATGATGTAAGTTAGCATTGGCGCTTACGAGACTTAAAACCTTGCGACATGTTTTACATGTTAAAACACCGCAAGATATCCTCATAGGCGCTAATAAGTTCGAAATCTCCACTTACTTACTGTGCCCAATTATAATTCAATAAGTCGTATCCTATAATAGTCCAGTTTCGACAATAAGCGAAGACAGAGAGCAAGTTCAAAATGCAATTAGTTTTGCCAGCTATCGGTAAATTAAAAACAAACAAAAAATGAACGGAAAAATGAACCTCGCTATCAGAAAGGATTTCTACACATTTTACATTCCCTTAACAGACTTGCAACACAGCCAAAAAAAACAAAAACAGGACGAACGCAACTCGCGTAGGGCATTGACATTCAAAAGGAATATTACCTGAAATAAACAGGAACAATAAGAGAGAATATAATTCGCAACGGAAAGTGAAACACATAATTCAACTTTTTAATAATAATAATAACACAATAATAACTAAACTGAGGAGTCATATTCTTTCGTTTAATTCTTACCTTCAGTTCGATACCTTAGAAAATTTCCTGGTAGATTTTGACATTTTCCCTGACCTCAGTTCCTTCCGGAGTTCCTTAATATTGAAGTAGAAACGACACTTCATTTAGTGAAACATCAGTTTTGGTACAGTCTCAATTGCATGTTGCTCATTACATCCCAAGCCTGAAGGTTGAATTGTAATGTTCTCCATGTTCCCCAAGCAATCATAAAATAAGTCACCCCAGAAACCAGAGGGAGATGAGAGGTGGGCACTTATTGTCTCTTCTGCCTGAAGCAAGACATTAAATAATGCCTCTGAAGGGTGGCATAAATAGTTTTGTCCCACTTGAGAGCCATAGTCCCGTAAGTTTGTAAAGAGGGCAAAATAATTAGTTGTTACTGCTGATGTCTTGATAACATCAACACAGGAAACACACTTCAGAATTCTGGGGGCTTGATGTACAATATAACCAGCTAAATTGTAAACCAAACATCTTTTAACACTACCAAGGGCACTGATGGGTGGATTTTCTCCCTGCACTGAAAGACTTTCACAACCACCACTTTCAAAAACAATATTTTCCTCTAAACTGCCCAACACTGATGCTTTTATGTCCTTATTTTCCTTCTCAGTCTTCTTTGCTAGAATTCTGATCTGGTTGACATATGATGTTAAGGAGCATTCTGTCTTTAGTTCACAATTCCCTCCTTTTGATAAAACATTTTTTACTGGAACATAAATAGATTGCAACATGTGTAAGTGCAAGACATCAACTGTTGAAGGATGGTCATCACAGGTCAATGATCGCATGATGCCAAAATGTCTCTCTAGTGGATCCTGATTAAATTTGCCTGTCAATACATAGTTTAAACCTTGACTCCACAAATAAACAACAATTTCCAGTGTGCTCTGAATAGTAACTCTCAATGATTCTAATGTTCTGTTGGAAGCAAAAGTACTATCTGAATCTAGAATTACAGACATGTTTAGTAAAATTTTATGATGTTTAGAATCTTTTCTCAATGCAAATGATGTTGTGGTGGAATTTAAAGCATCGGCCATATCGTTCAACACCTGCGTGAATCTTTCAGTCGCTTCAATCTCTTCAAAACCTGGAATGCCAGTTTCTCTAAAAAATGTAAGGCCTTTGCCATGCTAGTGCTAAATAACTGAAAGGCAAGTCGGGCATTCATCCCCTGGAAGGAGTTTGGATGTATATGTGATAAAGTCAATTTACTACATGCCTTTACACCAGCGAGTTCTGATGAATTGTCAGTATTATACACAAGTTCATAAAAGCGATAGTCCACTGTGTCTGTGTCAAACATGACAGCACGCTTGTCATGGAAGTGGTTGCGTATACATTTTAAAATATGTTCTGCGTCTGAAAAAGCCCATACTTTCCTACTTCCATCAACAGGGTTAGAGAAACAACACTTAACATATCCTTTCTTTCCTGATATTTGTAAATGCCTCCAGGCCTGTTTGTTTGATTGGCTGCATCACATGTGAACCGTAACACTTTACACCCTGCCTGTTCAAGTTGGATTATAATTTGTACTAATATTTTAGCCAAAAGCTCTCCAGGAGTAGCATTTTTACTAGCAAAGACAGCAACTGGTTGCACCCAACTGTGTAAGAGAGGTACAAACATAAAAACAAGGGATTGGTCAGCCAACACATTGCACTGGTCTTCGGGTGTTACATTACCGAAGTCCACAAATCCATCTATGAACAAAGAGGACCCATTAAATTGTACATCTTCTCTTAGTTTCACCTCATCAAAAATGACAATCCCTGTCTTTTTATTCTCATCTCTTTCTTCACTGAAGTAGTCTTTAATGGCATCAAGAGCATTTTTATTTACACCATATGAGCATTTTAAACCCTTTAACAACCTCCTTAAATGCACCTCAGATGGAAGGGGCAGCAAACCATGTTTCAGGCAATGTCTATAACCCTTGGGTGATTTTATGTGTAGCAAAAAACTATCTAAAAGAAACTCACTGTCATACCTCATACCTTAGGGGTTCTTTTTCTGACACTTTTGCAACATAGTGTCCACAAAAACTTTTTGTTTCCTAGATAGCCCTTCTTTACACTGACAGGCACCTTGTCCTGAAAGTCTGTGTTTCATCCTACCAAGTTCACTTTGCAGAACAGAAACTTTAGCCCTCTCTAACTTAATCGTTTTGTTTGCCCTAGCCAACTTCCGTTTTAAGTTCCTTAATTGTTGTTTTAATTCTAACACTTCAGATTGAGAATCATCGGATCTAGCCATGTTGGAAAACTGGATATTGCTGATGTCACAAGCGGATTCAGAATCAAATTTCGAACATTTGGGGGATGTCTTTGCCAGAAGATTATCTGACGATTTTCTTTTTTTGGGAGATTTCCTTCGAGTTGCAGTACTGGACAAATACTTAGGCAAATTAGGAAATATATGTGGAACAGAATAGTCTTTCAATCGCCAGTTGGTTCTTGGGAGAAGTACTTCCTTCCCTTCTATCACAAATTTGTCAAATTTAACAATTAAATCTTCTGAAAAGTGAGCATCACAGATGTAGGACTTTTCAGTAAGTTCCTTATCCTTCCTTGGTATGGTCCCTTTCCACTTGATAAAACGTTCCTTATCTTTAGGGGGTTTGAAAAACCGTCTTACCTCTTTACAGTCCCCATAGCAAGATCTGCATTCTGGTACAAAACAACAAGGCATCTTCACTACTCACATTAAGCACTCATGAAAATGTAAGGGCTAAACTGCTGTTTACTTGCATTAAATAACAATAAAATTAACACACGAAGATAACGTCAACACACGACAAGAAATTAAATTCCCTTTCATTTAATGCTTCCTACAATAGCATTTCAGGTATTAATACTATGAGATAATAGTGTAAGCACTTGTATATCAATAAAAGTGTGTACAGAACACCACCAAAACACTCCGACCGATTAAATACTTAATATATCGCACATAAACACATAAACATATGTGGAAATCAACAATCTCAAATCGACTGAAGCGCTGCGTAGCGGCGAGGAGTGAGCGGCGAGTGCCAACCCGATCCGTATTCATTACGTGCTATTGAGGGAGAAGAGATCACACTTCTTATTCTATTCGTTATGTCTAAGGGTCAAACCAAAAATGGGACCGGAAATCGAAAAATACCTTAAAATAGGCTCCCCTATTAGTCGCCTTTTACGACAGGCAGGGGATACCGTGGATGAATTCTGCTCTCACCATCCACAAGGGGTCATGTCAGGAGGGTTTACGGCCCTATTAGTTGCCTCCTACGACAGGCAGAGCATACCGTGGGTGTATTCAAACCCGCACCCACACGGGGATTCTAAATAATATGCTCCTGGGGCAGGAACCCCATCACCGATCCACCACATCACACACTACTACAGTCATCACAGAAACACAGGTTATCAGACTAATTAAGTTGTTGTTAATTCAGGCGCTTTGCGACATCGTGGTTATGTAACCCGGTGTGCTTGGGTGTGGGTATGGCATTTGTCTGATAACCTGTGTTATTGTGATGGCTCGTATTAGTGTGTGTATTTATAATTCAGATTATGACTCGGAAGGAGACGGACGTGGCCTTAAAATTGGAACCATCCCGGCATTCGCCTGGAGTAGAAGTAGGGGAAACCACGGAAAGTCACCTCCAAGATGCCTAAATTGGCAATCGAACCCACCTCTTCTCACTTTTGCTTCACGAGGTTGTATACTTCGTTCCTGCCCTCAGACCAGAATTGAATTTCTTGGCAGTGCCGGGAATCGAACCCAAGCCTCCGGGGTGACAGCCAAGAGTACTCTCGTGTACTTGGGTGTGTGTAGAATTTGTCTAATAACCTCTGTCACTATGATATCTGTACTAGTGTGTGAATTTGTAATTGAGGTAGGATTTGGGTAGGACGCGGCCGTGGCCTTAAGTTGGGTACCATCCCGGCATTAGCCTGGAGCTGAAGTGGGGAAACCACGGAAAACCACTTCCAGGATGGCTGAGATAGGAATCTTCTCAGTTTTGCTTGCCTCACGAGGCAGAGTGTACTTCGTTCCAGCCCTCAGACCAGAATTACATTTCTTGGCAGAGCCGGGAATCGAACTCGGGTGACCGCGGTGACAACCAAGGACGCTAGCACTGCGTAACGAGGCGGATGTTCGTACATCTAACATCAAATCGTAACTTCACGTAGGACAAAGAACTAGAAGTTGTTGCATCGTGCGAAAACACTTGATTGAAATAAATACAAGTGATGAACAATATTGACAGTCAAGTAATTTATTTCGTCGTTGGTATGTTTTCAACAAAACTATTTTTATCAATAGGAAATATACTATATAAATCTGCTAAGGTAGTAAGATCGTCCATGTAACGATTCAAACACGTCGGATATCCAATCCCGTCAGTCCCTTCCTCATCAAGAGGATCTAACTGAAGATCCCGAAGGGTGTCGTCCATGATGCCCATCTCCGTCTCTTGAGGTGGTAGCCTCATCTTGGGTAGCATCCTTGTCTCACGGAGCGAACATGCCATGTGGGTTGAGAGGTGGACCAAGAGTGGAGATTCAGGGTGATCACGCTGAGGAACAACTACTGCTTGCCATTTACTTGGGCAATTATCCACCTTTTCAAGTACAGTAGCATTATTTTTATAACTTGATTGGTCCTGAAATCCGAAATACTTCAATCAAATGCCACACTGGAGTGCAACGTCTCGGATCATACACAAAATATGCTTAAAAATGAGAAGAAATCAAATAAACTTGATAGCGGTGGCAGCTTTACTGTAGGGCCTATACTTAAAAAATACTTCAGAAATAACATTTCCATTTTAGGTTTATCTTATGGAGCACATGTTACTCTGTTTGAGAGCCAATAACCTAGATGTTACTGTAAGCCTCTTTCACCATAATTCGTCAAAGCTTTAACAAGCCCGTTGAGGGAAGATCACCAAAATGTCATAGTTCATTTTAGTTGGTTAGTCATTGGATTATTAAGGGGCGGAACTGCGAGGTCATCTGCCCCGCTTAACACAGATTAAAATATACAAATTTGGAATGGAATTTGAAATTTAGAGGTGGATACCTAAATTTCAAAACACCGAAAATTAATTTTAAAAAAATACGGAAGAACAAAATTCATCATTCAAAAACGAACAAGTCGTTGAGTCAATGTTCACTGGAAAATTTAGATTGCTGGCCCTAACCCACTCTCACTTATAAAGCGGATGACAAGATCAGCAGCCACCGCGTCATCGGCTAATATAAGTTTGAGTGTCATCTGCAAACCAAGGTTTCTTCGTAAGTCAGCAAGATTGGTTAAAATGTGGGCCACGGTGAAAACAGCTCCACAGGTAAAAAGTGGGGGGTATTCCCTTCTCATTAGATACGAGTGGGTGGATCTTGTATGACCTATCCTTAGCCTACACAAAATGACGGACTCCCTCAGTGACCGGAAAGAGCTCCGCCACACGCGAGTAGTTCCCTTGATCGCTCTCAGTTTACTGGGCATTGGGCCAGCTAGCCACTGACGCTCCCAAAATGCCAGTACTTGTCGGCGTAACTGAGAGCGAATGTCTCTAGCGGGTACCTCCATCGGTCGAGGTGATAGTGATACCGCCTCTTTCGCAGCTTGATCCGTTAACTCGTTTCCCACAATTCCAAAGTGGCTGGGAAGCCACAGAAAAGTGATTCGAGTGTCAGCGTGGCACAACCCGGCTAGTAGGTCGTGGATTCGTTGCACTAGGGGGTGTTGCGGGAAACATGTAGCAATTGACTGCAACGAACTCAAAAAGTGGGTACACACGAGAAAGTGGATTCGAGCATCCTGTAGTGCAAACTGCAGAGCTTCATAGATGGCAACGAGCTCCGCAGTAAACACACTACAGGCTTCAGGCAAAGAGATTTTGGTATTTGTACCATCAATAACGTAAGCACAACGCATTTTATCATCGACCTTCGAACCATCCGAGTAGAGAATGCCAGTGTCCGGAAATTGGTGAACTATGCTGTGGAACTGCCTCCGATAAAGTGAGACATCCGTGTTCACCTTAGGACCTCGGTGTAGATCTAACCGAATTTCCGGACGGGAGACTTGCCACGGAGGCACCTATTTCAGTACACGAGCTATCGAGTCTAATACCAACCGACCGAGTGGCACGAGGCTGGTTGGCGTACCTCTGGTGGTATTGAGTACTGAAGAGAGCTCGATAGCTCGGATGTTGCGGCATTTGACGCACATTGGTAGCATATGCTAAAAGCATATGTTGCCATCTGTAATTTAGAGGTGGAACACCCGATTCGGCGAGTAGGCTGGGTATCGGGCTGGTCCGGAAGGCACCGGTAGCCTGCCTAATGCCACTATGGTGGATACTGTCCAGCATTTTCAAGGTTGCCGGCCTTGCTGAACCGTATGCCGCAGAACCATAGTCTAGCCGGGACAGGACGAGGACTTGGTAGAACCGTAGCAGCACCGCAGGGTCAGCTCCCCCCCACGTAGTGCCACTAAGAAACTTGAGTATGTTCAGTTTCCTGAGACACGCCGTTTTTAGTTGCCATATATGGTGCTGCCACGTTAATTTACTGTCAAAATGGAGCCCCAGGAAGCGGTATGTGTCAACCAACGGCGACGCAGCATCCCTGAGATGTAGTTCAGGATGTAAATGTAGCCTCCGGAGCCGACAAAAATGGACAATACTTCCAAAAACAGAGCCAGTTGTTTTCGTCCCTCCAGTCACAATGAGTTTGTGTTTCTATAATGCTTTTACGTGTTCAACTTTGGTGAACTGCATGAATATTTAACACGAAGGTCGTCTCATACTCTTGTTGGATAACTTCAAACCCATCAGCTAAT
Organism: Meconema thalassinum; assembly: GCA_946902985.2. NCBI lineage: Eukaryota > Metazoa > Arthropoda > Insecta > Orthoptera > Tettigoniidae > Meconema > Meconema thalassinum. Next base: position 567,747,382 of record OX336388.2, on the reverse strand, counting down.
TTAACAAGAAATGAGTACCGGTACTGGACGATTAAATGTAGGGTAGGTAGGACTCCTCAGTCGTAGTGAAGGCAACATATCTAGGGGATGAAATCCAAAAAATCAAACTCACTGCAGCAGCGTCTGATCCGCAGCAGGCGGCTGATAATGACGTCGGATCCTCATGTTAAAGGCGGTCGATATTATATCCTGGCATAGGTATAAAAGGCACACCATAACCAGAAAGTCGGAAAAATTAAGTACAACGGCCGCTACTGGGCACCCTTGGAACCATTGCTGGGGGTGACAGCTTACGAGCCGGTGGTGATCAGGAGCTGTGTTTCTTCTGTGATTTAGGAGACAACGAGAGCAGACAGACCGAGAAATTGCATGAAATGGACGACTGAGGAACAACATAAGATACTACGGGCAGATATTGCTGCCAGCAACACTCTGAAATCAGTGGAGCAAGCGAGAGATGGAGGTAATATAACTCCTACTAACGAACGGCAACAACCAGACCTACATCCTGATAATCCCGGGAAAGATGGTGCGTTGGTGAGCAAAGCTATAGGCGACCCAGCAAGCCAGCAACTTGAGAGTGAATTTAGAAAAACTCTTCAGACTCTATTCATCGTCCCACAATCCTATAGCAGCACTGTTCTAGGAAGCTCGTAGTTGCAGTGAAATAATAAATGATGATATTCTTGCTCCTCATCTTGCACGCAACTCAAACTAATACAGCCACCACAATTAACACCGGTTATCAGACAGATTCTACACACACCCAAAGTACACGGGGCTACATGACCACGTTGTCGCAGCCCCTAAACTGAGGAACCAACCAACAACTCAAACTGTTTTAGAGATTTGTAGACCTCGATCTATGCTGGAGCGATAGCTGCGGTATGAACAATTATCTGGAGGTAGACTTAAATGTGGTCGAATTTTTACTAACAGGCAACAGCCTAAACCAGTTTGTGAGCTACGTTTAGTCAGGTCTAATGAGGAGCTCCGAAGAAACATTGGAAGATTTCAACAATATGTAGCGGGTGAGGGTAGTAACAAAGTTGTTCATTGTGTTGAGCTTCTGAGCTCTTCATAGAAGATGCATGCTAAATATAATCCTCATAACCAGAGGCCTCTTGACATCTTACACACCTTGTACAACAACTTCAGGCAAACGCTCAGAGGCTTCGTCGGTATAAAGAGTCCAATCCGAGAAAACAATAAAACGATAAAATAAAATAACTTATAACTTATTTGCCGCAAATCAGAAACTCTTCTGCAGAAAATTTGAAGAAACTGAAAGTAGGACAGGCCCTACACCCCAAAAAGAGGAGGTAGAAAAAGTCTGGTCGGCTATATGGTCCGATGCAGGAGACAACAGCAGCGCTCTATGGCTTACTGAGGAGCAACGAATGTCAGAAGTTGACACAATGCAGGACTCATCTGTATCCACAGATAATGTTACATGAGCTGCGAATGAGACTCAAAATTGGAAAGTCACTGAACCAGACAATATCCACAACATCTGGATCAAACGCTTCACCTGCACACACCAGAATCTTGCCCGCCACTTCAGTAATTTCCTTGTAAATACGCAACTGATACCCTCCTACTTGATGCGAGGGAAGACATACTGCCGAAAGGTGAAAGAACTGCAGACCCTGCAAAGTGTAGGCCAGTCACTTGCCTGTGCAATCTCCATAAACTATTTACATCATGCATTGCACGTTAAGTCTACAAGCACCTGGAGTATAACAAAAGGGATGCGTGAATAGTATCAAGGATGCAAAGAACAGCTGCTAATCGATGCCGAGATTAAAGAGCAAGGATACAAAATTATGAGAAATTTACATTGATTACAGGAAAGCTATTGATTCAGTTCCACGCTCCTGATTACTCCGAGTGCTCAAGATCTCTAAAGTTGATCCAGTGAGAATTATGGCATTTCAAGCAATGATGGCATCTTGGGGGACCAATTTGTAAATACAACATGGGGGTACTCCGATTGAGTCAATATTCATTCCAATCAAGAGAGGCATTTATCATGGAGACAGTCTGAGTCGTTGAAGGCCTTGCGTTATCATCGTTGTTGAATGCGACATGAAATGGCTTTCCAATTAAGCACTGTGGCACAATAACCCATCATCTTTCTAATTTGATATATATGGATGACACAAAGCTGCACGCACCCTCTGAAAAGCATATAGATAATCTGATTGCTATAGCAGTTTCCCTTACTATAGAGATCGGTATGTCCTTTGAGTTGGATAAATGTCGTTCTCTTAGCCTCCAGCAGGGAAGTTGGATGCTCGAGGATTTGTAATGTAAAATCGATGTTTCAATCAGCCCAGAAAAGAATTGGAAGTTAAAAGTATCTTTGTCTGCAACATTCAAATAGAATTGATCAAAAGTTCATTAAGGGTCAAACAGTAGCGATGAACAATCAACGCCTCAACAAGATTCTGAAATCCAAGTTGAATGGAAGGAACGTCTTCAAAGCCATCAATAGCCTACACAATGCCATTCCAGTACTGACTTAGTAAAATAGAAACAGGCAGGCCTAGAAAAAATCTTATAAAGTCACGCACTACCTTAACGAACTACAGCTCTCTATACCCGAAGTCAGCAGTTGAAAGACTGACCTCGGTACGTACATCTAAACAGATTTCCGGTTGGACTCCTCTTGAGTAGTCAATAGTCGCTGGGAGCGCATGACTTGCTGTCAGTTCCGGTGCTTTCTTGGAGCTTCTCTCCTGACAGGTTTTTAAAAATAACATAGTACAGTAGTTATATTATTTCCTTTCCGGTTGCACTTGACACGGAGGCAACCTGAGTAGGTTGACTCCTTAGTTTAGGGGCTGCGACAATGCGGTCATATAACCCCAGCCTGACTACTATAGGTGTCTGAACCATACAAGAAACTACAGTCACACCTTCTTCATGGCACGAACTATTAAGTCGGATTCTAACTTGCCGTGTGGCTCTAGGACAATTGTACCGCTGATGGTATTGGGTACTAAAGAGAGCTTGTTGGTGCGTTTGACACAATCTTACTGCATATCAATAGGTGTTTTGACAAAAGTTCGTAATCCACAATAAGTTAATTTAATTTTACGGGAGAAGCAAAGTAAGGTTTTTAATCAGTGATAATACTTCGTTTGTACGGCTTTCCAATCATAAAAAAAATTCTAATGATCCCTCTACCCACGCCAACAAATGAAGTAACAGAACGTGGTAGTGGTGGAGATTGTTGTTTAGCCTAAATGGGTTGGAGCATTGAGGTCATCTTTACAAAATTAAGTAAAAAGAAGAAGGAAGTTTGTAGTATTACGTGGCCGTTAATCTCGTGATCATGAGTCACGGGACCTCCTTTTTACGTGGGATCCGAACCACAGGACATGATATTTTACTTTGATAATCGCACATGCATTGACCGGGAATCAAACCCGGCCCGCCGTGGTGAGACATATACAGATTGACTGCTGCGCCACCACGCCCCTAGAAAAAAATTAAAGTAACAACAGAGAATTTCATAATTAAAATCTACTCTGAAAAAATATATCTACGCTTGCGCTGAAAAGTTTATCACAAGATAGTTACCATTTTTGGTGTTGCTTTCTGTGGAGATGTGTCTAGGCAGTCTAGGACTTTCACTTCAGGACTAGCGTCACTGTCTCCCTGCACTTCAACAATACTGACTTCATCTTCAGCCATCTCATCGCCAAGCGAAGATAAGGTTATCGTCGACCCGCACGCAGAAAGATCTTGGATTACTATGACGGACTCGGAGGCTGCCAGAACGCTCGGCGTAGCCGATTTAGGTTGACCATCCATCTGGCATAATGTCGCAGCATTAATATTTTCGGAGTTGCTTTGCTTAATTCGGTAATATGAAAGCACTCTCTTCGTTTTACGTTCTGATCTTCTCTCGAAACCAGTGAATCTGTTTCTAAGCTGCTTATATCCTGGACATTTCTTCGTTACCTTCGAGTTGTTCTTCACCTTAGTCACATGATGCCTTGTACAATTTCTAGTGTTCTTGTCATGTGCTTTATTCCCTCTTGATCTTCCACAGCAAAAATGTTTTTTTGTTAATTCCATTTTGTTCTTTCTAAAATCCCGAAATTTGAATTTTATTTGCCTATTTATGACTCCTGACTGCCCCATTTCTATATAACTCAGCAGAACAAATGAACATATCAGATAAACATAAGTTGTAAATGAAGGTTAATGATCACTAGTTTCTATTTTTGAGCACTATGCACACACAAAGCTGACGTGATGACATTTATCTACCCCAAGTTGCCCTTGCCATTGTTAAAATAAGTTACGAGTTCGTTGTCTCTCCCGTCCATAGATATTCATATTATGGAGTTGATTTGCCGACTCTTCCACTGCCCACGAGCAGCAAGGAATAACTTGGTACGAAATGCAAGCAAGACCAATTATTATTGTTGGCCACAGCTCTGGAGGGTCTGGAAACGCCCCCACGTTTCTAGAAGAAAAAAAAACATTTATGAAGAATCTTACCGCTAGAGGAGCAGTTTTATTCCTTACGTAGCCTTATGTTTCGTATTACGATATAAAAAGTCTAAGATGGTAGTGAAGTAAACGCGTTTTAATTTATGCGAAAGAAAAATGGTTATTATATGTGCTTTAAAAGTGTTTGTGTGGATTCAAAATCGATCTCAAAAGTACTGAAACACTCCAAATTCTTAAATAATATAGAGGTCAAATATTCCTCAATTGAGAATCTTATTAGATCTTGTGACATTCCCGGTTTATATACATAATCTTCACTAGAAACAGTACCAAGTAGAATCGAGTACAAGGTTCAATAGCAGCGTAATTCTCGAAATTTCCGCTAGGAGGAAGAAAAGTTCAAAGAATAAGTGCAATCTCATACTAAAGATTATAAGGTAGCCTAGAGATGCAAGAAATTCATAGCCAACCTACACTGTCTGTTCTTTTTTGTCGTGTAGCTCCTGAGAGGCCGAGTTCAGGTCTTTCTAGTCGACGCCCATGGGCGACCTGCGCGTCGGGATGAGAGATGAGATGAATGGATGAAAGTGGGCAAGGATGTGGAAAGAAGCAGCCGTGGTCTGTCAGAAGGTACTGTCCCAGCATTTGCCTGGTGTTGAAAATGGGAAACCACGGGAAACCATTTCAAGGACAGCTGACGGTGGGGCTCGAACCCACGCCTCTACCGAGTCAGAAGAGAGCTTGGCCCCACGACCTAACGCCGCGCTTTAGCCAGCGTAGCCACTACTGTTGGTACTGTCTGGTGATAACACTGAAGACAACGAGACGTGTCCGATATGTGACAAGAAAATAGATGAAAATGAAAATTCCGTGGAATGCGATGGCCTATGTCAAATATGGCATCATGTAACTTGCGTTGGATTACACCAAGGACAGTTCAACGCTTTAAAGACAACGAGGAAAATGAAATCGAAACTTCTCTGGCTCTGCACTATTTATAATAAACTTTATTGCGCACAATGTGCACAGAGGATCACAATATTATAGTATTACAGCAAAATCTACTATATAAAGCTCAAATACCACTGACTGACTGATTCATTCATCACGAAATCTCAGAAACCACCGAACGGATTGGAATGAAGTTTGGTATGCAGCTTCCTCAAGGGCCGCAAACGCCCACTAAGAAAGGATTTTTGGATATTCAGGTTCTAAAGGGGTGTTAAGGGGGTAGGCCTGCATTTCATTGAATAGCAATATCTCCCGATTGGTTTCATTGGGGGATGTGATACTCGGCATATAAACTCATCATTAAAAATAAGAAGACACGTGTCTGAGGTTTTTTCGATGTGGTGTATATTATGAGGTGAAAGGGGTGAAAAGTGGGGGTTGAAGGATTCCTAACGGAGCGTGAATCCCTTAAACGACATAGGCCAGGAGTTTGGAACTCAGCGGGAAAAAATCAGCATAAAAAATAAGTAAATAGGTGTTTGACCGTTTTTTCATAAATCCAATTTAAGGGGCCCATGGGGAGGGGTGAAATTATGGGGGGGGGGGACGTAATATGTCAGAGTGTAAAATTATACATGGCCTATGTTGTAGACAATAACACATTACTTCTTTTTTGTCTCTTGCTATTTCATCATACGACGAATACTTACGGAGTTATTAATGATTTTGTACTATTTGGCCGGAATTTTCCAAGTCCCAGGAATGACATAAAAATTGATTCGAATTAAATTTCAAAAAAAAAAAAAAAAAAATTTAATATTTTTATTATATTTTTCACGTCTTTTAGGGTCCGAAACCAACATGATATTTTGATGTTTTTTTTTCGTCCCATGCATTTTTGGTTTCAGGTGATTGAATTATTTTCCACTAGGACCGATGCTTATCTACTATATCAAGCTCAAATACCACTCACTGACTCATTCATTCATCACGAAATCTCAGAAACCACCGAACGGATTGGAATGAAATTTGGTATCCAGCTTCCTCAAGGGCCGCAAACGCCCGCTAAGAAAGGATTTTTGGATATTCAGGTTCTAAAGGGATGTTAAGGGGGGTAGACCTGCATTTCAATGAATAGCAATATCTCCCGATTGCTTTCATTGGGGGATGTGATACTCGGCATATAAACTCATCATTAAAAATAAGAAGACATGTGTCTGAGGGTTTTTCGATGTGGTGTATATAATGAGGTGAAAGGGGTGAAAAGTGGGGGTTGAAGGATTCCTAACGGAGCGTGTATCTCTTAAACGACATAGGCGAGGAGTTTGGAACTCAGCCGAAAAAATCAGCATAAGAATAGCTAAACAGGTGTTTGACGTTTTTTCATAAATCCAATTTAAGGGGCCCATGGGGAGGGGTGAATTTATGGGGGAGGGGGAAAACGTAATATGTCTGAGTGTAAAATTATACATAGCCTATGTTGTAGACAATAACATATTACATCTTTTTTGTCTCTTGCTATTTCATCATACGACGAATACTTAGGGAGTTATTAATGATTTTGTATTTTTGGCCGGAATTTTCTAAGTCCCAGGAATGACATAAAAACTGATTCGAATGAAATTTCAAAAAATAGTTGTTTTAAATACTTTTATTATATTTTTCACGTCTTTTAGGGTCCGAAACCAACATGATATTTTGATGATTTTTTTCGTCCCATGCATTTTTGGTTTCAGGTGATAGAATTATTTTCTACTTGGACCCATGCTTATCTATCTATATAACTAATGTTATAACGGGATTCCCAATGTTAATGCGGGCGAAGCCGCGGGTAACAGCTAGTATAACATATAACAACGTGACGACCAATGAGCTCTCATTAAGTGTTAGTCCTTTATAAACTCACTAATCGAACCTGACATCGAGGAACACTTCTGGATGTGATATCTTTCACATATTTGGTCACATAGCCTGCACACACAGTTTGTGTTCAGTTCATGGAAAACTTTGTTTTTACAAATCTTGAAGTGGAACCCGTGGACAGCCAGTCTCGTGACTATATGCCTCAGTTGGTAGCCCCTTTCCATCCATTTCCGATCCGGCATGGCCTCCGTTGAATAGAAGTCCACCCAAATGTCCCTTCTTTTTTCCCTTGGCTTATGCAACAGATTATCATATGCTGATCCTCCTGGTGGAATAAGGTTGCATCTCAGGTCCTCGATCAGGAAAGTCTCCCTCGCGAGCTTATATACGAGTCGGGATCTTGTAGTTTTTGATACACTAAGGACTCACTTCAGGTATCTGGATTTAATCTTTTCCAGATCTTCTAGTCGCTTTGCACTCAGTAATTCGCCTATGATTTTGAGTCCATAAGTTAATACTGGTAGCACTTTAACTCGAAAAAGCACCTTGGTTATCTTGACTGCAATTTGCGCGATGTTATCGATGTCATTCATCGCTTTCAGAGCTGCAATCATTCTAGTTCTTATGTGGATCCTGAAGCTGCTGCATGTGGTCTGCAAGGTCACACCAAAGTATCTGAAGCTGTTAGTTCTGCGAAGGCGAACGCCATTGCACGCTATGTGCTCTGCTTCCCTTAGTTTACCTCCTTTCCTGAATACGATTAGTTCAGTCTTCTCCTCATTAATTTTAATTTCGTTCCTCTTTGCCCAGTCCGCTAGTAGGTTCATTGCACGTTGTAGTTCTATTATGTCCTCAGACGCGATTGCCATGTCATCGGCATACAAGTACATTTCTGTGTCGGTCTTTTCCTTTCTCTCTGCCCCTACATCGGAGGTGAAAGCGTTGAATAATATAGGGCTGAGTGGGTCACCTTGGAGGACTCCTATTGTCTGTGTCATCCAGTCTGACAACCCGATGCCATCATCCACCTGTATGTAGTTCTCAGCTAACAGGTTCGATATGAGTATTGTGACGTTTGATGTTCCGATTAGTTTCTCCAGCTTATATATGAGTAGCCGTCTGTTTACCCAATCGAATGCCTTGGAGTAGTCAATGAATGCCACAAATAATTTACCTCTTGGCTTTTCTAGGGCATGATGAATGTGATTCCGTAGATTCTCCAGTGCCATCGTTGTGGATCTTTTCCGTCTGAACCCAAATTGCTCATCTGGTAACAATGGGTCCAGTTTGTTCATCACTCTCTTTGTTAGGATCCTCGTCAGGAGTTTCAAACCTGTTTGTTCCATCGCAATCCCTCTGTAAGCATTCACACTATTTGCGAGGGAGACTTCACCTTGTATAAAACAGGGAAAAGTATGCAGAAGAAACTTCAAGAGATGCGAAAAGAGGTAACTGACAAAATTAATAAGATATCTGAGGACATATCATATCTGAATGAGCGACATAGAGACAATAAAGACGTAATACATGATATCAATAACACAAGAAAACTAAGGCAAACATTCAGAGACGTAATAGAAACAGACAAACAGGTAAGAAGAATAGCTCAATCTGCAATTCACAAAGTAGTGCACGACAAGTCAGCAATAGAACAGGATACTATGAGCAATGATAATAATGAAATAGGCGAAAGGCATATGATTCGGTTGACAGACCTACTCTCATGAAGATCCTGCAAGAACTAGGACTGGACGAGAAGACACATAACCTTATCCAACAGACTTTAAATAACACCAGGTCACGAGTGAGGTTCAGAGGAGCCCTCTCTGAAAGTTTTGAAATTAAGTCAGGAGTAAGACAGGGAGACGGTCTCTCACCTCTCCTCTTTAACTGTGCCCTGGAAAAGGTGATAAAGGAGTGACGAAAGGAGCTAACTAGTTAGGGGATACCAAGTGGTGTCACTTTGGGACACAAATGCAATGGGCTCAGTGTTGATTGCCTGGCATTTGCCGACGACCTGGCACTTCTATCTCGTTCAATAAAAACTCCTGTGATACAACTTAATGTTCTCACGCAACAAGCAGCTAAGGTAGGACTACATGTGTCACTTGAAAAGACACATTACATCAAAAATCAGTGAATCTCATTGTACACTGCATTGGACCAGGGAGAGATCAAGATAACTGACAGATTTAAGTACCTTGGATAATGGCTGAAACCGAATCTCTCGGAAGTAAGGGCATTATCAACTCGAGTTAACAAGTTAGAAATGGCTTATCAACTAACCAAGAACACATACCGGTATAATAAGAAGTGTCTCTCCCGAAATACTAAAATGAGACACTACCAGACGTCCTGAAGCCTTATATGCTTCAGAATGTCTAGTATTCAACCGGAAGGGACTCACGGACAAACTCGAAGTACAGGAGAGAAAGATAATGAGGAAGATATTGGGGCCTGTTAAGGAAGGGAATGAATACAGAAGGCGACCTAATCAAGTGCTCTACACGTACTGTGAAAGAATCACGGATGTTGCTAGGAAACGAGGTCTAGCATTTTATGGACACGTCTACAGGATGCATCCTACCATGTTGACCAACCAGCTCCTCGGTTACTGGCAAAAGCGGAAGACCAAGTCACCATGGTTGTGGGAAGTGAGCAAAGATCAACAAGAACTTGGAGGGACGGAAAGAGACTTAAATGACCGGACATCTCTCAGGAAGATGCTTCAGCAATTGAGGTTCCAGAACAAACCACCAAGAAAGAAAACAAGTGCCCTCTGGACACAGGAGAGGAGGTATCAACACAGCCAGAGGATGTGTTAACTACTGGGCAAACATCAAAGCTCACTCCAAATGTAACAGTTTAATGTCGTGGTCCTTGTATGGCCTATACGAAACAAGAAATAGGCGAAATCAGTAGTGGAGATTTCAGAAAGGAAAATCAAGACATAGGCGTAATTTCAATGATTCAAGAAACTCAACACCATACTCTGGAAAAGGAACTGGATGGATTTATACCGGTAGTAAACAGGAGAATCCGTAATTTGCAAAGAAATTCTTCTATTATGGGAACTGCGGCAGATGATATAATACGAGCAGGTGAAAAATATGCATGGCTGCACGTAGGACGAGTATCAGCAGAAGCGATACCTAACAGAAAATATCACCAGTTATCTTCGGAAAAGAGGCATTACAGGGAACATAATATGTGAGGAGTTAAACACTCAAGTAAAAAATCAAGCCTTTAAACTAGGTACCATATGACACATCTGAATGATTCAAAAAAATCAGACTTTTGGCCCCGCGGAATAGTTGTGCGGCGTTTTCGTTTTCGTTTCGGAAATCGGCCAGATAACAAAGAAACAAGAAAACAAAATGGTCTTTAATGAAAATACGAACTCTACCACACTGCAGGAACAGATTAAATATGCCAAAGGTACAGGCCTATTATGGAACGTGGAAGGTATTATTAAAGGTGCAATGTCTTTGGCACCAGTTGACATTGTAAATAATTATGACCTCGTAATATTGAATATTGAATTTGTTCTAGAAAACTGGCAACATCCAAATTTCTATTGCGGTCACCTCATGGCAAAACAGGGGGATTTATGAAGACCTTCAGGTGGCGTGTCCATCCTTGTGAAAACAAATCTTGTGATTGAATCCATGGGTAGCGAATCCTAGAGCTATCGTATATGTTTGCTTGGTCTGGTTTAACGGATTTCCGCCAAGCGTAACATAGGCTACATTTCATCACTAATCAGATTTAAAAAATCATACGGAGAAAGAAAGAAAACATTAAATAATTTTTTCCGCACTGTTGTATTTCCGTTTAATACATACATTACTAAACATAATAATTCAGTCAAGGACATATTTCTTTTCTCACAACTACAAGATATCACACATCAGAAACTTAAGAACGCAGTCCGCCATTGTTTTGGTTGTTCTGCATCATTCAACGGACCAAAGAATATAAAACGGACTAGCCCGCGAGATATATCTTCCATGGTGAATAGCTAAGTAGAGAAGAAGAACACGCGCATGCGCACTCGAGCAAGACCTTCCGCTCGCTAGACGCAAGACCAACACAATAAATTGTAGTTGGTCTTGCTAGACGCTTTTGTGTTTGGTCATTAGAAAAACAATTGAAAGGCGCCTACGCGGAGTGCTCATCCGCCAACCCACAGAAACAAACGACTAACGGCTTATTCGACAATAATTTGAACAATAATAATAGTGTTGTGGGTTTTACGTCCCCTTTTATTGCGGCTTTTAGAAACGCCGGAGTGTCGGAATTTTGCCGCAGTTCCGGTTGGCGCTGACAATGGACCTTTTCCCATTCAAAGAAGAACTGGCTTGGCCTTTGAGTTTTGAGACTGGCCCAGGTACAGAAACCGGTTAGAACCTACTTTTACTAAGCCTCATCTTGATATTCGTGAATCTTGAAACTCATGAGTTTTGAGACGACACCTCTAGATCTTGTTCTTCTACCGACCTTGAAATCCTCCCAGTTTCTCTTGAGTAGGGTGCATCGATCAGTGCCTTCTTTCGTGCTTCTGGTAAATGCCCTCTCTGTCTCCTGGGCCTACATTTCACTTGAAAATTTTGATTGTAACCATTTGTCGAAATTCAAATCTGTCGTGGATTTTCGTTTTTGGAATACCAATTTGCACCAGGTCTTTCTCATATTCTTGGAATCATCTCCATTTGGTTGCCTTTGTCTTTGTGAATTCCAGATTTTCGTATTCAATCGGTCATCAGTCATAAGGAAGATTAAATCATAGAAAAACCATGGATATATATTATATATATATATATATATATCTCGATGGTTTTTTCACTATTCCTCAGAATAGTGGGCCCTCTACATGCGGGCAGACTCCCAGGACTTGTGCCAGGATTTCTATCTCTCTGAGGCATCGCATACAATGATTACCGTCCACGGACCTACCTGGAATGGATTATTATTATGATAATTATTATTATTATTGCCCTACGGACAAAGATAAAATGGCTCTAGCCTGAAGTAATGTGATAAACGGTTCCAGGCTAGTGTTCAGAAGTAACGGAGAAGTTTTAGTCGGTAGTCTTCCCCACAGGAGCCCGAAATTATGTGCGTAAATGCACTTCTTCCCTTTACAAATATTATTATACACATATAGTACGCTATAGAACTACTAAAACTTGTCATCGGGAGATTTAATGCAATTAGGATTCCGAGTAAAATTATTGCAATAAATACGAGTATCTATCTAAAAGATTCTCAAAGAAGAGCCAGTGATTATGGATGATAAAAGTATCATCCCATCACTAAAACAAGGAGACCAGATTCGCTATCTTGGGGTAACTTTTACAGATGAACTGAAGTTTGATTCAACATCTTAAATTAGAAAGTTGCGTTCAAATCTTGAAACGGGGGCGTGGTGGCGCAGCGGTCAAGCTCCCACCAAGGTGGACCGGGTTCGATTCCCGGTCAATGCATGTGAGATTTTCGAAGTGAAATTACATGTCCTGTGGTTCGGATTCCACGTAAAAAGGAGGTCCCGTGGGTCATGATTGCATGATTGACGGTCACGTAAAACTAAAAGCTTCCTAGCTTCAAACCTTGAAACCTTGGTTTCTTCATTTTTATTGCAAAATGATCAGACGTTATACATCCTAAATTCATCAATAACACCCAGTCATGTAAATCCTTTACCCTCAACACCACAGGAAAAAAAAAAAAAACAATTTCTTAATGACGCGGACAAGCTCATCAGATGTTCCAAACTGAATGTTTTATTCAGAGAAAACGTTTAAATCCTCTGTGTCTCCAAATACACGCCTTCAAGGCTTGTATACGAACTGTTTTTCATAGAGGACCTACGGTTTACAATAACTCTGTAATCTACAGTAGAATACCAAGAGTTCCTCCGCGACCTGACATTTAAAAAGTCCGAAATATAATAAATTTATTAGCGCACACAATTTGCAATTGAATTAAGCATTACATCATACAAAGAAAACAGAAATTTGGCTGAACTTTTACAGCACAGATGCGACGACCACCAACAAGTGGAAATAAGCCAACTACGATTTAAGACACATAACGACCAGACTAGCTGTGCCAACACCACCTAGAGAGAAAGCCATTTCATATGCGAGTGACGTCACAGCCCAACGGCTGTGTGGCTATGGCGACCGAGTAATAACATTCGTGTATTATGGAGTGGTTTACACGTTTTGTGTTTCGTGTTCATGGTTCCCATACTGAGTTTCTCGGAATCCTATCCTGTTATACTTCATGGTTAACAGTGCAGTGTAAAGTAATGCCTAATAAGTGCATTGTGCCAAATTTTAAAGGCAATTATGCCAATGGGCTGAAAGAAATGTTTTCTCTTTCCTAATGATGGAGGGGAATGGATACCGTACGAGCTATTCACCACGGGAATTGTATTCCTACGAAACATTCCAAGGTACGTATTACATCAATGCTTAATCTCCAATTCTCGCTAGTTTAGTGTAATGGTAGGAAGAAACCTTGTAACCAAGTCTCTTGTGTGTGGACTCCATTTCAAACAACATAAGATGGAATGGACCCAGTGGCGGCTGGTGTAGAAAATTAGTTGTGTGCTGTAGGCCTAACCCTCCCTCCAAAATATATATAAACATATATAAACACTCAGTGACGAAAAATGAAGTCCATACGTCGCTCCTTCTTTCTACAGAACTTGTCAATCACCCTGGCATTGAACCCCTCCATACTGGAGACCATCTTCTTCTCAATGGAGAGCATAGCGAGGGCACTTAGTCTTTCTTGTGCCCTGGTGTTCTGCAGAAAGGTCTTGATCCTCTTCAGCGATGAGAAACACCTCTCAGGCTCTGAAGTAGTCATGGGTGTTGTTACTAATATTCTCAGAAGCTTGCTTGTTTGGCAGAACGTATCTTGCAGATTACTGGATATTATGAAATGCAGAAGAGGGACTGCCCCACCAATATTCCTAAAATCTGGTCTGCAGTACAGAACCGACAGTTCTGTTCTGAGCCTTTTCTTTTCCAGCATGCTATAGGCCTGAACAGTTACACCTAGTTCTTTATCTGGAAACGTTTTGGAAAATAGTTCAAAGTTGGTGGAATCTAACAGTTTTGCTGCTTCCAGGTGATCCAAGGTTTGAAAGCGATCGCGGGTTTCTCGTGTTATTCTATCACATACTTCCTTGGCATCAGTACGCCGACATGATAACTTTCTGCGCTTGTTTTCTGAAGCACACGTTTCTTCAGAAGTACCGGTACTAGCAATGTTTTCCACCGATTCCCTGATGTTGTTGATCACTTGAATAAAGTGTGACACAGCGGATTTTATCTTCACGGCATCAGCTGTTATTGACTGCAACTGATTGTACATAATGTCCACATGTGGCATCAATTTATGAAAGAAATATAGCCAAAATATGAATTCCTCGTCTTCTAAGCTGCGACGAAACCCGTTTGCCTGAAGGCAAGTTTTATAGGATGGGGTTTTCTCCAGCATTAATAAACACTCCCTTATGGATACAATTTGCTCGTACACCACATTTACGGTGCGCGACCTGAAATTCCATCTAGTCGCTGGTCCAGTTAGAATTCTTCGAGCTGCCACCGCTTCTAAAGCAGATGTCCGTTGCGGCGACCTTGAGAAGAAAGCAGGGAACGCTGACAGGTGAGCGAAGAACATCCTAGGCGACTGATTCTGCGAAGCTGCATGTTCCATTGTTAAATTCAGTTGGTGTGCATAGCAGTGGATGTAATGCGCGTTGGGATAGCAGGCTTTTATCTTTGCTTGCATTCCACCTTGTCCACCACTCATTACTTATGCCCCATGGTAGGTCTGCGCAATAACTTTGTGTGGTGTAGCGTTAAACATGTCCATTACACTTAAAATACATGATGCAAGGGAATCCGCATTCTGACCTTCCGGTTTAAAGAAGCCCCAAAATCATTCGTATGGAATACCATCTTTCTCATACCGAAATACCAACACTAACTGTGCCTGCACTGAAACATAGGTAGTTTCATCGGCCATCACACTAACAAAATCTGCTTGCTGCAATTCTTCTGCTATCACTTCCCTGCAGGTTTATAGCATGCAGTCCAACAGCTCGTTCTGGATGGTTTTTGAGGTCCCTTTGAAAACTCTATTAGATTCAATGTGCTCCTTTACTGCACTGTCTATACTGGAAATTAAATATACAAGGCCCAAGAAAACGCCAGGATTGTCTGAATTATCACTTTCGTCGTGCCCTCTTAAAGCTAATTCAAACGCACCACAAAACTTAATGCAGTCTATAATTCTGGATATCACATACCTGTTCTTCTCCACTTGTTGATTGTGCTTTTCTTTTTCTTCATGATAAGCACGGCTTAATAGTGTTGCAATATTAACTGTTCCTAAAGCACTTAAATTTAAAGAATTATTGATGTGTTTCTCGCTGTCATTATGCTTCCTCATTAAAGCGTTTAGATGCCCAAGATCTCTAACACCCACTGTTCCCCAAGAATCACTATTACCAAAACACAAACAAGGAAAACAGAAAAAAAGGCATTTCTAATCTCACACCCAATCGTTTTCATACACTTTTCTATTAAATTTTCTAGTGTATGCAGATTTGTTAGAAGTGGCTTTCTGAGCAATATCTAAGTCCGGGGTAGGTCTACCTAACTTCTTTACCTTAGTTTTTTCTTCAAGAGTTCTGGTTGAAAATGGGGTTTTCAAGAGGCTCTCCACTGAGCTTTCCATATTGCACAAACACGCAAACAAACTCAACACATATACTCATTCCTCATACAAAATTAAGTACTGCACACAATAACACATGCAATTACAAAATATTCACGAACTCGGAAACACTTGGTCTGACCGCGCAAGAACAGTAGGCCTACTACTCAGTATTACCAAAATCATTAAATTGAAACCAGCAACGCCGTAATGCAAAATCACATGTTATTTTGCTATAGTGAAATTTATGAACTAGGCATCACAATAATCAAGTCCTTATTTTGACGACATAAACATTATAATTTTTATAGTACATCGATTTACAAAATGTGGCTTTATAATAAGTAGGTTGGGAGCATTGAAAAAGACCTGCTGGCGGGAATAGTTATGAATATGCTACTTGACAACTACAAGACAGAATGTTTTTCACCACTGCAACCAGCAGATTGTTTTGGTGAATATAACACGAAGATGTCTGCCCACTGTACTATTTATAGGGTACAGCTGTTCCAAGCATGCCAGGGTATTAATCAAAAAGGCTGTACTGAGTACTGTCCGTGATATAATAATTTTGTACACGATGTTAATGTTAGCTTTTAACCCAAAACTTTGGATCAGCATAAGAGGAGAAAACTTGTGGAGTAACTGTGTATGGGCATTCAGTGGAAATTAGGAATGTTAGAATATTGTTACGGCTGTGAGTTCGTTTCATCGCTCGCCGCATGAGTCACAACTGCCCCAGGGCTGGGCTGCTCTGCCTCAGTGTATTGCGTGCGCCTTATGCAACAGGTCTACTAGGACAAAGGGATGGTCCAGAATATTCGTGACTCAGCCAGTGAAGGAAGCCTCGAGAAGCCGTGAACCCTGGATGGGTCTAGAAGCATTTATTGAGTCACCGGCCTGCTATATGAGCGACCTCTCAACCAGTGTGGGAGTGTGCGCGCGTTTATCCTGAGCGACAGAAGTGTGGTGACTTGCGAAACCCCTAGTGAAGCCGTTTCTCTTGACAGCGAGGAAGTGAGAAGCATACAGGGGACTGCCTGTGTTTTGAGTGAGTGTGATTTCACTGACCGTCCGAGATATTGTGGTGAAGTGCCGTGCGAGTTACGAAATCCAGTGACATTGTTTCCCAGCTCGTGAACAGCGAAGCAGCGTGTAGAAGGTTATCGTAAGTAACTGTAATTTGTGTACAAAAGGAAGAGTTGCATGTAGTTCTGTCAAGGCCACCAGACTCATTAGCGAGAAGATTAACTGTTGACAAGTGAAAAGGGGGCAAGAGCTCTCCATAAGCAAGAGACTCGAGGAAACTGGAGTAAGGTTCCAATTGCTTGTATTTGCTGATGAGTAGTGTATCTTTCTGGCCGCAATAAAATTAATTATTTCTTTAAGGGAACATCCTGTGTTGTGCTTTCTACCCACCGTAATCCAGTTAACAAAAGTGCCACTAGGGGGTGGCACGTAACAATATTATTTCATTGTATGTAGTTCAATTAATATTGTGCTACTTGATCCATTGCTGTACATGGCTAATTACTCTGTAAGTATAGGATGAACAATCAATTGGCATTTACAATAGGTAACTACTTCTTGAAATTATTGTGGCATGTAGTGTTGGCACACCAAACGTTGGAACTGATTACAAGAAGTTGTCCTAAAGTGGAGATGTCAGTTTAGAACGCAACTAATAACGGCTGTGTACAGTCGCATTAAACATCTAGTCAAGGAAGTGGTAAATAGCTCTTCTTTGTATTTGTATCACTGCAACCAGCAGAGTGTTTTGGTGAATGTTGGTTTCAACAAATTCCAGAGATGATATTTCCAAGAGAGAACACATCATGTAAGAGTCTGAAAGCTATTCCAACCCCTTTTTAAAATGAAATTTTAACGAAAATTAGGTCATAAATGGTACTCTGCTAGCAATTTATGGACTATTAGCATTTAATAAGTCTTTCATATGACACCCAGTTGTAACCTATTGAATTATTATGGGGAAGAAAAATTTTCAATGTAATCCAACTATTTTTTTATCCTTGTCCGGGCGGGGACACCAAGAGCCCGCTGATGAGCCAGCTTGGTGTCCTAGGCGAAACCCCACACAAGACACGGCACAAACCTAGAAAAATTGCTGACCTGTAATATGTATTTTACATAACACTATGCCAATGTGTCAATGATTTGTTGTAGGCTAACTAGTGAAGGATAGATATGGTATTCTTTCAGTTATTATTGTTTTTACACAACAGTACAGTTTTTGTGATATACTGTAGAAATATGAGGTCAACATATTTTTGCAGACGACTCACTATAATCTGTTCAAAACAAAGTGCTAAGATCACTGGGAATAAGCATATTTTATATATTGCTGGGTATGCCATGCCTGATACTGTAAATATTGCAATATGAAAACTGCTGTAGGGTTACTCTACATCAAGTGTTTGTTTCTAAATTATTACCACAACATCATGCCCCTATATGAATCAACAACAAGTTTCCTCTTTGGTAAATGTTCTCATAACTCTTTAAGACTGCTGCTCTGTTCCATTTCAGTAGGTAACCTTTAGTGTCATAGGCATTACTAGCCTGGTTTCTTATCACATGAAAACTTTCTGTGGCTAATTGTTGTTCTTTCGTGAGTGGGTTAGGGTATCACTGTTATCACCCATGTGTATTTGGATACTGGTAGAATTTGTATGTGTGTATTTTCTGTGGTAGTGTGTGTATTATGATGCTATAATTGGGAAGGAGGTGACCATGGTCTTCTGTTAGGAAAGGAGAAATCGAACCCACTTGTTCTCAGTTCAGTTTTAACTAGTGAGGCTGAATGAATTTCGTTTCAAACCTTAAATCAGAATTACATTTCTCAGCAGAGGTGGGAATCAAACCTGGACAGATATGATTGACTATAGATATTGGTTTCTGTTTTAACTGTTACAGATTAATTGGTAATTTGTGTATGTGTCTTTTCTTCCCGTTGTGTAGTCGACATTTCACGTTAAAATGGGGTGAATATTTTCAAGTTTTCTATTGAATTCTTCTATATATCTCATCTATTGCTGAGACAATAGTGTTTTCGGTCAAGTTCACACACACAAGGTTCGAAATACATACCTATAGAGTATGATCGAAAGCGTCGATTTATTAGTGTAATATATCGATCGCATCAACTTCTGACCATGTTTCATTTATGGTTTCGTTATTTTATTCGCGTCTGCAGAACTTAATTTGATAAACAATCTCGTTTCCTCACAGCTTGTTCATAGCAGCAGCGCTGGGAACGCGCTCGCTGATAGCCGGAAGGCTATGACGTCATAATCATATTGCACGGCCTTCTCTCTAGGTGGTGTTGGCTGTGCAAGGATTTCACCCCAAGCTATGCTCCACGAAGAAGCACCACTTGCCGAACAAGGAATGTGTGAGGGCCCTATGCGGGAAGCAATGTGACCGTCACCACGCACTGAGTTGTGCAGGAAGGACAATTCCTTTAACTAGGCTCTGCACAGAATGACTGTGAAATAATCTTGCATATTGTGCGTTTTAAATAAATAAATTAATTACTTATCACCAGTACAAAACTGTGACAGAGATAACTTTCTCTGATCACACCGCATTACATGCTATATGTCACACGCTTTGCCGCAGAGGGAACACACGCACCTGCACGTAAAGTCCGAAATATGGAGTGATATTTACACAACCGATGCAATGACCACATCTAATTGGAAACAAATTTGAACTCAGGCATGCTGTGACTCGTTCACCGGTCCACGAATTCCATTATAAGGCTTGTGCTACAGGCCATTTTGACGAACCGAACATTGACTGTGTGTGTCGATGGAGTAGGAGATTCTGCGATCGTTACGACGCCTTGGAGTGTCTAAAGAGAGCCTGCTCTCTGGCAAGACGTTGTAGCGAATAACTAGTAATCTGTTGTATTCAAAATTGCTTATATGACCATTGGTTGCAATGAATTCTATTATAATGAGTAACTAGTCTTGTAAGCGTGTGTCTTTGCTCTTGATTAGAATGTGTCCTTGATATGTTCTGCCTGTAGATTTCACGTCGAATTCTGTTCGTTTCCTTTGTCTTGTTGCGAGAAGTGCCTGGTAAGCGTCGGTAGACGGCAGAAGAAGTTTATATCTAATGCCCTCTATAAAGAAGGTCTGTCTAGCTAATTCATAGGCAAGTCTTGAAGGCGCGAACTTCGCTATCCGCAAACGGAGATTTAATAATCTTCCTGTCACCTTTTCAATTCTCTCAAAGTTAATTTTTCCTATTTTAAGTCTATGCCGTATGTTATTATTTAATAATAATCATTTATTGCAGCTAATAGCCATGCCGATATACAAAACTAATACTGATTGATAACATATCTTATCCATCAATGTGTCTATATACAAAGTGTCTGACTGGTTCTGTTTGCTATATAGTTATTCGCAGCAGAAGCGTGTTATCAATACTTTCCTCTGTCACAAGCTCTACCACACAGAGAGCAGGTGCATTGGGGGCCTGGGTCACGAAATCCTCTTCTTGAGCATATCTTAAAATGAAAACCGTCAAAGAGCGTCATAGCTGTATTCAGTGATAGGCAGTGAAGGTTCTTGAGTCCACATTTGATTTTAATAGCTGTTGTTGTCCTTTCTTCAATATGGTATCTGAATGATACATAATACTGTAGATGCAACAGTTCGCTTTGAAATCAACAGTAGACATCTTACCGACGTAGGCCTAGCAAATAAACGAATCTACGAGTCTACAGTTTCGTATAACAACAAGCCTAGAGAAAATATTGGCCATGGATTAGATGGTGGGAATATGTGAAACTACTTCGGGACTCCTCGCCGAATTTTGGAGATCTTTCTTCTGAGGCTCAGCAGTTCAAAATAAGATCGCCCTCATAGGTTCTATCTCCATCTTCCGTAATAACTGCCACTGACGAGAAGTAACAACAAAGATTATTATTAATATTAGAACATTTTAATCGAGTCGTTCCGCAAACACAAATTGTAAACGATACACTCTGTGGCAATATCAAAACCAACTACAATCCTCAGACCTTACTGTACAAAAAACATGGCGGCGATAGTTGCCCTCCCAATAGCTAACATCATGTCTTCGGGCTTGTCACAGTTCGAGTAAATTATTATTTTAACTCACCTAAGAGCATACAAGATATCACAAGACGAGACTAGATTCCGAAGAAACATGCATGAATAATTTAGACTTACCTGAATTAATTTATCTATATAGTGCTGACCTTGAATTATAGGTTTCTTCGTCTTCGCCCAAGGGGCAGCTACAATAGTCTCACTCTTTGTGTGGTCGAATAAGAAGCTTTTTGGCGAGTTATCAGGATTTGTATTTAAGTTCAGTAATTATAGGTAAATATTATTAGAAAGAAATACAGATCCCGAAGTAGGAGAGATGAGAGTACCCGGTTACTTCCCAGCACATGAAGAGTAATTGTGTACACAATCGGAATGAGAATAGTTGCCTGAAATAATCAAACAAACGCCATATAGATACAACTCAATTAAGACCTCTCATGGAATTGTCTAAAATCTCGGGTAAAACATCACACCGAATTAGTTAATTAAAACATGCAAAGAAGTCGTCGTGTGGATATCAGAACATAATTACTGTATTTAGATTACTACACACAAGGGACACAATAATACCGTACGTTACCATTTAACCTATTAAACATTCGCTTTTACCGTTTGGAATAGCTGTACGTTGGAAATAGTTGATTTAGTAAAGTAGATAGGCAAGCACCATCTCCCTCTTACAGAATTATCGAGGCACACCATCTTGAAATATAAGTACATAATTGGCAAGGTACCCATAACACTTTATTACACACATTATAATTAAAAATAACTTGCAAGCTGTAAGAATCACAAAAGTATGAATAATGACGGAACACAATGAGTTCACTGTTAGGCACAGGGGAAACATCTTCCTTAATCAATAAAACAGAAGTTTACTGTTAGTATACAAGGCAGTGTAGATCATCTGCAGACTGGTAAGGATTTATGGAGGCACATGTTGCTGAGCGTTCAAGATAACGTCAACGGTTTGGTCTAGCCGTAGTTGCTCTTCGAGTTTTCCCTTTACGTACCGTACTTACTGTAAGTTCGACACTACTGAAGTGTACTAAGCTATTATTTTATTTTCAATGACTATCAAATCATTGCGGTGTATATTCTTGAGACACTTCTATTAATGCTTTAGTCTTAGGTACTTCAACATCTCCAGTAAATGACAC
Organism: Meconema thalassinum; assembly: GCA_946902985.2. Taxonomy (NCBI): domain Eukaryota; kingdom Metazoa; phylum Arthropoda; class Insecta; order Orthoptera; family Tettigoniidae; genus Meconema; species Meconema thalassinum. The sequence goes on along the minus strand of OX336388.2, from coordinate 567,725,094 downwards.
TGCCATCGGTCGACTGAACAATCATCACACAAACAAACCACTCCATAATAAGCGTATTCTCACATATTTACATACGATTTCAGTACATTAACGCGAACTGGACTTTACAGACATACTGAAGACTCTACAATTTACAGATGAACGATAGTTTATCCCAACTTTCATCAAACGAAGCTAATCAAAGCTAATATTGTATCCCAGCAATGAATGTAAACAAACAATATGTCGGGCTTCTGCATACGCCATTTTCAAAATCATGGCGGCGATGGATGCCCTACCAATAGCTAAGATCATGTCATCAGGGTTGTCACAGTTCGAGTGAATTATTATTTTTACTCACCTAAGAGCATAAAAGATATCACAAGACGAGACTAGGTGCCGAAGAAATATGCATCAATAATTTAGACTTACCTGAATTAATTTATCTATATAATGCTGTCCTCGAATTATAGGTTTCTTCGTCTTCACCCAAGGGGCAGCTACAATAGTCTCACTGTTTCTGTGGTTGAATAAGAAGCTTTTTGGCGAGTTATCACGATTTGTATTTAAGTTCAGTAAATATAGATTAATATTATTAGCATAAAATCAAACAGATTCTGAAGTAGGAGAGAAGAAAGTATCCGATTACTGAAGTGCTATCCCAGCACATGCAGCGTATTTGTGTACACAATCGGAATGAGAATAGTTGCCTGAAATAATCGAACCAACGCTATAGAGATACAATTCAATTAAGACTAGGGTGACCAGACGTCCTCTTTTTCGCGGACATGTCCTCCAATTTACGTCTCTGTCCTCTGTCCGCGAACAATTTTTAAAATTGCCTAAATGTCCTCCTTTTTATTAATTTATTATATTATCGTATGTATGTTTTAGTTTTTCGCAGTTTATATTGGCGCCATGGCAAATAGTTAAATTTTTACCGATGTGCAGCGCTACTATTTTTGTTTCCGGTCTACGCTGGGTTTGGGAATGTGTTTCTGGGTTTGTGCTCCGTTGAATGGCAGTCTTGTGGCGTGGTTGTGTGTTTGCCAGTTTAAAATTTGCTCGCATTCAACATGCCTAAATGAAAGTGCAAGTTTACAGATGCTTTGAAAACCAAATATTCTGCTTTCAAGCTTGGACGTAATGATTTTGAGGCAGAATGTAAAATTTGCCCAACTGCAACTTTCGTCTCGGTAGCAAATAGTGGCAAGTTCTATAATTTATTGTTTTAGTTAATAAATTACAAATATTAAAACAGCGTTATTTATATAAAATTTTAATTTAATTTCGTAGGTTCTCAAGTTTTGGATAGCCACATTTCTTCAAATAGGCTAAACACAAAAAACGTGTACAAGGCTGAGGCAGTTCGCAAATTGTAGACAAGCTTTTTTCGTATCTTATATGGTTTTATTACTTTTAGATTTGTCCTCTTTTTTCCCTTCGTGTCCTCAATTTTTTCCTTTGTTGTCCTCTATTTCACAGTACTGGATCTGGTCACCCTAATTAAGACCTCTCGTGGAATTGTCTAAAATCTCGGCTAAAGCATCACACCGAATTAGTTGATTGACATATGCAAAGAAGTCGTCGTGTGGATATCTGAACATAATTATGGAGATAACCACACACAAAGGACACGATAATATGTTATCATCTAACCTATTAAACATTCGCTGTTACCGTTCGGAATAGTTGTACGCTGGAAATAGTAGATTTAGTAAAATAATGTAGGTAGGAAAGTACCACCTCCCTCTTACGGAATTATCGCGGCACACCATCTCGCAATATAAGTACATAATTGGCAAGTTACTCACAACACTTTATTACACACATCATAATAAAAAATAACTTGCAAGCTGTAAGAATCACTGTTTGGCACAGGGGAAACATCTTCCTTAACCAATAATACAGAAGTTCACTGTAGTATTTGGCGTGTATACAAGGCAGTGTAAGGATTTACGGAGGCACATGAAGCTGAGCTGAGCGTTCAAGATAACGTCAACGGTTTGGTCTTGCCGTAGATGCTCATTGCGTTTTCCCTTTACGTACTTAAGTTCGACACTACCGGTTCTGAAGTGTACTAAGCTACTGTTATATTATCTCTAACTAGCAAATCATTGCGGTGTATATTCTTGATACACTTCTATTAATGCTTTAGTCTTAGGTACTTCAACATCTGCAGCACATCTGCAGTAAATGACACAATGGCATCGGTCGACTGAACAATCATCACACAATCGAACCAGTCCATAATAAGCGTATTGTCACATATTTACACACGATTGCAGTACTTTAACGCGAACTGGACTTTACAGACATACTGAAGACACTAAAAATTACAGATGAGCAATAGTTTATCCGAACTTTCATCAAACGAAGCTAATCAAAGCTAATATTGTATCCCAGCAACGAATGTAAACAAACAATATCTCGGGCTTCCGCATAAGCCATTTTCACACTTTCGATACCTGCATTATTGGTTTTGGCAATATACAGTATATCGAATGCAATGACCATTCTAAGCGAGCTTGCTTATTAGTCACTTTTAACCAGGGAGTAAACTTTTTAAAATAATCCGAGAGATGGCAGTACACAAGTCAGCACATGCATGTAATAGTTTATTGATCTTAAATGAAAATATATATTGAAGAAATGCACACAATGTGCATTAGATGTGTTTAGCACAATCACACAATTATTTTCATATTTTCTTTGCAAAATTGCAAGTGTTATCTGCCACACCGAACATCACACAGTTCACACACACACACGAATCACAAGGTTCATGATTTTTTTTTATTTGTGCAGACCGCATGATGGAAACCAAGTCATGGAAACCTAATAACAGCATGACTCAATCCATTATTAAAGCCTGAGAACGATGTCACATAGAACTATGCACAAAAAGACTGAGATCAATAAGTGGTTGATTTAGCAATTGTTTCGCTGATGGCCAAAGTCTTGTCCTCTCTTATAAAATAAGACCGTAAATCGGTTTGATCTGCAGCGACCAGTTCTGACCAGTACTTAGTGGAAGACTGAGTAATTCTCTATTTATTCTGGTGTTATTCCAATTGCATTTCGAACAAGTCTCCGTTTGCTAAATACAGTACGTAGCAAGAAACTATGCCTAACAAATCTGAGGAGTTAGTTATGGTTGTTTTAAGTGGAGGAACTACTAGGCCATCTGCCCCTAATATGAGGAGTTACCATGACATAAGGAAACAATACAAGGTCAACCTAAAAGAAAGGAAGGTGTCGTTCCAATACGAACAAGAAAAAACTCATAAGAAGCAGAAAATCACCCCTACAAGACACTGAACCCCAGACAACCGAAATTCCAGTACAATATATCAATAGAGACCTGGAAATATCACTTAACGACGGTCTATCAAGATCGGGACACTCGCCCCGCTCCACGACCAGCGGCGGGTCTTCCATTGGCGAAAGAACCTGAACTTTTCACCGTGGAAGAGGTATTGAAAGCCAAAACCATTAGTAAGAGTTACTGAGTTACAATGCAATGGAACGGTTAAAATTGTCAAAATTAACATTTTATATTTGATTTTATAAATCTCTGAAGGGTACCCTTTAAAAAGATGTGTAATACATTATAGTTTAAGCATTATAAATTGCCACAATTTTAATTTACACTTGCGCTAACAATGAGATCATCATCATGTGTGGAAAGTTTTAACTGCAGTCTCCTCAGTTCCCCTTTTTTATGTATGCTCCTTTTTCTAGGCGACTATTTATCACAGAGCTGTGAATTTTTCACCATAAATTTTTCTCATATTGTTTAATATTTTAGTGGAGAAGTTTCCTTGTTAAAAGTAAAACTGTTTGGATTTGGGCTGTACTTTTTTTTTATTTTATTTTCAAGAATAAGTAATTATATTGACAGTTAAAAAAAGAACTGACTTTCCTGAAGTCCAATATACAAAACGCTCCATTAATATGTCAAGTAAGGTTTGAATTAAATGTGACATACATTTCATTGTCATACCTTTATTGCTTCGAGCATACAATAGGATAGAGAGGGCGCCAGCTATGCTTCTACCGGCCGACCGTGGGGCCAAAATAAGATCAGCTGATGTTGGGCAAAACAAGCATGTCTCCCATAAGAATAGCATTATGAAGTGACTTAAAATCCCGATTAAAGCGCATTCCTTGTGATTAACAGACTATTTCTGTTGAAGGTGGCGATAACTACAATTCCTTCTGAATATTGCTGTTCTTTTCTGTATGAAAAGTGTGAAGTATAATCGTTATATGCGATATTTTGGTGTGTTGACATATCAGTGTTGGAATGCATAGGTGACTTGTGTAGGGCCTACATGGTTAGGAAATTATAAAATGGTGAATAAAATACGTTTACGTATAATTCTTATCCGTAATAATTGTCCGACTTGGTTATATCTGTAATATTTTTACATATCTAAAATAATAAACTCTACAAAGCATTCTAGTACTAGCTTACTTTTTTAGTAACATGTAGGCCCTATGCTTCTATTATGCTGGTTTTCCTTTATAAATCAAGAAAGTTTGCCGATAATCATCAATCATCAATTAAAATTCATATTTATGGTTCATATATTAAGCAATTCAGGGTCTGAAGGGAAGCTGAAATAAGCGAATACATTTAATTATGCGTACAAAGTGATATCCAGCACTGCATCTTAAAAGAAAACCAATGATATCCCCACTCCAAATATTTATCACCTACAGCAATAAATCTTACACATATCCTAATGTTATCCCCTTCCCTTCCATATTTAGTAAATTCATTTTTGGTGGCTAGGGACTTCCGGGTCATCAGCCCTGTGTACTGGAGTAGGCCTATGTGTTGAACTTGTCTGATAACTTAAATTTCTGTGATGACTGCAGTAGTGTGTATAGCTGCATTGGTGGTTGTTAATTCATTTAAGGGGCTTGTGACATCTTGGTCATCAGCACCGTGTAGTTGGGTGTGGGTTGAACTTGTCTGATAACCTGTATTGATGTGATGATTGTAGTAGTGTGTAACTTTATTAGGGACAGGGATGAGGTGGGTGCCTCGGGACTTGAACTAAGGTGCTATCCCGGCATTTGCCTGGGGGGAGTGAGGAAAATCCTGGGGGATAAACCACACTCGAGATAGCAGCAGTCAGCGCCGGGATTCGACCTGCGATATCCGAGCGTGCTGCATGATTTAACGAGCACGGCTACGCCGCTGGATGCCAGCTGTATTGGGGAAATGTATGTAATCAAGTCTGTGTATTTTAGGTCATATATTTTAATTCATACCCGTGAAAAGATAGCCTGTTCCCTTTTTCAAACCTCTGACTGCAATTGTAAGCAGCGCAAGATATAACCATTTTCGTTATATAAGTTCACATTCAGCCTCTTACATAAAGGAAAATGCGTATTTTACATATTCGTAATATATTATACTGCAAAAATTGGCTCCTATATCGATAATTATTAAGTATAATCTTTACGCTCGCGCTGACAACTTGGGCATAGGCGCCATTTTATACCAACATCAGCTGATCTTATTCTGGCCCCATGTTCCGCTGGCCAAGGCCTCTCTATCCTATTGTATGCTCGAAGCTTTATTGGATTCTGAGGAAAAGGAAGATGAATTAAACAAATTTAATCCGTCGAGTGCTTCGCCCGTCTATAAACGTTGCACAAGAACTTCCTTTTAATTCATATTCCCCATTCCCTTTCGAGTGCCGAGTCAATCCCTGGTTTGTTCTTCCATCTATCGGGCTTTATGTGTACTACTTGAGTTTGGATTTTTACTTCCGGATGTACCTAAAATACATTTCTGGACGTCTGATTTCTACAAATGAGGTTCACATGAGAAGTAAACAAGCCTGGGGTAATAACAAGGAAATTATTCACGCCGCGTTGGGATTTTGGATCAAAGAATATCGATTTTTGTGCTAATAATTAGCAACAACTATTACTTGCGTACTGAGTTTAGGAAATTGTTTGATTTTGGGCCCATTACCTGGTATGGAGATGATGCCCACAGACAAATTTTAATTTGGATTCAACTCATAATAAAAAATTATATAACCGTAGGATTTTGAATTTATATTTAGATTAATAAAGACCCAAACCCTATAGACATTTTAAGCCTATCACCCGCACCCTCACCACCTTGACAAGTTAAAATTTATGACTTCAACAATTTAAAAAACGAATAAATAAACTCAGCACTTAAAAGGTTGACATTGGTAAGATAGGCAATTCCGTATCCACTTAAAGAGGCTCCGGAATGCCAAAAATCTTCAGAACTTTGGAAATTTAATTTTATGCGTCATATTAAGCTGAGGACCATTTGGTTAGTAACAGTAGGCCTATATTTTCTTCATAGCTCATTTCCAAGGCTAATTTCCTTATAATTTCCCACACCCGTGCGTCCGATTAATAAGCCCACTCATGGAGATGTTTTAATTTTACTCTCTATTAATAGACATTAAAAAAGCAAGAAAGCAAAACTGGTGTTGCGATGTTGGAGTGTACCCCGCCCTAAAGCGTAATTTGTTGTCGTTTCCTCGGATAGAGGACAAAAACATTGACTCCAGTTTCTACCTAAAATCTATTCTTAATATTAAAATTTCCATTCCCGAATTTTTCAATGTACAAAGGGGAAATGTGAAATGTAATCTATTCTTATATTTTAACACATCAATTTCTCTCAATTTACGTAAGTTTAATATTGACAGATGGAAATGTTCAAAAACATTTTATTAAAATTATGCCAATTTAAAAATACTGTTGTAAAATAAAAAATATATTTATTTTCTAAAAACCAGTGCTAAAGTAAGGAGAAAGTTTCAAGGAATGTTCCAGCAGGAACTTAATTAGTTCCTGTAAGGGTGTAAATACTGTTGTTTCTGAGGAAAAGGTAAAGAAAAGTTGAAAATTAACATGGGCAGTATAGGACACTAGCTCACCCGTGCGAGAAATCTCGCATATTCATAACCCACACTTTCCCCAATAGGTTTATAATGAGACACTTAAGAAGAAAGGTTATTTTTTATTTCAACCAAATGATTATAGAACACTATTTACATTTCAGGATAAAGGAAAGACCTCAGAAGGTTAATATGACATGAAACAGTCGTCACAGCGGCCCGTGGGCAGCAATTATGGAGCGTATTTTCCTACATCAACGGTGTATGCAAATCGCACACTTCGTACAATTTTTTAAAGTAATTTTTTAAAGAAATTATAGATATTTATGAAATTATAGTGCAATAAGTCACTGCTAATGTCTATTCTCTTTCATTTGAATGCTCATTTGTCATGATCGGTCGCTTGTGAGCGCCGCGGGAGGGATGCATACTACTGAAATAATATATATGATTCTGGAGTCTCTGAAAGTGCTTTTCCCTACAGAAATGTTACAGCACGCATATTATTATTATTATTATTATAGGCATATCTCTACATAGTATAATACGAAGTCCCCGATTCTTGGATGTTACGGGTAATCTCGAGAACCACTGGATGGATTTTGATGCGGTTTTCACCATTCTATGTTTGAGGAAGGTTTCTGTAGAAAAACATTCATTTATGACCAAAAGAAGCCGAGCAGTAACGATTTCAGTGAATCGAGTCGAAGAAAAATCTGTCATCCGTTCGCCTTTTAAGCTTACGCTGGATAAACTGTTAAAAATATCTAGGCCTACCTAGGTATTGAACCCTTAATATAAAAGTCATTATATTAATGTGTCATGAATTCTGTTCTGTGTGGAGAAGAGAGGTTGAATATTAGAAGTTACACCTGCAAATGTTGAAACAAAGATCTACCTGTTGGCAACGAGGGGACGCCAGACTTCCTGCGCGAACAATAGAAAGGGTAAAATTTGGAATGTGGTGAAGACACAAGAGGCTGGCAGAATATCGTTAGCTCGAGTTCAACAAACTAGGCTTGGCGCGTGACGGATGTGATTCACCCTGGAAAAATGTGTTTTGTGCAGAATAGAGATGACAGAGAAAGCTGTGGAAATCAAGAGAAGGAGATACGTTTCGTCGTCGCCCACAAGGGAGTGGTCTGCAAAATATCGCGATATTGGAAATCACATTGACGAATGAGGAGAAGGGACGCCAGTGATTTCGCGCTCTTATGAAGACAAGCTATCAGCAGATATTATGGAGGGAACTCGTTATTGCTTAATCCTACGATCAGAGTGATTCCCGCATGCCAAAAACGTAGGCTTCGCTTCGAGCCGAGTTCTTTGATATAAGTTGTTGTCTGTGCGATCATTGCTTAATTAAATAGATATTTCATCCAGTCCCCACTCCTAAATTTTGGTAAAACTGTATAAATAACGAGTGAGGTGTTCACTCAAGGTTCATAACGATAAGTATGTTCATTACGTTCAGTATTCTGTATTCTGAAGACGTTACCATGTCTGTCGCTACGCGAGTCTGAGGACTTAGTACAATTTCTAGACTGCATGAGAGCAGAAAAACTTATAAATTTTGGAGTAAAACTTTGCTGTTGGAGATGATTATCATTACATCTCTAGTTGAAATAATTGAAATGTTTTGCGTGTGAGCTTATGCAGTATAGCACACTGCTATGATTTAGGTCAAGTCATCGATCAGTATTGTTCCACTGGACTGTAGATGGACTTAGTAGTCTAGATGATGACCATGTGCTAATTGCAATGCTGGGGTCATGGCCGGGGACATCGATTTAATGAAAAAGATGGCCGAGTATGAGTACCAAATGAATTAATTTTCATTATGTAGCTATCTTTGGTAATCGGGAACTCTTGTATATATTTTTGTGTTTGTTGTATTTTTTCTTGTAGTTTTGTTGTGTTGTTTTTTTGTTTTGTTCTAACCGACTACTTATTTAGTGTGTGGAGCTCATTGTGGTTATTCTTTTTTTTGTATGTGTGTAAGTTTTGTGCGGGAAAGTATATTAAATTGTACTATCGAGTACAAAGAGTGTGTATTTTGACAAAATACAACACAGGGATGAACTATGTAACTGTCGATAAATAGAGCATTTTATAGATAACGTAACTGCAGTGTTGGGGGGAAATGGAATTTGTTGAGAGAACTTCGAGTTACACAGGCTATAACCTATGCGATCTTTCATATTTATTAGCAAGAAGCCATAAGCTTCTTTGGTAATCATTGTAACGTAATTTGAGCACATATTTAAATTATTGTGTTTTTGGAACACATTTGTGTGAGGTATTTCTGTGGTCTGGAGCGATTTGGTGGAGTACAATTGTCGAACCAAGGTATGGGGTCTCATTCTGCGCGGGGTGTGACACTGGGTCATTTACCTGTCTGCTGCAATGTGACGAACAGTACTGTCAAGGGAGAGGAGGCTGTCATTATTCTTCGGTCCTGAATTGCAAAGTGCAATTTCTGGGGACAAATCTGCAATACGATGATATGTATTTTATTTCAGGATGTGTGATGCTGTTTCTACGATTCTCAAAAGCAAAGGAGCTTTGAGACAATTTGGTAAGACCTGCCTGGTTTGCGACACAGATGATGAGGGCTGTTCGAAGTCCACTTGCTAGCTGAGATCTCAGATAAGAATAGTCAGTCAATTAGTGGCCGAGAAGTGTGCTCATAAGATAAGAATCACTGGAGCCTGTATAATTGGAAGTGAATTAGATTATTAAATTTTGGGAGTTCTCCATGTCAGACATGCAGTTCAGGAATATGTTGATATTAAATATTGTGTTTTCATTTTCATGTTAGTTACTGTCTCAAAAATGTTGATAATTTGATGCATATTTTTTGTGTGCTAATTGTAATGTTATAAGTGTTCGGGAAACATTCGGTTTGCCCAGGTGTTGGTTGTGAGTGGCCACGATTGAGTGTTCATTATTTGTGTCTGTAAGACCTAAGTTGTTAGTCAGTTTGATTTTGTGCGTTCGCACGTGAATAAGACTTCATGCGGAAGTGATCTTGTATTATAATAAAATGGTAGCGTAGTCGGTTGGTAATTTATTTCTTGTTAGCCATTGTAAATGTGGTTCCCGGTGCCAAAGTCTGGTGAAGATCATGGATACGCGTCCTGCGACTTGGATCAATGGAAGCGTATCTCATGACAGTGTACTCGTTCTAGGCTGAGTCTTGTCATATCGTCATGCGCATATACACAACAATTAGGAACTTACGGACGAGGTCCGTGCATATTTTGTTGGTTTAACAGCATTTTTGAAGCTGTATTTTATTCATGTAATTATTTGTTTTGATATTTGTTCCTTGGTTCATAAAAGAGTTTCATGAGTGAGATTTTGTGATTATTGTGTCTATTTTATCGGTTTATTAAAGTTATTTTCTGTTAATCTTGGATCATCTTTCCTTGCTAGTTATATTCATACCTATGTTACCTTGATGTTTATGGAAGCAAAAGTACAAAATAACCAACCTCACGACGATGAACTGAACACCCCCGAAATTAATCTCGTGTACGCTTCTTACAGGGGGACAGTATATAGGCTACTATAAGTGTAAGAATTGCTCAGCATGAAAAGTTGTACAGCATATCTCTATCTTTAATACATCGCCAACTATAAGTGTTTTTAGGGTTTCATTTCTTCCAACAATCCCCATTCAATGGAAATTTAAATTACTAAGCTTCGGAGTGAGCGAGCCTATCACCCTAGCTTCGGCCAGCATCAAACTGTCGAGTTGATACTTCAGAGTAGAGTATATGTGTTTGGAGTTTCGCTGTTCACCTCGGCATTTCTGAATTGTGTCTGGGCCGTCCGTATGCCTTTTAAACTTACGCTGGTTAAACCATTAAGGATACCGGGCGAAGCCGAGGCGGGTATCTAGTTAGACATGAATGGGCTTTCATAACGCAGGTGCTAGATTAGCTACCCCTCAGATACGTTACTGCTCTGAAGACTATCACAATGGCTTAATGTTGCTGACTATGAATTGTAATAATGTAGCCTATGTTGATCAACTGCATCGGGAAGGATTCCCAAAAATAAACTTTAATTACAGCAATGGCCGCGGAAGTCTAAAAACTAGCACAACGTAAGTCAGAAAGAGGCTTTTTACGTTGCACATTGCCCAGATGTTGTCGATAACCGAAGCAAACTAACAATGGCACCTTCTATACTGTAAATTATATTGTTGAAGATGATGTAATATTGCTCCAATCCTCTTAAATAGCACTGTATATTGTAACCATAGTTTCTTGTAAGCATTTAAAAATGCAGTTCCTAAAGTCAGGATTTAAAATTTAATAAATACATGTGTAAGCTATTTCTATGTATTGATAATGTGAACTTGTAACGACTGATTATGCCTACATGGTTTAAATGTACTTATTCAAGAGAAATATTACAGTTTTTAAGTACAGCACATTCCATGAGTAAAGTTCGTTCGGAGACAGCAGGTAGTCTAACACATTCTTATTATTATTCCTTCCTAATGGGACAGTTCTCTTAAGTTGTATTTACCCAAGATTCAGTTCCTCATCACGTAAACGTTTTTATTTTGTGAAAATAAGTTCAGCACCAGTGGTGTAGGCCTACTAGCAAATTTTCCAGGGTGGGAACGCTAACAATTCTAGCATAATGTATTTAAAATTATCCTAGTTAACCCTACAATACTAACATACGTAAAATGTACGTGTAACTACTTAGAATTCCCTCTGTATCTGTCCCCATCCTACCATGTTCCAGCTGTGCTTCTACTGGTCTATGGTGGCGATGCAAATAATTTCTAGAGGCATAATCATGGGACAAGGAATTGCCTGGAAACTATCCTTGAATTTAACACTTAGACCATAAATTCAATAGATGGCTGATGACGTCACATTGTTGAAATCAGCATCTCGATCAGCTGACTGAAGGGAACTGCGGATAGTGATAATAGAATTATCCAATATGGAGCTCCTTTTGTATTCCTTGACGTTGCTTAGCATTCGCCATTAGCCAATTGTAGTCGGTCTTGAGCCATTACCCTTTAGTCAGCTGATCGAGATGTTGGTTTCACGTCACAGTACAGGCGCAGTGTGGCAATGCGCACTCTATTGCATTTATGCTCTTAAGCCCGTATCACACGACATTCGCTAGCATGGAAGCTGCTACCAGTACGGGTATACACGCTGGTATAGCCGCGTCTAGCACCGTGTGATTTCTACCTTCTATGCTAGATTCTGCCTTCTATGACAGCCTTCATGGCAACTCAGTAACTGGTCCGGTGCTATTTTCGCTGGAAGATTGTATGGAGGGTTCAGCACCTGAGCCAATCAGAATGCCCTTGCAGAGATCCTAGCGGTAGCATCTCCAAGTAATCTTGGTTAATCGTTTTCTCGAAAGCAACGTATTTCTACACAAGATGTCACGACCTTGGGCAAATGAGGTTATTTCTTCGCTTATTGAAATGTACGAAAGTAATCCATGTCTTTATAACACTAAACTGCCGTTGTATCATAACAAAATTATGCGCCAAGATGCCCTGGAAAAAATAGCACAAGAAATCAGGTAGAAATAGTGCTATTCATTGCTACAGAAATTGTTCAGTTATGTCTGTTAATAATTGCAAAACACAATATTATTAAAAGGTAGGATTTTTAGGCTCCTTTGATTTTTTTATTTTTGCATGGAATGATAACGGCATTAACAAGAATAAACCGGTTTTTTTAGTTTAAAATTTCCTACAAAATGTATATCTATGGATAAAATAGAGAGATTTTTCTAACCCAATACATTACTGTACAACACTTCGTCTTTAAATTTTATTGTTTTATGCCAGATATTTGTAATATCTCCATTAATTGACCTATTTGGAAACTAGTTAAAGAAAGAAGCTGCCTTTAAACCACAGACGTTTTACCCAATTCACTTTGTTGGTATTATAATGCTACCGATGCTGTATATAATGTGGCAGTTTAAACCTGTCAATATGCACAGAGCTTCTGGTTCTGGTTGTCTGCATATTGCCAATTATTAGTGTAGCGGCACCGAGAATCAATCTCCTACGTTCCTCCATATTTGAACAGATGTTTCTGCTATGGAACCTTCCATGTGCTCAGGTACATTTATTTTAAATGCACATGGAAGGTTCCATAGCAGAAACATCTGTTCAAATATGGAGGAACGTAGGAGATTGATTCTCGGTGCCGCTACACTAATAATTGGCAATATGCAGACAACCAGAACCAGAAGCTCTGTGCATATTGACAGGTTTAAACTGCCACATTATATACAGCATCGGTAGCATTATAATACCAACAAAGTGAATTGGGTAAAACGTCTGTGGTTTAAAGGCAGCTTCTTTCTTTAACTAGTTTCCAAATAGGTCAATTAATGGAGATATTACAAATATCTGGCATAAAACAATAAAATTTAAAGACGAAGTGTTGTACAGTAATGTATTGGGTTAGAAAAATCTCTCTATTTTATCCATAGATATACATTTTGTAGGAAATTTTAAACTAAAAAAACCGGTTTATTCTTGTTAATGCCGTTATCATTCCATGCAAAAATAAAAAAATCAAAGGAGCCTAAAAATCCTACCTTTTAATAATATTGTGTTTTGCAATTATTAACAGACATAACTGAACAATTTCTGTAGCAATGAATAGCACTATTTCTACCTGATTTCTTGTGCTATTTTTTCCAGGGCATCTTGGCGCATAATTTTGTTATGATACAACGGCAGTTTAGTGTTATAAAGACATGGATTACTTTCGTACATTTCAATAAGCGAAGAAATAACCTCATTTGCCCAAGGTCGTGACATCTTGTGTAGAAATACGTTGCTTTCGAGAAAACGATTAACCAAGATTACTTGGAGATGCTACCGCTAGGATCTCTGCAAGGGCATTCTGATTGGCTCAGGTGCTGAACCCTCCATACAATCTTCCAGCGAAAATAGCACCGGACCAGTTACTGAGTTGCCATGAAGGCTGTCATAGAAGGCAGAATCTAGCATAGAAGGTAGAAATCACACGGTGCTAGATGCGGCTATACCAGCGTGTATACCCGTACTGGTAGCAGCTTCCATGCTAGCGAATGTCGTGTGATACGGGCTTAAGATTTAACAACATATTGGTTTCTCCATGGCAATGACAAAGAGGTGGGGAATTTGATGTAGATATGTCACATCACTTCAGAGGGATTATACAATCAACCTCATAAAAAACAGAGACAGTATAAGAGGCTGGAGAGATTACGTACTGCTATTTACGTCAAAGTAAACGACTTCTGTATTATTCGTTGTATTTAAGATGGAACTTAGCGTATTAAACTTCAAAGACCACAGAGGATTCAGTGTATATAAATAGTGTTACATACGATAATTTCAAGCTACTAATTGGAGTTTCATTTGGGCAAAAACTGATATTTTGATGGCTAATTCGACTAATTCGATGTCTCTCTTTCGATAGGTGATGTCCAAAAACCGATTTGGGCAAAAAAGTGCCAAAACCGTGCCACAAAAAGTTGATTTGCGCGTTATGCGCGAACTTCACACAAAAACCAACGAAACAAAAGTTTTAGAGCTTGAAAAGTACTTTCCAAAGCAAGTGTTAAAATTAAAATATCTTAAAAAAACAAACGAGTTACAGCACAAAGTAGGGCTTACTGCGAACACCCTGTATATATACAATGTTTAGATTACATAAGTTCATAAAAATTTGTGTAAGACATCAAACTTATTCGCCGAAAGTATTGCTCACTTCTATGGTTGTTGGGTTATTATTAATACCAGCAGAAACGTGCGAGAAATCTCGCGTGTTCATAAACCACACTTCCCCAACAGGTTTATAATGAGAGACTTAAGGAGAAAGGTTGTAATGTTTTTTATTTCAACCAAATGATTATAGAACACTATTTACATTTCAGTTAGAATTCCAAGTTCTGCGTTCCCTAACTTAAGAAAGCAATCACTGAAAATTGGATCATCATAACACTCACCGGTTATTCGACATTTATGAAATTATACGATTTGAGTACTCAATCCTTTGATTTACTGTTTCTGAAATCCATGCAAAATGATAAAGGAAAGACCTCAGAATGTTAAAATGACATGAAAGAGGCGTCACAGCGGCCAAAATGTGAAGTGGACAGCGTATTTTCCTACATCAACAGTATTTGCAAATCACACACTTCGTACATTTTTTTTAAAAGTCATTGTTTAAAGAAATTATAGATATTTATGAAATTCGAGTGCAATTCATCACTGCTAATGTGTATTCGCTTTCATTTGAATGCTCATTTGTCACGGTCAGTCGCTTGTGAGCGCCGCAAGAGGGCTGTTTCACCCCTTAATACAACAATCATTATCATCATACATACATTGAAGTTGAGGAAATAAGTGATGATGCATTATTAGACTTTTCTTAAATTTAATTGGTATTCCGACCGAAGGCAGGAACGAACCTCCGAAGAGGCTACCCCCAGCCGGAGTTTACGTGCGGTAGGGTGGCCAGGGCCTTTCCGCTCCTCATGTTGGCCAACAGCGCGCAGTACCTACTGTAGAACCGGCATGGCATCCAAGTTCCGACCACGCCCAATGCTGCTTAACTGCGGAGTTCTCCTGGGATCCGGTGTTTCATATTAGACTATAAACTCGCGGCTTCGGTGGCGTAGTCGGTAGCATGCTGACCTTCTATGCCCAAGATAGCGGGTTCAAACCCGGCCGAAGCCGTCTGATTTTTTAAGAGCGTTAAAAATCCCTCAGTATGCCCTCATTCGGAGGGGAAGTAAAGCCGGCGGTCCCATGTCATAGATTTATGGCATGTTAAAGAACCTTCCACTAATTACACCAATGTGAAGCTAAATTGTATAGGTTAAGAATGTTCCTACGTTCGTTGCCAAGAGCCAACTGCGGTGGCGTCTGGTAGCTAAGTTCTGAACTAGTAGTCGTTGACTGTGGCGTTTGGCGGCAAAAGTAGTAACTATTTGAAAAATTCAAAAGTCTGCAGTTCTTACTTGAATTAAAAAACAGATAACACACACTAATACAGTCATCACAATTAACACCGGTTATCAGACATATTCTGCACACATCCAAAGTACACGGGGCTACATGGCCGCGTTGTCGCAGCCCCTAAACTTAACAACCAACCAACCAGACTATAAACTAGTTTATTACCTCAGCGTGAAATAGTTTATAATAAAATAAGAATTTTGCCTTTACTATAGTCATAAAAATATAACAATTTGGTAGCCTATATATTCTTGTTTAATACTTGACAGGTTTCTACGACCACTTTGCGCGGTTATGGAACACACTGCCAGGCGATGCCAAGAACATCGGAAATTCAGGTGGTTTGTGTAAATAATCTTCTGTAGGATTGATTGTTTCACTGAATGAGTATCCGAATGAAATTAATTAATGATTAAATGTATGAAGTGATTGAAGTGATGAACGTGCGTACACGAGAGAGTGAGTGAACAGGATAAAACTTGCTATATTAATCTTATTATTAATATTGTAAATATGTAAATACTGCAAATATCTTTGTAAAACGTGCAAATATTGTAAAAACAAAATGTAGACGTAAGTTGTCCCAGTGAAGCATAAAATTTATGTCGTCTTGCTTTTTTTTTCACTATGCCTTTCGTACTTCTTGAATGATTTATGGTAAATAAAAAATAAATAGTAATGCTACTAGTAATAATAATATTAATATTAAAAATTGTGAACAAGCAACAAAAGTGGTTCATTAACAGAAGAGTGTAGGCAGGATTCAGGTTGTGACAATTTGATGTCATACTCCAACTTTCGTTGAGCCGAATTTAATGTGACATTAACTGTGTGTTTCAGAGCGATGCTAAGCGGAGTGATCCTGGTTGTGTTCCTCATCTGTTACTGCTGCCACAGGAACATGCGCAAGAGTGGGCGTGGTTCCCAGTACTGGCATGAGGAGCCAGAGGTTCCACTTGAGGTCTTCACAGTGGACGGTCAGGTGAGACCCATCACATAATCTTTGAGCATACTACACTGTTTGTTGTCTTTCAACTATGAGTTTTCAGACTAGTAGTGGGTCATTGGCCTACTGCTCCTTAGTCCAGTTTCCTCGAAGGACATCTTGGTTATAGGGAACTCCCAGGAGGAGTGCTGGGTAGATTATTAGCTTGAGAATAACCTAACCCCCAAGGGAAGATGATGAAGAAAAAGAAGTGGGTTTCGGACTGGAGAAAAATGATGGAGAAATAGGACGAGAGTCCAACACAAGTTATAATTTTAACTTTAGGAATACTCAAAGGCAGCTGCCACTGCAAATCCGCTTTCCGATACCTAAAGTGGGTAGGGACCTGGGCGAAGCTAACAGGATACGCAGCTGGAACTTGGGCTATTCGCAAGAAAGTTGCTATAGCGTATTCCCTCTCAAGCATAAATATACCTACTATGGGGAAGGGTGGTGGTCTGGCAAGACAAAGAGTAACAGATTTATTGTGTGTCTGTTCAAAGGGGTTTGTTTCTAAACAAGTATTTTGAAGAATACAAAGAATTTGAATCAGCCTTGATATTGTTACGTGCCACCCCCCTAGTGGCACTTTTGTCAACTGGATTACGGTGGGTAGGAAGCACAACACCAATTACTGCTTAAAGAAGTAATTAACTTTATTGCGGCCAGATAATTACACTAATCAGCAAATACAAGCAATTAGGAACCTTACTCCAGTTTACAAAGCCTCTTGCTTGTGGAGAGCTCTTGCCCCTTTCACTTGTCAACAAACCACAGAAGTTAATCCTGCCGCTAATGAGCCTAGTGGCCTTGACAGAACTACATGCAACTTCTTTCTAATGTGCGCCTACTACAGTACTTACGAGCACTTGCTGCGCGCTGTTCACCAGCTGGGAGAAACAATGTCACTTAATTTCGACACCACAATATCTGACACTCAGTGAAAGCACACTTACTCAGAACACGGCAGTCCCCTGTATGTTCCTCACTTCGCCGCTACACTAGGGGTTTCGCAAGTCACCACACTTCTGTCGCTCAGAATAAACGCTCACACTAGCTCGTAAAACACAACAACAACTGCTTCACGGGTCACTCTTATATAGCAGGCCGGTGACTCAATAAATGGTTCTAGATCCATCCAGGGTCCACGGCTTCTCAAGGTTTCCATCGCTGGTCCAGTCACGAATCTTCTGGACTATCCCTTTGTCTTAGTAGCCCTGTTGCATAAGGCACACGCAATACAGGAGGCATGCCACAGCCCAGCCCCTGGGGCAGTTGTGACTCAAGCGGCGAGCGATGACACAAACTCACAGCCGTAACACCACCCCCTTCCTAAAAAGGCTGATCGTCCCGATCAATCATTGGTCCGTCTGTGTCCGTCCGTAGGCTGCCAGGCGATCTCGATGCACGATCTTCATCTTCGCCCTCGGGTTCCGCTGGATCCTGTAGACGACATCGTTGATCCGTTTCACGACTCGGTACGGGCCCTCCCAGGACTTCTGAAGTTTGGGTGACAGGCCTTTCTTCCGTAATGGGTTGAAGAGCCAGACCAGGTCGTCCTCGTGGAATCCGCCGGCATCCGTCTGCTGGTCGTATCGGGTCTTCATTTGGTCGGTCTCGATCCGCAGTTTCCTCCTTGCGAACGCGTGCACGTCCTCCAGTTGGTCGACCAGTTCTTGACAATACTGGCTTACCGGGATCGGATCATTCCCAGGTCGGCCGAAGGCAAGATCGACAGGTAGACGGAGCTCCCTCCCAAACATGGCCCGGGCTGGTGTGCACCCGGTGGCTTCATGCACGGCGGCGCGGTAGGCCAGGTGAAATAGTGGAAGATGTTTGTCCCAATCCCTCTGGTGCTCGCTGACGACTATTCGGAGATGGTTCTCGATGGTGCGATTGAATCGCTCTACCATCCCGTCGGACTGAGGGTGTAGCGGCGTCGTCCTTGTCTTCCGGATTCCCAGCAGCTGGCATAGGTTCTGGAACACCTGCGACTCGAAGTTCCTCCCTTGGTCGGAATGCAGCTCCAGGGGTACTCCGTACCGGCTGACGAATTCTTTCACCAGGGTCTCTGCAATCGTCGCGGCTTCTTGGTTAGGGAGCGCATACGCCTCCGGCCATTTGGTAAAGTAGTCGCTGACGACTAATATGTAGCGGTTCCCTGCCTCGCTTAACGGGAATGGCCCAGCAACATCGACGGCCACTCTCTCCATGGGGCCGCCCACGTTGTAGGTCTTCAGTGGACCCCGTCGTCTTCGTCCTGGGCCCTTGCTGGCTGCGCAATCGTGGCACCTCGCGCAGTGGTTCTCCACGTCTGTTCGGCATCCGATCCAGTAGAACCGCTCTCTCAGCTTCTCCAGGGTCTTCTTTATCCCTGGGTGTCCACCAGATGATCCTCCATGAACTTCCTTCAGGACTTCCTCCGTCATAGCCTTTGGAACGACGACTTGTTCCCGAGATGTCTTCCCGTCGGTGCTCTCCCAGGTACGGCAGATGAGGTCATCCCTTACAATCAGCGAGTCCCACTGTGCCCAGTAGGACTTAAACTTTGGGCTGCAGTCACTCACAATGTTCCACCCGGGTCTGGGGACACAGACCCTCTTCCATTCGGCTATCAGTCCCAGGTCATCATCCTCTGCTTGTGCCCGCGTGAATGATTCGCGGCTCCAGTTCCCTTGAAGTTCCACAGTAGTCCGTCGGCACAGTATCCCGGTGTTCTCCTCCCTTCGGGCACAGAAGGTGCAGTCTTCGGGGCACGGTCTTCGTGACAGGGCGTCGGCGTTAGAATGCAGTTGGCCTTTCCTGTGCTGAATCTCAAAGTTGTACTGTTCAAGCCTCTCTAACCACCGCGCGAGTTGACCCTCGGGCTGCTTGAAGTTCAGGAGCCACCGCAGGGAAGCATGGTCGGTCCTGATGAGAAATTCTTGCCCGTACAGGTACTTGTGGAAGTGTTCAATGGTCTTCACGATGGCGAGCAGCTCCTTCCTGGTGACGCAGTAGTTCCTTTCTGGCTTTGACAAGGCCTTGCTGAAGTAGGCCACTACTCTCTCCTCGCCGTCCACTACCTGCGACAGGATTCCCCCTATGCCAAAGTCGCTGGCATCGGTATCGACGATGAACCTTGTTCCAGGTCTGGGGTAGGCCAGAATAGGCGCGGTGCACAGAGCCTGCTTGAGTTGTTCGAAGGCACTGTGGCATTCTGCTGTCCACGTGAAGAGTTGGTCCTTCTCAGTCAGTCGATGTAAAGGTTTGGCGATGTCGGCGAATCCTCTCACGAAGCGACGATAATAAGTGCAGAGTCCCAGGAAGCTTCGTAGTTGCGACTTGTCCTTCGGAACTGGCCACTCCCTCACAGCTGCGGTCTTCTCTGGGTCGGTGCGCACCCCTTCCTCGGAGACGATATGCCCAAGGTACTGGACCCGCTTCTGGAAGAGCTGACACTTCTTGGGGCTCAACTTCAGCTGGGCAGCCCGTAGCTTCAACAAGATCTCCTTCAGATTGCTGTAGTGCTCCTCGAAGCTCCTTCCCAGAACGATGACGTCGTCTAGGTATACCAGGCAGGTCTTCCAGTGTAGTCCCCTCAGAATGGACTCCATTAGCCTTTCGAAGGTCGCAGGGGCGTTGCAGAGACCGAATGGCATGACGGTGAACTGCCAGAGCCCGCTGCCCACAGAGAACGCCGTTTTCTCGCGGTCCTTTGGGTGGACCTCCACCTGCCAGTAGCCACTCTTCAAATCCAAGGTGGAGAACCATCTTGACCCTGATATGGTGTCCAGCGTGTCGTCGATCCGGGGTAGAGGGTAGCTGTCCTTCTTCGTGACGTCGTTCACCCGCCTGTAGTCCACGCAGAACCTGGTGGAACCGTCCTTCTTCCTCACAAACACGACCGGAGAACTCCAAGGACTATGTGATGGCTCGATCACCCCTTGCTCCTTCATCTCTTCTACCATCCGGTCGACTTCGGCTTGCTTGGCGAGCGGGACACGTCGGAATGGGGCCCTAATCGGTGCGCTGTCCCCAACGTCGATTCTGTGCTGGACCAAGCTTGTCCTGCCGAAGTCTTTGCTCCCCACGGAGAAGACATCCTGGAATTCGCGTAGCAGGTCCTGAAGTTGGCGTGATTGCTCTTCCTCTAAATGGTCCTGGGATCCTTGGTACAGCTTCTGTAGTTCTTCTGGCAGTGTGCGTCTTCTTCGGTTGTCCGTCTGCAGGTGTCCGTCTGTCGTATCTGTGATGCGGGCAATCCAGGTAACGGGCTCGCAGACTCCTAGGTTGGTGTCCCGGTGAACCGTAATGTCGTAGTCGTTCAGGTTGGACAGGCGTACGTACGGCCGAGACGTCGTGTTGATGAGAGTCTTGGCAACTAGCAATCCTTTTGTCTGGATGTCCTCATATTTTGGTTCGATGACAGCCGCCACTCCCTCAGCTGTTCCGTCGACAATTACGGCAGCGCTGACTTCCGTCCTGGCGGGAACGATGACGTCCTCTCTCAGCCTTACTCGTCGTGCGGCGACGGCCTCGTGTGCTGGTCGCAAAGCAAGTTCCTCCCTTCCGAAGTGCAGAGTGTTGGTACCCAGATCCAAGATGATGTTGTTCTGGTCCAGGAAGTCCAGTCCGATGATCACTTCATTTGATACGTCAGCCACAAGCACTGGATGCTTTATCGCCCGTCGACCAATGACGAACTCCAGTGATGCTCCGCCATGTACCGGTGCGGTCTCTCCGGTCGCGGTTATTAGCTGGAGGTTCCTTTGTGTGGGTTGCACTCTCCACTTCGGGATCACGGTGGGGCTGACGATGGTCCTCGATGCTCCCGTGTCGATTAGCATGGGCCAGCTCACTCCGTTGATGACTCCGTCGACCATCAGGCTGCTTTTATCCCTCCGTAACTGCGTCACACGAACTTGGACTGCCGGGGCTTGACGACTGTCACGAGCCAACCTTCGCCCCTCATGGCTGGCTGATACTTGCTTTCCTGGGCCGCGCGGTTTCCCTACGACTGACTGTCCCGACGGAAACTCTTGGCGGCGGCGATCACCGCAGTCCTTGCTCAGGTGGCCTCTCTTACGGCAGGTCCAGCAGGTTGGTAGTCCTCTTCCGGGCCGCCTCACCGGATGTCCTTCGGCTAAGTTTTTGTTGGTGGTACTGCGACTCTTGAAGAACCGGCCTAGCACCTCCATCAGTTCATCGGCCAGGGGCTTGGTGTTGTTGGCTTGGGCTGGTTCGTCAACGTCCACCTGACGCACCCGCGCGCACATTCTAGATACCTGCTTTGCCGTCTCGAACTCAAGTGCGTGGCTCAGCGCATCTGCCAGGGTCTTATTGCGCGCGAGACGCAGCGCCTGTTGAGTGTCCGAGTCCCGTAGCCCGTCGGTGAAAGTCTGCGTCGCTATCTGCTCCAGAAAGTCGGCCGGCGCTGTTGGGTAGGCGAGCCTTACGAGGCGTGCGATGTCCATCTCGAACTCCTGCAGGGTTTCCGCGTTCTTCTGTACCCGGGTCCGGAGCTGCATCTGGTAGGCCTGCTGAAGATGGCTATCTCCATATCGGGACTCCATATGGGCGATCAGTGCGGCGTAGTCCTGGGATCCAGTCGGGATGGCCTGAAGGACGTTAAGGGCGTCGCCTCTCAGCGCTACAATGAGAGCTGTAGCCTTTTCTGTGTTGTTCCAGTTATTTATGGAACAGGCTGCCTCGAACTGACGTAAGTAGGTGCTCCACGGGACCTTTCCGTCGAAGGTTGGGGGCGTCACTCTGCTATGTCCCGTTCCTGATATTCCCGGTGTAACGGTGGGCGGGCGTTGGCGCAGCTCGGCAACTTCCTCTCGTAGAGCGTTGAATTCCTCTTTCACCCCCGTCAGTGGGCGTTGGCGCAGCTCGGCAACTTCCTTTTGTAAGGCGTTGAATTTCTCCTCCACCCCCATCAGCGGGCGTTGGCACAGCTCGGCAACTTCCACTTGTAAGGCGTTGAATTTCTCCTCCACCCCCAACAGCGGGCGTTGGCGCAGCTCGGCAACTTCCACTTGTAAGGCGTTGAACTTCTCCTCCACTGCCGCGACTTCCTCACGTAGGCCCTGTTCTAATTTCCTTTGGCTCTCCTCTAATTTCGTCAACAGACACTCTTCCAGATTTTTCTGGCCATCCAGAAATTTGGCGGTTAGGTCCTCTGCTAACTTATTCTGGCTGTCTTCCATCTGCTTCAGGTCCTCAGCTAACTTATTTTGGCCTTCTTCTAATTTGGAAGTTAGGTCCTCTGCTAACTTATTTTGGCTGTCCTTCAGGTCCTCTGCTAACTTCTTCTGGCCATCCTCCATCTTCTTCTGGCCATCCTCCATCTTCTTCTGGCCGTATTCCATTTTGGCAGTTAGGTCCTTGGTTAAATTCTTCTGGCCGTCTTCTATGCCATTTATCTTTTCTAGCAATGCTGCCAATTGCGCCTCCATTTTAGTTGTTTGCCTTGTAAAGGGCATGCACTCACAGGAAAATTAGAGAAAATGACCTGCTCGGGTTTTGAAACCAGGACCGTCAGGTGTGGTGCTTGAGTTCGTAATCCCGCTTCTGACACCAGTTGTTACGTGCCACCCCCCTAGTGGCACTTTTGTCAACTGGATTACGGTGGGTAGGAAGCACAACACCAATTACTGCTTAAAGAAGTAATTAACTTTATTGCGGCCAGATAATTACACTAATCAGCAAATACAAGCAATTAGGAACCTTACTCCAGTTTACAAAGCCTCTTGCTTGTGGAGAGCTCTTGCCCCTTTCACTTGTCAACAAACCACAGAAGTTAATCCTGCCGCTAATGAGCCTAGTGGCCTTGACAGAACTACATGCAACTTCTTTCTAATGTGCGCCTACTACAGTACTTACGAGCACTTGCTGCGCGCTGTTCACCAGCTGGGAGAAACAATGTCACTTAATTTCGACACCACAATATCTGACACTCAGTGAAAGCACACTTACTCAGAACACGGCAGTCCCCTGTATGTTCCTCACTTCGCCGCTACACTAGGGGTTTCGCAAGTCACCACACTTCTGTCGCTCAGAATAAACGCTCACACTAGCTCGTAAAACACAACAACAACTGCTTCACGGGTCACTCTTATATAGCAGGCCGGTGACTCAATAAATGGTTCTAGATCCATCCAGGGTCCACGGCTTCTCAAGGTTTCCATCGCTGGTCCAGTCACGAATCTTCTGGACTATCCCTTTGTCTTAGTAGCCCTGTTGCATAAGGCACACGCAATACAGGAGGCATGCCACAGCCCAGCCCCTGGGGCAGTTGTGACTCAAGCGGCGAGCGATGACACAAACTCACAGCCGTAACAATATTTTAGTTCTTGAAATTGTAGAATTTCTAAAGAGCGTCCGAATGCTTACAAAAAGGATAGGAATAAAGCAATTATACCCTTGGGGATAATTTTGGTAAGAGTACCAATAGTTGCATTTAGAAATGACTAAGCTTTTACCCAGCAAGGCGCCGAATAAAAGTTTAGACAATGAGAAACACTTAAATTTTGAAAAACCAACCATAAGTGGTAGAGAGAATCTCCACAAGCAAGAAGCTGGCGTAGCGAGCTATGCTTGCTTTGCTGGCCAGTTAGAATTAGCTATTAAAGCTAAGAGAGACTTTACAAAGTTAATAACTAAGAGTTCTTGCTCAAATGCAACAAGTGGTGAAAACCCTATCAATGGATTTATTATTATTAAAGAGGGCATAAACCTAGGAAGAGTCAAGGAAGACAGGATCTTGCCTAACCGTTATGTTAGAGAAATGATAAAGCAAAGAACAAATCTTAATTATTTATTTAACAATGTAAAAGGAAGTAGTTTATGTAACAAATATATAATTTTGATTTTTATAAACAACTAGCTGAAGTACCCGTGCTTCGCTTATCGTCATAAATAAATTAAAATGTGGAGGTGTCAGTTAAAACAGGGGATAGGCGAGGTGCTGCGCAGAGGGAGATTAAGGATGGGACATTTTGTCCAACTACACCGCTCGGCGTTGACCGTGTTTTATAGCACACATTTAGGTTTTACTCGCTTACCGTTGGAGATACCTTTCGGATAGAAAATGTAATTTTAAACCTCGTATATGCCATCAAAAGTTTGCTATTTCTTAGCGTTCTCTTTTTATTTGAAATGGAAATATGAAAGTTTGACACCAAAGGGTGTAGTGACGTCACTAAAATGGTCGCCATCTTTAAATAGTGCAAAGTATTGAAATCAAAAGTAACCTATATGTTAACCAGGTAAATCAGCTACTTCCATGTAAAATTCATGTAAATCGGACCAGTGGTACTTGCCTGATTGAGTAATACACAGACACACGCCATCTCATTTTTAGCCTCGCTTCGCTCGCGTCATAGTCGTGTCATATTTTTATTCAATGAAATGCAGGTTTAACCCCGTTAACACCCCTTTAGAACCTGAATATCCAAAAATCCCTCCTTAGTAGACGTTTTCGACACACAACAAACATATCCCCAAAATATCATTCTTCTAACTTTAATAGTTTTGGTTGGTCGATGAGAGTGAACATCCAAAAATCCTTCCTTAGTAGACGTTTTTCTTCCAGAATTTCACCCCTCCCCATAGGCCCCTTAAATTGCATTTATGAAAAATCGGTCGAACACCTATTTATTTTATTTATTTATTTTTTTATTTTTAAGCTGATTGATTTCCTCCGAGTTTCAAACTCCTCGCCTATGTCGTTTAAGAGATACACACTCCGTTATGAATCTTTCAACCCCCACTTTACATCCCTTTCACCTCATAATATACACTACATCGAAAAACCACTAGACATGTGTCAGCTTATTTTTAATGATTAGTATATATGCCAAGTATCACATCCCCAAATGAAACCACTCGTGAGGTATTGTTATTCAATGAAATGCACGTTTACCCCCTTAACACCTCTTTAGAACCTCAATATCCAAAACTCTTTCCTTAGTGGACGTTTTCGACATACAACGAACATATCCCCAAAATTTCATGTTTCTAACTTCAATAATTTTTGGCTGGGCGATGATGAGTGAGTGAGTCAGTCAGGATATTTTCTTTCATTTATTTTTGATAATTTCACCCCTCCCCACGAACCCCTTAAATTGGATTTATGAAACAAACGGTCGAACACCTATTTACTTATTTAAAGCTGTTTTCCCCCTGAGTTTAATGAGTGGGTAAGTGAGTCAATAAGTTAGGACACTTTCTTTCCTGTTTTTTTCCCCCAGAATTTCACCCCTCTCCAAGGGCCCCTTAAATTGAATTTATGAAAAAAACGGTCGAACACCTATTTACTTGTATTTTAAGCTGTTTTTTCCCGCCGAATTTCAAACTTCTCGCCTATGTCGTTTCAGAGATACACGCTCCGTTAAGAATCCTTCAACACCCAATGTTCACCCCTTTTACCTCATAATATACACCACATCGATAAACCCTTAGACATATGTCTGATTATTTTTAATGATTATTTTATATACCGAATATCACATCCCCAAAGAAACAACTCAAGAGATATCGTTATGCAATGAAATGCACCTTTACCCCCTTAACACCTCTTTAAAACCCGAATAAACAAAAATCATTCCTTAGTTGACGTTTTCGACATACAGCGAACATATTCCCAAAATTTCATGTTTCCAACTTTAATAGTTTTCGCTGGGCGTGATGAGTGAGTGAGTCAGATAGGACATTTTCTTTCAATTATTTTTACCAGAATTTCACCCCTCCCCATGGGCCCCTTAAATTGGATTGATGAAAAAACGCTTGAACACCTATTAACTTATTTTTATTTTAACCTGTCTTTTTCCCCTGAGTTTGATGAGTGAGTGAGTTAGTCAGTTATTTAGGACACTTTCTCTCCTTCCCCCCCCCACCAGAATTTCAACACACCCCATTGGCCCCTTAAATTAATTTATGAAAAAACGGCCGAACACCGATTTACTTACTTTTTAAGCTGATTTTTTTTCTTGCTGAGTTTCAAATTTCTCGCCTATGTCGTTTAAGAGATAGGCCTACACGCTGCGTTAGGAATCCTTCAACCCTCACTTTTCACCCCTTTCACCTCATAATAATACACCACATCGAAAACCCTTAGACACATGTCTGCTTATTTTTAATGATTAGTTTATATGCCGAGTATCACATCCACAAATGAAACCACTCGTGAGATATTGTTATTCAATGAAATGCAGGTTTAACCCCCTTAAGACCCCTTTAGAACCTGAATATCCAAAAATCCTCCCTTAGTGTAAGGTTTTGACATACAACGAACATTTCCCCGAAATGCCATGTTTCCAAAATCAATATTTTTGACTGGGCGATGATGAGTGAGTGAATGAGTCAGGACATTTTTTTTTCATTTTTTTTCTTCAGAATTTCACCCATCCCGATGAAACCCTTCAATTTGATTGATCAAAAAAATCTGTCGGAAAGCTATTTACTTACTTTAAAGCAGTTTTTCCCCTTGAGTTTGATGAGTGAGTCAGTCAGTCAATCAGTTAGGACACTTTCCTTCCCGTTCCCCCTCTCCCTCCCACCCTCCAGAATTTCACCCCTCCCCATGGGCCCCTTAAATTGGATTTAAGAAAAAACGGTCAAACACATATTTACTTATTTTTATGCTGATATTTTTCCGCTGAGTTTCAAACTCCTCGCCTATGTCGTTTAAGAGATACACACTCCGTTAGGAATCTGTCAATCCCCACTTTTCACCCCTTTCACCTCATAATATACACCACATCGAAAAACCCTCAGACACGTGTCTTCTTACTTTTTAATGATGAGTTTATATGCCGTGTATCACATCCCCCAATGAAACCAATCGGGAGATATTGTTATTCAATGAAATGCAGGTTTAACCCCCTTAAGACCCCTGTAGAACCTGAATATCCGAAAATCCTCCCTTAGTAGACGGTTTTGACATACAATGAACATATCCCCATACTGTCATGTTTCTAACTTCAATAATTTTGGCTGGGCGATGATGAGTGAGTGAGTGAGTGAGTCAGGACATTTTCTTTCAATTTTCTTTTTTCAGAATTTCACCCCTCCCCATGAACCCCTTATATTTGATTTATGAAAAAAACTGTCGAACAGCTATTTACTTACTTTAAAGCAGGTTTTCCCCCCTGAGTTTGTTGAGTGAGTCAGTCCGTCAATCAGTTAGGACACTATCTTCCCTGTCCCCCCCCCCCCCCTCCAGAATTTCACCTCTCCCCATGGGCCCCTGAAATTTGGATTTATAAAAAAAAAACGGTCAAACACATATTTACTTCTTTTTATGTTGCTTTTTTTTCGTTGAGTTTCAAACTCCTCGCCTATGTCGTTTAAGAGATACACGCTCCGTTAGGAATCTTTCAATACCCACTTTTCACCCATTTCACCTCATAATATACACCACATCGAAAAACCCTCAGACACTTGTCTTCTTATTTTTAATGATGAGTTTATATGCCGAGTATCACATCCCCCAATGAAACCAATCGGGAGATATTGCTATTCAATGAAATGCAGATCTACCCGCTTTACACCCCTTTAGAACCTGAATATTGTTTTGGTACGGCCTCTACCTTGAGTTTGATACCAATGTTGCGTCTCGCCTATAATGGCCCTGCCTGAGTGCATGGACTTACGCCATAGGTCACTCAGGGGTTCTTTAACTTTACTTACCTGGATCGTTATAGTTGGGGTTCTTCCTGCTCAGGTAACGGGATCCTTACCATGTCCTTACCGATTGCCTTACCCACGATTGACAGCACACTACTTATGCTAAAAGAGGGGGGGAATGAGGGAGTTCAGGATGCCGAGGTAGCTCCCCAATAAAAAGAGATCTCTCTCATGTACTGCCAGTTTATTCCTTTCAACAGCTTCAAGGAATCCACCGTGCAGGTACAGGGCTTGCTCAAAAGACTCCCTCCAACGAAAGAAACAATAATACAAGATCTCACCTGATCACTCAGCCGTCTCTCTCTCTCTGACGATGCTCAGCACCAGTCCCTTTGGTCAACAGGTGCTTGGTCGCAGTACTACGATCCCCCGATCGTCAAACTTACGTCGCACTCGTTTCCACTGCCTTTACGGGCAGTCCTCCACTCTCGCCGTCTGCTCCCGGTGCTCTCACTGACTGACCCCCCACCACATCTGAGGTCGCAGCTTATAAGCACAAAAATCGCAACTCGAGCGTGCTTGCGTAGCACCTCCTTGCAGATTCTCAAGATCTGGATTGAACCGGGGTTGCACGTCCGGTAAGGTTCAAGGCTAAACCAAAACCGGGACATGACAATACCTCCCCCAGTTCAACTGGACAGTGGCCTCACTGTCTGGGCGTAGCTAACCACCTAGCCACCCCGAATGTCTCCATCAACACTCCACTTGGAGCCAAGATCCACTGTTGACCTTACCCGTGACCATAGTGAGACCGGCGTGAAGCAAACAATAATGAGCGAGACGTAGCTGAGATCAGTGGTGAGTGTGTAAGAGAAAAAAAAACCGGAGTTCTCGGCATTAACCGAATATGCGTGAATAACCGTCAAGAATAATATTTACAATAACACTGCGGTATAGCCTTGTACCTGCTCGCCTCCCTCTGATTGACAGTACAGTACATAGCACATGCATAAGGGTTATTATATACCCATATAAAGTCGTACCGTGGGCTGTTATGATACGCCCTACGGTATAGTGAGTTATGAAATATAATGAATGAATGAATTAATTAATTAATTAATTAATTGCACAATGAACCATTTACAGATAGGCGAGGACTGTGATGCAAGTACCTCCTATCGATATTCTTATAAAGATATTGCTCTTAATCTAGTAACATGTAATTTCTTATGAAGATCTGACTTTTAAGATCGTAAGCCTAAGATGTGACAAGAGTGTTTACGCTAATAAGCTGTACTATCTAAGATGGCCATCTTATAACTAACCTACCTAAGCCTAACAAAAGTAAGTGTGAGTACTCTCATTTGAGTACTATATACAATTGGACCTCGTAGTGTCCACAACAATAAAACATTAATATATTACAATGTGGACAGTATGCATAATAACTATGTAAACATTCTTTTTTTTTTTTTTCGAACCAAGACGTTGTGTTGCTTCTTGCAGGCGCTGTATTGAGTCGTCCGTCTTTCCACTTGTGAAGACTTTCTCACCTTCCCGCTTTCGTCTGCCTGCTAGGGACGTGTCTGTGAACATAGGGGGGGACCAAATAACTACTCTCATATGTATGAGATGGTACTTCTGTAGACAGAAAGAATGATGCTCGAACGTTACGTGGGATCTATTGAAGTGATAGATGTCGTGGCTTGGGAGGGTGTCTACAGCCTTCCAAACCATCGACACTGTGTAATAAAAGTCTATCAGTGCAAAGGTGCCTGTTTGTGCACAGTGATGCAACTCCATCCTACTGACCGACATAAGAAAGTATACTCGGTTTGAATAACTTAGGATGTGACCGTACTTACCTGACATTATGAATGCTACCTGTGAACTGCACTTGTGAATGCGCGCTGCAACCCTCCTGACATGCGTCCTGATGAACTTCGGCAGCTGCAGACTGTGGAAATTCAAAAGACACTATCTTCATCTGAAACAGCCAATTTACAGGTGAGTCTCGTGGGCATCTGGCGGTATTCATCTTACGTAATAAGGCTTAATCCTGCGTACGTGCACCTTGTCACGAGCGGGTTTACCCCTCATCGTGATTTCCACCACGTAAGTAACATCCGACACTTTCCGGATGACCTTGTATGGCCCCTTCCATTGTGGCGTAAGAAGTCAGAAATGTGCTTCTTACGGGAAGGCGTCCAAACTAATACGAGCTGATTAGGCTGAAAGTCCTTCTCCATCCTGGTCCTGTCGTAGTAGGCCTTCTGTTTCACCTGTGCAGTAGTAATGGCCTGCTTCGCCAATTCTCTAGCTTTCTGCATTTTCTGAAGACGCTCGGCATTATCCGCATCCGTGTCTATCGGTAGATAGCGGATGTCGGGCGGCAATCGCGCCTCATAGCCGTGGAGCAAGTAATGTGGGGTATAACCTGTTGCAGTCGCCTGCGATGTGTTATAGGAGAACACGGCAAAGGGTATATACTCATCCCAGTCCGTACCTGTGTCATTGGTGAACATGGCAATGATTTTGGCGATAATCTTATTCATCGCCTCTGTCAATCCGTTCGTTTGTGGGGCGAAGCTGGTCGTGTTGATAGGTTGCACCTTTAACAATGTCAACAGCTGCTGGATGACCTTGGACATAAAGACTGTCCCTCGGTCCGAGAGTATCTCACTAAAGATACCAAAACGGCAAATGATTTCTAGTAAAAATTGAGCTACCTCCTCAACGTTTGCTTTAGGCACGGGTTTGGCAATGACGTAGCGTGTAAGATACTCAATTGCCACTATGATGTATTTATTCCCTGTTTTGGATTTACATATCGGCCCCTTGATATCGATGCCGATACGATTAAATATAGGACCCGGCGATATGGGTTGTAAAAGCCCATGTCGTTTCGGCTTGCGCTCCTTGTGCCGCTGACATGTGTCACAGGACCTAATATACTTAAATACATCATCTTTCAACCCTGTCCAGAAATATTTGGCCTGTATTTTGTGATAACATTTATAGATCCCTTGATGTGCACCCCCCAATGGGTCATCATGGTGCGCCTGTATAATGGGACCTTTCAGGGCCTCAGGTACCAACAGTGGCATGTCAGTTTCAGCTTTGCCCTGTTGTTTGATACGTAAGATGCCTGATTTATCAATGATATAACGCCTGGCCAAACGCGCGTACGCCACTGGTGCAGTATCGGGTTGCTTGATAGCTTGCATG
The DNA here is from genome assembly GCA_946902985.2 of Meconema thalassinum. NCBI lineage: Eukaryota > Metazoa > Arthropoda > Insecta > Orthoptera > Tettigoniidae > Meconema > Meconema thalassinum. Next base: position 567,693,356 of record OX336388.2, on the reverse strand, counting down.
ATCTGCTGTAAGTGAGCGTCCTTGAGCTGCTCTTGTAGGATGATGTCATTGTTTACAATAGCATACGTTGGTATCTCCAGACAATCGTTCGCTATTTCATCCGTAGCCTCCAACACTGGCATGCGAGAGAGAGCGTCTGCGTCACCGTGCATGGCGCCTTTCTTGTGAATGACCTCAAAGTCAAAATCAGCCAGTTTCAATATAAATCTATTGAGACGGGAATTCGGGTTTTTGAATTTGTCCCAATATGTGAGACTCGCATGATCGGTAACGACCGTAAAATGCACGCCATGGAGGTAGGTGCGGAAATGATTAATGGCCCAAGCGAATGCCAACATTTCACGCTCAGTGGTCGAATACCTTGATTCAGTCTCAGTTAACTTCCTGCTAGCGAAGGCGATCGGTTTCCTTTCCTTGAGCTCATTTTCTTGCAGTAATGCAGCTCCTGCGCCATGCTTACTGGCGTCCACATGCAGGAAAGTGGGCCTCGTCTCATCGAAATGACTAAGGAGGGGTGGTGTTGTCAACTTCTGTTTGAGCGTATTAAAAGCCAGCTCGTGTTCCTTCGTGAAAATAAAACGAACTTTTCCCTTCGTGAGATCAGTCAAAGGTTTGGCTATGCTCGAGAATTGGGCCAGAAATCGGCGGTAATATCCCGCGAGACCAAGAAAGCTGCGAAGTTGCTTTAAAGTCGTGGGCGTCGGGATGTCCTTCACACACCGGATTTTGTCCTCATCGGGTCTAATACCTTCCTGGGTTACGATGTGGCCCAAGATTTTAATTTCATTGTGCCCGAAATGACATTTGGAAGTCTTCAGCATGATGTTGGCCTGTCTCAATCGCTTGAAGAGCTCCTCGAGGTGGCACAAGTGTTCCTCGAAAGTTTTGGAAAATACTGTCAAATCATCGATATACGTGAGCACAGAGTTCCACTTAAGTCCGGCCAACAACTTATCCATAAGACGCTGAAAACATTGGGATGCGTTCATAAGCCCCATCGGAAGTCGGCGGTATTGATATAAACCGTTTTCAGTGACAAACGCGAGCTTATGTCTGTCCTCCGCGTGGACTGGGATACTCCAGAATCCTGAAAACGCATCTAAGGTACTAAACCATTTGGCCTCACTGAGCCTGTCCAAATAGCTATCAGTGCGCGGCAAAGGGTAGCTATCAGGTTCAATGATTTTATTCAGTCTGCGGTAGTCCGTGCAAAAGCGATATGATTTATCTCTCTTTTTGGTTAGGACCACCGGTGCCGCATAGTTGCTAGAACTATTTTCAATAATCCCTGCATCAAGCATTTCTTTCACCTGCTCGTCAATTATCTGTCTCTCACGCTTGCTAACCTTATAGGGTGCTTGATGTAACGGGGTATTATGTTTGAGGTGTACGCGATGCTCTATTAAGTTCGTTTCGCGTAACTGTTTTATTGATGTGGCGAAAATGTCGCTGTATTTGTCTAGGAGTTGAGCTAGACCGTGTTTCTGCTCTGGTGTGAGATCGCCATTAATGTTATATGATGTCACGTGGTCGTGCGGTGCAATGCTATCCTGCTGTACCGGAACGTGGATTGTGTCCTGTGATACATCATTAATCCATCCAATGGTGGAATTGTTAGGGATGTGAACAATATTGTCACCCCAATTCATTAACGTTACCTTGGTAGCCTGCGAGTGGACTTTTTCCGCCGGTATAATAATTTGCGGATTCTGCTGTATTGGAGATTTATTCACGAAGGTGTATAGCTTCTGAATGGATGGCCTATATGAGAGTGTAATCGCTATCTGAGAAATGGATTTTGGGGGTAGGGAGATGTCGTCCCTGGTGGCTACTCGGATATTATGTGAAAAAATAAAATCTGTATTAATGTTTGATAGCCTAGCGATCTCTCTGTCCGTTTCCGTATGACCTGTCCAATTCGTTTGTTTGAATTGGCAACTTATCGTCCCCTTCTTTGTGTGGAGATGCAGTGACTCGTCTGCGAAGTTAATGTGGACTTTGTACTTCGCCAAGAAGTCAGTCCCTATGAGACAGGCCGCTGCGAGATCCTTGATTACATGCATAGAGAAGGAAGTGGTAAAATTCTTAAACTGGATTTTCACATAGGAGGTCCCTGCAATTTTCAAGACTTCATTGTTGGCAGCAATGAGTTGAATGCCTCCTGTGATAGGACGGATGTGTTTGTCTTCTACCAGGCTGTGCGAGATACATGAAATTCCAGCGCCAGTATCGATCAGTGCTTCAGTCTTTATGCCGTTAATTCTGGTCTGAATCTTGACCGGTAAGCTCCTAGCATGTTGAGCTGGGTTGTTTACTCCGAGCAAGCCATGTCTGACGTCACTGTCTAGAGGTGGGCATGGCAGTGAAGTGGACGGTATTGTATTGCAAACATCTGTTGCGGGTGTTTGACTTGCGCACGTGTCGTGCTGATAAGCAGTGACACTGGTCGTGTGCTGAGCGTCAGCTAACTTGGCCGTATCCGTGCGTGTGGGAGTCGTGTGACAAACTGCTGATTGCTTCGAGGTGTCATCTTCCGCTGTGTAGTCGGCAGGATGCACCGCTTGCACAGGAAGTGCTGCCTGTTCGGAAATGCCATTTCCGCTGGGAATGTTCTCCCAAGTTTCGCTAACGTGGAAAGTCCGGTCCGTGCCCCTAGCGTACTTCTGCCGCCGAAAGGTTTGACCTCGTAACTTTGGCCCTTTCTTGTAGCCATCGGAACGATCATTGTCCCTGCCTGTCGTGGGTTCGTGACCCGAGTTCCCTGGATTTCCTTTTTGCTGTATGCTGCTAGTACCGCGTGTCGCGACGGGCTTAGGGATCAGTGCCCGGTAGTGCCCCGCATTAGGCGGCCCCGTGAAAAGCAAATGTATATCATCATGAAACCCAATACACTGTAATCTAGGTTTATCAGAGTCCAGCACGTGTACGTGTATATTACACTTTGTGGCCCTGGATAAAGCTAGTATCTCTGCTGAGGATCCAAAAATGCCATTTTGAAGCATGTATGCCACATATGTCTCGGGATCTGGAAATAAATTTTCTCGGCTGTCGGTAGCAAAATTGGCAAATTCTATCCAATGGTCGTGTATGTACTGCGCAGCCATACAATAATGTGCTAACCGCACGAAACAGACAATTCCCATCTCTTGCGACATCCCTTATAGTGTAATTTCGTTGGAAGTCTCCACCGGCCAAAATCGAGTTTATTGTGAATGTGTGTGGGACCTCCGTACCTAGTTTTCCGCCCTGTTATTTGAGTTCGAACTTTTCGATGGGCGAAAAATCCTTCGTTGGCAACAAGCAGAGCATGCGCGGCAGTTATTGCATCGGCCGTCCCTAGGATCGTTTTGATCTACTCGGGATCCCGATTGGGCCCTACCTCGAGTAGCCGTGGTTTGCGTGTCCCTAGAGGCTCTCTGCGCCTGGTATTCCCTCCGGGGATTCTGATACCTGGGCGTTTGGTATTCATTTCTGCGCCTCGGGTTTTGTACAAGCGCTATGCTAATCTTCTCCATTTGCTGCGTGATCTGATCTACCTGTTGTTTCAGATTTGTCACGTCAGCCTGATGCAGGCGTGATTCGATATTTTTGCTTATCAGTCGTTGATTTTGCTCAGCCGTGATCACGTTTGCCCGCAGTTGCTCTAAAGTGTGGGGATTCATCTGGAGTATTTTGTCTGCGATGGCAGGCCTCATCCCCTTAATTATATATTGGATTTTATCCCCTTCAGTCATGAGAGGGTTGAAGCGTTTGCACAACTGCAGTTTATAATTTACTAGCAGTAGTACCCGGCTTCGCCCGGTGGAATGATGATAATATTTCATTCTCCTTAACACTCAACGTCATTGATGAAGATGATACTGACGACGACTGCTATTGAACGGGTATAATAAACTTACACTCTAATAGAAATACATATTGTTACGTGCCACCCCTAGTGGCACTTTTGTTAACTGGATTACGGTGGGTAGGAAGCACAACACCAATTACTGCTTTAAGAAATAATTAACTTTATTGTGGCCAGAAATATACACTACTCAACAGCAAATAGCAATTATTTGCTTACTCCAGTTTCCTCAAGTCGAGAATACTTCCCCTTTCACTTGTCACAGACCACAGAAGTTAATCCGTCCTAATGAGTCCGGTGGCCTTGGCAGAAGCTACCTGCCCCTCTTCCTCAGGTAAAACAAATACAGTTACTTACGAGCACTTGAAGTACGCTGTTCACAAGCTGGGAGAAACAATGTCACAGGATTTCGACACCACAATATCTGACACTCAGTGAAAGCACACTTACTCAGAACACGGCAGTCCCCTGTATGTTCCTCACTTCGCCGCTACACTAGGGGTTTCGCAAGTCACCACACTTCTGTCGCTCACGATAATCGCTCACACTAGCTCGTAAAACACACAACAACTGCTTCACGGGTCACTCTTATATAGCAGGCCGGTGACTCAATAAATGGTTCTAGATCCATCCAGAGTCCACGGCTTCTCGAGGTTTCCACCGCTGGTCCAGTCACGAATCTTCTGGACTATCCCTTTGTCTGTAGTAGCCCTGTTGCATAAGGCGCGCGCAATACGGGAGGCAAGCCACAGCCCAGCCCCTGGGACAGTTGTGACTCAAGCGGCGAGCGATGACACAAACTCACAGCCGTAACACCACCCCCTTCCTAAAAAGGCTGATCGTCCCGATCAATCATTGGTCCGTCTGTGTTCCTCCGTAGGCTGCCAGGCGATCTCGATGCACGATCTTCATCTTCGCCCTCGGGCTCCGCTGGATCCTGTAGACGACATCGTTGATCCGTTTCACGACTCGGTACGGGCCCTCCCAGGACTTCTGCAGTTTGGGTGACAGGCCTTTCTTCCGTAATGGGTTGAAGAGCCAGACCAGGTCGTCCTCGTGGAATCCGCCGGCATCCGTCTGCTGGTCGTATCGGGTCTTCATTCTGTCGGTCTCGATCCGCAGTTTCCTCCTCGCGAACGCGTGCACGTCCTCCAGTTGGTCGACCAGTTCTTGACAATACTGGCTTACCGGGATCGGATCATTCCCAGGTCGGCCAAAGGCAAGATCGACAGGTAGACGGAGCTCCCTCCCAAACATGGCCCGGGCTGGTGTGCACCCGGTGGCTTCATGCACGGCGGCGCGGTAGGCCAGGAGAAATAGTGGAAGATGTTTGTCCCAATCCCTCTGGTGCTCGCTGACGACTATTCGAAGATGGTTCTCGATGGTGCGATTGAATCGCTCTACCATCCCGTCGGACTGAGGGTGTAGTGGCGTTGTCCTTGTCTTCCGGATTCCCAGCAGCTGGCATAGGTTTTGGAACACCTGCGACTCGAAGTTCCTCCCTTGGTCGGAGTGCAGCTCCAGGGGTACTCCGTACCGGCTGACGAATTCCTTCACCAGGGTCTCTGCAATCGTCGCGGCTTCTTGGTTAGGGAGCGCATACGCCTCCGGCCATTTGGTAAAGTAGTCGCTGACGACTAATATGTAGCGGTTCCCTGCCTCGCTTAACGGGAATGGCCCAGCAACATCGATGGCCACTCTCTCCATGGGACCGCCCACGTTGTAGGTCTTCAGTGGACCCCGTCGTCTTCGTCCTGGGCCCTTGCTGGCTGCGCAATCGTGGCACCTCGCGCAGTGGTTCTCCACGTCTGTTCGGCATCCGATCCAGTAGAACCGCTCTCTCAGCTTCTCCAGGGTCTTCTTTATCCCTAGGTGTCCACCAGATGATCCTCCATGAACTTCCTTCAGGACTTCCTCCGTCATAGCCTTTGGAACGACGACTTGTTCCCGAGATGTCTTCCCGTCGGTGCTCTCCCAGGTACGGCAGATGAGGCCATCCCTTACAATCAGCGAGTCCCACTGTGCCCAGTAGGACTTAAACTTTGGGCTGCAGTCACTCACAATGTTCCACCCGGGTCTGGGGACACAGGCCCTCTTCCATTCGGCTATCAGTCCCAGGTCATCATCCTCTGCTTGTGCCCGCGTGAAAGATTCGCGGCTCCAGTTCCCTTGAAGTTCCACAGTAGTCCGTCGGCACAGTATCCCGGTGTTCTCCTCCCTTCGGGCACAGGAGGTGCAGTCTTCGGGGCACGGTCTTCGTGACAGGGCGTCGGCGTTAGAATGCAGTTGGCCTTTCCTGTGCTGAATCTCAAAGTTGTACTGTTGAAGTCTCTCTAACCACCGCGCGAGTTGACCCTCGGGCTGCTTGAAGTTCAGGAGCCACCGCAGGGATGCATGGTCGGTCCTGATGAGAAATTCTTGCCCGTACAGGTACTTGTGGAAGTGTTCAATGGTCTTCACGATGGCGAGCAGCTCCTTCCTGGTGACGCAGTAGTTCCTTTCTGGCTTTGACAAGGCCTTGCTGAAGTAGGCCACTACTCTCTCTTCGCCGTCCACTACTTGCGACAGGATCCCCCCTATGCAAAAGTCGCTGGCATCGGTATCGACGATGAACCTTGTTCCAGGTCTGGGGTAGGCCAGAATAGGCGCGGTGCACAGAGCCTGCTTGAGTTGTTCGAAGGCACTGTGGCATTCTGCTGTCCACGTGAAGAGTTGGTCCTTCTCAGTCAGTCGATGTAAAGGTTTGGCGATGTCGGCGAATCCTCTCACGAAGTGACGATAATAAGTGCAGAGTCCCAGGAAGCTTCGTAGTTGCGACTTGTCCTTCGGAACTGGCCACTCCCTCACAGCTGCGGTCTTCTCTGGGTCGGTGCGCACCCCTTCCTCGGAGACGATATGCCCAAGGTACTGGACCCGCTTCTGGAAGAGCTGACACTTCTTGGGGTTCAACTTCAGCTGGGCAGCCCGTAGCTTCAACAAGATCTCCTCCAGGTTGCTGTAGTGCTCCTCGAAGCTCCTCCGCAGAACGATGACGTCGTCTAGGTATACCAGGCAGGTCTTCCAGTGTAGTCCCCTCAGAATGGACTCCATTAGCCTTTCGAAGGTTGCAGGGGCGTTGCACAGACCGAATGGCATGACGGTGAACTGCCAGAGCCCGCTGCCCACAGAGAACGCCGTTTTCTCGCGGTCCTTAGGGTGGACCTCCACCTGCCAGTAGCCACTCTTCAAATCCAAGGTGGAGAACCATCTTGATCCTGATATGGTGTCCAGCGTGTCGTCGATCCGGGGTAGAGGGTAGCTGTCCTTTTTCGTGACGTCGTTCACCCGCCTGTAGTCCACGCAGAACCTGGTGGAACCGTCCTTCTTCTTCACTAGCACGACCGGAGAACTCCAAGGACTATGTGATGGCTCGATCACCCCTTGCTCCTTCATCTCTTCTACCATCCGGTCGACTTCGGCTTGCTTGGCGAGCGGGACACGTCGGAATGGGGCCCTAATCGGTGCGCTGTCCCCAACGTCGATTCTGTGCTGGACCAAGCTTGTCCTGCCGAAGTCTTTGCTCCCCACGGAGAAGACATCCTGGAATTCGCGTAGCAGGTCCTGAAGTTGGCGTGATTGCTCTTCGTCTAGATGGTCCTGGGATCCTTGGTATAGCTTCTGTAGTTCTTCTGGCAGGGTGCGTCTTCTTCGGTTGTCCGTCTGCAGGTGTCCGTCCGTCGTATCTGTGATGCGGGCAATCCAGGTAACGGGCTCGCAGACTCCTAGGTTGGTGTCCCTGTGAACCATAATCTCGTAGTCGTTCAGGTTGGACAGGCGGACGTACGGCCGAGACGTCGTGTTGATGAGGGTCTTGGCAACTAGCAATCCTTTTGTCTGGATGTCCTCATATTTTGGTTCGATGACAGCCGCCACTCCCTCAGCTGTTCCGTCGACAATTACGGCAGCGCTGACTTCCGTCCTGGCGGGAACGATGACGTCCTCTCTCAGCCTTACTCGTCGTGCGGCGACGGCCTCGTGTGCTGGTCGCAAAGCAAGTTCCTCCCTTCCGAAGTGCAGAGTGTTGGTACTCAGATCCAAGATGATGTTGTTCTGGTCCAGGAAGTCCAGTCCGATGATCACTTCATTTGATACGTCAGCCACAAGCACTGGATGCTTTATCGCCCGTCGACCAATGACGAACTCCAGTGATGCTCCGCCATGTACCGGTGCGGTCTCTCCGGTCGCGGTTATTAGCTGGAGGTTCCTTTGTGTGGGTTGCACTCTCCACTTCGGGATCACGGTGGGGCTGACGATGGTCCTCGATGCTCCCGTGTCGATTAGCATGGGCCAGCTCACTCCGTTGATGACTCCGTCGACCATCAGGCTGCTTTTATCCCTCCGTAACTGCGTCACACGAACTTGGACTGCCGGGGCTTGACGACTGTCACGAGCCAACCTTCGCCCCTCATGGCTGGCTGATACTTGCTTTCCTGGGTCGCGCGGTTTCCCTACGACTGACTGTCCCGACGGAAACTCTTGGCGGCGGCGATCACCGCAGTCCTTGCTCAGGTGGCCTCTCTTACGGCAGGTCCAGCAGGTTGGTAGTCCTCTTCCGGGCCGCCTCACCGGATGTCCTTCGGCTAAGTTTTTGTTGGTGGTACTGCGACTCTTGAAGAACCGGCCTAGCACCTCCATCAGTTCATCGGCCAGGGGCTTGGTCTTGTTGGCTTTGGCTGGTTCGTCAACGTCCACCTGACGCACCCGCGCGCACATTCTAGATACCTGCTTTGCCGTCTCGAACTCAAGTGCGTGGCTCAGCGCATCTGCCAGGGTCTTATTGCGCGCGAGACGCAGCGCCTGTTGAGTGTCCGAGTCCCGTAGCCCGTCGGTGAAAGTCTGCGTCGCTATCTGCTCCAGAAAGTCGGCCGGCGCTGTTGGGTAGGCAAGCCTTACGAGGCGTGCGATGTCCATCTCGAACTCCTGCAGGGTTTCCGCGTTCTTCTGTACCCGGGTCCGGAGCTGCATCTGGTAGGCCTGCTGAAGATGGCTATCTCCATATCGGGACTCCATATGGGCGATCAGTGCAGCGTAGTCCTGGGATCCAGTCGGGATGGCCTGAAGGACGTTAAGGGCGTCGCCCCTCAGCGCTACAATGAGAGCTGTAGCCTTTTCTGTGTTGTTCCAGTTATTTATGGAACAGGCTGCCTCGAACTGACGTAAGTAGGTGCTCCACGGTACCTTTCCGTCGAAGGTTGGGGGCGTCACTCTGCTATGTCCCGTTCCTGATATTCCCGGTGTAACGGTGGGCGGGCGTTGGCGCAGCTCGGCAACTTCCTCTCGTAGAGCGTTGAATTCCTCTTTCACCCCCGTCAGTGGGCGTTGGCGCAGCTCGGCAACTTCCTTTTGTAAGGCGTTGAATTTCTGCTCCACCCCCATCAGCGGACGTTGGCACAGCTCGGCAACTTCCACTTGTAAGGCGTTGAATTTCTCCTCCACCCCCGTCAGCGGGCGTTGGCGCAGCTCGGCGACTTTCACTTGTAAGGCGTCGAACTTCTTTTCCACTGCTGCGACTTCCTCACGTAGGCCCTGTTCTAATTTCCTTTGGCTCTCCTCTAATTTCGTCAGCAGACACTCTTCCAGATTTTTCTGGCCATCCAGAAATTTGGCGGTTAGGTCCTCTGCTAACTTATTTTGGCTGTCCTTCAGGTCCTCTGCTAACTTCTTCTGGCCATCCTCCATCTTCTTCTGGCCATCCTCCATCTTCTTCTGGCCATCCTCTATCTTCTTCTGGCCGTCTTCCATCTTGGTTTCCATGCCATTTAACTTTTCTAGCAGTGCTGCCAATTTCTCCTCCATTTTAGTTGTTTGTCTTGTAAAGGGCATGCACTCACAGGAAAATTATAGAAAATGACCTGCTCGGGTTTTGAAACCAGGACCGTCAGGTGTTGTGCTTGAGTTCGTAATCCGGCTTCTGACACCAGTTGTTACGTGCCACCCCTAGTGGCACTTTTGTTAACTGGATTACGGTGGGTAGGAAGCACAACACCAATTACTGCTTTAAGAAATAATTAACTTTATTGTGGCCAGAAATATACACTACTCAACAGCAAATAGCAATTATTTGCTTACTCCAGTTTCCTCAAGTCGAGAATACTTCCCCTTTCACTTGTCACAGACCACAGAAGTTAATCCGTCCTAATGAGTCCGGTGGCCTGGGCAGAAGCTACCTGCCCCTCTTCCTCAGGTAAAACAAATACAGTTACTTACGAGCACTTGAAGTACGCTGTTCACAAGCTGGGAGAAACAATGTCACAGGATTTCGACACCACAATATCTGACACTCAGTGAAAGCACACTTACTCAGAACACGGCAGTCCCCTGTATGTTCCTCACTTCGCCGCTACACTAGGGGTTTCGCAAGTCACCACACTTCTGTCGCTCACGATAATCGCTCACACTAGCTCGTAAAACACACAACAACTGCTTCACGGGTCACTCTTATATAGCAGGCCGGTGACTCAATAAATGGTTCTAGATCCATCCAGAGTCCACGGCTTCTCGAGGTTTCCACCGCTGGTCCAGTCACGAATCTTCTGGACTATCCCTTTGTCTGTAGTAGCCCTGTTGCATAAGGCGCGCGCAATACGGGAGGCAAGCCACAGCCCAGCCCCTGGGACAGTTGTGACTCAAGCGGCGAGCGATGACACAAACTCACAGCCGTAACAATATTTTTAAATTACCGGCGAGTAAGACTGTGGTGTTGCCTAGTAGTATAATGGGCGTAACATCTAGGTCATTTTCCCTTTTGATGAGGATGACAATGAAGACTACTACTACTGAACGGGTATATTAAATTTACAAACTAATGGAAATACACATTTTATAAATCACAGGCAATGAAGACTGTGGTGTTGCTTAGTAGTACTGTATAATGGACGTAACATCTAGGTCATTTTCCCTTTTGATGAGGATGATAATGAAGACGACTACTACTGAACGGGTATATCAACCTACAAATTAATGCAAATACATATTTTTAAAATCACAGGCTAGGTAGACTCTGGTGTTGTTTAGTAGTATAATGGACGTAACATCTAGGTCATTTGCCCTTTTGATGAGGATGATAATGAAGACGACTACTACTGAACGGGTATATCAAACTTACAAACTAATGGAAATACACATTTTAAAATCACAGGCCATGAAGACTGTGGTGTTACTTAGTAGTATAATGGACGTAACATTTAGGCCATTTGCCCTTTTGATGAGTATGATAATGAAAACTACTGTTGAATTGACACGACAAACTTACAAAATACCGTGATAAAAAGAAAAATTTCAAAATTCACAGGCGATGAAGACTTATTGTGTGTGTTGATTAGTGGTATAATGGGCGTAACATCTAGGTCATTTGCCCTTATGATAATAATAAGGTAATGAAAAATGACTACTAAACGAACATGGTGTAATTTTAAATCTGATATAGGCAATTTAGATTTCTACCTTCGATGTCTTCCAAAGTCTGAACGTTATTTTCTGGCTTAGGCCTATACTCGATGCGTGTAGTGAAAGAGCTTATCGAGTACTGCCCGGGTCCAAGCTGCACGAATCGCAGATGATGACGATATATGATGACAGACGTTCGGGGGGGGGGGGGGGGTTCCCGGTCCTATTCACATTGACCGGTGAATCACTAATTCTTTCGTAACACGACAGTGGTTTGAGCAAAGACCCTGTATGAACATCAGCATAGTCAGCAATACCAGGTAACACGGCTGGGTCTGGACATTTCTCTCATGTCAACTCGCGATGAATCAGCAAGCTATTCTCACACCTGGCCCCCTCCTCTCCCCTCCTCCCTCCAGGGTCTCTCAACTTGTGGGACGTGGGTTTGCGACCACGGGACCCCAACTGAGTCCGGCATTGCTTCTACTTACTGGTGCCGGGCTCCTTTCAGTTCTCTTTCCTGTCAGCCTCCCTTGGTCAAACTCTTGTTCTCTTCCGACCCCGATGGTATCAGGGTATCCGAGGCCTAGCGACTCTTACACTTTCCCGCCTAAATTGGCCCTTGTCTAATCATTCATGATAGCCTCATTCTTCGAGGTGTCAGCCTTCTTTTTCTTTTCTTAATATCTCATGTCTTCTGCTCAAGACCCTCAAGGAGGCAGGGTGTGTGTAGCCCCACCACTTCTGGTGCACCCTGGATAGTGCTACATCCTCAAGGACTCATGGCTGGTGAGTTCGGGAGATGGCAACCCTGAGGGTTTCCTGAGCGGGTCCGGTTTTACCCCTTTTTTCCATTGCCTTTGGGACGGACCCTGTCCACTTTCCGGAAATGGAGTGGTCTGTCCGCAATTTCAAGCAGACAATGTTACTCGCAGGGTACCAAAGGGTAAGTATACAAATTTTGGTTCTGAACGGTGAAACGGTGTAGATTTGTGCCAAAGGGCCTAAATGCAGGGAATGGGGTGATCTGTCCGCAATTTCAAGTGGACAGGGTTACCCGCAGGGTTCGAAAGGGTAAGTATACAAATTTTGGTCCGGATCGGTGAAACGATATAGATTTTTGCCAAAGGGCCTAAATGCAGGAAATGGGGTGGTCTGTCCGAAATTTTAGGTGGACAGTGATATTCACAGAGTTACAAAGGGTAAGTATACACATTTTGGTTCAGATCGGTGAAACGGTGTAGATTTTAGCCAAGGGGCCTAAATGCAGGGAATGGAGTGGTCTGTCCGCAATTTCAAGCAAACAGTGTTACTCGCAGGGTACCAAAGGGTAAGTATACAAATTTAGGTTCTGATCGGTGAAACGGTGTAGATTTGGGTCAAAGGGCCTAAATGCAGAGAATGGGGTGGTCTGTCCGAAATTTCAAGTGGACAGGGTTACCCGCAGGGTTGCAAAGGGTAAGTATACAAATTTTGGTTCGGATCGTTCAAACGGTGTAGATGTTTGCCAAAGGGCCTAAATGCAGGAAATAGGGCGGTCTGTCCGAAATTTTAAGTAGACAGTGTTATTCACAGGGTTACATAGGGTAAGTATACAAATTTTGGTTGAGATCGGTGCAACGGTGTAGATTTGGGCCAAAGGGCCTAAATGCAGGGAATGGGGTGGTCTGTCGGAAATTTCAAGTGGACAGGGTTACCCGCAGGGTTCCGAAGGGTAAGTATACAAATTTTGGTTCAGATCGGTGAAACAGTGTGGATTTGTATACATAACAGACAGACAGACAGACAGACAGACAGACAGACAAACATTGAGCTTTATATATATAGATATAAACGTTGTGTGGTTCCGTAGGACCTTGAGTCCTGTTTCGCAGCACGTCGTACAACTCGTCTTTGTCCTGGATCTGCGCGAATTCCGCTATGAAGTCTTGCTGGAGCTTGTTCCACGTTAATTGTGGTTCGTGTTGCTCATGTACATCGTACCAGACAAGTGCGGCCTCTTTAAGATATGCTGGGAATAGTCGCACTCTTTCTGCGTCCGCCCAGTCATTGATTTGCGCTATACGATTGAATTCCCTAAGGTATTCTTCTGGGTCCTCCTTATGATTGCCCGAGAATTTGTCCGGTTGAAAGAGGGGGTACCGGATGTGGTGCGCCATTTCCACGTGCCTATTGGGAACTATCGCCGGTGGCGTAAGTACTTCGCTAATTGTGGGCTCAAATGTCACCAGTGTCATGCGAATGATTTCGCCCAGAGTTGCGCTCACTGTTATGATGTCAGCCACCAAATCGTCGGGCGTTTCAGTATTAGTCGGGTCGTGAATATGCGCGTCTAACTGAATGATAAGTTCCTGGAGATTGCTGTAGATCTCCTGTGTCTTGATCACGTGTTGTTGGGTGTAACTCGCGTCATATGAATCAGTGGAGCATGCATCCGCCTCGTCAGCCTCAGCTTGGGCACGAGCTCGTGTTTGGGGTGGGCCAGGGTTAAATCGCGCGTTAGGGTGGTTGATTTTCAGTGTTAATATTTTATTCTCTAATTGAGATATGATGTGCCCAACGTTGGTATCAGTGATGTATTCCGGGTTTCTCACGATGAATTTAGGTCTGATAGGCTTGGGATTAGCCGTTATAGATCTTACCCATTCCTTTAAAGAATTCGCCATTCAGATCAGACCGCGAAATACCACACTAAAATACATGCCCCCCTACTCCATACATAAACACAGTTACGAACACTCTTAATCTATGTTACAGTTTACAGTTACTATTGTCACTAGCCTTAAGGTACCCAAAACCAGTGCTAAACGCTAGGTGAGTGGATCCAAGCATGCACATGCATGTTAGTTATAGGGTGGGCGGTGTGGGTGATAATGCCGTGAGTGTGCTGTAAATCGCAGATAAACCTCGGAGGATGAATCACGGTAACCGTAGCGTCTCCACCATTGTTTTGGTACGGCCTCTACCTTGAGTTTGATACCAATGTTGCGTCTCGCCTATAATGGCCCTGCCTGAGTGCATGGACTTATGCCATAGGTCACTCAGGGGTTCTTTAACTTTACTTACCTGGATCGTTATAGTTGGGGTTCTTCCTGCTCAGGTAACGGGATCCTTACCATGTCCTTACCGATTGCCTTACCCACGATTGACAGCACACCACTTATGCTAAAAGAGGGGGGGGGGGGGGGAATGAGGGAGTTCAGGATGCCGAGGTAGCTCCCCAATAAAAAGAGATCTCTCTCATGTACTGCCAGTTTATTCCTTTCAACAGCTTCAAGGAATCCACCGTGCAGGTACAGGGCCTGCTCAAAAGACTCCCTCCAACGAAAGAAACAATAATACAAGATCTCACCTGATCACTCAGCCGTCTCTCTCTCTGACGATGCTCAGCACCAGTCCCTTTGGTCAACAGGTGCTTGGTCGCAGTACTACGATCCCCCGATCGTCAAACTTACGTCGCACTCGTTTCCACTGCCTTTACGGGCAGTCCTCCACTCTCGCCGTCTGCTCCCGGTGCTCTCACTGACTGACCCCCCACCACATCTGAGGTCGCAGCTTATAAGCACAAAAATCGCAACTCGAGCGTGCTTGCGTAGCACCTCCTTGCAGATTCTCAAGATCTGGATTGAACCGGGGTTGCACGTCCGGTATGGTTCAAGGCTAAACCAAAACCGGGACATGACAATATCCAAAAATCCTCTCTCAGTGGGCATTTGCGGCCCTTGAGGAAGCGGCATACCAAATTTCATTCCAATCCGTTCGGTGGTTTCTGAGATTTCGTGATGAATGAATGAGTGAGTGGTATTTGACAAATATATAGTAGATAGTGTCAAGTGTTTGTTATGCTAAACTCGGTTGACAGTGCTGTGTGAGCAGTTGAGTAACTAACGGGATTTCAATTAAAGATCCTCTTTTCTATACCGGTAGTGCAGAGCGCAACTGGCATCCAGTCGGCCGTGTCTCGACTTGATCTATGTTGCCATGGAAACTATCTGCCTTGCCATTCCTTCATGAGTATATTTTATGATTTGATTAGCCTGTGCTTTAGTGCAAATGGGCCGAAATCAGAAGAATGAGAAAGACTGTCGAAAATTCATGTAGCCAGCGGTTCCTCCTGGGTCCTAAACTATGTGTATGCAAAATTTGGTTGAGATTGGTGGAACGGTGTAGATTTGTATACGGAACAGACCCACCCACATACATACATACTTTCACTTTTATATATAAGATTGGGGTCGCAGACCTGCGAAAACATCTAAAGCTTGCGCCAGGGAATTGACAAATCTTTTGGTTTTAAACCTTTTATATGCTTTAAAATCTTCGTAAGATTTTGAAATGTTGTTAAGATTAACAAATGGGAAATTTAAAGATAATTGACGTAATTAAGGTTAAACAATAAATCAAGTACAAGATGTGTATTTTAAGGATTTCTAGATAGGTATCTTAGAAATATGAACAAATAACAACTTCGAAAGTAACAAGAAAAACAGGAAGAAATGAAATAGAAGTTTCTATAACTTCTTGTATTAATACAGGACTACTTTTGGCGATTATACAAATAGGGCAGGTCACTTATTGTGAAACCTGAAGAGAAAAATTGAAAGGAAGTTTCTAGAACTCCTATGTTTAAGTAGGGATCACGAGAAAAATGGGGCAAACTTCCCTTTCGTGAAACCTAGAGATAACTCACTTTTGAGTAGAAAGAATTGGATTCCCTAATTAGAAAGGAGAAACAATATAATTTAAGGCATGTACTAGACACGAAGTTTTACAGACATTAATTCGTTGTACGTGGAGCAAGTAAGGGAGGGCACTTATTGAGAGTGACACCTCATTGAAAAAAGACCTAAAGTAACAATTTTATTATTTTGGTTTGTTAGTAAAGGGTTTGGGAAAGATCAAATGGGATTGTGGAAGAGTGTTCATGGCCGTATTTATTGTACTCGGACGAGCGCGACGCGGATGAAAAGTTGAACAGGCACTGTTTTCACTATAGTCTGTTGATATAGTCGAAAAGTTCACGGTAGTAGCACAAAACGTTGATGGGCAAAGAAAGTTATTGCAATGGTGGAAAATAACTAGTTACACTAGATTTGCGAGAGTCTATTGCTTGAAAAACTTTTAGGTTATAGTTGAATGCACCAGAAAAATCCCAACGGAGGAAGAAAAATTAGATATTGATTAGCAGTTCATAAGGAAGATTCCTTAGGTTGAAAAAGTATTCCCATATGAAGTGGAAAATACATGGCAGTATAACTGGTAGATAGAGTGTAGGTTCTGGAAGGTTCCAGAGCAATGATGACTTGTTTAAATTGGGTAGAGAATCCCTCGGCGGAAAACTAGATTATATAGGCAGTGGGTATTTTAGAAATATCCCTCGATGTGAGATAGCATCTCAGAAAATCTTTCATTTTGAAAGTTATACTTGATAGTTTGAGTTTGATCAAGAAGATCTCTTGAAAGCAATTATTTTATCACATAGCAACTTTCACTGTCTATAAAATCCAAATAAAAGCATTGAGCCTTTTAAAAGCGATGAGAATGTGGTTAAAACATGAAGTCGGTACTTATCTTTGCTTCATGAAGAAGGTGATGTTGCTGTTGACGGTTGATTCTAAAACTCGAACATGGCGTCGAATTTAAAAGTTTGCCTCTAGAGTAGAGGAGGCGAGCTTTAGTTAAGCTCCAACTGACTGGTTTGACTTCAGACGTACAAGTGAGACCGGCTCAACGGAGCGCGGAGAGACCAGGAAGGGAAAAAAGGTGTGGGTAGGAGACAAAAGGAATACATATAAGAATAGCCAACTTTACAGTAATAAATTTTCTTGATGAAATGGTCTTCAAAGAGTTGATAGCAGGAGTCACTAGCGCAGCCTTGTGGGTGAAAAAGTAGACGAAGTTCTCTTGATCATGGAGATGATAGCTGGCGATAGCGACGAGATCTGGTGGCTAGATTGGTAAGGAAGTCCTCTTGTACAGGGAAGAATTGAGGAACTTCAGAGATTCGCTGCTAGATGACGCTAGGTGGGTCATGGAAGATATATATCTAGAACAGACTTACAGATAGTGTAAGAAACATATACCAACAAAGAGAAAGCAGGAGATCACTGTTTGTGTTTGTGAAAAAAGGAAGGTATGAAATAAAGCGAAGAGAAGCAAAAGCTTACTCTGTCCTACCGTGTATTCCAAAGAATACACCAAGTGCTACACAATGAAGTATCAAACTTTAAAAATTTGTTAAATGAGTAGCTTGGTATCAAAGTTGGACAACTCCATTTTTGTCAGTTTTGAGATTTTGGTTCACTTTTATGTGACATTTTATGCTGATGCGAATATGCAACTTTTCTGCTTCAAAAGAAAAAGACAGAACTTAGGGACAATAGCATGTATTTGCGGAGTTCTGAATCAAAACATGGACAATTCCACCCGAGTTTCGTTTCAAAAAATGACAACTACTTCAGTAGCCAATGAGAAGCTCGCATTCATGCAATTTGCTCCCAACATGCACTGCAATCCATAATGGCTGAATGTTTAACCTGTAACGACGCTGGTAATATTCGAAACAGTGGACATTGTGAGTGTGATGAGTTGGAGAGTGCAGATTTTGATGAACTAGTTATTTCTAAGTTGTAAGAAGAACTCAAGAATTTCAGTTTCGTCAAAAGGCGTCTCAGTACAATGTGTTCATGTCATTTTCTTAAAGTATGTGACCGATTTTATATGTATACTAGCAATAGTGCCCGGCTTCGCCCGGTGGATTTGTTTGTTTTATGGATGATAATGAATACTACTACAGAACTTGCATATAATACTTAAATTAACAGAAAAAAATATTTTAAAAATATAACTTTTTGTGGTGGTGGTGGTGGGGGTGATAAGTCGTACAGTATAATGGACGTAACATTCAGGTCATTTTCCCGTAATGATAATGACAATAATGAATAGGGAAATGGCTATTTACTGACTACAGTACTGACACCTGTAATTTACAAACGAATTGAAAAATATGATTAGAAAGGGGATTATGTGACATAAAAGACACTGCCTAGGGCCAATATCTCATTGGCTGTTAGGAAAGTAGAGATCAATAGTGTTTTGTCACATAGTGCCATAGGATATTAATCAGAGCACTTTGGAAAACTTCGGCTGTCCCGAGCTCCTGAAGTAGCAATAGTGTCATTTATCGCCACATACCGCTCAAGGATAAGGATCTGAATAAATGAAAGTAAATTTGAAAGCACCAACGCTTATTGCAGCTGATTACCTCTATGTACTGCACCAACACTATCGCACTTATACGGAGGCATGTTGTGTTTGAGTCTTCAGTCTTTTGACTGGTTTGATGCAGCTCTCCATGCCTCCCTGTCCCGAGCTACTCGTTTCATCTCTACATAGCTCCGACACCCTACATCGGAGGCAATCTGTTTAACATATTCTAACCTTGGTCTACCCCTACAGTTTTTGTCCTCGACCCTTCCTTCCATAACTAAGCTTGCTATTCCTGGGTGTCTTAGTATGTGTCCTACCAACCTATCTCTTCTCTTCATTAGCAGTCGCCAGAAAAATCTCTCCTCTCCCACTCGTCTTAATACCTCTTTGTTTGTAACCCTATCTACCCATCTGATCTTAATCATTCTCCTGTAACACCACATTTCAAATGCTTCAATTCTCCTCTTTTCTGTTGCACCAATCGTCCAAGCTTCACTTCCATAGAGCGCCGCGCTCCAGACAAAGGCTTTCAAAAATGACTTCCTAATACCTAAATCTATATTCGATGTCAGCAGATTCCTTTTTTGTAGAAATGCTTTCTTTGCCTGAGCCAACCTACTTTTAATATCCTCTTTGCTTCGTCCATCACTGGTTATTCTGCTTCCTAAGTAACAGAAGTCTCCTACTTCCTTCAGCTTTTCACCTGCCAATTTGATGTCCATAGAGGTTTCTGATTTATTTCGGCTGCATTCCAGTATTTTTGTTTTACATTTATTTATTTTCATCATGAATTCTTTCCGTAAGACGGAGTCCATACCATTCAAAAACTCATTCAAATCCTCAGGCTTGTCGGCCAAGATGACGATGTCATCAGCAAATCTCAGAGTTGAAATTATTTCTCCTTGAATCTTCACTCCCACTTTAAATTTTTCTCTAATTTCCTTCATTGCTTGTTCAATGTAAAGAATGAAAAGAATGGGTGATAAGTTGCAGCCTTGCCTTACACCTTTCTGAATACCAGCTTCTCTCTCATGTCCTTCAACTCGAATGACTGCTGTCTGGTTTCTGTACAGATTGTATATCACCCTCCTATCCCTGTACTTTATTCCAATTGATTTCAAAATGTCAAACAATTTAGTCCAATCAACGTTATCAAAAGCCTTTTCTAAGTCTACAAATGCCATGAACGTTCTCTTATCTTTCCTTATTCTACCTTCTAAAATCAGCCTAAGACTTAGTACAGCTTCCCTTGTTCCTACATTTCTCCTGAAACCAAACTGGTCTTCACCCAACTCCGTTTCTATCTGGCTTTCAATCCTCTTGTAAATTATTCTAGACAGGATCTTTGAAGCATGAGTAATCAAGCTGATTGTACGGCAATCTTCACATCTGTCAGCTCCCACTTTCTTTGGTATAGGGATGATTACATTCTTCTTGAAATCAGGGGGTACCTCACCTGTCTCATAAATCCTACACACCAAGTGAAATAACCTGATCAGACCTTCATCTCCTATGCAGCGTAGCAACTCAATCGGTATATCATCTATTCCTGGTGCTTTGTTCCTGCTTAAGTCTTCTAAAGCTCTATCAAATTCTGATCTCAATATTAAATCTCCTTTCGCATCCTCATCAATTTCCTCCTCCCTTTCCATTACATGATTCTCAATCTCCTTTCCCTTATACAAACTCTCTATGTAAGCTTTCCATCTCTCAACCTTTTCTTCCCTATCTGTTAGAGGCTTTCCATTTGTGTCCTTAATATTACAGCACTTAGTCTTCTTTTCCCCAAAAGTATTCTTAATCCTTCGATAAGCTGTGTCTACTTTTCCTAATTTCAGACAATTTTCTATACCTGCACATTTCTCTTTCAACCATTCTTCTTTCGCTTTCTTGCACTTCTTGTTAACCTCATTTCTCAGACGTCTGTATTCTGCTTTCCCCTTTTCATCTCTTAGATTCTTGTGTTTCCGCCTTTCATCCATCAATTCTAGTATATCCTGAGTGATCCACGGGTTTCTACCTATTCTTTCTTTCCTACCAATGTTTTCTTCTGCAGATTTTGTTATTTCATTCTTCAAAAGTGCCCATTCGTCTGCAATTGAAGTTTGTTTAGGGTTTTTCATTAGTCCTTCCTTTATACTCTTCTTGAATCTTTCGTTTAAATCCTTCTCTTTCAGTCTGTATATTGCCCACCTTTTTGGCTTTTGACTTTTCTTCAGTTTCTTCAACTTTAATCTGCATTTCATTTCAACCAGATTGTGATCAGAGTTTATGTCAGCACCAGGATATGTTTTACAATCCAAAATCTGGTTTCGAAACCTCTGCTTGACCATAATGAAGTCGATTTGGTAACGCCCTGTAACTCCTGTTCTCATCCATGTGTATATTCTTCTATTGTGGTTATTGAATAAGGTGTTAGCTATGACCAATTCATGCTCGGTGCAGAATTCTACCAGCCTGCTTCCTCGATCATTCCTTTCACCCAATCCGAAATCTCCTACTATCTTCTCTTCTCTCCCTTTTCCTACCACAGCATTCCAATCTCCCATTACTATAACATTTTCATCACCCTTGATATACCTCAGAATTTCGTCTATTTCTTCGTAGACCTTTTCAACATCCTCATAATCAGCTTGACTGGTAGGCATATAGACTTGTACCACTGTAGTGCAGGTAGGTTTTGTATTGATTTTTGCTACAATAATCCGTTCACTATATTGCTCATAATATTCCACCCGCTGTCCAAGTTTCCTACTCAATATGAGGCCAACCCCTGCTTGGCCATTGTTTGATTTAGTGCTAATGACCCTATAGTCTCCTGACCAAAAGTCCTGTTCTTCCTGCCAGCGCATTTCACTAATCCCAACCAAATCCAACCTCAACCTATCCATTTCCCTTTCTAAGTTTTCTAACCTTCCACTTCCTAGCAGACTTCTAACATTCCACGCTCCGATCCGTAGAATGTCAGATTTCCTCTTTGTCACTTCTGTGATGTTAACCCCCTCTCGAGTAGTCCCCACCCGGAGATCCGAACGGGGGACTAGTTTACCTCCGGATTGAAATTTTACAAGGGAGGAGGCCATCATCACATGTAATTATGCATAGAGAGGTGCATATCCTCGGGAATAACATACGGCTGTAGTTTCCCGTTGCTTTCAGCCGTGCAGCAGGACGCAGTGTAGCCATTATTGGCTTATATTATCAATATCTTAACCGTCTATAAGACTAGTAAAGAATTGATTTATTCTGAAAGGCTGCTACTCCCTTTCAGAATAAGTAAAGAGCAATTCTACTAACAAAAATACTAACCTTCTACCGTACTAACAATTAAATACCAAAACTCTACTAACAAAAAACTTAAGTTCCACCAACAACAAATACTTCCACTAAAACGGAGGCATAATACTGTATTTTCATGATGATAACTGTTTTACGGGGCCTAAGAAACCTTCTTGCAATAATTACTCCCAGTGACTCCAATTTATAAAGAGCGCAAGTTGTAACTATTTTCGCAATTCTGGTAGGGGGCACGTGATGCAACTCGCATTGCCAGCCAACAATTGACTTACTAAAATATTCTTACAGGTACACTATACGGACATGAATGATTCTAGGACCTTAAAACGTAGTTTTCAAGTTCATTTTGTCTGTTGTTCTAAATGTAGGGAATGGAGAGAGTTGTTCAAAATATCAAGTGGATAGTGTTACCCGCATGGTTTCGAAGGGTAAGTACCTTAAGAGTGGTTAAGATCGGTGAAACGATGTAGACTTGTGCCAAAGGGCCTAAATGCAGGGACTGGAGTGATCTGTCCGAAATTTTACGTAGACAGTGTTACTCGCAGGTTTCGAAAGGGTAAGAATACTCATTTTGGTTCAGATCGGTGAAACGGTGTAGATTTGTGCCAAAGGGCCTAAATGCAGGGAATGGAGTGGTCTGTCAGAAATTTCATGTAAACAGTGTTACTCGCAGGGTTCCAAAGAGTAAGTATACAAATGTTGGTTCAGATCGGTGAAACGGTGTAGATTTGTATATATAACTGACAAACCAACATTGAGCTTTATACCGTATTTACACATGCTAGTGCAACAATCACAATAACGCAGGATATCACATAAATTCTACACACACCCATGTACACGGGGCAACATGACCACGATGTCTAAGCCCCGTAAATGAAATATTAACTGTGCATACGATAGCATAGCAAAGTACAATACAATCCTTGATTGTCAATCGGTCAGTTTTCCCATGTGTCCTTTAGCAAATTTTACCGGACTATCATGATTCAGAGTAAATCGTTGTTGCCTAGTGACAACCTGTCCATCAATGGTGCGGCGTTGACTATCATGATACAGTGTTAGTCGTTGTCGCCTAGCGACAAAATGTCCGTCAAGTTATTAGATCGGTGGAACGGTGTAGACTTGTGCAAAAGGGCCTAAATGCGGGAAATGGAGTGGTCTGTCCGAAATTTAGCATAGCCTAAACTATTCCTCTTGAATCAGGCTATCATATACAAAAAATAATTTTTCGAATCCATCTGGTAGTTTCAGAGATTGGCGCGTTTAAACACATAAACACACAAACACACAAATTCTTCAGCTTTATTATATTAGTATAGATTAAGGCTTTCACGGCCCTGATTACTGTATAAATAATTCATGTTTTTTTGGGCTATTGCCGTGTGAAATTAAATTAGAACCATACTGCCAGAAATTACTGTATGGACCATGGTCTCTGGTGACGAACAGAGGAATTTATCTATATTTTTTTGTAATTTTTTGTAATCTCATTGATATACTTTCTTTGGCCACATTGTTTGATTCCATTGAAAAAGGAGGCAAGGTTTCTCCGAAACGTATGGTTCTAATTTAATTTCACACGGCATTAGCCCAAAAAACATGAACGATGTTATATGATTTTGTTTTAATACATTAGACATAATTACATTATTTTAAAACACCCTCAGGCATTAGAAGTGTAGATGAAGAAAATAAAATTAATTCATTGATACAGATTTCGTAATTATTTGGTTTCAAAACAGAACAGATTCAATTTCAAAATGGCTCCCTTTGGCTTCAAAAACAGACAACTCCATGACTTGGTTTCATACATGGCCAACTACACTATTTAAATTATAATTATGGCTAAAATATTCATTTAATTTTAATACTGAGAGTGAAAAGATGTTTATGTGGCCTATAAGAATGAAATAGAAAAAAACTCACCATGATACTGACAACCATATTGTGGATTTAGTTTTTCAACTCTCCTGTAAAAAAAAAAGAATTGTTCAACTTTGATACCAAGCTCCTCAAATATTGTATGGATTAGATGGATTCATTTTTAACATTTATTGGAATGAAGAACAGCACTTCCAAGATCCAGATCATGCTGGTTTCGCGAGAAACGACAGTACACAGTATTAAGCTGATAGGAGTAAAGACGTTTAAGTACTTCGGAGTCACACTTCATCAAGATGGTAAGATAGACGCGGAAATCAATAACAGGACGCAGGCCAGTGGCAGATTATTCAATGCTCTGAAGTAAAATTTCATCAACAAGGAAATTTCCAAGGCAACAAAATTGGCTTTTTTTCAGGCCAGTCTTCGCGCCTACTTTAACTTGGTGCCTTACAACGAAACAAAAGCAAGATACATACCTTAGAAATGAGATATTTGACCACCTCGTGGTGTAGCGGCTAGCATTCCTGGCCTCAGAGGTCCTGGTTTGAATACTGGCTCTGCCACGAAATTTAATCCTGGTCCGGGGACTGGAATCGGGATATACTCAGCCTTGTGAGGCAAAACCGATAAGAGTTGGATTCGATTCCTTCCTCAGTCATCCTGGAAGTAGGTTTCCGTGATTTCCCTCTTCTACTCCAGGCAAATGCCGGGATGGTTCCTAACTGAGGGCCACGGCGACCTTCTTCCCAATCCTCACTTGAATTACAAATACACATACTAAAGACACCACAATAAAACAGGATGTCAACCAAATTCTACACACACCCAAGTACACGTGGCTAAATGTTCCTTAAAATAAAACAAGAAGTGAGATATCTACGGAAAATTGAAGGCAAGACGTGAATGGATCGAATCAGGAATAAGACCATGAGATCTGGCGTAGGAGTGGAGCCCCTACAGCAAATAATAGAGGCGAGTCAGCTAAGGAGATTTGGACATGTCCTCAGGATGCCAGAACCACGGACCGCTGGATCTGTTTATGGAGCACGAATACAAGGCACCATGACGAGGGGGATTTTTTAGCGTATGGCTTTTAGTGCCGGGAGTGACCGAGGGCATGTTCGGCTCGCCAGTTTGTAGCTGCTTCTATGCGGACACCCATGGGGTGAGCTACAATTACCGTCACGTGTGGAGTGTTGTCTGGGGAGAAAAGTTTTGAATGTAAGGACGAGGAGTTGGAAGGTAGCGACTGTGGCCTATGGTTAGGGTCAACCCCGGCATTTGCCTGGAAGGAAGATGGGAAACCACAGAAGACCATCTTCAAGGTGTCCGGCGGGGGGATTCGAACCTCCTCGCTTCCCGGATGTGAGCGACTGCCAGCAGCCACGCCGTAACGACCACATGCCGAGGGGGAAACCTAGCATAAAATGGGAGGAGGATTTCAAGGGAGTTCTATAGTAGAAACGAAAGAAATATCGTGGAATCAGGCCAAACAGCTTACAAGAGACAGGAAGACCTGGCGCTCCTTTTGACAAACCTCGACATCGGATAGGATGACTAAGTAATTTAGTATACTACACCGTTACGTTAACTCCTTACTATTCTCGTTAGTTATTGTTGTTTTAAGTGGCGGAAGAGCGAGATAATTTGCCCCTCATTACACAGTTTAAAAATACAAATTTAGATTCTTTTAAAATTTAGTGGTGAATGCCGAAATATGAAAGCTGCCTAACATTGATAAAACTTCACAAATATTAAAAAACCAGGCGGCTTCGGTGGCGTAGTTGGTGGCAGGCTGAGCTTCTATACCGAAGATCGCGTGGTCAAACCCGGCCGAAGTCGTCGGATTTTTTGAGAACGTTAAAATTCCTCAGTATGCCTTCCTTCGGAGGGCAGATAAAGCCCGCGGGCCTATGTCATAGATTTATGTCATGTAAAAGAACCTTCCACTAACTACACTTGTGGGAAACTAAAATTTGTTGGTTAGATTTGATAGCGCTCTATTAGTTCCAACGTTCGGCGCCAGGTGCTGATTGCGATTGCATCTAGTAGCCAAGTTCGCAGCTAGGTGTCGTGGACGGTAGCATTTGATAGCAAAAGTAGGAACTACTTGAAAATTCATCGTCGGCAGTCCTTACCTGAATCACAGATAACACACATTAATACAGCCATCAAAATGAACACCGGTTATCAGACAAATTCTACACACAGCCAAAGTACACGGTGCTACATGACCGCGTTGTCACACCCCCTAGACGAAAGAACAAACCAACCATTAAAAAAACTAATAATCATAATATCAAACAAAAATATACGGAATAAAAACATCAGAAATTAAAAGATGAACAAGTGCTTTGAGAAAAAAAAAACACTTGATTAGTATTCTCGTTTAACAGAGTTTTCTGTTTGACCGATAACTGTTACGACTGGAAGCTCTTCTTGACGTCAAACTAATCAGAAGACTTAAGGGGCTTCATATGCTAGTGAGCAAACATAGCACAACTATATAGGTTTTCTTGAAATTTGACCCTTATATACATATTTCTTGGGCATTTTGTACAGCAAAAATTGAAGAAAAAAACGAGGGGTATTTGTATTAATCTGACGTGAAATAGGTTTTTAAATAGATTGATAAACCCTTGCTCTTTTTTGAAGTCTCATCAGCAGGCTTTATACTATAATTTCAATTAACCCATAACACTTACCTAGAAGAATTGCTGAGTTTTACTTACATATTTAACTTCATGTTTCAATGAGACTACAATTATGTAGTAGTTTTGAAGAAAATACAAGAGTCATGCAACAGAATAGCAAACAAGAGAAACAAAGAACAGACTTA
Organism: Meconema thalassinum; assembly: GCA_946902985.2. Lineage (NCBI taxonomy): Eukaryota > Metazoa > Arthropoda > Insecta > Orthoptera > Tettigoniidae > Meconema > Meconema thalassinum. The sequence goes on along the minus strand of OX336388.2, from coordinate 567,666,852 downwards.
TTGGTTGTTGGTGGAATATAGATATATTACTTGGATTTTAAGATGCTTCCTTGCTAGAAACAGGAACAAGAGAAGCAATATCCGCTCTTAGAACAACTTTGGAAAGGAGGTTGGAGATGAATAGAAACACATACGTGGCGTTTGTTGATATCGAAAAGGCTTTCGATAACGTTAGTTGGGACATACTATTCAAAATTCTTAAAACTGCAGGGTTGGACTGGCAAAACAGGAGGATGATACTAAAACTATGGAAGACAGATCACGATGGTCGATATCGGAGGATGTATTCAGACAGCAAAAATCAGAAAGGGTGTGAAATAGGACTGCTCTCTCGCACCGTACCTCTTTAACACATTCATTGAAGAATCCATAAAGAAGTTGAAGACAAATACGAAATGAATAAACATAAATGGGCATCATATTCAATGTATTAGATTTGCAGATGACATAGCAATTGTAGCTGACGCCGAGAAGATGTCCAGTGTTAAAAGTATTGTCATCAGCATTGTCAAAGTTACCGGTACGTTTGAACATTAATGTTATGAAGTCCAAGGTGTTAGTTGTGAGTAAACATCCCGAAAGTATTCACACAAACATCAAGAAGTTCCGTGACGAACTAAAGAGCCTACTTTTCATGCCAATGATTATTCTACAGTATATGAACCTATCTAGAATAATGAGGAAATTAAGTTGGTAATATCGAAATGTCTAATTAGTTCGAAATATTCCTGGTATAATGTAGTCTAATAGAGCACTACAGTTGGCAGCCCTGGTGACAATATATTCTTAGTTCCATCTCTTACGGTACAGAATACAAAATTTGGTTGAGTCCAATGGATGTTACATGCAGTTAGACATTGGATCTATCAGCACGCGTAAAATCATGTTGGCAACGATGTCATACGTGTGCTGGTTAGAAATAATCGGAAATATTATGATATCTTATTGTGACAATTTTGGATGAAATCCATTTGTTAGTATAGAAGTTACATGTATTTTAAAATTGGACCTATCAGCAAGCATAGAATCATGTTGGCAGCACTGACTTATATTAATTAAGCAAATTAATCTAGAGTGTCAGGTGCTATACGTGTGCAAAGTATAGAGCTGTTGACTTGCATACTTTCTGATATATTGATATTAGGGTAAAAATATATAGACAGCATTTATTAACGGTTGGCGGCCCTGATTGCTCGTAAGAATACCTATAGTCATATCTGTTATGTTACACATTGCACATACGAAATTTGGTTGAAATCCAACTGATAGTTAAAGAGTTACGTGTATTTAAAAATTGGTACTATCAGCAGGCTTAGAATCATGTTGGTAGAACTGAAGTTTATAAGTTACACCAAATTAATCTAAAATGTCAGGTACTATACGTGTGCACATTTTAAAGCTGTCGGCTTGCATACTTTCAGATATATTGGTATTTGGATGAAGAAATTAGAGGGAGCAATTATTAACGTTTGGCAGCCCTGTTGGCTCTTAAGAATACACTCAGTCATATCTGTTTATGTACACATACTACATACAAACTTTGGTTGAAATCCAATTAATAGTGTAGAAGTTATATGCATTTAAAAATTGGACCTATCAGAAAGCTTAACATTATTTCGGCAACACTGTCATGTATGGTCTCCTGGAAATTAAAATGAAATAATATCATCTAAATGTGTGCCAATTTTGGAATAGCTCCAGTGCATACCTTCTAGGTAGATTATTAGCTTGGGAATAACCTAACCCCCAAGGGAAGATGAAGAAAAAGAAGTGGGTTTCGGACTGGAGAGAAAGGATGGAGAAATAGGACGAGAGTCTGACAGAAGTTATAACTAAGAGTTCTTGCTCAAATGCAACAAGTGGTGAACTCCCTATCAGTAGATTTTTTTTATTAAATAGGAAGAGTCAAGGAAGACAGGATCTTGCCTAACCGTTATATTAGAGAAATGATAAAGCCAAAAAAAATCTTTAATTTATTTAACGATGTAAAAGGAAGTAGTTGTTGTAACGAATATATAATTTGGATTTTTTTTATAAACAATTGGGGTCGCAGACCTCCGAAAACATCTAAAGCTTGCGCCAGGCAATTGATAATTCTTTTGGTTTTAAACCTTTTATATGCTTTAAAATCTTCGTAAGATTTTGAAATGACTAAGATGAATAAATGAAAAATGTAAAGATAACTGACGTAATTAAAGTTAAACAATAAGTCAAGTACAAGGTGTGTACTTTAAGGATTTCTAGATAAGTATCTTAGAAATCTGAACAACTTCGAAAGTAACAACAACAAAAAACAGGAAGAAATGAAATAGAAGTTTCTATAACTTCTTGTGTTGATACAGAAATACTTGGGTAGATGATACAAATAAGGCAGGTCACTTATTGTGAAACCTGAAGAGAACAATTGAAAGGAAGTTTCTAGAACTCCTATGTTTAAGTAGGGATCACGAGAAAAATGGGGCAAGGTTCCCTTTCGTGAAACCTAGAGATAACTCACTTTTGAGTTGAAAGAATTGCATTCCCTCATTAGAAGGGAGAAACAACATACTTTAAGGCGTGTACTAGACACGAAGTTTTACAGACATTAATTCGTTATACGTGGAGCAAGTAAGGGAGGGCATTTATTGAGAGTGACACCTCATTGAAAAAAGACCTAAAGTAACAATTTTATTATTTTGGTTTGTTAGTAAAGGGTTTGGGAAAGATCAAATGGGATTGTGGAAAAGTGTTTATGGCCGTATTTATTGTACTCGGATGAGCGCGACGCGGATGAAAAGTTGAACAGGCACTGTTTTCACTATAGTCTGTTGATATAGTTGAAGAGTTCACTGTAGTAGCACAAAACGTTGATAGAAAAGAACGTTATTGCAATGGTGGAAAATAACTAGTTACACTAGATTTGCGAGAGTCTATTGCTTGAGAAACTTGTAGGTTATAGATGAATGCACCAGAAAAATCCCAACGGAGGAAGAAAAATTATATATTGATTAGCAGTTCATAAGGAAGATTCCTTAGTTTGAAAAAGTATTCCCATATGTGAGTGGAAAGTACATGACAGTATAACTGGTAGATAGAGTGCAGATTCTGGAATGTTCCAGAGCAATGATGACTTGTTTAAATTGGGTAGAGAATCCCTCGGCGGAAAGCTAGATTATATAGACAGTGGGTATTTTAGAATATCCCTCGATGTGAGATAGCATCTCAGAAAATCTTTCATATTGAAAGTTAGACTAGATAGTTTAAGTTTGATCAAGAAGATCTCTAGAAAGCAGTTATTTTCACATACCAAATTTCACTGTCTTTAAAATCCAAATAAAAGCATTGAGCCTTTTAAAAGCGATGAGAATGAGGTTAAAACATGAAGTCGGAACTTATCTTTGCTTCATGAAGTAGGCGATGTTGCTGTTGAAGGTTGGTTCTAAAATTTGAACATAGCGTCGAGTTTAAAAGTTTGCCTCTAGAGTTGAGGAGGCGAGCCCTAGTTAAGCTCTAACTGACTGGTTTGACTTTCGACGTACAAGTGAAGGCTGCTAGACGCAGAGAAAGTACACTGGCCAGACGGCATGTCCAACAAGAAGTTGAGTGCACTTGAGAGGGTGAGCGGTTGCTCACAGCACGGAGACAAGTCGAGACGAAGTGTAGGAGTGACCGAGCGAGCGGGCTGCGCGCGCGGAGAAGCGGGCAGTAGGAGGAGGCAAGAAGAGGGGGAAGCGGGCGAGTAAGGGGAGGAAACAAAGAGGTTATACATAAACATGAAAAAAAATTACAAAAACAAAATTCTTCTTGGAGCGGTGTCTTCACGGAGTAGTGGGTTGGTGAAGAACACGACGCCCTGCGGATTAATGTAGAAGTCTTCATGGCTTGAAGCAATGGAAGTTCGGAAGGCAGCGATGGGACGCTGTCAGGCTGGTTCGACGGAATATGCGTTTCTGTAAAAAACTGACATAAAAATGAACAAATGCACGGGGCAAACAGGAGGTAACAGTTCGATGTTGGTGTGTGCGGGAAAGAAATGTAAATAAATGGACTGATATAAAGTAATGAAGAACAGCAAATGCTAATTCTTTCTTTCCGTGTATTTGCAAAAATACACCATGTTGGGGGACAACAGCAAACACCAGCAAAAAACAAGAACACAATATGAAAGAGGTCTTATAATAAACACATTGGTAGTAGAGATCATTCTTTCTCTGACTCTTCCATTCCCTCCTGGGTAACAATCGGTCATTTCGCCAAAGATCTATGCAAGAGGAAGAAAGGAAAAAGGGGGAGGCACCTATGAGGAACTGACCAGGTGTAAGTGGGAGCATGTTATCAGGGTTACTAGAATGCGGGGGTGACGGGCGCGAATTAACAACGCTGTCAATTACAAAGTAGCTAGAAGCTGCGAGAAATAAAGCTCTAGTGAAGATCGCGACAAGATGCGAAAGGAGAGTTAACAAATTTAAACAAAGCGTATAGAAACAAGTACATCGATTAAGGATAAGAATATACCAAATAAACAAAGGAACTATTCGAGTAGAAGGCACGAACGCCATAGGTAACAACAATCTAGTAGCCATAAACAATGAACTTAAGTTATTTATAAGCATCAAAAGGCTTAATCAGAGAAATACTTAAGTCATCAAGAAACGTGACGTAACAAGCATAGATGCAAAAACACATCGAGTGTAACGACGAGAGAAAACAAGTTTGTTTAACATTGAACAATAGAAGTAAGCAGGGTGCAATACATGAGCGCATAAAAAATGTGCAACGATGTTATGAAACAAGGATCGAAACAGCTATAGGATACGAGTGTGAACAAGTGGGAAAGATAGGTAAGAACGACCTTGGCCCACATAGTACAGCGAGATAACGAATATAAATATCTGAAAGAGTCTTCGACCAGAACAAGTTTACTTTGGTAAGGAGGTGAGCAGCTTCTGAAATTACGGGAGCAACTCGCAAGACAATGGTTGGCAGTCATCCAAAGTTGAGATAAGGAAAACTTGCTCTGACCTTTGTCAAGCATAGAGGAAGTAAACGGCAGCTTGGCCTTACCCGGGCTTGTAAACAAACGAGATTGACAAACAAGCAGTTCAAAATAAACAAACAAAGCGAGTGCAATCAGCCGAGACTTAAAAGCGGAACTTCAAGTAACACGTTATGCAGTCATCCGTAGCTTGGGCGTGAAAAACCAATTTAAAGACATATGAAATAAAGCAAGTAATCAATTTCGCATAATTTTGTGGATCACGGAATCCGACAATTTTCAACAGAAAAAAGCTTAATTCTTCTGAACGAAGAAGAGAAGCTGGGACATTGAGAAGGAGTTTATGCGTAAGAATAGTTATTCTAGATACTAGAGGACTCAGATTTTCAAGTGGTTTCAAAAGCGGCTTCCAAGTGTGAGGAAGAGGGAAGGAGCCGGCCATGGCCATCCTACTAAATAACGAGAGAAGAGAAACATAGCTTACAGCGAAATGATGGTGACTGATAGCCATGGTTTTACACAAGGGGAAGATAGTTTTCGATAGAAAGTTTAAACAATTACCTGCTGCAAAAAATGACATCAGAAGGTAAACCAAGTGACCCAAGGCGAGGCGAACTTGAATTGCCATTTTGTGCGGAAATAAGGCAAAACCATTTTAACAACTTACAAAGGTGACGTAGTTGTTTACAATGAGACATCGTTTCGGCAAGTGTTTTTCAATTGTGTTGAGATCGGAAACTTAAGCGTTCTCTTTTTTCAGAAAAGGGATTTGAATCGGCAGTAACAAAATGACATTGCGATTTGGTTTGAAGACTGGGATGTTGGATTTGACCAGTAATGACCCAACCAAAATTGGTGTCTCTGGCGACCACGTTTGAAGATAGCCTACGGGTTAGTTTACGAAGGCAATTCCAGAAAATATTGGCACTGAAAAGTATATCAACGGGGCCTTGAGCATTAAACTGAGGATCAGCTAACCTTAAATGCGAAGGAATCTTTAAACCGGAAGTATTAATAGAGCTGCTAGGAGTGTCCTTGCCGGTACTGGTAAGAATGAGACAGTTTAAGTTAAGATTGGTGTTTCTTTGACAAATGTCTCTGATTTTCAATTTTGAAGACTGCAAGGCTTGAGTTTTAAAATTGTCAATGCCGGATACATTGATGGAAGTAGGTGATGAAGAAAGACCTAGTTTTTTAATTAACGATTGCGAAACAAAGTTGTGAGTTGATGGAGAGTCGAGAAGACCGCGGGTTCGAAACCAATTTCCAAATTTATCTTGGATTTCGAATTGTACAGTGGACAAAAGGACTTGCGCACTGTGAGAAGTTTTGGCGTTAGAAATGCAGGAAGAAGCATTAGTTTGTTCGGAGCTGCTCTGCATGGAGTTTGAAGAAGCGGGTACTGGTGACCTCGATTTATCATGAACGTGCAATAAAGAATGGTGTGGTTTTTTACAATGGAAACAGAGGTTGTAAGACGTACAGTTTGAAGAAGAATGCTTAGGTGACTAGCAGTTGAAGCAATGTTTGCTATTGAAGACAAACTTCCTTCTGTCTTCAACAGACAATTCTTTAAAGGATTTGCAGGAATACAAAGTGTGAAACTTTTTACAGAGCGTGCATTTTAAAGATTTGTTTAGCGGCCTAATATGTTCTCTTGGATGGTTGAAAGAGGCAGAACGAGTTTGCTTGTTCTCGACTGATGGGTGCTGATGTCCATTTGAAGAGACAACTTTTTTATCCATGATTTCACACAGAGGACTAGTTTCGACTCTTTCGCACTGAAATGAGAGTGCTGTAAGGACTTGGCACCGACTATTCAGAAACGAGATTAAGTGTTCGAAAGAATGCTCATCCTTGCGAGTGAGTTCGATTTCCCAAGCCTTTAAGGTTGAAAAGTCGAATCTGGATGTAGCTAGATGAATAAGGACGGTGTCCCAAGTTTGAACTGGTTGCTTAAGTTGGTATAATGCTCTCACGTGCAATTGCATGGAGTCTAACAGGTCTCTTAAAGAGGTGACGTCATTAGGTTTTACGACTGGCAAGTTGAACAGGCAGCGAATGTGGCGAGCAACACACAAACGTACATTACCATATCTCTCTTTAAGGAGATTAAAGGCGATGTTGTAGTTATCTGCGCTTAAAGGCAGTGACTCAACCAAGGCCAAGGCCTGGCCTTCCAAGGACGAACGCAAGAAATAGAACTTGTGGATATCGAGAATGATGTGTTTTCATGAATAAGGGAGCAGTAAAGTTCGTAAAAGGAATACCATTCACATTCCTGGCCTGAGAAGTGAGGTAGGCTTATCTTTGGAAGTAAAGGTTTCGGTTTGTCCTTATGAACTGAAGCGTGTGCGAACTGGGCCGGATTGATGACCCTATTGTCCGGTTCTGAGATACTGCGGATCAGTTGGTGGGCCTTGGCGATCCCTTCAAAATACAAGGGTTCAACCTCGTCCCGATCCGATTGAAGTTCTGGGCAAGCGGATTCAATGTCGGTTTGAATTTGATCATAGAAATCATAGGACCGTTCGTACAACTTAAGGCGTTGTGTCAAGATGTCTAGATCACAATCGGCGGGATTTATTTTATTAATGAAATTTCTAAATCTGGTAAGCTGTCCTTTGTAGGAAGAACGTCTGGCAATGAGAGTTTCATCCTTTTCAGTTAGCATAATGAAATGGGTAAATTGAAGTGTAACTTACGAAACTGTAGCAAGATTTTGAAAATGTTGTCAGGTTGGTAGCAGAAGACAGGTTGCAAGTAAGACAGGCTGAAGAAGACAGGAACGACCTCTATCACATTCACCAGCTTTGCACTGCGAAGTTATAGCTGAAAAATTCAAAGAAGATATTAATGATTTGCAAAATATTGTCAAATGGACTTTGAGCAATAAATAACGAATAGATTCTCATAAATGGACTCTGAGAAATTGACTCTCCCGCCTTTCAGCACCAAATTGTGGGTAGATTATTAGCTTGGGAATAACCTATCCCCCAAGGGAAGATGATGAAGAAAAAGAAGTGGGTTTCGGACAGGAGAGAAAGGATGGAGAAATAGGACGAGAGTCTGACAGAAGTTATAACTAAGAGTTCTTGCTCAAATGCAACAAGTGGTGAATACCCTATCAATAGATTTATTTTATTAAATAGGAAGAGTCAAGGAAGACAGGATCTTGCCTAACCGTTATATTAGAGAAATGATAAAGCCAAAAACAAATCTTTAATTTATTTAACAATGTAAAAGGAAGTAGTTTTTGTAACAAATATATAATTTTGATTTTTATAAACAATTGGGGTCGCTGACCTCCGAAAACATCTAAAGCTTGCGCCAGGCAATTGATAATTCTTTTGGTTTTAAACCTTTTATATGCTTTAAAATCTTCGTAAGATTTTGAAATGGCTAAGATGAATAAATGAAAATTTTAAAAATAACTGACGTAATTAAAGTTAAACAATAAGTCAAGTACAAGGTGTGTACTTTAAGGATTTCTAGATAAGTATCTTAGAAATATGAACAACTTCGAAAGTCCCAACAAAAAACAGGAAGAAATGAAATAGAAGTTTCTATAACTTCTTGTGTTGATACAGAAATACTTGGGTAGATGATACAAATAAGGCAGGTCACGTATTGTGAAACCTGAAGAGAACAATTGAAAGGAAGTTTCTAGAACTCCTATGTTTAAGTAGGGATCACGAGAAAAATGGGGCAAGTTTCCCTTTCGTGAAACCTAGAGGTTGAGTTGAAAGAATTGGATTCCCTCATTAGAAGGGAGAAACAACATACTTTAAGGCGTGTACTAGACACGAAGTTTTACAGACATTAATTCGTTATACGTGGAGCAAGTAAGGGAGGGCACTTATTGAGAGTGACACCTCATTGATAAAAGACCTAAAGTAACAATTTTATTATTTTAGTTTGTTAGTAAAGGGTTTGGGAAAGATCAAATGGGATTGTAGAAAAGTGTTCATGGCCGTATTTATTGTACTCGGATGAGCGCGACGCGGATGAAAAGTTGAACAGGCACTGTTTTCACTATAGTCTGTTGATATAGTTGAAGAGTTCACTGTTGTAGCACAAAACGTTGATAGCAAAGAAAGTTATTGCAATGGTGTAAAATAACTAGTTACACTAGATTTGCGAGAGTCTATTGCTTGAGAAACTTGTAGGTTATAGTTGAATGCACCAGAAAAATCCCAACGGAGGAAGAAAAATTAGATATTGATTAGCAGTTCATAAGGAAGATTCCTTAGTTTGAAAAAGTATTCCCATATGTGAGTGGAAAATACATGACAGTATAACTGGTAGATAGAGTGCAGATTCTGGAATGTTTCAGAGCAATGATGACTTGTTTAAATTGGGTAGAGAATCCCTCGGCGGAAAGCTAGATTATATAGACAGTGGGTATTTTAGAAATATCCCTCGATGTGAGATAGCATCTCAGAAAATCTTTCATTTTGAAAGTTAGACTTGATAGTTTAAGTTTGATCAAGAAGATCTCTAGAAAGCAGTTATTTTCACATACCAAATTTCACTGTCTATAAAATCCAAATAAAAGCATTGAGCCTTTTAAAAGCGATGAGAATGAGGTTAAAACATGAAGTCGGTACTTATCTTTGCTTCATGAAGAAGGCGATGTTGCTGTTGACGGTTGGTTCTAAAATTTGAACATAGCGTCGAGTTTAAAAGTTTGCCCCTAGAGTTGAGGAGGCGAGCTCTATTTAAGCTCTAACTGACTGGTTTGACTTTCGACGTACAAGTGAAGGTTGCTAGACGCAGAGAAAGTACACTGGCCAGACGGCATGTCCAACAAGAAGTTGAGTGCACTTGAGAGGGTGAGCGGTTGCTCACAGCACGGAGACAAGTCGAGACGAAGTGTAGAAGTGACCGAGCGAGCGGGCTGCGCGCGCGGAGAAGCGGGCAGTAGGAGGAGGCAAGAAGAGGGGGAAGCGGGCGAGTAAGGGGAGGAAACAAAGAGGTTATACATAAACATGAAGAAACTTTACAAAAACAAAATTCTTCTTGGAGCGGTGTCTTCACGGAGTAGTGGGTTGGTGAAGAACACGACGCCCTGCGGATTAATGTAGAAGATTTCATGGTTTGAAGCAATGGGAGTTCTGAAGGCAGCGATGGGACGCTGTCAGGCTGGTTCGACGGGATATGCGTTTCTGTAAGAAACTGACATAAAGAAATGTAAATAAATGGACTGATATAAAGTAATGAAGAACAGCAAAAGCTATTTCTTTCTTTCCGTGTATTTGCAAAAATACACCACCTTCCATGATATCCAACATGGAGCTCAAATTTCTAGTGCGGATTTTCAGCAGCTGGTAGCACTGACATCATTTTCAAATATGGTCTTGAGATATTCCTGTATACATCTTTACTCTTACTAAATTTGGTTTCGATTGCTGCAGCCGTTTAGGAGTTGATAGGTGGGGGGACACACACAGCCAGACAGACACACATTTTCCCGGATCGATCTCATAAGTCTGCTTTTTCCTCATTTTTGCAAAATGTGAAAAGTAGGCTAAGAATCTTTTGATTAATGCAAATTTGGATATTACATTTGGCCTCATATTGAGTAGGAAACTTGGACAGCGGGTGGAATATTATGAACAATATAGTGAGCGGATTATTGTAGCAAAAATCAATACTAAACCTACCTGCACCACAGTGGTACAAGTCTATATGCCTACCAGTCAAGCTGATGATGAGGATGTTGAAAAGGTCTACGAAGAAATAGACGAAATTCTGAGGTATATCAAGGGTGATGAAAATGTTATAGTAATGGGAGATTGGAATGCTGTGGTAGGAAAAGGGAGAGAAGGAAAGATAGTAGGAGATTTCGGATTAGGTGAAAGGAATGATCGAGGAAGCAGGCTGGTAGAATTCCGCACGGAGCATGAGTTGGTCATAGGTAACACCTTATTCAATAACCACAATAGAAGAATATACACATGGATGAGACCAGGAGATACAGGGCGTTACCAAATCGACTTCATTATGGTCAAGCAGAGGTTTCGAAACCAGATTTTGGATTGTAAAGCATATCCTGGTGCTGACATAAACTCTGACCACAATCTGGTTGTAATGAAATGCAGATTAAAGTTGAAGAAACTGAAGAAAAGTCAAAAGCCAAAAAGGTGGGCAATAGACAGACTGAAAGAGAAGGATGTATACGAAAGATTCAAGAAGAGTATAAAGGAAGGACTAATGAAAAACCCTAAACAAACTTCAATTGCAGACGAATGGGCACTTTTGAAGAATGAAATAACAAAATCCGCAGAAGAAAACATTGGTAGGAAAGAAAGAATAGGTAGAAAACCGTGGATCACTCAGGATATACTAGAATTGATGGATGAAAGGCGGAAACACAAGAATGTAAGAGATGAGAAGGGGAAAGCAGAATACAGCCGTCTGAGAAATGAGGTTAACAAGAAGTGCAAGGAAGCGAAAGAAGAATGGTTGAAAGAGAAATGTGCAGGTATAGAAAATTGTCTGATATTAGGAAAAGTAGACACAGCTTATCGAAGGATTAAGAATACTTTTGGGGAAAAGAAGACTAAGTGCTGTAATATTAAGGAAGAAAATATTAGGGAAGAAAAGGTTGAGAGATGGAAAGCTTACATAGAGAGTTTGTATAAGGGAAAGGAGATTGAGAATCATGTAATGGAAAGGGAGGAGGAAATTGATGAGGATGCGAAAGGAGATTTAATATTGAGATCAGAATTTGATAGAGCTTTGGAAGACTTAAGCAGGAAAAAAGCACCAGGCATAGATGATATACCGATTGAGTTGCTACGCTGCATAGGAGATGAAGGTCTGATCAGGTTATTTCACTTGGTGTGTAGGATTTATGAGACAGGTGAGTTACCCCCTGATTTCAAGAAGAATGTAATCATCCCTATACCAAAGAAAGTGGGAGCTGACAGATGTGAAGATTACCGTACAATCAGCTTGATTACTCATGCTTCAAAGATCCTGTCTAGGATAATTTACAAGAGGATTGAAAGCCAGATAGAAACGGAGTTGGGTGAAGACCAGTTTGGTTTCAGGAGAAATGTAGGAACAAGGGAAGCTGTACTAAGTCTTAGGCTGATTTTCGAAGGTAGAATAAAGAAACATAAGAGAACATTCTTGGCTTTTGTAGACTTAGAAAAGGCTTTTGATAACGTTGATTGGACTAAATTGTTTGACATTTTGAAATCGATTGGAATAAAGTACAGGGATAGGAGGGTGATATACAATCTATACAGAAACCAGACAGCAGTCATTCGAGTTGAAGGACATGAGAGAGAAGCTGGTATTCAGAAAGGTGTAAGGCAAGGCTGCAACTTATCACCCATACTTTTCAATCATTACATTGAACAAGCAATGAAGGAAATTAGAGAAAAATTTAAAGTGGGAGTGAAGATTCAAGGAGAAATAATTTCAACTCTGAGATTTGCTGATGACATAGTCATCTTGGCCGACAAGCCTGAGGATTTGAATGAGTTTTTGAATGGTATGGACTCCGTCTTACAGAAAGAATTCATGATGAAAATTAATAAATGTAAAACAAAAATACTGGAATGCAGCCGAAATAAATCAGAAACCTCTATGGAGATCAAATTGACAGGTGAAAAGCTGAAGGAAGTAGAAGACTTCTGTTACTTAGGAAGTAGAATAACCAGTGATGGACGAAGCAAAGAGGATATAAAAAGTAGGTTGGCTCAGGCAAAGAAAGCATTTCTACAAAAAAGGAATCTGCTGACATCGAATATAGATTTAGGTATTAGGAAGTCATTTTTGAAAGCCTTTGTCTGGAGCGTGGCGCTCTATGGATGTGAAACTTGGACTATTGGTGCAGCAGAAAATAGGAGAATAGAAGCATTTGAAATGTGGTGTTACAGGAGAATGATGAAGATCAGATGGGTAGATAGGGTTACAAACATAGAGGTATTAAGACGAGTGGGAAAGGAGAGATGTTTCTGGCGACTGCTAATGAAGAGAAGAGATAGGTTGGTAGGACACATACTAAGACACCCAGGAATAGCAAGCTTAGTTATCGAAGGAAGGGTCGAGGACAAGAACTGTAGGGGTAGACCAAGGTTAGAATATGTTAAACAGATTGCCTCAGATGTAGGGTGTGGTAGTTATGTAGAGATGAAACGATTAGCTCAGGACAGGGAGGCATGGAGAGCTGCATCAAACCAGTCAAAAGACTGAAGACTCAAACAACAACAACATTTAAAAATAAATTTGTCATGTCTTTGTATGGAGTGTGCTTCTGTATGGATGTGAATCTTGGACGATCGGAGGTCAGTATTGGAAGTGACTTGAAGCGTTTGAGAGGTGGGTCTGGCGGAGAACGTTACGGGTTAAATGGATTGAAAAGAGGACTAACATCAGCATCCTGCAAGAAATTCAAGGGAAGAGAGAACTGAGATTATCGATCCAGAAAAGTAAAGCTATATTCACAGGCTACATCTTGCGACATGACGCTTTCCTGGAAGGAAAATCACAGGGAAGAAAGACCGAGGTCGACCGAGAAAATTTTTCCTGCATGACATCTCACGAACTCTTCATTATGGTTTTCTTACTATGGAATGAAACGAGGTGCTGAAGACAGAGAACAATTTTGCGGGGACAAGGCATTGCCTTTAGAAGTTGATGATGATACTCGCTTGCTTTAAGTTTTTTGATTGTTCCAAATTACATGTTAATAGATGGAGGGAGATTGTTTTGCTTATGGGATCGTCATTTCTCAGTCTTGCAACACAGCTATATATAAAGTTATTTTTTCGGATGCTTAATGCTATAGTATTCATCAGTAGTAGTTGCCACACCTTCATTTTGAAAAATGAAACGGAAATAGTGAGACGGAAACAATGAGCGCGCGTGGTGGCGGAGATTGATACCACGACGTACTCTCGGCCATGTGGCTATGTGGAATGTATATCGCATACGGTTTACTTCAAGGTTTGGAGGCCCCATTAAAGATATTCCTACAATAAACCATCTAAAATTGTCGTTCTTTGGTGTGAAAATATTCATTATTATCATATTTGCTGAAAACAATTATGTTTTATTAAATCTTCATACTTTTGCTGTATTCTTATTTAATGTAAGAACCCGAGGTACTGTCGGCCAAGTGGCTATGTGGAATCTATATCGCATACAATATTACTTCAAGGTTTGGAGGCCCCATTAAAGATATTCTTCCTACAATAAATCATCTTCAAGTTGTTGTTTGGTGTGAAAATATTCATTATATCATAGGCAATTTGCTGAAACCCGGTCAAGATTTGACACTGCAGTTTTACAAGTTTTTCAGATATATTAAATACATTAATTAACTTACATGATTTTCTTTTCAGGTTATTTTTCGCATGTACCAGTAATTGGAATTATTGTGTATTGTGTTGACCGACTGAATAGCTTAAATTGACAGTACATTTCATACCCTTATATTAAAAGTAGGCCTATTACTGTTCATGGAAATAGAAATTCAAATCATGTTGTTCCATTTTATGTTCCATATTACATGGCATTAATTTCAGATAAAAAAAACTGCCGTAGCCAAATGTTAACAGTGGCTTTATTAAAATGTGAATTTATAGTCATTTTATCGTGAGAATCAAAAATTCATCTTGGGCCATGAATCTCCAAATCTATGGATTGTGCTGAAACGGTTCCTTTTCTCAAGGAACATTTATGATTAGTAGCATGGCCACCTCTTGCTGACGGGCCATTGCAAGGAGTCTAGCACTTGAGCTTCTTTGTGGTGGTCCAGAAATGGGTATCAGGGGGCTTTGCTCTTTAATGAAGTTTCATGTCTCTCTCTCTCTCTATATATATATATATATATATATATATATTCCTTTTATGATTGTCGGTTGTTCAGTTTCTTCTTGTTGAGAATGGTGATGGGAATGCTGTTGAGATTCTCTGTGGAGAAGTGTGATGTAGAATCTGTTCGTTGAAAGATGTTAGATGTTTTATGTTGAATTTTGTACGGTTATGATTGAAGAGGCTTGTAGTAGAATAGATATTTTTTAATAAAACGTTTTCCCATGTGTGCTATACAACCACTACCCCGAATAAATAGAATAGAAACGTTACAGTGCCCCTCCGAAATGAAAATAAACGCACCTGATTGCTACTGCACATATTCAATTTTAGGACCTAAAAATCTGCAGATTTGTTATTAGGGCCTACACACTCCAACTTCTCATTCTTATCAACTTACTCTTCCTTGCGTTCTAGAACTGTCTCTGCCATTGCTTTCATTTATTCTACCAAGCCGCTCTCTGTCATGTTTTCTTTCCGACCTACTCTTTCCACCTCTTGTTTTCTTCTGACTCTGAAGCATTATCTATCCATAACAATGACACAAATTTTAATCAAATTAAGAGAGATTCGATTTATTTAGAAGGTTGAAGTCGATAATTGCAACTATTTTGAGAGAAATATTTGAAGAGAGGAAGTACAAACTCATTTCATGCTTCCAACACAGAAATTGCATACTTTGTTTCCTCTGTATTATAAAGTGTGTGCATGAAAAATGATTCGAAGAAAAAGTGTGCAGGCACTGTATGCCGTGGCTGTAAGTTAAGAGGTTTCATTCCCGCTTGCTTGGTTATTCCTTCATCAGCTCCACACGCCCGGCACTATATTACTTTCTTTACGATACACAACCTGTACCTGTCTGGCTTATGCCCCTTTACACCTCGCCACTAGACAAGCACACGTTAGGGTCACTAAATGTAATACATAACAGTCTGATATCCAGACCAGAGTCTAGAAGAACGAACCAACACATGTTCCTTAATTTCGTACATTCACTCAAAAGATGAGGGCACATAAAAAAGAATATACAGTGCCCTTTTCGAAATATGTTTATGGATGTAACATTGGAGAAAAAATGACAATTTTTCCTTTTCGTCTAATACGTTGGGTGGCCTAGTTGGTAGCATGCTGAGCTGCTATGCCCAAAATAGTGGGTTCAAACCCGGCCGAGTTCGTCGGATGTTTTAAGAGCGTTAAAAATCCTGCAGTATGCTTTCCTTCGGAGGGGAAGTAAAGCCGGCGGTCCAATGTCATATATTTATGGCATGATAAAGAGCATTCCACTAATTACACCTGTGTGAAGCTAAATTATAGGTTATCTTTGACTAACGCTCTTAGGTTCCAACGTTCGCCGCCAGGAGCCGACTGCGGTGGCATCTAGTAACAAAGTTCAAAACTAGTTGGTCGTTGACGGTGGCGTTTGGTAGCAAAAGTTGGAACTACTTGAAAATCGAATGTATGCAGTCCTTACCTGATTATTTTTTTTTCGTGTGGCCTCCTCAGAGGCCGAGTGCAGGTCTTTCTATTCGACGCCCGTGGGCGACCTGCGCGTCGGGATGAGAGATGGAACGGATGAAGATGAATGAAACTGGGCAAGGATGTGGAAGGAATCGGCCGTGGCCTATCAGAAGGTACCGTCCCAGCTTTTTCCTGGTGTTGAAAATGGGAAAACCATTTCAAGGACGGCCGACGGTGGGGCTCGAACCCACGCGTCTACCGAGTCAGCAGAGAGCTTGGTCCCATGACCTAACGCTGCGCTTTAGACAGCTGAGCCACTACTGTCGGTTACCTGAATTAAACAGATAACACACACTAATACAGCCATCACAATTAACACCGGTTATCAGACAGATTCTACACACAGCCAAAGTACACGGGGCTACATGACCGCGTTGTCGAAGCCCCTAAACTGAGGAACCAACCAAACAACCAACCCCATTCTACATTAATTTAACATGACTTCGTAGTTCCGCCCCTTAAAACAACAATAACTAACTAATTTAACAAATTCTCCCTTCTCCCATTGGTTCCAAATATTGCAATGGATTACATTTTAAACACATGTACTCAAATTAGTTTCCTTCAGGGGCGCATCTGGAAATCAATATCCGGGGAGATAGTAGAACTGGATGTTATTATAGACTAGCTAAATTGCCTGCCACTACGGGCGACAATCAAACTATTTTTAGACGCGTTAAAAATCCCTCAGTATGCCTTCCTTCGGAGCGGAAGTAAAGCCGGCGGTCCAATTCATGGCATGAAAAAGAACCTTCTCCTAATTACACTTGTGTGAAGCCAAAATTTATAGGTTAGAATTGATAACTCTCTATTAATTCAAACGTTCGCCGCCAGGTGCTGACTGCGATGCCATCTAGTTACCAAGTGCGCAAGCTAGGTGTCGTGGACGATAGCATTTGGTAGCAAAAGTGGGAACTACTTTAATTATTGTCCGCAGTCCTTACATGAATTAAAACAGATAACACACACTAATACAGCCATCACAATAGGGATGTAGCGGGAGAAAGTTCGCGCCAGATAGCGCTCGTGTAGTACTGGGTAAGCGCAAGGCCATCGTCTTATGTTTCTCCCAGTCAGCTGCGAAGAATGTATAAATTGTGACAGAGTTTTCTAAACTAAAGTAAATTATATCTTCTTGAATTTTACTCCAAGACTATATTAATTAATTCTATAGGTATATCTCCTAATATATTATGGACGATTTTCAGCGTTTAAGCGTTAAACAGCTGCAAAATGAGCTACGGACTAGAGACACTAAAACTAGCGGGAGGAAGGAAGAATTAATGGCCTACAGCGGTAATAACAAAATTCTAACACGCTTTATTATTCAAATAATGAATATGATTCAGCATGCTTTCTCCTAAAGATTACAATTACTAGAGTATTGTAGGCCTATATTGATAAATATATCTCCATAAGACTTAAATCATAAACAGAGATTTAAATATTCACTTGCTCCCCCTGCTTACAGACTTCGATTCATGTATTTTTTTTAGGTTGATAGCTTACATGACACTGTCGTGTTTTAAGGTAAATATAATCAAAGAAAGTTGATACCGGTAATGTGTACCTCGAAAATGCATCGCAACGTTTGGTTCTTATGTAATTTTGTCAATTTCTCAATAAGAATCGTTCCCTTACCCCTGGAAAAGGACTTGGGGGTACAATTTTTTAAAAGTTTGAGAATCCCTGCTTTAGAGCCACGAACTGTTTCCATTCATCTGACTAAGTCTCAAGAATGTACTGTAGAAGTCAGTCGCTACCACATTCTCCGTCGGGCAGATGGAAGTTGACGATGAATTCTGATTTCAAGAAACCAACCATAATACGTTTGTGACTGTTAATGTTGCGACATTTATTCTTGAAGTATTTGACCGAGTAGCCTATTGATGTCTTTGAAAATGGGAGTCAGAAATGTTACTTTCATTTCTTCGTGTATATTGACGATTTCTTCCCGTACTTCAATGGAGATGATTTCTGCAGATTCCGATTTTGTAGGCTTATCGTGATAATCCGGCAATTTTCTTGTGTGTGGCCTCTTCCTAAATAATTATTTTTGTTGTGTTCGTGGTCCGCGGAAAAAGCGGTGGAACAGCGCCCGGTTTTTATCTTGCTCTCTCACATTCAGATACAAACGCATAAATTCAGTGGTTGTTATCGAAATGTCTAATCAGTTTATAGATACAAAACAGGAATTATTTCCCTTTGTAAGTCACACTAATCCAACACAGTTTTCGTGAAGTCATCGGGTTGTAAATGATGGAAACACACTTTAATATATTCAGTCAGATTTTTCTCACCGAAATTTTTCCTTCTGATAACATGTGACCATTTCTTCCTCATTTCTTTATTTTGTGGAAATTGGTGAAACAAAAACCGGCTTCCCTGATTTTTTGCAAAGAGGAACACTGCAATAGCTCGGCATAGTCACGAAAATAACAATTTAAACAACTTAAATTTGTACATATTAGCGGCATGAGAACACAGGAGACAAATGAAGAGCGCCGTGCGCATACCCAGTACAACAGCAGTGCGCTCTGTCGGTGCTAGTTCTATACATCCCTATTAACACCGATTATCAGACAGATTCTACACACACCCAAAGTACACGGGGCTATATGACCGCGTCGTAGCAGCCCCTAAACTAAGGAATCAATCAACCAAACTTTTAGACCCCCTTCCTGGGTACGGTTAATTTTAGAAGCGCCACTACTCGAACCACTACTAGGTCTGTTGTCAGCCATTACAGCGCACAGAAGTCAAACATGAGTCAAAGTTTTCCATCTCTTTGAACAAATCTTAGGTCATAAATCCAATAGATGGCTGATGCCGTCACGTTGTTGAAACCAACATCTCGATCAGCTGACTATAGGGAACTGCGGTAGTTTGGAGCACTGAAATACTACACGTGATGATAGAATTGGGTTACCGGTATTTAAAGTGAGTTCTATTCATTACCAAGTCAGAATGGTGTATTACTGTGTCGCGTATGGATGTAAGGAGACGTTTAAAACAGGATCGGGCATTTCTTTCCATACGTATGTTAATTCATTGCTAAATAACCCTAAAATTCTTGACTTAATTACTTGCATTTCTTTAGCCTACGTTTCCTCTTAACTCCGAAACATGAAAGAAAAATAATTAAAGATGAAAATGCTGGAATTTATTATAAATTATTATAATTTACCCTATCCCTTACTCCACTGAACTGGCCTGTATTTATGCTCGAAGGTATCAAGTATTTACATGTCCATAGGCTAGACGTTTTTCTTGGTGTTTTGTTGAGACTGCTAGTAAATGCATCTCTGAACATAAAAATGCTTTATGTCCCTATGCTGGAATAAATGTAGTGTGGACTACACAATGCAGTCGTCAATCATGTTCAGTGTCAAATTGCAGGTTATGCTACAGATGTGACGGTGTAGTGTTCGATAATAAATATTAAACGTAAGTTATGGACAGTGCGTTTGGTTGAGGGAATTTTGAGATTCTTCTAGGATAGGCTACATTGCATCCCTAAATTAGTCAATTCTTCGTAGAATTTCAGAATTCTGGGTTATTTTTGCGAAGGTTTCTATGATTCATGGAAAATGGAATTTAAAAGGAGACAGTTCATTGATTAAAATATTTTCCTACGTAGCAAATGTAATGTATAGTTGTTAAAAACCAACGCTTACTAAATCTATAAACTACCTTATTTCGATTTGCCCATGTTGTTTTGTTCACTTTCATAAAATACTGAAGTGGAAAGGTAACGCTGAATGAGAGCTCATCGTACGATAAAATGTTCTTACGTGCCGGTACTGAAATTAGCCAAAATACATTTTCTAATGATGAAAAATAATTTGGGAAATGATGTAGTAAGTTAATAGATTGAACTAATTTTTGAAGCTTTCGGGCGTAAAATCAAAAATGACCAGCTAGACAAACACAATTCTGTTCAAAAATCAGTAGGCCTAATTAAGAGTTGAATTTGTTATTAAGTATTTACAAGAGGGGATCCTGGATGTATGAGTATTACGGAACACGACAGCCACTTTTTATACAAACACAATTCTGTTCAAAAATCAGTAGGCCTAATTCAGAGTTGGATTTGTTATCAATTATTTACAAGATCGGATCCTGGATGTATGAGTATTACGGAACACGACAGCCACTTTTAACACCAAATATGTTACATTCTTAAGCTTTGCTACCTTCCGGTACGTAAAGAAACATGCGATGCTTTTCCCAATGCCGTATAAATTACGAAAATGTGTGTTTAAACCCTCATTAAAAATCATTTCCTCACTTACTCCTATCACCTTCCATTACGAGGTCCTCTGTTTACCCTTTAATCAGCTGATCGATATGTTGGTTTCACGTCACAGTACAGGCGCAGTGTGGCAATGCGCACTCTATTGTATTTATGCTCGAAGGAACAAATGAATAGCGTAATGCACATCACCATAGAGATTAAAAATGCAAAGCAAATGATTCTATGAACTATGACCAAAGAGTAGGTAAGTCTACTTTCAAATAAAATCGCCTCAAACAGTTGGAATGCGGACCTTAAAGGGCGCGCACAGGGCGCGCACGTAGTGACGAACCGTTTCGTCAATAGCTCTCTGAAGGTTAATATTAACAGCAGCCTACATAGCATATCACAAGACACTCGGCTGTAAATCTGAAAAGCGCACGCACATGCTTATAACGTGCATGTAGCTTAAATGCTGGAACCAACAATAGCATCTGCATCGAATTGAACTTTCTATCTTTGTGTATGTCTTGGAATTTTTTGTTAGCTGATAAATGCGTAAACAGATTAAGATTAGAAACAATATCCAAGCAGTTAAATATTTTTTCCACATTATTCAGGCTCCAAACTACAGTAGAACATGACAAATAATAAACAACCGGAAACGTGCATAACTCAGAAGAGACAAAGCAAAGACTGATGATATACTGAAGAATAGGCGCATTTTTTAGCGTATGGCTTTTAGTGCCGGGAGTGTTCGAGGACATGTTCGGCTCGCCAGTTTTGTAGCTGCTTCGAGACGGACACCCAATGGGTGAGCTACAAGAGTTAAGTTTGTCGCTTAACAGTCTTCTTTAGTGATGTACTAAGAAGTTGTTGCTACTGCTAAGTCAGTAGGTCTCGTGGTTCTTACTTCTGATGAGTAGTATCTGCTTTATATGAATGAGAACTCGTTGGTTAGTTTGTAGATGTATTTATTAATCTTTGACAATCCAATATATACAAGTTAACACCAGACAGTCAACCTGTTTAGTTGCTGCTGTAACTGGAAGAGGCCTTTGCTTCTGAGCTCAGGTCTTTTATACAAAATCCCTTCATAACAAAGTGCGTCACAGTAGAGGGGCGCACTCGATAACAAGTATGTGGAAATACTGTATATATCTTACAGGATATGGACTCATGTCTTTGATAACAGTTCTGTGAATTTGATCACTCACAGCTGTTGCTGTCTGAAATAACAGATTGAATAATCATATGAGGAAATGTACAGGGCCATTTCCTTAGTCCTTATAGGAAGTATTTGATAAATAATAATCTACAAAATGTGTTGAAGATAACATGTTTGTGAAGGAAGCATTTCCTTGTTTCCAAGAATGAGCATTGTTCCAGTAAACACGTTGATAATAGCATATTGAGGAATACATTGGACAATGGTGTTCCTTCTATAGGAAGAATGACCATAACCTTTAGTTTAGAATGGAGTCTGGGGTTCGACCCTGGACGGGATACATAACTCATCCACCCTTTGTTGCTTGTTATCGTCCTCGATAACAATTTTCTTAAATCTATTCTTTGCTGATTTAATACCTTGATATATTCTTGTTCTAAATATTAACATAATAACACAGGTTGGGTAACCAATCCTAGCGGGAAACTGGGTCGGTGAGCCGATCAGTGCTGGGGGCTCCAAGGCTCACAACCTTGTCAGTATCCTTGTCAGTGTGAAACATCACTGGCCTAAGTCAACAGTCTTTCAACTGTTGAAAGCATGGAGGAAAGTTCAGCAAATGCTACTACCCCAGGTGGTAACCAATCCACCGTCGCTTCGAGTGACGCATGCAAGCCTTCGGAATCTGGGGAGCTTGCACCGAAATGCTTGGAGGTATCGGAGACTCCACGAAAGATCAAGCATAGAGCCAAGAATTTCTTTGCTACCTTTAACACAAATTCTCTCCGGAAGGTTGGAAAATTAAAACAACTCACGGATGCTCTAACTGAACAACACATCCAAATTGTGGCAGTTCAGGAAACACGATTTACTGATGAGCATGCCTTTGAATCAGAAGGCTACAGAATCTTCAAGGGTAAGCCAGGTAAACGTGTTATAGAAACGGTTCCCCAACTTGGTACTGGATTTGTAGTCAACAAGAAGATTCTAGACTCCATCACAAATTTCACTTCTCTAAGCAGTCGAGTCTCGACCCTTTCCTTTCGAAGTACAAATAAAATGTATACTATTGTGAACGTTCATGCACCGATCAACGTAGCGAACAAGAAAGACCCGGAAGGAACTGATCGATTCTGGGAAGAACTTGAAGACATTTTATCGAAGATTCCAGGCAAACATAATATCATTTTACTTGGGGATTTCAATGCCCAGGTAGGCAAAGAAAGAAAATTTCGAAACATTGTTGGAAATTACTCCGCACATCACAGAACGAATCGTAATGGACAACGGCTAATAGAGCTATGTAGGGCCTTCAACCTCGTAATGAAATCCACTGCTTTCAAACATCTGCCAAAGAAACAAAAGACCTGGAAATCCCCAAATCCCAGTCTTGGCGAATTCCAGATTGATCACGTCGCAATTGCACGGAAAGCTCAAAGAGAAATTCAGAATGTGAAAGTTCTACGAAATGCAAAACTGGACTCGGATCATTATCTATCTAAAATTAAAATCAAACTCCTCCCGAGAAACACACGGAGATTCCGAGCCAAAAAGACTGAAAGATATGATGTTGAAAAACTGGCATCCAGTAATGAGTTTACACGAAAACTACAAACTGTGGATGCAGAGAACTGGGAACAACTGCGAGAGGCGCTGGTTGAGACAGCAAAAGAGACCGTCCTACTAACTAAAACGAGGAAGCATGCTTGGTGGAACAGTGAATGTGACGCAGTAATAAGGAGGAGACAGCATGCCTGACAGAAATGGAATTCGCAACAAAATCAAGTCAACTGGACAGACTTCTTGAATGAGAGAACGAGTGCAGCAAAAACCATCCGCAATGCTAAACGTGCCTTTCATAAAAACCAGATGGAACAAATCGAACAGGATTTCCAGAAGAATAATATGCGCAACTTCTATAGAACATTTAAAAGCAACTTGAAGAAATATAGCCCTCCATGTCTTCAGTTCAGGGATTGCAATGGAAAACTAGTTTATAGCGACAAAGATAATTGTCAGGTGCTTGCAAAATATTTTGAGTCCCTTCTTAACTGTGAGACTCCAAGTTCCATATTCACATTTAATGACCATGCGCAAGTCCACCCAGATTCCTCTTCACCCACGAAAGAGGAAGTCAAACAGATTATCCGATCTCTAAAGAACCATAAAGCTCCAGGTGAAGACTCGATAATCGCTGAACTGTGGAAGTTTGCTAGTGACAATACAGTGGATAAATTAACGGACATCATACATGAAATTTGGGATACCGAAAGACTTCCGAGTGATTGGACTTCTGCTTTAATCCACCCCCTTCATAAGAAAGGCGATAAAGCAGATGTTAACAACTATCGAGGCATCTCCCTCCTACTGATAACTTACAAAATCCTCTCAAAAGCTCTTCAAACTAGGGCTGAAGAACAGCTAGATACAGAACTGGGCGATTATCAAGGAGGTTTTAGGAAGGGACGGTCGTGTGTGGAGCAAATCATGAATCTCAAATCTATCCTTTCATATCTGAAACTAAGGAGCAAGAAATTTGTAGTAACTTTCATTGATTTTAAGAAAGCTTATGACTCCATTGATCGGACTACCCTGCTTAAGATTCTAAAGGAGTTCGGCCTAGACAACAAAACCAGAGCGATCATCCAACAGACTCTCACCAACACCACTTCAAAAGTTAAGTTTAGAGGTGAGATTTCCAATGCCTTCGAGATAAGGACAGGAGTTCGACAGGGAGATGGTCTCTCGCCTCTACTATTCAACTGCGTTCTTGAGAAAGTTATCCGTGAGTGGCGCAAAACAATGATTGATGAAGGAGTCGAAAATGGAATCAGACTTGGTCACAAGAATAAGAATTTATCAATTGACTGTCTAGCCTTTGCGGATGACCTTGCGGTTTTTTCAGAATCGTTGGATACGGCCAGGAAACAGATCAACCAGCTTCAAACACAAGCTGCAAAGGCGGGCCTCCTGATCTCTTTCGAGAAAACAGAATTTATTACCTACATCAAAACGGCTCCAAAATATATTGAAGTGAATCATGGGAAAATCAAGCGGGTTGTGAAATTTAAGTATCTTGGGGACTGGATAGACCCTACAATGTCCGAAAACGAGGCTTTTGCGTCACGCTGGAATAAAATTGAAATGGCTTACCATCTAACTAAGAATGTGTACAACAAAAGATCTATATCCCTGAATGCAAAACTGAAGCACTACTGCACGGTCATCCGGCCAGAAGCTTTGTATGCAGCGGAATGTCTCTCCATGAATAGAAAAGGCATAATGGAAAAACTGGAGACCAAGGAAAGGAAGATATTGAGGAAAATCCTGGGTCCAGTCAAAGAACACGGTGAGTTCCGAAGACGCCACAACCACGAGTTGTACACTCACGTAGAGAAAATAACGGACGTGATGAGGAAAAGGAGGATTTATTTTTATGGACATATAACCCGAATGAAATCAACACGGCTATCCAACAGAATTTTTGCTTTTCTCCGTGAGAAAAATACAAAGGGGGCCTGGTTCATTGAAGTAGAGAAAGATCTGTTGGAGACTGGGATTACACGTGAAGATATCCAGGAGCGTGGCCCACTTAGGGATAAACTTCAGAAACATCGGAGTTTTCAACTTAAGCCGAAGCTAAAAACCGGAAAGGCGTGGACGACAGAGAGAAAGGTGCAACATCGATTGCGAATGAAGGAGTACTGGGCTAACATTAAAATGCAGAAAAAAACAGTTGACATGACGTGGTCCTTAGTTGGCCGTAACGAAGGAAGAAGAAGAAGAAGATAATAACACAGAAAATAAGTATTATAATACTTTTGTTCACAGACACAAAAGTTTTCAATTTAGTATTGTATTCTGGAATGGGTTTTAAATCTAACTTCATTCCTTTCACATCGAGGTGGGATGAATGGAATTTTATTTCGGTTTTAACGTATGGATCATTTGGAGTTGACAGGAGTGGAAACGGGGGCACATAATTTGTAGGTTGCTGTTGCAAAGTTATGCCCATACTTGTAATAGGGCAAGACTCATTTGAGTAGATAACATATGATCCTGCTAATTTTATAGTTCTCTGAGATTCTGGGCAGGTTTGCAAGATTATTTGAGGATTTTTACTAGAGAAAAGGCTATGCTTCTTATTTAGTGGTTGAAATAGCTGTACCTCGTTTTTGACAGTGGCAAATTGACATCTGGTAGTGTCCGTTAAATTACATGAAGTTATTCTAGTATTAAAGAGTATACATGCGTAATATTGAGTAATTTTTATACAAGGTGCGTTAGACCATCTTAAGGTAGGTCCTTGCAGGTAATATTTTTCCGGAGGGATTAATATTAGATTATTGCTAGGTACAGGAGATATTTTATACAATGTATAAGTTTTAGCATCAGTGATTGGCATATATAATATTACAACCATTTCTTCGTTCATCATGAGAACTTGCGTTTTTGACAGTTTAAGGTTCTCAAATTGATGATACTGGTCAGTATGAATTATAGTTTTTGTTGGGTAGATTAGTTGTAAATGTTTTACAACATTTGTTAAATCCTTTTGGGAGAACATCTTGATATTTGTCATTTCATTAAATGACAAGCTAATAGTATCTTGCATCACTTGTATGATTTTATCTAATTTGTTCGTACACAAGAGCACATATTGTTGATGTTCCAGAAGGTTAATCTTGAAGTCTTCTTCTTGTAAAATACCTTTAATTACCTTCATATTATAGTTTACATGGTTCATTTCATTATAGAACTTTTGAGCAATGGAGTTACTGAATGATACTAATTTATTAATATGTTTAATTTCTTTGGCGTTACTTTGTTTTAATGCTTCTAATTGTTCTTGTAGGTTGTCTAGATCATCTTGGTCTAGATTACCTGATATGAATTTAATTATACTACCTAAACCATTTATAAGATCTCTCTTACTTCTAGGTGTAGCAGGTAGCAACTTATTTAATTCCTTTTTTGTTTCTTTAATTGATTCTCTTAATTCTGATATTAGATAAGGAAAGGTATTATTGCTTCGTGATACGAGACTTGAGATAGTGTCTTGAATATGATTATAAGATTCTTTTAAACTCGTTAAATTGAAATGAAACATGAACCGGTGATAATCGTTAATTATTAAGGCTGGTCCTAATGAGTCGGCATAGAATCCTTGTGTCTGGATGGGCTGTGTGATGATGGTGCCATATCCAGGGAGGAATCTGGAATAAGAAATTTTCTTTTTGGTTTAATGTCCCGAAAATTCCTTACATGAGATTTACCGTTTCTCATTTTACAGTATACCCTGTTTTCTTCAATTTTGGTAATGATACCTTCGTTGTACAGGTTTTTTGATTTCTTGTTTCTGGTGAGGGGATCTAATACGTAGACAGTTTCATTAATTTGGTAATTATGATTGAAAGTGTCGGTGTTTGGTTTAGTATGACTCTCTTTTACAATTTTCAACTGATTTCCTTGTCTTTCAATGTATTCATTGATTTTGGGACATGGCGAGAAGACGAGGTCTAAAGCCTTATAGTAGGGTCCGTATAGAACGTTGAAAGGAGGTTGTTTAGTAGTGGAATGGATTGAGGATTTGTAATTCGTGATTATGGTGGTCACGAGCTCTGAGAGCGGAGTGAACTTATCGCGAACTCTGGAGATACGAAGTTTCTCTAGAAGGGTAGAATTCAGTCTTTCTACTGGAGAATTAGATGAAGAATTCAAAGGGGTAGTAGCGTGATATTCGATGTTCGTGGCTTTACAATATTCTTTTATGACATTGTTTTCGAACTCTCCTCCTTGGTCATGTGTGATTTTCCTTGGGAATCCATGGTGGGAAAAGTAAACTTGTAATTGGCTTAGTGTGGGCAGACATGTACCATTTGGTAAAATGTAGGCTTGTCCATACTTTGAGAAAATGTCAATTATAGTTAATATGCGACTTTGCTCGAAGTGAAACGTGTCGATGTGAATTTGAGAGAAAGGGTGATCGGCGGTGATGGGACCTTGGTTCGATACCTCGTTAGGGTGTCTCTCGTATTTGTTTCTTTGACAGAGGTTACATTGATTGATGATTGTCCTAATTTTTTCTCTTAAATGAGGCCAGTAGTATTTGGTCTTAAGATGTTCGTAAGTTTCTACTATACCATTGTGGTTTTCAGAATGATATTGTGAAATCAGCTGTCTCTGAGTTACGGGGCTTTCAATGTCTTCCAAGAATTTGGATGACCTGATAATGATTAGTTCAGAAGTAAATAGCTTCTGGCAAGCCCTGATGAATGGGATCTCGAGAGTGATATCGTCAATATAAGTAGCGTACTTGTTTGAGGTTACTATTATTTTGAGGAGGTGATTTGCTAAATCTTCCTGAAGATTCTTCATTGTGACAATCATTATGTGTCTGGTACATTTTTAAACAGGTTTTGTTTAAGTACCTTGGGAAAATTACCATATTTTACAATAATCTGATTGCGGTTTTGGTTTAAGTTCCGTTCAGATATTTTTAATGTGAATGTGGGGTCTGCTTGGTTTGAATGGACAGTTTCATTATCCATATCATTTTGGTAGGTGTCATCTGCGGGGATGGCAACATATGAAGCTGTTTCATCAGCCATGTTAATTTCTATTCTAGAGAGTGCGTCTGCGATATAGTTGGTTTTGCATTTGACGTATTTGATGTCAAAGTCAAACTCTCCAAGCTTTATCTTCCAACGGTAAAGTCTCGAACTAGGATCCTTTAGCGTGAAGAGCCACTGTAACGGGCGGTGATCACATTCTACTTGAAAGTGTCGTCCCCATAAGTAAGGCTTGAAATGTTTGCAGCTTTCTAAAATTCCTAATAACTCTCTCTCTATTGTGGAGTAGTTTTTCTCTGCTGGGTTTAGAGTCCTGGAGTAGTATGCGATGGGGTGTCCCTTCTGTGATAGGACGCTTCCCAGAGCAAAATCTGAACTGTCCGTGGTTAACGTGAATGCTTCTTCGAAGTTTGGATAAACTAGCACATGAGCATTTATTAAAAGGGTCTTAAGGTTCCTAAAAGCGGACTTTTATTCAGTATTCTCTACATCGACTTTGGATCCTTTCTTTAAGCAGCGAACCATGGGTTGTGCTACTTTTGCGAAATCTTTGATGAATTTTCTGTAAAATCCAGCAAGGCCAAGAAATTGTTTGATTTCTTTGGTTGACTTCGGAATAGGATAGTCATTGACTACTCTGATCTTTTCGGGGTTTGGTTTGACTCCGTCTTGTGATACAATGTGACCAAGAAAAGCAACTTCTTTGTGAAGAAACTCTGTCTTGTCTAGTTGTATTTTGAGATTTACTTCTCTCCATTTCTGTAGCACAAGGGTTAAATGTTGTACATGTTCGCTTAGCGACTTGCTGAAGATTATTATGTCGTCAATGTACACAAAGCAGAACTTGTATAGATAAGGACGCAAGACATTTTCCATTACACGTTGAAACGTGGCTGGTGCATTTTTTAGGCCGAAGGGCATTCTTTTGAACATTAGGTGTCTATTGTCGATTGTAAAGGCTGTTTTCTCGATAGACCTAGGGTCCATCTCAATTTGGTGAAATCCCTGAGCTAGATCTAAAGTACTGAAGTACTGACATCGACCGAGATTATCTAAGATCTATGTTATTCTAGGCAGGGGATATTTATCCTCGATAGTTTTCTTGTTCAACTGTCTGAAATCTATGACTAGTCTCCATTTCTTTTGTCCCGAAGCGTCAAGCTTCTTGGCGACAATCCAGACTGGATTGCAGTATGGAGATTCGCTATGCGTGACTATTCCCTGGTCCAAAAGTTTCTCTACTTCGTTGTTTAATATTTGCTTTAGAGGTGGTGGGTACCGATAATTTTTTGGTGTACTGGGTCTTCATCTGTAGTGCGAATAAAATGCTTTACTGCACTTGAACATGTCAGATCACATCCTGGGTAGTAGAAAACATCTGAGAATTCCGAGCATATGTCTTGAATAGCACTGTTTTCTAGATCGTTCAAGTGTTGTGTTCGGAGGTGTTCATGAATGTTTCTTTTAGAAATGGAATTTATTTTCAGTGGTTGGATTGTTACATTCTCTAAAGGTTCAACTAGTATGGGCTCGGCGAATTCTTGTTTCAACTGAGTGTTTGTGGGATATAGAACCTGGTAGTTCTCTGCATGAAGAGTAGCATCTGGAAAACACATTCCTTCTTATTCAAATTTGGAAATATACACGTCTCCGTGTTGTATGTTGACAGGTTCAGCTAGATGATATGCATTTAATGCAGGTTGAAAGCTTTCTTGCTTATGTGGGGAATGAAAGTGAAACGGTATGTCCGTGTTGTTGAGAGTGACTAGATTCGAGGCGTAGTCAATCTTTGCACCTAGCTGAGCAAAAGCTGCGCTACCAATTAATGCGTCGAAGTAATTATGCCATTGCATAACTCTGAATGTTATAGGTGAATCTATGTTGTAATCGGAAAAAATAGGGAATTGGATATTATCTTCTCCTATTGTTTGTGAGTGGATTGATTGGATGCAAAATGGTTCTTTAAACATATACTCTGCGAACAATGAGTGTGCGAATTCGGGGTTCATGATTGAATTGCAAGCACTGCTATCAATTAAAATCTTAAGTCCAAACAGTGTGATGAATGGTAGTTTGGGAGCATTACCCAAGTTATTTAAGTCTTCGATTTTGATGGCTGGGCCAAGCGAAAATCCTGAGATTGTTCCTCTGTATCGCACTCGTATTCATAGTACTGAGTGTCGTACTCTTGTGGGTAGTTCTGTATGTTGTACTCATCTACATACTCTTGTGTTTGTTTGGGGGCCGATAGCCTAGATGTTAGGCCCCTTAAAACAACAATTATCATCATCATCATCTTGTGTTTGCTGTATGGGACCTAAAGCTTCCTGTTCGATGTCTTCTGAAGGTTCTAAGTGAGCATTCAGATTACCTCTAATGGTTGAAACACCTGACATCGGCTGTGGAAATCTTTGCTGGTTAGTGGGTGTGAAACGTCTGCCAATATTATTGGGAGTTGGGTAAGGACGATTCATGGGGTTTGGTGGCTTGAAAGGCTGAGTGTTCGGAGCTTGAGCGTGTCCGAAAATTGGTTGTGGTTTATCTTTATAGAAGGGTCTGTGGGTCTGATTTTGCATGAAAGGTTGGTTAAATGGGTTCCTTGGTGGAGCTGGGTTAAAATTCGAGAATGGATTGTGTGCTGAGTGGCCTAGTGGTCGAGCTGTTGGTGGGAACTTGCTAGGAGGTAGTTTTCCTCTTAGTTGGTCCATGTAATCTTCATGGGCGCGATCGTTATCATAAGACCTGCATAACCTGAGGCAATGATTCAGGTCTGTAATCTGTGCATATCTTAAGTATGAACGGTAAGGTTCCAAAACTCCTGCTTTAAATGTATTTAGGCTTAACTCTTCAAGTTCTCTTAATTTCAATTCCAAAATTTGGTTTTGGTAATTGAGTTTGCATAAGCTTTTGCATTGCAAAGTCAATCCTTCTAATTTATCATGGTAGTCATTGTATGATTCGTTTCTTTTCTGGAAGCAATTAGAGATCTCCTGGATGAGAAGTCTCTCGTCTTTGACGTTACCGTATTTTCTTATGAGTTTATCTTTAAATTTTTCAAAAGTACTGTTGGCTTCTAAGTCAAGAATGCTACATGCTTCACCTTTTAGTTTTGACTTTATGACGTTAAAGAGGAAATCATTTATTAATACTGAGTTTGTAGCTGACGCTATTCTCTTATGTGTGTTTAGAAATGATTCTGTTCTTGCTAAGAAATAGTCAAGACTGCAAGAATTAGTGCCGTTAAATTCAGGCAAAAGCTGTATCTGAGCATATTCGAACTATGAAAGGAGCTCGGTTTCAGGCATTTTGTTTGAATTTATAAAGACGGTTTCAAAATGTTATTTATAATACATATTTAATTATTTGATTAATTCCTTTAATAGTGACAAGCGAAAGACCAGTATGGGCTGCACTAACTCACTTTTGTTAAGAAATGATGTTATTTTATTATTATTATTGTTATTATTATTGCTCTTCCTAGTTTGCTACTTGAAATATTGAACCATGCTTCACTAATAATACTCTAGTTCATAAATAAGGTATTATTTGGAGTTTGACTTACAGACAAGAAAAGATGATCAGTGTTGGCTGCATCCTCTTGGAACTGCGGAGTCGGTTGGTTCTCTTGTGTCATCGTGTGGTCGGAATGCGCTTCTGGAGCGTTGTCGGCACGTACGGCGATGGCGGTCGGTTGTTGCGAAAGGCGTTACTTGGAGCGTGGGCTTCTTTGAACGTTTGTCGGCGAACTTCCTTCCTTCAAGCTGGCGAAGTTAGTCGTGGATGAAAGGCCTCCCTGAGGTTGTCAGTTCCACTCCTGGCTTGCTGGCTGGTTCATAGAAACGATGACTGCATCTGGTGCTGAAGATAGGTACCTTGGTGTCGCTAGTATAGTGACGAAAGGCCTCCTTGTGAGGTTTGTCAGAACACTGTACTAACTTACTCGTAGATTATCTGGCAAGAATAATCGTTACCTATCACGGACGGGCCCCCAGTTAAGTTTGTCGCTTAACAGTCTTCTTTAGTGATGTACTAAGAAGTTGTTGCTACTGCTAAGTCAGTAGGTCTCGTGGTTCTTACTTCTGATGAGTAGTATCTGCTTTATATGAATGAGAACCCGTTGGTTAGTTTGTAGATGTATTTATTAATCTTTGACAATCCAATATATACAAGTTAACACCAGACAGTCAACCTGTTTAGTTGCTGCTGTAACTGGAAGAGGCCTTTGCTTCTGAGCTCAGGTCTTTTATACAAAATCCCTTCATAACAAAGTGCGTCACAGTAGAGGGGCGCACTCGATAACAAGTATGTGGAAATACTGTATATATCTTACAGGATATGGACTCATGTCTTTGATAACAGTTCTGTGAATTTGATCACTCACAGCTGTTGCTGTCTGAAATAACAGATTGAATAATCATATGAGGAAATGTACAGGGCCATTTCCTTAGTCCTTCTATAGAGCATCCAGCGTTTAGAAAAGACTGTGGAGACTTATGGCGACAGTGTTGCTAACTCTAGGCAGAGGTAGCGCTGACGTCATACGTTATGTTCAACCGCTTCGAGTACTGCGCTTTCATAAGTTAGCGAGACAACCACAACCCCAGCAGCTACCTGAAATAGAACACGCCCAGGAATGAGTGGTTTTGCAGGTGTTAAAGGATTGGACCAGGATTAAGGATACTGTATGCGAAGAGAACCAATAACGACATTCATTTCGTTGTGATATGACGCATTACTGATTGACAGTTTTCGAGAGCACAACCCTTCCTTCCTTCTCGGATGTATGCAGACGATGTTAACAATTTTTATGTCAGCAATACTGTTGATCATCACCTCTTTAGTTATTAGTTAGGCTGTAATTTAGTTTCTTTCAATTTTATTCTTGTTGTTTTGTTTAGATTAATATTTGTAATAATATTGTAGTGAGTTAGCCATGCGGTTAGGGGCGCGCAGCTGTGAGCTTGCATTCGGGAGATAGTGGGTTGGAACCCAACTGTCGGCAGCCATTATTCGATCGAAC
The DNA here is from genome assembly GCA_946902985.2 of Meconema thalassinum. Taxonomy (NCBI): domain Eukaryota; kingdom Metazoa; phylum Arthropoda; class Insecta; order Orthoptera; family Tettigoniidae; genus Meconema; species Meconema thalassinum. Next base: position 567,633,528 of record OX336388.2, on the reverse strand, counting down.
AGAAAATAAAACAGACACACAACAGTAACACCAATGACGGATAGTGCTTCAGAACTTATGTTGTCGGCGGAACTGAGCACGTGTTCCACTCCGGGCGAGCATGCAGCACAGGACGAGGCTCTTCTTTCCAGCGTGCTAACCTCGAAAATTTTTAAATTACTAAGACGTAATATAAGCGATACTTGTACGCAATAACAAAGGTAATCAATTGGCAGATAATTGTAGGAAGCTATTATGACGAAAACTATATATGTTAAGATTTCCTTCATGATAAAAGGTGAGGCAACAAAACCAGTGTAGGGGGGATTTCCGTTAAAAGTAAAAGCCCATAAGACCCACAGTCTTTTCTAAACGCTGGATGCTCTATAGGAAGTATTTGATAAATAATAATCTACAAAATGTGTTGAAGATAACATGTTTGTGAAGGAAGCATTTCCTTGTTTCCAGTAAACACGTTGATAATAGCATATTGAGGAATACATTGGGCAATGGTGTTCCTTCTTTAGGAAGAATGACCATAACCTTTAGTTTAGAATGGAGTCTGGGGTTCAACCCTGGACGGGATACATAACTCAAGTACCGTTGGCGAGGGAAGTTGGAATGTAAGGGCGAGGAGTTGGAAGGTAGTGGCTGTGGCCTATAGTTAGGGACCAACCCCGGCATTTGCCTGGAAGGAAGATGGGAAACCACAGAAGACCATCTTCAAGGTTGCCGGCGGGGGGATTCGAACCTCCTCGCCTCCCGGATGTGAGCGACTGCCAGCAGTCATGCCGTAACGACCACGGCTAACTCACCCGGTATAGGCGCAATGTTAGGCCAAGTAAAGTGATCTTGTCGTTTTTATAAAATTAACTGGCTCCAACAGAAAGGGACACAATGCGAGACGCTGCAGATGGTGGAGACTCCTAAACCTTATACCGGATCGTTAAGTGCGAGTAAACATGGCAAGCTAAGCCGGCCGTGACTGCGCAGATCGTGGGCGAGCGTACCCGATTCAGCCGGTGGTGGCGAGCACTTTCACACTTTTACCAAACATGTTCAATAATGTGTACTTAATTATTACTGTGCTCATAGACGATGCTGAAAATGTCCTCCCTCTCTTGTAACATACACCAGACATCTTCTGATGAAAGAATGCCTGTCAACTCTTTTATTATTTACGGAGCCTGTTTCCTTGAATCGTTTAGCGAGCCTCCTAATTTTACTGGCATTAGGCACAGGTCTTCCTGGAAACTTGATTCGAAATTTTCTTCTCGTTTCAGAACAAGATTTTCTGCTTTTCATATACGAATTATGGATATATACACGTTCGCGGTATGTGAGTTGGTGTCTAGGCATGACCAACAATCACAGTAATCACTATACTCACTAAACGTGCAACACTAACGACTAAGCTTTGCAGATACTCGTCCATATGAATGACAAAACACGTGTGAACTAACGATTTTGAGTTAGCGGAGCGCGCCTACCACCGGCTGAACCGCGTACGCGCGCCCGCGTACTGCGCCAGTCACAGCCGGCTTAGCTTACCGGGTTTACTCGCGCGCACATAGATAATGGCCCTGTATGTTACAAGGGGCAGATTATCTCACTGTTCCTCCCCTTAAAACAATCATATCTTATAACTCAGGCTGAACAGGATCAACGATGGATTGAACATTTCTAGAATATCCTCAATCAATCTGACCCTTTGTAACGCATAACTCTGATGAGGACGAAGCACTTGATGAACATGTCAATTGCTAATATCATGGTTTCAAGTCCTCATACTGCAACTCGTTCACAAGATATATCTCGACAGTGACCCACGGTTTAACCCATAGACGTTTACTTAATCTTTCCGATCCATTAACATACCGGTATTGCCACCACAGTATTCTAATACAGTTAAGTGAGCTGAACTATGATAAAATATTTTATGTAGTACGAGGGCGGGTCGAAAAGTCTTTGCCCCTATTATTTTTAGCCAAAAATACATACAGGTAATTACAAATATACGTACATTACACATTTACACTCCACATTTTTTCAGACATTTGTCCAGGCGCAGTACTGAATTTGAGATACCCCTGAGGTGGAATTTAGCCGGCTGACTGTGGAACCTTCGTCGGACTGCTGTCTTGGCGTCATCGTTGCACGTTAACCACTGTCCTGCCAGGAACTTCTTCAGTGGACCATGACAATGCGAGTCCACATGTGGCAACCAGAACCGCCAACAAGCTCCGGTCATTTCACTGGGAGAGTCTGGACCACCCACCAACATTCCGGACCTCGCCCCTAGTTATTTCCACGTTTTTGGTCCACTGAAGAAGTTCCTGGCAGGACAGCGATCACGTGCAACGATGACGCCAAGACAGCAGTCCGACGATGGTTCCACATTCAGCCGGCTGAATTCTACCTCAGGAGCATCTCAAATATAGTGCTGCGATGCGACAAATGTCTGAACAAATGTGGAGGCGTAGAACAGTACGTATATTTGTAATTACCTGTATGTATTTTTTTTGTCTAAAAGAAAGTACGGGAAAAGACTTTTCGATCCGCCCTCGTAAAATGGTTTGAAACAGTATACGTTTTATAAAAGTTCAGTTTTATAAAATATTTCACAAAATGTCTTTGAAAAATTTATTTGATAGTGTAATACCGCCTAATTTGTATGAGTCCAAATGAGTACTATGAGTCATATTGATACACGTGATCCACATGGCCCCAACAGACAGATTGGAGCACATATCGCTGAAAGTCTTAAGCAATTGTATAGGGCCTATTGGATTTCACGGCCAGTGAAACTCAGCAATTTTTCAGGATTTGTGCCGTTTTGTATAGGGTTTCGCGTAGGACACCTAGCTGGCTCATCAGCGGGCGAGGACACCAAGACTCGCTGATGAGCCAGCTTGGTGTCCTAGACGAAACCCCACACAAGACACGGCACAATCCTAGAAAAATTGCTGAGTCTTAAGCACCCGTTTTTCCATGCGACAATTTTTCCCTGTTCGTAAATATACTAGCAAATGGTGTTGTGTCAATTTTTCTCACAACGTTTACCTTTTATTCAGTATTATTGTTTAAAGCTTTGTTTATCTCTTACTGTTTCAGTGCTACGAGGTAGCTGGAGTTTTCCTAACAACGGATTCATGCGCGTCCTTCGACACGCTGACGTGCCCGCAAACACCCAGTCCGCCACCCCCGTACGAGACCGTGATGGCCGACAAGAAGGACACCGAAGTTGAGGAACCCAAGACACCGATAGATATTGAGATCGAAGACAACAGTGGACTTCCCAGTTACGAAGCTGCACTCAGACTAGAAGCGCAAGGATATGTTTGAAATAACCACCGTCACCCGTTTAATCTTGTGCTTAAATTGCATTCGGATATGGATAAACCATTTCCTGGAAAGCCGATTATGTACTTTTAAAAGAATCGTCTTTAACAGCGAAAAACTCACACGTCCGTTTTGGATGTCACATATGATGGCAATTACCATTAAAAATGCAGCATTTTATTCGACATACGCCGATATATGTCTCAGCAAACTTGGAGTGTTACTACGATGTTTTGCCATGAAAATTTGATCATTTACTGCATTAAATTCATTTCGTCGTGGAATTAAAAACTTTCAACGATAGGAAAAGAGTGAATTGTATATAGTTATCGATAATTTTGAGTGATGTAAACTTTATTTTGAAGAAAATTGGTGCGTATAGTAATTCAATCTTGAAATGCACATTTTCTTTTCAAATTCCACACGAGAGAAATCTTTAAGAAATGTTATACAGTGCGCCACTTAAAGAATATGCATCACAGTTCGGCACACACCTTTCTTTCTAATTATTGAACAAGGAGCTTATAGAGAATGAATGTATTATAATATTTTTATATATGCTATAATGTTAGTTGCTTATAATTTTCTTGTATATATGATAATTTTTGTACAAAAACTTACTTAGCTAAATTCAATGGTATTCTTCTTTGCAACAAACAGCGTAACATTTTTGTGGGCTATTTTATAAATAAGTGTGATAATGAGTCATATATTTTAAACTATATATCATGATAAATATTCAACAGAAAATTATAAATCATTAATAATAACAACAGATGTTATGTATCGATTTTGTCATTAATCACATGAGACATAACCACAAAAGTGCGTGGGAAGTTTTCTGTCTAATTCATTTCCATTTGATCAACAGACGGATGTATGATTGGGAAATGCGGGCTACACTGTTTCTATGCGCATGCTAGAGTATTTGATGGAATCCGCATTGACCATCGATAGGAGATTTGAATAATACATTTCATGGCATCCTTCTTAACATTAATGTAGGCTATTTACAGATTATTAATAAAATTGTTTGTAAAATTTATTTAGAGAATCGCTGGAAATATGTCCATGATGGCCTTAGGCCATTGAAATTCATTTTTTAGATACGTATTTTCACTGGCACATCATTAGTCTAAAACCATGGAAAACATGACGCAGTTAACTATGTATGCAAATAACTACACGGATGTAACAAGAGGATCATCATTGTGTTGATAATTAATGATCGATAGAAACCAGATATGACACTCGTGAATCAGAGATGTTAACAGTATCTCCTGTAGATTTTGGCTTACTTCAAGAATAAACTGAAATTCATAGGCCAATATAAAGGAATAGAGATTTATGAGTAAAAAATTCTGTATATTCACCCAATTCTTTAAATAAACCAATATAATTATTATTTATTTTAAGCGAATTCTCCCAATAAATGGAAAACGTTAAGCAAATAACTCAATCAACTTTCTTTTTGATTATTCGTGTTGTTCCAATAGGCTTTCATTCCTTCCGAGAAGGCTCGTTTTCGACCACTTTGGGCTGTACTGTTTTTGTTTTTGTTGCTCTGATGTAACTTCCCATTTGTTTACTTTGTGTCTTAAGGTGTCCCTTTCTGAAATGTCTGTTGAACTTATGTTTACGTTTTTGAGGTCCTTTCGAAGTTCTTCTAGCCAAGGTGTTGAGTTTTTAATGAGGTTACATAATCTATTATCCTTTTCGTCAATCGATTTTCTGGTAGTCTAGTGAGATGACCAAAGAATTTTATTCGTCTTTCCTTAATATCAATTTTGTTGTTTGAACGCTGTTGTGTTGTTTTTATTGATTGTAGAATTGTACCCATCTTGGATATATCTTGCTCCTAAGATTTTCCTATTGATCTTCCTCTCTAATTTGTTCATTTCCTCAAGTTTATTATTATTATTAATAATAATAATAATAATAATAGTATTATTAGTAGAAGTAGTAGTATCATCATTCTATTTGCACATAAAAGTGGACGACCATGAAATGGACAAGTATTCAAAACAAAGGTTAAGGTAACTAATTAGAATTCTTTTCTCTTTAAAACACATTTTGGGCGATCAGAACTGTTCCCATGACTCACATGTTGTCAACTGTGCATTACATTCTAAAATTATCTTTTTGTATTTTTTAGGCTTTACAGTACTTAGCCAATTTATTAGATTCGGCATACAATTCTTCCATTTCGAAAATATAATGTGACGAATAGAAAACTGGCTACTGTTTCTCGTTATGTCATAATTACTGTGTAACAGAAGTTCCTTAACAAATGCTACTTTTCTAAGATGAAGGTCCTGGTGAAACGTTATTTACTTTGCTCCACGTTGAGCGTACAAATGAGACGTTTTGCTAGCTCCTAACTGTTGGGTGAGAAATGTAACTGTTTACCTTTGCCTAAGCTATGTTGTTTTAATGGGCGCCAAGACCTCAACGCAATGTTGAAATCTAAATTTGTATTTAACAACGTCTAGCTCTGGCAGAACACCTTCAAGACTCTATTCACTCAGATCGTGGTATGATTTGATCATTAACCCAACAAACAATTGTATCAGGAGAAGGAATTGGTCTATATCTAATGCTACCTACTGAAAGCAAAGATTGCATTGTAAAAGAAATGAATTTATTATATAAAACAAGAATAGCAAAATTAATAATAATAAGTATAAAATTTAAATTGGAGCGTTGTGATTTGAATATTACCGATAGAAAATTACGTGAAAACGGAGTCTGATAAATTGATTTTACTCTTATTTCCAAGCTATGAAGTTACTGAAATATGAAATGTAGAACAAAGAAAATGAGAGATTGCGTATTTCTGCGTCATTGGCGCTTACCACTGGAAATTGCCAAAGCATTTCCCTCGTTCTTGAAGATGTTGTGAGCTTCCCACAGTCTCCTGGACGTCGTCATCTCCGTCGGAATTTGATGATATTCTGGTAGATTAGATAATTCTATGGTCCGTACCTCGGACCCAAACACTCGTACAACCAAGTTTTACAAAAGTTCGTCGCTAACTCCACTGAACATCGGAGCGACACGCACTTGCGACCGTACACCTCAAGTATTTCACAGATAGTCCTCTTCCACGGAACATCGGAGCGATTCCCGCGTATATCCACACTCGGCAAGAACTACACAGATTGCTTGTTTCACGGCGCGTCGAACGTTATATGCACCTGTTGGCTCCCCCACCATGGTACCGACATCTAGCTTACGTCGTCGCCACTGATTGGCTGCACCCTACGCGCTAGATCCCCACTCCTTCCTCATTACACTCCGCGGGAGGGAGAAGTCGATTTCCGTTTCCACAATTCGCCTTTTCTAGACCTTGCGACCCAAGATTGCGTCATGCTCCTCGACAAGATTCAGCGTGTACTTGAAATCCCAGTGAGTCATCTCTCTCAAATACCCTAACTGACAAAAACTCCGTAAAATTCCGTAATCAGATAATTTTCTATGATATCGTCGTTCGTAATAATTTGCTTGATAGCGTTTTCTAAGACATAGAAAACCTATCTGAATGCTAATAATTTTTATAAAATGCTCCGAAAATACCTTAATAATAATTATAATAAATTAATAATAATAATAATAATAAATTAACATGAAAAATTATCTTGGCTGAACAATTTGCCGCGTAAATAAATATAGAATGGCTTCCTACTGACTTATGCCAGTTGCATAAAACCCCACGAAAAATACGTTACATATTCGCCTCGGATCATCGGATGATTTACCGTGACGACGGTCCATTATCCGATTATCCCAGACACGTTAATAAACCCCATCCAAAATACATATTACATAAACGAAATCACCCTAAATTACAGATATATACACTCATATTTTTTTTTCACGCACTTTGCGTCAAAGTTTGTTGTCACTATGGATTGCACTTTGCAACCAGTCCAATGTTTTACATATGGAATAGTGTTCCACGGATATTTCCGCCTCTCAAATTTCTCTATGTTGGAGAAATAGACATAATTAATGTGTGAGCACTATGTATTTATGATGTCATATCACACGCATTGAAGGTGTTCTGATATATTTATATCACCATAGAACTCCCTAATTTCACTGGAGGTCCCCTCCTTATGGTGACATTTAATTCCACTTATCACTGAGCACACGATCACACTACTGTGGCAGCGCCTCGTGACCATAATACTTAATCTCTCTTTAAAGTAGATTAAATGAATATTGACTTCTGAAAAAAAAAACAGTAAATGCGCATTACATATAACACCAAATATTTCTGTGCCGTAATCGCCCTGTCTTGTTAAGTTCCCGTTAACCATATTCTACTTAATACTAGTTCTCAACACAGACCATTTCTCCTCACACACATAATACCATTGTACAAATTATCTTAAATTACACACTTACAAATCTTACATGGCGAGGCCGTAAACAGAAATCACGTGTGCTGATATGTATGAGTTTCATGAAGGACTGTCTCGCATTCTGATGGCCCATCTTTTATCTCGTGGACGCCTTAAGCTAACAAGCCCTATTCAAGCGCTCCCCCATCTCTTGGAGATAAATGGGAACCCATCAGCGCTGCCAAAAATGGCCTTGGTGCATCGAGACAATTTAGTGCTCAACAGCATCCGACAATCCCGTCATATTTCCCTGTACCTTAAAAACTCTCATTTACTTACATACTACCCCCCTGTGCGACTTCTGATACGCCTGCCTGGAAGACCATCTCCTCCCACGCACCAAATACCACACTTACTCATTTGATAGGCTGGCTCGCCAGCTAAACATCCTCACTTTATGACACATATTTTCGTAGACTATGTATATTATACGTCCCGTATAATCTGTTTCCCTTACTATTCTCCAGCACATATGCTGTTTTTCCAATACGTTTGGAAACTATAAATGTTTCTGCGTCACCTGCTTCCAACCTTGCAAGTGGCTCCCTTTAAATGAACGTCATCACGTTGCTCTACCTAGCATATTTCTCAGTGTCTGTAACGATGCCCTGTTGCTACTGTCTACACATGCTAACCCTACTTTCCTCTGGTGTAACACCTCTACTTGACACTCGATGACCTAAAAATGTCACTTCCGACTGGCAGAATGACGACTTAGACAGCTTCAAAGTGAACCCTGCCTGATCTAACTTCTGAAAAACTATATTTAAATGACATAGATGCTCCTCAAAACTGCGTGAACTAATTACCATATCATCAATGTAAATGGTTACAAACTCTCCTGTGTCATCCCCTAATGCGATGTTTAAAGCCCTAATTAAAGCTGCTGAACTACTCTTTAACCCATAAGGTGTTCTACAAAATTGATAAAGGTTATATTTATGACTAAAAGCTGTAAATGGTCTATCTTCGTACATAAGTGGCACTTGCCAAAAACTGGAACTCAAATCTACACAAGTGAAATACTTCTTCCCCTCAAATGTTTGCATTAATTCCTCTATTGACATAGATTTCAGCTGATCTGAACTAATTCTACTGTTAACCAAACGAGCGTCTAAACAAATACGAACAGTGCCGTCGGTCTTGGGTACCGTGATCAAAGAATTAACATATGGACTGTTCGAGTGCTCAATAATCCCATCTTCAAGCATCTGATTAATTTGTGCCTCAACTGCACTCTGATAAGCGAAAGGTACAGGATATCTATGTCCTGTGAATACTGACCTATCAATAACGTTCAATGAATGTGTATAGCAATTGGCCATACCAATGCGATCGTCAAAAACTCTCCTATTACACAATAACACATCATAGAGCCGAACACACTGTTCATCCTCTATATTTCCCTGAAATGCAGCCTCACGTAACGAGTCCTCTAGACTTCCGTTCGTAATCACACTGCCCACAAAACATGGAGAACCCCGCTCTACGGCTGGCGATATTTCATTTAAAGTACAAATCACACCTACAATACTACTCCTCTGAATATGGTCATTGAACGCTACTTCTACTTCAGAATCTCCCCATTTAAATTTCAAACTCCCTACATCATAACATAAGTTACCAGACACTCTACTTAGCCACTCTGAACCCAAGATAACACTGAATACTAAATTTGGAATTACAAGGCAAATCTGCTTCTCTACATGATTATTAATTTTAATGTCTACTAAAACTTGCTTAGAAATTACTTTAGACCTCTTCCCAACAGCTGTGATAACAAAAGTGCTTTTAATTGGCATCTCCTCAAAATTTACTCCAGTTCCTTTCATTTTATCATAAAATGCACTACTTATGCAACTCTTCATACAACCACTATCAATTAAAACATCTGTGTACGCCTCAGACACGTTAAATTTAACTATGGGGCTCTTACTAACCACTTCCTGAATAATACCTTCATCATTTAGTTCATGTAATAATTCATTTCTTACATTTAGGTCATAGGGTTCCTGTATAATTGTATGGACAGGGCATGCTACAGACTGAGATTCTGACCTTACTTCGCAGCCTGGTTCGCGTTTAAAGAACCGCTACAGCTGGCCGTAGTACTAGTTACTACTGCACTGGTCTGGTTGTTCTGAGTTGTGTTGTCATTGTTTGGCTGTATATTACTACCACTAGGCTGTCCTCTTCCTTGACCCCTATTCTGGTTGTAATTATTGTCATTATAATTTCTCCCTTGATTTCCCCTGAAATCATTGTTTCTCCCTTGATTTCCCCTGTAATCATTGTTCCTCCCTTGATACTGATTACCATAGCCATTTCCTCTGTTCTGATTTAGCTGATTATTATTATTTCTATTTTGAGCATTGGCCCCTTCGCCACCGTTCCCTTGAACTTCCTGATGCCTGGCTTCATTAGGTCTATTATTATTATTACCCTGGTTCCTATTGAAATTGTCCTCATAACCCCCTCTCCCTAGTGCATCAAATGTGCTTAACAAACTTTCTACTTGTGATATAGTCTTTACATTCTGGATACAAGCAGCCTCCTTGATCCTATAGGGAAAGTGCCTAAGTAGAAACCTTACCACATCACTTTCCTCCTTCAAGCCATCCAGATATTTACACACTAATACCTGCCCTAAAAAGTATTCGGTCATGGTGGAGCTTCCTTTAGGGTTATATTTACCACACACTACTCCCTCACGATGCTGCGACTGAATAACCTCATTCCAGAACTTTTCACAGAATTTCATTTTAAAATCATTGATATCAGTAAACTTGTCTCTGTAGACAGCAAACCAATTCCTCGTTTCCCCCACAAACACTTGTTCTAAAATTTCAACTACCTGGCACCACTCAATACTACCATTTTCCAACTTTTCCCCGAATTTATTTTCTATAGTGTTCATGAACTCCATTGGGCACCCCTGTCGATTGCTGAACTTACCCAGTTCTACCTCCCTGTGTGTGCTATTCACAAAAACTGGCCTATTCTGACTATTTTCTTGCCTGATCCTAGCTTTTAATTTTAACTCTAATTCTGCGATTTTCTCCTCAGCCTTCCTCTCAATACTGTTTACTGTTAATTTAATGTTTCCTTCTGATTCTTCTACTTTATCATATAGCTTTGCTTGTTTCTCCTCAATCTTGCTAATGCTCTCTTTATTACTCTCTCTTAAATCATTTACTTCTGCAACTATTTGTGAGTGGACTTTCTCAATTCTACCCCCCAGCTGTTCCTTAACCTCTTTAGTAGCTACCTGAATTTTGTCAATTTCTCCCCCCAATTGCTTTTTGACCTGCTGTGTTTCCAGTTGCACTAGTTCTTTTAAATTTTCAGCCTGTGTACTGATTCTAATTTCCAACTCCTCCTGTACTTTTCCTAATTTTCTGTCTACATCTGCAATAATCTCTTTAGCCTTTTCTTCCATCACCCCCCGGATCTCACCTCTAATCAGTTCGAATTTGTCACTCATTTCCCTACTGTTTTGTTCTAATCTGGCGTTTAAACTATCGCTCAATTCCCTATTACTCTCTTTATTTTCCCTACTGTTTTGTTCTAATTTAGCGTTATTCTGTTCTAACTTTGCATTTAAGGCATCACTACTAACTTTGTTCTGATACATAAACTCGAGAAGTAAAGTTTTTAATTCTGGTTGGCCGCCTACACTCCCTGTTTCAGTATCGGGATTTACCTCCGCTACCCCGGTACTACCATCACTCGACATACTGCTCGTATCATCACTCTCCCGTTGATGACCACTACGTAACCTCATCTGTCTTTCTTTCTCGTCCCCCATAATGATATACACTGATACAGACAAATAACCCCCAAAATACAGGCACAGAAATATATACCCTTCTCCTTCCACAAATGTTATTAGGTTTTCATCCCCACGTTGTCGGCGACAAGTGAAACGTTATTTACTTTGCTCCACGTTGAGCGTACAAATGAGACGTTTTGCTAGCTCCTAACTGTTGGGTGAGAAATGTAACTGTTTACCTTTGCCTAAGCTATGTTGTTTTAATGGGCGCCAAGACCTCAACGCAATGTTGAAATCTAAATTTGTATTTAACAACGTCTAGCTCTGGCAGAACACCTTCAAGACTCTATTCACTCAGATCGTGGTATGATTTGATCATTAACCCAACAAACAATTGTATCAGGAGAAGGAATTGGTCTATATCTAATGCTACCTACTGAAAGCAAAGATTGCATTGTAAAAGAAATGAATTTATTATATAAAACAAGAATAGCAAAATTAATAATAATAAGTATAAAATTTAAATTGGAGCGTTGTGATTTGAATATTACCGATAGAAAATTACGTGAAAACGGAGTCTGATAAATTGATTTTACTCTTATTTCCAAGCTATGAAGTTACTGAAATATGAAATGTAGAACAAAGAAAATGAGAGATTGCGTATTTCTGCGTCATTGGCGCTTACCACTGGAAATTGCCAAAGCATTTCCCTCGTTCTTGAAGATGTTGTGAGCTTCCCACAGTCTCCTGGACGTCGTCATCTCCGTCGGAATTTGATGATATTCTGGTAGATTAGATAATTCTATGGTCCGTACCTCGGACCCAAACACTCGTACAACCAAGTTTTACAAAAGTTCGTCGCTAACTCCACTGAACATCGGAGCGACACGCACTTGCGACCGTACACCTCAAGTATTTCACAGATAGTCCTCTTCCACGGAACATCGGAGCGATTCCCGCGTATATCCACACTCGGCAAGAACTACACAGATTGCTTGTTTCACGGCGCGTCGAACGTTATATGCACCTGTTGGCTCCCCCACCATGGTACCGACATCTAGCTTACGTCGTCGCCACTGATTGGCTGCACCCTACGCGCTAGATCCCCACTCCTTCCTCATTACACTCCGCGGGAGGGAGAAGTCGATTTCCGTTTCCACAATTCGCCTTTTCTAGACCTTGCGACCCAAGATTGCGTCATGCTCCTCGACAAGATTCAGCGTGTACTTGAAATCCCAGTGAGTCATCTCTCTCAAATACCCTAACTGACAAAAACTCCGTAAAATTCCGTAATCAGATAATTTTCTATGATATCGTCGTTCGTAATAATTTGCTTGATAGCGTTTTCTAAGACATAGAAAACCTATCTGAATGCTAATAATTTTTATAAAATGCTCCGAAAATACCTTAATAATAATTATAATAAATTAATAATAATAATAATAATAAATTAACATGAAAAATTATCTTGGCTGAACAATTTGCCGCGTAAATAAATATAGAATGGCTTCCTACTGACTTATGCCAGTTGCATAAAACCCCACGAAAAATACGTTACACTGGTACCCCTCGATTCTTGTTATATAAATACAATAATCTTTGTTACTTGAGAATCCTGCAATCACTAAAAATGTAAAATTTATTTTGTAAACACTTAGTTGAGTATAAAGTCTAAAACAGTAAAATAAATAATAGTTGCCCTATAATAGCCAATAAGAATGCAGATCTGCAAGTTATACATAACAAAACGTGCTTGCTCATGAAATCTTGACAATGAAATGCATCAGCATAAGGAGAGATTTTAAACCCGCAAGAATACTCAGTCATATAGTACATATCTCAACAATGCATGTGATATTAAACTGCCCTGCAACGAATATGTTTTGGGATCAAAAATGGCACATGTAATTCCACCAGCTGAATTCAAACATAATAGTGATGTTTTTAGAGTCTACATTTTCAGTTTGGGGGAAATTTTGATTTTAGGAGATGGCGCACGTGTCAACTTACAAAACAAAACACGTTCTCGAACTGTTTGTAATTTATAAACATAAATACTGTTGCTGTAACGGCAGTTTCATATTCTTTCTGTTCGAATATGGAACCATTTTTAGTTTTGGAATGTTTTTTGGCATATGCAATTAAAATGTACAGTTTTATCTTAATCCGTTAAAAGAACTTCCACCTATTGTAACTAGAGTTAATACGAACTTTTCTACGTTATATTAGTTTTTCTCAATCCAAAATTAGTAAGATTTGACTCAAGAAGTTAAGAAAACATACAAAACGTGTTCATTGTTGTCCTGTGTTATGTATATTGAAGAATGTGAGACTTCATTGAAACTATTATTACAGAGGTCGCCAAATTATTATGACAAAGCTGAATAGAACCAGTCTTTATTGCAAATTAAGAAACAATGCATTAAAATGTAAGGTTTTATTTGAGTCCGAGTCTCCGTTTCAGGACACTTCTTGGTTGCGTATTTTGTCATGTATTCAATAAATGTGCTATAAGAGATATTTCACGAACCAACATCATATGAATTTACGCATTTAACGTTAAAGCGCTTTATATTATATTATTTTCTATTAAACAATAGGCATTAAAAGGCCAAACTCTAAGAAAGCAAACCGTTGTGGTGTCGGAACTAAATTACTGTAAATCTGTCGTCGTATCTTCTTTTGTTATGATTAGATTATGGCATACGAATACGTTAAATAGAAGGAATTATTTCACAGCAAATCATCGACTGGAAATCATTAATTTAATTAATTTCCAACTGCGTTAGCTCAATTGGCGGCAAAAACTGATCTGGTTAGAATGCCACAAAATCACATTCTATTCATCATTATACCGGAAATCTATGCATTGTTGAAGATTCTATGAGCCAATTAACTATGAACACTTTGGTTCTATTTAGCTTTATCATAATCATATGGCCACCTGTGTACAAGTTATTAAAATTTGCGCTTATTTGTATGGCCAGGACTGTACATGATCATATAAAGCAAAGTACAATACTTCCAAATATATCAAGAGGGCGTGTTTAAGTAATTCAGGTTCCATATTTGTATTATCACCCAAACATTTTAATTCTGCATTTCCATTATTTAATTATACTGTAAATAGTCCAGATCTTTAAGCAGAAATAGGATAGATTGCAACAACATGTTAAACAGTTTGGTGTTGTTTGGATATAGAAATGAATTTAATGTATTTTTCATCAAGTTGTAAACTTTCTATGCATGCTTGACGCATATCATTTGATATGATGATAAACATCTTGTTGAATGTATTGTGGATCAGTGCTGACCTTGATAACTAAATATAATCTAAAAATCCTCCACCTTCAAGTTCATAAATATTTAGAACAACATTTAGTGCATGTTATGGACAATCTGTAGTACTTCCTTAGCCATATCAAATCATCGAAATGTAAAAGTGGCTGAAGAAAGAATGCAGAAACATGTAGTACCGTAACTGTTGTTATGTGCTGAAAGGTGGTAGCTTTTGGATTATACCTATATTTAGATATCATTCAACTGTTTTATGGTATAGTACTGTATTATGTTCACAAATAGGGCCAGCAATCTAAATAATCAGGTGTGTATTTACTCAGAGAACTTGTTCCTTTTTGAATTCCAAATTTTAGTATCCGTACATTTTTGTTTATTATTAATAATTTTTGTTTCATTATTTTTAGGATTTGTTTTTCATATTTAGTCGTCTACCTCTAACTTTTAAAACAATCTACATTTGTATAATTTTATCTAAGCTGTTCTGCCCCCTTAAAAAGCAATAGATAACAAACTACTGTATGTTCACTGTGCGATTTATAAGTAACTTCAAATAACTTTAATTAGACATCTTGGCATATTTGTGAAATTCAAAATTCGTTCTATTTTTACTAACTTGCGGTGATGTTACAACAATATAAACATGAAAAGCTATTTAATAGAACGTTGAACTTTATTCCATAAATCATTTTGTTTTTAGGTTGGAATGATCCATGGGAATCTTAATTTTACAGCTCTCAGGATCTATTTTAAATTCTTTACATGACAATATTGTATTTTCTTAACATATTCCTTGTAATCATTTTCTAGATTGTTTGATATGAAACAAAATTATTATATTTATTAAAAAAATACCAAAACTGATGCCAAACTGTCAATAATAAATCTATTTTCTATTAATGCTTATAGATCGAAACTCGTGAAGTTCTAGTCACCTTCGCTATCTCACGACGAAGTACGTGTGTATTCGTTTTTTTTTTTTTTTTTCAGTGTTGGCAAAGAAGTGTATGGTAATGAAAATGTGCAGCCCGTCCTAGACTGTTTGTGTTCTACACATCTAGTGCTTGGTGTGGCTCACATATGACTCCAAAAGTTGCCTAATGTAAATGTAAGTGTATGTTGTATTGCTGTTGATCAATGTGAGGTGCAAATAGCCACATACAATAAATAGAAATATTTATACGAACAATTTATTTCTCCTTTACAATCCAGTCCCTTTTATCCACAGCTTGTGTTTTACTCACTGATTTCATTTCAAAATTAAAAGTCTGAGAGCAATAAGTGGAGGGAAAATCGTGGTTAAGTGCCTAGCGTTCTTAGCTGTCGCCCCTGAGGTCTGAGCTGGATTTCCAAGAAATGTATTTCATGCCTCAAAGTTGGAATGGAGTATACTCAAACTCTTGAAGATAAAATGAGGAAGAGATGAGATTGCTTCCCAACTCAGCCATCCTAAGGATAAAATGAGGAAGAGGTGAGATTGCTTCCCAACTCAGCCATCCTAGAAGTGGTTTTTAGTGGTTCCCCCCTACTTCCACTCCCGGAAAATGCTGAGATGGTTCCTAACTTAGGGCCACGACCGGCTCCTTTCCATTCCTCAGTTACAAATATATATAATTCAAAAACATAGGTTATCGAACAAAATCTACTACACCAATGTACAAAGTACACGGGACAGATGACCACGATGTCCAACCTTGTATGGGCAAACTTTTTAGGGGCAGAGCTAGATGCAATACATAATTAATAATCTATGCGGGCCGAAATAAGAACAACACATGTTTATATATAGATTACAAGCCTTTTATTTCTGAATTTTAAAGCAAACAAACCTTATAGGCTACAATGGTAGAAAACTTAGGAAAAAAGAACACACCTTCATTATTTGTTAGAAGAGGAAGGAGTATGTGACTAGTGAAGCTGTGACTGTACTTCTAAAAGTTTTTCACAATCTGGTTGAAACTGGGATGAGCTGATTTTTAGTAGCGCCGCTAAATGATGGTTTGTCGATTTATTTTTGACGCTATTTTTGCAAAACGTCGTTGTAGAAAACATCTGTTCGCAGATATAGGAAGATGCGAACATGGCAGTTACCTTCTGTGCGTGAGATTTCAAGTTTAGGAAGCTTAATTTTGGTAGGGCCTTGTAGAAATCAATTTTCTAAACAATGAGGAATAGTTGCTTCAATTCAGTGTTACATTGTAACTCAATCAGTTCTAGCTGCAACTCTATTATACAAAACGCATCAACACAATGAGATTGAAACAGTTTTTCACTTCTAGGTACTCAGAACAAACAAGTAGTTCCGTGAAGAACTAAAGCCTATTTTCTTATATCCTACTTATGTTAATTGCCCCTATCAACATAGGCCTACAAAATTTCAGTTTGATTGCTGTAATAAATTCGTAGATATTGACAACTGTCTAATATTACGGATGGTCGCCATGTTGGATTTCTATATGTAGTTCTTAGAGGTATGTGATATTACATGAATATTATTGTGTACGTGTAGTATTGAAACTTCAATCGCATGATTAGGACACAGGACGTAAAAAAATAGATTTTAAAATTTCGCAATGCTGCCATCTTGTGGTTATGAAAACAATTGAAATACATTAGATGCCAATGGATTAACATTTGTATAAGCATTTACCGTACCAAGTTTCGCTGTACTCGGATGGTTAAATCGCGAGAAACGTCCATTTAAATATATGTACTTCGCGTCGCCGCCATGTTGGATTAGTGCCCACCAGGTTATTGAAAGTCCTATAGGTGAACGTAAAAGAAATCAGTTTGATTGCTGTAAAAGATTCGTTGATATTGAGAATCGTCTAAACATTTCGGATGATCGCCATTTTGGATTGTTATATGCTTAGGCAGGCCATAGAGTTATATACCATTAAAGGAAAATTATTGCGTAGCTTCATTACTCAAACTTTCACTTCGATCGCATGATTACGACACAAGAAATGAAAACTAAATATTGAAATTACACACAACCACCATCTTGAGTTTATGTAAAGAATTGAACTGAATTAGATGCCATTGCATTACAATATGTATTATACTGTACCATATTTCACTGCGCTCAAAGGATTAAATCACGAGAAAAATCTATTGAAACGTTTCAAGTTCGCTTGGCCGCCATGTTCGTTTTGTACTTTACAGGTTTTTGAAAGTTACATAGATAAACGTGAAGTAGTGTCCTTTATCATCGTACAAAAATTCAGGTTGATATCAGTATTAGTTTCGGAGATACGGTATAGAATATATTTCGCACAGCAGCCTTCTTGAGATTATGAAAACAATTGAACTAAATTAAATGCCAGTGCATTACAATGTGTATAAACATTTGCTGAACCAAGTTTCATTGCGTTTGGATGGTTAAATCGCGAGAAAAGTCTATTTAAATGTCGCAACTTCACTTGGCCGCCATGTTGGTTTAGTCGTTACCAGGTTTTTGAAAGTCTCATAGGTGAACTTCTAGGGTGATAACAGTAATAGTTTCGGAGATATTGAATGCTGGTTAAATATTTCGCACAGCCGCCATGTTGGATTGGTGAGACGTAGAAAAATTTGAAGGGCACGGTGGGGTCGGTCAAAATGGTGCTATGACCTTACCGAGTTTCATTGAAATCGCTCCAGCTGTTTAGAAGTTATTAGAGGGATACACACACACATCACACAGACACACGTACACACACACAAACACGGACAAAAGGTGATCTCATTAGCCTATTTTTTCATAAAATGATAATAGGCTAAAATATGACCCATGTAGGAAGTATAATTTATTCGAAACCTTGTCGGGGGCCGCATTAGACTTTACCAAGGGCCGGATTTGGCCCACGGGCCGTACTTTGCCCATGACGGGTGTAAGTGCTATATCCTTCGTTCTGAATAGGCCTAATCTACCTTCTGTGGTTTTAGTATTATAGAATATATATGCACAAAATTAAAGTTTGCTCAGTACATTGTTTGGAATCTAGACATAATGTTTTCTGCATGTTTCATACTGTACCCGTATCCACGTGGTCTTACCTGTTGGAATCCGATGGAAAAGTTGGATCGTAGAATCTGGAAGTACCCGGCTGAAATAACCCCCAAAACTCTATCAACTAGGATCAACCAGGGATAAGGATACCTCAATATAAAATAATGTGATAAGAAGATGCCAGTGGTCGACGAAATGAAAACGAAAATCAGCTCAAAATGAACTAACAAGTCTCTTAAAAATTAAATTAATCTCGGGCATAAGGCTAAGCATTCAATAAAATAACCCACTGGTCCTCATAGCACATTCTGGTTCTAATATAAATCACCAAATCATCCGAAGGAAATTTAAAATTGGATCAACAGTTTATTGTCTAAGAAACTGCTGCATTGTGGAAATTCAATCCACTCAACAAAATATGTGTTTGCTTCTACATGAAGCACATGATAGTCAAATGTGACGTCAGCCTGAAATTTGGCTAAATTGTGCTGCTCAAATGGTACAGCATTTTAAACGAAGTTCAAAATAAATGTCTTTGAATTTTACAATATCATACAAATTAACTTAACAAATACAGAAACCCTAATAAATTCGTATTAATCTATATACATTTATACATTTAATTCGTTGTTCGAATCTCTCCTTCATTATTCATCAATCCATTGACAAGTGTTCTAGTTAGTTCTGTTATAGTCTTATTTGGTCATATCCGACGAACAATGAAGTTAATCGAACGTAATATCGCTTCAGTAAATTATAACAATTCATTTTAAATCATTCACAAAATGTTTAAATTATCATCCCTTAAATTTTCACTTATTATTACACTGTTATACAATTATTATTACACGTCTTTCAAATCGTAACTTTCCACTGAAACATCTG
Source organism: Meconema thalassinum (assembly GCA_946902985.2). Lineage (NCBI taxonomy): Eukaryota > Metazoa > Arthropoda > Insecta > Orthoptera > Tettigoniidae > Meconema > Meconema thalassinum. Next base: position 567,613,856 of record OX336388.2, on the reverse strand, counting down.
TTACTATTAGCAATACATTTTAGATTAGTTGTTACAATGCATAAATTGGTTTTAAATGTTGGATTCAAAAGTCTACTAGCTTTCTAGAAACTGAAATCGTGACTGTAATTCACGTTCAAAAATACACATTAATTCGCTCAGAAATAGCTTATCAGCTTATTTAATACTGGAAATCTGATATTGACCATCCATCGATGTCTAATATCTGCCTCAATATAACTCAATTCACGCAAACATTAATTTATTGCTTACACGTATGTTAGCTCTCAATAGCTATAAATAATCACCAAACATTTTTAAGATCCAAAAGGCTTTTATACAACAATCGTAAAATACCATGTTTCATAATAGACAAAAGTTAGAGTGTCATGTACAATTTTTATCAGAACTGTGTTAAATATGTTGTATTCATATGTTCAAATAGTAGTATTTGGGAATTTCCAAAATTGTCATTCTTTCATGACGAAAACATTTTATATATAGATTTCTTTTCTTTCAATAATATTTCTCATTGTACTTTCATATTTCACAAATATTTCTTTCAAAGAATATAGAGTGATGACCTAAAAAAGTGCAAAAAATGCAAAATAAAAAATGCATTTTTGACCTAAAAATATGTAGAAAATGACCTAATTAAAAATATAACCTTTGATTTTCTACGATTTCTGTATTTTTTGGTCTTGTGTGCCGAGGCGGCTGGTGATATTGGACTCAAGGACGCCGCCCTCCCACCCTCCTCCCTCCTCATCGGCCCTTATGTTCTCTTTCCTCGCACCTAATGTTTTGCCATCGTAACAGTGTGTGTGTAGTTCCTCTCCTTGTCGGTAGAGCGCACCGGATACTCATGAGGACTCATCAAAAATCACCCGCTTTGTAATCTACGTTGCCATGACAACGAATACCTCCAGTTATCCCCTCTCCATCCTTTCACGCGCTACATCACGAAGTGTGTGGACTCGGTCAGCCTGAGTCTGAAGCAGCCACTGGATAGCTTCCCTCCTGGCGCGCTAGGAAGCAGCACCAATTCACTGTGGCAGGTATAAGTTATGTATTCATGTTAATGGCAAAGTTGGAATGTATTCTGAATGATTTTATAATGTTGTACTGCTGCGTGCCCTTTTGTAAATCAGAACTGGGCAAGTTAGAATCATGAGATTCAATCGGACAATTCATTGCGTGAGAAGTGGTTACGTAGAATTTCCAGAGAAGGTGACAAGAGAGGAAGCAAATAGTTACCTTCTGATCGCTCTGTTGCGTGTAGTCTTCATTTTCTTCCTGAGAGCTTCAGATCACATAAATTATTATCAAATTGGTTACAACTAGTGGGATGTGGGTTGGCGACTATGGGATCCCAGCTGAGTTTCCTTGAGCTGAGCTCCTCTCTTATATCTTTCATGTCAACTCTTACCCCAACGTTATTAGGGTATCGGAGGCCTGGGATGTCTTTCATTTCCCTGCCTTAATTGGCTCTTGTCTTTTTCTTTCCTGATGCCCAATTTTTGTAGGATCAGACCTAGTGTTGTAAAATGTCTAGGCATTTATAAGTCGGGGCAAATGCACAGGATAAATGCTCGGGCAAATGCCCAAAACCCATAAATGCCCAAGGCATTTTGGGCACTTACCCCTTTTTAAAACATATTCATAATGCAACGCTTATATAAATATTGTTTTAGCCATATATGTATCCACATATATGTATTCTATATATTTATGCATAAAAACAGGAGTTGAGGCCAAAATAGGCTGCGGAAGTTGTTGTAGGAATTCACTGAAAGAAATTGATTTTGGTTCTGAGGCTGAGCTTGTGCTTGGTACTGCAGATTTGTTGTTGAAATCATCCACTTCAATTAGTAAAGGTTCAAGCAGCTTCGGCGGCATAGTTGGTAGCATGCTGAACTGCTGTGCCCAAGATAGCAGGTTCAAACCCTGCCGAAGTAATCGGATTTTTAAGAGCGTTAAAAATCCTTCAGTATGCCTTCCTTAAGAGGGGAAGTAAAGCCGGCGGTCCCATGTCATAGATTTATGGCATGTAAAAGATCCTTCCACAGGCTGAACTTGTGTGAAGCTAAATTGTTTGGTTAAATTTCGTCGAAACGCTCTATCAAAGTTCCAACATTCATCACTAGGTATCATTGATATCTGGTGGCGAGAGTTGGAACTACTTGAAATTGAACGGAACTTGTAGCTCACCCTAAGGGTGTCCGCTGGAAGCAGCTACAGACTCAGGCGAGCCGAACATGTCCTCGGACACTCCCGGCAGTAAAAGCCATACGATAAATAAATAAGTAAAGGTTCATAGGGGGTTTTCTTTCGAAAAGGTTTTTTCAACCGCTGTAACTGTACCTAACTGAAGCACTTTTTTTTAGATGCTGAGGGAACCTAAAGCACATTTTTATGTGCCTTTCCATTTTGTTACAATGTGACTGTTTATAGTCCTTATTACAATATTTACAAGATACTGCTTTCCCTTTCAAATTAAGACAGTTCCAAATAGGTTCTTTTTTTCTAAGCATTTTGTAAAGATTTAATCTTACACTTAAAAATATAAATAGCCTAAGAAAGAAGTGAGGTTATCTTAGACTCAACCACTCAACAGACAGCTCAACTTCACAACTCCCTGGGGCTGGTGGTGGTAGAATGCCTTGCCAATCTCAAGGCCACAACCACCCTACCCCCATTCCAAGATCATAGCACAATGGCTGCCCAGGGCCTAGCCCATCCACCCCCCTCCCAAAGCCACTATTCACACCATAATCAAACTCCTACCTAATTTTCCTAAATATAAATGAGTAGGTCTGCAGGCCTAACTTAGTAATACAATGTTTTATTCAAACCAGATATATGTAATTCCCATTTAGATGTTATTGACAACATTGACACAGGATAATTAAATTATTATCAGCAATATTCGGGCATTACTAGTTTATCCATGAAATGTACCTTTGATTAATGGTCTTTATTATGTTTTAGAAGCTGTAGCAACAATCACAAGTAGTAAAAAGTAAAAAAGCACGTTTTTTAAATGCCCAGATTTTGGGCGCTTAAAACTGCTTTGGGCAAATGCCCAGGCAAATGCCCATTTATAGATGTCCTGCCCACTGGGCATTTGCCCGGCCCACATCACTAATCAGACCTCATTTTGTCCTTTTTTCTGCCTTCTCTAAGAGGCCCTAAAGGAGGTAGGGTGTGTGTTGTCCCACCATGCACGGTGCACCTTAGATATCGATACGCCCTCAATGATGGAGATAATTGTTGTTTAAAGGGGTGAAATATCTAGGTCATCTACCCTTAATGGTTTAGGTGATGGTGAGAAATTATGATGAACTGAAATCTACAGCTAGACTTAACTAATTACTGACTTACAACTAACTTATGTACTAGAAGAAGAGAACGACAATAATAAAAGAAAGAAACGAATAAGGGAAATAAATGACGGAAAAGGAATGCCCCCTATCTTCGAAAGGCTGATGACCTTGCTGTTCATCCATTAAAACAAGAATCAATCTTCGAAGAATGGGTATTGAGGTACTTGGATACTACTAGAGCCATTAAAGGCAGATAGAAAAGGGAAAGAGGAGAGCGTCCACCCCAGAGTCAATGCAAAAAGGGGAAAATGGATCTCGCTCTGGAACACATCACGGTCGCCAACTCCCGAGCTCAAAAGCTGAGCTCTTGAAGGTGCAGCCCTATCCAGGGTGCATTACGTGTGGTGGAGCTTCACACACCCTGCCTCCTTTAGGGCCTTGTGTAGAAGGTATTAGATGTTATGAAACTAAAAAAATAGGGCTGACCACTCGAAGAATGAGGGTATCAGGATAGATGATATAAGGGTCAGTTACGGCCGGAAAATGAATGCCTCCCTAGACTTTGGATGCTCTAATGCTATCTGGGTTGGAAGTGAACAAGAGTTGACTAATGGAGGTCAACAGGTAGATGACAGAGGAGAGCCCGGCACAAGTGGAAATAATAACCGCCTCGGCTGGGGTCCAATGGTCTCCAACCCAAGTCCCACTAGGCCTAGTTGTGAACCCTTGTAGTGGAGATACACCCTCAAGGGCTCATGGCTAGTGAGCTTGGGAATTGGCCACCCTGATGGATTCCTGAGCTGGGTCCGGTTTTCTTCTTTTTCCAGTGACTGGGAACAAATAGTTTTAATACCTTTGTTATTTCTTTAAAAACAGTAGTGCCTATTCCAAATGAAATAAGGAAATCAAGCTACAAAAATATGTGAGAAGAAAAAACACAATAATGAAATCATCTCTGTCAATTACTGGATAAACATCACAAAAACGGTTTACATCTTAAACGGTTGAGGCCCCCCTCGGTAAAATTCACGAGCCGCCACTGCTTGTGTGGTAACAAAATGAATTCAAGCCATTAATATTGGCAAAACAGACATTTTGTAATACATTTTCAAGTTATGAATTTTAAAAATAATACTTACATATTTACAAAACAGACGTTTCTCAAACATAAAGGTCCCCATTGTTCATTCCAAAATGTATGAGTTGCAATGAACAACGAATACATAATGTAGATTTTCAAATGAAAATGATTGTCTATTGTCAGCCAACAAAGCTTTATACATAGAAAAGCACCTTTCTACCTCCACCAGCAGAACAGAAGCATACTTAAAGCAAACAATGTCACTTGAATTTAATTCACTGTCGTCAATGTCACAAAGAGAAAATGTTTCACTTGATAAAATTTTAGCAATTGAACACATTGTCTGATACCCTTTATTTTTCTCCAAAACCTTCTTCATCTTCTCAGACACAGCTTGTCCCACTTTGCCACACGCGCGATCCAAATCATCCACCACTTTCAGCACATGTTGTAACTTCTGCACTAGCGGCACTTCCGACTTTTGGTAGTAGGAAGAAATCCAAAATTTGCTTTTATATGTAAGCAAGTTTCCCTGCAATTTCACCATCTGCCAAAAGATTTTGCGCTGCTGTGATTGATGCGGCTTCAGTGCTGTCAAATGAATCCACGATTTGTTTCACCACTTGTAAGTTCTCGCTATAATACATGCAGGTTTCAATCCAGGTTCCCCATCTTGTCAAAACGGGAGAAGGAGGAAGTGGAATGTCGGGAGCTTCTAACTTGAAAGTTGAAACTCGAGAGGGTGCCTTCAAGAATATATATTTCACACATCCTATCAATTGGTCAACTTCTGGAAAATGACCGCGAACCTCCTCCGCGACTCGGTGTAACGCGTGGGCCAAACAAGTTAAATGCACCATTTTAGAGTAGAGAGCACGAAGCGAATTAGCAGCCTTGACCTTGTAGGGGGCTGCATCCGTTACTAAGAGCAACACATTGTAATGCCGAATGTCATCAGGCCACAATAATGCCAACGATTTATCAAGAACTTTGCTGATTGTTGAGTAGGTCACTTTTTATAAATGCTCACAATTGAGTAGAAAGTGTTCCCCAGGAACATCCTCGTCCAGTGTACTGATATCGCGCCAGGAGTTGGCAGTTGGGTTTGAACTGCAAAGTCTTCCCGCTCACTGAGTATCGCGCATTCCAAAAACATTAAGTTAGTCACTACTTACTTCACTCACTCACCACATTCCTTCTTTCACTGGCTGCGTGTCGTGTGCTGCAATAACAACGACTGGCATGCAGGAAGCCGATATATTTAAGTCTGGAATAGGCGCGCCACGCATGCGTACTGCAAGACCCAAGACCCCCCCCCCCCCGCATCCCGTCACAGCGTGTTGAACTGCCATCTCCTGACGCGATGACATTACCTACCACCACGTTAGCTACATATCAACCTGAAGAGTCTGTCGTCCCGTCCACCGATACCCATTTTTTTTTTTTAATTCCAACTCTTTTCCTGATTTCTTCCAAAGTTTTTTCATAGCATCGTCTAACATAGATTTTCCTTAACGTAGAGGAATCCGGTATGGATTTGCCCGTGTGCTTCTCTAAGAAATTGTTCAATTTAGGGTTGTTTACCTTACTCAATGGGATATCGGCATAAAGAAACACTCCACACAGTTCTTCCAAGAATGGTGAAAAGGATGAATGGGTTTCTCCAAGAAGCTTCTGTTGTAGTAATGTTCCTTCATCCTGAAGACGTTGCAGACCACGTTTGTGTTTCTCACGCGATACATGTTGTTCCACCATAAACCTTTTTACAGCGGCCACTCTCACGTCACAAAGTTTGCAGTGGTGAAGACCCTTTCTCCATACTGCGAAACAAATTGTTATAGTCTAACAGACACACGTTGCTTCACTTTAGGCACATCGTAAATTCGCGTCTAATATACCAGCACTTTTGGCTCGAAGAAATACCACGAACTCCATGACTCATTGCTAGCTGTAGCCTTCTACCTACGCGAGAGGCAAATGTACTTCCTCGTATGGACGAGTCCATTATACACATACTTTTGGGAATAGGGGAAGAGGGTACCGTTTCCTGGAAAATATATGTTATGCTTGTATGAAATCAAACAAAATATTCAACACGGAAATTTAGTAAAATACAGAATTAGAATAGCTAAACATAAAAAAATTATCCTTCTTTCTTGAAAATAGTATAAAAATGGCCAAAATGACCTAAAATTTCCCCCCAAAATGCCCTATCCCTCAAAATGGCAAAAAAATGCAAAACAATTACCTAACAAATAGACTTCATTGAACTCATTATTTCATGAAACATATATATATTTGAGCAACGTGTCAGTCTTACCAAAAAAAAATGCAAGTTCATCAGAATCCTAGCCCTAGTGATCACTATAACAAGAATAATTCAGTTTTTCGCATTAAAAGAAAGGAATGGAAATCCTCCTCTAAGGAAACACGTAAGAAACTACACCATGAAAAGTAGCCTGTCTTAAGAAGGTACAAATAATCCATTAAAATCAAACGCTTAACCAAGTTTGAGTATTCCAAAAGAATAAAGAAAATTGAAAAACTGAACGAACTCGAAAAAGTGACTATATTCAATTAGAAATTCAAAAAACGTGGATCGCAAAAGCCTAATCCAAAAATCGTAATTGTTCACACTAGAAATCACTATATTTCTAAGTCTATATCAAACTCGATGAAAAAAAGACTAACACATCTATCAAACAATGTTGCATGTAATGCCAAAATATTCTGTTTCGTTGCTTAAATAGTCTCAAGTATTTATTCCGAATAATGTTCAAGTATATGTGGAATATCAGTCATCTTCTTGCTAACGACTATTCTTATATAATTTTATCATAGTCTTTGCCCTGTCTCTTCTTATATCGTGTCTTCACAATCAATTATAATGCTCAATTAATCGCCAAAGTAAATTTAGAAAAAGAAAAGTAATGCTTTAAAAACAACATCACATTTAATATTAATATTAACTACAAATAAAGTACATACTTGGACAGGAATGATAAATGTATCAAGTCTAGCCCTAGAATGCACTTTCTGTCTACTGAATAAAAATTGGTGAAAGAAGGACATTCTAAAGTATGACTAATTCATACTGTCTACTTATATGAAATGTTTCCAGCTACCTTGTTCGTAGTCATCTCGATGAAAATTGAAAAGAATGTTTGAAGCACACATTCCTGGTAGGGACTGAACCCTTGTCCATACGTTGCGTAGATCTCGTACCGCCTGGAACTGCGTAGAATCGAACCCCGTTCCCGTCCGGCTCTAAAAAACAGCTGTCCGCGTTGCAAAGTTCATCGCACCGACACGTCTTAAGTTTGCTCGATAGCCTAGTTGAAAATGCCATTGAAAGTTCATATTGTAGAAGTGCGAATGTAGTGTCAATATCTCAAAAGTGCCTTCAGCCTCTTTTTATACAACATTCTGTTATTGAAATCCATAGTTGAGCTTAGTAATCATTCCAAATGCTCAATTCTGCTAAGATGCTGCATTCCCATTATTCATTTAGAATCTTTTCATCATCACTGTAGTGTATCGAAGTGTATTTCCACACAATATATTATCATGTTCATTGCTGCAGTATATATATTGACCGTACTATAATGTTCAAAAGTCTTATAATGGTAGTAGAATATAACCAGTCTATATGAAAACTATGTTCACTTTCATTACACTCAAATCTAACACAATGGGCTATTCGTTCTTCCCATGCGTTTCTAACACTCGTGTCTTGTTGTAGCAAGTCAAGACTAACGGTTATGTACCGGACTGTTCTCACTCCGCATAAGTTTAAATTTCACTTGATATGCCTACTTTCAATCATGCCAGCGGACACGTTCTTGGCTGATTCTGAAGTAGTATTAAGAACGAAAGAATGTCTCTCCCGAGCGAGATATTTCATACTGACTGACGGTCTACCCACAATACTCCTGGGTTCAAAAGATATGGTAATCGATGTCGACGCAGCGTGATTGCGATAATTACCTGGTATTCTAAAATGAGCATTTATAATGTCAAATCATTCTCAAGTTGCTTCTACATGAAATATAATGTATTTGCCAGTTGTTGATCCCTTCTGTGATCTCTGTATTGCTATATAACAGCTTATATTGGAGTCACGTTTACACGGCATCCATCTTGAAAGAAATAACTGTACCTTGGACAAAGCACGTGGTCAAGATTGTAATGCGGGTTGCTAGTACAACTCCTAAGCTCGCGCCACGAAGTCATCGCTGTTGCTTCTAGTTGAAATATTGCCATAAAATATCATCTGTGTTCTTTCTAACATGACCAGGTTCCAAATCAATGCAAAATACTGGCTCAATACCAAGATAATGCTGAGGGTTGCATTGGTTTAATTCCTGTCTGTATGAACACTCATCAGTCATCGCATGCGGATGCCTGCATACAATTTCCTGAAGATTTGTATTTACTGTACGTCCAAAGTCATTAGGGCACCAATCTAAGTTATCAATAATTTTGGTTTTCATACTTGATATTCGTAACGATTCATTTCATGAAGAAATTGCATATGACAAAATATGTAAGAAAGGGTTGGCCAAACTGTCTTTCGTGATATCCCGGTCGATCCACGCTTGATTTGTCAATCGCGATACTTTATTGGAGTCATCTTCTTCTGTTCGATCTGGGCCACTATGGACCACGGAGTAACAACTACAGTATATTGGATAATATTTTTCCTCCATAGGATTTGATATTCCGCCAATACAGCTTCATTCGGTGTTTCGTCTCCTTCCTTCTATCCTCTGAAAAACCACTTTTGAAGATTTCTTTTCTCCTTCTCCCGGAAACCTCTGAAGTCTGAAACTAATTGTCGAAAGTGGTTTCTGTCTTGACCAATGCCCATTCTCACCATATCAATATGTAGTCTATCTCTATAAACCACCTGGGAACCATCTTTTTCCCTTCAAAATGTGCAAGGAGCTTTCGAGTCAGTCTTCCTTGATTCATGCGTAGGAAATGTCCATGGAAATGTATTAGTCTCTTTTTCATCGACTTTATAATTCTCCCAATCTCTTTGTATAACTGCCTGTTAGGTCTCAATCTCCGTTATCTAGGTCCGAGAATCTTTCTTTCGTTCTTTCTTTCCTGGGCAGGTGAGAGGGTTGCAGTGGCTACGACCAACAGCTCCGATAAGATAAGTAACCATATTACACAATATAACTCAAGTGTATGCTCTAATTTGTATACAGGTACATAATTTTAATCATTCAGTGCTGGTTTGGACTAAACGGCAGATGGACCAAAACTTCACACTTGAATTCCTCGAAAAAGTCTATCGTAACGTTGGCACAGTGCGGTTGTGAATGATTTTTGGAGAATTGAAGGCATGGTTGGGTGGCAACGCCTCGCCGAAAAGGAAAAACTTTAGGAGACCCTCCTGACGTACTCACCTCAGTGGCGGCAGAATTTTTTGCCGATGGCATTGGAAAGCTGGTGTAACGATACGGCAAATGTTTCAGTCGTTTTGGCGATTATGTTGAGACATAAGAATAAAACAAACAAACAAACAAACAAATATTTAGCGGCAAAATCAGTTTGGTATGCCAATCTGTTATTTTTATACAGTCCATCGGAACTTGAAAAAAATACAGACCTCGTACATTTGTTACATCGTGCAATCAAACCCATTCGGTGCCAAGCGATTTGGGGAAGTTCTTCACAGCAGGTTCTTAAAGGATGGGCTGGGATATTTCTATGCCATTGAGGTGGTCTTGATCTCGGGGAGTAAAGTGGTGCGCCCAAGTCTCATCCACTAGATCTTCAAGAGGAAGTCATTTCCCTTACGCTCGTACTGTTACACGTGTTCGAGGGATATTGCCATTCTTGCAGTCTTATGATCAAGGGTGAGCTGTCTTGGCTCCCATATTGCTGACACCTTCGAATATTCCAACACTCCGTGAATCAAGTGATGGACTTGAACACACGTAACACTCAATGTAGTCAGACACAATTACGTGCCCGTCACCCTAACGACATTATTTGTTGCAATCGTGGTCGTGGAGGGGCGTCCAGTTCGGTTTTCATCCTTCACACTCAGTCTTCCCTCTTCCTTCACTTAACATTGAACATCAGTGCCCAACCACTTGTAGGGACATAGACGCTCTGTAGGCAGCGATGAATATTTGAAACAATAGTCCCATTCTCTCATTTATAGCGCACGATAGCACGCACTTCCATTCGTGGCCACGTTTTCAATACACATCATTCTGCCATAGGACTTCGCCCTCGAATGAACTTGGACACACCGATCTGCTGCTTCTCTCTCTACTTTGGCAACCAGTGCATGCGCCAGTGCTCCTGTGCTCTCGCACTGCCCATCGAGAACTCATGAACGATTGTCTTTTGCATTGGCCATGTGTTTTCTGACTTGGATGATGATGATGATGATGATTGTTGGCAGTCTTCCCGGAGGTTCGGGTTCGATTTCCGGCTCTCCCAACAAATGTTAATTCTGGTCTGAGAGCTGGAACGGGGTACACTCAGCCTCGTGAGGGAAAACTGAGAAGAGCGGCCAGCGTTCTTGGCTGTCGCCCAGGAGATCGATTAGCATCTCAGCCATCTTGGGAGTGGTTTTCTATGGTTTCCCACTTCTACTCCAGGTGAATGCCGGGATGGTTCCTAACTTAAGGCCACGACCATCTCCTTTCCAATCCTCATCTGAATTACAAATCCACACACTAATACAGCCATTACAATAACACAGGTTATCAGACAACTCCTACACACATCCAAGTACGTGGAGCTACATGACCTACGATGTTGCAAATCCCCAAAATCAACCAACAACAACAATCACGTCATTCTTAAATTTCTCCACGAATAATTGGCAAAGAAGTACTTACCCATCATCCTTCTAATTCAGGAATTTCCTCACGTTGATTCCCAGCAGATATTTTAAATTAAACTGTTAATCAATGGAAAGCAGCTCTTTCTGGAAAAGTATTTCATGAAGGAGTATGAATATTTTTTTCCATTAGAACAGCCATATTAGGAGAAGGATTAGAATCAGCAGAGCGGAATCAAAATATAATCCCGTTCCTGCGAATGTCCAATGCAAGGCGAAGAGAGCGCTCGCCAGCTATTGAAATTCAAATGAGGCCGCGAGGATTATAAGCCCCCCAAGCCTTCGCACGGAATCAACTTCCCCTCGCCTGGGTGATCAATAGACCTGCGAAATGCCTGATCGCACATAAGCAAAGCCATTCTTTCTTGCTACAGCTAAATGCGGAAATCTATTTGATAGGCAAATGAACCTACTCCTGAAACATTGATAGAGTATATTTTAATCACTGAGTGTAGAAATATTCTTACATTTCAACAGAAAAAAACTTAAATCGCAATCCTTTATTTCTTTCGTGACTTACGAGGACTAAGTTTTCCATTACGATTAAAACTCGAAAGTTTGAAGTTGAAATTTCCTTGCTAGAACACCTTGTTATGTAGCTGCTATTGTTCTTGGCTGTCGCCTCCCGAAAGTCCTGGTTTGATTTGCGGCTGTGCCAAGAAATTTTAATTCTGGTCCGATGGCTGGAACGGGGTGCAAATAGCCACTTACAATAAATAGAAATAGTTATATAAACAATTTATTTCTCCTTAACAGACCAATCCCTTTTATCCACGGGGGCGTCGTGGTGCAGCGGTCAAGCTGTTGGCCTCTCAGCAAAGTGGACCGGGTTCAATTCCCGGTCAATGCAAGTGACATTTTCAAAGTGAAATGCCATGTCCTCTGGTTAGGATTCCACGTAAAGAGGAGGCCCCGTGGCTCATAATTGCGAGATTAACGTTCACGTAAAACTGCAATGTTCCTTCCTTGTTCCTTCCTTTAACCACAGCTTGCTGTTTTACACTGATTTCATTTCAAAATTGAAAGTCTGGAAACAGTGAGTGGAGGAAAAATCGTGGTTAAGTGCCTAGCATTCTTAGCTGTCACCCCTGAAGTCTGAGCTGGATTTCCAAGATATTTTTTTTTTCATGCCTTAAAGTTTGAATAGGGTCTACTCAGACTCTTGAGGATAAAATGAGGAAGAGGTGGGTTTGCTTCCCACCTCAGCCGTCCTGGAAGTGGTTTTCCATGGTTTCCCACTTCTACTCCAGACAAATGTTGGGATGGTTCCTAACTTAAGGCCACGGCCGCCTCCTTCTCAATCCTATCGCCCAATTTACAAGTACACCCACTAGTAGACTACAATCATCACAATATTACAGGTTATCACACAAATTCCACAAACACACCCAAAATACACAGGGCTATATGACCGCGATGTCGCTGCCCCTAAATAACCCACAACAACAACTTTACTTGCTCGATAAGCCTCTTCTGTGTACGGCACTCGTTGGCGGATACATAAGAATTGCGAGACAAATTAACAGATTTATCTTTATTCTGACCTACACGTGTCTTGACAGACAATGATTTTTGTGTATTCTGAAATGTGCAAATAATCTTCCTAACGATCGGCTATACCTCCCCTCCTTCCCGGATACTGCAAATTTGTTTTATTTGCACAGAATGGAAGAATTTCATATTGGTATAGCTGTTGTTAATTTATTTTAGGGGCTTGGCACATCTAGATTATCATCCCCGTGTAGTTGGGTGTGTGTTGAGCTTGTATGATAACCTGTATTATGACTGTAGTCGTGTGTGTAACTGTTAGTTAGTAATTGTTGTTTTAAGGGGCGGAACTACGAGGTTGTGTGTAACTGAAGTAGTGGCAGGGATGAGGTAGGAGTCCCGGGACTTGAAGTACTGTAAGGTACTATGCCGGCATTTGCCTGGATGGAGTGCGGTAAAACACGGGGAAACCCCGCATTCAGAATAGCCCAGGGTCACCCAAACTTTTTCACATGCAAGGCCACTAATTATCTTAGGCGATTGGAGTCGGGCCATATGCACTCTAATATAGGATACATGTAGGGGGTGTGGGTAGCGGCAGCTACCATGGGGCCAAGCTCTCTGCGGACTCAGTAGACGCGGGTTTGAGCCCCACCGTCGGCCGTCCTTGAAATGGTTTTCCATGGTTTCCCATCTTCAACTCCAGCCAAATGCTGCGACGGTACCTTCTAACAGGCCACGGTCGCTTCCTTCAACATCCGTGCCCAGTTTGGTTGGTTGGTTGGTTCTTAAGTTTAGGGCCTGCGACAACGCGGTCATGTAGCCCCGTGTACTTTGGGTGTGTGTAGAATCTGTCTGATAACCGGTATTAATTGTGATGACTGTATTAGTGTGTGTATCTGTTTTAATTCAAGAAAGCACTGCAGACGATCAATTTTCAAGTAGTTCCTACTTTTGCCGCCAAACGCCACCGTCGACGACTACTAGTTCAGAACTTAGCTACCAGACGTCACCGCAGTCGGCTCTTGGCAACGAACGTACGAACCTAAGAGCGTTGTTTACATTCTTAACCTATTCAATTTAGCTTTACACAGGTGTAATTAGTGGAAGGTTCTTTAACATGCCATAAATCTATGACATGGGACCGCCGGCTTTACTTCCCCTCCGAAGGGAGGCATACTGAGTAATTTTTAACGCTCTTAAAAATCCGACGGCTTCGGCCGGATTTGAACCCGCGATCTTGGGAATAGAAGCTCAGCATGCTACCGACTACGACACCGAAGGCGCCTGCCCAGTTTCATTCACCTTAATTAATTTTATCTCATTAACTCCTCTCATGAGGTTGGTATCAGGAAGGGCACCCGACCGTAAGAACCATCCGCCACATAGCCTTTCATCGCATCTGATCCCCAACTCCACTTGATACGGGAATAGTAAGGGGTAGCCTTACATACATAGGGGGTGTTGGTGGGAAGGGTAGCCCTTGCCCGGCGTGGTAGAAAAAGTAAGGTTATGGACGTCTCATAATGAAGGCAGAGGGTGTTACAAATACATCACAGCATTTGTGTGTACGAAGTAATCGATCGATATACAATTGAATCGAACCCGGACCTCAGGGATGTCAGCAAGGAATGCTATCCACTGCGCTACGAGATGGACTGCCTTGATTTGTAACTTGACGCAACGAAAAAGCAAAGGCAATAAATCCTAGTTCCTTGTGACTGAAAGCTTCGCCATTAATCAATGTAAAACACTTGTTTGTTCGCCATGTGCAATCAATTGATCGTACCAGGCGTACAGTGATACTGTGACGTCATGCCATGACGACACGTGTTTAGGACAGAGGGTCATTGCTCGTCGCGACATACATAAGAGAATTTAGGAGCGTATCGAATTATTTTAATGAAAATGTTTGTAATAGATCTTGATAATAATTTGACTAGGTTAGTGCGAGTTTGTTGTCTCCTATCTCACAAATCAGGACGCTAACAGCGCCATTTTTCTTCTTTATTGTCCAGGAACTAAAACACAAGTGCAATTCATCATAGTCAGCAGTGCAATGTCCTGGAACTTTCTTTTTGTTTTCTCATGGCTGACTGCAAGAGAGGAAACGGTAGTGGCTTGGAGTGTGGGTTGTGCATTAGATAGGACGACACGCTATCTTATGAACAGCATTAAGCAGGGGCGGCTCATGACTTTCATCTCTCGGGGATATAATATTATATTGTTGTAGGAAATTTTTAACATAAAGCTATTAACAAGGCCAACATTTGTATTCTGTGATAATAAGGGACGTCCTCGGGTCGCTTGTAAATCAGAGACGTTTTATTTGAACCGACATGGCTGAAGGGGGGTTCAGTGGTCAAGCTGCTTGATCTCACCAAGACGGACCGGGTTCGATTCCCAGTCAATGCATGTGAGATTTTCGAAGAGAAATATCACGTCCTATGTTTCGGATTACGCGTAAAAGGGAGGTCGCGTGACTCAAAATCGACAGAATAACAGTCATGTAAAACTATGTTGCTTACTTTTTACGTGGCTAAAAGTAGGCCTAATTATGGAGGGGGATAAGAATATAATAATAACAATAGGCCTACACTACTGAGGGAGCGTATCAGTAGATTTACTGGCACGTTAAAGATTCCCTTAGGGGCAACATTTCGGCACTCTGGCGTCTCTAAAAGCCACAGTAGTTACGCAGTAAGGACGTAAAATCAATAACATTTTTAGGCTATTCTGTACAATACACTACGTTGCCTCCGTGGTGAAGTGGTCAGCGTGCTTAGCTGCTAACCTGGAGGTCCGAGGTTCGAATCTCGGCTCTGCCACAAAATTTTAAAAGTGGTATAAGGATTGGAACGGGGTCTACTCAGCCTCGGGTGGTCCATCCTCGAAGTGGTTTTCCGTTGTTTCCCATTTCATCTCCAGACAAATGCCGGGATGGTACCTACCGTAAGGTCACGGCCGCATCCTTCCCTCTTCCTTGACTATCCCTTCCAATCTTCTCCTCCCTTCCCCTTCCTCATGAGGCCCCTGTTCGTTATGCAGGTGAGGCTGCCTGGGCGAGGTGCCGGTCCCACCTTCCCAGTTGTATTCACCGAACAGGTGTTTCATGCTCCTGGACACTGCCCTGGCGGCAGTAATGGTTGGATCCCTCGCTGAGTCCGAGGGAAAAGCCTACCTGGAGAGTAAACCGACTAAATAAATACACTACTACTACTACAACTGATAATAATAATAATAATAATAATAATAACATGGACTGAAGCGAGGAAGGAACAGCATATGAAACTAATGCACGAATACTGAGTGAACGTTAAGACCCATGCGCAATGAAATGGAAGAGGACTGTTGAAATAGCGGGTCCGTAGATGGCCGAAACGATAGCAGGAATAATAATAATAATAATAATATTGTCAATCATAATCATAAAATATCGACCGGGGTAGTGAGGCGTATTAGTAATAGGAACGGACATTCAACAGACATTGATATAGTGCATCTATTGAATGTTAGACAATGAGTTTGGGACTGGAATACATCTACAACGGCGGCTTGGGAGGCGTAGTTGGTAGCATGCTGAGCTTCTATGCCCAAGGTCGCGGGTTCAAACCTGGCCGAAGTCGTCGTAATTTTTAAGAGCTTTAAAAATCCCTCAGTATGCCTTCCTTCGGAGGGGAATTACAGCCGGCGGACCCATGTGATAGCTTTATGGCATGATAAAGCACCTTCCACTAATTAGGCTACACTTTTGTGAAGCTAAATTATAGGTTATCATTATTTGACTAACGCTCTTAGGTTCCAACGTTCGTCGCCAGGAGCCGACTGTGGTAGCATCTGGTAACAAAGTTCAGAACTAGTTGGTCGCTGACGGTGGCTTTTGGTAGCAAAAGTTGGAACTACTTGAAACGACTGCAGTCCTTACTTGAATTAAAAAGAGACAACACACACTAATACAGCCATCACAATTTACACCGGTTATCAGACAGATTCTACACACACCCAAAGTACACGGGGCTGCATCACCACGTTGTCGCAGCCCCTAAACTGAGGAACCAACCAACCAACCAACCAACCAACCTACATCTACAAGTTCCAAATCATTGTTTACAATCATTCATAATAATAATAATAATAATAATAATAATAATAATGTAGTTATTTATTTATTTATTTATTTATTTATTTATTTTAGCGTATGGCTTTTAGTGCCGGGAGTGTCCGAGGAAATGTTCGGCTCGCCAAAGGATGTAGCTGCTTTACGTGGAAACCCATGGGGTGAGCAACAAGTTCCGTTCAATTTCAAGTAGTTCCAACTTCCGCTACCAAATGTCACTGACACCTAGTGGTGAACGTTTAAACTTTGATAGAGTGTTTCAACGAAATCTATCCTATAAATTAAGATTCACACAAGTTTAGTTAGAGGAAGGATCTTTAACATGGCGTAAATCTATGACATGGGACCGCCGGCTTTGTTTTCCCTCCGAAGAAAGGCATACTGAAGGATTTAACGCTCTTAAAAAATCCGACGACTTCGGCCGGGCACAGAAGTTCAGCATGCTACCAACTACGCCACCGATGCCGCTATAATAATAATAATAATAATAATAATAATAATAATAATTGGACCGGACACAACCGCGCGTATCCAAGGAAGACTGCCACCCAGTTCATAGCCTGCGGATTTTGTTTGACGCGTCACCAGTGCAATGAGATTCTCAACCGTGGACCACGATGTCACAAAGCCCCTTAAAAGAATGAACAAGTTACATAGTTATTGCTGTGTTAAGGGGCAGAACAGCGAGGTCTTCTGCTAATCGCCTACATTGGTTTTGATATTCAACACCCCATTATATTTCTTCTTCTTCTTCTTCTTCTTTCCGATGAGGCCTGCTAGGGACCACGTGCCAATTTCAATTCTTCACACTTTGTTGTTTTCTCTTCCGTTCCCTCCAGTACTCCTTCATCCGTTCACTATGCTGCTTCTTTCTGTCCTCGGACCACTTCGCACCAGGTTTCTTTGGCAATCTTCCTTGGAATCCTTTCATACTTAATACCCTTTTTCTAAAGATCTCTCTGTTCACCGTTTCTTCTTCACTTATATTATTTCTTTCTAAATCTTTCTTTACTTCTTGAATCCAGCTAGTTGTTGCCCTTTTCTCCCAAAGGTACTTGAATATCCTTTTTGTTAATCTGGAATCATCCATTCTGTAAATATGTCCAAAAAATTGCAATCTCCTTTTTCTTATCGTTTCTGTTATATTTTCTATGTTCATGTATATTTCATCATTAGATCTTAATTTCCATACTTCTGCTGTTTTCACTGGGCCTAAAATTTTCCTCATGATTCTCCTTTCTAGTACTTCAAGTTTATCTAATCTATAGTTTAGTACCAGACATTCACTTGCGTATAGGCATTCCAGTTTCACCACTGTAGTGTAGTGCCTTATTTTAAGATTTTTAGATAAGCACCTTTTGTTATAAAAATTCTTAGTGATACCATATGCTCTTTCCATCTTGTGTACCCTTTCTTCTACCGAAGATTTTTCTAAACCATTTTCTTGAATTATTTCTCCCAGATATTTGAATTTCTTTACTTTTTCCACTGGGCCAATATCTGTTGCCAAATATTTTGAAGCGTTCTTGATGTTTGTAATAAATTTAGTTTTTTCTACGGAGATTCTCAAACCTGTTTTGTTGGCTATTTCTTCCAAGAGATTGATTTGTGTTCTTGCACTTGTTAGGTTTTCTGACAATATAGCAAAATCGTCTGCAAATGCTAGGCAACTTATTTCAATGCCTTTGTTTCTTCTCCCCAAAGTTACTGGCGAAATGTTATGTTCCTTTAGCTTTAAATTCCAAATTCTTACAATTTTCTCTAAAACACAGTTGAACAGAAGGGGTGATAAACCATCACCCTGCCGTACACCTGTATTTATCTTAATAGATTTTGATATCTCACCCATAAATTTTACTTTTGAAATCGTGTCAGTAAGGGTTTCACGTATTAGGTTTGCCAATTTAGTTTTCACTCCAAAATCACGAATTGTTTTATCTATGGTTTCTCTATCAACCGAGTCAAAGGCCTTTTTAAAATCTACAAAAGTCACAACTATGTCCTTTGAATTCAGTATCCTATGGCGAATTATAGATTTTAAGTTAAATATTTGTTCTGAACAAGATCTACCTTTTCGAAATCCAGCTTGATACTCGCCCAGTTGCTTGTCAAGTGATGTTTCTACTCTATTCAGCAATATTTTTGAAAATACCTTGTATGCAATTTGAAGAAGAGAGATGCCTCTATAGTTATCAACGTTTTGTTTGTCCCCTTTTTTATGCAATGGGTGTATTAGAGCCACTTTCCATTCCTCTGGAATCCTCTCTGTTCTCCAAATATCTTCAAAGATTAACTGCAGCTCTTCAATGATTTTTGATTGAGACCATTTCAAAAGTTCAGCTGTTATAGAGTCCTCTCCGCTAGCTTTATTATTTTTTAGATTGTTAATTGCTTCTTTAATTTCTTCAGCATTGGGTGGTATATCTTCTTCCATATTTTCTGTTGCTTGTGAGAATTCCAACTAATGATCTGGTTCAGGGCAGTTTAAAAGTTGATCAAAGTGCTTCGCAAGTATTTCGCAGTTCTCAACATTGCTTAGGCCAAGTCTACCATTTTCATCTTTAAAGCATATGCTAGGCGCTTGATACCCCTTTAATTGACTCTTAAAAGTCTGATAGAAGTTTCGAGAGTTATTTTTAACAAAGCTGTCTTGCAGGTCAGTAAGTTGTGATTTTTCGAATGATCTTTTAACTCCCCTTATTATTCTAGCAGTGTCTTTCCTTTGCTGTTTGAATTGGTCATAATGTTCCGTCTTTCCAGAGCATTTCCACTTTTTCCATTGTTTTGTTCTCTCTTGTAACGTATCCTCACATACTTGATTCCACCAAGGTTTCTTCTTAGGTTTGGCTAGCCCAAACGTCTTCTGAGCTGCGTTGGTTATTTCTTTAGATAAATCTTGCCACTTCCCATGATGAGTTACTTTTATTTCTTCCAGAAAATTTTCCAATGTTTCTTGTGTAATTTGAAGTCTATTTGTGTTATATTTATTTACTCTTTCCCCTCTTCTGTGGTTTCTGTTGGGTAAGAATTTGAGTTTAATTTTAGACAAATAGTGATCAGAGTCAAATTCTCTGCTTCTTATAACCTTGACATTCATAATTTCTTTCATGTTTCTTTTGGATATAGCTACATGATCCAGTTGAAATTCACCTAGTATTGGATTTGGAGAAATCCATGTTTTAGCTTTTCTTGGCAATTTCTTGAAGAAAGTTGACATTAACTTAAGTTGAAAGTTTTTACAAATAGTAATTAATCTCATCCCATTTCTGTTTGTTCTTTGGTGTGCAGCATATTCTCCCACTATTGGTCTATGAATCCTCTCTCTTCCTATTTGGGCATTGAAATCTCCAAGTAATATCACCACATTTGATTTTGGAATTTTAGATATTTCATCATCTAGGAGGTCCCAGAATTCCTCTACTTTATTTGGGTTCTTCTTGTTGTCTTCGTTTATTGGCGCATGGCAATTAACAAAAGTATATATTTTATTTTTGCATTTCATTGTCAAAAGACACATCCTTTATATTTATTTTATTTTGCTATACAGTTAAAATTAGTAGAATTTGTGGGGATTTTTTTTTGGGTAACATAGACAGGCAATATGGGATGTAATAAATATAACTGAAGAAGACGCTTGTTGTTGTTGTTTCATTTGGGAGGCTTTGACATCGTGGCCATTTAACCCCGTGTAGTTGGTTGTGTGTGCGTAATTTTGTCTGATAACCAGTGTTATTGTGATGGCTGTATCAGTGTGTGTATTTGTAATTCAGGTGAGGTTTGGGAAGGAGACGGCCGTGGTGTTAAGTTAGGATCCATCCAGGCATTTGCCTGGAGTAGAAGTGGGAAACCACAAGCCTCCGTGGCTTAGGCGGCAGCACGCCGGCCTCTCACCGCTGGGTCCGTGGTTCAAATCCCGGTCACTCCATGTGAGATCTGTGCTGGACAAAACGGAGGCAGACAGGTTTTTCTCCGGGTACTCCGGTTTTCCCTGTCACAATTTCATTCCAGCAACACTCTCCACTATCATTTCATTTCATCTGTCATTCATTATTCATTGCCCCAGAGGAGTGCGACAGGCTTCGGCAGCCGGCACACTTCATATCCTCGCCGCTAGATGGGGGCTTTATTCATTCCATTCCTGACCCGGTCGGAGACTGGAAGCAGGCTGTGGATTTTCATTTTTCAGAAGTGGGAAACCACGGAAAACCACTTCCAGAATGGCTGATGTGGGAATTGTTGGTGAGTGCGCCAACACATCCCAACATATTGATTTACATGGAGGTGATGTGTCCTATATGAGAGGTACGGCCTCTTGACCCTAATGGTAGTCTATATCTCGTGACTCCACAAATAGCCTGCTCTTATCATAGCTTCCATCTTGTCACAGACCTCATTCTCCAGCTGGGAATAAAGCGTGGTAACTCTTTGCGGGTTGACGCGCAAGGCCACGAAGACCGACTACTTCCGCACTCGGGAGTTATATAGTAGGCTACTGTAGGTTCAAAACCCGTCCTTGAAATGGTTTACCATGACTCAGGGTCGTATATAATTCTTTTTCGGGGGGAGGGGGGCTGACTATCATGGAAAATTGTGAGTATTCTCAGGGGATTGTCACCGCGAAATACCCAGAAATATCAACCAATTTCTTAGAGCATATAACTTTGTGTAATTATTTTAGATACGAGTTAATTGTAAAATTCTAAGTCTATAAAGCCTACAATTAGTGGCAATACAAAAAAAAAGTTGTAAAATACAAAACAACACACAAATAAAATGTTATAATTAATTAATTTTCTATTATGACCTTTGGAGTATGAATGGCAAATATCTAAATATTTCGCATATTAAGGCTTTCACGGCCCGGATTATTATATAAATAATTCATGCTTTTGGGCTAATGCCGTGTGTATTTTTAATTTGAACCATACGTTTCGGAGAAACCTTGCCTCCTTTTTCAATGGAAATAAACAATGTGGCCATAGAAAGTAAATCAATGAGATTACAAAAAATATAGATAAATTCCTCTGTTCGTCACCAGAGAGCAGCTGCCAGAAATTACTGTATGGACCATGGTGGAACGGCGGACAGATTAGTAAGTAACGAGAAGGTAAAGGGGGCGGTGTGGAAATATAGAAACTCCTCGAAGAATGAGGAGGGGGGAGGGGGGAGGGTTAGATGGATATATAGGGAAACATAAACAAAAGGGAAGTGTATCTGAACGATACCTAACGTCATACAGTCAACGGCGAAAAAACAGATGGAAACTCCCCCAGTGACGAACAAAGGAGATCAAACCCAGGCTCTGAGCCCTAGAGGGAAAATGTACAATTTTAAATATGTGAAGAACAGAGAGACTGAGAGGAACTATCTCCCTAGATCCTTAATAACTGGTAGCCAAGTGTCACTTAGCTGATATCCAGTGTCTCTGTTAAAATTATTGGGATTTTTACGAATTTCAACTGCCTCCCTTATAATTCTAGACCAGTTGTGCTTAACAAGGGCAAGCGCATGAGCATCCTTGAAACAAACATCGTGCCCTGAAGACAGGGCATGTTCAGCTATAGCTGATTTGTCAGGTTGGTTTAGACGGATGTTCCTTTGATGCTCTTTGATGCGAGTTGCAATGGACCGTTTTGTTTGTCCAATGTAGACTTTTCCGCAAGTACATGGGACTTCATACACCCCAGGTTGAAGTGATGGGGACAATTTATCTTTGTTTAATGCTAAACGTTGACCAATTTTCGTCATAGTGCCGAAAACTGTTTTTATCTTGTGCTTGCGGAGAATCTTAGCAACGCGGTCAGTGGTGTTGTGAATATAAGGGAGGTAAGCAGTTCCTGTCACGTCGGAGCTCTGAGAAGGTTGTCTATCCCTCCTTCTGGGATGTAGGGACCTATATATAGTGGATTCATTATAGCCATTACCCTTAAAGATGGTTTGTAAGGCATGTAACTCTTCCTGAAGAGTTGATGCCTCACAAATACGTTCCGCTCTTTTGGCTAGAGTTGTTATAATTCCTTGTTTTTGTGCTGGGTGATGGTGGGAGTCCGCATGTAAATACCGGTTAGTGTGAGTTGGCTTACGGTAGACGCTGTGCCCCATGGAGCCATCCGCCTTCCTCCTCACAAAAACATCCAAAAAAGGTAAGCATCCACCCGACTCTAGCTCCATTGTGAAGTGGATTGAAGGATGCAGCTGATTTAGGTGGTTCAGAAAGTGGTTCAGTTTCTCAGAACCCTCCTCCCACACCACGAACGTATCATCCACATACCTCCACCAAATCACAGGTTTGAAAGACGCCGAAGATATAGCCTTCCCCTCAAAATGTTCCATGAAAAAAATTTGCCACGACAGGCGAGAGTGGACTTCCCATGGCCACACAATCAGTCTGCTCGTAATATTTACCATCCCACAAGAAATAACTGGAACACAAGCAGTGGTGGAATAATCGGGCAATGTCCTCAGGAAACAAATCCTTGATGAGTGACATGACCGAGTCCACCGGCACTTTGGTAAACAAGGACTCTACATCAAAACTCACCAAAATAGCATTTGGTTGAACGGCGATGGTTGACAATTTTTCGACGAAATGGGTTGAATCCCTAATGTAGGACTGTGTGCGCCCCAAGTGTGGCTGAAGCAACTTGCTGAGATATTGCGCAAGAGCGTAAGTTGGAGAACCTATAGTGCTAACAATTGGTCGAAGAGGGACGTCTTGCTTATGGATTTTTGGAAGACCATACAATCTCGGAGGAACAGCATCTCTCGGAATAAGACATCTTCCCTCTTCTTTTGGAATAGATGACAGTTTAACAAGCTTAGCAGTGGCATTGGATACACGAGTGGTTGGATCACGAGTGCACAGTCTGTAGACAGGATCAGATAACAAAATCGAGATTTTACTTTTATATTCAACGGTATCCATCACCACTGTCGCATTTCCCTTGACAGCATGAAGAATAGAAATGGTGTCATTATTTCTTAGTTCCTTCAATGCCTTTCTTTCACCCCGAGTTAAATTGGGTGCGGGTACTTTAGAGGATCTTAATATCCTCACACTTTCTTGTCTAACTTCTTCAGCTTCATCTGGAGGTAAATTGTAGATGGCAGCCTCAACGGATGTGATCAACTCCTCTGTAGGAATTTTGGAGGGTGCGAGAGCAAAGTTGAGACCTCTGCTTAGTAAAGTTGTTTGATAGTCATCTAAAGGGGTTTTAGAAAGATTGACTACAACTTTACTAGTATCAAGAACCGTACGAGGAGCTGTTTGTCTCGAGGTCAATCGAAGGAACTTAGCTCTTTGTCTATCTACAGCCCGACAAAAATTATTCTCTGCCTGAATAGCGGAGATACGTTCAAAGAACAGCCACAATTCCTCTGAGAGAATGCTACTAAGAAGCAGATGTAAGTGTAATAACTCACGGGAAACTGCGTCCAATTCAGTACGAGAGTTCTGGATCCTCTCGATAACGAGTGCCTTGCTAGCGCGCTGATAAATTCTCATAGCTTTATGAGTGTGTATAGTTTGCAGGGATCATAACATCATTCCCAACTGTGTAAAATTGAAGCAAACTATACACACTCATAAAGCTATGAGAATTTATCAGCGCGCTAGCAAGGCACTCGTTATCGAGAGGATCCAGAACTCTCGTACTGAATTGGACGCAGTTTCCCGTGAGTTATTACACTTACATCTGCTTCTTAGTAGCATTCTCTCAGAGGAATTGTGGCTGTTCTTTGAACGTATCTCCGCTATTCAGGCAGAGAATAATTTTTGTCGGGCTGTAGATAGACAAAGAGCTAAGTTCCTTCGATTGTCCTCGAGACAAACAGCTCCTCGTACGGTTCTTGATACTAGTAAAGTTGTAGTCAATCTTTCTAAAACCCCTTTAGATGACTATCAAACAACTTTACTAAGCAGAGGTCTCAACTTTGCTCTCGCACCCTCCAAAATTCCTACAGAGGAGTTGATCACATCCGTTGAGGCTGCCATCTACAATTTACCTCCAGATGAAGCTGAAGAAGTTAGACAAGAAAGTGTGAGGATATTAAGATCCTCTAAAGTACCCGCACCCAATTTAACTCGGGGTGAAAGAAAGGCATTGAAGGAACTAAGAAATAATGACACCATTTCTATTCTTCATGCTGTCAAGGGAAATGCGACAGTGGTGATGGATACCGTTGAATATAAAAGTAAAATCTCGATTTTGTTATCTGATCCTGTCTACAGACTGTGCACTCGTGATCCAACCACTCGTGTATCCAATGCCACTGCTAAGCTTGTTAAACTGTCATCTATTCCAAAAGAAGAGGGAAGATGTCTTATTCCGAGAGATGCTGTTCCTCCGAGATTGTATGGTCTTCCAAAAATCCATAAGCAAGACGTCCCTCTTCGACCAATTGTTAGCACTATAGGTTCTCCAACTTACGCTCTTGCGCAATATCTCAGCAAGTTGCTTCAGCCACACTTGGGGCGCACACAGTCCTACATTAGGGATTCAACCCATTTCGTCGAAAAATTGTCAACCATCGCCGTTCAACCAAATGCTATTTTGGTGAATTTTGATGTAGAGTCCTTGTTTACCAAAGTGCCGGTGGACTCGGTCATGTCACTCATCAAGGATTTGTTTCCTGAGGACATTGCCCGATTATTCCACCACTGCTTGTGTTCCAGTTATTTCTTGTGGGATGGTAAATATTACGAGCAGACTGATGGTGTGGCCATGGGAAGTCCACTCTCGCCTGTCGTGGCAATTTTTTTTCATGGAACATTTTGAGGGGAAGGCTATATCTTCGGCGTCTTTCAAACCTGTGATTTGGTGAAGGTATGTGGATGATACGTTCGTGGTGTGGGAGGAGGGTTCTGAGAAACTGAACCACTTTCTGAACCACCTAAATCAGCTGCATCCTTCAATCCACTTCACAATGGAGCTAGAGTCGGGTGGATGCTTACCTTTTTTGGATGTTCTTGTGAGGAGGAAGGCGGATGGCTCCATGGGGCACAGCGTCTACCGTAAGCCAACTCACACTAACCGGTATTTACATGCGGACTCCCACCATCACCCAGCACAAAAACAAGGAATTATAACAACTCTAGCCAAAAGAGCGGAACGTATTTGTGAGGCATCAACTCTTCAGGAAGAGTTACATGCCTTACAAACCATCTTTAAGGGTAATGGCTATAATGAATCCACTATATATAGGTCCCTACATCCCAGAAGGAGGGATAGACAACCTTCTCAGAGCTCCGACGTGAGAGGAACTGCTTACCTCCCTTATATTCACAACACCACTGACCGCGTTGCTAAGATTCTCCGCAAGCACAAGATAAAAACAGTTTTCGGCACTATGACGAAAATTGGTCAACGTTTAGCATTAAACAAAGATAAATTGTCCCCATCACTTCAACCTGGGGTGTATGAAGTCCCATGTACTTGCGGAAAAGTCTACATTGGACAAACAAAACGGTCCATTGCAACTCGCATCAAAGAGCATCAAAGGAACATCCGTCTAAACCAACCTGACAAATCAGCTATAGCTGAACATGCCCTGTCTTCAGGGCACGATGTTTGTTTCAAGGATGCTCATGCGCTTGCCCTTGTTAAGCACAACTGGTCTAGAATTATAAGGGAGGCAGTTGAAATTCGTAAAAATCCCAATAATTTTAACAGAGACACTGGATATCAGCTAAGTGACACTTGGCTACCAGTTATTAATGATCTAGGGAGATAGTTCCTCTCAGTCTCTCTGTTCTTCACATATTTAAAATTGTACATTTTCCCTCTAGGGCTCAGAGCCTGGATTTGATCTCCTTTGTTCGTCACTGGGGGAGTTTCCATCTGTTTTTTCGCCGTTGACTGTATGACGTTAGGTATCGTTCAGATACACTTCTCTTTTGTTTATGTTTCCCTATATATCCATCTAACCCTCCCCCCTCCCCCCTCCTCATTCTTCGAAGAGTTTCTATATTTCCACACCGCCCCCTTTACCTTCTCGTTACTTACTAATCTGTCCGCCGTTCCACCATGGTCCATACAGTAATTTCTGGCAGCTGCTCTCTGGTGACGAACAGAGGAATTTATCTATATTTTTTGTAATCTCATTGATTTACTTTCTATGGCCACATTGTTTATTTCCATTGAAAAAGGAGGCAAGGTTTCTCCGAAACGTATGGTTCAAATTAAAAATACACACGGCATTAGCCCAAAAGCATGAATTATTTATCTAAATATTTGTCAATTTATTAAGCAGAAAGGTAAACACGATTTATTTTTATTTTTTTACAAATTGATAATTTATTTCTCAAAAGTAGCGTACTGTGGAATTATCAGTTTAGCCACACAAGGCTGAGTGTACCCCGTTCCAAAATCAAAATTAAAATTTCTTGGCAGAGGCGGGAATCGAATTCGGACCTCCGGGGTGGCAGCCAAGAATGCTAGCCACTATACCACGAGGTAGTCTAATTTCAATCTTAATATTGTTTTCTAATTTAGCCAATAAGTTAAGATTAGGGTACAGCCAAATTTACAATTATTTTATGCTTTTACCAAAGCACTTAATTTTTATTGGCTTTTCGGGGGGGGGGAGGGTGCTGGAGCCCCCACGGCTCCCCCCCTTATATATGCCTCCGTGGGCATGACTTCCCACTTTCAACTCCAGGCAAATGTCCAAACGGTATAGTTCTCTCACTCTCCTCATTAACGACTGGCACGCTGAGTGGCCATGTTTACATTCCATGACTGCGGAGAGCCAGGGCTTTCCCAGCTCGAGGCACAACGTTGTCAACTCTCCACCGTAGCCACTGAGAGCAAGCTGTCACAGGAGAACTGACAAGCGAAACGGCAGCCAGAGCCGGACTCTGGACCACGTGGAGAGAAAGAGCAAGCATGATATTGGCCAAGAACCATCAGCTATTGGTCAAAAGCGAGCAATGGTTATTGACGGCTCGTGGTACTGTCTAACGTGTGATTCACCGGTCGTTAACGAGGAAAGTGGAAGAATTATACTTCCTAATACACCACGGTCACTTCCTTCCAACTCGTTGCCCGGTTTCATTCATTTCACCTCTCGCTAATTACTTTAATAAGATTGGCTTCAATAAAGGCATCCGGCCGTAAAAGGAACATATAACAAAGAGATCACTCATCTCTTACCCGACCTTGTAGAATCGGGGCAGAATAAAGCATATAAATGCAAGTATATTATTATTATTATTATTATTATTATTATTATTATTAATATTATTATTATTATTAATAATAATATTATATAATTATATACATATGAAATTTACATAATACAAAACCATCACCGTCGGACTCCTTGCGAGCCAAAGACACTGATGATAGCACTGCTCTCCATTGCTTTTTCCCAGTCCTTTGTAACTAAACCATTCGCAGAGACAACTGGGATAACGAAAACTTCCTTTAAGCCGTATAGGCTATGTGGCTGAGCTGAGCGGCAAGTGGCTGGTATTGGCGCCTTTTCTCAGCCACCGTATTCGGTAGGTTTTCATCCAATGGAAGAGCAGTATCGACGATGGTAGCCTTGTGTGATTCCTTATCGAATATCACAAGGCCTAGCCTGTTGGCTTCTACAAAACGATCAGTTATTATAATGGAATCCAATAAGATCTTGGCTATATCATTGTTCATAACCTGATCAGGTCTGCATTTATATTATGGGACTTCCTTCTCAACTAAACCGTATCGCCGCGCAAAAGCTTGATGTACTACTTTCGCTACGTTGTTGTGCCGCTCCAAGCATTCTTTTGGAGCAAGCGTTTGACATCCCACCGTAACATGCTCGATCGATTCAGTAGATCTATTGTACAGACGGCATTTTTCCGATGTATCCTTCCCAAGCATGTGGTACTTATAATTCTTAGTGCACACAACTTGGTCCTGAATCGCAAAAATAAATCCTTCTGTTCCTCCGAATAAGCCAGCCGACCGAAGCTACTCTGTTCAATTCGTAGTATCGGTAGATTCGCAATGCAGATGAGCAGCATACATTTCATGTAGGGCTCTTTGCCTCCAGTCATCTATCCGCTGTTTTGCTGACTTCGAAATGAATTCAGCATCTACCCTATCTAAGTTATGATCTTCCGAGCACACTGCTTCATGAGGGGTGTTCTCACAAGACTTGAAATAGTTCCTCATTTTCATCTCCTGTGACCGACATAGAACCTGCAGTTTTAACAGGCCTCTGCCTCCATTATTACGAGACAGGTATAATCTTTCCATTGAGCTTCGTGGGTGATGAAGACGGTGTTTTGTGAGACTGGTTCTTATCTTGCGATCAAAACTCTCCAATAATGTATCAGACCAGTTCACAATTCCTAGAGTGTATGTGCTAGTGGAAGGGCCCATGCGTTTATGGCTTGAATCATGTTTCGTGAACTGAGCTGTGATTTACAGATAATATTGCCTCTAGCCAGGACATGTTTATCTACATTACTCCGTATGTCAGCATTGCTAATGCCCAGAACTTGCTGAAGACCAATATACTTGTAACTTTCATTAGGTCCTAAATTTCGTACGGTCTTGTTGATGAGTTGAAGGATTTGTGAATGTCTTGGCCTCGCCCCTTTTAGACATGCGATACTGCACACTTATCTATTCTGAACACCATGTGGATGTCCTCGCTTAAGCTTTTTACAATTTCAAAGACACTCAGGAGATGTTCAGGACTGGAAGAATACAACTTGAGGTCATCCATATAGAACTTATGAGTAATCATCGTCTTAGGCCTTCTTCTGATGGTATATCCAAAGCCTGACCCATGAATCATGCGACTGAGTGGATTAAGGGCTAAGCAGAACCAGTGAGGGCTGAGGCTATCGCCTTGAAAGATTCTTCGGGCAATATGTATCTCTTTGGTCTTGAAGTTCGCTCGGCCTAACGTGACATTAAGACACGTTCTCCAAGTAGTCCTGCATGCTGTAAGAAAGTCAACAACCAGGGATGGACCTTATAAATTTATAGGACATTTATAAGCCAACAAGATGGCGATGTTAAACGCAAGTCACGAACGGTTATCTCTTGAAAATTGTTCCCAATCGAGTGATGTAAGTGTTCAATGTGATAACAATTCTTTATCCATTGAAGAGGTGTGTCTTAATTGTGAAGACAAAGCATGTAGTGGCGAAAAAATTGTGAGATGTGAAGGAAATCAACTGGGAAAAAAGTACGAGTTGCCGCGAGCGGCGAGTGAATCTGAACTCCTCAAATTAGAATTGGCCTCCAAAGAGGAAATAATCAAAATGCTTGTGGTTGATTTAAAAAACGCACAATCTCAAATAAGTGTCCTTAAAGAAAGACTACAAGCAGAAGAAGATAGGCCTACTCAGGCAGACTATTTAGAGGTTAGGTCTAAAACGAATGCACGCTTTCCAAGACGTAGGCCTACCTTGGTGAAATCTGGGAATATTCCTAACAACTTTATCTCCCAGAATCCATTTGAAATCCTCAGCCGTTCCGATTCCCAATTAGAAGAAAGACAAGATACCGGTATTGAAAACGGGTCATCCAGATACGACAAACCTATCCATAACCCTACTAATAAGAAAAGGAGACGTCCCCGTGTACTTGTCATGGGTGACTCAATTCTGCGAAATGTAGGCCCAGTAGTTGATGATGCCGCAGTCTATTGCTATCCAGGAATAAGAACTGAGCAATTAACTAGAAAGGTATGTGCAAACGAGGTTCGTGAAGACCCTGAGGTGGTAATGATTCATGTAGGGACCAATTGCTTGAACAGTTCTCCAACACCAACTCACATTATGAATGACGTGGACGTGGACAAGCTCGTGGACGAAGTGAAAAGTGCCTTTCCGAGTGCAAAAGTGTGTATTAGTGGTGTATTGCAAAGACGTGACATAGACCCACGATACATTAATGCAGTGAATTCAACACTGGATTGGTTGTGTGGTGAAAAAAACATTATGTTTTTAGAAGGGAACTCTTGGTTACAAGACAGGGACCTTGCTTATGATGGTCTCCACCTCAATAGAAGAGGAACAATGAAATTTGGAAAACTTTTAAACAGAGTTGCCAAGTTTTTACTCTCGGAAAACTAATTGCTGGAACGAGTGATGACATTTTATTGTTTAGAGAGAAGAAAGCGCTGACTACAAGTGGACACCTAGGTGAAGTACAGTGCAGTGAACATAAGTACAACTGTTTGGATGATTTCATGCAACAGGACTCTAATATAAGTGCATGCATAAACTCATTAGAATTAGGTGGAGAGGTTAGGTGTTTGTACATTAATAGCAGAAGTATTCGGAATAAGCTTGATGACATTGAAATTCTCGTGCAGATGATAGGTCAGATAGATGTATTGGTAGTTACAGAAACCTGGGTGAAAAGTAATGAGGCAGATTTTTATAACTTCAACAATTTCACAAGCGTGTTTGCTCATAGAGATGACAAAGTTGGTGGGGGTCTGGGTATTTATGTATCACACAAATGGAAAGTGAACGTTAAAAGAAAGTGTGAAATGAATCATAGTTTGATGTGGATTGAGGTATTCAGAGATGATGTTAAAAGTAATAGGCCAACATACAAAAGCATTGACATTATTGCAGCATATAACCCCAATAGAAGCAATGCCATACCCTTCTTAAATTCATTTGAAAGTTTTCTTAGCCAGATAAACAATAAATTATGCATCTTCCTCGGAGATACCAACATTGATATCCTAGCTGATGATCAATTAAGAAGGAAATATCTGAATTTAATAGCATGCTATGGTTTTAAACAATGCAACACTAAATATGCTACACGACTTTGTGACACTGCAGCTACCTTAATAGACCACGTGTCACTAAACAATTCAGAATTAAGTTATAAAATATCAAATGTCAGCAATGATATTAGTGATCACAGTATATTAATTCTTGATATTTCCAAGACCAATTATAGCACGTACACTCTGTCACATAAGCCGACAAAATCAACAACACACGAGGACTCTTGGGATAGGCAACACACTCCTGAAACTAATATATCTATAAATGCAGATTCCCATAATGATGCAGATAGTACTGTTAACTCTCTATATAACTCTTTCATCAAACAATTGAATCTAAGGAACAGGCATAGCCAAAGAAAAATAACAAACAATTCTAACAATAACAGACAGACTACTAACTTACCATGGGTCACAGCTGAACTCCTTACACTTATAAAACAACGAGACACTCTGCATGCAAAGCTCAAAAATCCCCTTCACAGAAATAATAATGATATGAACCAAGAATACTGTAGATGCCGGAATAATGTAACAAACTTAAAAAGAAGACTAAAGTCAAATTACTACTCAGATAAATTCAGAACATATGGAAACAATTCTAATAAAACTTGGGAGACTATCAAAGAAATCATACACAACAAAAAACCAACAGTTGAGACATGCACTTCACTTGAAATAGACAACAAAATTATCACAGACAATCAAGAACTATGTGAATCATTTAACTTGTTCTTCACAAACATTGCTGGAAGTCTAGCAAAAGCTATTCCTGAACAGAAGGAAATCCTCAGTAAGGACCACAATCAGTCAAATTCTCTCTACTTATATCCGACAGATGAAGCAGAGGTCAAGTCCATCATCACAAATTTAAAGAATAAAAAGAGCTGTGGATTAGATAGGATCAAGACAAATTTCATTAAAAACAATATACAATCATTTATTAAAATCTTGGTTGAAATGATTAATGAGTCCTTAGTTACTGGCATGATACCAGATGACTTAAAAGTGGCCAAAGTAGTTCCTATATTTAAGGGTTGTGACAAAAGAAATCCAAATAATTATAGACCTGTTTCTATTTTATCGGTAGTTTCAAAAATTCTGGAAGAAGTGGTAAAAACAAGATTGCTTTCATTTCTGAACAAGAATACATTCTTTCATAATATGCAATATGGATTCAGGGAAAATTCTAGTACTGAGGCAGCAACTATTGACCTAATAACAATGCTACAAGAAACTATTGACAAAAATAATATGGCAGTTGGGTTATTTATTGATCTCACAAAAGCCTTTGATACAGTAGATCATAAAATACTGTTATCAAAATTAGAAAATGCTGGTGTCCGAGGTATAGCACTAAAATGGTTCCAAAGCTACCTTATTGGAAGAAAGCAGCATGTAGCTTTGAATAAATGCATAAGTTCAGGAAAATATATAACTCATGGAGTTCCACAAGGATCTATACTTGGACCTACATTATTCTTAATTTATATAAATGATATTGTGGAATGTAATTTGAGAGGGCATATCAAATTGTATGCAGATGATACAAATATCTTCTACACTGGGAAAGACATAATTGAAATCATACAAAATGTGCAACAAGATATAAATACTCTCTCACAATGGTTCCAGGCCAATAAATTAACAATGAACCTACAGAAGACCAATTACATGGTAATTTCAAAGCAAAGCATGAAAGAAATCACACATGACAAAATATATATAAATAATATTGAAATAAAAGAGGTTAATCAGGCAAAGTATTTAGGTCTAATCATCGACAAACACCTGACCTGGATTGAACACGTTGAACGAATTGCTAAGAAACTCTCACCTATAGTAGGGATCCTAAGGAAACTTCGGTATCTTATTCCCCTAAACCTTGTAAAACAAATCTACTATTCACTTGTACATAGCAAGCTCCAATATTTAAATGTTATTTGGGCTCACTGCAGGAAATCCACACTGAATGATTTAATGACTATTCAGAATAGGGCTATTAGAAACATATTTAACCTTCCTTACTGCACTCCAGTAAAAGATCTGTACATCAGAAGTAAAATTCTACCCCTCAGCATAAGTGCAGATCTCCGAGCAGCTATGCTAATATACAAAATTAAACACAACACAATACTCTATAGCTCTCCCTACATCTTGAACTCGGACAATCATTCTTATGGAACTAGGCATGCGAAGGACGTAGCCTTATATATCATTCACTCTTCTAAATACGGTAGAAATAGTTTCAAGTTCTCTGCATCACAGTTATATAATAAACTTCCCGATGAAGTAAAAAGTGCACCAACTTTGTCAGTATTTAAGAGGAAAACTACGAAAGTATTGTGGGAAAAATTCGATGCATCGTAATACATCAAATAAGCTCAAAAATCCTGTGCTTATCATTTTAAGAGACCTTGGTCTAAACAATCTTAGATATAGTATCAACTTTACTAATAGGCCTATGCCCTTATTCATCAATTTGTGTTACCTTCAGAATTTTCTTCCTGGTGTGTAAACACACATATTACTGTACAATTCCTCTGTACGAGCCTATGGCTCTTTGGAATTAATTGAATAAATTATTATTATTATTATTATCCTCGTATCGTAGAGGATAGAATTGTTTGCTACCGCCCCAGAGGCCTGGTTTCAATTCCCGACTCTGTAAAGAAATACGGTATAATTCTGGTTTAGACCACCTCGTAGTGTAGTGGCTAACACTCCTGGCTGTCACCCCTATGAGGTCAGGGTTCGATCCCTGGCTCTGCCAAGAAATTTAATTCTGTTCTGAGGGCTGGAATGGGGTACTCTCAGCCTCGTGAGACAAAACTGAGGAGAGGTGGGTTCGATTCCTACTTCAGCTGCCCTAGAAGTGTTTTTCAGTGGGTTCCCACTTTTATTGTAGGAAAATACCGGGATGGTTTCTAACTTGAGGCCACGGCCGCCTCCTTTCCAATCCGAGCCTCAATTAAAAATTCACACAACCTAATGACGCAGGTTATCAGTCATATTTCATACACATCTGTGTACATGGGGATAAATGACCTCGTTGCCCAAGGCCTCTAAATGAATCAACAACAACATTAATTTTGGTTTGGGGTACTGGAACGTTGTCGTTGACACGCAAATCATCATAAGAGGTGTCAATTTCGAAGACTTGCACCAAGCCAGAGCTACACGAGTTTAATTTATTATTATTATTAATAATATTATTATTATGTAGATTAAGGCTTTTACGGCCCGGATTACTATTAAAATTATTCATTTTTTTCTATTGCCGTGTGAAAAGGAACCTTGCCTCCTTTTTCAATGGAATTAAAACATTCAAATGGCAATAGCCCAAGAAACATGAATAATTTTAATATTATTAGTCTATTATTATTATTATTATTATTATTATTATTATTATTATTATTATAGAACTGTATAACAGTTTTACTAGATACCTTACCTGTACGTTGTGACTTCATGTTACTTCATCCAACATCCCGCTCACGTGCCTGCCTGTTGAAATTCTAACACCGCCACTTTTACCACTTCAAGAGTCTATCATTCGTCTCCATTTAAAGCAACTCAAGGAATATCTGATGCAGAGTGGTAATAAATCAAAACCTTA
This sequence comes from Meconema thalassinum, assembly GCA_946902985.2. Classification (NCBI taxonomy): domain Eukaryota; kingdom Metazoa; phylum Arthropoda; class Insecta; order Orthoptera; family Tettigoniidae; genus Meconema; species Meconema thalassinum. Next base: position 567,578,621 of record OX336388.2, on the reverse strand, counting down.
GTGTTAGTTTTATTTTTCATACTTTACCTGCCAGTCGTTCGTCCTAGGGGAAGTGAGCGCTTGAATAAAGCATATAACGGCCAAGCGCTGCTGGTGTAGGGCACTGTGCTTTGATGGCAAATAGCTTGCCTATACACTTGCCCGAGTTACGTAAGGAAGCATGTATACACGAATTCTCAGTTTTGGTAGAATGCAGTAATGTGCTTTTTCTTCAAAATCCTTGTTCGAGACCAAGCTCATTCAGCAGTTTCTAAGTCATTGGCAAACATTTCTTAACAACCAAAAAGGGAACCCAGCGACCCGTTGCATGGACAAGTAGTCGGTACAATTAAACTGGCGGAAAGAAATACTCTAACACCATGAAATAAGGAATGTAGAGTACGAAAATTTTGGCAATATATTTGGCGAGGTAACATACAGGGTCATTATGTGTGTGCGCGCCAGTCAACACGGCAAGCTAAGCCGGCTGTGACTAGCACAGATCGCGACCGCGCGTACCCGGTTCAGCCAGCGGTCGGTGCGAACTATCACACTTTTACCAAACATGTTCAATAATGTGTACTTACAGTGCTCATAGGCGATGACGAAAATGTCCTCCCTGACATCTTTTGATGAAAGAATGTCTGTCAACTCTTTTATTATTTACGGAGCCTGTTTCCTTGAATCGTTTGGCGAGCCTCCTAATTGTACTGGCATTAGGCACAGGTCTCCCTGGAACTTGATTCGAAATTTTCGTCTGAACAAGATTTTCTGCTTTTCATATACGAATTATGGATGTACACACGTTCGCGCAATGTGAATTGATGTCTAGGCATGACCAACAATCACAGTAATCACAACACTCAATAAAGGTGCAACTCAAACGTCTAAGCTTAGTAGGGGAGCAGTGAGAGTTCTGCCACCCCCCCCCCCCCCCCCACTTCTACTCCCAATGCGAGCCGATAACTCCCGAACCCGTGGTCGGAGATTCACGAATGAGCTGTCGTTGGACTCGAGCTGACGGGGGCTTTGCTATGGACCACTCGTTATATTTAAAACAAATGAAAATTTTTGTTTTTGTATATAGACGATAGTTAAAAATCCAAACATGATAGAACGTTGGGCAATAGCTTAAACGAACGATCTTTATGTCCTTTATTTTTTACAATAAAGCTTTTTAATTTTTTAATGTTTTTTGAAAAAAGTGTAATTTTGAAATTCTTATATTTTTGAAACTAAAGAGTTTACAAAAAAGTTTGTTTAACATAAATGAATGGCCCTGACCCCCTCTACCGGCAAAATAAATTTCAAGCCTCTAGGACTAAAACTGTGCAGTAGTGTGGTGTGGACAGTTCTACTTCCTCCCCCAACTTTCATATAAACTTTGCCGATATCTCCCGAACGCGTGATCGGATTTTAACGAACGAGGTATTGTTGGCGTTGGGATGACGTTCTCTTGGCTAAGCATGTGTGTTGGTATTTACAAAAATTGAAAATGTTTGTTTTTTGGATTAGCGCTATTTTGGAAACGGTGAATTGGAAAAAAGTTTGTTTGACGTTAATGAAAGGACAGCAAGTTTCAAGGGTGTAGGAGGGAAAAATAAATGATAGCCTACTTTCTCGCGAACATTGGTGATCATTGGCGAACGGATGGTCGGATTTTAACAAATGAGGTGTCGTTGGACTCGAGCTGACGACCTCTTTCCTATAGACCACTCGTTATTTAAAAAAACAAATTGAAAATTTTTGTTTTTAAAAGTAGGCGATAGTTTGAAAACCAAACATGATAGAACGTTGTTCAATAGTTCAAACAAATGGTCTCTAAGACCTTTATTTTTATAATAACACTTTTTTATTTTTAAGACTTTTTGAAAACCCTTAAATTTTGAATTTTTACTATTTTGGAAACTAACACGTTGAAAAATAAGTTTGTTTGACATAAATGAAAGATCCCTACCCCCTCTACCATGAAAATAAATTTCAAGTCTCTAGGACAAGAACTATGCATTTTTTATTTTTATTTTTTAATAAAAGAGTGTTTGTAGACAGAGAGCCGGTAGCGCTTGACACATGTTCCAACGAGGCTATGACTGAGCATGGTGAATACTGGAAATGGCTATTTCGACGGGGCGATGTTTGACAAAACGAGGGGTCGCTTTTCGCTATTTTTTCCTATGACGAATGAATGAAGGCGAATATTTTCAAAAATCTCTTATGATCTTTAAAATAGTTTAGTAAACACTTGACTAGTAACCAAATAAAATTCATAATGCAATGAGACGAATGAGACTAGCAGACAGAATGGAAAAAAACTGAATATCTGCTCGAGAGGCCTGCCAGAAGCTTGGCTGGCTGGGTGACAGGATGTGACATGTTATCGCGTTACAGGAATGTGGTCAGAGCTGACAACAGGCCAATGGAAAATTACAGTGACGTAGAGGTCACTTGGAGGTCGAACAATATCGCAACGACGTCAGAGAAATAATGCAGTAAGTGAGTATAACTCCTCCCCCTACCATTGCCATAGCCAATTGCAGTGCAAGAGCGATGTTAACAGCTGTGGTAAGAGGGACACAGGGCGGGGGGCTGGGCGAGGAGAGGAGAGCAGGGGGGGGGGGGGGGTATTAGAGTGTTGGTCATGTTATGACACACAGTCAGTCATTACTGTTTTACACGTTACTGTGTTAACATAGGCTGTGTCTTATGTGTATAAAATTAATTGCATTCGTGTGCTCAACCCCAGTTGGTTACTATATTGGATACATTATATATTTGAGGTAAGTGTTGGAATAACACTGTTTAGTTTATTTTATGCTAATCAATGATTAAATGATTATTGGTTTACCATTTGATTGATGTATTGTTATTTTTTTGTTTTAGATAATTGGCATACCTGGAGTTGGGAGACAGAAACCCCATTCCACTCGAACCTAGGGTAAGGCAAACGCAGGTCTTTTTTTACAAAGCAAGGTAAGATTTTTTTTTATACATAAAAAACTGTTTTATTTTATTTCATTTTTTGTTTATGAAAGGTGCTATTTGAAATAGATATACCCATGGTGATTTAATTTATTTCTTTTTTTAGTGTGTGTTGGAAAAGGCATGTCCACTACAGACACTGCTGAAAACCCGCAACGTGTGTGTTTGGGGCTATTGCTTACCAGGCAGTCTACGGCTGAAAATTCTGGTGAGATTGTACTTTTTTTAATAAAAAATCATGTCTTTTTCCACTGCTACTGATACATTAACTTGGGAGCCTCTCGAGTCCTGTTTCAAGTCACGTGTGTGCTCTGGCCGCATAGTGAATGTTAGAGAGAGTTTGATCCCAAAAGACTTTATGGAATCATGTTTTGAAATTTTTAAAGAATAAATTTGTACAGCGCAAAGGTTGCATACGGCTTTAAAGGTTAATACACAACTCGTGTGAGATTTCATATATAAAAACAAGGACGGTGAGCATAAAAAAATATATATTGGCAGTAAAATGCAAGAGCTTTTGATAGCCGATAATCTGAACGAGTGGTATCAAAGCCATGTGGTGAATGCCTTGCTATCAAAATTTGATAAACTGCAACAAGGACCCAGTGGTTTAGCGTTAGACAAAATCAATTATCTACAAATCAACATTTGTCATTTCAACCCGTTGAATGCTGGGTCTAGCTATATTAAAACGCCACCAGCAATAGCTTTGAAAAAGGCTGTGGTGAATATTGAAAATTTTGTTGATGAATGTTTTCTGTGGGCTGTGGCTGCGTATTTGCAGCCAGCTCAAGATCGTCTTGTTAACAGACCAGCAAAGTACAAGGTCAAGTTTGATGAATTAAAACAAACATTAAATGTAACTAGAGTATCGTTCCGTATGGACTTAACGGAAATCCATAGGTTTGAACAAGACAACCAGGACTTTTCGTTCATGGTGTTTGGCCTTGATGGTGATGAGATTGTGGGTCCTCTTTATGCCACAAAAGAACCGAAACGACATCACATTCATATTTTATATCTGTCTGAGAGGGAGGTGAATCACTATTGCCTCATTAAAAGCCTGAGTAGATTGCTAAGCAGTCAAGCATCCAAGCATAATGATAAGAAGTACATTTGCGACCGTTGTCCGCAATATTTTACAAACCCTACAATTTTGGAACGTCATAGGGTAGATTGTGTTTCTCAGGAAGCGGTGAGACTGATATTGCCACAAGGGGACAAGGCTGTGTTAAAGTTTAAGGACATTCAAAAGCGTGACACTCTTCCCTATGTGGTGTATGCAGATTTTGAAGCACTCACCACACCCATGGCGGGATGTGAACCAGATCCCACCATGAGCTCAACCACGCCCATTCAAAAACATGAACCTTTTGCCATAGGATTTAATGTGGTGTGTGCCTATGACCCCACACAATCCGTTTACAAATACCGCGAGGGGCCAGATTGTGCCAGATGGTTTTTGGATGAACTTGTAAAGTTGGCCGAACATGTACAGGGATTACTGGACCACCCAGTACCCATGAACCTATCTCCAGAACAGCAGCAGCAGTATGAGCATGCCACGACATGTCATATTTGCGAAAAGCCACTGATCAGTGATTAAGACACCGTTCGTGATCACTCGCACTTTACGGGAGAGTTTCGTGGAGCTGCGCATAGTAAATGTAATTTGAACTTTGCAGCTCCTCGTTTCATCAGTGTCTTTTTCCACAATCTGGCAAATTATGACATTCAGTTTTTGATTCGTGAATTGGCTCATGTCAACAAGAGCTCGTTTACCATTATCCCCCAAAACCATGAGAGTTTTACAGCCCTGACATGGCGGTTGAGCAACTTTAGCATTCGATTTTTCGATGGCATCCTCGCTAGACAGCCTTGTGAATGGCTTTGATGAAGAGGAATTAAAAAATACCAGAATGCTTTTAATGATCCTAAGCAATTTGAATTGCGCAATCGAAAGGTATATTCCCGTATGATTTCTGCGACAGCTGGGACGTGTTAAAGCAAACAAAACTCCCACCACAAGAGAAATTTTACTCGAAACTAACACGCAGTACCGTTTCCGATGAAGACTATGCACATGCATGTCAAGTTTGGCGAGTGTTTGACATGAAGACGCTAAGTGAATATGCTATGCATTACCTAAAACTGGATGTCTTGCTGCACACCGATGTGATTTAAAAATTCCGTAACTTGTGTCAACACATTTATGGTCTTGACCCGGCTCACTATTACACGAGTCCTGGGCTCTCGTTTGATGCAGCTTTAAAATACACTCAAGTGGAATTGGATTTACTCACTGATGAAGACACGGTTCTATTTTTTGAAAAGGGCATTCGCGTTGGCTTTGTGTCGCTTAACCAGCGCCATGCCGAAGCGAACAATGTCTACATGCCTGATTATTCACCAGACAAACCAGAATCATACTTAATGTACTATGACGTGAATAATTTGTATAGTTACGCTATGAGTCAGCCTTTGCCCTATGGGAAGTTTGCTTGGCCGACAGACAAAGAAGTGTTAGAATTTGATGTGATCAAGGCTAGCCAAGAAACAGGCCGTGGATATGTCTCAGAAGTAGATATTGAATATCCCTCATCCTTGTATGATCAACATGTCGATTTCCCATTCTGCCTTGAGTAAATGGTTCCCCCTGACAGTAAAATGAAAATTGAAAAACTTATGGGCACACTTTACAACAAAAATCGGTATGTACTACATATCCAAATGTTGGTGCAATGTCTAGCCCAAGGCTTGGTGTTGAAGAAAATCCATAGGGGTATTTCCTTTCCCCAAAAAGCATGGCTCAAGCCATACATGCAACTCAACACAGAGCACCGACAAATGGCAACACAGCAGTTTGATTTTTTTAAAATTAATGAACAACTGCATCTATGGCAAGTCCATGGAGAATGTCGGCAAATACCGCGACATTAAATTGGTGAATGTCTGGGAAGGACGTTACGGTGCCCGGCGGTACATTGCCAAGCCAAATTTCAAATCGATCAACATTATCGATGAGGATTTGGCTACTATTGAAATGAGTAAGACCAGCGTGACCATGCATAAGCCCATTTACTTGGGCCAAGTCATTTTAGACTTTTCTAAATCGGTCATGTATTGATTCCACTATGAGTTTGCCAAATGCCATTTTGAGGACGTATCTCTTTTGTATATGGATACGGACTCATTTATTTACCACATTCGCCACTGCAACCCCTATGACGTCATGAGGCAGCATAGTGACTGGTTCGACACCTCTTCGTATAGCGCTGACTACGTGTTTCAGCTACCCATAAAAACAAGAAGGAAATGGGCGTTTTAACAGATGAATGCGGTGATTCCGTTATGACGGAATTCGTAGGTTTGGCCTCGAAAATGTATGCTTATCGCACACTAGACTGTAAGGAAGCCAAAAGAGCAAAAGGTGTAGGTAGGGCAGTGGTAAAATCGCTACGTGTAGACGATTACTTAGCGGTTTTACGCACTGGCAAAGCTATGTCCCATACACAGTGCAGTATACAATCCAGCAACCATCATTTGTACCTTGTGGAGCAGAGAAAACGCACCCTCGCCTCCATGGATAACCAACGTGTGTGGGCTGATGACCTGCTCACCAGCCTGCCCTGGGGTTATGACCGCAAGGAGGAGGAGGTGTGATTTCACTGTTTGTTCGTTTAGGGACACGGCTTTTTGTAAATTGTAGATATAGTATTTTGTAGATATTGGTTTTTGTCATTGTAAATAGTATTTTTTTTTTTTTGCTAATAGTGGCAACTCACTTTTACCTTTTGCTCTTAAAAATGTTCTATGCAACCTTATTTTTATTTTTATTTTATATTTAACAGAGTTGGGAATTGGAAAATGGTATATAGTTTGATTCTTTTAAAGCTCTAAAAAGTTGTAGTTTTTGTAAATGTAAAATAAGTAATCTATTTTTAGTAACCTTTTTTGTAATGTAAATCGTAAATGGAAAACTAAAAAAAGTTCTTTTGGGATAAGTGTGCATGTGGAGAATGTGCTTTTGGGGATAAATAAAGTGAATGTGTTTGTTCCCAAAGACAGGTATGGTTGTGTGAGTAGAGTAAAAGCTGGTGTGTCTATATGACCAGAGCAAACACGGTGAGGAAGGATGAGTGGAGAGGGGTAAATTGTCACTTATATACTCATTTTGTTTTCAATAGTTTTGTTTTTTCTTTAAAATGTAGCGGTCAATAGACATTATTTTTGTAAAAAAAAGTCGTACCTGCACTAGTCGTAGACCTCGACGTTTCTCCAAACACACATAAACTCACTGCATCATCATCATTATGGTGAAGCACTCGCATTGACATCATTGGAAAATCTCAACTTTCGACTTACACCAAATGGAAAAATGACAAAACAACAAAATGGAAAATCCATGCATCGATATCACCAAAAACGCCAAACTTAAAACACACATTTTTTAAAACTAGAAATGCTCATGTGTGAAATATAAAAATTCAAAAACATAAAACAGACATTTTTAAAAAGTGTCATCAGCAAAATAGAGAATCCATATCATCAAAAACGCAAAATTTGAAACAGACATTTTTAAAAATTGTAAATTGCAAATTGGCAAATGACAATGTGTGAATATGTGAAAATGTAAAAATCAGCCCATCAACATCATGATTTATTTTAAATTAAAATGAAACATTGTGTTCTGGTAAACCTTTGTTTTTTATTTCATAACCATAGGGAATTGACTAAAGAAAATAGAATACAAACACATCCCAATTCCTTAATCCTCAATTCCTTAATGTTCATGTCCACGCATCATCAACTTTCCTTTCATAGTACTCATCACAATCTGGGCTGCCATCCTTTCACTCACTGAGGCATCACAGGATGTGAAACGTTGTTTAGCTTTTTTCAATAACAATTTATCTGCCACATGTCTTAAACGAGGATGACTATGGTGATAAGATAGGTCATGTTCTTTGCATGCTTGATCCAAAAGATTAATGGGTACATCACCACGCTGCAAACGTTTTTGAGATGAGTTCCAGGGCCACAAAAACGATAACCTGGAAGATGGATTTCGAAAGGTAAGTATTGAATCACTTTGTCACTGACGCCACTGCCATACAGGTCTGGCATATCCTTTTCCATCGATGGTGAAAAGGTATGGTCTTCCTCCTCCTCTGTGGACGATGTTTGTGTTTGTTGTTGTTGTTGTTGTTGTTGTTGTTGTTGCTTTTTCTCGCCATGACACCCGTGGAATGATTCAACAAAGTCTTTACACGGACTTTTATGACCGTGATACTGTTTCACTAGCTGACAAGTCGCGCACTGACGCATAGAGGGTATTTTTTGCCATGGCCACTTGCTTATGGTGATCGTAATCCGTACAGGGTTGCAATTCACTCAACACAGGGTCTGGAGTCCATGATTTTGGTACATGTTGCCAGATTTCTTTCACCGCGTTGGCGGCCACATAATATATGAACGACTTGGGTAGCGCCAAGAGCTCTTCTTTGGTAAACCAGTCTAGTTTCTTTTTGCATACAACGAACTTTCCGATGGCTTTGTCCGTAGCATTGCCTTTCTCCATGGTATCACGTGTTGTAGATGTTTACACGCCGCTTGTAGAAATCTCACTGGCGTCATTCACAGGTAAATCTTGAGTTATAATTTAGTTCAAACACTCCCAGCAGGCATGGGTGGTTAACCAATGAAAGAGATGCCACGCATGCAATAGGGCTGTATGGAACAATTAGTATCCATCAGCGTTTGCAGGGAGGGGAAGCCCAACTCCATGAGGTCGATACATTGACAATAAGATGCCAAAAATGGTTGCAAACATTCACGTTTTTCATTACCTTTCACAAATACCACATTGGCCGAGGACAAGTGTGCTTTCATGACCACGTCCAAATATTTATAGGAAATGGTCCCTTGATTCCAGTCTAGTTGCATATGATTTTCAATCCACTGGGTTGGTTTACGATCTTTTTCACACAACAAATCAAAAGCATGGGGTGGTTTAAATAGCAAATGCGTAGCTTGCGTTATCCAAAACTTGGTACAATCGATAATGGCCACTTGTTTAATATAAATTTGTTGTCACCAATTTTAAACCCTTGGCAATCCACAATGAGTGTGCGCAACATGTTGCCGCTTGCCTGGACCAAGTTCAACTGACGACTGACAAACCATTGGCCACCAAGGTGTGGTCATGACATGGACTTACCTGCCATGCTAGTTTGAAAAAAAAATTGAGGTTAGGGTAGACAGGGGGACATGAAATAAAATAAGAATTTAAGAATTACATCACTTTATTATCATAACACGTCTTACAGGCTTTTGTCATTTTGGGATAAGGACGATAACAACCGAGACAACAATATAGTCTCTTGTGTTTGTAACGTCCATAACACCGATTATGTCCCAATGTCTCTAAACTAGGCGTTTTTGACCGTGAGCTGCTCGCCGAAGCACCGTTGACACCATACAGTCCACACGTATCGTAACTTGTTTTTTTCATCACTCAGAGGCACGAGTGAGGGATAGCTTGAATGACAGGGTATATTTCCCACCTCAATTCTGCACAGGTAGGGGCACGCAGGTGACCAGCGCTGATGTTCCTGCATGGGATCATCGCTCTCTTGCCATTGGTCTATGATGATGGGACAAAAGGCATATTTCACTTCATCTATTGTTTTAAATAGTAGAATCCAGCTGCCGCCAAGGCTTGAGGGTTTATGAAAGGCACTGGCCATGTTGCAAAAGTCTTGAAACGTTGTTCCTCAGAGTTTAAATTCATGGATGTGACTTCTCTTGAGGCTTTAAAGCAAGACATGACTGAGCGGCTTGACGTGGGTTGACCTGTTATTTATACACTCGTCACTTGGTTGGACAGTGGATAATAGTTGACTTGTTTGAGATGAATAATCAAACAGTAGGCTGTCGTATTGACTGGTAAATTGCCATGCGTTTCAAAATCTAGTCGAATGTCAATATTGGATGGCTTGACAGACTCTTCCAGGTAAGAACAGTCAAAGAAAATCAGTGGCGCCCTTGCCTTAAACGCTTGGGGTAGCAGCATGGGGCCGTTCTCTTTTTGATAATACGACCATCGAAATTTAGAAAACAAGTCGTACAGGGGGCCAAACTTATTTTTTGAAAAATCCAAATCCAATCCTTCATAGGGAAACACAGCTCCGTTGAGGAAAAGACGTTCATTTCTCAATTGCAGGTGATCAAATTGCGTGGCATCTTTGGTTTGTTGATACTTGCGATTTGTTTGAAAACCCACGATCATGTAGAGAGGTCTCTCTGTATAGCGAGCTGTTTTTCAGACCAACTGTGTGTGTTGGTGGTGGGCAATAGCGGGTACTCATGGAATGCCCAGCTTCTAAATTCCATGGGTAGAGGCATATCTCTCTTTACCATCTTGAGTATGTCCAGTTTTTTGCTATCGTCAAGGGTCACATGGGGCACTTTCCATAGCAAGCGTTGTAGTTGAATTTTTGAATCTATGGCGGCATTGTCAGCTCCCTTGAGTGCATTATTATCACTCCTGTTTCTCACCAGATAAAGCACTTGCCTTGCGTTGACCACAATGCGCTGGTGGTCTTCGGCAAAGCCTAAAATCAGTTTAAGAGGTAAATATCCATTAAAGGTCCCATCGGTGTGTACCATCTAATCATTGGTCGAGTCAGGGCACCAACCTGCCATGCAAAGTGTTTTACCTTCTTCCTCACTGTAAGAGGGGAATAGTTTCATGACACTGGAAATGCCCACATTTCGAGTGCTATCCACCACGATATCGTTAATGACATACCGCACCTCAGAAAACAGAAAGGCCAAACCATGGTTGGCCAACTTGGATGTGGTGGGTGTAGAGCCATCGGCTTTGGTGAGCCGACCTTCAATCTGAATGACACTTTCATGCGGTAGGGTGTAAATATCTTGGTTGTTGATAACAAATTGAATTTCATCATTGTTATTGAGTCCAGGTGTTTGAGCTTGATAGGAATGGAGATCAATTCTTACCACCCCTGGTTGCTCCTCGATGTGGTTCGCTATCTCTAGGATAGAAATCGTCATGAGTGTTGACGTGGTAACCCAAATGCTGTAAAATCTGCTTGTCCTTAGATGTTAACGTGTATTCACGTGGCAAGCAACTAACACCATTCCTGGACGGTGCTGTTGCTTTATACACAAACTTCATAGTGGCTTTAGCACCAACTTGTAAGTCACTGGTGTGGAAGAATCTAGAACAATGAGTTGTTGCTCTCTATTGATCAGTCTTAATGTTATATTACTAATACCATCGACAGCCACAGAATGAAAAAGCACCACTGGAGGGTTTTCACGAATAATGTAGCCAGTGGGCGATGTCACTATAAAGTCATAAAGCGAATGCGATGGTTCTTGATTGGTGTACACTTGGCTAATAATATTACACGTCACCGACACATGATGGTCCTCAATGAATTTCACTTCATGGTCTGATTCATGTTTTTTGTTGGGCTCCAACACGCGTGGTTTAAATCCTAGTAATGGACCAATGGAATCGGGGCGTGTTTTAAAGTCAATTTTGAATGTGGAGAAAATACTGCAGCGATGAGTGTTGGTATTTCCTACAAGTTCAAACTTGCGCGTTCCATCGAGAAATGACTTTAAACCATATTCATTGATCAACACCACATAAATGTGTTCATAAATATCATCGATCGTGTATCCACCAGAGTTCAGGGTGAGCACAGAATCATCATAGTATAACTTGTTGTTCACATTTTCATGTATGTTGTATATTCGATTATACGTTTCAAGAGAAACAAGCCCCAAACCATAAGGTCTTTCACTCAATTCGATAGGCGGGTAAAGGTCTAGGCTGACTTCGGGTCCACGTCCATGCAGAGTAAACGTTTCACTTTCAGCCGACATACTGTTGACGTTCTGCTTATGTTGCGTCTTATATAAAAAAAATAAACACAAACGTCCACACTGTTGGCTGTTAAACGTTTGCTCACGTTTCACATTATAATATATCTTGATCCTGTTTCCAAAATAGGTCACTAGTTCCAAGGGCGGGGTAAAATTCCCAAAACTGTCAAAGTACCATACGGTGGATCCCTCTTTGACATAAGCTACATAATGCGTTCCTGGTCCTCGGTGATCATCCAAATTGACAACAGAACTTTCCTGTTTCCAGGGTCGTGGGGGTAATTGGTTTCGCATAAACACACCTCGAAAATGAGAAAGCTTTAGTTGTTTAGCATAGCTTTCCACTTGTTGATGCGTCAGGGCATGTCTTGCTATGGCTGAGTTTATTTTTTTTTTATTTCGAAATGGTGAAATCCCAAATCCTTGTTGATAAAAGGCTGGCTTTAAATTGGCATTTCTAGCCCCCATTGCAATCGCTTCCATCGTTCCATTGTGTCACTGACTTTCTTTGAGTTGTTGCTTGCCCTGCTGCGTGGCTTTAATGGTTTTCGCCACTGCACTGGCACCACCCAAAAGTGAACCCAGAGCAGCCAGACCGGCAAATAAAGCAGGTAAAAATTCCGCTCGTTTGGGGACGGGAATCACTCGCCCTTGTTTTGAACCCTGTCGCCGACGGTTCGGAATAACATGTCTCTGTGCTGCTCGAAGGGCTATCTTTTTGGTCAATACATTTTTTTTCTTTCGCAACGGCTTGTCCACGAATGTCATAAGCCCTGGCTTTGCCAAGGACAAAGTCCTTTTTTTTTAGTCTTTCTCACCACATACCTTTGTTTCACCATGATGATAATCACCAACAACCTTTCACAAGAAAGTTTTAATCACAACTAACGTCAGATTGTTATTTCATGGCTGTATATTCCAATTCCACATAAAGTGGGAAATCGTTTATGGTTTTTCCCTCTTGCTTTTCATCCCATGTCAACATAAGATGAAAGGATAATTCGTCACATGCATTGACCATTTCATGGTTATGGACCAACATCCTATGACCATTTATCTTTATTTGTAAATGGTTCTCATCAGGTATGGCATATTTGATGTGAATGGTTCCATCATAGTGTAATCGATAGTGGCTTAAACCCGAAGCAAGCACATAGGTCAAGTGCTGGTCATGAACTAGCGGTAAATGGTTTCTCTCATTCACAGATTTTTCATTTGCCAGATACACTAAAAATACAGATGGGATACATTTATAAAGCCTTTTCATTTCATAGGTCACGTAACGCTTGGTACAGACATCGTCTTTGTCTTGCGGGTCTTCCACGTGAATAATCCGATGGTGATTAGCGCTATAGTCATTCACCGTAAGCTGGGGCACTTTGTCATAAAACTCATACACTTTGTTATCCACATAATTTTTCGTAGTAACGACTGTAGACACTTGAGGATGTTTTACATGGGTTAACCGCTTTCCCTTACAGACATAATCTCCCTGTTCTGTGCGTGGTACTACTGACCTATCCACATAGTGTTTATTAGCAGGATCTGTTTCTTGTTTGATCATGTATGGGGGACAGACCTAGCTTTGGCCATTAACGCACGTCCAAAGACATCCATCGCTAACCGGTAGTACGAGTCTACTGTTTCTATGACAAGGCTCGGTGTCCTGTATATAGACAGCCTTCTAGCCTGTCTAAGCCTTAGTTGATATGAAGATTATTAAGCAGCAAGAGTCATTCCCCGTGGGGGACATGGTTTCCCATCTCCGTCCCACATCACGTGAACAACGCCATGGTTCACTGTTTCCATCTTCCATTCACTGCATCATTGTGGGGCCTTCCGGCTGTGGAATGACCAATATTTTGCTAACGCTCATCACAGCCCCCAATGGTCTGCGTTTTCAAAATATTTATATTTTTGCAAAATCTCTTTACCAACCCCTCTACGTATTTCTGGCTCAAGTCATGTCTGGATTACAAAAAGAGAATATGTGTTATTTCACATTTTCCACGCAAGAAAATGTTATTTCACCGGATGAGGTAAAGCCTGATTAACTCATGATTTTCGATGATGTATCCACTGAACTTCAATGCATTATTCAAAGCTATTTCAGCATGGGTCGACACAAACATATCGATTGCTTCTATCTTGGACAAACGTATTCTAAAATGTCCAAACAGTTGATTCGTGACAATGCCAATGTCATTGTTTTATTTCGCCAGGACGAGAGGAACAGTCGTCACATTTATAATGAACATGTGAATCCGGATATGACCTTTCAAATGCTTACTGAATTGTGTGGCAAGTGCTGGAACACTCAACGTCATGCCTGTTTAGTGATTGACAAACAAAGTGAACTCAACCAAAGACGATATCGCTTAGGGATTGATCATTGTATTGCTATTTAAGGCACTGACTCATTCCCTGTCAAGTCATTTGTAAAGACACCATGGCGTTAGCAGAGTGTCAATTGAAAAACCGTATTATTAGAGCAAAAAATAATATTCGCCAAAAGTTTCGTCAATTGAAACGATCACGTGCAAATCATGCTAGGTTTATTCAACACCATTTAGCACCTCCGCTAAAAGCCATGTTGAAACCCTCTTTCAAGCCATCTGAATCGCTACCCACCGTTTCACAAGCCACACAGACGCTGCACGAGGACCCTGAGGAAGAGGAAGAGGAACAGGAAGATTTGACTAGTGTTAGTGAAGTTGAGGATGAGGAGGAACAAGTGTTTACGCCTCAAAAAAGGCCGCACCCCTTGCAGAGTTTTTGAGAAAAAAGAAATCCTTGGCCATGGTCGAAGCAGCTTGCCCTTCCAAAGCGTCTCCGTTTTCACAACTCTTGGCCACTCCTCAACATAAAGCTCAACTGAAAACCATTTTAATAAAATGTTATGGATCAACATTGGAACCCTATTTCACCGATCTATTTATTGGAAACACAGATACCACGTATGGTGTTCGCTATGAGGATGATAGTTTTAAAATTGGGGATTCATCCATTAACATTGCTCGTACTAAAGCTGTCATTAAAAACATTAACTATAAATTGACGCCAGGACTTTTAAAGCTGCTCTTCTCTCGGACATCCTCATTCCATGATTATAAGTCAGAGGACCTTGACAAATATAAATCCATTTTATTGGACACCTATGCCCACAAAAGACAGTATGATCCCACTCAACAAGTGAATGCCAATATATCTCAAACATATAAAACCATCATTGCAAAAATGTTTCCCAACATTCAAATTGGTCATCGTAAAGTGTCCGCTTCGGGAGTGACATTTAAACCATTAAACCCCTTGTGGATGTCACCTACTGGCACAATCCCAATAAGCTCGTCCAGCGGCTACAGTAGTTGCATGCTTCACGTCAAGCCGGCCATACCGGTCACGATTGGGAAATTCAAGAAATTGAACAAGAACTTCGAAATGCCAAAATTATTGTTTAAGCCCTCACCCATTAAAATGGGTATTGCTCACGAGTTGCATCGCCCAACTAGGCGTCACTATCC
The DNA here is from genome assembly GCA_946902985.2 of Meconema thalassinum. Classification (NCBI taxonomy): domain Eukaryota; kingdom Metazoa; phylum Arthropoda; class Insecta; order Orthoptera; family Tettigoniidae; genus Meconema; species Meconema thalassinum. The sequence goes on along the minus strand of OX336388.2, from coordinate 567,563,220 downwards.
GCGACTCAAGGTGATTTCACGAGGTGTGGATGAACTTTGGCCGGCTGACTTGGTTGAAATGATACCCTATGCTGGCGTTAACGACGGTGTACGCTATATGTTGACCGTCATTTATGTGTATTCCAAAATGGACTTTCTTGAACCTGTGCGTCGCAAGTCTTGTCCACTAGTTACCAAGGCCTTTCAACATATTATTCAACACTCCAAACGTCAACCTCAGTTGCTACAAACCGACCAGGGGAAAGAATTTTTCAACAAGGATTTCTCCAGTTTTCTCAAATCTAAGGATATTCACCATTACACCACGTACAGCAATCTCAAAGCCAGCGTGGTCGAGCGCTTTAACTGAACATTGAAAACCCATATGTGTAAATCGTTTACCACTCAGGGCAGTTATCGCTGGTTGGACATGTTACCTGAGCTAGTGTCACGTTACAATGACACCAAACATAGAACCATTGGGACCCAGCCACGTCTCGTGAGCAAAAATATTCAGCGACTGAATAAACTGTTTAACCCCATAAAAACAGCAGATCCTAAACTTCACCGAATGAAAATTGGGGATTTTGTTCGTGTGAGAAAATTTAAGTCTGCCTTCAATAAGGGCTACACGCCTCAGTGGGGGACTGAACTATTTCGAATTCGTCAAGTTAACTTGGACACTCCAGTCACCTATTTACTCCAAGACCTCAACCATCAACCCATAAAAGGTAGATTTTATCTCCATGAACTTCAAAAAACAGCATTTCCCAAACATTATCTTGTGGAAAAAGTGTTGTAACAAAAAGGAAATAAACTATATGTCAAATGGTTAGGAATTAACTCTACGTTTAATTCTTGGATCAATAAATTACATGTTGTGTGAACCTGTGCACTTTTTTATTTTATTGAATCGTGTGTACGAGAGCCCTGAGTACGGCGCTCCTCGCTTCGTGCATGCCCATATATGTTTCTCTTTCTCTCTCTCCACCCGCGTCTCACTCCTTCACTCCATGTTGACATACAACTCGTTCAGCTATTTGCTGTCATGGGTTCTCCACTCCTCCCCTCACCTCTCCCGTGGCTCTCTGTCCCCGCCCCTCACCACTCTGCCGTGGTCACGTGATTTCCTGTTGTGTAGAGGTTTCCCACCTTTCCCCTCTCTCCCCCTTTCCTCTCTGCGGGGCTCCTGCCTGCTGCTGCTGCTCAGCTCGCCTGGCTAGCCGTTATCACCTTTTTACAGAGTTGCCACATGGTTCCAACTGCTATCATATGACAGCAGTGTTGTCAGTTTGACTGACATTCCATTCTGTTAGCCGACTAGCCATACCTCAAAAAGATATTCTTTCCGTTCTGGCCGCCAGTCAGATATACATACAAAGCAAGTTCTGTTGTTGACGACTATAAAAGCCTTGCTTTTATTCGTCTAATACCATTATGAATTTATCAGGTTACTGGTCAGTGTTTACTAACATGTTTTAAAGATCACGATGAAGGATTATTTTGAAAAAATATTCACCTTCATTCTTTCCTCATAGGAAACAAGTAGTTCCGTGAAGAACTATACAGCCTATTTTCATATATCCTACTTATGTTAATTGCCACTATCAACATACACAATTTCTGTTTGATTGCTGTAATAAATTCGTAGATATTGAGAACCGACTTAATATTTCGGATGGTCGCCATGTTGGATTTTATATATGTAGGTCCTAGAGTTATGTACTGTTACATGCAGATTATTGTGAACGTGTAGTATTCAAACTTCAATCGCATAATTAGGACACAAGAAAAAACAAAGAGATTTAAAAATTTTGCACAGCTGCCATCTTGAGGTTATGGAAACAATTGAAATAAATTAGATGCCAGTGGATTAACATTCGTATAAGGATTTACTGTACCAAATTTCACTGCACGCGGATGGTTAAATTGCGAGAAACGTCCATGTGAATATTTATAATTCGCGTCACCGCCATGTTGGATTTGTGATCACCAGGTTATTTCAAGTCCTATAGGTGAACTTAAGTTCATAGCCCCTATGAACATTTAAAAAAATGCAGTTTGATTGCTAAAATAGATTCGTAGATATTCAGTATCGTCTAAATATTTCGGATGGTCGCCATGTTGGATTGTTAAATGTATAGGCCATAGAGTCATGTACCATTAAAGGAAAATTATTGCGTAGGTTCATTATTCAAACTTTCACTTCGATCGCATGACAACATCACAAGAAATAAAAACTTAATTTTAAAATTCGCACTCTCGCCATCTTGAGGTTATGTAAACAATTGAACTAAATTAGATACCAGTGGATTACAATGTGTATAAATATTTCCTGTACCAGGTTTCAGTGCGCTTGGAACATTAAATCGCGAGAAAGGTCTATTAAAAATTTTCAAATTCGCTTGGCCGCCATGTTCGTTTTGTAGTTAACCGGTTTTTGAAAGTCTTATAGATGGACTTCCAGTAGTACCCTTTATCTCCGTACAAAATTTTAGGGAGATACCGCTAATAGTTTCAGAGATATAGAATGCCGGTGAAATATTTCGCACATCCGCCATCTTGTGATTATGTGAACAATTGAACGAAGTTAGATGTCGGTGCATTACAATGTATATAAACATATACTGTACCGAGTTTCATTGCGTTTGGTTGGTCAATTCGCGAGAAACGCCTATTTAAATGTCGCAAATTCGCTTGGCCTCCATGTTGGTTTTGTAGTTACCAGGTTTTCAAAAGTCACATAAGTGAACTTATAGTAGTTCCCTCTATCACATTAGAAAATGTCAGGGTAACATCGGTAATAGTTTCGTAGATATTGAATGCTGCTGAAATATTTCGCACAGCCGCCATGTAGGATTGGTGAGTCTTAAGAAAATTTGAAGGGCACGGTCGAGATCGCCGGGAATAGTGCTATGAACTTTCCGAGTTTCATTGAAATCGCTCCTGCCGTTTAGATTTTATTAGGGGGGGGACACACACACGAATCACACACACACACACACACACACACGCACACACACACGGACAAAAGGTGATCTCATAAGCCTATTTTTTCAAAATTGAAAATAGGCTAAAAATAGCGAAAAGCGACCCCTCGTTTTGCCATACATCGCCCCGTCTAAATAGCCATTTCCCGTATCCACCATAGCCAATCATAGCCTCGTTGTAACGTACGTCAAGAGCTACCGGTTCTCTGTCTACAAACACTCTTTTATTTAAATAAATATAAATAAATAAAAAATGCATAGTTCTTGTCCTAGAGACTTGAAATTTATTTTCGTGGTAGAGGGGGTAGGGATCTTTCATTTATGTCAAACAAACTTATTTGTCAACGAGTTAGTTTCCAAAATAGTAAAAATTCAAAATTTAAGGGTTTTCAAAAAGTCTCAAAAATAAAAAAGTATTATTATAAAAAATAAAGGTCTTAGAGACCATTTGTTTGAACAACGGTCTATCATGTTTGGTTTTCAAACTATCGCTTACTTTTAAAAATAAAAATTTTCATTTTTTTTAAATAACGAGTGGTCTATAGGATAGAGGACACAGATCGAGTCCAACGACACCTCATTTGTTAAAATCCGACCATCCGTTCGCCAATGATCACCAATGTTCGCGAGAAAGTGGGCTATCGTTTTTTTCCTCCTACACCCTTGAAACTTGCTGTCCTCCTAAAGGGCATACCCACCTTTCATTAACGTCAAACAAACTTTTTTTCCAATTCAACGTTTCCAAAATAGCGCCAATACAAAAAACAAACATTTTCATTTTTTTAAATACCAACACACATGCTTAGTCAAGAGAACGTCATCCCAACGCCAGCAATACGTCGTTCGTTAAAATCAGACCACGCATTCGGGAGATATTGGCAAAGTTTATATGAAAGTAGGGGGGAAGTAGAACTGCCCACACCACTCTACTGCACAGTTTTAGTCCTAGAGGCTTGAAATTTATTTTGCGGATAGAGGGGGTCAGGGCCATTCATTTATGTCAAACAAATTTTTCTGTAAACTCTTTAGTTTCCAAAATATAAGAATTTCAAAATTACAATTTTTTCAAAACAACATAAAAAATTAAAAAGTTTTATTATAAAAATAAAGGACATAAAGATCGTTCGTTTAAGCTATTGCCCAACGTTCTATCATGTTTGGTTTTTTAACTATCGTCTATTTTCAAAAACAAAAATTTTCATTTTTTTAATATAACGAGTGGTCCATAGCAAAGCCCCCGTCAGCTCGAGTCCAACGGCACCTCATTCGTGAATCTCCGACCACGGGTTCGGGAGTTATCGGCTCGCCTACTAAGCTTTGCAAATACACGCCCATATGAATGACAAAACACATGTGAACTAACGATATGAGTCAGCGGACCACGCCAACCGCTGGTTGAACCAGGTGCGCGCGGCCGCGATCTGCGCTAATCACAGCCGGCTTATGTTGCCGTGTTTACTGGCACGCACACACATAATGACCCTGTATTTAATTGATATGGAGATTTGAAGCCATTCTTTTTTCCGTGTTGCCTACACAAATCGTATTTTGCAGCTTTTTCAGTCGGTTGACAGAAAAGCTGCAAAGGACAATATTTAATTGATTAAAGGTACAAGACAACATGCTAATGTCCGCGCGAGTAAAACCATCGCAAATGTGCCTTGCAGGTCCATTAATAACCGGTATAATCGCCAGACTGCTGAAAGCAGGCATGCAAACGTGCATGCATTATGTCATACAGGTGCCAGATATCAGCTTGTAGAATGGAGTTCCATGCCTGTTGCACTTGGTCGGTCAATACAGGGACGGTTAATGCCGGTTGTGGATGACGCTGGAGTAGTCGTTCAATGATGTCCCATACGTGATCAATAGGGGACAGATCGGGGGATCGAACAGACCAAGGTAGCATGTCTACACTCTGTAGAGCAGGTTGCATTACTACAGTGGCATGGGGGTGTGCGTTATCCTGTTGGAAAACACCCCCGGGAATGCTGTTCATGAATGGCAGCACAACAGGTCGAATCACCAGACGGACGTACACATCTGCAGTCAGGGTGTTTGGGATAACCACGAGAGTGCTCCTGTTGTCATAGGATATTTCTCCCAAGACCAGAACGCACGGTGTAGGTATAGTGTGTCGACGCCGAAGAGAGGTGGTATGCCGGCGTTCACCTGGTCTCCTTCTAACCAATACACGGCCATCACTGGCACCAAGGCCGAATCGCCTTTCATCGGAAAACTCAACGAACCTCCACTCCATCCTCCAATGAGCTCTCACTTGTCACCACTGAAGTTGCAGACGGCGGTGGTTTTGGTTAAATGGAATGTACGCCGCAGGGCGTCCGGCTCGGAGCTGTCCTTCAAGTAACCGATTTCGAACTGTTCATTGCGTCATTGTGGTGCCAACTGCAGTTCGAATTGCTGCTGCAGGCACCGTCCGACGTGCCAAAGCCATACGACGAATACGGTGGTCCTCCCTCTCGGTGGTGCCACGGGGACGTCCGGACCCGGTCTTCTTGCGACCGTACCTTCTCGTGACCACTGCCACCAGCACGCATGCACAGTGGTGACATTTCTGCTAAGTCGTTCTGCAATAGCGAGGAAGGTAAATCCTCCTCCACGTAGCCCTATTACACGGCCTCGTTGAAACGCAGTGATCTGTTGATACTGGCCTCTTCGTCCTCGTAAAGGCATTCTTGACCCACTCACAGTCACTCCGTCCAATCTCACAGGTACCTAACGCTCTCGCACAGTGCAGCCCGTATTTAAAGCAAGCCTGATGTGCAACGTCGTGGGGCCATTACTGGCGCCGCGCTAATGCGTTTTGCGGGAAATTTGAATCAACGTCATCTTTCAGATGTATAAACATGCTTACCACAACCCCTTCTTGGGCAATATTATTCAACTAGAGAACATTCATCTAGTTGTAACCTCTGTAGAATAATTATGATAATAATAACATCAGTAACAAAACCACCTAATAGCTGAAGCACCTTATTTGGTACAGTATTTATTTATGTATTTATTTATTACTGTAATAGCTTGCCACGGTAGGTGAGTGGATAGCGTGTCGGTCTACTAACCCCAAGACTGCAGGTTCGCTCCTGGCCGTAGTAAGTGATTTTTTTGAAAGGCGGCAAAAATACGACACGCATGTCATTCGATGTTGGCATGTCAATGAACCCATTTGAATTCAGTAGGCCGTGTTCATAATGGCAAAATTAATCTCGGGAGTTTCCGCCAACACCAAGTTCCTCATTTCTCTACTTGAAAGCGCTATAATGTTCAAGGAGCTGCTTAGATATCTAACCCCCTAGACTTTCATAGTGATTCAAGAAACAACGAAATTCGACATGCAAGCTACCCTCTGGGTGTCAAATTACAAAGCTTGCGCCCGTCACCGAGGCCATACGATATTGTTATTATTATTATTATTACTGTAATGTATTGTTTACGAGTAACCATCTATATCATAGTTACAGTGGTTAATTGTTGTTGCTCATTTAGGGGCTTGCTACATCGTGGTCATTTAGCCCCTTGCTCTTAGGTTTCTGAAGGATTTGTCTGTTAACCTGAGCTATTGTGATGTTTGTAGAAGTGTGTAGGCTATGCTTGTACTTGAGGCTAGGATTGGAAAACAGGTGGCCATGGGCTTCAATATGTAACCATCCTGGCTGCAGGAGAGTTCTAACCTACATCTCAAGTACGATTTATATACGCTGACCTTCTTTAATGTTAATTTACCCAGATTTTGTTTTCCTGAGGTACGCTCAGTTAAAACACTATTTACGATAGAAACCTGAAATAATTGTCAGTAATGCATTCATACTGAACCCTTGCGAAGAAGCATATGAGACTCGATTTCGGGGGTGTAACGGTCCATTTCGTAAAGTTGTTGTTAAGTGCTACTTATAACATGCAGGGTAACATATAACAAAATAACATGCAGGAAAAAGTGAATACCAGGATTAAAACATATGAATTTAATTAACAGATCAACAAATTTACACTATTTACAGCAAAAACACAAGGACTCCCAAAATGACACCCACTTGAATTAATAAAAATGCCAAACTAGGCCTGATCTCAGGAGAGATCGTTAACCTCCGGACAAAATGTCCCAAATTACTGCAATGACACGTGCGTGTGCGGCTTTTCTACATGCGGTACGATGTGTACAATTAATGCGAGAGTCATTACCATCCAATAAACTTTCAGGGGACGAATCTGAATTGTCTTAGAGCTAGACAGACACTAGGAACACAAACTACACACTATTTAAACTATCCGACACCCCCTACACTGAATAAGACAAAAATAATAATTTCCGCATGAAAATTGAATAAAAGAATTGCCGTAGCAATCAACACTAACGCCTAGAAATTAGGACTTTTAAAATCAACACGTGACCAAACGAGAAAAGTACACACATGGCCGCTTGCCATTTTTACATGAAATACTAAATACACCCGACGGTGTCACAACAAACAAACAACAACCTATAAGCAAATGATATAAGTCACAGAAATCACTAGGCTCAAAGCCAACATTTACGTCAATACAACACATATTTCATTTCATACGATATGCGGTAATTCGTAACGGACATGGCGAACTCCTAAATTCATATAATGATCCAATGATTAAAAAAACAGGTTTGCAACAGATAGCTTACAGGGGTTAGTCGGTCGTAGCTGGACTGCCTAAACGATGAATCACCAGAACTAGACGGGCGCAAAGTGGAATCTGCAACATCTGTCAACCCACGTGTCAAAATACCTTGACCTGCCGTAGCAATGGCTCGAGTCTCGAAGAAGCGTGCTCCCAACAGCACATAATACGCGTGTGTGTCAAAATAAAAATATCTTAGCATTTCCCACGGAAATCCAAGAATCAGCACAGGACAAGGTAAGGTAGCCTCCAAGAGTGCTCTCCCCGTCCATAAAATACAATCAAAATTTAAGGGCAGTAGACACATTCTACTCCTCATCACGAAGAACCAAATACACACACATTGACACGATACACACACCAGAATCACACGTATGGGTTTGACAGAAACCTGAAATAAAAGACATAAATATTTCCACCGACTTGCGCTCCCATTCTAGTCCGTGACTGAAGATCCTGAAAAGGGATATAAAAAACTCAAAATATAGAAATAAGGTGTTCTACAGTGACATCTTAACGTGTTGCGCTCGGCAATCCTAGTATGAATAAAAACCTGTTCGTAAAATATCAAATCAAATTTACCCCCTTCACCTAATTTAAATGAATTTGAATTAAAGCACCATTTATCATCCAAGACGAACTTCGCATTCGCATGAATAAAATAACCCAATGCACGCGCCGTGCATACTAATAATGACTCATAAGAAAATATACAATCAAACAAAGTTTTGGCCACGTGCCAACGTACATTTAAAAGATAAGAGTGTCGGTGCACGAAATCTAAAATACACAAGAAAAACTATGAACAAAAATTATTTACAACGTTCCCGCGTCTAATCTAGCTACATATTGAATAATTCAATGGTTTGTACATCACCGTCCAGCTTGCAGAAAATCAACCTCCATCCCAGAGCATTTCCCACAGGAAAATTACTCCGTCATCGTCGACATTCTAGTAGAGGCGTAGCACATCATCCCACCAATCGACCTTGCTGTAGACATCTTGGCGTGACTTCTTAAAAGAAAAGTTCAAAATTAATATTCTATTCTGCAAGAATCGCTATGAGCTACTGACTTTCACTCAATGGTCCTGGGCGATTACTCCACGTAGAACTGGCCCTATCTAAGCATTTGCTTGATTCACACGCACATATACATCACAAAATATAACACAAAAATATTACAGAAAAATATTACAGTCTAGTCAGCCACGCAGCTGGCATTTAGAAGTCTTTCAAATTACATATGCCGAGTAGCGCTTATCTCAACTAGAGATCTCCACTCCGCTTGGCATGAACTCTGCTCCCTAGAGCACAATAAAATGTTCGTTCAAACTGACGTGAACTATGCTCACCAGAGCCTGATAAAATTATGTCTCAAACTGGCGTGAACTATGCCTTTCGGCGCCTGATCAAATTGTGTCTCCAACTACTCATCACCGATCAATTTATTAGAAACTGGCAGAATGGAGTGGAGTAGGGGCAATTTGAGAAAATAATCTGCAGTTTTCAACTCACAGACTTGGGACTAGTATCAAACTTCTTCTTTTTATCTAAACGTCTCAATGCACTCATGCGGAATCCCATCGGATCGGCGGTTCTTCTGACACGTGTTTTCAGCATCTTTTTTATGGCACGCACATCCCCGGGTGGGTCAGGCGTCCTCTCTCCTGATTCGATGATTCAATCGGGTATCGGTTGGAAATTCACTTCTGGCACGCCCATAATGACGCCAAATTGTATGCGCGTTCACTCTGAGTTCGGCCTTGAACTCGGCTTACTAGGTCGTCCCCAGGAATAGCCACCACGCCACCTCTGTCGCAAGCGTTGCAACACACTACTTGCCTTCCGTAGCCTACTTCAACATGCGCTGTCTGGATATAAGTAATAATAATAAAAATCATGAAAACTTATTGATCGGCAAATCAATAAGGGTTCATTTATCCTCAGCAAGGTTTTGAAATTCAAAGCAAGTGATTGATTTGGATTTTAAAAACATATCCCCAGTAGTTTAGATAACATCGCTTAAGTATCTCACTCGTTTGCCTGAGTGTGCATTCCACTGTCCCAATTAAGCGTGCGCGCTTCTCGCTGCAAAGTTCCTCTCTGAGATGTCATTCACACGTCTCGCTAGACCTCCCCTCTCTCACTCTCACATTTACAACTTCCCCAGGCCTGCCGTCTTGTTTACAAACAAGAGCTCGCTCTCCCAGGTACCACGTAGCCACGTGTATTTGAGTGTGGGCTCTCAAATTAATTTTTGCAATATGATTCTGCATTCCTTGTCCTGATTATTCATCAAATGGTTTCCTTCTGTAATATGGTTTGAGATTAGCACTATTGAAAACAGATTTAGCGCCAGTGCTCAATTCTTCAAGTCTATAAGCATTATTACCCAAATTTTTGATAATACCGAACGGGCCGACAAATTTTGCACCGAACTTGGCAAATACTTTGTTCTTAGGATCTGATATCGGTGGTCTCCGAACAAGCACTATTTCCTGTTCCTGAAGTTCACGATGAAATTTCTTCCCTCTGTATCTTCTCAATCTTCGGTCCACTTGGCTCCTCATATGTTTTCTGGTTCTCTGAATTCGCAACTCATGTGTTAACAAAGGGTCCCTTGGGCATGGAATAATCTTATCCCAAGATCTTTCAGGCATCCTGTTGTGGTGTACAACTAGTGGGACTTGACCTGTCGACTCGTGCTTCGTAGCATTCATGCCCATCTCAATATCTCCTACTCTGTCGACCCACTTATTATGATCATTTGGAATCATGACGTGGTAATATTTTGCAACACAGCGAATCGTTCTTTCGCTTGGATTTCCACAAGGGTGGCGAATGCTAGATAGACCATGTTTTATTCCTAAGTTCTCTAGACCTTGTCTAAAAACATTGCTTGTAAAATAAGTTCCATGGTCCGATAATATGAATTCCGGCTTCCCAAGCGTCGGAATGACTTGGTTCTGGATTCTGCTAAGGACTTGCTTTCATGTCGTCTTCTGGATTGGACATAATACCACCATTTTGGAAAAGACATCGACACATACGAGAAGGTGTCAGCATCCTCGTTTTTCTTTCACTAGAGGACCGAAGCAATAAATTGCGACAAGTTCGCACGTTTTCTGTGGTAATAAAGGTTTTGGAAGCTGTTTCAGTATGTAATTATTGGGCTTAGTACGCTGACATGAGTCACAAGTCCTAATTACTTCAACAATGGTGTATCGCATCTTTGGCCAAGTAAAAGTTTCTCCTATTGTTGCTTCAGTTTCATCAGTGTCGATATGTGCTAAGCTTTCATGGACATGCCAGGTCAGTCCTCTCTGTAACGATGCTGGAACTAGAATACGAAGTTTGGTGTGATCATCATCCACGAACTTGTGAAGAAGATTATTGAGGTAATTGAATTTTCCTTCCTTTGCACGAGCTTCTCGATATTCAGGTGAATCTGGCTGTAGTTCCTTCTTATAAAACTTGATCATCAACATCATCCACGGGTCCTTCTCTTGTTCCTTCTTAAATTGTTTCAACTTATCCAGAAATTCTCGGGCCTTAGGTGTTAATGCTAGGTGTTGTACATCTACTGCCGTCTCGTTCTCATCTTCAGGGTTCCAACTTAAAGCATCTGGTATAATGTTCATCCTTCCAGGGCAGTGTTCTATGGTGATATCGAACTGCTGTATATAAATGGACAAACGCGTAACTTTTTCGCTTGCCATCGTTGTTTTGAATAGGAAAGTCAGTGCATGATGGTCCGTTCTGACAACAATGGAATACCCGAACACCATCTTCCGCCATAGTTGGAGCGCGTACAAAATTGCTAACAACTCAAGTTCTGTAACGGTGTAGTTTCTCTCGTGCTTCCTAAGTTTACGACTAGTAAATGCAAAATATGATCGATTCATGGGTTCATCAGCGTCCTCTTGGTAAAGCATCGCGCCTATACCTATCAACGAAGCGTCTGCCTGATTCACAAATTTCTTCACGAAGTCTGGGTATCCTAACTTCACACAATTCTCAAGTAGGTCGTTCGTGGCTCTAAAGGACCTGTCGCACTCCTCATTCCATGACCATCGATTAGATTTCTTAAGCATCTCTTGCATCGGGCTACTGTTTCCGTACACCCAGGACAATTCTCCTTAAAGAAACCTGTCACCCCCAAAAATGCTCTAATATGTTTCACTTTAGTTGGTGTAGGGAATTTCTTAATTGCATCTATTTTCGCCGGATTTGATCTCACGCCTTCAACATCAATTATGTGACCCAAATACAGGATTTCGCTCTGGCAAAAGTGCGATTTCTTCAAGTTAATTTTGAAATTCATGGTTCTCATATTATCCAAAACTTTGTTTAGGTTTACCAAATGCTCCTCCATTGTATCTGACGCTATGAGTATGTCATCCACATATCTTGTAGTAAAGCTTTTGACCTCTTCAGTTAGATTCCTGTCTAGAGCTCTTATAAACGCACATCCCGCTGTCTTTACACCAAAGGGCATACGAGACCAGATATAGCTTTGGCTATCAAATAAAAATCCCGTCAACAACTGGGATTTTTCCTCAAGCTCCAGGTGGTGGAAACTGTTCGTTAAATCGACACTAGAATAGATCTTTCCACGGAAGCTCTTCAGTACATCCTTGATCCTTGGCGCTTGGTCGTGCTCGACTACAGTTTGCTATTTTAAACCCGTGCGTCTTGGCATTATCTGATTGATCCATTGGGTTTGGCCACAGCCAATATTGCATTTAAAAATGGGGTTGCTGCTTTTCTAATCATTCCAGAATCTAATAGGTTAGTAATAATGTCCTTGACCTGAGCGAAATGTTTCTCAGGGATCGGGTACAATTTACTCTTAAATGGGGTCCAATCGGTAATTTGCATGGCATGCTGAAAATTTAATACTTTTCCAGGGATCATGTCGAAAACTTCCTTATGATGTCTCAAAATCTCCTCTAATTTGCCTCTGTCAGGTTCCCCTAATATTGCCTCCTTAAGTCGCTCCTGAAGTAAAATTTCAAATTTAGACCCGCTAATTTCTACCTCCGCCAAATGTATCCAAAGTTCCTGCAAAATATCTTGACCGTCAATTTCAATAACTGCTGTCTCGCTTACTCGTCCCTCCGTCGAGATCTTATCTTCATTCGCCTCATTAGTGCATTCTTCAATGACCCAAGTATTTGCCTCTCTCTCTAGTGGACTTTCTCCCATGTTCAAGCCAACGTGACTCAGCCCCTCAAATTGTTTAAAACTCACAGTGTTATTACGTAGATCAATTATAGCGTGGAAATCACAAATGAAGTTGGCTCCCAGAATGACATTATAATTCATCCTTGGTATCACGATAAAAGTTTGTGAAAATGTGTGGTTTAATATCTCCAGATCTAAATATGCTTGGTGCTTGCAAACTATGGTCTTGTCAGGAATAACCCCTCGGACTTTCATTAATGGTACAGGCATAATTGGAATGGTTTGTTTATTTCCAATTTCTTTCAGTAATGCTTCCGTGACTAAGCTCACTTGGCTACCCTTGTCGATAAGGCACCTCACTCTAAGACCTCCAATATGAGCATAAATAATTGGTAATTGTCTGATTACATTCTCTTGGTCCTTCACCACTTCCTCCAGGCAATCGTCCGGGAATGCTACCCACTCTTGAATATTCGCAACAATCAATTCCTCTCGTTCCCTGGTTTCCTCCGTTCTCAGGCTATCTGGTTTTGTTGTGATCGGGATTTTTTTTATCCTGCGACCCATTTGTTGAGTATTCGGTTGTCATCATGTCTCTCCTGCTGACGGAATAAGCTTTTCACTCCCGCATCCTGGTGATTATCTGGACGTTTTCTGTTTGCCATCGCACGCCCCCACTTCTCTTTCTCTGTTTCCTCCTCTGCATTTAATTCATCCAGATATTTTTGCGACTCAGCGTAACGCTCGTTCCAATCATTATGGTAATCTCTCTGGTTTCCTTGCCGATAATTCCTCCGATTATTCAATCTACCGTCCCCGTTCCTCTGATATGGTCTATCCTGCCTTTGGTTTCCTCTCCAGTTAGTGTATTACCGCTGGTACGTCCTCGGATTATTATTGTTGTTCTGATTGTTTTAGTTATCATGGCGATTTTGGAAGTTCCTATTATTATTATTGTTGTTGTATTGGTTTCGACTATCGAATTCCTGCCGTCTGGAAGTAAAATGTGTGCTAGTGGACTGCGTCTTCGTCTGATTGTTCTGACTTTGACGGTTTTGATGCCCCTGAACTATTTCTGCGGTATTCACGCATTCCATATTTCGTCACCCGGTCTGTGGACTGATCATACTCGTTTCGTCTAAGTGGCGGAGTATCTCCTCGGTCGGAACTGCGGTTTTTATATTTCCTGCCACTAAAAATTGCTGTATGTTCATCGGAAGCTGTTTGCCGATAGTTAATACCATGTTTTCCTCTGACGGCGGTTCATCAAAATCTCGAAATGTTACTAGCTGCTGACTAAAAACTCAGAAAACGTTGTAGGGTGTGTACTATTGTATTTTCTGGTATATAAGTCCATCCTCAACCCCTGCTGCAGTGAAGGACTCCAAAACTTCCTCAAAAATGCTTCTTTAAACTGGGCCATGTTATTGAACGTATATTTGAAGCTTTGAAACCAGATTAAACTTGAGCCATCTAAAAACTTCTCCACTAAACGAAGCTGTTTTGCGGGACTGACGTGTTGGTCATTAAAATAATCATCCAGCTGGCACAAGAATGCTTTTGGCGTAGATCCTGAATTTTCCCTAAATTTGTCTGGTTTAAAATCATTTCCCCTAATGACTTGTATGACTTGGGCAGGTGTCAAACCAGGTTGTGGAGTTGACGTCTCCCCTCTGTAATTGTGGAATGTGTTGCAAGTTGTCTTTGGACTCTGATCTCGGCTCGTATCCTCAGCTAGCTTCGACCCCTCCGGACTTCCAATTTTTCCGTGTTTCCCTACTGAATTTTCTGAAGAGAATAAAGTGGCATTCTCTAAAGGTCTTATCTCATTTTTAACGATGAGGTCCGCGTGATCTTGAAACTTGGACTTGATACTTTCCTCCAGAGCCTGTATTCTAGAGTTATTCTCCCCTAGCCTCTTTAGTATTGTCAGCCTATCCCCTTCAGTCTCATTCACCTCCTGTTCCCAATCTTTCCGGATTCTACTCTTCAAATTGTTAATTTTTTCTTGGCTGTTCTCCTGATTCTTCTCAAGCTGTTCCCCTATTTGATCTTGTATCTGCTTCTGAGTTTTAATTAATTGTTCTCCTATCTCTTCTCGTATTTTCTCTTGATTTTTACTTCAGTGGTCTTCCAGGTTTTCGCGCAATTGCATCCTTTCTTTCTCCGTTTTTATCTCCAGTTTGTCAAGTTCCTTTATCAATCCTAACACATTGTTGTCGACTGAATTAATCTGCTCTTGTATGTTTATATTCTTCGCCTCTATTCTGTTGAACTGCCCCTGTAATTCGTCCTGCGTGCTTTTAATCCCTGCCGTATTGTTCACACATGCTGTCTCAATTTGTTTCAGTTTGCCGGCTCCCACTTCATCTAACTGTACTAGTTTGTCGTCAAATTTGGATTCGAGTTTCATGATTTCGCCTAGCTGTCTCGAATTATTCTCTGCCACCTACCCCGCCAGTTTCTCTAGTTCTATTTTAGTACTTTGATTTATTTCAAGGGTTATCCTCTCTAACTGAATTGTTTGTAAAGTTGCCTGCTCCAATAACTTATGGTTTAGTTCAACTAACTGTTTATTATTATCATCACTCTGTTCACGTAATTGAATAGTTATGTTATTTATTTGTTTATCATTATGCTCTCGCAACTCGTGTAATTGTTTATCATTCTGTTCACGCAACTCGTGTAATTGTTTATCCCTATCCAATTTCTGGATTTGCAATTGCACCGTAATGTTACTGTTTACGTCCTGTAATTGTTTATCGCTATCCAATTTCTGGATTTGCAATTGCGCCGTAATGTTACTGTTCACGTCATGTAATTGTTTATCACTATGTTCACGCAACTCGTGTAATTGTTTATCACTCTGTTCACTCATGCTTTTCAACTGTTCCTCCGTCCTTGCAGACATTTGCACAGACATCTGCTCCATCAACACTTTAATCTTCTCGATGCTAGCCATCGCAAAACACACGAATATACTTTGAGAAAATAGGGTCATGCAATGGGATTTCAGTCATACACACACACATGTCTTGATATTTAAATATTACATTGATTCTAATTCAAATAAATTTTCAGTAATCAAGCTCTTACTGAATAATGACTCTTATTTCCAAACAACAAATAACTCCCTTGTGATCTGCTTTTAAATTCCTAACTAACAGAATTTACGAAAAACACTTTAATTAACCGAAGTTAGTTAAATGTTAAGTAAGGCAACAGCTTCCTGCTTTTGACTGAGTTCACTAAATATGCAAATTTTTCTACTTTTAAGCTAAGCGCCAGAACAAGTTATCATCAAACACAATATCAACTTCTAACCTTTTCAACATTTCTAACTTTAAGAACTCAGTGATTTTACTGATACACATCGCGGTACAACTTCGCCTAAATTTACTGAATTTACTTTTGTCCTGCTAATCTGGCATCATTTCTCAGCGAAATAAGTATGAGGTCAACAAAACAACAACAACAACAACAAACCCCACTTGGGCAGCCATTTTTGATATATGAACCCTTGCGAAGAATTATATGAGACTCGATTTCGGGGGTGTAACGGTCCATTTCGTAAAGTTGTTGTTAAGCGCTTCTTATAACATGCAGGGTTACATATAACAAAATAACATGCAGGAAAAGTGAATACCAGGATTAAAACATATGAATTTAATTAACAGATCAACAAATGTACACTATTTACAGCAAAAACACAAGGACTCCCAAAATGACACCCACGTGAATTAATAAAAATGCCAAACTAGGCCTGATCTCAGGAGAGATCGTTAACCTCCGGACCAAATGTCCCAAATTACTGCAATGACATGTGCGTGTGCGGCTTTTCTACATGCGGTACTTACTTTACTTTCCGTGTCCGGGAGAAACACTAAATTCTTCCTTTCCAGAACTCTGCAGCTCTTATCCCTCGGTCTGTGGCCAACATAAGGTCTTCCTGGCTGCAGGTTTCATTAAGATCTTTGCACGTGAGCATGTGTTGTGGAGTCTGGATTTCTCCACAGGCACATCGTGGATCTTCTGCATAACCCCACTTCACAAGGTTGCTACGACACTTAGGCACTCCTGTTCTCATCCGGTTTAAGGACCTCCAGGTGGTATAAGGCAAATGACTACCACTGCTCAGTTCTTCTTTAGGGGTAAACCCCTCTGGTACTATTTGTTTCCAGAGTGACACACGCCGGACGTCTGGCTTGGTATGGAGGGGTACTGTTCTCTTAATAAAACTCTTCCTGGATCTTAGGCGAGGAGTGGTCACCTTGTGGTTGAACATAGAATGTCTGGGATCTGTTTCAAGCTTTTGTCTCTCTTTCTCTGCTGCCACCCTGCGTCGAATAACTGGAGGTGCAATGCCAGCGAGAGGGTAGATCTTCTGCACTGGAGTAGGTCTCAGACATCCAGTGACAATACGTGTGGACTCGTTAAGAGCTATGTCCACTTGCTTGGTATGGGCAGATGCTCCCCACACTGATGATTCGTACTCTCCTGCTGCAAAGCAAAGTCCCAATGCTGTTGATCGTAGAACCTGAGGGTTCGCTCCCCATGTTGAACCTATTAACTTCCACATTATGCAATTTCTTGAGCTGATCTTGCACTTCAATTCTCTACAATGTTTCCTGAAGCTGAGGGTACGATCAAGCTTGATTCCCAAATATCGAGGCGTTTCACAGCTTTCGAGTGTCACTCCTTTCCAGACAACATTCAACTTTCTCCGGGCCTCTTTGTTGCGAAGATGAAATGCGCATACTTGTGTCTTTCCAGGGTTAGGTTTCAGGTGATTCTGGGTGTAATAATTGTCTAATCTCTCAAGAGCATTTGACAGTTTTCCCTCCTCCTCCTCAAAGCTCCTACCCTGTACAGCAATAGCGGTGTCATCCCCATAAATAAATCGCCTGGCCTCTAAATATTCTGGCTGGTCATTTGTATAAATGTTGAATAGTAATGGGGATAACACACTGCCTTGAGGTAACCCGTTTTTCTGGTTCCTCCATCGACTTTTATTCCCTTGAAGTGTAACATAGAACCTTCTGTTCTGGAGCATCCCACGTATGACATTTGTTAGATTCATGTCCTTAGTGATGTTGTACAGCTTGGCTATGAGCTTCTTATGGTTCACTGTATCATATGCAGCACAGAGATCTATAAAGGCGACACCAGTTATAAGTTTATTCTCATAGCTGTGTTAGGTTCAGAATTTGGCTGGAACATGATTTCCCTGGTCTAAATCCAGCTTGATCTTGAATTAGCCGGTTATCAATGAATGTTGCAATTCTTTCAAGGATCAACCTTTCAAATGCCTTGTATAGGTGGCAAAGAAGAGAGACAGGACGGAAGTTCTTTGCATCCGTTGGTTCCTTGCCTGGTTTTAACAGTGCGACCACATGAGCTTTCCTCCACAGCTTTGGTAAGTGCAGGGTCTCGATACATATATTCATCATATTCACCAGCCACTGGATTGTTCCTGGTCCAAAGTTCTTGATTTGTTCTCTCCTGATGTCATCCTGGCCCGCAGCTTTGTTGACTTTCATCAGCTTGATGGAATGTTCTAATTCTGCTGATGTGAAAGGACGACCGAGAAAATTATTCTCATCTTCACTAGGCTTCAGCTTCACAGGCTGAGTCTTCGTGATGGTTTTCCCGTTACGGAGCAGCTGATGAGCTATTTGATTTGGTGTGACCTTGGTGAGATCCACTGGTGGACTCTTAGGGTCGTTGCTCAAGTTTTTGACCAGCTTCCATGCTCTTCTACTGTTCTGGGCCTTGTCAAGGTTTGCTAGTAAGTTCATCCATCTTTCCTTTCTTCCGTCAGCGATGCTCCTCATGAGTTCTTCACCCGTCTGAATGGTGTCATCTGCAAAAGGGTCTGTCTCGTATTTCTCCTGGTAATCTTTTAACAGATCCTTAGAATCAGCATTGAGGCCAGAAATAAACTGGGTACGGCAGCCTCGGGGAATATGTCTGCGAGAGATCTTCTTCACAAGGTCAACAAAGTCTTCATAATGACTTGGCTCAGGTTGTAAATTGGACAGTTCCTCATCCAGCTCAATGGAAAACCCCTCCCAGTTTGCCTTTTTAAAATTGAAACGTCGTTTAAAAGGGACTTCCTCAGGGCTGACCACTCCTCGAACTGAACGTGTGATTGGGCTATGTTGTGTCCTAGGGATGGGTTCCTCCACCGCTTTAACTACATGTTTTATCACTTGCTCACTTATGAAAATATTGTCAGGGTTGTAACCTCTATGCCATCTACCGCTGTTGAAAGATGGTCTCAGTTTGGGGTTGTGAATCAATCTCAATCCTTCCCTCTCTGCCCATTGCTCAAGTTCCTCCCCATTCTTGTCTGTGATATTATATCCCCAACTGATGCTCTTACAATTAAAATCCCCCAGGACAATTTTGATATTCTGCTTGTCAAAGTTACTTGGCCTTTCAAAGAAGAAGAGTTCATTGGGTGGTTTGTAAATGGATGTTACAGAGCAGGATTCCAATTCTACAGTCAAGATTTCTATATTGTTCCTGAACGTCATTTGAGATGACTTGACATTAATCTCTGGTCTGACAATAACATGGGGTCGTTCGACAACCAGTCGCATTCCTTCTATTTTGGGTCTGTTGTTGTCGATCCCTCTGTGAGTTTCTTGCATCACTAGGATGTCGATCTTTAGTCGGTTGCACATGTCAGCGAGTAAGAGTGCTTTATCTCTGGATAAGCCTTCGATGTTTATGGAAGTTATTGAAAGTCTTGAAAAAGACTGGTCGAAAATGTAATATCTCCCGGTGGTTGAAGGATCAGCCGCTGGCCTATGGCCACCGTTGCCCAGGGTACGCCCGATTGTAGTATTCATAATTTGTGCTTATCTAGCAAATATTAACAATCTTCGGGGAGGCTCCTTCAGTACATGCGGTACGATGTGTACAATTAATGCGAGATTCGTTACCATCCAATAAACTTTCAGGGGACGAATCTGCATTGTCTTAGAGCTAGACAGACACTAGGAACACAAACTACACACTATTTAAACTATCCGACACCCCCTACACTGAATAAGACAAAAATAATAATTTCCGCATGAAAATTGAATAAAAGAATTGCCGTAGCAATCAACACTAACGCCTAGAAATTAGGACTTTTTAAATCAACACGTGACCAAACAAGAAAAATACACACATGGTCGCTTGCCATTTTTATATGAAATACTAAATACACCCGACGGTGTCACAACAAACAAACAACAACATATAAGCAAATGAAATGAGTCACAGAAATCACTAGGCTCAAAGCCAACATTTACGTCAATACAACAAATATTTCATTTCATACGATATGCGGTAATTCGTAACGGACATGACGAACTCCCAAATTAATATAATGATTCAATGATCAAAAAAACAGGTTTGCTACAGATAGCTTACAGGGGTCAGTCGGTCGTAGCTGGACTGCCTAAACGATGAATCACCAGACCTAGACGGGCGCAAAGTGGAATCTGCAACATCTGTCAACCCACGTGTCAGAATACCTCGACCTGCTGTAGCAATGGCTCGAGTCTCGAAGAAGCGTGCTCCCAATAGCACATAATACGTGTGTGTGTGTCAAAATAAAAATATCTTAGCATTTCCCACGGAAATCCAAGAATCAGCACAACACAAGGTAAGGTAGCCTCCAAGAGCGCTCCCCCCATCCATAAAATACAATCAAAATTTGAGGGCAGTAGACACATTCTACCCCTCATCAGAAAGAACCAAATACACACACATTGACACGATACACACACCAGAATTACACGTATGGGTTTGACAGAAACCTGAAATAAAAGACATAAATATTTCCACCGACTTGCGCTCCCAGTCTAGTCCGTGACTGAAGATCCTGAAAAGGGATATAAAAAACTCAAAATATAGAACTAAGGTGTTCTACAGTGACATCTTAACGTGTTGCGCTCGGCAACCTTAGTATGATTAAAAACCTGTTCGTAAAACATCAAATCAAATTTACCCCCTTCACCTAATTTAAATGAATTTGAATTAAAGCACCATTTATCATCCAAGACGAACTTCGCATTCGCATGAATAAAATAACCCAATGCACGCGCCGTGCATACTAATAATGACTCATAAGAAAAATATACAATCAAACAAAGTTTTGGCCACGTGCCAAGGTACATTTAAAAGATAAGAGTGTCGGTGCACGAAAATTAAAATACACAAGAAAAACTATGAACAAAAATTATTTACAACGTTTCCGCGTCTAATCTAGCTACATATTGAATAAATCAATGGTTTGTACATCACCGTCCAGCTTGCAGAAAATCAACCTCCATCCCAGAGCATTTCCCACAGGAAAATTACTCCGTCATCGTCGACATTCTAGTAGAGGCGTAGCACATCATCCCACCAATCGACCTTGCTGTAGACATCTTGGCGTGGCTTCTTAAAAGAAAAGTTCAAAATTAATATTCTATTCTGCTAGAATCGCTATGAGCTACTGACTTTCACTCAAGGGTCCTGGGCGATTACTCCACGTAGAACTGGCCCTATCTAAGCATTTGCTTGATTCACACGCACATATACATCACAAAATATAACACAAAAATATTACAGAAAAATATTACAGTCTAGTCAGCCACGCAGCTGGCATTTAAAAGTCTCTCAAATTACATATGCTGAGTAGCGCTTATCTCAACTAGAGATCTCCACTCCACTTGGCATGAACTCTGCTCCCTAGAGCACAATAAAATGTTCGTTCAAACTGACGTGAACTATGCTCACCAGAGCCTGATAAAATTATGTCTCAAACTGGCGTGAACTATGCCTTTCGGTGCCTGATCAAATTGTGTCTCCAACTACTCATCACCGATCAATTTATTAGAAACTGGCAGAATGGAGTGGGGTGGGGGCAATTTGAGAAAATAATCTGTAGTTTTTAACTCACAGACTTGGGACTAGTATCAAACTTCTTCTTTTTATCTAAACGTCTCAATGCATTCATGCGGAATCCCATCGGATCGGCGGTTCTTCTGACACGTGTTTTCAGCATCCTTTTTATGGCACGCACATCTCCGCGTGGGTCAGGCGTCCTCTCTCCTGATTCGATGATTTAATCGGGTATCGGTTGGAAATTCACTTCTGGCATGCCCATAATGACTCCAAATTGTATGCGCGTTCACTCTGAGTTCGGCCTTGAACTCAGCTTACTAGGTCGTCCCCAGGAATATCTAGAACGCCACCTCTGTCGCAAGCGTTGCAACACACTACTTGCCTTCCGTAGCCTACTTCAACATGCGCTGTCTGGATATAAGTAATAATAATAATAAAAAAATCATGAAAACTTATTGATCGGCAAATCAATAAGGGTTCAATACATAATTTCTGAAAACCCGCTACTTACCTTTCAATATGCTAATGTAGCCTATGGGGACAAGAAAAAATATAAATCCCCAAATTGTTCATGTAATTTATGAAATTAACAAAAATGTTCCCAAAATATTACTATGACTTAATTTTAAAAAAACTAAGGCCAGCGTTGAAAAGTACAAGGTTTGCACATCAATACCACAAAGTTTCAATATTGTGGGACAAATGACTTTTAACCTGAGCGTACCTAAAAATGACTAAAATAGAATTGTCAGCATAGGCAGTACATACTCCTCTTAAGGGCCTCAGGGACGAGAACTAACAAGTAACTGAACAAGGATAATAATAAAAGTGAAAAGAAATCCAAGACGAAGGGAAATCCTGCACATTTGCGGAAGACTTTAAAATTGCCATGCATAGATACAGATTTTCCACTAGAGGAAAATCTGTTGTTGTTTCTGTTGTTGTTGTTGTTGTTGTTGTTGTTGTTGTTGTTGTTGTTGTTGTTGTTGTTGTTGTTGTTGTTGTTGTTGTTGTCGGAATATACCTACTGTATTTTAATTTAGAATAAACCGATTGTATTCTTGTTGTGAACAAGACAATGACTGATATTACAGCATTTTCTAGAAATATACAATAATTGCATTTTGATATCCATTGTGCTTGCAAAGCCATACACTCCGCAGATGTCAAGTGCAGTACTGAATTTGAAATGGAGCTGGACACTCTTGATCTAGACGTCTCGATGCACGTCTAGACGCCAGTAATTGGCAGCTTACGGGCTTAGTCTACCTGAAGAGATATGTACCGGGTGATATCATGAGCGAAATGAGAAGTTGTTAGAAACTTGCACCGCACCAAGAGCAGAAGAGATGGAAGAGGGCGCCAGTTAGCAAGTAACTATGACAGTCTGTGTGAAGAGAATTACATTTTATTGGGTGACCGACTCATTATTTTTATGTGTTTATTTATTTATCATTATTACTAATTTATTTATTTATTTATTTATTTATTTGTTTATTAATTAATTGATTTATTTATTATTGCTACTTTAGTTTCACCGTCTTTGGGGTACGTTGAATCAATCATTTCACTGTGTGTTGTTCTTCCTTAATGCCCAGTACAGTAGCTCTTCATTCTTTCTGATCTTCTTTTCCTCTCTTCTTCCGAGATGATGGGTTTGGATTTTACTTATATTTTCGTCTTTAATAATCATTTTAGCTTTTCGATTAACAAGTGAATTTTCTTTATTTTTAACTCTACTAGGTCTTTTTCAGTTACTTTAAACCATGTGGATTTTGTTTTGCGCTTACGGAATAAATCAAAGATTGGTTATTTGTTATTATTATTAATTAATTTATTTATTTGATTGTTTGTTTATTATTTTATTTATGTATTTATTTAATTATAACACAGGTTATCTGACCAATTTTCCACACACCCAAGTACACTGGACTAAATGACCATGATGTCGAAAAAGCCCCTAAATGAATTAACAACAAATACGACAATCGTATTTGCTGCAACAGTGGCAAAACTAGAAATCTGAATTTTTTTCATCTTTTACCTCAGTGTTGTTATTGTTGTTGTTGTTGTTGTTGTTGTTGTTGTTGTTGTTGTTTGAGTCTTTAAACTTTTGACTGGTTTGATGCAGCCCTCCATACCTCCCTGTCCTGAACTAATCGTTTCATCTCTGCATAGTTACCGCACCTTACACCCGAGGTATTCTGATTAACATAGTCTAACCTTGGTCCACCCCTACAGTTCTTGCCCTCGACCCTCCTTCCATGACTACGTTTGCTATTCCTGGGTGTCTTAGTACTGTATGTGTCCCACCAACCTACCTCTTCTCTTTATTAGCAGTCGCCAGAAACGTATCGCCTCTCCCACTAGTCTTAATAGGCTACCTCTTCATATAGGTGGTATATTGGCTTTCACGGCCGGTGAATTAAAACTCAGCAATTCTTCTAGATTTGTGCCGTGTCTTGTGTGGGGTTTCGCCCAGGAGACCAAGCTGGCTCATCGGCGGGCTCTTGGTGTCCCCGCCCGGACCCCCACAGGAGTTACGAACTGTGCGGTACCTCCCTTTATATAGAGTGCAACTGCACTACTTAACTGCGAGAACTAAAAGCTCAAACAGCATCAACCTCCCTATTGTAGGGTACCTGAGAGGGTAGCGTCTACAATGTGTGTTAAAAGGGGGTTGAAATGAGAGTAGCTGAAGGCTGCTCGGGGCTCTAGTGTAAAAAGTGTAGGTTTGAGTGGTTCGGGCGTGAACGCAGCTCGATGGGAGACCTCCCAATTGTACAGTCTGCTTGGGTAGTTCAAAGGGATGATGGCAAGGGGTGTTTTACTAAATGAGTGTTGGAGCAGCTCGCTCGGGTTCCTGCTGATGTGGACTGACAGGTCGCGCTACTAATGAATAGCGCGCACGCAAGCAATGTGACGTGACGCAAGTGGCTGACTACGGTAGCCAATAAACAATTAACTAAGTGCTCTTAGGATCCTACCGGGAGTTGGTTTAAGGGGTAGGATCTTATCAACTAGATAAATAAATAAACCAAATGACCAGTTAGCTTTTAGGTTTTAAGATTTAATGTGTAATGCCAATGTGGTGTACTATAGAACTTTGGAGAGCAGATACTATTAACTTAGATGCCTGTTATCTTTACAATAATTGAGGGGATGAGGGTGTAAGTGTTTGTGTGTTAGTGTGTTAGCTCGCTGGACACTCACCAATCTGGAAGTGACGACTTTGGGCAGCGTCCTGGCACCTGGTTGCATTGTGAAAGACTGACCTCTAGTCACCTCACCTCTGTTGTTTATAGAGGCCGCCTGTTGAGTTTGCAGAGTTGCGGATTCCTTAGGAAGTGAGTTGCTGGCCGGGGGTCGTTGGAGGCCTTTGGATTTGTAGTGAATTTGTAGAAGTCGTTTGGGAGTTTTATCTGTATGGCTATAATGCAGAAAATATAAGGGATGTAGGGGGTGGCAAAAAGGCTTCCAAAAAGGTCGTATATTGGTTTTCACGGCCGGTGAAATAAAACTCAGCAATTCTTCTAGGTTTGTGCCATGTCTTGTGTGGGGTTTTGCCTAGGACACCAAGCTGGCTCATCGGCGGGCTCTTGGTCTCCCCACCCGGACCCCCACAGGAGTAACGAACTGCGCGCTACGTCCCTTTATATAGAGTGCAAGAGCCCGCCGATGAGCCAGCTTGGTGTCCTAGGCGAAACCCCACACAAGACACGGCACAAACCTAGAAGAATTGCTGAGTTTTACCTCTTCATATGTTAACTACTCTATCTACTCATCGGATCTTCATCATTCTCCTGTAACACCACATTTCAAACGCTTTTATTCTCCTCTTTTCTGCTGCACCAATAGTCCAAATTTCACTTTCACAGAGTTGCACGCTCCAGTGAAGTGATAGGAAATATTCCTTATCAATTGATTAAATACTCTAACGTTTTTCGTGGCAACGTGAGACTACATAATTCGTTGTGAGAGTTTCAGAAAATAGTGCAATTCTTTTGCATACAATTGCAAATATCCTACTTCTTAATTGCGTTGGTGTATGTTACGCTTATCTGAAGCAAAGCAATAAATCCTCAATTCAGTATGGGGTCCTAATCTTGACATTATTGAAATAATCCAAATTTCTGTAACTGCGGTAAATCCTTTAAATGCAGTTCCTCCACAAAGATCATATTTTGAGCAGCAAATAAGCGATGTGTAAAATATATGTACGACACATACAGCTAATGGGCTAATTGTGTACGATGATTGATAAATAAATTAAAACATCAACAAGGAGTTGGGGCAGATGACCTCACTGTTCCGCCCTTTGAAACAACAATATCTAATTAATAACTAACACGGAGTTGTTGGAAGTGCATGAAGCTTTTCATGTGTGAATGTAAGGAGGATATGTAAGTCATTAGCCTACATATGAGAGTTGTTGTGATGATTGATTTAGGGAATTTGCGACATCCTGGTCGTGTACTTGGATGAGTTTGATTTGTCAGATAGCCTGTGTGATGGCTGTATGTGTGAATTTGTAAAGATGAGTGTATGTGTATTTACAGTAAATAGAGAGATAAATTGTATGATAACCTGAGTTATTGTGGTGTCTGTAATATTGTGTGTATTTGTAATGCAGGTGAGGATTGGGAAGGAGGCGGCCGGCATTTACCTGGAGTACAAATGGAAAACCCGGCATTCGCCAGGAGTAGAAGTGGGAAACCACGGAAAACCACGTCCAGGATGACTGAGGTGGAAATCGATCCCGTGCCCCCACCGTGATAGCTAAGAGTGCTAGCCACTGCGCAACGAGGCGGACACATTATGAGAGACAAACGGCGCACTTGAAAAGCGAGTCTAGCACTAGGTCTGACCGCCTCTGTTTTAGATACAAGACGAGATACAGTCTGGAAGGAAGGCATACAGTTACCGAATGGCTAACGATTGCAGAGAACATTGAAATGGCCTAAATATTTTTGGTCTAGTTTTCTTCCATTGTACCTAGGTAGATGACGTGCGTGCAAATTTGTAAACGTTTATTGAACTTGCTCCTGACTATTGACCCACTGCATAATCATAAAGTAAGGAGAACGAAAGTTACCGATTGCCTGAATATGTATAGACATAAATTACCTAACTACTGACAACCAAAATATTATGTGCACTAGGGGCAGATGACCTCGTAGTTCCGCCCCTTAAAACAACAATAACTAACTAACTAACTAACTATTATGTGCACTCGAGTTTAAAGGTTGTTTGTGAAGTAACCAATAAACCTACATAAAATCCAATAACATCATCATTTTCGTCGTTCTATTGTACGTTAGTTCATGTAGGTTTGGGATTTTTAATTTATATTTTAATATTTTTTGTCGCATTTGGAACAGAAGAAGTGCCCATTTTTAAGCGTGTTTCAACCTTGCGTCACATTTAAGAATTATTATCTCAAAAACCCGTCATCACAGCGAATCCACATCTAACACAATATACATTGGAATGTTTTATAACAGTTTTATTAATTTCAAAATTTTGAGTGTCCAAGAAACAAAGTTATCATTTTTGTAAGGTAACTTTTCCTCGGTTCGGGATGGTTGAAAAATGTAGTTCTTGGTCGCGTTGTAATCCTTATACATCAAAAGGTTATGCTATATGACTGTGAAATCCGTAAATTAATTCTCATATTTTATATCGGTTTGTATTTGTACGGGAAAATAAGACATGGTTCCGCAGCTAGCCGATACGGCGAAAGCTGTACAGCGTTGCCGAGATGGAGCCCATCACGCGTCATGGCGCGTCTCGCTCGGCAGTGATGGGTTCCATCTCGGCAACTCTTTACAGCTTTTTTGTATCGGCTAGCTGCGGAACCATGACTTATTTTCACGTACAAATACAAACCGATATAAAATAAGTGAATTAATTTACGTATTTCACAGTCATACAGCATAACATTTTGATGTACAGTATAAGCATTACAACGCGACCAAGAACTACATTATCCAACCACCCCGAGCCGAGAAAAAGTAACCTTACATAAAAGATAACAACTTTGTTTCTTGGACACACAAAATTTTGAAATTAATAAAACTGTTATAAAACATTCCAATGTATACTGTGTTAAAATGTGGATTTGCTGTGATAACGGGGTTTTGAGATGATAATTCTTATATGTGACGCATGGTTGAAACAGGCTTAAAAATGGGCACTTTTTCTGTTCCAACTGCGATAAAAATATTAAAATACTAGCTGTACCCGGCATGCGTTGCAATTCCAATCAAAGAAAGTGATGGGGATTTGACTTTGTTAGTTGCAGTGCTTTTGGATTTCCAATATTTTCTTCTTTTTCCGTTAACCACCTCTAAACTATTATTAAAAAAAATTACTATCTCAGAAACATTCACGAGAGCGTGCTCAACAACTCACGAAAGTTACATCGCAATGAAATGAATGGTATATGAACGCATATGGAACTGCTGAAACAATTAGAGTGCCGTCACCCATTTCTTGAATATACTCGTACGCTACCTATTGTAAAATGGATTTACTAACTCGAAAACCTTTCCTGGCGTGTACACAACAACTCATCACAGTTTCATCGCAATCGGATGAATGGCATATGAACGCATACGGAATTTTGTTTAAACGATTCGCGCCGTTACTCATTTGTTGAATCTTCTTGTGCGCCACCCATTGAAAAACGGACTTACTAATTCATGAACCTACGCAGGACTGTACTCAGCTCTCCAAAGTTTTATCACACTCGGATGAATGGTATATGATCGCATACGGGACTTTATTGAAACGATTCACGCGCGGTCGCTTATTAGTTAAATATACCCGTTTGCTACCAATTGTAAAATGGATTTACTAAATCAGAAACCTTCCCTGGAGTGTACGCAACAACTCACCAAAGTTTCATCTCTATTGGACGATTGTATATGAACGCATACGGGTCTTTGTCGAAACACTTCGCGAGTCGTCGCTCATTTGTTGAATCCATTCGTGCGCTACCTATTGTAGCATGGATTTACTAAGCTAGAAATCTTTCCTGAGGTGTACACAACATCTCACCCACGTTTCATCGCTATTGGACAAATGGTATATGAACGCATACGGGACTTTGTTGAAACAATTCGCGCGTCGTCGCTCATTTGTCGAATCTACTCGTGCGCTACCTATTGTTAAGTGGATTTACTAAGCCAGAAACCTTCCCTGAGTGTATACTACATCTCACCCAAGTTTCATCGCATTGGGCTGAATGGTATATGAACGCATGTGGGACTCTGTTAAAACAAACGCACGCCATTTTGTTGAAGTTACTCGTGCGCCATCTATTGTTAATTGGATCTACTATGCCTATAAATTTTCCTGGCGTTTGCAAAACAACTCACAGGAATTTGATTGCAATCGGACGAATTGTATATGAACGCATCACCGACACGCATTTGTTTAAACTTCTGGTGCGCTATCTATTGTTAATTGGATTAATTATGCATATAACCATCCCGGAAGTGTGCCAAACAACCCACCAAAATTTGGTCGCAATCGGATGAATTGTAGGCTATATGAACGCATCGCCAACACTCATTTGAGTAGGGGGATGATGACAGTTCTAAATAGTGTCATGGCCGTCGCGTGAGTCCGAGCCAATATATCGTGAAACCATGGTCGGATGTTGACAAATAAGGTGTCGTTGGACTCGAGCTGACGTCCTCTTTCCTATGGACCACTCGTTATATTTTAGAAAAAAAATTGAAAATTTTTGTTTTCGAAAGTAGGTGATAGTTTGAAAACCAAACATGATAGAACGTTGTGCCATGGCTCAAACGAATGATCTTTATGACCTTTATTTTCTATAATGAAACTTTTTACTTTTTATGTTTTTTTGAAAACACTCGAATTTTGAAAATCCTATATTTTGGAAACTAGGAATTCTACAAAAAATTGTTTGACATAAATGAAAGGCCCCTACGCCCTCTACTCCCAAAATAAATTTCAAGCCTCTAGGTTAAAAACCTGACAGTAGTGCTAGATGGGGGGTTCTGCTTCCAAAGGAAAGTTGTGAGCCCCTGCGACCTTGGAATGGAAGGAGTCATGCTAGGAGGGCGTGCTTGGATTCGATTTTTTCGTCTCGTTGCGCTCTTTACGGGAATGTCGGTGTCGAAAAGGTGAAATTCTGGAAACTCGTTTTTTAGGGGTAAAAACGTGATTCTAGACTTTTTGCTCGATCTCTCGAACCTATCATGCTAGAGGCGTGTACGACGGGTCCAAGGATTCGGGATGACGTTCTCTTTGCTATGGACCACTCAATATATTTTTAGCCTACTTTTCACATTTTGCAAAAATGAGGAAAAAGTAGACTTATGAGATCGATCCGGGAAAATGTGTGTCTGTCTGTCTGTCTGTTCTTCTGTCTGTCTGTCCTTCTGTCTGTCTGGCTGTGTGTGTGTGTCCCCCTATCAACTCCTAAACGGCTGCAGCAATCAAAACCAAATTTAGTATGAGTAAAGATGTGCACCGGAATATCTCACATCCATATTTGAAAATGATGTCAGTGCTACCAACTGCTGAAAAAACGCACTAGAAATTTGAGCTCCATGTTGGATATCTTGCAAGGTATGCATGGGAGCTATTCCAAAATTAGCACACATGTAGATAATACTATTTCAGTTTAATTTCCAGGAGGCCAACCATGACAGTGTTGCCAAAATAATTTTAAGCCTTCTGATAGGTCCAATGTTTAAATGCATATAACTTCTACAATATCAATTGGATTTCAACCAAATTTTGTATGTAATATCTGTACATAAACAGATATGACTGAGCGTATTCCTAAGAGCTACCAGGGCTGCCAAATGTTAATAATTGCTCTCTCTATTTTTTTTATCCAAATACCAATATATCAGAAAGTATGCAAGCCAACAGCTTTAAACTATGCACACGTATATTCTGACATTTCAGATTAATTTGGAGTAACTTATATACGTCAGTTCTACCAACATGATCATAAGCCTGCTGATAGAACCAATTTTTAAATACATGTAACTTCTATACTATCAGTTGGATTTCAACCAAATTTCGTATGTGATATGTGTACCATAACAGATATGACTATAAGTATTGTTAAGAGCAATCAGGGCTGCCAACTGTTAATAAATGCTGTCTGTATTCTTTTTAACCTAATATCAATATATCAGAAAGTATGCAAGCCAACAGCTCTA
Organism: Meconema thalassinum; assembly: GCA_946902985.2. Taxonomy (NCBI): domain Eukaryota; kingdom Metazoa; phylum Arthropoda; class Insecta; order Orthoptera; family Tettigoniidae; genus Meconema; species Meconema thalassinum. The sequence goes on along the minus strand of OX336388.2, from coordinate 567,532,293 downwards.
TACTTTGCACACGTATAGCACCTGACATTCTAGATTAATTTGGAGTAATTAATACAAGGCTGTGCTGCCAACATGATTCTATGCCTGCTGATATGTCCAATTTTAAAATACATGTAACTTCTATACTAACAAATGGATTTCATCCAAAATTGGCACAACAAGATATCATAATATTTCAGATTATTTCTGACCAGCACACGCATGGTATTGTTGGCAACATGCTTTTATGCGTGCTGATAGATCCAGTGTCTAACTGCATGTAACGTCCATTGGACTTCAACCAAATTTTGTATTCTGTACCCTAAGTGGTGGAACTAAGAATATATTCAGTCACCAGGGCTGCCAACTGTAGTGCTCTATTAGGCTACATTATACCAGGTATATTTTGAACTAATTAGATATTTCGATATTACCAACTTAATTTCGTCATTATTCTAGATAGGTTCTAGAATAATCATTGGCATGAAAAATAGGCTGTATAGTTCTTCACGGAACTTCCTGTTTAAAACAATTTGGAAACTCGTTTTTGGGGTAAACACGTGCTTTTGTGATTTTTGCCGATATCTCACGAACCAATAACTCTAGAGACGTGTACGAGGTGTCCTAGGACTCGGGCTCACGCCCCCTTTTAGAAACTATTTTTGACATTTTGACAAATGGCCTAACGCCATACATGTTGAAAAAATAAAATCCTTTACCGATACCTGTTTACAATGTTCATGAAGCGTGGTGGTTGAGAGACGATACTGCTGGGTGTGTGTTTCAACGAACCTGTCGCTAACCACAATGACCATGCTTAATAGAACTATCGATATTTCGACGGGTCGGTGTATGACAGAGCGAGGGTGCGTTTTTCCTATAATTTACCTCCCGAAGGAGATCTTTAACGTGTAAACGGTGATGAGAACTTGGTTCTATGTTGGTCGAAGCGGATACAGAAAACAAACTTGCAGAGGAGCAGACGAGCAGGAGATGAATGTCATTTGAGCTTATTGGAATGCGTTGATCTGACTTAACAACAGGTGCAATGGAAAAATGGCAAAGACGCAGAGGACACTTGAAGGTGAAATAATCTGACCATCGTGGTGGCAGGGAAGAGCGAAATGCATGTGAATACGTGTGAGATGACATGTACGCTAAACAAGTGAAACCCTGTTTGCTTCGTACGTGACAAAATGCAAGTTCATGTGAAATTTGATCTGGCACAGGTGTTCACCTGGGACGTTAGCTGTCCACGTGCACGATAACTGTTAACAAGTCACATCATGTTTTGTTTCGTACGTGACAAAATGCAAGTTAACGTGGAATATGATCCAACACAGGTGTTCACCTTGGGCTTTAGCTGTCCACGTGCATGATAACAGAATTTTCAAAGCGTGGGAATCGCTGAATCAGTAAAAAGTATGATGCAACTTGTGGGAATGATATCACAACCAATAGATAGGCGAGAGCAGCGAGCAGCAGTGGTGAAGGTGACGGGGGGGGGGGGGGGAGAGTGGGAGGGGTGATGTATGAGAAAACACAGGTGGAAAGAGAAAGAAATATGTGGAGCTGAGGACTGTACACACAGAGCTATAGGTGGTGTACAACATGTGTGAATAAATAAAAAGTGCACAGGTTCACACAACATGTAATTTATTGATCCAAGAATTAAACGTAGAGTTAAATCCTAACCATTTGACATATAGTTTATTTCCTTTTTGTTTCAACACTTTTTCCACAAGATAATGCTGTTTTTTGAAGTTCATCGAGATAAAATCTACCTTTTATGGGTTGATGGTTGAGGTCTTGGAGTAAATAGGTGACTGGAGTGTCCAAGTTGACTTGACGAATTCGAAATAGTTCAGTCCCCCACTGAGGCGTGTAGCCCTTATTGAAGGCAGACTTAAATTTGCTCACACGAACAAAATCCCCAATTTTCAGTCGGTGACGTTTAGGATCGGCTGTTTTTATGGGGTTAAACAGTTTATCCAATCGCTGAATATTTTTAGTGACGAGGCGTGGCTTGGTTCCAATCGTTCTATGTTTGGTGTCATTGTAACGTGACACTGGCTCTGGCAGCGATAAGTGCCCTGAGCAGTAAACGCTTTCCACATATGCGTTTTCAATGTTCGGTTGAACCGCTCAACCACACTGGCTCTGAGATTGCTGTACGTGGTGTAATGGTGAATATCCTAAGATTTGAGAAAACTGGAGAAATCCTTGTTGAAAAATTCTTTCCCCTGGTCGGTTTGTAGTAACTGAGGTTGGCGTTTGGAGTGTTGAATAATATGTTGAAAGGCCTTGGTAACTAGTGGACCAGACTTGCGACGCACAGGTTCAACAAAGGTCATTTTGGAATAGACATCAATGACGGTCAACATATAGCGTACACCGTCGTTAACGCCAGCATAGGGCATCATTTCAATCAAGTCAGCCTGCCAAAGTTCATCCACATCTGGTGAAATCACCTTGAGTCGCGGATAGTGACGTCAAGCTGGGCGATGCAACTCGTGAGCAATACCCATTTTAATGGGTGAGGGCTTAAACAATAATTTTGGCATTTCGAAGTTCTTGTTCAATTTCTTGAATTTCCCAATCGTGACCGGTATGGCCAGCTTGAGGTGAGGCATGCAACAACTGTAGCCGCTGGACGAGCTTATTGGGATTGTGCCAGTATGTAACATTCACAAGGGGTTTTAATGGTTTAAATATCACTCCCGAAGCGGATGCTTTACGACGAGTACTTTGACTGGTGGGAAACATTTTTGCAATGATGGTTTTATATTTTTGAGATATATTGGCATTCACTTGTTGAGTGGGATCATACTGTCTTTTGTGGGCATGGGTATCCAATAAAATGGATTTATATTCGTCAAGATACTCTGACGTATAATCATGGGAAGAGGGGGTCCGAGAAAAGTGCAGCTTTAACAGTCCTGGGGTTAATTTATAGTTGATGTTTTTAATGACAGCTTTAGTACGAGCAAATTTAATGGATGAATCGCCAATTTTAAAACTATCATTCTCATAGCGAATACCATACGTGATATCTGTGTTTCCAATAAATAGATCGGTGAAATAGGGTTCCAATGTTGATCCATAATATTTTATTAAAATGGTTTTCAGTTGAGCTTTATGTTGAGGGGTGGCCAAGAGTTGTGAAAACGGAGACGCTCTGGAAGGGCAAGGTGTTTCGACCATGGCCAAGGATTTCTTTTTTCTCAAAAACTCTGAAAGGGGTGCGGCCTTTTTTTTTTGAGGCGTAAACACTTGTTCCTCCTCATCCTCAACTTCGCTAACACTAATCAAATCTTCCTGTTCCTGTTCCTCTTCCTCTTCCTCAGGGTCCTCGTGCAGCGTGTGAGTGGCTTGTGAAACGGTGGGTAGCGTTTCAGATGGCTTGAAAGAGGGTTTCAACATGGCTTTTAGCGGAGGTGCTAAATGTTGTTGAATAAACAAAGCATGATCGGCACGCGATCGTTTCAATTGACGAAACATTTGGCGAATAGTATTTTTTGCTCTAATAATATGCTTTTTCAATTTACTCTCTGCTAACGCCATGGTGTCTTGACAAATGACTTGACAGGGAATGAGACAGGGCCTTAAATAGCAATAAAATGATCAAACCCTAAGCGATACCGTCCTTGGTTGAGTTCACTTTGTTTGTCAATCACTAAACAGGCATGACGTTGAGTGTTCCAGCACTTGGCACACGATTCGGTAAACATTTCAAAGGTCATATCCGGATTCACATGTTCATTATAAATGTGACGACTGTTCCTCTCGTCCTGGCGAAATAAAACAATGACATTGGCATTGTCACGAATCAACTATTTGGATATTTTAGAATACGTTTGTCCAAGATAGAAGCAATCGATATGTTTGTGTCGACCCATGCTGAAATAGCTTTTAATAATGCCTTGAAGTTCAGTGGATACATCATCGAAAATCATGAGTGAATCAGGCTTTACCTCATCCGGTGAAATAACATTTTCTTGCGTGGAAAATGTGAAATAACCCATATTCTCTTTTTGTAATCCAGACATGACTTGATCCAGAAACACGTAGAGGGGTTGGTAGAGTGATTTTCAAAAATATAAAGATTTTGAAAACGCAGACCATTGGGGGCTGTGATGAGCGTTAGCAAAATATTGGTCTTTCCACAGCCGGAAGGCCCCACAATGATGCAGTGAATGGAAGATGGAAACAGTGAACCATGGCTTTGTTCACGTGATGTGGAACAGAGATGGGAGACCATGTCCCCCACGGGGAATGACTCTTGCTGCTTAATAATCTTCATATCAACTAAGGCTTAGACAGGCTAGAAGGCTGTCTATATACAGGACACCGAGCCTTGTCATAGAAACAGTAGACTTGTACTATTGGTTGACGATGGATGTCTTTGGACGTGCGTAAATGACCAAAGCTAGGTCTGTCCCCATACATGATCCTAAATAAGAAACAGATCCTCCTAATAAATGCTACGTGGATAGGTCTGTAGTGCCTCGTACAAAACAGGGAGATTATGACTTTAAGGGAAAGCGGTTAACCCATGTAAAACATCCTCAAGTGTCTACAGACGTTACTACAAAAAAGTATGAGGATAACAAAGTGTATGAGTTTTATGACAAAGTGCCCCAGCTTACGGTGAATGACTATAGCGCTAATCACCAACGGATTATTCACGTGCAAGACCCACAAGACGAAGATGATGTCTGTACCAAGCGTTACGTGACCTATGAAATGAAAAGGCTTTATAAATGTATCCCATCTGTATTTTTAGTGTATCTGGCAAATGAAAAATCTGTGAATGAGAGAAACCATTTACCGCTAGTTCATGACCAGCACTTGACCTATGTGCTTGCTTCGGGCTTAAGCCACTATCGATTACACTATGATGGAACCATTCACATCAAATATGCCATACCTGATGAGAACCATTTGCAAATAAAGATAAATGGTCATAGGATGTTGGTCCATAACCATGAAATGGTCAATGCAGGTGACGAATTATCCTTTCATGTCATGTTGACATGGGATGAAAAGCAAGCGGGAAAAACCATAAACGATTTCCCACTTTATGTGGAATTGGAATATACAGCCATGAAATAACAATCTGACGTTAGTTGTGATTAAAACTTTCTTGTGAAAGGTTGTTGGTGATTATCATCATGGTGAAACAAAGGTATGTGGTGAGAAAGACTAAGAAAAAACTTTGTCCTTGGCAACGCCAGGGCTTAAGACATTCGTGGACAAGCCGTTGCGAAAGAAAAAAAATGTATTGACCATAAGGAAAGCCCTTCGAGCAGCACAGAGACATGTTATTCCAAACCGTCGGCGACAGGGTTCAAAACAAGGGCGAATGATTCCCGTCCCCAAACGAGCGGAATTTTTACCTGCTTTATTTGCCGGTCTGGCTGCTCTGGGTTCACTTTTGGGTGGTGCCAGTGCAGTGGCGAAAACCATTAAAGCCACGCAGCAGGGCAAGCAACAACTCAAAGAAAGTCAGCGACACAATGGAACGATGGAAGCGATTGCAATGGGGGCTAGAAATGCCAATTTAAAGCCAGCCTTTTATCAACAAGAATTTGGGATTCTACCATTTCGAAATATTAAAGAAAAAAATAACCTCAGCCATAGCAAGACATGCCCTGACGCATCAACAAGTGGAAAGCTATGCTAAACAACTAAAGCTTTCTCATTTTCGAGGTGTGTTTATGCGAAACCAATTACCCCCACGACCCTGGAAACAGGAATGTGCTGTTGTCAATTTGGATGATCACCGAAGACCAGGAACTCATTATGTAGCTTAAGTCAAAGAGGGATCCATTTTGTGGTAATTTGACAGTTTTGGGAATTTGCCCCCGCCCATGGAACTAGTGACCTATTTTGGAAACAGGATCAAGATATATTATAATGTGAAACGTGAGCAAACGTTTAACAGCCAACAGTGTGGACGTTTGTGTTTATTTATTTTTATATAAGACGCAGCATAAGCTAAAACGCCACCAGTATGTCGGCAGAAAGTAAAACGTTTACACTGCATGGACGTGGACCTGAAGTCAGCCTAGACTTTTACCCGCCTATCGAATTGAGTGAAAAACCCTATGGTTTAGGACTTGTTTCTCTTGAAACGTACAATCGAATATACAACATACGTGAAAATGTGAACAACAAGTTTTTCTATGTCGATTCTGTGCTCACCCTGAACTCTGGCGGATACACGATCGATGATATTTATGAACACATTTATGTGGTGTTGATCAATGAGTATGGTTTAAAGTCATTTCTCGACGGAACGCACAAGTTTGAACTTGTAGGAAATACCAACACTCATAGCTGCAGTATTTTCTCTACCTTCAACATTGACTTTAAAACACACCCCGATTCCATTGGCCCATTACTAGGATTTAAACCACGTGTGTTGATGCCCAACAAAAAACATGAATCAGACAATGATGTGAAATTCATTGAGGACCATCATGTGTCGGTGACGTGTAATATTATTAGCCAAGTGTATACCAATCAAGAGCCATCGCATTCGCTTTATGACTTTATTGTGACATCGCCCAATGGCTATATTATTCGTGACAACCCTCCAGTGGCGCTTTTTCATTCTGTGGCTGTCGATAGTATTAGTAATATAACATTAAGACTGATCAATAGAGATCAACAACTCATTGATCTACGGTAGATTCTACCACACCAGTGGCTTACAAGTCGGTGCTAAAGCCACTATGAAGTTTGTGTATAAAGCAACAACAACGTCTAGGAATGGTGTTAGTTGTTTGCCACGTGAATACACGTTAACATCTCAAGACAAGCAAATTTAACAGCATGATGAATTCTATCCTAGAGATAGCGAACTGTATCGAGGAGCAACCAGGGGTGGTAAGAATTGATCTCCATTCCTATCAAGCTCAAACACCTGGACTCAATAACAATGATGAAATTCAATTTGTTATCAACAACCAAGATATTTACACCCTACCGCATGAAAGTGTCATTCAGATTGAAGGTAGGCTCACCAAAGCCGATGGCTCTACACCCACCACGTCCAAGTTGGTCAACCATGGTTTGGCCTTTCTGTTTTCTGAAGTACGTTACGTTATTAACGATATCGTGGTGGGTAGCACTCGAAATGTGGGCATTTCCAGTGTCATGAAACTATATCCCTCATATAGTGAGGAAGAAGGTAAGACACTTTGCATGGCGGGTTGGTGCCCTGACTCAACCAATGACCGGATGGTACACACCGATGGGACCTTTACTGGATATTTACCTCTTAAACTGATTTTAGGCTTTGCCGAAGATCACCAACGCATTGTGGTCAACGCAAGGCAAGTGTTTTATCTAGTGAGAAACAGGAATGATAATAATGCACTCAAGGGAGCTGATAATGCCGCCATAGATTCAAAAATTCAACTACAACGCCTGCTATGGAAAATGCCTCATGTGACTTTTGACGATAGCAAAAAACTGGACATTCTCAAGATGGTAAAAAAGCGATATGCGAATTTAGAAGCTGGGCACTCCATGAGTATCCGCTATTGCCCACCACCAACACACACAGTTGGTCTGTAAAACAGCTCGCTATACAGAGAGACCTCTCTACCTGATCGTGGGTTTTCAAACGAATCGCAAGTATCAACAAACCAAAGATGCCACGCAATTTGATCACCTGCAATTGAGAAATGCACGTCTTTTCCTCAACGGAGCTGTGTTTCCCTATGAAGGACTGGATTTGGATTTTTCAAAAAATAAGTTTGTCCCCCTGTACGACTTGTTTTCTAAATTTCGATGGTCGTATTATCAAAAAGAGAACGGCCCCATGCTACTACCCCAAGCGTTTAAGGCAAGAGCACCACTGAATTTCTTTGACTGTTCTTACCTGGAAGAGTCTGTCATGCCATCCAAAATCGACATTCGACTAGATTTTGAAACGCATAACAATGTACCAGCCAATACGACGGCCTACTCTTTGATTATTCATCACAAACAAGTCAACTATTATCCACTGTCCAACCAAGTGACGAGTGTATAAATAACAGGTCAACCCACGTCAAGCCTCTCAGTCATGTCTTGCTTTAAAGCCTCAAGAGACGTCACATCCATGAATTTAAACTCTGAGGAACAACGTTTCAAGACTTTTGCCACATGGCCAGTGCCTTTCATAAACCCTCAAGACTTGGCGGCCGCTGGATTCTACTATTTAAAAACAAGAGATGAAGTGAAATGCGCCTTTTGTCCCATCATCATAGACCAATGGCAGGAGGGCGATGAACCCTTGCAGGAACATCAGCGCTGGTCACCCGCCTGCCCCTACCTGTGCAGAATGGAGGTGGGATATATACCCTGTCATTCAAGCTATCCCTCACTTGTGTCCCTGGGTAATGAAAAAAAAAGTTACGATACATGTGGACCATATGGCATCCATGGTGCTTCGGTGAGCAGCTCACCATCAAAAACGCCTAGTTTAGAGACATTGGGACTTCATCGGTGTTATGGACGTTACAAACACAAGATACTATATTGTTGTATCAGTTGATATCGTCCTTATCCCAAAGTGGCAAAGGCCTGTAAGACGAGTTATGATAATAAAATGATGTAATTCTTAAATTCTTATTTTTTTCATGTCCCTCTGTCCTACCCTAACCTCAATGTTTTTTCAAACTAGCATGGTAGGTAAGTCCATGTCATGATCACACCTTAGTCATTGATCGTCAGTCAGTCGTCAGTTGAACTTGGTCCAGGCAAGTTGCAACATGTTGCGCACACTCACTGTGGATTGCCAAGGGTTTAGAATTGGCGACAACAAATTTATATTTAAACAAGTGGCCATTATCGATTGTACCACGTTTTGGATATCGCAAGCTACGCATTTGCGATTTAAACCACCCCATGCTTTTGATTTGTTGTGTGAAAAAGACCGTAAACAAACCCAGTCGTTTGAAAATCATAGGCAACTAGACTGGAATCAGGGAACCATTTCCTATAAATATTTGGACGTGGTCATGAAAGCACACTTGTCCTCGGCCAATGTGGTATTTGTGGAAGGTAATGAAAAACGTCAATGGTTGCAACCATTTTTAGCGTCTTACTGTCAATGTATCGACCTCATGGAGTTGGGCTGCCCCTCCCTGCAAACGCTCATGGATACTTGTTCCTGAGGCAACATTACCCATACAGCCCTAGCCCATGTGTGGCATCTCTTTCATTGGTTAACCACTCATGCCTGTTGGGAGTTGTTGAACAAAATTATAACTCAAGATTTACCTGTGAATGGCGTCAGTGAGATTTCTACAAGCGGCGTGTAAACATCTACAGCACGGGATACCATGGAGAAAGGCAATGCTACGGACAAAGCCATCGGCAAGTTCTTTGTGTGCAAAAAGAAACTAGACAGTTTTACCAAAGAGGAACTCTTGGCGCTCCCCAAGTCGTTCATTTATTATGCGGCCGCCAACGCGGTGAAAGAAATCTGGCAACATGTACCAAAATCATGGACTCAAGACCCTGTATTGAGTGAATTGCAACCCTGTACGGATTACGATCACCATAAACAAGTGGCCATGGCAAAAATTACGTCTATGCGTCAGTGCCCGACTTGCCAGCTAGTGAAACTGTATCACGGTCATAAAAGTCCGTGTAAATACTTTGTTGAATCATTCCACGAGTGTCATGGCGAGAAAAAGCAACAACAACAACAACAACAAACCCAAACATCGTCCACAGAGGAGGAGGAAGACCAAACTTTTTACCATCGATGGAAAAGGATATGCCAGACCTGTACTGGCAATGGCGTGATTGACAAAGTGATTCAATACTTACCTTTCGAAATCCATCTTCCAGGTTATCGGTTTTGTGGCCCTGGAACTCATCTCGAAAAACGTTTACAGAGTGGTGATGTACCCATTAATTTTTTGGATCAAGCACGCAAAGACCCGATCTTATCGCCATAGTCATCCTGGTTTAAGACATGTGGCAGATAAATTGTTATTGAAGAAAGCTAAACAACGTTTCACATCCTGTGATGCCTCAGTGGGTGAAAGGATGGCAGCCCTGATTGTCATGAGTGCTATGAAAGGAAAGTTGATGATGCATGGACATAAACATTGAGGAAAGGAGGAGTGAGGAATTGGGATTTGTTTGTATTCTATTTTTCTTGTCAATTCTCTATGACTATGAAATAAAAACAAAGGTTTACCAGAGCATGATGTTGTGTTATTTTTAATTTTAAAAAATCATGATATTGATGGCTGATTTCTCATTTTACACATTTCACACATGATGAATTCACACATTGCCATTCTGTCAATTTGCAATTTACAGTTTTTAAAAATGTTCGTTTCATGTTTTGTGATTTTGATGATATGGATTTTTCCATTTTGCTGATGACACTTTTTAAACAATGTCCGTTTGAAGTTTTTGAATTTTCATATTTCACACATGGCCATTTCCAGTTTTCAAAAATGTCCGTTTTAAGTTTTGCGTTTTTTGGTGATATGGAAACATGGATTTCCCATTTTGCTGTTTTCACATTTTTCCATTTGGTGTATGTCGAAAGTTGAGATTTGACAATGATGTTGATGCAAGTGCTTAACCTTGGCGATGCTGCAATGTGTTTATGACTCTGTGGAAACGTCGAGGTCTACGACTACTGCTGGTAAGACTGTTTTTTTTACAAAAAATAATGTCAATTGACTGCCACATTTCAAAGAAAACAAAACTATTGAAAACAAAATGAGTATATAAGTGAACATTTCCCCCTCCCCACCCACCCTACCTCACCGTGTTTGCTCTGGTCATACATACACACCATCTTTCTCTCTCTACTCATACATTCACACCTGTCTTTGGGAACAAACACAACCACTTTATTTATTCCCAAAAGCACATTCTTGACATGCACACTCATCCCAAAAGAACTTTTTTTTAGTTTATCATTTATAATTTACATTACGAAAAATAATAATTAAAGTTACTAAAAATACTATTACTCATTAAATATTTACAAAAAAGACTACAACTTTTTACAACTTAAAAGAATCAAACTATTCACCAATCAAGAATTTAAAAAAAAGGTTGCATACAACTTTTAAAGAGCAAAAGGTCCAAGTTGGTTGCTACTATTTTACAAAATCTACTATTTACATTGCCAAAAACTAATATTTACAAAATACTGAATACTAAATCAACGAGTTACAAAAAAGCCATGTCCCTAAACGATTTCACAGAAAAATCACACCTCGTCCTCCTTGCGGTCATAACTCCAGGGCAGGCTGGTGAGCAGGTCATCAGCCCACACACGTTTGTTATCCATGGAGACGAGGGTGCGTTTTCTCTGTTCCACAAGATACAAATGATGGTTGCTGGATTGTATCCTGCACTGTGTATGAGACATAGCTTTGCCAGTGCGTAAAACCGCTAGATAGTCATTTACACGTAGCGATTTTACCACTGCCCTACCTACACCTTTTGCTCTTTTGGCTTCCCTACAGTCGAGTGTGCGATAAGCATATATTTTCGAGGCTAAACCTACGAATTCCGTCATAATGGAATCACCGCATTCATCTTTTAAAACACCCATTTCCTTCTTGTTTTTATGGGCAGCTGAAACATGTTGTCAGCGCTATACGAAGAGGTGTCGAACCAGTCACTATGCTGTCTCATGACTTCATAGGGGTTGCAGTGGCGAATGTGGTATATGAATGAGTCCGTATCCATATACAAAAGAGAGACGTCCTCAAAATGGCGTTTGGCAAACTCATAGTGGAATCGATACATGACCGATTTGGAAAAGTCTTAAATGACTTGGCCCAAATAAATGGGCTTATCCATGGTCATGCTGGTCTTACTCAATTCAATAGTGGCCAAATCCTCATCGATAATGTTGATCGATTTGAAATTTGGCTTGGCAATGTACCGCCTGGCACCCCACTGCCCCTTCCAGACATTCACTAATTTAATGTCACGGTAATTGCGGATATTCTCCATGGACTTGCCATGGATGCAGTTGTTCATTAATTTTAAAAAAAATCAAACTGCTGTGTTGCCATTTGTCGGTGCTCTGTGTTGAGTCGCATGTATGGCTCAAGCCATGCTTTTTGAGCAAACGAAATTCCCCTGTGGATTTTCTTCAACACCAAGCCTTGGGCGAGTTATTGCACCAACATTTGGATATGTAGCACATACCGATTTTTATTGTAAAGTGTGCCCATGAGTTTTTCAATTTTCACTTTACTGTCAGGGGGAACCATTTGCTCAAGGCAGAATGGAAAATCGGCATGTTCATCATACAAGGATGAGGGATATTCAATATCCACTTCTAGCACATATCCACGGCCTGTTTCTTGGCTAGCCATGTTCACATCAAATTCTGACACTTGTTTGTCTGTCAGCCAAGCAAACTTCCCATATGGCAAAGGCTGACTCATAGCGTAACCATACAAATTATTCACGTCATAGTACATTAAGTACGATTCTGGTTTGTCTGGTGAATAATCAGGCATGTAGACATTGTTCGCTTCGGCATGGCGCTGGTTAAGCGACAGCCACCACAAATGCCTTTTTCAAAAAATAGAACCATGTCTACGTCAGTGAGTAAATCCAATTCCACTTGAGTGTATTTTAAAGCGGCATCAAACGAGAGCCCAGGACTCGTATAATAGTGAGCCGGGTCAAGACCATAAATGTATTGACACAACTCACGAAATTTTTCAAACACATCAGTGAGCAGCAATACATCCAGTTTTAGGTAATGCATAGCATATTCACTTAGCGTGTTCATGCCAAACACTCGCCAAACTTGATATGCATGTGCATAGTCTTCATCGGAAACGGTACTGCGTGTTAGTTTCGAGTAAAATTTCTCTTGTGGTGGGAGTTTTCTTTGCTTTAACACGTCCCAGCTGTTGCAGAAATCATACGGGAATACACCTTTCCGAATGCACAATTGAAATTTCTCAGGATCATTAAAATGCATTCTAGTATTTTTTCATTCCTCCTCATTCAAGCCATTCACAAGGCTGTCTAGCGAGGATGCCATAAACTTAAAGGAATCCAAAAATCGAATGCTAAAGTCACTCAACCTCCATGTCAGGGCTGTAAAACGCTCATGGTTTTGGGGGATAATGGTAAACGAGCCCTTGTTGGCATGACCCAATTCACGAATCAAAAAATGAATGTCATAATTCGCCAGATTGTAGAAATAGACACTGATGAAACGAGGAGCTGGAAAGTTCAAGTTGCATTTACTATGCGCAGCTCCACGAAACTCCCCCGTAAAGTGCGAGTGGTCTCTGACTTTTTCCTCTCCATTTAAAATAGGCTTTTCGCAAATATGACATGTCGTGGCATGCGCATACTGCTGCTGCTGTCCTGGAGATAGGCTCATGGGTACTGGGTGGTCCAGTAATTCCTGTACATGCTCGGCCAACTTGACAAGTTCATCCAAGAACCATTTGGCACAATCTGGCCCCTCACGGTATTTATAAACGGATTGCGTGGGGTCATAGGCACACACCACATTAAATCCTATGGCAAAGGGTCATGTTTTTGAATGGGTGTGGTTGATCTAATGGTGGGATCTTGTTCACATCCCACCATGGGTGTAGTGAGTGCTTCGAAATATGCATATACCACATAGGGGACAGTGTCACGCTTGTGAATGTCCTTAAACTTTAACACAGCCTTGTCTCCTTGTGGCAATATCAATCTCACCGCTTCCTGAGAACACAATCTACCCTATGACGTTCCAAATGCGTAGGGTTTCCAAAATATTGCAAGCAACGGTCACAAATGTGCTTCTTACCATCATGTTTGGACATTTGACTGCTTAGCAATCTACTCAAGCTTTTAATGAGGCAATAGTGATTCACCTCTCCATAAGACAGATATAAAAGATGAATGTGATGTCGTTTCGGTTCTTTTGTAGCATAAAGAGGACCCACAATCTCATACCATCAAGGCCATACACCATGAACGAAAAGTCCTGGTTATCTTGTTCAAACCTATGGCTCTCGGTTAAGTCCATAGGGAACGATACTCGAGTTAAATTTAACGTTTATTTTAATTCTTCAAACTTGGCCTTGTACTTTCCCGGCCAACAACCATTTTGTTGTACCGGCTGCAAATAGGCAGCCACAGACCACAGGAAGCAATCATTGTCACGATTCTTTATATTGACCACAGCCTTTTTCGAAGCTATTGCTGGTGGTGTTTTAATATAGCTAGACCCAGCATTCAACGGGTTAAATTGACAAATGTTGATTTTCAAATGATGAATTTTGTTTAACGCTAAACCACTGGGTCCTTTTTGCAGTTTATCAAATTTTGATAGCAAGGCATTGACCACGTGGGTTTCATACCACTGTTCCAAATTATGGGCTATGAATAGTTCTTGCATTTTACTGCAAATATAAAATGTCTCTTTATGCTCTACGTCCTTCTTTTTTATATATGAAATCGCACACCAGTTCTGTATTCACCTTTAAAGCCGTATGCAACCTTTGCGCTGTACAAATTTCAATTTTAAAAATTTCAAAACAAGATTCTAGAAAATCTTTGGGAATCAAACTTGTTCTAGCATTGACCACACGACCAGAGCACACACGCGATTTGAAACAACTGTTTAGGGGTTCCCAAGTTAACGTATCCGCAGCAGTAAAATACATTATTATGAAAGAACACTCTCACCTGAGGTTTCAGTTGTAGACTGCTTGACAATGGTCCCAAACACACACGTTCCTGGTTATCAACAGTGGTCAAGCGGTTTCCAACACTCTAAAAAGAAATAAAATAAAACCACCATAAGCATATCAATTCCATATAGTTTATGCACGTCATAAACAAAACAAAATCAAACAGCTTATATATAAAAACAAATCTCGTCTTGGCTTTTAATGCTTTGCTTTATTATCGTCTCGTGGGCTAGTGTGGTAATGGTTTCCTTTTCTAGCTGTCTGTCTTTCTCTCTTTTTCAATCTCCTTCCCACAGACACACAACAGGTAGGCTATACACGTTATCTGCAAACAAATAAATAAACATTTATTTATAACTTTAACAAGCAATAAATAATTGCTTGTAAATATATATAAATCAATAAATATATAAATGAATAAATATATAAATATATACCTACCCCACAACAAGGTTAAGTATTTTCCACCAACACCAAAACTGTTAAACAATACCAGGGGTTTCACGCAAAGCAATGTGTTCAAAGGCAGTCACCTAAGTGAGAGTGGAAATGATAACGACATGTCTTTATATATGTTGCGTTGCATGTATAATATTTTTTTTCCCACGCTTTGAACATTCTCTTATCGTGCACGTGGACAGCTAACGTCCCAGGTGAACAACTGTGCCAGATCAAATTTCACATGAACTTGCATTTTGTCCCGTACGAAGCAAAACAGGATGTAACTTGTTTAGCGTACATGTGGTTTCACACGTGTATGCATGCATTTCGCTCTTCCCCGCCACCACGATTGTCAGATTATTTCACCTTCAAGTGTCCTCTGCGTCTTTGTCATTTTTCCATTGCACCTGTTGTCAAGTCAGATCAGCGCATTCCAATACCGGGTGAGTTAGCCGAGGTCGTTACGGCATGACTGCTGGCAGTCGCTCACATCCGGGAGGCGAGGAGGTTCAAATCCCCCCGCCGGCAACCTTGAAGATGGTCTTCTGTGGTTTCCCATCTTCCTTCCAGGCAAATGCCGGGGTTGGTCCCTAACTATAGGCCACAGCCGCTACCTTCCAACTCCTTGTCCTTGTACATTCCCACTCTCCTCCCCAACGGTACTTGTAGCTCACCCATTGGGTGTCCGTCTCGAAGCAGCTACAAAACAGGCGAGCCGAACATGTCCTCGGACACTCCCGGCACTAAAAGCCATACGCTAAAAAAACGCATTCCAATAAGTTCAAATGACATTCACCTCCTGCTCGTCTGCTCCTCTGCAAGTTTGTTTTCTGTATCCGCTTCGACCAACATAGAACCAAGTTCTCATCACCGTTTACACGTTAAAGATCTCCTTCGGGGGGTAAAATATAGGAAAAACACACCCTCGCTCTGTCATACACCGACCCGTCGAAATATCGATTGTTCTATTAAGCATGGTCATTGTGGTTAGCGACAGGTTCGTTGAAACACACACCCAGCAGTATCGTCTCTCTCAACCACCACGCTTCATGAACATTGTAAACAGGTATCGGTAAATAATTTTTTTAACATGTATGGCGTTAGGCCCTTTGTCAAAATGTCAAACATAGTTTCTAAACGGGGGCGTGAGCCCGAATCCTAGGACACCTCGTACACGTCTCTAGCGTTATTGGTTCGTGAGATATCGGCAAAAATCACAAAAACACGTGTTTACCCCAAAAAGAGTTTCCAAATTGTTTTTAAAAATATAACGAGTGGTCCATAGCAAAGAAAACGTCATCCCGAGTCCTTGGACCCATCGTACACGCCTCTAGCATGATTGGTTCGCGAGATAGAGCAAAAAGTCTAAAATCACGTTTTTACCCCCCAAAAACATGTTTCCAGAATTTCACCTTTTCGACACATTTTGGCTTGGACTCACGCGGCGGCCATGACACTATTTAGAACCGTCATCATCCCCCTACTCATTTGTTTAAAATACTCGCGCGCTGTCCATTGTAAATTGGATTGACTATGCCTATAATGATTTCGGAATTGTTCACAACAACTCACCAAAGTTTCATAGCAATCGGATGAATGGTATATGAACGCATACGGGACTTGGTTGAAACGATTCGCGTGCCGTCCCTCATTTGTTGAATCTACTTGTGCGATACCTATTGTAAAGTGGATGTACTAAGCCAGAAACCTTCCCTGATGAGTACACAACATATTACCCAAGTTTCATCGCTATCGGACGAATGGTATATGAACGCATACGGGACTATGTTGAAACACTTCGCGCGTCGTCGCTCATTTGTTTAATCTACTTGTGCGATACCTATTGTTAATTGGATTTACTCACCCATAAACCTTCCCTGAAGTGTACACAACATCTCAGCTAAGTTTCATCACTATCAGACGAATAGTATATGAACGCATACGGGAGTTTGTTGAAACGCTTCGCGCGTCGTCGCTCATTTGTTGAACCTACTCGTGCGCTACCTAATATAACATGGATTTACTAAGTCAGAAACCTTGCCTGTAGTGTACACAACCACTCACCCAAGTTTCATCGCTATCGGACGAATGGTATGTGAACGCATACTGGTCTTTGTTGAAACGCTTCGCCCGTCGTCGCTCATTTGTTGAATCTACTTGTGCGATACCTATTGTTAAGTGGATTTACTAAGCCAGAAACCTTGCCTGTAGTGTACACAACCTCTCACCCAAGTTTCAACGCAATGGGATGAATGGTATATGAACACATGTGGGACTTTCTTGAAATAAACGCACGCCATTTTGTTGAAGCTACTCGCGCGCCATCTATTGTAAATTGGATTTACTATGCCTATTACTTTTCCGGGACTCATCACAACAACTCACCAAAATTTGATCGCAGTCGGTCGAATTGTATATGAACGCATCGCCATTACGCATTTGTTTAAACTACTCGCGCGCTATCTATTGTGAAATGGATTAACTATGCCTATGATCATCCCGGAAGTGTTTACAACAACTCACCAAAATTTGATCGCAATCGGATGAATGGTTTATGAACGCATAAAAGACGAACACACAGACATTCCTTTATATATAAGATAAATTAAAAATTCCAAACCTACATGAACTAACGTACAATAGAACGACGCAAATGATGATGTTATTGGATTTTATGTAGGTATATTGGTTACTTCACAAACGACCTTCAAACTCGAGTGCACATAATATTTTGGTCGACAGTAGTGATCTAATAAACTGACGATCGTAGTGAATCTTGAATATCTTTGATGTCAGACTTATAAAAATACTAGCGGACCCGTGCGAGAAATCTCGCGTGTTCATAAACCACACTTTCCCCAATAGGTTTATAATGAGAGACTTAAGGGGAATGGTTGTTATGTTTTTATTTCAACCAAATGATTATTGGACACTATTTACATTTCAGTTAGAATTCCAAGTTCTACGTTCCCTAACTTAAGAAGGCAATCACTGAAAATTGGATAGTCATAACCCTCACCAGTTATTCAATATTTATGAAATTATACGATTTGAGTACTCATTCCTTTGATTTACTGTTTCTGAAATCCTTGCAAAATTATAAAGGTAAGACCTCAGAATGTTAAAATGACATGAAACAGGCGTCACAGCGGCCAAAATGTGAATTGGACAGCAATTAATTATGGAGTGCATTTTCCCACAGCAACAGTATTTGCAAATCGCATACTTTGTACATTCTTTTAAAGTCATCTTTTAAAGAAATTATAGATATTTATGAAATTAGAGTGCAATTTGTCACTGCTTTTTTTTTTTTTTTTTTTTTTTTTTTTTTTTTTTTTTTTTAGCGTATGGCTTTTAGTGCCGGGAGTGTCCGAGGACATGTTCGGCTCGCCAGTTTTGTAGCTGCTTCGAGACGGACACCCAATGGGTGAGCTACAAGTACCGTTGGGGAGGGAAGGAGGGAAGTTGGAATGTAAGGACGAGGAGTTGGAAGGTAGCGGCTGTGGCCTATAGTTAGGGACCAACCCCGGCATTTGCCTGGAAGGAAGATGGGAAACCACAGAAGACCATCTTCAAGGTTGCCGGCGGGGGGATTCGAACCTCCTCGCCTCCCGGATGTGAGCGACTGCCATCAGTCATGCCGTAACCACCACGGCTAACTCACCCGGTTTGTCACTGCTAATATCTATTCTCTTTCATTTGAATGCTCATTTGTCACGATCGTTCGCTTGTGAGCGCCGCAGGAGGGATCTATACTACTGAAATAATATATATGATGATATGTTATAGCCAAGTTATGAAAGACACAAGCACAGTCAGCTTTGTCCTATTTTCCCTCCGTTTCAGTGCTCTAGGTCAGGGAGTCCACATACAGTAGAGTGAGCACGTCATTAGACGGGATTTGTGTTGATCAGGATGAGGTCACAGTCGCGTAGCAACGGAGAATGATCACATCCCCTGATGTGTCCTCGTTACCTCTCCCTTAAATTAGTTTACACCGCAGGGCTCCTGCTTTCTAGGGCAAGGGACAAGTAGGCTCATCAGCTCGCTCTGCTAGCCCATATTACCCATCCCCTTTCCATTCAAGGTGTTCAAGATGAAATTACGGGATAAATTCAAAATAATCCTTCCACACACGATTTTACCTGTGTGTTTTTGTTTTTGTTTTTGATGTGTAACATCTTTCCGCTCGGTTGCTGGATAGTTTTGTCGGAGTGATTTTGAAAATTGGGGACGGAAGTGGATCGGAACAATCGAGCTGGCAGTGGTGGATCCAACGGCCGCTCGCTCGATCGATCAAACGGAAGTGTACTAGCTGGCAGTGGTGGACAACGGAAGTATGCACTGCCCGCTCGATCGATCAAACGGAAGTGTACTAGCAGGCAGTGGAGGACAACGGAAGTATGCACTGCCCGCTTGATCAATCGGACGGAAGTGTACTAGCTGGCAGTGGTGGAAAACGGAAGTATGCATTGCCCACTCGATCGATCGATCGATCCAGCTACCAGATTATCATTTTAAACGATATTTATCATATCAATATGACTCATTTTAACAGAATCCATATGAAATTACGTGATGGTCTGTGAATGAAGAGGACCTGTTTATATGGAATTTAGGGTTATGAGCGGTGTCACGTCTATTAATCTAGTTGATCCATATCGTATTCTTTATTTAGGCTAGTGCTGGTGGAAGCTACAAATCATCTAATAAAATGAGTTCCGTATTATAAACTACAATATCTGTAAAACACTCCCTTTTTACAATAACAATTGAAAATGTGTCTATTGGAAATAAGGCAGTGTGTGCTCTGTAGCGCGAGAATATTATGGCAATACAGTAGGCAGTGCATTTAGCAGGCACTGGTTTGACGAGCACAGTGGCAAATGTATCACCGACTTTCATTTGTCATTGAGCAGTTTATGAAGCTTCACGTTCAAGGTTGAACATCACATGGGGTAGGCTAAAAACGACAAATGACATTTAAGTAAGCGGCATTATTGTCAAGCTGTGGTGAGTAGGCTAGTCAAATATTAAATGCATAACAGAATGTTGTTATATGAGTGGAATAAAAGCTGAGACTAGGCCATTTCATGATTGTAGGAAGGCATGTTTTGATTGTTTACGACCAATTGTATGCGAGTCTTGAGAATTATGAATGATATAGTTACTGAGGAGGGTGCTCACAGTATTTGAGAGTACAGTCGACGTTGTGAGTCACTTTGTTATTATGAATTATTAAGGAAGGAAGAAAGCTTATAGTTTTGCGTGACCGTTAATCTCACAATCAAGATCCACGGTACCTCCCTTTTACGTGGAATGCGAACCACAGGACATGGCATTTCAATTCGAAAATCTCACATGTATTGACCGGGAATCAAACCCTGTGTACCTTGGTGAGAGACTAACAGCTTGACCGCTGCGCCACAAGTGTGACAGTAGCATATCTCCAATTCAATCTATACATTCATCATAGTACCAGTCTGAAAATGGAGCGTAAATTAACATTTTAAGAATGTCCAAGCTGTGTAGTATACGAGTAGGATAACATGTCAGATGTTACACATCATATGCGACTACTGTAAGGCTCGTATCTTTTTTTAAAATTCTTTTTTAAACAACTTTATACTCTAAATATAAGTCGTCGGATTTTTTAAGAGCGTTAAAAATTCCTCAGTGTGTCTTCCTTCGGAGGGGAAGTAAAGCCGGCGGTCCCATGTCATACATTTATGGCATGCTAAAGAACCTTCCACTAATTACATATGTGTGAAGCTAAATTACAGGTTAAGTTTAAACAACACTCTTAGGTTCCTACGTTCGTCACCAAGAGGCGACTGTGGTGGCGTCTAATAGCCAAGTT
The DNA here is from genome assembly GCA_946902985.2 of Meconema thalassinum. Lineage (NCBI taxonomy): Eukaryota > Metazoa > Arthropoda > Insecta > Orthoptera > Tettigoniidae > Meconema > Meconema thalassinum. The sequence continues at coordinate 567,511,308 of OX336388.2, read as the reverse complement.
CTGAACTAGTAGTCGTTGACGGTGGCGTTTGGTGGCAAAAGTAGGAGCTACTTGAAAAATCCAATGTCTGAAGTTCTTACTTGAATTAAAAACAGATAACACACACTAATACACAATTAACACCAGTTATCAGACAGATTCTACACACACCCAAAGTACACGGCGCTACATGACTGCGTTGTCGCAGCCCCTAAACTGAGGAACCAACCAACCAAACTCTAAATAAGCAGGCTGGTACTGGTGACTGTTATACGGAGCGCAACATCTCGGTCATTTTCCTCTAATGATATGGATGGTAGTGAAAATTAAATAGTCCGGCTCGTTGTGCAGTGGCCAGCGTTCTTGGCTGTCATTGGGTTCGATTCCCTGCTCTGCCAAGAAATTTAATTCTGATCTGAGGGCTGGAAAGGGGTACACTCAGCCTCGTGAAGTTCGATTCCTACTTCAGCCATCCTGGAAGTGGTTTTCCGTGGTTTCCCCACATCTACTCCAGGCAAACGCTGAGTTGATACCTAACTTAAGGCCACGGCCTCTTCCTATCCAAATCCTACCTCAATTACAATAATGCACACACTAGTACAGACATCACAGTGACATAGGCTATCAGACAAATTCTACACACACCCAAGTACACGGGGCTACATGACTACGATGTCGCAAAGCCCCTAGAAGAATCAACTACCCTGCAACAACGAAAATGATATTAAACTACAACAACTGACTTGCAGCTAACGTACATGGGCCTACATTAACACCGTCTGATTTTCATTTGTGAGGTAGAGTAAGAGACGTAGTATTCAGGTCAAATCGCCGTACTCTAGTGGAACTGGAGAACAAATAACTGGAGCAGATATCCCTCATAACGAAAAGAGAATTTCAACGTGACAATGCAAATTAATTATTTACAAGGTACAACGCCTGTCTCTCAAATAATGGACAACATTAACAACATCTTCTGTGAAATGGTAAGTTCGTAAATGATGAATTGCTGGTGAATATACCGTTAGTTAATATATTCTGTCACTGTTTCCCCCGTAGCGAAATCAATGGCCCGAGCTGGGTTGGCTGGGGGAAGACGTTTACGTGCCTGGCTGGCCGGTCACTCCACCACAACTATAAATGCTCACGGCAAAAATTACGACACGCATGTCATACGATGTTGGCATGTCAAAGAACCCATTAGTATTCAGTAGGCCGTGTTCATAATGGCAAAATTAATCTCGGGGTTTTCCGCCAAAACAAAGTTCCTCATTTCTCTACTAGAAAATGCTAGAGTGTCAAGGAGCTTAGATATCTAACCTCCTTGACTTTCATAGTGCTTCAAGGAACAACAAAATTTGACATGCAAGCTACCCCCTGGGTGTCAAATAACAAATCTTGTACCCGACACCCGAGGCCATACGATATTATTATATGTATACCGCCTCGTTGCGTAGTGGCTAGCATTCTTGGTTGTCACCGCGGATGTCTGGGTTCAATTCCCGGCTATGCCAAGAAATTTAACTCTGGTGTGAGGGCTGGAACGAAGTGCACTCAACTTTGTGAGGTAAATCTGAGATGAGGTGGCTTCGATTCCTACCTGAGCCATCTTGGAAGTGTTTTTCCGTGGTTTCCCACTTCTAGTTCAGGCAAATGCCGGGATGATTTCTAACTTAATGCCACGGTCGCCTCCTTCCAAATCCTCATTTGAATTATAATACACACACTAATAATGCTTATAGCCATCACAGTAACACGGGTTATCAGACAAACCTAAGTACAACAACAACCTCACCCTGTTGGAGAAGAAAGGGACAAAAATATGGAATAAGGGAAAATAAGAGACTCTCGAAGAATGAGGATTGAGGGACTTTCGAAGGAAGTAGGGCCATGAAAGGCAAATAGGAGAGGGGAAATAGGAAAGCACTCGCCTCGAAGTCAATAGAAATCAGGGGAAACAGACCCAGCTCAGTTTTCCCTTAAGGTTTCCAAGTCCCGAACTCACCAGCTGTGAGTCCTTGAGGTGTGGAACTATGCATGGTGTCTCCTTTAGGAACGTTTACAGAAGACAAGAGATAGGCCTACCATTTAAGATGTTGTTGATTAATTTAGGAGCTTTGTGACCTTGTGTTCATGTACTCCCGTGTATGTTGGTATGTGTGTCGTTGTGATGGCTGTAAAAGTGTGTGCTCATTTGTAAACGAGTAATGAATAATGATCGTGTGGCCTCCGGAGAGGCCGAGTGCAAGTCTTTCGATTAGACGCCCGTGGGCGACCTGCGCGTCGTAATGAGGATGAAGTGATGATGAAGACGTCACATACACCCAGTACCCGAGCCACGGGAATTAACCCCAGGAGATTAAAATCCCTGATGGCTCGGCCGGGAATCGAACCCGGGGCACTTCCAGCCAAAGCCTAGCGCACTAACCATTTAGCCACGGAGCTGTAAACGAGTCAAGGATAAATAAGGAGGCGGCCGTGGCCTGAAGTTAGAAATAATCCCGGCATTTACCTGGAGTCGAAGTGATAAACCAATCGGAAAACCACTTCTAAGCTTCGGGGCATGGTGGCGCAGCGGTCAAGCTGTTTGCCTCTCTCCAAGGCGGGCCAGGTTCGATTTCCGATCAACGCATGTGGGATTTTAGAAATGAAATGCCATGTCCTGTGGTTCAGATTCCATGTAAAAAGGAGGTCCCGTGGCTCATGATCGCGAGATCAACGGTCACGAAAACTACAAGCTAGCTTCCTTCCTTCCTTCCTTCCTTCCTTCAACATCAACTTCGGGAATGTCCAGTTCATAAGACCGTCAGAACTGGATTTTGCAGTTATTCTGGGAATCCAAGATACAAGGTTGTAGTTGTTTTTCTTGTTTCGTTTCGCGTCTTTCACAACCAGGACATCAGCCCTGTATACTTGAATGTATGTAGAATGAATTTGTCTGATAACTGTTGTAGGATGTGTGCTTGTAACTGAAGCTTGTTTTTGCATGGACACGACTGTTGCATTAAGTCAAGAACTATCCCGACACTTGCTGGAGTAGAAGAGGAAAATCACAAAGAATCCACTGACAGTGGTCACCATGAGTTTAGCTTCCTTTCCCAATATTTTCCATACTCCGTGATCTAGGGCAGTGTATGTGAGGTGTGTCAACTCCCGAAGACTCTCCCTCTAAACATTCCTCTCCCCTCAATATTGCCACACCTCCTCCACTTGGAGAGCTAATAGCAGTTATACATCGACTACGTACGGATCGATTAAATAATTTCCCGAACGTATTATGGTGTTTGAAGCCATTTTCAGTGTTGCCTTACCAATTAAAACTCGATGTTTTTCAGTCGGTCAACACAATTGTGATGGGTTATTCCCTAATACTGAAAAAATTACATGAGATTAATAAATACACCCTCTGTCTGAAAAGTTCGGTGAATGGGTCTATATTACGAATGGATTGTTGGCTTGCCTGAAAAAGCCGTTACTATCCTTCGAAGTAATCCCCGTGGATGGTTATGCACTTCTTAAAACGGCTGTACAAGTCCTGGCATAGTCTTCCTAAGGGATAGCCTTCAGTTGGGTCGTCACATTACGCTGGATGTCCGAAATGTCCGAAAACCTCTGGCACTTCAGGGCTTTTCGGCGACCCTGGGCCCCGAAACTCCATACTTTGACGCTTGCCTTTGAGGTCGTACCTCAGGCACCAGGTCTCGTCACCCGTGAAGATGGTTTTCAGGACCATTCCATTCCACGGAACATTCACCCTTTTCACTGCCACCCGTCGAACAGGTGTGCACGTTAGGTTGCATAAATTCACCCTTCTTGCTGCCGCCCGTCTATCAGGTGTGCAAGACATGTTGCATAAATTCCCGCTTCTCTCTTGCTTTCAATTTAGAGTTTTGACGACCCAGACTGAAGGCTATTCCTAAAGAAGGCTATGCCAGGAGTTTCCAGGACTTGTTCAGTCGTTCTCAGAAGTGCATAACCATCCACGGGGATTACTTCGAAGGACAGTAACGGCTGTTCAGGTGAGCCAACAATTCGTTCGTAATATAGACCATTCACCGAACTTTTCAGAGGCTGTACACTTGAATGACCAGTTTCGATCGTCAAGTGATCATCATCAGATCCATTACAGTTAGGCTATAGAAGTATGAGTGAAAGTATTCACAATATGCAGACTTATTTGGTTTCAGTAGTAGTTAAAATAATGCAACTAGTCAATATTTGTTGGTTATAGCACAGGACAGGGAGACATGGAGAGCTGCATCGAACCATTCAAAAGACTGAAGACTCAAACAACAACATCGTCTATGTGATGTTTTGTTAATATACTGGAAGTGGTGATTTGCTTGCTTAGTGTGAATATGTGATTGTTATTAAATGGTCAGTTCAGATTGTATTGTACAGGCTACTTATCTGATTGATTCGTACGCGCTCCGGATGAGAGCAGTTGACTTCGTCACTGTCTGCTCTCAAGTGGGGGGAGTTTCCTGTGCACGAGGATCTCTTATCTTCCTGGGCTTTCACCCTCTCGCATTTCTAAGTGTCCGTGTTCATCGAAATAATGTAACTGTGTGTAACTGTGTGTTGCCAGCCCGAAGCTGATGGATAAATCTGACTCAGTTAACAGACTTCGGGCGTTCAGTGTTACAGCCCATCCCACCTCCCCATCCACTCTCTCGGATCTTCGGCTCACTCTCAGTAGGTCTGCAGGGGATAGTTGAGCTGGAGGTCCATGGTCTAGGAGTACATATTGAGACCAAAACTTGTAATGAAAACGCTATTATTCCGGTTCGTGCAACAAAATTTGAATTGAATTTGAATTGAAGAATGGATCTCAGGGGAGCTTGTGTTCGCAAGCACTTTTCGGCTTGAATGATGGGAGCCGTCGCGTCGCCTCCGTAGCGTAGCGGTCAGCGTGGTTAGCTGCCGCCCCGGTGGTCCTTGGTTCGATTCCCGACTCTGCCACGAAATTTGAAAAGTGGTATGAGAGCTGGTATGGGGTTTACTTCGCCTCGGGTGGTCCAAATGAGTAGAGGAGGTTTGATTCCCACCTCTATCCCTCCTAATCTTCCCCTCCCTTCCCATGCCTCATGAGGCCCCTGTTCGCTTTGCAAGTGAGGCCGCCTAGGCGCGGTACTGGTCACACCTCCCCAGTTGTTCCCAGCTCTAGGACACTGCCCGTAGAGGCGGTAGAGGTGAGTTCCCTCGCTGAGTCCGTGGGAACCACCAACCTGGAGGATAAATTCGATTTTTTTAAAATTATGGGAGCCATACCATGTTGAGGCTTGAGCTGGATCCATAGCGTGTAGCTTATGTATTAGAACTGCAGTTTCATACTCAGCCTGCCTCCAGTCTTGAAGGTAAGATAAGGTATTGATCTCAACCAACACTACGTTAACCAAGACAGTAATGGCTGCAATAAGGACGACTTGAGGAAGTAATAATGGGGTCATTTCCTGCCAGTGGAACAAACTTCTCGAGTAAAGGTGCAATAACACATGCGTAATCGATGACACAAGGGATAACTTGCTGATACCGCACTATTTTATATATCCGCATTCTGCTTTCACTGCAGTGCTCTACCACATTCTTTTCCGGACCAGTTCCCAACGCAAACTTTAGCAGAACCTTGCCCTCAGTAGCGTCATGAGAGGTATTCGACAGTAGCAATTGCGATGGTGAGTATGGAGGTGGTTGGGGTCAAGGCAGAAGTAATATGCAAAACAGCACACGTCCACCGAACAAAGTTTTGAGAAAATTGTATTTTTTAGTTATTTCATTATTAAATGTATACAGACTTGTGGTTTATTTTTTTTTGCTTTTTTTTTTGTTTTTTTGTTTGTTTTGCCATTGCTAGAGATGACTCCCAGAAAGGTTGTGTGAGGGTGTTGGTTTAAATATACAATGTTGGCAACATTTAGACTAACTGTTCCTTAGTGGGATCACGGTACTGTTGTTAGTATTGTTAGAACACAAAGAAGCTGGCAGACTAAATTCCCATTGTAGCGAAATCAAATGCATTGCTAACGTTGTTACATAACTAAAATCACCCGGCCGCGGTGGCCGAGAGCGCTGACGCGCTGCCTCGTGCCTCGCTGGTATCGGGAGAGCGTGTGTTCGAATCCCACCCCGACCGTCCTGAAAATGGTTTTCTTGTTTTCCCATTTCCACCACCAGGCAAATGCCGGAACGGTTCCTTTCAATAGGTCCACGGCCGATTTCCTCCAATATCCCTTCCCTGACCCGTCCTGAAAAGAAAAGTACACATTGGCTGCATTAATAAAATTATTATAACTGTAAATCAGGCATTCACGGTAAATATTAATGTATGGTGGAAATAATGTAATAAATTCCCGATGTTACACAAATGTAACAAGGGGCATTACAGGGTTAGCGTGCTAGGCTTTGGCCCGAAGTGCCCCGGGTTCGATTCCCGGCCGAGCCATCAGGGATTTTAATCTCCTGGGGTTAAATCCCGTGGCTAGGGGACTGGGTGTATGTGCCGTCTTCATCAGCACTTCATCCTCATTACGACGCGCAGGTCGCCCACGGGCGTCAACTAGAAAGACCTGCACTCGGCCTCTCCGGCGGCCACACGATCATTATTATTATTATTATTATTATTATTAATATTATTATTTAAATAAAAATAAAAAATAATTATATGACAATGCCACAGAAATTAAGGAAACAATAATATGCCTAACCTCGAAACCCGCCATTATGAAATAGTTTTTGGCGAATCCCTTGAAATATTCTTCAAACCTATGGGTAGTTAACCACAGGTTGGGAAATGATGTTCCAAAACATTATAAAAAAGTACTTGGGCATATGTGATTTTGCAACTCTCTACATTTATTGAGAAATATAATGACCTTTTGAAATAACAAAACAAAGATTCTGAGCAAAATACGTTAAAAAGATATTGTTATTTATGAACATCTAGTCACTGTCAGTCTCCCAAAGTTCAATGTCATTCTGTGTTGCCACTAGTGAGGTTTCCGTACTTCTTTACCCGCTCTTGATACAATAACTTGAACTCACTAGGGTTACTGTACATATACTTCATATATATCTTGCTTTTGGCACTTTCAGTGGTATTTCTTCCTTACAGGCAGTACAGTATTAGAGCCGTTCTTAGAAAGTTCAATGTTCCTGTACTTGAAAACGTGGGTGAGTATATTGTTGGCCAGTGTTGATGTGGTGACAATAGTACCTGTATATTCTATTATTTTGTAAGAAGTTACAGTTCCCTTTTTTCTGTCATTGCAACTTGTATTAACAGGTATTTTTCCAAAGTACCTACGTTTTGTAATCATTGTTAATATTTTGATTAACGTGAACATACGTAGCATTTTCTGAAGAACTTGACGATTACGCATTGCCTTGTGCTCTTCTGCTACTGACCTATTTTAGATACGGCGTGCTTTGTCAGTAGCAAAACATCACAGATCTAGAACAGGTGCTATTTTGCAACTACCTTATTTTCTTTCCTACTATTCTAAGCACTTCCTCATGGAAACTTATGTTGTTTGTACTGTACATAATGCGTAGCTGTCTAAAGAACTCTATTCCGGTCTCAACTTATTTATGGTCTAAAGAGGACGTGTGCGGTTTTGCATCTACTTTCTTCAATTATTCCTGATGGCACATGCGTACAGAAAGATATAATACTGATGTTTTGTTTTACGTCCCTTTTAACTACTGCGGCTTTTGGAGACGCCGAGGTGCCGAAATGTTGTCCCGAAGGGGATCTTTAACGTGCCAGTAAATTGACTGACAAGGCTCCCTCGCATTTGAGCTCCCTCAAATACCAGCTGACTGCGCCATGATTCGATCCTGCAACCTTAGCACAGCAGGCGAGAACGTTACCGCTGAGCCACGCAGCCAGCCAGGAACGGAAAGAGTTCCGCATGCGAGCGAGTACATGTAGGTCTACAGCGTGATTGAGAGGGAAGGAACGTTCACTTCGCTCGTTGGTACGGAAATGTTCACATCCTCGGCTCCTACTGAAACTGTAGCAGTATTGCACGTTAGTGTCTCCCAGTAGTACAGCAGCAGTGACTATCTCCACTACCTTCCTTCTCCTCCTTTCCCCTCTTCGCTCACGGGTTCGTGCAGGTTAATTCTACCGAGGTGATCCCAGGGCCGGCCTTAGGCAGGGAAGACTGGAGCAATGGCCCAGGGCCCCACGCACTTGCCCCCCCCCCCCCCCCCCAATTACAGTTTTCAGAATTAAAAAATTACTAATATAAAATATATGTCATGTCTTTTTCTTTCGTACATTTTTATAACAACGAATTGTGGAAATTGACATGCAAATTCATTATCGCGAGTTCGCAATATCACCAATAACAGGGTCCACTTCGTTGAGTAGTGGCTAGCATTCTTGGCTGGCACTGCACAGCCTAGGGTTCGATTCCCGACTCTGCCAAGAAATTGAATTCTTGTATGAGGGTTGGAACGGTGTACACTCAGCCTCGTGAGGCAAAACTGAGAGAGGTGGGTTCAGTTCCTACCTCACCCATCCTGGAAGTGATTTTCCACTTCTACTCCAGGCAAATGCCATGATGGTACCTAACTTAAGGCCATGGGAGCTTCCTGTCCAAATCCTACCGCAATTATACAGATGCACGCACTAGTACAGACATCACAGTGACACTGGTTATCAGACAAATTCTACACATACCTAAGTACTCGGGGCTCCATGACCACTATGCCGCAAAGCTCCTAAATAATCAACTAATAACAGGCTGTGAGTATACGCTAAGCGTGATAGGACAGTGAAAATATTTTTAATCTATTAAAGATATAAATACGGTAGTGAAATAGTACATTATGCAACGAGCCTATAATGGCTATAATTAAGACACGAGTATGTTTATAAAACGAGCTTTAGCGAGTTTTATAATTTCCATACGAGTGTCTTAATTACCATTAAAGGCGAGTTGCATACGACTGTTTATGTTCGACAATAATTATAACTTTATTATATGTTTTAACATAAATATTCATAAATATCTGTTCAGTAACTAGAATTTTGTGATCGGGTGGTGCGCTAGGTAGCATATCTCCGTGTTCCAAGCTCTCTGGCCGACCGACGCATGCGCTCTGTGTGCTTCAGTGCCATATGTGCAGATCGTGCACCATTCAGTAAAACTGTCACCGTAGTCGTTTGAAATCAACGCGCTGTGTAGAAATTGGATTTGGGTATATTAAGGTACAAGTGCTATTTCTTGTCTCATATTCACCAGTTTATTTACGCGAACATATGGACGGTGCACTTTCGGTAATTTACATAGACATGTTGGATTTTGAGCGCATGCGCGAAGGTATCCTTATCTAATTGATCAAACAACTGTTTCTTGAGCTGTGATTGGTGGGAGAAACTGTTTCATAATGAAAAATAGTGTTATAATGACCATAATTATGATACCGTTTTCAGACACATAATAGTCAGGGTCGAACATAAATATTTTTAATCTATTAAAGGTATAAATACAAACCCAGCTTTTCTTTGTTTTAACTAAACAAATATTTTTCAACTTTTAACACGCCAATATTAAACTTTCAAAAATTTGCTACTTTTGTTTGTTTGTTTGTTTGTTTGTTTGTTTGTTTGTTTGTAATTTCACTGACCCTTGGTGGATCGGCAAGAACAACTTCCGAGTGGACATCGTGCAGATTGGTTGATGCTGTTTCGTTTGAGGAGCTAGGACATCGTATTCATTTATCCCCATGTACTTGGGTGTGTGTTGAATTTTGTGTGATAACCTGTGTCATTGTAATGGCTGTACTAGCGTGTGTATTTGTAATTCAGGTGAGACTTGGGAAGGATGACCGTGGACTTAATTTAGGAACCATTCCGGCATTCGCCTGGAGTAGACATGGGAAACCACGGAAAGCCACATTCAAGATGGCTGAAATCGCTCCAGCCATTTAGATGTTATTAGGGACTCACACACACGGACAAAATCCGATCTCATAAGCCTATTTTTTTCATATGATGAAAATAAGCTAGAAATCAATAACTCACGATGTAATTGATCAAACATCAGGAAATTGCTTGAAAAAAATAATACTAAGTAGAAGATCTCGCTAGCATTGTTCGTAATATGAATACCACAATCCTATAACGTGCAGTGACCATTATGGAATAGAAAAATAAATAACAGTAGACTATATTTTGTAATTCTTATTAATGCAGCCAATGGCCATGTACTTTTCTTTTATGGACGGGTCAAGGAAGGGATATTGATAGGAAATCGGCCGTGGACCTATTGAAAGAAACTTTCCCGGCATTTGCCTGGTGGTGAAAATGGGAAACCACGAAAACCATTTTCAGGACGGCCGAGGTGGGATTCGAATCCACGCTCTCCCGATGCCAGCGAGGCACGAGGAAGCGCGTTAACGCTCTCGGCCACCGCGGCCGGTGTAACTGTAAATTTTGGAACTATAATAGGTCTATATAACATTAGTATTAAAGTAGAACCTTATTATGTGGTATGCTATGTCCAAGGCAAAAGAATAGCCACGTTCAAGATGAATTTACTGAATTTAGACTGAATTTACGAGTATCATAGAACAAAAGGCAATCAGAAGGTCTAAATTTCGTCAGTAGATCGCTGGCGTAATTGCTACGGGGATTACTGGCTTGCTGGAGCGAGATAAATGCCTACATTACTGAAAGGCTACATTCAATTTCCGTGGGTTGTAAATCCTCTTCACCAAGCACGCACTACATTGATTGCGAAAATGGTGCGCCAGGATATTATTCTGTTGCGTCTGTGCTCAATTCCCCTAGCGCCAGATGCTGCATGTCCATCGAGAGAGGAATTATGCAGCAAACATGTGATGAGAACAGGGCTTATCTGTGTATGGTATAAAGTCTGCGGAACAACTTTCGGCCTCTAGCGACGAACGGTTGAACTACGTTCAGCTTTCTCCGATGCTCATACTACAAGTGGCGTGCCACTGCGGTGAGACTGGGAGACATGAGCTAATTGTTGAGGCGCGAATTCTGTGGGTGAGCTTTGACGTTATCAAGCCAACAGGTAACTCGATATGGAATATGGTTGTTCAATTTTATTTTAAGGTTTAGGGACATCTTAGTTATCAGCCACATGTACCTGGGTGTGTGTTGAATGTCTTATAATTTGTGTTTCTAGAGCGAGTGTAATAATATGTGTCTAGTCCACGTGACATTAAGGGGACTGCTCTTGAACTTTTGTATTATTACTGGCTGCTTAGTGTAGTGGTAAAGTTCTCACCTTCTGTGCCCAAGGTCACAGGATCAAATCCTGGTGCAGGCAGTTGGCACTTGAGGGTGCGCAAATGCGAGCGAGCCGTGTCATTAGATATACTAGCACGTTCGGGGCAAAATTCCGGCACCCCGACGAACAGTCTCTAAAGTCACAGCTGTTAACAGGGATCTAAAACCAATAACATTTTTTTAAACTGTTTTTTTTTTCTCTTTGGTTGTAAATATATTACATACTTTTAAGATTGTTGTTGTTGATTCATTGAGGAGCTTGACGACATTATGGTGATGTAGCACCGTGTACTTGGGTGTGTGAGCAAATTGTCTGATAATCTGTGTTATTGTAATGATTGTATTAGTGTGTGTAGTTGTAATTCAGATGAGGATTGGTAAGAAGGGAGCCGTGGCCTTAATTTAAGAACCATCCCGGCATTCACCTGGAATAGAAGTGGGAAAACCACGGAATACCACTTCTCCGGATTGCTGAGATGGGAATTGAACCCGCCTCTTCTCAGTTTTGCCTCGCGAGGCTGAGTGTACCCCGTTCCAGCCTTCAGACCAGAATTGCATTTCTTGGCAGAGCCGGGAATAGAACCCGGGCCTCCGTGGTGACAGCCAAGAGTGCTAGCCACCACGCAACGAGGCGGACTTTAAGATTGTAAATCCAAAAGTTTCATTACTGCACTTCAGTCCCAAATGCCTATAAAAGAGAAAACTTCGAACCGTTATGGCACCTCGCCACTATTCGGTATCTTATATTAGGTAGATTTCATTAGAAAGCTAACTATTGCAATGGGTACCATGTTTCGACTTCCGGAAAATTTCGACATATCTTCACGTTTCACATCCCCTAGACCCCAAAACCACCGTCAGTTAAAAGGTTTATATATATATCACTTTCTTGTGGACACGATAACTACCGCAATTTTGCACCAATCAATTTGAATTTTTTACATAATATGTATCCTTATAAAATCTCGGTTGAGTTCGTTAATGGGCACAATCGGTCAACGGGGGTGAAAATGGGGGTCTTTTTTCGTAAAGGTGAAATATCGCTCTAACTCACTTAATATTTGAAATATCGAATCCATTCAAAGTTCATACTATGTGTCGAATAAGGCCCAAAAAGTTATGTTTGAAGAGTTTTTTGATAGCACCAACCATTGACCAAAGGGGTGGGAAAAGTGGGTTTTTCGGGAAGCATTAATCATATCTCTCTTAATAGGCACAATATCAAAACCGTACAAAATGGACAATATTCCCCTAATAATTACCTAAAACTTTTGTCTGGAAGAATTTTTAATATGACCCACCATTACACCAAGGGATGAGAAAAATGATTTCGGAATTATAAGAAAATGCCAAGAGCTATCAGAGGTTGCCATGACAACACTACTAAATTGATGAGGGATGAGCCATCAGACGTTGCCATGACAACGCACTTGCACCCGATCACATTCAGTTTTTCATCTAAGTGAGAAGCGACCTCGGTGACGTAACTGGTAGTATGCTGAACTTCTATGCCCAAGTTCGCGGGTTCAAAGCCGGCCGAAGTCGTCGGATTTTCTAAGAGCGCTAAAAATTCCTCAGTATGCTTTCCTTTGGAGGGGAAGATCCAACGTTTGTTGCGAGTTGCTGGTTGCGATGGCATCTCGTAGCCAAGTTCAGAACTAGGTATCGTTGACGATAGTATCTGGTAGCAACATTAGGAACTACTGCTTGAGATTGACCGTCTGCAGTCCTTACCTGAATTACAGACTAATACAGCCATCACAATTCACACTGTTTATCAGACAGATTCTACATTCACCCAAAGTACACGGGGTTACATGACTGCGTTGTCGCAGTCCCTAAACTGAGGAACCAACCAAAATCTCTGCGGGAGATATAATTTTGCGTGAAGAAGTAACAGACCGTTACATAGTTACACATCAGTGTCGAAACCTTGCATAAGGACAGTGTGACCACAAGTATAAAAATGTACCCCAAATGACAAAAAGGTCCCCATAACACAATAAAATGTTTAAAATATGCATAAAATGACGAAAAAAAAGTTAATTAAGCTCCAATTATAAAATACTTTCTCGCAATAAATTAGGTCTGATCATTCTACGGAAACGTGCATATTCTGGCTATTTTCGCCTATCCCCAAGTTTGCCCGGTGAAAGCTACCTCCGCCTTCCGGCGTGCCGAGAGGCCTTTTTGTTTTATTTCATTTATGCTACGGTATTTTTAGCCTACTTTTCACATTTTGCAAAAATGAGGAAAAAGTAGACTTATGAGATCGGGCGTGTGTCTGTCTGTCTGTCTGTCTGTCCTTCCGTCTGTCTGTCTGTCTGTCCTTCTGTCTGTCTGGCTGTGTGTGTGTCCCCCCCTATCAACTCCTAAACGCCTGCAGCAATCGAAACAAAATTTGGTAGTTGTAAAGATCTATACCTGAATATATCAATGAGGTATCTGAAAATGATGTCAGTGCTACCAACTGCTAAAAAATCGCAATTGAAATTTGAGCTCCATGTAGGATATCTTGGAAGGTATGAATGGGAGCTATTTAAAAATTGGCACACGTTTAGATAATAATATTGCAGTTTCCAGGAGGCCATACATGGCAGTGTTGCCAAAATGATTATAAGCCTGCTGATAGGTCCAAATTTTAAATGCTTATAACTTATACACTATCAATTGGATTTCAACCAAAATTTCGTATGTGCTATGTGTACATAAACAGATATGACTGAGCGTATTCTTAAGAGCCACCAGGGCTGCCAACTGCTAATAAATGCTCTCATTTTTTAAAATCCAAATACCCATATATCACAAAGTATGTAAGCCGACAGCTTTAAACTATGCACACGTATAGTAACTGACATTAATTTGGAGCAACTAATATACCTCAGTGCTGCCAACATGATTCTAAGCCTTCTGATAGGTCCAGTTTTAAAATGCATGTAACATCTATATTAACTAATGGATTCAATTCAAAATTGACACAACAATAGATCATATTATTTCAGATTATTTCTGACCAATACATGTATGTCAATGTTGCCAACATGATTTTACGCGCGCTGTTCGATCCAATGTTTAACTGCATGTAACGGCCATGCTATCCATTGGACTTCAACCAAATTTTGTATTCTGTAACTTAAGATATGGAACTAAGAATATATTCAGTCACCAGGGCTGCCAACTGTAGTTCTCTATTAGGCTACACTATGCCAGGTATACAGTAGTTCGAACGAATTAGAAATTTCGATATTACCAACTTAATTTCGTCATTATTATAGATAGATCCATATAGATTAATCAATGGCATGAATCTCAAATTTTAAGAAAAGTAGGCTCTTTAGTTCGTCACGGAACTTCTTGTTTTTCTTTGTATTTCTGTTTTATTACACAATTTTCAAGAACGCAAAGCGGTGGTCGTGGTGTCGGTGATTACTCCACCCTAAAACCAAAGATCTCTCTGTTCCTCATTTCGCTCCCACCCTCAAAGTGTGTGTGTGTGGGGGCTGAAGAGAGTTATAAACGGGGGCGTCGGCTCTTATTGAGATATTTATATTTCATATTCTGTAACAAATGAGATCTGTGCTGGACAGAACGGAGGCAGACAGGTTTTTCTCCGGGTACTCCGGTTTTCCCTGTCAAAATTTCATTCCAGCAATACTCTCCACTATCATTTCATTTCATCTGTCATTCATTTAATCATTGCCCCAGAGGAGTGCGTCAGGCCTCGGCAGCCGGCACAGTTCATATCCTCGCCGCTAGATGGGGGCTTCATTCCATTCCTGACCCGGTCGGAGACTGGAAGCAGGCTGAGGATTTTCATTTCATTCTGTAACAAATATTGCTATCCTCATATCCATGAACCTATCATAGACAGGAAGCTCCCAATACCATTCAAGACTAATAAACTCGTACTTTTACTGTCTTATTTTCACAAGAACAGACCAGTAGATCCTGCCAGCAGTAATTCTGAGGAAATGTGTAAAGTATGCCTCACTTTCCTGGTTAACAAGCGGCGACTCAAACGTTAAGCAATAGCATAGCGTATTGAAGAGAAAGTGACGCGACTTGTGGAGTTTGTATGGTCCAGCCGCTAGGTGGCTCTAGCGTCGGCTAGCGCTGAGTGAGGACGGTATCAATACAAGCAGTTGAATGTTACTTTTCAGTACTTGAATGGTATCAGCTTACACTACGTTGTATTAGACATGATGATCCAAATATAAAATTGTCCGCACTGAGTATATAAAACGCTGACGTCCGTTGTGTTGATTATGAAACATCAGATTGCGTCATAGGTTCATATAACAAGGAAATAAAACATTCTGACGGGGGTCAAAATGTAACTGAATGTGTGAAATTCGTTAAGCTACAGACCATTCACTACTGCACAAATAAAGTAAATATAATATAATACAGTATAATGACAAACTCACCCATATAACTTATAGCTCTCAGTTGTCCGAAGCTTTGGACAGCTTACGCGATGATTTTCCAGACTTAGAAGTTGACTGCTCTTTCCTAATTTCTTTCGTACGAAAGAAAAAGCGCACTTCATGAAATGAAAAACGAGTTTTCCAATAAGGTCCAGTTTATGTTCCATACACCATCAAAAAATCACGGCCCTAAAACAATCTCATCAATGCTGTCCTAACACTCATAAAATATATCAACCCACAAATTTGAAAGGGAAGATAATTCCATTTCAACGACTACTTCGACCTGTAAAAGAATGTTGAAGACACTGTCAGACGGTTGAGTTAGGTAACTAAGGGCATTTATTGTGCCAAAGTCCTTTATATTAGTGAAAGTTGCAGCTGTTGTGTCCGACGGCCTTTTCACTTTGAAGGGTTGTTACACACTTCACACAGCTGATCCCTTTCCTTAGTTGCTTGACAATATACCCGGCTAGATAGTGTGGGACTGCACCAGGCTTCAAACTCCATCTCATTCTCGCCATTTCGACTGTCTTTCTCCTTCTATAATGAAAGTGTCCGTTTTTATAAGGAAATTATCGGAGCAATGTTTGTCACATAGCCTGCATATGACTTACTTGACAATTTAATGTCTTTCCTCGGAATGGCCTTAGCCCATTTAAATAAATCATTTTCGGATTTTGGAGGTCTGAAAAAGCGCCTATCTGTTGCAGATGACTTGTCGAATCCAGATCGGCACCCGGGAACAAAACAATACGGCATATTCACTTACACAGTTTTGTTTGACGAATCTTACCAGGTTATAATTCACTCGACAGCACAAACGTAAAGAAATAAGTGTAAAGGCTTACAAATACTAAACACACCAGTGTCATAACGTATGTATTATTTCACTATCGCTTCTTGATCGCATACACTTTTCAACACCAAGAAATAAGGACTAAACACGGCAGCATTTCCATGTTTTCAAACTCGCGAGCGCTTAGAAAGTGTCTCCAGCCAGCCACAACCAACCGCTGCGCAGTCTACCGGCGGGCGCAGCAACTACCCATACTAAAGATAAGGCAAACTCGGGAGTCGGCACACTTTCTCTTCTAAACGCTGACGGTTCTTGACCAATAGGATGCTTCCTTCATCTGTCCACGTGGAGTGCAGACCAGGTGTTGACGCCAGCCCTGTCTACCTGCTCACTTTACAGCCTCCAGTGTTGCACTGTTGCACGCTGTTCTGTCCAGTCTCGCTACTGCTTGCCGTGGAGACCAAGAAGTTGCTGCTACGGTGATGGACAGTTGACAACACTGTGCCTTAAGCTGTGAATGCCTTGGTACAGTAAAACTTCGTTTAACCGTCACTCGTGTAACCGTCAGTTTCTGTTAACCGTCATTGCTGTAATAGCATAATAATACTACAATAACAAAGTGATTTAAGGTGCAGTGACGCGTTTACTTTGTTTACTTACTCTATTTTAGTGGGAAGTGAGTGTACCTGCTCGCCATTTTCGAACTACATGAACTATTTCACCTGTAAGTTTATATTACTGTACTGTACATTATTTTGCCACATTTGAAGCTACTGTACGGATGTTTTATCATGTAATAAATAGTTTTATTTGCTATTACAATCGTGTTTAATGTCTTTTCGCTCCGAAATATATTGCATTACTGTGATATCTGTCTATAATATAATTGATTGAGGTCATGTTTTGGAGGAATAATACAGTGTTTCCGTTATCCGTCTATTCGCTCAACCGTCAAGACCACGGTCCCGACGATGACGGTTAATCGAGTTTTTACCGTACCCTACAGGCATGGAATGTAAACATATACGCCCAACTAGGTTTCAAAGACGAGCCACACGCTAACGAGGAAAGTGAGGCAACTATAACATTTCCCACACAGCACCATTTCACCCGCCACCCGCAGCGATATCTCCTTACCAAACACTTAACAACCACTAATGACAATAAGCCGCTTCACAATGTGACCGCCACTTCCTTACAAGAATAGATTTTTCTATTTCTGCCATTGTCGACTTGAAATCAGCCAGGCCTTTGCAGTCAGTTTAAAGACAGTGAGGAACAGGTGAATAAATTCTAGTGCGTGTTCATTGGAAGTGGTTAGCCCGATTTATAATTAACTCATACTTGTAACGCCATTACCCATGGATAAGTGCCTTATTAGCAGTGGTAAAAAGAGACCCCATGAAAGTGATAGGGCTCAGGCGCGGATTCAAGGGGGGGGGGGTCACGGGGGTCATGAACCCCCCCCCCCCCCAAAGGAAGACCAATATTTTTTTTGCAAACTCAAAAAAAAACGAAAACACAACAACCAGACAAATAAAACTTCACGAATTTTAACTGAAAAACAGTTTTTGTTTGCCTTTTATTCAATACTGAAAATATCTTTATTGCAATTATTATGTTCTGTTACAACTGTACATATTTACTACTCCATACCTGTTATATAAAAACGATTATTTATATAACAAAATCAACTCGTCTATTTTGTTTAGCAAACCTTGTGATTACCGAAACGATGTTTACAGTGATGTCACGATGAATGTGCAGCAATGCACGGATAGGAATTTGGGGCTTTTGTTCGCACCAAAAAAATTTGCTGACGTCCAAACTGCAAGCTTGGTTGGCAATTTAAGCTGTGACTTTCTCCCTTTGTCGGTACCAACTCGACTTGCCGAAACTGTAACGTACCTTGATACTTTTCTTGAAGCTCGATGTAAAAGTCGCAAAACACGTCGTTGCAATTTGTACGAATATTTTTGGTGCGCTAAACGCATCAAATTTCTATCCATGTAGCTTGCAAAAAAATTGGTCTGGTTTTGTACGTTTGGTTATTTTGTGATTGCGTTTTTAGTGATGCCATTTTTCTTAACAATTTCGATTCTCTGACACCCCCCCCCCCAAAGCCAAACTCTAGATCCGCGCCTGATAGTGCTTAGCCTACCCTCCTTCGGAAATAGTCTGTCCTAATGATGAACAAGATTAGAATTGAAACAAAGTCCACTGTTTTTTTTACAAAAAGTTGTTAAACTTTAATGTGCTCTAGGAATAGTAAACTGTGTGTTATTATATTATTGTAACTGGTAGTTGCAGTAATTAGACAACCGGGTGAGTTAGCCGTGGTCGTTACGGCATGACTTCTGGCAGTCGCTCACATCCGAGAGGCGAGGTGGTTCGAATCCCCCCGCCGGCAACCTTGAAGATGGTCTTCTGTGGTTTCCCATCTTCCTTCCAGGCAAATGCCGGGGTTGGTCCCTAACTATAGGCCACAGCCGCTACCTTCCAACTCCTTGTCCTTACAATCACACTTTCCTCCCCCATACAACACTCCACAAGCGACTGTACGTGTAGCTCACCCATTGGCTCGAAGCAGCTACAAAAACTGGCGAGCCGAACATGTCCTCGGACACTCCCGGCACTCAAAGCCATACTAAAAAAAATTAATTAGGCAGAAGTAAATACTGTGCATCTTAAGAAACATTGCTTTTTGTACGAAGTAGCCTATGAGAAGTGCTAAGAAAGGAAAGAAAAATAAGGTGGGGGAGGGGGAGGGGGAAGGACGGGGGGGGGGGGGAGGCGCTAGATATGTCATGTTTCAGAAGGGAGGCGCAACATAAAAAGTTTGAGAACCCCTGATCTAGAGTACGGATGGTATGTGTGAGGCAGTATGAATGGCGGGGTGATGGAGGAGCAACCCCGCTCTTAACTGCGCCGAACTCAAGACGTTTGCAAACACAGATTTTAAGCATTAGCACGCGATGTCCACAGCACGTTGGGTGACGAATGACTGCTGACGTTGTACCCCACAACCGAAACGTGGCTGGAAATCTGTCAGTCCAGCACGGTTGCTTGACTTTGAAGCCTCACCACATAGCGTCCGTATTCTACATAGGCTACCTCTAGCTTTCTGTAGTAATGGTCTTATCGGTCAACCCCACAAAAGCTGGAGGGACCCACAAGCAGTTCCCCCCATCACCATTCAGTGCTGTCATCCATGTATCTAAGTCACCATGTTTGCAGACACGAAATCTGGCGCTTGTAATGTACCGGTAACTTGAGAGCACTCTGGTCTAAGGTCGACAATTTTCACATAGTTAACCAAATAACAACGCATGGTTCTTAAGGAAAGGAAGGAAGCTTTTAGTTTTACGTGACCGAATCATGCGATCATGAGTCACGGGACCTATTTGTTACATGAAATTCGAACCACAGGACATGGCATTTCACTTCAAAAATCTCACATGCATTATTGACCGGGAATCGAACCCGGTCCACCTTGGTGACAGGCCAACAGCTTGACCGCTACTCCACCACGCCCCACCATGCTTTATAGCATTACTGATAGATGAAAGAAAAACAAGATGTTCAGGAAATAACATATAGCCTACTTTCTCCTAAATGTGTGGGTATAGTTATAACTCTTTGACCTTATCACCTCCTGTTTTCTTCCAATTCGAAATGCAAATTGACACACTGGATTTGAGCTGCGGCGTTCAAACCATAGTTTATAATTTACCCCAGTATTTTGCAATTTAATCGGCAAACTCTCCAAACAACGAAGGAATTCGGTATATTAACGCCGACTACTAACAAAAATTGAAACTTCGTTGGTCTAAACGTATCACTGGGAGAAACACATTTAATATACCTACTGAACACCTAATTTTTAATCGTGCCTATATTTGGCAGTGCGCTCTATCGGCAACAAGAGGCCATTTTCAATAACACCGCTGGCATGGGTTTACTAACTGGCCAGTATAGAGCGCAGCTCGCATCTAGTAGGTAGTGGATAGCTCCCGCATACTGTAGTTCAACTAGTTGCTGGTAGAAGCCGCTACTGCAGATCCATTTGAGAACTTTGTTTTAATTAAATATATATTTTCCATTGCTAAATGCACAATAGAACTCTCAATTGTATAACGCCTCAGTACTTAAAAAACAATAAATATAAAATAATCAAGCAAAGAAATACAACTCTTTTAGGATTAGAACCCCAGCCGGCCGGGAGACCATCGCTGTAACCACAGACCTAATTATGTCCTCCCAAGTTTGATGTTGTCAATCGATTGAGATACAACGTCTTAACAAATAGACTAATGACTTTGACTAAACGATTTCTTCACTGAAGTATATTTCAAACAAAGATCATATTATTTCTATCTGTAGGCTATATTACATGCAACATACTCAAATTAGTGAAATATAGGTCAGAACGAGAGATCAGTTGCCATCTTTTCTGTAACCGAGACAGCCCAGCTTTTTAAAGTCACTTCTGCACTATAATATTACAATATAAACTTTTAATTTCGAACGGGCCACGTCAGTCAGAACAGTTTGAACGATTCTCGGTTCGATAATCGGGACTGGTGGGTCCCATGTTATGGATTATAAAGTTTGCATATATCACACGGCCGCCATCCTGAAATGGTACGGCTGATGACCTTGTCGTTTGGGCACAAGACGCGTCTCATATGAAGGTATGTTGTTACCAAATTTGGTAAACATCCGCTGATTAGTTTGGTCGTAATTTAATTTTACGTTTTGACCATTTGAGTGGCCGCCATTACGTTTTGGTAAAGATGGCGGCAATATAAAACATGACACTGAGGTGCTGTTAGCTAGTGCTACCTCTGTACCAAATTTCGTTCAATTCCGATTCGCCGTGTTTGAATTGATAGGGGGAGGGGAGCAGACATCACACACTCTCACACACACACATAGAGAGACACACAATTTCAGGCCCTGTATAGATCTCATAAGTCTACTTTCAATTTTTGCAAAGTTCGAAAGTAGGCTAAAAATTCAATTCTCGTGTATTGATGTAACTTCGCGTAACTTCACCTCTGCACGTTGATTATAGCCGTTTTGGAATTGCGATAAAGTGCGAAATTGTTCGTTCCCCATTAAACTAAACACGTATGTTTATTTTAAGGAAAAGTAATTGGTTTTCTTAATTTGACTGTATGTCTTTGTAAACTTGGGAAGAATGTTTAAAGGTTCGGTACTTATTTACTTACTTATTTCCTTACTCGCTTGCTTGCTTACTGTACTTACTTAGGTCTACTTACTTACCGGTACTTCCTTTGTTTATTTTTTAATTTATTATATTTATTTTTTATTTATTTTTGTCGCTAAGTCAGAGCTCATGGCCATCTCTTACACTTGCTGTGGGGTTATTTCCACACACTGCACCTATACATTTCAAAATACCCCAAAGTAGAAGTCGTAAGGCATTGAATCGCGAGTGCGAGCTGGCTATAAACCTGCACTAATTATTCTGTTTCCGCAGTCGCCTCTGTAGCGTAGCTGCGGCCCCGGAGGTCCTGGGTTCGAACTGGGTTCGATTACCGGCTCTGCCGCGAAATTTGAAACCTGGTGTGAGGACTGGAACGGGGTCTACTCAGCCTCGGTTAGCCCAAATGAGTAGAGGGGGTTCGACTGCCACCTCAGCCATCCTTGAAGTGGTTTCCCGTTTAGTCTTCAGGCAAATGCCGGGATGGTACTTACTGTAAGGCCACGGCCGCCTCCTTCCCACTTCCTTGCCTATCCATTCCAATCTTCCTCTCCCTTCCCATCGCTCATGAGGCCCCGGTTCGCTTTGCAGGTGGGGCCGCCTGGGCGAGGTGCTGATCACGCCTCCTCAGTTGTATCCACTCCGACCAGATGTTCCCAGCTCTAGGACATTGCCCGTAGAGACGGTAGTGGTGAGTTCCCTCGCTGAGTTCGTGGTGTGCCCGTTTATCACTTACCAATACCTGTTGAATCCCACGAGGAACACTGGATCGTAGAATCTCAAAATGTCTGGCTTGAAGGAAGTATAATGGAAGCATATCAACTAACCAAAATTGTGAAAAGATAGACCAAAGTGCACACAAAGTAAACTAGCTCAGGTCAAAAGACGTAACACGAAACTCAAATAAGATAAAACTGTGAGACAAGTGAGAAAATTAAGGGAAAAAAACACACCTATAGGACTTTCAGTAACCTGGTGAGCACAAATCCAACATGACGCAAACTATAAACATTTAAATGGACGTTTCTCGCTATTTAACCATCCGAGTGCAGTAAAATTTTGCACGTTAAATGCTTATACAAATGTTAATCCACTGGCATTGTTTTCATAACCACAAGATGGCAGCTGTGCGAAATTTTAAAATCTCGTTTTTACTTCTTGTGTGCTAATCATGCGATTGAAGTTTGAATACCACACGTACACAATAATCTTCATGTAATAGTACATAAATAAAAATCCAACCTGGCGACCATCTGAAATATTTAGACGGTTCAATATCTATGAATCTATCACAACAATCAAACTGAAATTTTGTATGTTGATAGAGGAAATTATCATGAGTAGGATATATGAAAATAGACTGTATAGTTCTTCACGGAACTACTTGTTTTGTAATTATACACGTCCATGCAAATAAAACAATGCCTCATAAGAACACAGTTGGGTACTAATTGAGGATTCAATTGACCACTGTTGACTGAATGTTTTCTCGCCTTCCGAGCAAAGAAATATGAAACATCACGTTGCTGGCCAATTTCCTTTCGGGAGGATCGCTCAAGTCTTTCACAAATATCTCGAAATTTTTCTTCAGCTAAGATAGTCTGTCGTTTAACTTGTATTTTGTTTAGTGCTAAATCCACAGTTTTGAATATATGCACAATTTTCGTATAATTCCGTAATGCCTTGGCATTCACACTCCAGGAAATCAGCCTATCCCACTTCCCTATCAGATTCATGCTTTAAAAATCTGCTGTTCAAGACTTGATTCGAAAGCCATGTGGCTCATTAAACCAGTCAGTTACAAGCAATCACGTTGTGAGCTCTACGGCAGCTTACCAATTTTCCTTAGTGTACCAGGTTCCAAACATCAGGCCAGGATTTAAATACTTGGCAGAGCCGGAAATCGAACCCAGGATCTTTAGATACGCAGACTCAATACGTTCTTAGGGACAATTGAAGGCGGCGTTTATTTATTTGTTTGTTTGTTTGTTTATTAAACACGTTGTTGTGTAGTCTTGTTTCTTGAATGTGTGTTTCTACCAGATTACAAAACAGATTTCAGAACAAAAGAACAATACACTACTGAACTTAAGTCGCACTCCATAAGTACGGCACCTACGTATTGGCATTTGAGACTCTCTTTCCAAATGTTCTGGGTTCGATTCCAGGGTCGACCTAAACGCTTCTGGTCTGGGAACTGAAATTAGATTCACTTAGCCTCGAGAAGGTAAGTGACGACACGAGGATTTGATTTCTACCTCAGTAATCCTGGAAGTGGTTTCCCCACTTCTCTTTCAGGAAAATGCTGAGATTGAATATTACTTAAGGTCACAGTCACCTCCTATGCATTCGTAGCCTCAATCAAGTACAGTGTTCGCATTATATCTCTGTCAGTGAGGACCGTTATATTTCTGAGAATTCGAGCCGTCAACTCATCTACTCCTATTCATAAGACATTACCCCACAGTGTGCGTCTCGGGAGTTCTGACGGCTGACTTAGCATAATGCACTCGGCACACTCATTAGTGCTTGTTTGTGTGCCAATTTGAGAAATATCTTTGGTAAGGATTGTTCAATCGGTATACCTTTCCTGGAAGTAATGACGTAGCTCACTGGCAGAGATATAACGTGGGCACTTTTTTTTTTACACCTACTACAGTAAGACAGCCATTAATGTGACACTAGTTATCAGAGATAGATTCCATACACACCCAAGTACACGAGGCTGATGGCCTAAATGAAACAATTTATTTTATGAACAGACAGTATATGCACTCATGAAAATGGAAATTGCAACACTACAGTATGAAGGATCAGCCGTTTGTGTTGACAATCAAGATATGGAATGGTGCCATACAGGTACCGGTATGTATACTCGGTGAGCTGTCACAATGGGATTGACAGTTCTCGCCTCGCCATGTGGCCTGAGAACGAAGTTGCCAAACTGTACAAGCCAGAGATACAGAAGACCAGGCACTGAAGCACGTGGGCTGTAATATTGCAACGTAGAGTATTATGACATCAACTATGCGAACATGGATTGGTAAAGAGGCAGAGGAGTGATGACTGACGTGGAATTTCCGGCCAAATGTCAATCCTATTCAGGCAGCTCACAGAGTATAACAATAACATTTCGAAGTCCATGGAATTCTTTATACAGGTCTCCTCATGTGATTGGTCACAGAGGGCCATAGTATAGTATAGTATACAGGGACGTATTTTCCACTAGGCACACTAGGCACGTGCCTAGGGGCGGCACGGCCTGGGGGGCGGCACAGCCTGACGTCCGACGGGTGCCGCGGCATCGGGTGAATTGCCGTGCCAAGCGCCAGGCGCAGTGACCGATAACGGCAGTCAAAGGGAGCTTACTTTGCATTTTCTCACGTAAATTTGAAATTTAAATACAATTCATAAACTAAAAAAAAAAACACTTTTACAAGTCAAATGTGAAGTTTTGTTTTATTTAATATGGGTATATTTTATGCCGGTAGTCAACAGACTGGCAACACTGCCAGTCAGTGGGGATACAGCAGACTGTCAAAGCTAGTGTATTATATGTATGAATTACCAATAAAGCTCGCTGACAGCTGTCAAAGCTAGCACGTGGGGAAATGCTGCATTGCCACTGAGGCAGATCATGACGCATAACATTCCAAGAGGCTTGCAGGAAGACACAAATACTGTGGAAGTTAGCCCCCCTGCCTGGCGGTCTAATGACCGTGACGAGTGAAGACACACTGGGTCAAACCATCTGCTTATTGCTGTGTCGGCATACATTGCAACATTGCTCACTGTTGGCGCCATGGAGACCGTTACCCCTCTCGTCTCCACTCCTCCCTCACCTCACCCATCAAGCGTATGACAGCTTTCAACGAGCATCTTTTGTAAATCAGATTATAGTCGTTCGCTTAACGTCTTCACGTTCACTTGTTATCCTTACCAAGTCGTTCACATTGCCACATTGCTTAGATAAAGTAAGTGAGTTATAATTTTGTTTTTTATAATGTTGAACTAAAAAGTACCAATGAGTGAAAAACGTCGGAAGCTTAGTGGTTCAGGTTACCGCAAAATCGCAAGTGAAAAACGTGAAAAAGAAACTAACTTTTTGAAAAATATTAAGTCGGTTGACAGTTCTTTTAAACCTCTTGAAAAATCCAACGAGAGTGGACTGAGTGGAGAAGGCTGCTCATCTTGGGAACAGTACAATTTCAACGAAAGTGGTTCAAACAATGAAAATAATGATCAAGCAACAAGTGCCCCTGAAACGGATAATTTTATATTGAGTGGTGATAACGAACGTAGTTCCGACAGTACACAAATAAGTAAAAGTTCAAATGATTCCGTTTCACAACAAACTGATATAAATTTTACTGTTAGTGACGACCCCATTGAGTGGAAAATAAATGACCCCACGATCGAAGTATTATTACACAGAGGAATCAATCAGTATAAAGATTGTGATTTTAAAAACTCTAAAAGGGATTTTAGCAATAAAACCAGATATAATAAACAAATCTTTAGTAGGAAATTACAAAATGAAGAACTCATTTCAAGAGATTACTTGGTGTATTCAAAAGGTACAGGTTCGGTATTTTGCGCTTTCTGCAGATAATTTGGCTTTCAGAAGACGTGTTCTAAACTAGCCAGTGAAGGTGTTTCGGATTGGAAAAATATTGGAGCGATTTTGTCTGCACATGAAAAAGCTCACAAGAACACATCAATTCTGAACTGGCACTTTTGACCCGCAAGAGAAGAATTGGAACGCTCGACAGTCAATACGATTCCATCGTCGAAACTGAAAGGAAGTATTGGAAACACGTTTTGGAAAGAGTGTTCGCTGTGGTGAAAAAGCTGGCAAGCCGAGGACGTCCGTTTCGAGGAGCTGATGAAACATTTGGTTCTCTACACAATGTGGAGTACATGATGTCACTGGAATTAGTAGGGGAATTCGATCCTTTTCTCGCTGAACACATACGTAAATTTGGTAATCCAGGTTCAGGGAAAACGTCCTATCTGTCTTCATTTATTTGCAATGAGGTAATTGTACTGTTAGCCTCTAAAGTTAGAGATATCATAATCAGTGAAGTGAAACAAACGAAGTATTACTCCATAATAGTGGATTCAACGCCTGACATGAGTCACACTGATCAGCCACAGTATGATCAGCTTTCATTTGTTTTGAGGTTTGTACAAGAAAATGGCAATCCTGTTGAACGCTTTCACATGTTTTTGTCGAATACTGGGCACAAATCCGTAGACTTAGCCAATGCTGTTATGGCTGTCTTAAGATCAAATGCCATCGATCTATCCGACTGAAGAGGGCAATCATACGATAATGCTAGCAACATGTCAGGCGTGTATAGTGGCTTACAAGCTAGAATAAAGGATGAAAATCCCAAAACACTGTTTGTTCCTTGTTCGGCACATTCACTTAACCTTGTAGGTACGCGTGCTGCAAGCTGTTGTCCAGAAGCATGTGCTTTCTTTAACCTTATACAAATCGTTTACAACTTTTTTGTTGCATCTACTAAGATATGGGAAATTCTAGTTACCTTTAGTCAACCTGAAAGTAAAACTCTTAAGGGTTTGTCTGAAACAAGGTGGAGTGCTCGTGAAAGTGCATGTAAAGGGCTCTGTAAAAACTTGACGGTGTTATGCTGACTTTAAAGGACTATGAAGAGAACACTAATGAGAAGCCGGTGGTAAGAAGTGATGCCACGGGACTTATGAGATCACTGAATAGGCTGGAAACGGTATTCATGATGGAACTTTGGAGTGATATATTGGACAGGTTTGAATAAGCTAGCCAAACTCTTCAGAAAATAGGAACGTCCATAGAAAGAGTTGTGGGACTGTATGATTCCTTAGTCCTTTTTATTGATTCTCTCCGAGACATGTTTTCCGTATATGAAGAAAGGGCTAAAAAACTATGTGATTTGGACTATGAGACTTGCTACAAACGTCAAAAAAGAGGAAATTCCAGGCTGGCAAAAACAAAGAAACTGAAATACTTCTTGAAGGACGTGACAAATTTAGAGTTGAGACATTTTATGTAGTTCTCGACCAACTAAAACCTGAGTTGCAGAAGCGGAAAAACGCATATGGTGAAATAGCAGACAAGTTTTCAGTTTTTAACGATCTGTCCTCCTCAACTGAAACAATAATAGAGCGTGCAAACAAACTTCAGTCATTGTATGCCAATGATCTAGAAAAGTCATTTTCAAATGAATGTGTACATTTTTCTTGTCGGTTGAAGAGTAGTGGAATTAGAAACAACCCACTCGTCATGATGAAATATATTAGAGAAGAACAACTCCAATCAACATTCCCCAACATTGATATAGCTCTTCGTATGTATTTGTGCACAGCTGTTTCCACTGCTCAGCGGAACGTTCATTTTCTGTCTTAAAAATAATAAAGTCTTGTCTTAGATCAAGGATGAATGAAGACAAATTAAACTCGTTGGCTATTCGACACAACGAGGCTGAACTTTTGAACAGTGACAAGATGAAGGTTGAAGATCTAATAGAGGAGTTCTCAATTAGGAAATCCAGGAGAAAATCTATGTAAATAATAAACGCCGCTGGTGCAGATGTACTGTATTGATGCATAAGATATGTGTATTGATTTGCTAGTTTTTAACATCTAATTTTGTTCTTAATTATGAACATTGATTTATGTTTTTAAAAATTGTAAAATCCTTAATAGACTTGATGTATCATTTATTGTAGCTGATACAAAGACTTAACAATCACTTTAAAACGTTATCAAAGTGTAAAGGAAACATTTCTATTGAGTAAATTTAGCCTATTGTAAATATGCCAGTTTGTAAGAATATTCTTAGTTCTTATGTAATTAAATCAATCTTAGATCAATAACTTTTAGTTTTTATTAACATCAACCCCACAATTTATGTTACGTTTTTTTAATAATCAATCTGCTTTATATACAATCAATAATGTCTAAAATTAAAATGAGGTGCAAGATTTATCCTATACTTAGCCGTCCAGCGGGGCTTACCCTTACTCGGACACAAATAAAGCCAACCGGCCGATGAATTAGACGATTCATTAGCCGGTCGGCTGCATTTGTGTGCGTGCGTGAGTTAAGGATCACTCTCAGGTGCCACCCCCACCCCTGGACGACCAACGTGGAAGGGGGGCGGGGGCGGGGTGGGGGTGGGGGGGTCAGAATGTGCCTAGGGGCGGCAGATATGTAAATCCGTCCCTGATAGTATAGCATAGTTAACGTCTTGCAGTTCGTGTAGTGAACTGTTCCCCACCAAACACGCCTGGGCGACACAGAAGGGCCCGCTATCAACATTTGTCGCAGTTTGTGAGAACTCGGATGATAGATTTATTTGAGAGTGGGTTATTTCTGTGGAATGTAGCAGCAGTATCAAATAAGGATACCCAACTATTAGGCACAACTCAGGTCCAACTCGAGGAACTGAGTGAGGATCGCCGCATCATTCGGGTGACCCGGATGGAACCCCACGCAACAGCAGCGCAAATTCGAGCAACAGTGGCACTACATATTACACAAGAAACAATTAGGAATCGTCTGCATGCAGATGGCTTACGAGCCCGTGTTCTTGTGGAAGGTGTATCAATAGCCCCACAATATCTACGTGGACGACAGGCATAGTGTCAAGAGAAAACGACTTGGGTCGACGAATAACATAGTGTCAACTTTAGTGATGAATCGCGCTTTGGTCTGGCCCGCAGTGATCGCCGCAATCGCGTACGACGATGTACCGGGGAGAGGGGCCACCCAGAACTTATCGTCCAGAGGTACACAGGGTCAACACCGGACATTGTGATCCGGGGAGCTATGTTGAGGGCACTATGTCTGCTCACTAGTATATTGAGAGGGTACTCAACCAAGTGACTGTCCGTATGGTGGAGGGGCAAATGATCTCGCTGTTTCTCCCCTTAAAACAACAATCATCATCATTGGCTATGATGGGATGCTTTAGACCGCAATCACACTACAAATCACACTATTACAAATGATTGAAGCGATTTCATAAATTCACTGTAGCTCCATTCATTGACATATGGTCACGACTCACTACAGATACGTAGAAAAATTCATAAAGTTTTGTTTGGCTGAAGCCGCACTTCAGGTTTCTGCCGCCAGAGCGCTCGAGAGCGCAGTGAGACAAAATGGCGACAGGAGCCGAGAAAGCGTTTGTCGTGCTTGAAATGCACTCACATCAGTCAGTCATAACAGTGCAACGACACTTCAGGACGAAGTTCAACAAAGATCCACCAACTGCTAACTCCATTCGGCGATGGTATGCGCAGTTTAAAGCTTCTGGATGCCTCTGTAAGGGGAAATCAACGGGTCGGCCTGCAGTGAGCGAAGAAACGGTTGACCGCGTGCGGGCAAGTTTCACGCGTAGCCCGCGGAAGTCGACGAATAAAGCAAGCAGGGAGCTAAACGTACCACAGCCGACGGTTTGGAAAATCTTACGGAAAAGGCTAAAGCAGAAGCCTTACCGTTTACAATTGCTACAAGCCCTGACACCCGATGACAAAGTCAAACGCTTTGAATTTTCGGCGCGGTTGCAACAGCTCATGGAAGAGGATGCGTTCTGTGCGAAACTTGTTTTCAGTGATGAAGCAACATTTTTAGCCTACTTTCGATTTTTGCAAAAAATGAAAGTAGACTTATGAGATCAACACAGGGCGAAAAAAGTGTGTCTGTCTGTGTGCGTATGTGTGTGTGTGTGAGTCTCTGTGTGTGTGTGTGTATGTGTGTGTATGTGAGTCTGTGTGTGCGTGTGTGTGTGTGTCTGTGTGTGTGAGTGTGTGTACTCTGAATGTCTGTCCCCCCCTATCAATTCGAACACGGTGAATGCGAATTGAACGAAATTTGGTACAAAGGTAGCACTAGCAAAGGACACCTCAGTGTCATGTTTTATATCGCCGCCATCTTTACTAAAACTGAATGGCAGCCACTCAAACGTTCAAAACGTAAAATCAAATAACGACTAACCAAATCATCCGATCTCTACCAAATTTGGTAAGAACATACCTTCGTATAGGATGCGTCTTGTGACCAAACTACATGGTCGTCCGCCATACCATTTCAGGATGGCGGCCGTGCGAATTATTCAAACTTTATAATCCATATCATGGGACCCACCAGTTCCGATTATCGAGCCGAGAATCGTTTTAACTGTTCTAAAGGAAGAGGCACGTTCGAAATTAAAAGTTTATTTTGTAATACTATAGTGCAGACGTGATTTTAAAAAGCTGAGCCGATTCAGTAATAAGACAAGATGGCAGCGGATATCTTGTGCCTGACTTATATTTCACTAATTTGAGTATTGCATGCAATATAGCGTACTGATACAAAATAAATAAACTTTGTATGAAATGCTTTATATATAAATAATATACTCCAGTGATGAAATCGTTTAGTATAAATCATTATTTGCTAACAAGTTCTATGTAAGTCATTTTATATAGAACGATATTCGTTGACACAATTAGCTCAGTGGTAGAGCGTTAGCCTATCGCTCAAATGCGTATGGTTCAAACCCGATCAGAGCTAGGTTTTTTGCTTGAAATGTTATATGTTTATTGTTTTGTAATGACTCAGATGTTTTAAAATTAAGCGTTATATTGTGCATATTATGGTGTAAAATATATATTTAATTAAAACATAATTCGCCAGCAGATTTACTCGAGACATCTAGCTGCCAAAAAGGTAACTGCACGCCGACCTACTTATTAACTTCCAGATTTTATTGAAAAGTTTCTTCTTCTGGTCGCTAGAATGCACTCGCTCTGTTAGGATTATATTGTTCGATATTTCACCACTAGATGTCACGACTAGTCTACGTGGGGCTCCATTGATTACTATACCATTGGCATTCTATGCGCATCGAATTTGAAGAATGACAAGATGATACTACGATACATTTTTACTTTTTATTTTAAAGGGTTTGTAACAGCCTATTTTGCGTTACTTGAAAATGTTATTTGAAGTAAAGAACAAAACGATTTCACATAGTAACTGAATTCAAGCCGTTGGTGTTAGTTCAGGTTATTAATTACTACTTTTATTTCAGGCAAATAGCAATCGAAAATATCCACATAGTTTGTATACACACGTCTCTGTAGGGTCATGGAAAGATTTGTTAATTCAATTAGGGTTGTGAAAGCCATGCACAACCAGACGTGTAAAGACATGCCTCAACTCAAAGTTGGATGTTGCCCACGGCAGGTCGTATATGTAATAATAATAATAATAATAATAATAATAATAATGTTATTGGTTTTACATCCCTTTTAACTACTGCTGCCGGAATTTTGGCCCGAAGGGGATCTTTAACGTGCCAGTAAATGTACTGACACGGCTCCCTCGCATTTGTGCACCCTCAAATGCCAGCTGACTGCGCCAGGTTACGAACCTGCAACCTAGGGCCCAGCAAGCGAGAACGTTACCGCTGAGCCACGCAGCCAGTCCGGTCGATTATGTCTCCAGATCCATAACAATTTTGATATACTTCTTATCTTTCTTTCTTTCTTTCTTCAATGATGGTAGCAGTTTTTATCTAGGTTGTGGCGTTTGGTAGAGGTAAATCGTTTCTAAGGTCTTCAACAAAGAATAGTACTATTATAATCTTTGATAATAACAACGAGTTATAACTATACTCATACATTTAGGAGAAAGTAGGCTATATGTTATTTACTGAACATCTTGTTTCTTAATGGTGAAGTGAACAGACACAATGTGCGTATCTGGACGGTAGTGAATCCTCACGCATTCGTGCAGCACATTCGCAATTCACCAAAAGTTAACGTGTTTTGTGCAATCTCACGGTTTAAAGTTTACGGCCCCTTTTTCTTCTTCGAAAAAAACGTTACTGGACACGTGTATCTGGACATGCTGGAAAATTGGCTCATGCCACAACTGGAGACCGACAGCGCCGACTTCATCTTTCAACAGGATGGTGCTCCACCGCACTTCCATCATGATGTTCGGCATTTTTAGCCTACTTTCGATTTTTGCAAAAAATGAAAGTAGACTTATGAGATCAACACAGGGCGAAAAAAAAGTGTGTCTGTCTGTGTGTGTGTATGTGTGTGTGTGAGACTGTGTGTGTGTGTGTGTGTACTCTGAATGTCTGTCCCCCCCTATCAATTCGAACACGGTGAACGCGAATTGAACGAAATTTGGTACAAAGGTAGCACTAGCAAAGGACACCTCAGTGTCATGTTTTATATCGTCGCCATCTTGACGGAAACGTAATGGCGGCCACACAAATGTTCAAAGCTTAAATCAAATTACGACTAACCTAATCATCCGATCTCTACCAAATTTTGCAACAACATACCTTTATGTGGGGAGCATCCTTTGACCAAACTAATAGGTCATCAGCCAAATAGTTTGCGGATGGCGGCCATCTTTGTGTGAAAATCGATTCCCCCTATTAATTCGACCACGGTGAAACCGAATGGAACGAAATTTGGTATAAAGGTAGTACTAGCAAAGGGCACCTCAGTGTCATGTATTATATCGCCGCCATTCTTGACGGAAACGTAATGGCGGCCACACAAATGTTCAAAGCTTAAATCAAATTACGACTAACCTAATCATCCGATCTCTACCAAATTTTGCAACAACATACCTTTATGGAGGAAGCATCCTTTGACCAAATTAATAGGTCATTAGCCCAATAGTTTGCGGATGGCGGCCATCTTTGTGTCAAAATCGATTCCCCCGATTAATTCAAACACGGTGAAACCGAATGGAATGAAATTTGGTACAGAGGTAGCACTAGCAAAGCGCACCTCAGTGTCATTTTTTATATCGCCGCCATCTTGACAGAAACGTAATGGCGGCCACACAAATGTTCAAAGCTTAAATCAAATTACGACTAACATAATCATCCGATATCTACCAAATTTTGCAGCAACATACCTTTATGGAGGGAGCATCCTTTGACCAATCTAATAGGTCATTTGCCTAATAGTTTGCGGATGGCGGCCATCTTTGTGTGATAATCGATTCCCCCTATCAATTCGAACACGGTGAAACCGAATGGAACGAAATTTGGTACAGAGGTAGCACTAGCGAAGGGCACCTCAGTGTCATGTTTTATATCACCGCCATCTTGACGGAAACGTAATCGCGGCCACCCAAATGTTAAAAGCTAAAATGTAATTACGACCAACCTAATAATCTAGTCTCTACCAAATTTTGCAACCGCATATCTTTATGTTGGAAGCATATTCTGACCAAACTACAAGATCATCAGCCCAATAGTTTGCAGATGGTGGCCAGTATGTGTGCAAATCGATTCCCCCTATCAATTCACACACGGTGAAACCGAATTGAACGAAATTTGGTACAGAGGTAGCACTAGCAAAGGGCACCTCAGTATCATGTTTATATTGCCACCATCTTGACGGAAACGGAATGACGGCCACCCAAATGTTAAAAGCTTAAATCAAATTACGACCATCCTAATAATTTGATCTCTACCAGATTTTGCAACAACATGCCTTTTTGTGGAAAGCCAGCTTATGACTGACTACAAGGTCATCAGCCCAATAGTTCACAAATAGCGGCCATGTATGTGTGCAAATCCATTCCCCATATCAATTCAAACACGGTGAAACCGAATTGAATGATTTTTTTTTTACAGAGGTAGCACTAGCAAAGGGCACCTCATATTCATGTTTAATATCCCTATAGCACGTTGTATTTCAACAAGCTACTACAACCAACATTCAATTATAGGCTACTCCTTGAAAAGGACAATGAGTTATAACAATACCCATGCATTTAAGAGAAAGTAGGCTATATGTTCTTTACTGAACATCTTGTTTAAACAGGAGATTGGAAAACCGAAGGATCGGTCGTGGTGGAGATCATGATCAGCAATTCATGTCATAGCCTCCACGCTCTCCCGACTTAACCCCATGCGATTTCTTTCTGTGGGGTTATGTGAAAGATTCAGTGTTTAAACCTCCTCTACCAAGAAACGTGCCAGAACTGCGAGCTCGCATCAACGATGCTTTCGAACTCATTGATGGGGACATGCTGCGCCGAGTGTGGGAGGAACTTGATTATCGGCTTGATGTCTGCCGAATCACTAAAGGGGCACATATCGAACATTTGTGAATGCCTAAAAAAACTTTTTGAGTTTTTGTATGTGTGTGCAAAGCATTGTTAAAATATCTCAAATAATACAGTTATTGTAGAGCTGTGAAATCGCTTCAATCATTTGTAATAACCCTGTATACGTATCTCCAGGGAAGTTCTCCACGATATCAACCTTAGTTCTATTTAGCACAGAGGTGACCATATAGCACGCCAGGCGCGCTGGCACGCCGGCGTTCTCTGGCGCGTAAGGCCTTGCAGCAATAGTGGGGTACCGTAAGACTATATATCTGTCTCTCTCATTCTCTCCCGTACTGCCTTCGCTGTGTCGGGCTTCTGGCGCGGACGGTCTTGCAGCGATAACGGGGGGATGTCTAACTCTCTCGCTCGCTTTCCCATCTCACTCCCTCCCGTACTGCCTTCGCTGTGTCGGGCTTCTGGCGCGGACGGTCTTGCAGCGATAACGGGGGGATGTCTAACTCTCTCGCTCGCTTTCCCATCTCACTCCCTCCCGTACTGCCTTCGCTGTGTCGGGCTCCTGGCGCAGACGGTCTTGCAGCGATATCGGGGGATGCCTAACTCTCTCGCTCGCT
Source organism: Meconema thalassinum (assembly GCA_946902985.2). Classification (NCBI taxonomy): domain Eukaryota; kingdom Metazoa; phylum Arthropoda; class Insecta; order Orthoptera; family Tettigoniidae; genus Meconema; species Meconema thalassinum. The sequence continues at coordinate 567,475,886 of OX336388.2, read as the reverse complement.
TTCCCATCTCACTCCCTCCCGTACTGCCTTCGCTGTGTCGGGCTTCTGGCGCGGACGGTCTTGCAGCGATATCGGGGGATGCCTAACTCTCTCGCTCGCTTTCCCATCTCACTCCCTCCCGTACTGCCTTCGCTGTGTCGGGCTTCTGGCGCAGACGATCTTGCAGCGATATCGGGGGATGCCTAACTCTCTCGCTCGCTTTCCCATCTCACTCCCTCCCGTACTGCCTTCGCTGTGTCGGGCTTCTGGCGCGGACGGTCTTGCAGCGATATCGGGGGATGCCTAACTCTCTCGCTCGCTTTCCCATCTCACTCCCTCCCGTACTGCCTTCGCTGTGTCGGGCTTCTGGCGCGGACGGTCTTGCAGCGATATCGGGGGATGCCTAACTCTCTCGCTCGCTTTCCCATCTCACTCCCTCCCGTACTGCCTTTGCTGTGTCGGGCTTCTGGCGCGGACGGTCTTGCAGCGATATCGGGGGATGCCTAACTCTCTCGCTCGCTTTCCCATCTCACTCCCTCCCGTACTGCCTTCGCTGTGTCGGGCTTTTGGCGCGGACGGTCTTGCAGCGATAACGGGGATGCCTAACTCTCTCGCTCGCTTTCCCATCTCACTCCCTCCCGTACTGCCTTCGCTGTGTCGGGCTTCTGGCGCAGACGATCTTGCAGCGATATCGGGGGATGCCTAACTCTCTCGCTCGCTTTCCCATCTCACTCCCTCCCGTACTGCCTTCGCTGTGTCGGGCTTCTGGCGCGGACGGTCTTGCAGCGATATCGGGGGATGCCTAACTCTCTCGCTCGCTTTCCCATCTCACTCCCTCCCGTACTGCCTTCGCTGTGTCGGGCTTCTGGCGCGGACGGTCTTGCAGCGATATCGGGGGATGCCTAACTCTCTCGCTCGCTTTCCCATCTCACTCCCTCCCGTACTGCCTTCGCTGTGTCGGGCTTCTGGCGCAGACGATCTTGCAGCGATAACGGGGGATGTCTAACTCTCTCGCTCGCTTTCCCATCTCACTCCCTCCCGTACTGCCTTCGCTGTGTCGGGCTTCTGGCGCGGACGGTCTTGCAGCGATATCGGGGGATGCCTAACTCTCTCGCTCGCTTTCCCATCTCACTCCCTCCCGTACTGCCTTCGCTGTGTCGGGCTTCTGGCACGGACGGTCTTGCAGCGATATCGGGGGATGCCTAACTCTCTCGCTCGCTTTCCCATCTCACTCCCTCCCGTACTGCCTTCGCTGTGTCGGGCTTCTGGCGCAGACGATCTTACAGCGATAACGGGGGATGTCTAACTCTCTCGCTCACTTTCCCATCTCACTCCCTTCCGTACTGCCTTCGCTGTGTTATGCTTCTGGCGCGGACGATCTTGCAGCGATATCGGGGGATGCCTTACTCTCTCGCTCGCTTTCCCATCTCACTCCCTCCCGTACTGCCTTCGCTGTGTCGGGCTTCTGGCGCAGACGATCTTACAGCGATAACGGGGGATGTCTAACTCTCTCGCTCACTTTCCCATCTCACTCCCTTCCGTACTGCCTTCGCTGTGTTATGCTTCTGGCTGCGGACGATCTTGCAGCGATAGCCAGGGAAGACTATATGTCTAACTCTCTAGCTCGCTGTCCCATCTCACTCCCTCCCGTACTGCCTTCGCTGTGTTGTGATTGATCGGTCGAACGCCAAACGGTATTCATTATATTGTAAATATGAAAACAAATTGAAACAAAACGAAAACAAGAAGTACCTATAAGACAATAATGTGACAGAAATTGCAATGCCTTCAATGAGTTCCATGATACCATTTCAGTATTTCTGACTGTTTTTGTTGAAGTAATCTTGTTCTTTTTATATTTTGAGATTACTTCTATTAGATTCTATTAGATTGTATTGTTCGATTGAATAAATAAAACAGACACAACATACACTTATTTTTTACGTAACGACTTCGCCGCAGTGTAGATTTTATTTTTTTAAACAAAAGAGCAGAGGGTTGCCAACTTACATAGATAACAAAATGACTTTTTAGCTAACCTCAACTGTTTTAATACTAAGCACGTAATCTTCAAGTACCGGTACGCGAAGAAACGCGCGATACACAATGTAGATGTGTTGGACAACCAAAGCCTTGGACGAATAGTTTGTTTATTTGCATTACATTCGGTGCACTAGCGATCCTAACTTAACTCAGTCAGACACGGCGAAGAGCTGTCGCACCGGCGGCAGTCAGCTCGGCCAAGAAAGGCGCGTGCAAAGGCTGGAAACCGCTGATTTAGCAAGTGTGTGACATGATCGGCTGATAACTGGCCAACATGCCTCAGCTACCCACAACTCTGGAACAACTGACCCGTGAAGTGCAGCAACTATGGACCACAATTCCTCAAGAAATGATCCAGGTTCTTATTGGCTCCATGCCTTGTATTACAGCTCGTGGTGGACACATCCTGTATTGACTTGTGACCACATTTGAGGTTAGAGGGACCTGAAAATGTTATCAGTGTATGAGAGCCAAACACTCCTACTGCATGTTGTAGCAATGCATCATCATTTCTTCCTGGAGCTGCCATTTCATGAGTGAATTTCAAATGTGAAAGTATTGAACTGGACTGCAAGTATAGTTGGGAAGAATAAGTATATTGAATTCCTGTCCTATATTACAATTGGATGACATTATGAATTGTGAAGATGTTCATGAGGATCAGGAGTGACTTCTGAAGATACAGCTTTCACAGCACGGTGACTGGATTCACCCCGAGACGCTTGGCGAGTTCAGACTGGAAACATAGAATGTGCTTTAATTAGCAGGTGTACAGCTAATAGAATACATATCAGGAGCTGGGAGAAGAAAGGGCGAATATTGTATGTAATCTTATTGCTGATTCGCCCTGTCTCCCAGCGGAAAGGGCAGATTTGCTCTTTCTCCTCCTAGCAGAAAGGGCGAATATTGTAAGTAATCTCATTGCAGATTCGCCCTTTCTCCTACCAGCTGAAAGGGCGAATATTGTAAGTAATCTTATTGCAGATTAACCCTTTATCCTCCCAGCTCCTGATATGTCCAAGGAATTTATTCATTGGTTGCTGGAGTTCAGGTTTCCTGTAATAAAATTACATATTCACTCAAATTTATAGAATTAGATTGCAAAATTATTGTATTATATTTCTTATTCCATTTGAGGGGTTTGGGCAGCGTGATCATTTAGCCCCGTGTATTTGGATTTGTATAGAATTTGTATGAAAATCGGTGTTCTTGTGGTATCTGTAGTAGCGTGTATACTTGTAATTCAGATGAGAATTGGGAGGGAGGCGGCCGTGGCCTTAAGTTAGGAAGTAGAAGTGGGGAAAACCACTTCCAGGATGGATGAGGTGGGAATCGAATCCGCCTCTTCTCAGTTTTGTCTCACGAGGCTGAGTGTACCCCGTTCCAGCCGTTAGATCAGAATTAAATTTCTTGGCAGAGGCGGAGATCGAACCCGGACCTCGGGTTCAAGAGCCAAGAATGAGAGCCGCTACACCATATTGTATTATAGAGCACAGTATTCATGCAGAATTACTGTTCTGCAGAAATAAGTTGAAAACCCACTTTGAAATCAGATTGTTAGTTATTGTTGTTTTAAGGGGCGGAACTACGAGGCCATCTGTCCCAAAATCAGGTTGTTACTTGCATTTGTATGGACAACAGCACTTGTATGTCTCTGAAACCTGGAGAATATGCAAGGCAGATACTGATCGCCTCAAGGCATTTGAAATGTGGTGTTCCTGAATGAATTCGATTATTCACACTAAGAAAGTTATAGCGATATTTCACGTTTTCGAAAAAGGCATCCCATTTCCACCCGTTGGTCCGATTGTGCCCACTAACGAGCTCGACCGAGATTTTGAATGATTGTATTTTGTGCATATATCCTACATTTGTATAAACATTTGAACTGACGGTGGTTTTGGTATCTGGGGGATGTAAAACGCGAAGATACAGTATGTCGAATTTTTCCGGGAGTCACAACATGGTACCTGTTGTAATATGTAACTTTTTATTAAATCTACCTAAAAATACTCCAGGAGGGATAATATATCAAATTTTAAAGTCTTGGACAAGGTAGGCCAAAAGAGATCGTTGGAACAAATTAATCGGAAGCGTCATCTTGCGACGCAGACTACGATCAAACGGTCACATAATAACTGACGCCGTCTCGGCAGTTGTTTCGTGAAGGTCTCTATTAGCCCCATCTAGCGGGGAAACTCTCTACTACGTCCATGAATGGCAACGCGCTCTCAGTCCAGTTATTTTTTGGTCCACCCTCGTACACAGGCGATATAGAGTCATATCAATTATAGAGAAGATGCGAGAAAGCCGACTCCAGTGGTCAGGACTCGTATTACGAGCAGACACATCTGACGCAGCACTAACATGAGTTCACAAGGATGAAATCATCTAAAATCAAGTCGAAATTTATTGCAATGGTTTGGTCATGGAGAAGGAAGGAAAACACACAGCTGTAAGACCGAGGCTGGCAGCGCTGGCTTGTTATCTTCCACAACGTCCTGAAAATCGTTGGTCTTCACATGGTTGGTTGGTTGGTTGGTTGGTTGGTTCCTTAGTTTAGGGGCTGCGACAACACGGTCATGTAGCCCCGTGTACTTTGGGTGTATGTAGAATCTGTCTGATAACAAGTGTTAATTGTGATGACTTTGTGTTTTTTTTTGTCGTGTGGCCTCCTCAGAGGCCGAGTGCAGGTCTTTCTATTCGACGCCCGTAGGCGACCTGCGCGTCGGGATGGAATGGATGAAGATGAATGAAACTGGGCAAGGATGTGGAAGGAATCGGCCGTGGCCTATCAGAAGGTACCGTCCCAGCATTTGCCTGGTGTTGAAAATGGGGAAACCACGGAAAACCATTTCAAGGACGGCCGACGGTGGGGCTCGAACCCACGCGTCTACCGAGTCAGCAGAGAGCTTGGTCCCATGACCTAACGCTGCGCTTTAGCCAGCTGAGCCACTGCTGTCGGTATTGTGATGACTCAATTAGTGTGTGTTATCTGTTTTTAATTCAAGTAAGGACTGTAGACGATAATTTCAAGTAGTTCCTACCTTCGCTACCAAATGCTACCGTCCACGACACCTAGCTGTGAACTTGACTACTACTAGATGCCATCGCAACCAGCGCCCGGTGACGAACGTTGGAACTTAAGAGCATTAATCAAACCTAACCTACAAATTTTGCTTCACACAAGTTTAGTTAGTGGAAGTTTCTTTTACATGGCATAAGTCTGTGACATGCGCCCGCCGGCTTTACTTCCCCTCCGAAGGAAGGCATACTGAGGGATTTTAACGCTCTTAAATAATCTGACGACTTCGCCTGGGCTTGAACCCGCGACCTTGGGCATAGAAGCTCAGCATGCTACCAACTACGCCACCGAAGCCGCCGATGGGGCACATGATCGTACCTAATGGAGACTGAGAGCCACAAAATCGAACCCCTTAATATTGCGGGAGAAACACTGAAGAAAAAGAAGCCTGTTCCTCCTGCCTCGTGAAAAATGTTTGCATTCTCATAAAATAGCCTAAATCTAATAATAATAATGTTATTGGTTTTACGTACCTTTTAACTACTGTTGCTGTTAGAGACGCTGGGGTCCCGGAATTTTGCCCCGAAGGGGATCTTTAGTTAGTTATTATTGTTTTAAGGGGCTGAACTACGAGGTCATCAGCCCCTGAAGGGGATCTTTAACGTGCTAGTAAATCTACTGACACGGCTCCCTCGCATTTGCGCAGCCTCAAATGCTAGCTGGCTGCAGCAGGATTCGATCCTGCAAGCGAGAACGTTGCCGCTAAGCCACGCAGCCAGCCATAAAAGAAATCCTACGGGCGCCAATTTGACATGTTTAGTTCAGCACACAGCCCTCAAATTTTTCAAAAATTATGTTATTTAAATTGTAGCAATGGAATTATATTTTGCAAATTATTACCTTACCCGTATCTCGCCAACATTCATGTTAATAGGTACTGTGTTCACATCTAAGGGTAGCCATCTCTGATCTCTTTGCTCACTGTTGGGTACACTTCTACGAAGCAGAGTATTATCACTTACCCAAGCCTCGATCTGATTCACATGGTACGGCACTCCGCCTTCGTCATCCACCAACTTCATATGTAGGCGCTCGGGATCTCCATGGACCAAGACGGGTTTAGAAGGATCCACCTATGCAAGTAAATTGCGTGATATATACGTTTCAATGAAAGTAGAAGTCTTAAATGTATTTATTTATGTACAACTTGTTAACTTACTTACTTACTTACATACTTACTTACATATTTATTTATTAAATAAATAAATACAATTATTTGAAACGGAAGTCTAAAAAATGAGGATATTAAACTAATTGTTGTTCAGGTCTGTCAGGCTATAAGCCTACAGGAAGAATCCTTATTTCTGCTCCAAACCTTGTTAATTTCATTACAGTAATGGCAACATGAATACCTGAATAAAACCATATGCATGTCCTGTGAATGTTTAAATTTTCATGTGAGGACTTACCGGCTCCATGTTTCTGAGGTAGTTCATCAGTTCGCTTAATCGATCGCTGAAGCCAGGAGCAAAGCATTGAGGATCAATGGCGATAAAACATTGACCGAGGTTAGCTGCAGTAGTGTTCGTCGTCCACTGGCTGATATTTGGTCCGAACAGTGCACCTGAAGGAAACATCCATCACCTTAGACACTCCTCTCAATAATTCCATAGCTGTACTTAGTATAAAACAAAGTCCCCGATTCTTGGATGTTACGGGTAAACTCGAGAACCACTGGATGTATTTTGATGCGGTTTTCACCATTCTGTAAAGGATATCTAGAGGATGATTTCTGTAGAACATAATTTATTTATGATCAAAGGAAGCCGAGCAGTGATCACTTTCGTGATACTTTCTTTGTTTAGCTTGGCCCATTTGTCGGTCAAATTTTGTTTCTTGTTACCGAGATCCCCGAATGGTAATTATTTCTTTGTAAATGTATTAATTGCTTAAACCAAATGCATAATCTTGTTATCAATCACCTATTCATAGATATCATAGTTCTCACCTTGAGTGTTCCAGTCGCTCGCTACCTCAAGCTTCCTCACTCCCGGCATACACGGCATCTACTGGTTCATCTGCTGTCTGCTGAGCAGGGTCGAATGACGTCACCCTGACTTTCGTTCGACCAATGGCAGGTCTTTGTCTGGTCGGGCAATCTCCAGCTTCGAGATTGTTCCATGATCACTATTTAAGACGCCACTTGCTGGCGTTCTTCACCACTTCTGATCAATCATCACTTCTGATCACTTCAACCTGCTGGTCACCGCTACTGCATCTCATGACACCATCGCTAGTCTCTACGCTACCTAGCAGTTACGTCACTAGATCTGCACCCTGACGTATTGCTCAAGATGACAAGAATAATTGCCAGCTGTCGTACTCTTCAAGCCGTACCTTAGATGGGGTACTTTGATTCGTCTTTCGAAGTAGCTGCAGTCCTTTCGGCCGCCAACGAATTTTCAAAATGCTACTGGATCATCACTTGGATGCTATAAGTGTCATTCCTTCGCAAGAGAAGAAGAGAGAGTTGACCTTTTTATCAATTGTGTACTTATCTCTAGGCCATGTATGCCTCCTTCAGAAGAAACTGTGAGGACTTCTTAATCAACGCTTATGCTAGCTGGAACTTTTAAGGAGCTGGCTCTTCAACCCTTTGAGAAGATAAGTTCAATTTTATGAAGAATTTAAATCATACTAGTTATCTTACACTCTTAATCAGTTTTATGGTTCTTTTTTATAAGGTGCATTTTTTATGTTAAGCTCAACTTCTCTCGAATTAAGCAAGCTTGTTTCATTGGCATTTCCTTAGTCTGGGTTTCTGTCATCAGGCCCTCACACTTTGTTCCATTTATAATTATTCATTTCTGTGATAAGCACTTAAGTGCAATTTGTTTATTGGTTATAAATTTATTATTAGATATAAACATTGTTAATGTGTGGTTACCTACATTGGTTTTCTAGTGATGTATTTCATGCCCACTACCCCGCACCGCTTCAGTCTAATTTTCTTGACCAATTGTAGTTATTTTGTCCAGGCTCTCGCCTGATGCGTTCTCCCGTATGGGGAAGTTTTAGGGCAGAACTTTACTCCATATTTTTGGTGCCGAAACCCGGGAAACATATCTGTTGCACCCTGGGAATGTTACAAGTTTCATATCTTGAATTTCACATTAACAATTTTTGTTCATTGTGTTTCAACACTAATTCACATTGTATGTTTCAGCCTGAGGCGCATGTTCAGCAGAGGAGGAGAGAAACGTAAGCTAAGCCGGTTTCTTCCGCATCAGACTAAACCTTACTACCTAGCAAGTTGTCATCCTCTGGCTTCCAGTACTCGAAGTCACAATATTGACGTGAGTAACAAACAACTTTTAACATGCCTAACCTTGATGAAAAACTCAGCAACGCCAGAGCCTCTTGTAAGGGCAAGCTCATACGGTTTCGTACTTTCTTAACGGAGCTTGAACCCCAAGAGCGTAATCTTGACATAATTTCGCAGAGGCTTAAGAATTATGAACAAGCCTTTGAGAAATATGATGAGATACAATGCAGTATAGAAACTCAGCATCCGGACCAGCAAAGTGATAGGTTGGAAGTTGAAAAATTATACTATCAGGGATTTGCTGAAGCTAAACAGCTTATTAGGGCTTTAACTTTAAAAGAAAAACAAGAAGATCAAACTTCTGCAGCATCTTCTACATCTTCTTCACGCATTATACTACCCAAATTAGAAATACCCAAATTCACTGGTAAGGACATAGAATGGGAGCCATTTTTTGAATTATTCAATTCTTTAGTACATGAGAATACTTCTATACCAGTAATTCAAAAATTTCACTACTTGCGTCTGGCAGTTCAAGGCAACGCACTTAACCTGATTCAAGCACTTTCTTTGACCAGTGATAATTATGAAGTTGCTCTGAATCTTCTTAAGGATAGATATGGGAACATTCGTTTATCTATTCAACGCCATATACAAAGCTTATTCGAGTTACCTAACGTGCAAGCAGATAACAGTTTATCACTTCGTAAGTTGATTGACACTGCAGAGCTACACGTCAGAGCATTGTCCAATTTAAACCAACCTGTAAATCACTGCGATTTATTTCTAGTTCACCTCATTTCTGCCAGATTGGATGCAAATACATTAAAAGCCTGGGAAACAGAACTTTCCCAGAATTTGCAATGCACTTATGAGGCGATTATCAACTTTTTGAAGGCTAGAAGCCAAGTCTTTTCCGCCATAGCTAATCAAAAAAACTAGTAGTTCAGATTCAAAAGCCTTCTCAAGAGATAAGGTTAGCAGTTCTAATCAAAGAATTTTAAGATCACTGGCTCTTCCTGTTGATGCTCGGTCACCTAACCAAATGCAAACGTGCGGTCTGTGTCAGCAATCGCATAATTTATACAATTGTGATGAATTTAAATCTTTATCAGTAGATGAAAGACGAAAGTTCATTACGAACAAAAACATTGTTTCAACTGTTTGTCAGGAACGCATATGTTAAACAATTGCCGTTCACAACGTTTATGCTTTCATTGTAAGGCTAGACACCATTCCCTTTTGCACAGACATGAAAGATCACGGTTATCAGGACCAAGCAGTTCCAATACCAAGTCTAATTCTGAGACTTCTCAAAATAGTGCGCAGTCGTATGCTCAAAGTTCTACCTCGCTTGGCAAAGTCCAGGTTTTATTATCTACCGTGCAGGTTCTATTGAAAAATTCTCACGGGAAATGGGTATCTGTCAGGGGATTATTAGACAATGCCGCCACCAACAATGTTATTAATGAATCTTTGGTACAAAAGTTAGGCCTCCCAAAACATCCTACCTCAATAGAGGTTAGAGGAATAAACTGCTCTAAATCGCAATCCTTAAGCTTTGCTAAAGTGGATTTAAAGGACTCTAATAATCTTGGTACGCAGTTGCAATTAGATTGTTTGATTATCAAGTCTATAGGCAACAAAATTCCTGGCACTTCTTATCCTATTCAAAGTTGGAATATCCCGAATTTTGTCCAGCTAGCTGACCCTCATTTCAACAGAGCTTCGCCCGTAGAGCTTCTTTTCAGCTCAAGCGTATTTTGGCAATGTCTTCATTCCAATAAAGTAAAAATTGCTCCTAATGTTTTCTTCCGCGAAACTGATTTTGGTTGGATCGCTACTGGCCAAATATACCGTAATCCTATTCAAACTGTATCGAATTGTTATTTTGTTGGTACCGATTTGAGTCAAGAGCTAACCAAGTTCTGGGATCTTGAGAATGTTCAGGCTACTTCTTCTTCTTCTAACGAAATTTGTGAAAAGTTATACAAGGAAACCACTGTCCGTACTCCTGAGGGCAGATTTATAGTAACTCTTCCACGTATTCCTAATCCTCCCGCCATTACGGGCTCGCATTCCAGAGCACTCAGGGCACTATTTGCTATTGAAAATCGGTTCAAACAAGATGCTTCTGTTAAAACTCAGTATGATTCCTTTATGGAGGAATACGAATCATCCAATCACATGGAGGTAATTTCTAAATCAGAAGAAATTGACCATCCTTTAAATGAAATAGTTTATCTAAATCATCACCCGGTATGGAAAAATTCCTTAACACAAGACAATATAAGAGTAGTTTTCAATGGCTCATCACCAGATTCCAATGGAGTCTCTTTAAATGATACCTTGCAATGTGGTCCCGCGATTCAAACAGATCTCACCTCTGTTTTGCTTAATTTTCGACGGTTTCCTATTGCTGTAATCTCAGATATTAAGCAGATGTACCGGCAAATTCTCGTAAATTCTGAGCAGCAAGATCTGCAAAGAATATTGTGGCGCGATGAGAGTTCCAAACCCATAAAGATATTTAGATTGAAGACTGTGACATATGGCCTGAAGCCTTCAGCCTTTCTTGCGATTCGGTCTCTCCACATGTTAGCCGAGCAAGATGGTCATCTGTGTCATCCTTTGGCCTCTGAGTCATTAAAAACGGCATTTTATGTTGACGATTTCTTGTGCTCTTTCCCTAATATTTCTGAAGCACTCCTTGTGTGCGAAGATTTGAAATCCCTGCTCCTAGGAGGTGGTTTTCCGCTCCATAAATGGACTTCAAATTCTACTGAATTTATATCAAAATTTTCATCAGAGGTCCCAGTTGATGAATTTGTTGCTATTCCTACTGATGAAGCAGCCGTAAAAGCATTGGGTGTTTTTTGGTGTCCTTCTTCTGATACCTTCTCTTATCAGGTACATTTCTCAGAATCTCCCCCTGTAACTAAGAGACAAGTTCTGTCAGAAATCGCAAAGATCTTTGATCCTTTGCAATATATTGCTCCTATAGTTATTGTTGCAAAAATGTTCTTGCAAAAGCTTTGGTCATTAAAATCAGACTGGGATGAAAATCTCCCCCTTCCTCTTGTAGAAGAATGGTTAGAGTATCGCAGCAGTTTGCTGGATCTCTCCAAGGTTTCTATACCCCGCCTTTTAATTTCTAATCCCTTATACCAGCAGTATGACCTGCATGTATTTTCTGATAGTTCAGAACGGGCTTATGGCTGTTGTGCATACATAGTAGGACGTTCCTCAGCCACTTTCCCTGGATTTTCTAATTTAGTGTGCGCTAAATCAAAAGTTGCTCCACTTAAAACGGTATCATTGCCGAGATTAGAATTATGCTCTGCTTTAATGGCAACAGAATTGGCTACTAAACTAAATGTCAGTTTAAAGTTAAAATTTTCCCGCACATTTTTTTTGGAGCGATTCTTCTATTGTATTAGCTTATATTTCCAAGCCTTCTTCTCATTGGAATACCTTTGTGGCAAATCGCGTTTCTAAGATTCATGAAGTCTCTCATTCTGAACAATGGAGACATGTTCCTAGCCGTGAAACCCCCGCGGATATAATATCACGTGGTTGCACGCCTAAAAAATTGATTTCCTCAGACCTGTACTGGAATGGTCCTCCTTGGCTAAGTCAGGAATCATCTTGCTGGCCTCGCTTAGCTAATCAATTTGCAGAAGAAATACCTGATGCCCGTAATGACCCTGTCACGTCGCATCTTACTTCTACTTCTACTAGTCTTTTTCATAGATACTCTTCATTTGATAAATTGATTCGTGTAGTGTCTTATATCTTCCGATGGAAATATTTAGTAATTGATCAACCATTGAAGCCTCAACCCTTTCTCACCAGAGTAGAGTTAGAATTTGCTACTTGCAAGATTTTGTTACTTGTTCAGCAGGAAGTATTTGCTCCTGAAAAGCAAGCTCTTATAAGTGGTATAGATTTGCCCAAGTCTAGCAGGCTTTCACCACTCACTCCTTTTCTAGACCAGGACGGCATAATACGTGTGGGTGGAAGATTAGCTATGTCTAGTTGTGAGGATGGGAAAAAGCATCCCATCATCCTTCCTTCAAAGCATCCTATCACTACCCTTATAATAAAAAAGTTTCATTATAAACACCTTCATGCTGGCACTCGCACCTTGCTCTGTCTAATTCGTGAACTCTACTGGATCATCAATGGCGTTCATGAGGTTTCTTCTGTTGTCAAAATGTGTATACCTTGCTTTAAGGTTAAACCACGGCCCGCCACGCAGATTATGGGCAATGTACCTCCATTTCGTTCAGAACCTAGTAAGCCCCTCGCTCTTACTGGGATCGATTACGCTGGTCCTTACGTATATCAGACCAATCCCTCTTCATCTAAGCGCAAAATCTTAGGTAAACTTTACATCTCGTTATTTGTATGTATGGTGACGGGAGCTATCCACCTTGAGTTGGTTACGAACGCTTCTGTATCTTACTTTTTGGCCGCCATTTCTAGATTTGCTGCTAGAAGGGGTGTCCCATCTGAAGTCTTTTCAGATAATGCAAAAATTTTTGTAAGCGCTTCTGATCTCTGGAAAAAAGTGTTAAGTTCCCCTTCTGCTAAAGAAAAAATTTCCAACTTTTCCTATTCTAAAGGTTTCAAATGGCATTTCACCCCGCCTTATGCTCCCCCTCATGGGGGCCGATGGGAGTCCTGCATCAAACTTACTAAAAGACAGCTTAAGAAAACTCTTGGTCCTACCATACTTTCTTATGAGGAATTCAACTCTTTAATTATTCAAGTCGAAGGTATTGTAAATTCCAGACCACTGACTCCTCTTTCAAACGATCCTAAGGATCTTTTACCTTTAACACCCAGTCACTTCCTGATTGGCTGTTCGCTTGCTGCTACTCCGCCTTTGCTGGTTCGACGCTGTGATCCTAACCTACCTATCTTTTGGAGAAAAGTAGAATCTTTGCGCTGTTCTTTTTGGCGCCGATGGAAGTTAGAATATCTCAGCTTGCTAAATAGGCGTGAGAAATGGCGGCTTCCTCAACCAGATGTACGAGTGGGGGACATGGTTCTTCTTCGAGACCCATCTCCGCCTCTCGTGTGGAACCTAGGCAGAGTTATTCACTGCCACTTTGGCCGTGATAAACGCGTCAGAGTTGTTGATGTTTTAACTAGTAAAGGTCTTTATACTAGACCCATCTCTGCTATCCCTGTTTTGCCTTTCGAGTCTTAGTTTCTCCTCGTCTGTTATCCATGTTTTGCTTTGACTGATTCTTTTGTTTGTTTTCATTCGGAGTTCTCGGAGCATGATCACTTTCGTGATACTTTCAATGTTTAGCTTGGCCCATTTGTCGGTCAAATTTTGTTTCTTGTTACCGAGATCCCCGAATGGTAATTATTTCTTTGTAAATGTGTTAATTGCTTAAACCAAATGCATAATCTTGTTATCAATCACCTATTCATAGATATCATAGTTCTCACCTTGAGTGTTCCAGTCGCTCGCTACCTCAAGCTTCCTCACTCCCGGCATACACGGCATCTACTGGTTCATCTGCTGTCTGCTGAGCAGGGTCGACTGACGTCGCCCTGACTTTCGTTCGACCAATGGCAGGTCTTTGTCTGGTCGGGCAATCTCCAGCTTCGAGATTGTTCCATGATCACTATTTAAGACGCCACTTGCTGGCGTTCTTCACCACTTCTGATCAATCATCACTTCTGATCACTTCAACCTGCTGGTCACCGCTACTGCATCTCATGACACCATCGCTAGTCTCTACGCTACCTAGCAGTTACGTCACTAGATCTGCACCCTGACGTATTGCTCAAGATGACAAGAATAATTGCCAGCTGTCGTACTCTTCAAGCCGTACCTTAGATGGGGTACTTTGATTCGTCTTTCGAAGTAGCTGCAGTCCTTTCGGCCACCAACGAATTTTCAAAATGCTACCGGATCATCACTTGGATGCTATAAGTGTCATTCCTTAGCAAGAGAAGAAGAGAGAGTTGACCTTTTTATCAATTGTGTACTTATCTCTAGGCCATGTACGCCTCCTTCAGAAGAAACTGTGAGGACTTCTTAATTAACGCTTATGCTAGCTGGAACTTTTAAGGAGCTGGCTCTTCAGCCCTTTGAGAAGATAAGTTCAATTTTATGAAGAATTTAAATCATACTAGTTATCTTACACTCTTAATCAGTTTTATGGTTCTTTTTTATAAGGTGCATTTTTTATGTTAAGCTCAACTTCTCTCGAATTAAGCAAGCTTGTTTCATTGGCATTTCCTTAGTCTGGGTTTCTGTCATCAGGCCCTCACACTTTGTTCCATTTATAATTATTCATTTCTGTGATAAGCACTTAAGTGCAATTTGTTTATTGGTTATAAATTTATTATTAGAAATAAACATTGTTAATGTATGGTTACCTACATTGGTTTTCTAGTGATGTATTTCATGCCCACTACCCCGCACCGCTTCAGTCTAATTTTCTTGACCAATTGTAGTTATTTTGTCCAGGCTCTCGCCTGATGCGTTCTCCCGTATGGGGAAGTTTTAGGGCAGAACTTTACTCCGAGCAGTAACGATTTCAGTAGAAAAGTCGAAAAAAGACCTGGCGTCCGAGCGCTTTGTAAGATTACGCTGGGCAAACCGTTAAAAAATATCTAAATACGATGAGTGTAAGAATAGTTTAGCATGAAAAGTTCTACAAAAAAGTCCGCGAGAGCATATGTCTATCTTCAATACATCGCCCACTATAAGTGTTTTTACGTTTTAATGTCTTCCAACCATGTCCATTAAACTACTGATACGACAGCTAACGAGCTAGCTAAGAGCGAGTCTATCATCCTTGTTACAGCCCAGCTAGCGGGCGAACCTATTGCCCCAGATACAGCCAGCAGCAAACCGTTGAGTCGTGTTGAGATAAGACTACTGAGAAGGGTGGTTGTGTTTGGAGTTTCCCTGGAAGTGCAACTCGGGTTTTCTTCATTTCGCCTGTGAAACACAGTCAAGTTAACATTGGGCGGAAGGGGGATTTGAGTTGCATTCACCTCGCCATTCCCGGGAAGTGCAACTCTCATTTCACCTGTGAACTTTTCGTTCCGCAAAATTCACAGTCAATTTAAGATTGGATGGAAGGGGGATTATATTACATTAAATTATACTGATTGGCATATAATCTCTACTTAGTATAAACAAAGTCCCCGATTCTTGGATGTCGCGGGTAATCTCGAGAACCACTGAATGTATTTTGATGCGGTTTTCACCATTCTATAAAGGATATCTCGAGGAAGATTTCTGTAGAAAATAATTTATTTATGACCAAAGGAAGTAAAGCACTAACGATTTCAGTGAAAAGGTTGAAAAAAAACTGGCGTCCGTGCGCTTTTTAAGCTTATGCTTGGCAAACCGTGAAAAATATCTGTATACTATGAGTGCAAGAATTATTCAGCATGAAAAGTTCTACAAAAAAGCCCGGGAGAGCATATCTCTATCTTCAATGCATCGCCTACTATATGTGTTTTTACGTTTTCATTTCTTCGAACAATCTCCATTCAGTTACTGAGGCGACAGTTTACGAACTAGCTAGGGGCGAGTCTATCACCCCAGTTACAGCTTAGCTAGCGGACGAGCGTATTGTCCCAGATACAGCCAGCAGCAAACCGTCGAGTCGTGTTGAGATAAAAACTTTGGAGAAGAGTGGTTGTGTTTGGAGTTTCCCTCGAAGTGCGACTCGGCTTTTCGTCATTTCGCCTGTGAACTATTCGTTCCGCAAAATTCACAGTCAAGTTAAGATTGGATGGAAGGGGGATTTGTGTGCCATTCTTAAATTACGTCTGACAAGAATTTGTTGCACATGCATCCCCATGATAATATAATTAATATTCCAGTCAGTGATTTTAACCCATCATGCCGAGACGTAAAACGGATATTGGTCGATGTTCATTGACATTGGAAAAAAAAGCGCTAATCACGTAATGCGTTCATAACTGTTCCCGGGCGAATCCTGTTCAGGTTGCTAGATAAATATATTCAATTGTGCTATATAGCGGAAAATGAGGCATAGCCCGAGTAAAAAACATTCAAATAAAGCAATGTGTGCCAGACAGTTGAAGCATTACTGTTTAAAATAAATAGCCGCATTGCCCAAGGGTTTAAGTTAAAAGTCAGGGCAAAGCTAAAAATTGTACAGTGCCTAAGATTGCGAGTTCGAATTCCGACTGGTGGCTGGTAATAAGGTTGCAGTGTTGCACAACGACTAGATTTTTTCAACAACAAAAATTAACAATAAAAGCTGTACCGGTATGTTTCCTTTTATATGCATAGGAATTCATAGTTTTGTTTTTTAATCATTCAGGAAATCTTGTAGTACTTTGAAATGACTGAGAAAAAAAAAAACGAAGCGCACCAACAGTATAGCAGCGCTCACCGTGTGGTCGTTGCCAGGCCCGAGCATCGACCAGGGTAAAGCAGAGTAAGTCCTATCCCAACAGTTAACTCGTCTGGTCGTTGCCCGCTGATTGCAAAAAGGCTGGATAGGGGCGGACGAATACATCCAAAATGCTCAGTCTACTGCCGATGTCGTGTCACGCTCACGCGTGCGACACTCGTGGTTCTTTCTCACCCTCGTGTATAGCTTACGTTGTATTGTTCTCGTGAAGTTCTTCGAATAACTTCCAATCCATTTAATCCCGAAGTGAGTGGCTTCGGTGGCGTAGTCGGTAGCATGCTAAGGTTCTATGCCCAAGATCGCGGGTTCAAATCCGGCCGAAGTCGTCGGATTTTTTAAGAGCGTTAAAAATCCCTCAGTATGCCTTCCTTCGGACGGGAAGTAAAGCCGGTGGTCCCATGTCATAGATTTATGGCATGTTAAAGAACCTTCCACTAATTACACCTGTGTGAAGCTAAATTGTATAGGTTAAGAATGTAAACAACGCTCTTAGGTTCCTACGTTCGTTGCCAAGAGCCGACGGCGGTGACGTCTGGTAGCTAAGTTATGAACTAGAAGTCTTTGACGGTGGCGTTTGGCGAAAAAAGTAGGAACTACTTGAAAATTGATCGTCTGCAGTCCATACTTGAATTAAAACAGATACACACACTAATACAGCCATCACAATTAACACCGGTTATCAGACAGATTCAACACACACCCAAAGTACACACGGCTACATGACCGCGTTGTCGCAGCCCCTAAACTTAAGAATCAACCAACCAATCCCGATGTGAATATAAAGTTCTCTGATCTGCGGCATTTGTGATGGATGAGCTACAATACATACGTTTTACAGCGCAATTGTATACCGTCTTCTCTGATTTCAAGCAGTCTCCTACCCTGACACCACCCCTTAATGAAAATAGTGCAACACCCAAAATACTATCTGCCAGCCGCCACTGATATACACACATCAAAAAAAGTTTTGCATCACCTCGGTTCCCAGATCTCCGGCATATAGACGTTGACTGTGTATATTGTATCCAAGATACAGTCCCTTTGACTGTTCATAGATGTCACTAAAACTGCTCAAAGATGTAAACAACCATGCATGAGCAGGGCCTATTAGACGGAGGGGGTACGACAGCCGATCAGTTCCAGTCATTCCACCAGGACGAAGGTACGCTGCTCATGTTGTCTGTAGTTCTACCATGCCTAGAAGGTCAATACCGCAGTTCGATCGCGTCCGCATTGTTACTTTGTGTCAAGAAGGGCTCTCAACAAGGGAAGTTTCCAGGCGTCTCAGAGTGAACCAAAGCGATGTTGTTCGGACATGGAGGAGGTACAGAGATACAGGAACTGTCGATGACAGGCCTCGCTCAGGCCGCCCAAGGGCTACTACTGTAGTGGATGACCGCTACTTACGGATTGCCGCTCGGAGGAACCCTGACAGCAATGCCACCATGTTGAATAATGCGTTTCGTTCAGCCACAGGACGTCGTGTTTCAACTCAAACTGTGCGCAATAGGCTGCATGATGCACAACTTCACTCCCGACGTCCATGGCGAGGTCCAGCTTTGCAACCCCGACACCATGCAGCGCGGTACAGATGGGCCCAACAACATGCTGAATGGACCCCACAGAATTGGCATCACGTTCTCTTCACCGATGAGTGTCGCATATGCCTTCAACCAGACAATCGTCGGAGACGTGTTTGGAGGCACCCTGGTCAGGCTGAACGTCTTAGACACACTGTCCAGCGAGTGCAGCAAGGTGGTGGTTCCCTGATGTTTTGGGGTGGCATTATGTGGGGCCGACGTACGCCACTGGTGGTCATGGAAGGCTCCGAAACGGCTTTACGATACCTGAATGACATCCTCCGACCCATAGTGCAACCATATCGGCAGAATATTGGAGAGGCATTTGTCTTCATGGACGACAATTCTCGACCTCATCGTGCACATCTTGTGAATGCGTTCCTTCAAGATAACGACATCGCTCGACTACAGTGGCCAGCATGTTCGCCAGACATGAACCCTATCGAACATGCCTGGGATATGTTGAAAAGGGCTGTTTATGGACGTCTTGACCCACCAACCACTCTGAGAGATTTACGCCGAATTGTCGTTGAGGAGTGGGACAATTTGGACCAACAGTGTCTTGATGAACTTGTGGATAGTATGCCACGACGAATACAGGCATGCATCAATGCAAGAGGACGTGCTACTGGGTATTAGAGGTAGTGGTGTGTACTGCAATCTGGACCACAAATGCTGCAAGTCTAGCTGTATGCTGGTACAACATGCAATGTGTGGGTCTCATGAGCAATAAAACGAGCTGAAATGTTGTTTGTGTTGATCTCTATTCCCTTTGTATTTAAAGGTTCCGGAACTCTTGGAACCGAGGTGATGCAAAACTTTTTTTGATGTGTGTATTTAAGGTTGTTCAGGTGTCATTAAATTTACTTGCTATTTAGGACTTAAATCCGGTATTGGCTCAGGCGAGGGCCACATTGCTCAATGGGATATGTTAGTTTTAGGGCCACGTATCTAACAGGGTAACAGAAAACTCACCTCCTAGTATTCCACATAGCACCTCTACAAGCATGCTCAGCCCATAGCCCTTGTAGCCACACGTCTCCTCAGATCCTCCCACTGGTAACATTTTACCACTACGAAGCCCTTCCTCTGGGTCCGTAGTGTTTCTCCCTTCAGAGTCCAGGGCCCATCCCTCGGGAATAGGCTCTCCCTTTCGCATCTGAACCTCGAGCTGAAATCAGAACAAAATGAATTTTAAACTAGAGGAACTATGCTAGAAACCTCGCATGTGTATAAACCACCCATCCTACTTTACTGTTATGCGGGCTTTTTGTTTATGTGTTTTAACGCAAATTTTAAACTAAATGTTGATATATGAAATAAGAGTGCAATTCGTCACTGTTGCGGGAGTAGTGTGTTTTGATCGGTTCTACAGCCTCCACCTCCACACCCTCCACACAAGATGGCGGCAGCCCGATAACTCCCGAACCCGCGGTCGGATTTTGACGAATGAGGTGTCATTGAACTCGGGCTGACACCCCCTTTCCAATGGACAACATATTTCCACCCCAAAAATAAAATCTACCCTACTAGGGGGTGAAATTGTAATTTTTTAGAGAATCTCTCTTTCCAATTGCAACATGTGAGAGCTTGAATGCTAATATGGAATGAAAATTTGTTCTACACAAGAGACATGTGTGCGGTGGAAAGCCACTATGAATTAGCATGCCCACTCATGGCTTTTGAAGAGGGTGGGGGAGCGGTTCCCTGTGGACGGGTTCTTGTTGACAGGTCCCTGTGGACGGGTCATTGTTGCTGGGTCATTGTGGACGAGTCCTTGTGGACAAGTCCTTGTGGACAAGTCCTTGTGGACAAGTCCTTGTGGACGAGTCCTTGTGGATGAGTCCTTGTTGATGAGCCCCTTTGGACTGATCCCTTTTGGACCGGTTCCTACGGACTGGCTCATGAACTTATTTAAATTATGTCAAAGGGCCTAACTACATTTCGCGTGTGTTGAACTGACGTTGTTCCCCAGTCTCTACTACTATAATGGGATAACGATATGAAAGGAAAGTGGCGAAATACATGTGAACACGTGCGAGATGTCATTATTAGCATTCTCCTTGTGAAACAAGTCACATCCTGTTTTGATTCATACGTGAGAAAATGCAAGTCCATGTGTAATATGACCAAAACACAGGTGTTCACCTGTGCACGTGCACGATAAGAGCTAACAAGTCACAACCTGTTTTGACAGTAGTGAGAGGTGAAGGGGGGAGAGTCAGTGAAAGAGAGAACACAGGTGAAGAGAGAAAGAAATATGTATTGCTCATCTTATGAATCAATAAGGTTAGGGACCTGTATGAGAGGTCGTTGGACTTGAGGTGACATTCTGTTTTTGAATATATTATTTATTTATGTCAAAAAGGGCCTAACTACACTTTTGTTGATATCTCGCTAACTAATAATCAGAGAGGGTCAAGTGAGGTGTCATGGGACTCAGGATGGTCAACCCTTTTCCATGACCAATGAATTTACCCAAAAGATCTAAGGTCATTAGCTTTTTAATATCTCATGAATCAATAAGGCTAGGGACCTGTATGAGAGGTCGTTGGACTTGAGGTGACATTCTGTTTTTGAATATATTATTTATTTATGTCAAAAGGACCTAACTGCACTTTTATTAATATCTCGCTAACTAATAATCAGAGAGGGTCAAGTGAGGTGTCATAGGACTCAGGATGGTCAACCCTTTTCCATGATCAACGAATTTACCCAAAAGATTCAAAACAGCAAGGTCATTGACCATTGATTTTATAAGCTAATAATCAGAGAGGCTCAAGTGAGGTGTCATGGGACTCAGGATGGTCAACCCTTTTCCATGACCAACGAATTTACCCAAAAGATTCAAAAAACAGCAAGGTCATTGACCTAATATTTTATAAACTAATAATCGAATATCAACATGTGAGGTGTTATAGGACTTAGAATGGTCAACCCTTTCCCATGGCCAATGAATTTACCCAAAATACCCAATACATCAAGGTCATCGACCTGAGATTTTATAAACTAATAATCGGATACGAACATGTGAGATGTTTACCATGTATGTGATGAAACATAGCTAGGTAGAGAAAGAATTAGTGTAGGCTACATGTATAGTGATTGACAAGTCTTTTACCATTGAAACTTGTTTTTCAGATCAAACTGCAGTATAGAGAGAGTATAGGTTGTAGGTATGGGTTAATAAATGACGAACGGTGTACACACAAACTCTGATTTATCGATTCAAGAATTAAGAGTAGACTATCTTTAATTGATTGGTTAAAGAGGATAGCTAAAACACAAAAATGCTCAGTGGTTACCGGGACAAGATGGTCGCTACACACACAACGAGCTTTAAATACTTGAGGCTAATAATCTATACACACACACTCGCTTGTTCTAAACTAAACTGTGTTGCTGTCAGTGCTCAGACAGTAGGCTGATGACAAAAAATTCATTGCTATCAGAAATATAATCATTTCCGGTTGTATAATGTTACCAGCTATCCATTTTATGTTGCAGTGTTAAGCACTTTTAGCTCTTGTACTGGTGGTCTTAACTCGATTTCCAGGTCTCATGCCTAGAACGAGTCAAACTAAGAAACAAGGGCATGGTGGTGTAGTGGTTAAGCTGTTAGCCTTTTCACTAGGGTTCTATTTCAGGTTAATATGCATGTCATAAACATATTAAACAAAACAAAACAGAGATAACGTTCAAAACTGATTACATTTGTGTCTTTCCAAATTATTACTTGGATTACAAATACAAAGGTGAACTGGGTTTGATATACAGTTAATGCTGTCTATCACACACTAGACTGTAAGAAAGCCAAAAGAGCAAAAGGCGTAGGTAGAGCAGTGGTAAAATTGTTACATGTAGAGAACTACCTAGCGGTTTTATGAACTGGCAAAGCTATATCGCATAAACAGTGCAGGATACAATCCAGCGATCAACTTTGTATCTTGTGGAACAGAGAAAATGAACTTTTACCTTGATGGATAGCAAATGAGTGCAGATGAATGACCTATGCATTAGCCTACCATAGGGTTATAACCACGAGGTGGAGGTGTGATTCTATATTTTATTGTTTAGAGACATGGCTTTTTTGTAACCAGTAGATTTAGTATTTTGTAAATATTCATTTTTGTAATTGTAAAATAGTGGAAACATTTTTTTTTGTAATAGTAAATGTTAAATGTAAACCTAAAAGTTATTTGGGATAAGTGTGCATGTCAAGGATAAATAGCGTGGTTGTATTTGTTTTTCAAAGACAGGTATGATTGTGTGAATGTATGACTATAGATAGAATGATAGAGAGAGAGAGAGAGAAAGTGTGTGTGTGTGTGTGTGAGTGTGTGTGTGTGTGTGTGTGTGTGTGTGTAGCATTGATTGTTCAACCAAAGCAAACACGGCAAGGTGGGATGGTGGGGTAATTAATGTATATAGCAAATGGTAAATAGTATACTGTAGTTTTTTTTAACACTTGTGTTTTTTTAAATGCAGCGGTAGATAGGTGTTATTTTGTAAAACAGTCTTACCTACAGTAGTAGTATTAGTAGTAGTAGTAGTAGTAGTAGGCCTATACGTTTTTGGAAACAAACAGAAAGAGAATGCACTATTGCCATGGCCAAGCACTTCCATTAAAATAATTTCAAGAAAATTTTAATCAGCAAATGTGTGTTTTACAAAACTAAACTTTCAGCATGGACTAAATCATAAACGTGTCGTCTGTGATATGAAAAAAAATAGGAAATCCATGTTTCCATATCAAGACAATTTAAAAAACTTAAAACTGACATTTAAAAAATGTAAATGGGAAATTGACAAATGTGTAAACAACAAAATGGAAAATTCTTGTTTCCGTATCATGAAATCCAAAAACTTTAAACTGACATTTTCAAATCGTGTACATGGAAAATTGACAAATGGCAATGTGTGAAATGTGAAAATGAAAAAAAATGAACAAATGGCTATCATTATTTTAAAAAAATTAAAAACCGTCGTGTTCTATCGTTAAAGTGTGAATCAAACCACATCTACTTATTTGAATCACCCGAGACTTAGTAGACCTGTTATAGTTCTAATATACTTTTAAAATTTTATGATAAAGCTCGAATTGAACTCAAGAGCTTTAGAGTGCCAGCTAACTATTATAACAGTTACGTCACAAAGACAACTTTACACTACTCTTAATGAACAATAATAAGAAAAAGAATAATAAATATTGAAATTTTTTAAAGAATGAACATGGTGATACTGTTTCTGTTGCACTGTCTGCTAGCTACTAGCCAGCAGCTGGGGTCTTAGAAAACGATACAGTTGACATTTTGCAATGAAATGTGACATGTTTCAAAGTATAGTATTATGGGTTGCTGTTGAGTAAAAACTAATCCTGTACAAGGAAGCAAGGATTCGAACCCCTTACCTAACATTACTATTGCCTGAACATGGCTTGACGACACTGTATTATTATGATACTCGGTACACAAACCATAGATAGAGTGTATTGTTTAAGATCACTTTCTTTCTGAACATAGGTGGAGATTGTTGATGGTTAACAATGGCATTAATATAGTAGGACGTGGGTATAGCAATTAAGAAAAAACAGACAATACCCATACAATATTTTTATTTATTTAATATAAGTACTTGTACAATAGTTACATTCAAAATACATTTCTTTTTTCTCTATTACTATTTAGTCCTTTTTGATTCTCTTGCATATGAAGGGTAGATAACCTTGTAGTTCAGCCCCTTAAAACAACAACAACACAACCTTTTGCATAGTTTGTGATGTTGATGACTCTTGAGATGTGGAAGATGTATTAAACATAACTTTTACAGCAGGGGTTAAATGTTGCTCAATAAACACTGCACTATTTTGAGTAGCAACATTTTTTTCTTGTACTAACTTTTTAGCATTGTCATGATTAATTGTTGACAGCAACAGTGTTTCATTTGGTGCACCACATTGATGATCACTCACACTTAAATCTTACCATTTCTACTTTTTAGATTGCCTCGACATTTTTTTTTGACCTGTCTTTTGAGCATTGCCAAAATATTATCCCTTTTACATTTTGACGATTATAGTTATAAGAGTAGCCTTTATAGAGTACACGTTGTTTACCTTTGTTAGTTTTAGTAAGTTCCATATCAGCAACTAACCTGTTAGTATGATTTGCTCACTACAAAGGTTATAACTGTTCTGATAATAAAATCATTTAGCTTTGGCTTTTATATTTAATATGTGCAGTTTGAAGTGATAGCAAAAGTGAGAGCAAAGTGGTAGCATAGTGGTAGAAAATATAACATGTATTGTTAAGAAATAGTTTAAGTGGTTATGTGGATCCATTTCATAATAATTTTAGCACGACGAAGCTCATTTTCTATATCCAATAGTTCTTCCTCATATTCAGTATAACCAGCCTGTTTATAGACAT
Organism: Meconema thalassinum; assembly: GCA_946902985.2. NCBI lineage: Eukaryota > Metazoa > Arthropoda > Insecta > Orthoptera > Tettigoniidae > Meconema > Meconema thalassinum. The sequence goes on along the minus strand of OX336388.2, from coordinate 567,451,077 downwards.
GCAGTTGCTGAAGCCGCCGGATTAGCTTACTTGGATTGTTCCAGTAGACAAATTTAACAAATGATTTTTTAGGTGTAAACAAAGCATTACCATTATCATTATTATCTTCATCATCAACATCATCATCATCATAACCATTATCATTATCATCATCATCATCATCATCATCATGATCATTATAATCCTCATCACTATTACTATATAGTCCTTTTTGATCCTTTTGCAATACCACATTTTGCACAGTCTGTGTTGTCTTTGATAATGTTGGGAGTTTTTCAGACATTGACAACTGTCCTAACACGACTTTCTGAGGAGATGATACATGCTTCTTAACAAACAATGCACTATCTTGAGCTGCAATATTTTTTTTCTGGGACAAGTGTTTTAGCATTTTGAAGAGTTTTTTTAAACAGCAACGATGTTTTATCTGGTACACTACATTGATGATCACTCACACTTAAGACATCACTATTTTTACTTTTCAGCTCACCTCGACAATGTTTTGAACGATGTTTTGAACAACGCCAAATAACAGTTCCATTTTAATTAGTTCGTTTTACAATATATGTATATCCTTTATAGAATGCGTATGGCATACCATTGCTATTTGTTGATACTTCCATGTCAATTGTCAAGCATGAACTAATCTCTAGCAAAGTTCACTCGATAAAATAAATAATAGTTTAAAGTGAGAGGAAAAGTGGGTGCAAGAGTGGGTGCAAGAGTGGGTGCAAGAGTGGGTGCAAGAGTGGGTGTAAGAGTGAGTGCAAGAGTGGGTGCAAGAGTGGGTGTAAGAGTGGGTGCAAGAGTGGGTGCAAGAGTGGGTGCAAGAGTGGGTGCAAGAGTAGGTGCAAGAGTGGGTGCAAGAGTGGGTGCAAGAGTGGGTGCAAGAGTGGGTGTAAGAGTGGGTGCAAGAGTGGGTGCAAGAGTGGGTGTAATAGGGAGTGCAAGAGTGGGTGCAAAAGTGGGTGTCGCTTATAGTAGGCATGAATTTTACTAGAATGTGATTTGAGTAAATGTAATTTCTAAACTCAAGTAGTGAATAGTCAGTTGGTTTTGATCTATGCAAGCGTAAACATGTCACATACACTGGTGATGGATACTCAAGGCTTTAAGGTCAACGAAAACAAGTACAGTATATATTTAAAGAGGTGGCTATCATTGATTGCACAACACGCGGTTTACCATACCTCTTTTCGGACTAGTGTTTTAACATTTGAAGTATTTTTTTAAACAGCAACGATGTCTTATCTGTCACACTACATTGATGATCACTCACACTTAAGACCTAACTATTTTTACTTTTTAGTTCACTTTGACACTGTTTGGAACGATGTTTTGAACAATGTCAAATAACAGTTCCATTTTATTGGTTCGTTTTGCAATATACGTATAACCTTTATAGTATGCATATGGCTTACCATAACTATTCGTTGATACTTCCATATCAATTTTCAAGCATGAAATAATCTCCAATAAATTTCGCTCGATAATAGAAATAATAGTTTAAAGTGAGTGCAAATGTGGGTGCAAAAGTGGGTGCAAAAGTGAGTGTAAAAGTTAGTGCAAAAGTGGGTGCAAAAGTGAGTGCAAAAGTGAATGTAAAAGTGAGTGCAAAAGTGGGTGTAGTTTATAGTAGGCATGATTTTTTACTAGAATGTGATTTGAGTAAGTGTAATTTCTAAACCCAAGTAGTGAGTAGTCAGTTGGTTTTGATTTATGCAAGCGTAAACATGTCTCATACACTGATGATGGATACTCAAGGCTTCATGGTCAACAAAAACAAGTATATAGTTATTGATTGCACAACACTGAATCTATTTTTTGAAATTTTGACAAAGGGCCTAAGTGCACTTTTGTTAATATCTCGCGAACCAATAAGACTAGGGCATTGTATGAGGTATTGTTGGACTTTTTGCCGAAGACTGCTGGTAAACACCTATGTTCCCAAGACCTTTTTAAAGATGGCGGCTAACCCACGAGGGGTGATTAAAAAGTAATTCAAGCGGCGCTTGTCGATAAGCAAAACAATAATCAAAGGGGTGGAGGGGGTATGACAGAGCTTGAGGCGATAACCCCTTTTGATTGATCCCTGTTGATTTGCCCCTTTGGACTGGTCCCCGTTGACTACTCCCTCTGGACGGGTCCTTTTTGAAGGGAGTCATTTTTGACGGGGCCCTGCTGACGGGTCACTGTGGACGGGTCCCTGTTGACAGGTCCTTTTGACTAATCCCTTTGGACCCGTCCCTTTGACATAATTTGGCTAAATGCATGGGTCAACCCATAGGGATCAGTCCATTGAGCAACATTTAACCCCTGCTGTAAAAGTTATGTTTAATACATCTTCCACATCTCAAGAGTCATCAACATCACAAACTATGCAAAAGGTTGTGTTGTTGTTGTTTTAAGGGGCTGAACTACAAGGTTATCTACCCTTCATATGCAAGAGAATCAAAAAGGACTAAATAGTAATAGAGAAAAAAGAAATGTATTTTTAATGTAACTATTGTACAAGTACTTATATTAAATAAATAAAAATATTGTATGGGTATTGTCTGTTTTTTCTTAATTGCTATACCCACGTCCTACTATATTAATGCCATTGTTAACCATCAACAATCTCCACCTATGTTCAGAAAGAAAGTGATCTTAAACAATACACTCTATCTATGGTTTGTGTACCGAGTATCATAATAATACAGTGTCGTCAAGCCATGTTCAGGCAATAGTAATGTTAGGTAAGGGGTTCGAATCCTTGCTTCCTTGTACAGGATTAGTTTTTACTCAACAGCAACCCATAATACTATACTTTGAAACATGTCACATTTCATTGCAAAATGTCAACTGTATCGTTTTCTAAGACCCCAGCTGCTGGCTAGTAGCTAGCAGACAGTGCAACAGAAACAGTGTCACCATGTTCATTCTTTAAAAAATTTCAATATTTATTATTCTTTTTCTTATTATTGTTCATTAAGAGTAGTGTAAAGTTGTCTTCGTGACGTAACTGTTATAATAGTTAGCTGGCACTCTAAATCTCTTGAGTTCAATTCGAGCTTTATCATAAAATTTTAAAAGTATATTAGAACTATAACAGGTCTACTAAGTCTCGGGTGATTCAAATAAGTAGATGTGGTTTGATTCACACTTTAACGATAGAACACGACGGTTTTTAATTTTTTTAAAATAATGATAGCCATTTGTTCATTTTTTTTTTCATTTTCACATTTCACACATTGCCATTTGTCAATGTTCCATGTACACGATTTGAAAATGTCAGTTTAAAGTTTTTGGATTTCATGATACGGAAACAAGAATTTTCCATTTTGTTGTTTACACATTTGTCAATTTCCCATTTACATTTTTTAAATGTCAGTTTTAAGTTTTTTAAATTGTCTTGATATGGAAACATGGATTTCCTATTTTTTTTTATATCACAGACGACACGTTTATGATTTAGTCCATGCTGAAAGTTTAGTTTTGTAAAACACACATTTGCTGATTAAAATTTTCTTGAAATTATTTTAATGGAAGTGCTTGGCCATGGCAATAGTGCATTCTCTTTCTGTTTGTTTCCAAAAACGTATAGGCCTACTACTACTACTACTACTACTAATACTACTACTGTAGGTAAGACTGTTTTACAAAATAACACCTATCTACCGCTGCATTAAAAAAAACACAAGTGTTAAAAAAACTACATATACTATTTACCATTTGCTATATACATTAATTACCCCACCATCCCACCTTGCCGTGTTTGCTTTGGTTGAACAATCAATGCTACACACACACACACACACACACACACACACACTTTCTCTCTCTATCATTCTATCTATAGTCATACATTCACACAATCATACCTGTCTTTGAAAAACAAATACAACCACGCTATTTATCCTTGACATGCACACTTATCCCAAATAACTTTTAGGTTTACATTTAACATTTACTATTACAAAAAAAATGTTTCCACTATTTTTCAATTACAAAAATGAATATTTACAAAATACTAAATCTACTGGTTACAAAAAAGCCATGTCTCTAAACAATAAAATATAGAATCACACCTCCACCTCGTGGTTATAACCCTATGGTAGGCTAATGCATAGGTCATTCATCTGCACTCATTTGCTATCCATCAAGGTAAAAGTTCATTTTCTCTGTTCCACAAGATACAAATTTGATTGCTGGATTGTATCCTGCACTGTTTATGCGATATAGCTTTGCCAGTTCATAAAACCGCTAGGTAGTTCTCTACATATAACAATTTTACCACTGCTCTACCTACGCCTTTTGCTCTTTTGGCTTTCTTACAGTCTAGTGTGTGATAGACAGCATTAACTGTATATCAAACCCAGTTCACCTTTGTATTTGTAATCCAAGTAATAATTTGGAAAGACACAAATGTAATCAGTTTTGAACGTTATCTCTGTTTTGTTTTGTTTAATATGTTTATGACATGCATATTAACCTGAAATAGAACCCTAGTGAAAAGGCTAACAGCTTAACCACTACACCACCATGCCCTTGTTTCTTAGTTTGACTCGTTCTAGGCATGAGACCTGGAAATCGAGTTAAGACCACCAGTACAAGAGCTAAAAGTGCTTAACACTGCAACATAAAACGGATAGCTGGTAACATTATACAACCGGAAATGATTATATTTCTGATAGCAATGCATTTTTTGTCATCAGCCTACTGTCTGAGCACTGACAGCAACACAGTTTAGTTTAGAACAAGCGAGTGTGTGTGTATAGATTATTAGCCTCAAGTATTTAAAGCTCGTTGTGTGTGTAGCGACCATCTTGTCCCGGTAACCACTGAGCATTTTTGTGTTTTAGCTATCCTCTTTAACCAATCAATTAAAGATAGTCTACTCTTAATTCTTGAATCGATAAATCAGAGTTTGTGTGTACACCGTTCGTCATTTATTAACCCATACCTACAACCTATACTCTCTCTATACTGAACCCATGTGCCATAGGGTCCATGGAGGTCGAATCCATGTATTTGAGGAAGAAATGAAAGAAACGTACAGTTTCTAATGTAACTTAGAGAAAGATCAAGCTAGGATGCTAGCCTCACGTTGTGCAACCAGCGAGGACCAGGTGTTCGTGAGATGAGATCACCCCTCTTGACATTCAGAAGGGAGCTAGTCATGAGTATTAATAACCGAGTGGAAAGTTCCCACTATTAGACAAGGAAGCCTGATTCGGAAATCGAGCTGAGCTTGCTGGAAAATGACAACACCGCTTATGCGCCAGAAGAGGAATAATTAAAATTAACCCGTTTACGAGTATAAAAATAAGTAAACAAGTACAGTACAGTGAATCATTTCGAATGAGAGATTTTTTAGTAAAGAAAAACCATTTAAATATTGCACAGGAGAAAACTGCAAACGCAAGAAGACGTCATCGGGGAATTACCAAGGCTGGTGTAGAGGGGAGAGTACAAAAGAACAGCAACTCCCACACAATTGAGGACGAGAAATTAATTAATATCTCCGAATCGCACGATCGATTCTTCGGCGCAATGAGATTATTTGACATTGAGAAGACGAGCTTTCGGAAGGTATAATTTTTATAATTGTGCAACCATTATTTTAGAAGTTGGCCACAGAAAGGGCTAGAGTCTTATCTTTTTGTAGCGAAAAGGTATAAAACTCCTGGCCTCACCAAGCCAATCATGCAGTTATTCTGACAACCCGTGAGGGGGTGTTACTACGCATCAGTACATGCAGTTCCAAATAGCCCAAGGGGGCGTTGCTACGCATCAGTATTCAGACAGCCGTGTGGGGCGTCACTCTGCGTCACATCGAAGACAGTTACTAGTACTCCTTGAGGGGAGAAACGCTGTATTACACCGCAGAATTAATATCCGATAGCCACAGGCGTCGCAGTATTAACAACTTGCTTGCCTCCATCAGGAGTGGTAAAGAAGAAATTTAAAGTATCGCCGTGTTGAAAAAGTAGGAAAATCCTAGTTACAGGATTTAGGTCCGACAGTACACAAGTTATAGTGAAAAGTTCGTAAGATATAGTCAGAGCAGGCTGCGAACGTTGGATTCAAGGCGATAGGTCTTTAAATAGACGAACGAATATATCATAACGTACGGAAGTACCGTACCAGAAAGATAAACAGTTATATAAATTAAAGAACCCAAAAAGGGAAGAACAGAGTAAGGTTCGGAACGTATTTCAGAAACGTAGGAGTGCTAGAACCGATCAAATAAAGAAGAACGGAGACTATAAACATTATCTCCAAAGAGCAGACGAACTATTCTAAAGCACTAGACTCGAGAAGTACTAGCTGCTATAAAATAAATCCATAGGTCATCGATAGGTTATTGAGGAGACCTCGATCCGAATAGACTTTCGCTAGGATCGATAAACCAGATCTACAAAGAAGCCGTTCAAGCTAGATAAATAGCCGGTCATCCAGAATAGGAGTAGAAGAATTAGGATTCCAGGGAACAGTAGATGTTTCGAGACTTTCGTATTCTGCGGGATAGGAAGCCGACATTGAATAAATTTCACCCTTGGAAACGGGAAATTAAGAGGTCACGTGTGATAGGCTAAGAAATACGGCCTAGTGATCAAGAATTGTGAAGTGTAAATTTATCAAGATTGTGTGTTAAATTAATATTTTTTAGTGTTTATTGTGTGTTCTAAAGAGACACACCAGTGTATAAAAATGTCGTCAATGTTAAGTGTATTAAATATGTGTCAAGAAGTGTTTGTACATAAGATGAATTTCGATAATATGGAGTAAAGGTTCAGAGTGGGCCCAAAATGAAACACCGCACAAGAATAAAGATCATGGGACGATCTTAAAAACATGTGAGTACTGAATTTCATTCTATTTTGGTATCAGGAAATGATTGTGTACAGATCCACCGGAGTTTTTGAGTAAAAGGGATGTGATTTAATAAACAAGATGTTCGGGAAAGAACATATAGCCTAATTTCTCCGAAATGTATGGGTATAGTTATAACTCTCTGTCCTTATCATCTCCTAATTTCTTCCTATTTGAAGTGCAAATTGGCACACAGGATTTGAACAGTGGCGTTCAAACCATAGTTTATAATTTACCCCAGCATTTTGCAATTTCATCAGCAAACACTCCAAACACCGACTACTTACAATAATTGAAACTTCGTTGCTCTAATAAGGCCCATCTACAATGCGCAGTCGGCAGTCCGTAGTTGGTAGTCCTCGGTCGGCAGTCGCGATCGACTCCGTGTATACTATAGGCACCATACACAACATGAAGTTGCAGTTGGTAGCTGGCAGTTGGCAGTCGAGAATTTTATCCTTGACTGCCAACTACCCGACTGCAGCAATGTAATAGCCAATCAGAGCAGATCAGAAACTGACGTCACGTTGTTGTTCTGTGTCGTGTACGAATGATATAGAACTAAGTGAAGTAACTTCGCAACCCGTAAATTTATAGGCTAATCTTAAATACACGGTATAACAAAATAATCCATCTCCAAATCATCCATATTGCAAGTTTTGAGATTATCAACAACGCCTCTGTGCACAAGGAATAAACGAATGTTACTGTCTTATTACTCCTAGCAGTCGTTAAGACTGGGTTCACTAACTGGCCGGTACAGAGCGCTGCTCGAATCTATAGTTTCTGCATAGTACAACTGAAGGATGGAAGATGTCACTCCAGTGGAGAATGTCGTTTTTTTTAATATATAATTTCCATTGCAAAAAGCACCATATAAAGCTTTATTTTATAACGTCTCAGTACTCAAGAAACAATAAATATAAAAACTAGTCGTGATATCTAGTTGTGAAATATCGAACAATATAATCCTAACAGAGCGAGTGCATTCTAGCGGCCAGAAGAAGAAACTTTTCAATAAAATCTGTTACCTTTTTGTCAGCTAGATGTCTCGATTAAATCTGCTGGCGAATTATGTTTTAATTAAGTATATGTTTTGCACCGTAATATGCACAATATAACGCTTAATTTTAAAACGTCTGAGTCATTACAAAGCAACAAAAAATATGTAAAATGTCAAGCAAAAAACATATCTCTGATGGGGTTTGAACCATAGGCATATGAATGACAGACTAACGCTTTACCACTGAGCCATTTGTGCCAACGAACATTGATCCATATAAAATGACTTACATAGAACTTGTTAGCAAATAATGATTTATACTAAACGATTTCATCACTGAAGTATATTATTTATATATAAAGCATTTCATACAAAGTTTATTTATTTTGTTTCAGTACGCTATATTGCAAGCAATACTCAAATTAGTGAAATATAAGTCAGGCACAAGATATCCGCTGCCATCTTGTCTTATTAATGAATCAGCTGAGCTTTTTAAAATCACGTCTGCACTATAGTATTACAAAATAAACTTTTAATTTCGTACGTGCCTCTTCCTTTAGAACAGTTAAAACGATTCTCGGCTCGATAATCGGAACTGGTGGGTCCCATGATATGGATTATAAAGTTTGCATAATTCGCACGGCCGCCATCCTGAAATGGTATGGCGGACGACCTTGTAGTTTGGTCACAAGACGCATCCTATACGAAGGTATGTTGTTACCAAATTTGGTAGAGATTGGATGATTTGGTTAGTCGTTATTTGATTTTACGTTTTGAACGTTTGAGTGGCCGCCATTCAGTTTTAGTAAAGATGGCGGCGATATAAAACATGACACTGAGGTGTCCTTTGCTAGTGCTACCTTTGTACCAAATTTCGTTCAATTCGCATTCACCGTGTTCGAATTGATAGGGGGGGACAGACATTCAGAGTACACACACTCACACACACACACACAGACTCACACACACACACATACACACACACAGACTCACACACACACATACACACACACAGACAGACACACTTTTTTTTCGCCCTGTGTTGATCTCATAAGTCTACTTTCATTTTTTGCAAAAATCGAAAGTAGGCTAATAAATACTGATAAACAAGAACGCGGTCTGAACAATAATAGAAATTTGAGAAATTATAAATAATTATGTAAAGAATAAATCCCGTAGAGGAAATATGTGAATGAAATGTTAATGTATTTAACGAATGTCATAAGAGCAAGCGAAATATCAGTAATTATCATGAAAGATATTTAAATAAAGTAAATTTGAGATATGAAAAGAAATAGCTTTTGAGCTTGTGTAAAGAATAAAGATAATAATAATAATAAGAAAGGAAATATTAAATAAAGATCAAATAAATTGATGTGAGCATAAGAGCGTTAGAGCCTTAATAAAAAGTATAGACATGATGTTTAAATGCATGTTCTTGAAAGAGAGAAAGTTATTGCAAAAGGAAAGAATAATATAAAAATTGAAATGTGTATCAATTGTTAATATGATATTATCAGTTCTTTGGATGACGCTAGGCTTAAAATGTATAGCGCAAAAGGAGCGCCATTAAAGTAAAATGTCACGCTAGGAACGCGTAAAAGTTAATGTACTTGGTAAATTATTTATGAGAGGTAGTTGATTGTCGCGAATTGAGATTTGGTATAAGTCCTCTATTTGTGACGTAGTATCACGAGGCATTGTGTATGTATTGAAAGGGAGCAAATGTATGGTATTGAGCGTAGGTCTATTAGCTAGTTGGCTGACCCTAAATCGCATTGTGTATAGTCCTCCATAAGGGAAAGGTTCCCGAGGCATGTGAAGAGATTCGAACTCAGAATCCTCTTATTTTGAAAGCCCCTTTATTATTCGCCGTTAATTGCTCTTCCACAATCAATGAGGACCTTTCATAATTAATAAACGCCAAGATTATGAATGTGGTTTATAAGCCCAATAATATTGTTGTCCGTACACGAAAAGTAAAAGGCCAGGTCTCCACTAAGAACTGAGAATGGAAAGTTGTGTTTTGTAAAGCATTTAAAGAGGGCTCTAGCTCGGGCCAGACGGGAAGGATCCCGCATAGTCATAAATAACTATCATGTTTCACGGCCAGACCCTCGGAGTAGGAGGGGTGTCTGAAGGTCGTTTTGTAAAGAGTAATGAAGACACCAGGAGTGTTTAAAGTGGTTAACGACCCGGGCGTTGAACCGAGGTCCTTGTAGATGATATTTCCGCTTGCCTGTTCAGATCGTAGTTTTCTTATGTGATAATGGTCTTATAAGACGTAAGAGATAAATAACAATCCCTATTGTAATGTTGTATGGAAGTTGGATTCCACGAGTTAATTGAAGGCAACTAGGTTTCGGGAGTAACTATAGTTTTTTGACTGTGTCAAGTATCTTCATACTCTGGAGTACACAAGTAATTTCCTGATTACCTTAATGTACTTATGAAACTAGAGAGAGATGATAACAGCTGAAAATGTGTGAACATTGCCCAAAATATTGAGTTAGATAATTAACATGTAATTTTAAATGTAATGATACATTTGTTTTGAGGATTAAGAAAATATAAAAAGTAGTATTTGAGGTGTACAAAGAATGACACCGTTATTATGTAAAGCATGGAGCTAAAAGAGCTCGGAATTATATAAAACTTACAATTGATGCTTTATGGAAGTAAGACTAAGTAGGAATTGTTGGTTTATGTGGAAACCATATATTTTAGTACAATATTTGTTTTATTATATTGTGATTCCTTGTTCATTTGGAACAAGTAGATGATTATGGGTCAGTAATTAAATTGTTAAAGTGTTTGTAGCGCCATAATTTTTATTAATTAAATGTGTTAAAAATAGGAGTTGATTTTGTTGTTATTTTTGAAAGTGTATCCTCTAATTAATCCAAAATATGTGGGTCACAGAGTGGGGGAACTTACCGCTGCCCCGAAAATTCCGAATTGAGCTACGCTGGTATACTGTGATTGGCATATTTCTTGCTAAAAGGGCACATGGGGGGGAATATAAGTAATGTGCTGGATTAATAACTAGAGGAACACTTAAGACGGTCATATCATGTAAAGTAAAGTAATGATAGGAGTAGCTACAACATAAAATAGTAACTGACCGCATGGGTCCCTGGAAACTCATACCGAGCAGCCCTGAATTATATTAACAACCCCCCTAGCAAAAATCTAGTGATTTTTTGGCGCCCAGTACGCAGGGCTGAGTTTTCCTAGGGAAAACCCGAGTTTTCTCGAAAAATCAAAATTTTCATTAAAAAAATGGTTTTTCGAAATTTTGAATTTTAAATACTTCCATAAAGGTTTGTGGAATTGAATAAAAGTATCAAAAGGGTACGTCGTAGTAAATACCCGTACCAAAGTAAAATTTTTAAAAGAAATTGGGACACAATGATTCAGAGTATCATCTCTCAAGCATGTACTAGTGTGGTGGCATTAGTGGCCCACTATATTCTAATAAGATGGTATTGAGTGAGGAATTGCAGGGGCTTTTGGAGGCGATAAAAGCCGATAGTAGTGAGAAGTTGGGGGCTATAAACAATACATTGGGCCTCCAAAAGCATGAAAATAACAAAGTGTTCGAATCCATAAATGAGAGTCTAGAGTCACTAAAAACTGATAGTGCTAATATGGGAACTAAATTAGAAGCCATCGAAACTAATAGTGGATAACATGGGGACTAAATTAGAAGCTATCGAAGCCGACTGTATAAACATGAATAAGGAACTGAAGGCTGAGATAGAAAAGATGAAAACAGAAAATGGGGATAACATTAAACAACAGTTGGAAGTGATAAAAAAGGAGACGTTAGAGTCTCTGAAAGCCAACAGTAAAGAAAACAATGGAGTACTGAAGGCTGAAATAGAAAAGACAATGGATACTAAATTTAAAATTCTTGATGAGGGGTTGGAGACTAAGTTAAATGAGTCAAAAAGGGAATGCCTGGAAAATTTTGGAAATTTGAATAACAGTTTGAGTTCCATGGAAACTAAATTAAGTAACCTGGAAGGAATGTGCAAAAAGAATGTAGACGAGTGTAAAAATGAACTTGTAAACCAGATCCAAGGTGTGCAGAAAAGGTTAGAAGATCAGATAAAATCTAACAGCGAGATCTGTAAAACATCCCGGGATGAAATAAAACAAAGCGTGAATGAGCTAGGAACCCGATTTGGAAAGGTTGAGGAGAAAGTAGGGACCATCGAGAACAAAATCGGTGTAGTTCAGACTGAAGTAACTGAGATGAAAAATCAAAATCTAAAGGATGCGCAGGATATGAAAAGTCAATTTGAGCTGTTTACCGGGCAGGTAGATGATAACTTAAAGAAGTATGAGGGTGAAATAAATCGAAGATTAGGTATCTACGAGGGGCATCTCCAGAGTGAAAGAAAACAACGAGAGGACGAAAATAAGGGAAGTACCCATAAGATAGATGAAATAAGTCAGGGTATTAATGAGGTTCAGGGAACCATCGGAACATTAAAGGTCGAAATAGGAAAAACTCATAGGGAAGTAGGCCAGGTCCAAAATGACTTGATGATATTATATAAGAGTCAAGGGAAAACTGAGGAAAAACTGGAAGGAATTAAAGTAAATATGGTCAAAGGACAAAGAGAGATGGAGAAAAAGATAAAGGAAATACGAGAAGACCTAGATACCAGAGGTGACATTAAACCAGAAATTATAACAGAATAGGTCATGGTCATCAAGAAAGAGGTAGAAGAGCAACTAAATGTATTCAGGGATAGCTTTAGGAACGACAAAAACCAAATCAAACAAGAACTGGAAACCAGTAAGAAAAATCAGGAAAGAATTCAAAATGAATTAGGATCCCGATTGGAGAGGACTGAACATAAAAATAGTCAAATGGAAATCCAACTCATGGCTAATGAAGAAAGTGCCCGAAGGGAAAGGAAGTTAGAATTCGAAAATCAGGAGGAGTTTCCAAAGACAGGATGGGTAGATTCCCGTGAACAAGGCACAGATACGGAGAGGGACTTAGGAGGGGAGAGCCCTTATAAGAACCCAGGATATCCAATGGCGATGTCAACCCCGTACATGAATCAGACAAATGGCCAGATAATAAACATTATTAAATCAAATGAGGACAGACCAGTAAAGTTTACGGGTAATAACATGTCTATTACTCCAAAATACTGGCTAAAGGAAGTTGCAGAGTATTTAAACGAAATGAAAGTTCCTCAGGATCGGAGACTGAGAGCTATTGAAAAGCTGTTAGCAGGTGATTGTCTCACCTGGTTCAGAAGCTTCAGGTACACCTTTGATACGGTGGAAGGCTTTAGGGAAGCATTTTTAAAACGATATTGGGCAGCAGACGTCCAAGAGAATTTAAGGCTAGATCTGTACTCTAGGAAGTACAGCACAAATGCACCAACTAAATACTCGGAATTTTTCACCGCTCAGCTGTGTAAATTCCGCGAACTTGATATTGCTCCGGCAGAAAACGACCTGTGTGCCGCCATTGCAAGACAACTTCCGTATGAGATTCAAAGGCTGTTAATCTCATCCAAAGCCAGAAGTGCTGTGGAAGTGGAGAGTGTATTACGTCAGTTAGATATGACGACTTCGCACGTAACTCCTCGGCATCAAAGACAGACTGAGCAAGTACATATGGCCAGCAGTCAGGAGACCGGAGAAAAACCAGCGACCAGGAATCAGTCCACCAGCACGGATACCCAAGGACTAGGTCGAGAGTATGGGCACCAGGAGCCTAGAAGGATACAGCCAGATTACAGAGGAGGATATCGAGGAAGAAATCCTAGGAATACGGGTTATAGGCAACAAGAGAGCCGACCCTATAACAATAACCATCAAAGGCAAGAAAACAGAAAGAAATGGGAGAATTATCCCAGAAGGAATGTAAGGCCAGAGGATAGGGATGATGAATATCGGGCCGAAATAGAAGAAAGATATCAGGAATGTCTTCGTTATATGAACGAACGACCAGATGAACCTGATAGGCAAAAAGTCCGTTGGAGTGAGGCAATTAAGAACCGGAAATCACCCGACCGACTAGACGGAGCTCAAAGCTTGGAACTACAAGCTCAGTTAAAGAATGAGGGAAAAGGGAGCCCTCAGGATTAAAAAAAACTCCAAATTTAAATTGTCAAAAGTGGAAACATACCAGGAGCTGGGAGGAGGTAGAGATTGTGAATTGGATAGCCAGACCAGATGAGCTAATTAACGAGGATGTGGAAGGAATCCCACCTGTTAAAAGAGAACTACCTATAATTATGCTTAGAATAGAAGGATTACTGGTCAGAGCATTGATTGATACCGGATCCACAATAAGTTTTATTACACAAACCCTTCTAAATGAACTGGAAACAAGGGGTCGAGTATTAAAGATTCCCACATCAAGTGTAAAGATTAAGGGAATTATCCCTGAAATATCTTTAACATGTAAATTTCAGGTATACATTGATCTGATCATGGGTAACGCTGAAATTTCGCAGTGCTTTTTGCTGGTAAATCAATTACCGTATAATGTCATATTAGGTATTGATTTTATCCGTGAGAACAAGGTCATTATAGACCTAGCGCAAAACTGCATTAGAGTTCAAAGAGAGGATGTGGATGAGCAAGACATTAACCTACAGGAACAGGATGCGAAAATAGGAGAACAGGTATGGCATATGGAAGAAGTGATTGAGGAAGGTTATAAGGACATAGAAAAGATATTTGAAGTCCTCAACATAGAACTCGAAGATAATTTGGAAAATGAGTTCGAGACCAACCTGTCAGGAAAAGTGGAGGAAGCTAAAATCAGCCTCGAAAATAAGGAACAGTTAAAGAAATTATTATTGAATTATATGGACGTATTTGATTCCAAGCCAGGGAAGATTGAAAATTTTAAATACGCGTTCCAAGTCAATGATTGGGCACCGTTCAAACAAAAACCATGCCCGGTTGCGGAAAAACATTACCCACAAACTAAGAAAACACTGCAGGAGATGATGAATGCAGGTGTTATAGAAAATATGGCGACACCATATGTTAGTTCATTAGTGATTGTGAGTAAACCGGATGGCTCAGTAAGGGTGTGTTTAGATGCCAGAAATCTAAATGCAAAAATCATACCAGACAATGATTCGGCACCACCCATAAAAGAAATACTGAGGAAGTTCAAAGGTAAGAAGATTTTTACAAATATTGACATGACTTCTTCGTATCATCACCTCGAACTGGAAGAGAAAACCAGCTTGTTGACTGGATTTCAGTTCGACCAACAAACATATTGTTTTAGAAGATGTCCGTTTGGATTGAAGACCGCCGGATCTGCATTAATAAGAGCGCTTGATCGAAACCTGTCAGAGGAAGTGAAAGATTGCACTATCCGATATGTGGATGATATTTTGCTTACCTCGGAGAACATTGAGGAACATTTAGAAAATTTGAAAAAATTATTGGAAGACTTAAGAAGGGCAAATTTTAAAATAAATTTAAAGAAGTCGAATTTTTGTCAAAGACAAGTAACATTTTTAGGGCATGTGATTGATAAGGATGGTGTTAAACCAAATCCATGCAAATTGGAATCGATAAGGGATTTTCCAAGGCCTTTGAAGGTGAAGAACGTTCGCCAGTTTTTGGGATTGATTGGGTTCTTTTCAGGACATTGTCCATCATACACCAAAACTGTTGCACCACTACAGGACCTTCTGGAGAAGGGGGGAAAGTGGAAATGGACGGAGGAAACAGAAAAAGCATTCGTGGAGGCCAAGGAAATGCTCTTAAATTACGTGAAGCTAGGATATCCTGATTTTAATCAGAGATTTATCATTCAAACAGACGCATCCCAGATTGGAATAGGGGCAATGCTATATCAGGAAAACCCGGAAAACCCTGATAAGAAAAACTATCTAGCTTTCACAAGTAGGAGACTGAAACCACACGAGAAAAATTATACGATCAGCGAAATCGAGCTGTTAGCGATATTGCACGCGTTGCAATATTGGCGGAAGATCGTATATGGGTTTCAGGTCATTCTAAGAACGGATCATAAAGCCTTAACCTTTTTGATGAAGACTGATTTATCCAGTCAAAGGTTGATGCGTTGGGCTTTATACATTCAACAATTTGATGTCAAGATAGAGTACTGCCCAGGAAAAGAAAATATAGTTCCAGACTACTTAAGTAGACAGCCAGAGTCCATAGAAGAGGAAGTAATGGCTATAGATTTGGAAGACAGGGATCAGCGTACTCTTAATGAGTTAAGAAGCATTAGTCAAAGACAACGGGAGGATCCATGGATGAACATGCTCATATCTTTCCTTGAGGGAAGCTTGATAAGAGGAACACCAGCGTACACGGAAGCTAATAAGATAGCTCAAGACTACACGTTTTATAATGGATTGTTATATAAGTTTGTGGACTCTGACCATACAAAATTAAGGATTGTTGTACCTGCAATTTTGCAGAGGAAAATAGTATGGTTAGCCCATAGATCGTTCGGACATATGGGAGTCGACAAAACAGTCTCGATGCTGAAAGAAGCATTTGTATGGCCGAGACTGAGAGAAACTGTAAGGGACACGCTAAAGACATGTGATCTATGTCAAAGGATCAAACCTAATGCATTTCTGATGAGGCAGAAGCCTATACCATTGTTGCCCGAGAGGCCCGACCAAATCATATCTATTGATAATTTTGGACCTTTGCCAAAGGCAAGAAGAGGAAATCGACACATAATGGTGGCTATGGATGTCTTCACTAAAATGGTTGTCCTTGCTCCCATACAGAAGACTAGTACCAAACAGGTGTTAAAACGACTAAAAGAAAAAGTGATACCGATTCTGGGGAAACCTGAGAATTTGCTGTCGGATCACGGCAGTTGTTTCACCAGTGTAGAGTTCAGACGAGAATTAGAGAGACTTGGAATACGTCAGATTTTGTCAAGTATTCGCCATCCTGAGGCAAATCCTGTAGAAAGAGTGATGAGGGAGACGGCCAAGTACTGTAGAATATACTGTGCCGAAGAAAATTGGAAGTGGATAGATATCTTGGATATTATCGAATTTTGTATAAATAATACAATCCATGAATCCACAGGAGAGATACCCATAACGTTACATCGGAATGAGCAACCAGAAAGACCTTGGAGTCTGGTAATTCCTAGGCCAGCAGACACTCAGCCTGGAAGAGATGTACGCATTAGAAGAGCCTTTGAGCATCTAAAAGCTCAAGCCGACAGGAGGCAGAGAAGAAATAGGCATAAGAGGTATCATCGACCATTATTAGCAGGAGAAATGGTGTTAGTAAAAAGACCAGCCATTTCGGATCCAGGGAACCGTGTGTACAAGAAGTTCCAGAAAATGTACCACGGACCATATCAAATAATCAGAGATTTGAGGAATAACGCATATAGAATTCGGCACTGTGAAACGGATCACGAAGTGACCATGAATTCAGCAAATTTGAAATTATATTACCCTCCCGAAGATTTCGATGAAGCAAATGAACAAGCCCTGGTTATGGAAACATTTAGAGATGAATCCGCTTTTGACATAAACAAGAATAAGGAAGAAATAGGAAATAGAGCTCAAGTATTCGAGTGCGAATGCGAATTGGAGAAATTGTATTGGGAAATTAAAGAAATAATTGAATTCATTTAAGAAGAAAATTCCAATTTAAGAAAGGAAAATGATGAAATAAGGAAACGGGTAGGGATAGATCAAACCCGTAAGGAAGAATGAGGTTCTGGAGATGTTATAGTCCAGACAAATCAAGAAGAAAGAAAGGGTAGGGATAGACCACACCCGTAAAGAAGAATGAGGTTCTGGGGACTTAAAGTCCAGACAAGAAAAGGAGAAAGAAAGGGTAGGGACAGAGCATACCCGACCTACACAATCACCGGATACGACTTTAAAGAAATAAAAACAACAGTAGATACGGACGACGTTATGATGGCTTCGACGAATAACGAAAGATAAGATTGATTGAAATAAATTTCCTCAAGATTTTTCGAAAATTTATTATCCTAATAAGGGGAGAGATGAACCCATGTGCCATAGGGTCCATGGAGGTCGAATCCATGTATTTGAGGAAGAAATGAAAGAAACGTACAGTTTCTAATGTAACTTAGAGAAAGATCAAGCTAGGATGCTAGCCTCACGTTGTGCAACCAGCGAGGACTAGGTGTTCGTGAGATGAGATCACCCCTCTTGACATTCAGAAGGGAGCTAGTCATGAGTATTAATAACCGAGTGGAAAGTTCCCACTATTAGACAAGGAAGCCTGATTCGGAAATCGAGCTGAGCTTGCTGGAAAATGACAACACCGCTTATGCGCCAGAAGAGGAATAATTAAATTTAACCCGTTTACGAGTATAAAAATAAGTAAACAAGTACAGTACAGTGAATCATTTCGAATGAGAGATTTTTTAGTAAAGAAAAACCATTTAAATATTGCACAGGAGAAAACTGCAAACGCAAGAAGACGTCATCGGGGAATTACCAAGGCTGGTGTAGAGGGGAGAGTACAAAAGAACAGCAACTCCCACACAATTGAGGACGAGAAATTAATTAATATCTCCGAATCGCACGATCGATTCTTAGGCGCAATGAGATTATTTGACATTGAGAAGACGAGCTTTCGGAAGGTATAATTTTTATAATTGTGCAACCATTATTTTAGAAGTTGGCCACAGAAAGGGCTAGAGTCTTATCTTTTTGTAGCGAAAAGGTATAAAACTCCTGGCCTCACCAAGCCAATCATGCAGTTATTCTGACAACCCGTGAGGGGGTGTTACTACGCATCAGTACATGCAGTTCCAAATAGCCCAAGGGGGGCGTTGCTACGCATCAGTATTCAGACAGCCTTGTGGGGCGTCACTCTGCGTCACATCGAAGACAGTTACTAGTACTCCTTGAGGGGAGAAACGCTGTATTACACCGCAGAATTAATATCCGATAGCCACAGGCGTCGCAGTATTAACAACTTGCTTGCCTCCATCAGGAGTGGTAAAGAAGAAATTTAAAGTATCGCCGTGTTGAAAAAGTAGGAAAATCCTAGTTACAGGATTTAGGTCCGACAGTACACAAGTTATAGTGAAAAGTTCGTAAGATATAGTCAGAGCAGGCTGCGAACGTTGGATTCAAGGCGATAGGTCTTTAAATAGACGAACGAATATATCATAACGTACGGAAGTACCGTACCAGAAAGATAAACAGTTATATAAATTAAAGAACCCAAAAAGGGAAGAACAGAGTAAGGTTCGGAACGTATTTCAGAAACGTAGGAGTGCTAGAACCGATCAAATAAAGAAGAACGGAGACTATAAACATTATCTCCAAAGAGCAGACGAACTATTCTAAAGCACTAGACTCGAGAAGTACTAGCTGCTATAAAATAAATCCATAGGTCATCGATAGGTTATTGAGGAGACCTCGATCCGAATAGACTTTCGCTAGGATCGATAAACCAGATCTACAAAGAAGCCGTTCAAGCTAGATAAATAGCCGGTCATCCAGAATAGGAGTAGAAGAATTAGGATTCCAGGGAACAGTAGATGTTTCGAGACTTTCGTATTCTGCGGGATAGGAAGCCGACATTGAATAAATTTCACCCTTGGAAACGGGAAATTAAGAGGTCACGTGTGATAGGCTAAGAAATACGGCCTAGTGATCAAGAATTGTGAAGTGTAAATTTATCAAGATTGTGTGTTAAATTAATATTTTTTAGTGTTTATTGTGTGTTCTAAAGAGACACACCAGTGTATAAAAATGTCGTCAATGTTAAGTGTATTAAATATGTGTCAAGAAGTGTTTGTACATAAGATGAATTTCGATAATATGGAGTAAAAGTTCAGAGTGGGCCCAAAATGAAACACCGCACAAGAATAAAGATCATGGGACGATCTTAAAAACATGTGAGTACTGAATTTCATTCTATTTTGGTATCAGGAAATGATTGTGTACAGATCCACCGGAGTTTTTGAGTAAAAATGATGTGTTTTAATAAATAAATACTGATAAACAAGAACGCGGTCTGAACAATAATAGAAATTTGAGAAATTATAAATAATTATGTAAAGAATAAATCCCGTAGAGGAAATATGTGAATGAAATGTTAATGTATTTAACGAATGTCATAAGAGCAAGCGAAATATCAGTAATTATCATGAAAGATATTTAAATAAAGTAAATTTGAGATATGAAAAGAAATAGCTTTTGAGCTTGTGTAAAGAATAAAGATAATAATAATAATAAGAAAGGAAATATTAAATAAAGATCAAATAAATTGATGTGAGCATAAGAGCGTTAGAGCCTTAATAAAAAGTATAGACATGATGTTTAAATGCATGTTCTTGAAAGAGAGAAAGTTATTGCAAACGGAAAGAATAATATAAAAATTGAAATGTGTATCAATTGTTAATATGATATTATCAGTTATTTGGATGACGCTAGGCTTAAAATGTATAGCGCAAAAGGAGCGCCATTAAAGTAAAATGTCACGCTAGGAACGCGTAAAAGTTAATGTACTTGGTAAATTATTTATGAGAGGTAGTTGATTGTCGCGAATTGAGATTTGGTATAAGTCCTCTATTTGTGACGTAGTATCACGAGGCATTGTGTATGTATTGAAAGGGAGCAAATGTATGGTATTGAGCGTAGGTCTATTAGCTAGTTGGCTGACCCTAAATCGCATTGTGTATAGTCCTCCATAAGGGAAAGGTTCCCGAGGCATGTGAAGAGATTCGAACTCAGAATCCTCTTATTTTGAAAGCCCCTTTATTATTCGCCGTTAATTGCTCTTCCACAATCAATGAGGACCTTTCATAATTAATAAACGCCAAGATTATGAATGTGGTTTATAAGCCCAATAATATTGTTGTCCGTACACGAAAAGTAAAAGGCCAGGTCTCCACTAAGAACTGAGAATGGAAAGTTGTGTTTTGTAAAGCATTTAAAGAGGGCTCTAGCTCGGGCCAGACGGGAAGGATCCCGCATAGTCATAAATAACTATCATGTTTCACGGCCAGACCCTCGGAGTAGGAGGGGTGTCTGAAGGTCGTTTTGTAAAGAGTAATGAAGACACCAGGAGTGTTTAAAGTGGTTAACGAACCGGGCGTTGAACCGAGGTCCTTGTAGATGATATTTCCGCTTGCCTGTTCAGATCGTAGTTTTCTTATGTGATAATGGTCTTATAAGACGTAAGAGATAAATAACAATCCCTATTGTAATGTTGTATGGAAGTTGGATTCCACGAGTTAATTGAAGGCAACTAGGTTTCGGGAGTAACTATAGTTTTTTGACTGTGTCAAGTATCTTCATACTCTGGAGTACACAAGTAATTTCCTGATTACCTTAATGTACTTATGAAACTAGAGAGAGATGATAACAGCTGAAAATGTGTGAACATTGCCCAAAATATTGAGTTAGATAATTAACATGTAATTTTAAATGTAATGATACATTTGTTTTGAGGATTAAGAAAATATAAAAAGTAGTATTTGAGGTGTACAAAGAATGACACCGTTATTATGTAAAGCATGGAGCTAAAAGAGCTCGGAATTATATAAAACTTACAATTGATGCTTTATGGAAGTAAGACTAAGTAGGAATTGTTGGTTTATGTGGAAACCATATATTTTAGTACAATATTTGTTTTATTATATTGTGATTCCTTGTTCATTTGGAACAAGTAGATGATTATGGGTCAGTAATTAAATTGTTAAAGTGTTTGTAGCGCCATAATTTTTATTAATTAAATGTGTTAAAAATAGGAGTTGATTTTGTTGTTATTTTTGAAAGTGTATCCTCTAATTAATCCAAAATATGTGGGTCACAGAGTGGGGGAACTTACCGCTGCCCCGAAAATTCCGAATTGAGCTACGCTGGTATACTGTGATTGGCATATTTCTTGCTAAAAGGGCACAATACTGCAGTTTGATCTGAAAAACAAGTTTCAATGGTAAAAGACTTGTCAATCACTATACATGTAGCCTACACTAATTCTTTCTCTACCTAGCTATGTTTCATCACATACATGGTAAACATCTCACATGTTCGTATCCGATTATTAGTTTATAAAATCTCAGGTCGATGACCTTGATGTATTGGGTATTTTGGGTAAATTCATTGGCCATGGGAAAGGGTTGACCATTCTAAGTCCTATAACACCTCACATGTTGATATTCAATTATTAGTTTATAAAATATTAGGTCAATGACCTTGCTGTTTTTTGAATCTTTTGGGTAAATTCGTTGGTCATGGAAAAGGGTTGACCATCCTGAGTCCCATGACACCTCACTTGAGCCTCTCTGATTATTAGCTTATAAAATCATAGGTCAATGACCTTGCTGTTTTGAATCTTTTGGGTAAATTCGTTGATCATGGAAAAGGGTTGACCATCCTGAGTCCTATGACACCTCACTTGACCCTCTCTGATTATTAGTTAGCGAGATATTAATAAAAGTGCAGTTAGGTCCTTTTGACATAAATAAATAATATATTCAAAAACAGAATGTCACCTCAAGTCCAACGACCTCTCATACAGGTCCCTAGCCTTATTGATTCATGAGATATTAAAAAGCTAATGACCTTAGATCTTTTGGGTAAATTCATTGGTCATGGAAAAGGGTTGACCATCCTGAGTCCCATGACATCTCACTTGACCCTCTCTGATTATTAGTTAGCGAGATATCAACAAAAGTGTAGTTAGGCCCTTTTTGACATAAATAAATAATATATTCAAAAACAGAATGTCACCTCAAGTCCAACGACCTCTCATACAGGTCCCTAACCTTATTGATTCATAAGATGAGCAATACAAATTTCTTTCTCTCTTCACCTGTGTTCTCTCTTTCACTGACTCTCCCCCCTTCACCTCTCACTACTGTCAAAACAGGTTGTGGCTTGTTAGCTCTTATCGTGCACGTGCACAGGTGAACACCTGTGTTTTAGGTCATATTACACATGAACTTGCATTTTCTCACGTATGAATCAAAACAGGATGTGACTTGTTTCACAAGGAGAATGCTAATAATGACATCTCGCACGTGTTCACATGTATTTCGCCACTTTCCTTTCATATCGTTATCCCATTATAGTAGTAGAGACTGGGGAACAACGTCAGTTCAACACACGCGAAATGTAGTTAGGCCCTTTGACATAATTTAAATAAGTTCATGAGCCAGTCCGTAGGAACCGGTCCAAAAGGGATCAGTCCAAAGGGGCTCATCAACAAGGACTCATCCACAAGGACTCGTCCACAAGGACTTGTCCACAAGAACTTGTCCACAAGGACTCGTCCACAATGACCCAGCAACAATGACCCGTCCACAGGGACCTGTCAACAAGGACCCGTCCACAGGGAACCGCTCCCCCACCCTCTTCAAAAGCCATGAGTGGGCATGCTAATTCATAGTGGCTTTCCTCCGCACACATGTCTCTTGTGTAGAACAACTTTTCATTCCATATTAGCATTCAAGCTCTCACATGTTGCAATTGGAAAGAGAGATTCTCTAAAAAATTACAATTTCACCCCCTAGTAGGGTTGATTTTATTTTTGGGGTGGAAATATGTTGTCCATTGGAAAGGGGGTGCCAGCCCGAGTTCAATGACACCTCATTCGTCAAAATCCGACCGCGGGTTCGGGAGTTATCGGGCTGCCGCCATCTTGTGTGGAGGGTGTGGAGGTGGAGGCTGTAGAACCGATCAAAACACACTACTTGCGGGTAATTCTGTTTCTTTCCAATGCACAATCGGTTACTTGTGCACGCCCCATGTGTATAGAATACCCGCCCGACCATAGTGTTATGCGGGCTGGAGGCGACACAGTTCTGCCAGGAGCTATTGTATTGTTTATTTGTTAAAACACACTTTTTAAACAACAACAAAAATTGCATCTCCTCTTACAGCAGAACCTTTGACTGAATAAATCTGATGTTCTTGAGTTGTCTTGTCACTCATCAACATAACCTTCACGGAACACTGATTCCGTGTCTTTATTGTTACCTGTATTTCTTGCCTACCGGAAGTCGCAGAATTCAGTTCCGACGTGCAATAATATTTGAAACCTTGTAATTCACTAACAAGTGTCTAAGGAGCTTCTGATTTCAGATGTATACGGATATGTTCTCAAAGGACATGCTATGAAAGGAGGTAACATCATTTTGTAACACCTGTTTAACTTAGTCTATATATGCAGGCCTATTAGCCTCTTGAAACGTTTGTGGGTGTTTCCTTTTTAGTGAGTTTTGGCAACATTTTGTATGTAGCCTACCGTATCTTGTTTAGCAATGTTTGCCACGAGTACATAGTACCGTGAAGCATTAGTTACCTTTCCCATTGCGACAGCAGTAGTGGCCATGTCCAGAACAAAGGCATCTCCATCGTTGCCAGGTGCTGCGACTGAGATGGGATTGGCTCCTACGGCCGACTGAAGAGCAAAAATAACTAGGTTAACTTTCAGACATTGTGTTGGAATCCAAGGCTTGAATCGGAAAGTATATTCAAGAAAGAATTAATGAATTTGAAAACTAATACACAGTTCACATCACTATTTGTCAAAGGATATGCATGCAAAACAATTATGGAGCCATGTTACTTGGAAAACCAATGAAGGGTTCAATATTTCTTTGATTGATTATCTCTCCATTAGATGAATAAATCATGCATTGCGTTCATTGCCTAGTTTGTTTAATCCATATGTGCAATACATGGACCATTTCGTTATATTAATACTAATATACATTAGCAATGCTATTTATTATTCATACCGTTGGAACAGTAACATTGGCTACCATCTGCAACTCGTAAAATCACTTAACCACACAACATTTAATTTCATTCAACTCTTTTGCGAGGGAAGCAGTGGCTTCATAGGTCAACTTCAGAAATTACGACTGTACTGTAGTTGGTTGTGCTTCTATGCAACACGCACTCTCTAATTCCTTTCTCTAAAAGCACCATTGTCAGCTGCTATCATCAGTACATTGGAGATTCTTGGAAAAACGAACCCCTCTTAAGAACTCCTATTTGTCGTGTGGCCTCCTGAGAGGCCGAGTGCAGGCATCGCCCGTAGGCGACCTGCGCGCCAGGATGAGAGATGGAATTGATGAAGATGAATGAAACTGGGCAAAGATGTGGAAGGAAGCGGCCGTGGTCTGTCAGAAGGTACCGTCCTAGCATTTGCCTGGTGTTGAAAATGGTGAAACCACGGAAAACAATTCCAAGGACGGCCGACGGTGGGGCTCGAACCCACGCGTCTACCGAGTCAGCAGAGAGTTTGGCCCCATGGCAAAACGCTGCGCTTTAGCGAGCATAGCCACTGCTGTCATGGGGCGTGGCGGCGTAGCGGTTGAGCTGTTGGCCTTTCACCAAGGTGGACTGGGTTTGATACCCGGTAAATGCATGTGAGCTTTTCGAAGTGAAATACCATGTCCTGTGGTTCGGATTCCACGTAGAAAGGAGATCCCACGGCTCATGATCGCATGGTTAACGGTCACGTAAAACTAAAAGCTTACTTCCTTTTCCATTGCTGTCAGTAGAATACATAATGAACATCTCCTTCATTTGTGCCCAACACTAGGCTATATAATACCAGATATTCTCTGCTAGAACAGGTGACATCCATCAAGTTGCATTCCAAGCTGCAGGGCCTGATAGAACAGCTTAGCGAGATTATCGAGTAGGAAGTGTTCGACGAGTGGTTTCAGATGGTGGTGTACACGGTGATCTTATTGTGCTTTCTGCTTTAATTATACTACTAATTGAGAGCGTTTATCAATGTATACAGTACAACCTGATAGGTGGAAGCCCCCTTGGGCCGATAGTCTTACTGTTGTTTTAAGGGGACGGAACAGCGAGGTCATCTGCCCCTTATGGACTGATAACCTCGATGGTAAATCTATTATGACGCCAATTATCAATATTTATTTATTTATTTATTCATTCAATCATTTATTTGGTTGGTTGGTTCTTAAGGTTAGGGGCTGCGACAGCGCGGTCATGTAGCCCCGTGTACTTTGGGAGTGTGTAGAATCTGTCTGATAACCGGTGTTAATTGTGATGACTGTATTAGTGTGTGTTATCTGTTTTTAATTTAAGTACAGACTGCAACTTAGAATTTTTCAAATAGTTCCTACTTTTGCCGCCAAGCGCCACCGTCAACGACTACTAGGCCAAGTTCAGAAAGTAGCTACTAGACGCCACCGCAGTCGGTTCTTGGCAACGAACGTAGAAACCTAAGAGCGTTGTTTACATTCTTAACCTATCCATTTTAGCTTCACACAGGTGTAATTAGTGGAAGGTTTTTTAACATGCCATAAATCTATGACATGGGACCGCAGGCTTTACTTCCCCTCCGAAGGAAGGCATACTGAGGGATTTTTAACGCTCTTAAAAAATCCGACGGCTTCGGCCTGGTTTGAACCCGCTATCTTGGGCATAGAAGCTCAGCATGCTACCGACTACGCCACCGAAGCCGCCAATCATTTATTTATATACTGTATTTTTTAAAATGATTTTTCTTTGAATCATTTATTTAATCATTTATTTCTTTTTCTTATTCTTATTCTTCCTCCTCTTACGGATGGGCTACTGGAGACCACGCTTGTTCGACTGTTGGGTATTGAGTTTTGCCCAATACTGACGCATCTTTTCCCGGTGTGTTGCTCTACTTTCCTCTGACCAGGGGGTGCCTTTCTTGAGAGGTTTGTCCTGAAAACCACGGACTTCTTTAAGAATCTGTCTCACAGTTTGTCTGTTTTGTAGGTCTGTTAGTCCCAGTTCTTTAATGTCTCACGATCAGCTTCAATCAGCCAAGTGGTATGGACCTTCTTGTTTGGCCAGAAGGTGAACGGGCGGTGGGTCAGTCTGTTTGGAGAGAATCTTGCCACATGACCATAAAAAGTTACCTTTCTCTTCCTGGCACAGTCAGAAAACCTCTCTATTTGTACGTAGAGCTCTGAGTTGTGTTGTCTCCGGTGTTTCCCATCTTCTAGTACTGACCTCCAATTTATCCATCAAGCTTCTTTTATTCATTGACAGAGGTGTACAGGGCTTCCGGTCGGATGACTGCAGTGTAGTGCTTCAAATTATTTATTGTTTGTTTATGTATTTATTTAATTGAATAAGGGTGACACCACGTGTTACTCTAATCACAGTGACCATTATCACTCCATTACTTAGGCTACTTGAAAACCTCGTGGCGTAGTGACTAGCATCCCTGGCTGTCACCGTGTAGGCCGTCCGGCTCCACAGCTAATTGGTTAGCGTGCTAGGCTTTGGCCCGAAGGGTCCCGGGTTCGATTACCGGCCGGTCCGTAAGGGATTTTAATCTCCTGGGGTTAATTCCCGTGGTCCGGGGACTGGGTGTATGTGACGTCTTCATTATCACTTCATCCTCATCACGACGCGCAGGTCGCCCATGGGCGTCAACTAGAAAGACCTGCACTCGGCTTCTCAGGAAGCCACACGAAAAAAAGAAAAGAAAAAAAGTAGGCCCGGATTCGATTTTCGACTCTGCCAAGAAATGTAATTCTGGTCTGAAGGCAGGAACGGTGTTTACACAGCCTACCTCAACCATCCTAGAAGTGGTTTTCCGTGATTTCCCACTTCCACTCCAGGTGAAGGCCGGAATGGTACCTAAATTAAGGCCACGGCCACCTCCTACCAAAATCCTAGTCTGAATTACATAGCCTATAGCCTATACACACTAGTTGAACCATCACAATGAAACAGGTTATTTGGGGCAGATGACCTCGTAGTTCCTCCCCTTAAAACAACAATAACTAACTTCAAACAGGTTATCAGACAGATTACAAACGCAACAAATTACCAGGGACTACATGACCACGATGTAGCAAAGCTCCTAATTGAATCAACAACAGCAATTACTTACTTGCTTAGCTCGCGTAGGAATCAAGGAAGGCGAGGCGTTGCTGAATGACATACCCTGCGGACAAACAATCAGAATAATAACAATGGGGAGAGGATCTGTTAACATAATAGTCTATGCCAGGGGTTCCCAACCTTTTAGCAACTGCGTGCCACTTGATTTTTTTTTTAATTTTCTTTTAGAAACATACATTTAATGTCGGAAAAGTGCCCAATGGCTTATTTTATTTTGAATAAATTACTGAGAAAACTTCTTTTTAATTATTAATGCACTTGTATTTAGGTTTTCTTCAACCCATTATCAAGACAACAATAGACTTTTCTTTCTAATTTTTATTGAAATATAGAGAGAGAGATATGTATATAAATAACATTTTTATTATAAAGGAAAAAATAAAACTATTATTGCAAATTTCCGTTTTATTTATTACTCATAGGTCTAGAAAAGCATACAATCTTATCACTGTATATAATACGCTAAGGTGTATGTTTCACGAAACTCATGCTCCTAAACCAGAGGGAGTTAGAAGGTGTGGTTTGTACCAAAATCTTCCAAATCGCCTCATTAGTACAGGAAAAATCTTGCATTTCTTGAAAAGTCAACGGAAATATATTTATTTGTTTATAAATTGCTTTTAAACAAATAAAGAAGATGATAGCCCCTGCTAGAACTGTAGCGCGTCCAGCCCGCATAGCAATAGTGCCGGACGGGTAGTCTGTACACACGGGGCGAAAAAAAACAATTATGCGAGAGTTCTCGCACGGGTCCGCTAGTTTTATATACACACATCAAAAAAAGTTTTGCATCACCTCGGTTCCAAGAGTTCCGGAACCGTTAAATACAAAGGGAATAGAGATCAACACAAACAACATTTCAGCTCGTTTTATTGCTCATGAGACCCACACATTGCATGTTGTACCATCATACAGCTAGACTTTCAGCATTTGTGGTCCAGATTGCAGTACACACCACTACCTCTAATACCCAGTAGCACGTCCTCTTGCATTGATGCATGCCTGTATTCGCCGTGGCATACTATCCACAAGTTCATCAAGACACTGTTGGTCCAAATTGTCCCACTCCTCAACGACAATTCGGCGTAAATCTCTCAGAGTGGTTGGTGGGTCAAGACGTCCATAAACAGCCCTTTTCAACATATCCCAGGCATGTTCGATAGGGTTCATGTCTGGCGAACATGCTGGCCACTGTAGTCGAGCGATGTCGTTATCTTGAAGGAACGCATTCACAAGATGTGCACGATGAGGTCGAGAATTGTCGTCCATGAAGACAAATGCCTTTCCAATATTCTGCCGATATGGTTGCACTATGGGTCGGAGGATGTCATTCAGGTATCGTAAAGCCGTTTCGGAGCCTTCCATGACCACCAGTGGCGTACGTCGGCCCCACATAATGCCACCCCAAAACATCAGGGAACCACCACCTTGCTGCACTCGCTGGACAGTGTGTCTAAGACGTTCAGCCTGACCAGGGTGCCTCCAAACACGTCTCCGACGATTGTCTGGTTGAAGGCATATGCGACACTCATCGGTGAAGAGAACGTGATGCCAATTCCGTGGGGTCCATTCAGCATGTTGTTGGGCCCATCTGTACCGCGCTGCATGGTGTCGGGGTTGCAAAGCTGGACCTCGCCATGGACGTCGGGAGTGAAGTTGCGCATCATGCAGCCTATTGCGCACAGTTTGAGTTGAAACACGACGTCCTGTGGCTGAACGAAACGCATTATTCAACATGGTGGCATTGCTGTCAGGGTTCCTCCGA
This sequence comes from Meconema thalassinum, assembly GCA_946902985.2. Lineage (NCBI taxonomy): Eukaryota > Metazoa > Arthropoda > Insecta > Orthoptera > Tettigoniidae > Meconema > Meconema thalassinum. The sequence goes on along the minus strand of OX336388.2, from coordinate 567,421,556 downwards.
GCGGCAATCCGTAAGTAGCGGTCATCCACTACAGTAGTAGCCCTTGGGCGGCCTGAGCGAGGCCTGTCATCGACAGTTCCTGTATCTCTGTACCTCCTCCATATCCGAACAACATCGCTTTGGTTCACTCTGAGACGCCTGGAAACTTCCCTTGTTGAGAGCCCTTCTTGACACAAAGTAACAATGCGGACGCGATCGAACTGCGGTATTCACCTTCTAGGCATGGTAGAACTACAGACAACATGAGCAGCGTACCTTCGTCCTGGTGGAATGACTGGAACTGATCGGCTGTCGTACCCCCTCCGTCTAATAGGCCCTGCTCATGCATGGTTGTTTACATCTTTGAGCAGTTTTAGTGACATCTATGAACAGTCAAAGGGACTGTATCTTGGATACAATATACACAGTCAACGTCTATATGCCGGAGATCTGGGAACCGAGGTGATGCAAAACTTTTTTTGATGTGTGTAATTAGTACAAACTAAGCAAAACCATCAACATCATCCAAAATCTACTTTAACTGCGAAACTTGTTGTTTGCCTGTCATTAAAATATCAATATCACGAGTAATTGAACTTAACTTCTCTCGTAAGTCCTCTTCAATACTTATTCTGTTTCTAAGTTTAGTTTTGATGTACAAAAGTTCATAAAATCCACCCTCACACAAGTAACTTGTAACAAGTGGCATCAAAAATAGCAGAGCTTGCCGGGTTTTATATCCGATCCAGAAGTTAATTAAAGACGTCTTTTTAAAACTGTCTTTCGTAGAACTGTATTCTGTTAGATCAATAAAACTTTCTTTTAATTTCAACTCATTTGGTGAGGTTCCCGAAAAAGGATTTCTGGTCCAGTCAAATTTGGAATAATCTTCGGAGAAATATTTATTAAAACTTTCTTGAAGGGCTTCCAAGTGAATGATGATATCAGCAACCACATCTGGCATTGGTGATATTTCATTTTCTTCAAGAAATGATGACAGATTAGGAAATGCAGGTAATTCTCCTCCTGTATTTGTGAACAATCGTATCAGCTACGCTTACCACCTGAAACGTTCCCGCGTACCACAGGTGGTACGCGTACCACCGGTGGGAAACCCCTGCTTTGATGTTGAGAAGTTCCAAAATGATCCTGAAATTTTGCCATCTTGATACTAAGTAAAGGTTGTCTGGTGTTCAGAATCACACCAGCACGAGAACAGCTTGTTAGGCCCACATAGACTAATAAACATTCACACAATATTATGTGATAGAAGAATTCCGTGTGTTGGAAACGTTGATAAAGTTGCAACAGACGATTCTTTTTCCATTTCCGCTGTTTTCTTTAATTCTATTTGATTCCAGTTTTTCGGTTTCTTTGTACATGAAGACGTCATAAACAACCAGTCCACGAACCAGAGGAATTTACCACAGGAGATTAAATTCCTCATGGCCCGGCCGGTAATCGAACCCGAAACCCTTCGGGCTAAAGCCTAGCACGCTAACCAATATTAGCCACGGACTTGAGACACTCGCTTCACAGCGGATCACATTCCCGGTATGAACTGCGTCTGTTGTCTAGCTATTGCTTGAAGGGGCAATGCTAGTGAATATGATCTTAACCTGTGTGATCTAAACTGTTACCAGTACATTCTCTGAACATTCTTAAGATGTTCTTAACATGCCATATGCAAGTAATAGAATTGATGTTAATGGCTGGAGTCAAATTGTTTACAGTCCTATCGCATGGCGCTGTTCTTGTCAGTAAAGGCCTCTCATAATTTCTCATCTCACAAAATATATTTGCACTTTCAACTAGCCTAGGTGAAATTTAAAAAAATAGTTGCAAATCACACATCCTTCAGCTATAGAGTAGATATCGCCTGTAATGAATGCTGAGGAGAGAGAATAAAAGTAATGCTTGACACATGAAAGTAAATGGAAATGCGTATTCGTTTCAAGTCCATTATTATTAATGCCTTCTACCAACAGGTACGGGGATTAGTATGGAATAAGGATATACTAATTAAGGCTAAAGAAGTTATGTGCAAAGCATATTATGTTCTTATAATGACATATGCAGCAGAAACTTGGACAATGACTAAGAGGGATGAGAGTAGAGTACAGGCAGCTGAGATGAGATTCCTGAGAAGTATGGTCCAGAAAACGAGGAGAGACAGAGTGAGAAATGAAGATATACGGAAAGAACTGGGAGTACAGAAACTAAATGACAAACTGGAGCAAAACAGATTGACATGGTTTGGACATGTCAAACGGATGAATGAAGTAAGGCTACCAAGACGAGCACTGGAACGTCGCATGACAGGGAAGAGAGGACGAGGAAGACCAAGAATGCGTTGGATGGACTCGGTGAAGTATAGCAATAGAAAACGGTACCTGGATTGGAACACCGTGTCGGAAGAGGAATGGTGGAACGACGGAACAAAGTGAAGAGGAACCATATTTGCCCCCACCCAGTGTCAGCTGGAAAAGGGGAAATGAAGATGATGATGATGATGATGATTATTATTATTATTAATGCAAAAAAATGTATTGTCCTTGTCATTGATCATTTCACCAATAAAATGGATCCAACTACATATGCTAAGTGAGTTAAGTCACAATGTGCCTTGAGAAATGATGAATAGTTGGATGTTCAGATATCCGAGGTTATTTAGAATCGTAGCGTTATCAGAGGCCTGCCTACGTGTAGTTCTGCCCCGCTTATTTTCCATTGCAGGTACTACCCTCCCAGGGAATAGTTACCGCTAGACGTGGAGCGCAGCTGTTGTGTCGACATTAAGTCAGCTCGCCTCGTTGTGGCTGCCGTGAGCGGTTGCGGGAGAAGAGGGGGAACGCATGTACAGTCATACAATGAGAACACAAAGTACAGCGCACGACCCAGCATGAATCATACACACAAATGACATGCGATGAGGTTTCGCTGGCGACAACTGCACGTCTCTCGCAGGCGTGTGGCTGGGCGGAGTTCATTAGTTCCGATTTCCGCCACCGGTAACAATTCTCTGGTAGAGTAGTAAATACTGGGTCCGTGTATTGGACTGGATGGAAGGTAAACAAAAACTCATCCAATTTCTGTATAATGTTTGAAGCATGAAGTGAAGGTGTAGTTTATCTCCTTAAAGCCACTCAATAACTCTGTGTAAACACCGTACGAATTTACTCACGCGACGCCACTGTACAAAGTGAAGAAAACTATTTCGTGTATTTTTGTATTCACAAATGTTCTGCTAGACATGCACTGTAACCTATTCTTGTATAAAATCCGCTCCGTGAATATCAAGTAACATCCAGTAGCTGTTTGTATTACATAACAGCCTTCTAATTGACTCCAGACCCATTAACTCTGCCATAACAATCAACTGTTTATTGAAACCCTTATGTTTTGAGTCGTGGCTCTAGACAGCGCTCGGAGACATTCCCCAATAATCAGACCCATTAGCAGTCTTGCTACACATCTCCAGGCATTTCAAAGTAGACTATACAATCATTCAAACGAGAATCGTGAAACCTCCCTTTACGGACACTTCTCTGAAGCGGACACTTCGTAGATATGGACAGAATTTTATGTCCCGATTTAAATTATATATTTTTTATTTTATTAATGCAGCCAATGGTCATGTACTTTTCTTTTCAGGACAGGTCAGGGAAGGGATATTGGAAGGAAATCGGCCGTGGACCTATTTAAAGAAACCATCCGGGAATTTGCCTGGTGGTGAAAATGGGAAACCACGAAAACCATTTTCAGGACGTCTCAAACCCACGTTCTCCCGATGCCAGCGAGGCACGAGGTAGCGCGTTGGCGCTCTCGGCCACCGCGGCCGGTGAATTCTAACTACTAATGCAATGAACTCTCTTTTACAGACACTAACAGTAACGGACACGGACACGGACAGCTCTTTAAGGCGAGAAAGTCTGCTTAACCTCCGTTATTCGGACAATATCATTCGGGTTTCAAACATAAATAAAATTGTGAAGGACATGCAAACAACAAAACCAATGACTGATGAAGACAGTGAGTGTAGTGAGAGTGAAGGAGAACAAGAAAGAGATGAAAATCCTATAACATATAATTCGGCTTGCCAGGTGGTGGAGCGACTAAAAAAAATTGCTCTCAGTCGCAGTAATACTAATGCGCTGTCATTAATACAACAGTTACATGATGTATTTGAATAGTAATTCCGTGGTTTCCCACTTCTACTTCAGACAAATACTAGGATGGTTCCTAACTGAAGACCACGGCCGCCTCCTTCCCAATTCTATCCCCAATTTACAAATACACACACTAGCACAGCCATCACAATAACACAGGTTATCACACAAATTACACGCACACAAATACACGGGGTTATATGACCACGATGCCACAGGTCCTAAAATAAGCAGTGTCTAGGTATTAAACCCACTTAAATTAACAAAAATAAACATAGAAACCACGCAGTAGCATATTTCCGACTACAGACATGTCACGACTGCCTCGTTGTGCATTCTCATTGATTTAAATTCATCAGTTTTAACTAGTGTATAATATGTGAACACCAGAATGCCCAAAACTGGACCGTAACTCCCAAAAGATTAACAATCTAACAGAGCAGTATTGGCATGTCAGAAGATTAATGGAATAAATCCAAAGTTCTACCATTAGGCTGCGACAACGATGGCAACTTCAATACAATTTACACACATGTACATGAGGCTGTTGACCAAACTTATCCCAATCCCCTAATTGACGACGATGACTACAACAATACAATATACAGTGACGTCCTTCTCTAAATGACGGAACCTAACAAGGGCCGCGCGTCGAGTTGGTGTAGCAGCGTCTCGAGCAAGGCACTGCTACTAGCAGCAGCGAAGCGCCCAACTAGTTTAACACATTTACACTCTTAACCTATTTAATAATCATCAATACTTACATGAATTTCAGAGTAGTTGCTGGAAATGCTGTCCTTCTTTTTCTAGACACGCATTGCACTGACGTAGGAAGTTTTGGTACACTCGCTGTAATTCATCCTCACTGATATTTAGTATCAATGCAGTTATTTCGTTCTTTAGAGCCTCAGAGTACGCAGATTGTTTCTGCATACCTTTTGTTTGAGATTCCCCCACAAGTAAAAAAATCGCACGGCGCTGAAACTTATGAACACATTTACTGTAAGACTTCTTCTTGATAAGATAATTAAGTTTTCACTAGGAAAATTAGTTTTTTTCCCTTGGTTCTACACCTAACCATGTTCACGGGATACGAGATAGGCTACAGTACTTCACCACAGGTCTTAATTGCCTCAACTAAGGTATATTGCCAGCTCCGTACGTAAACAATGCTATGACAGCATCAAGGGTTTCCCAACCCACTGTTTTGTAAATTGGTACTTGCTAGTTATCTGGCCGTGACTCATTGAGATACATCCACCACGTGGTCCCGGCGAGGTTCCGTCACTTAGAGAAGGACCTCACTGTACATGTACATGAGGCAGCTGACCAAAGATATCACAAGCCCCTAATTGCAGCAACAACAACACATTACACTCAGCATTTTCTGTTAGTAAAATATTGTTCCTATTTCTATTTGTCAAGCTTACACGCATGCCTGACGGCGGGTTAACGTACTCACTGCCCGCCAGCAACCCACAGAGTTAGTAATGTGGTGAAAGTCACGCATTTCCTAGAACATACTGTAGGTCGGTTTAACGTCACGCCAGAACGCTCATTTTAACACCATCATGATCAGCATTTGGTAAACCGAGTTACCCTGACGTCCGAAATGACCGATTCACAATAAATGTCCGGAAGTTTGAACGGTAACGGGACGGAAGTTGAACCTTATAGATAGGTTCACAATCACTCCCCGGGAACGAGAAACCCAAGGTCACCCGAGAAGTCGAGCAGGAATAATTATTAAGTGGTGGCATATGCTCAAGAATATTGTGGAAAATACCTCAGTGCTTCTCAGGATGTAGTTGCCGAAAACTGTATTGTGCTGGATTACACCAAAATCGCCGCAGTGCCTGGAATGTGAATCCCTAATGGCGCCATAAACCATTCTGGTAAGACAACATGGAGCGATGAAAAATAATAAAGAAGCTTACCATCAATCCCTGCTCCGTAGCCTGCAAGGTGTACCAGCCGGCAATGCCGTAATGATTCGACCCTGGAACACAAATCTTTATATGAATACAAAGTTTAAAAAAACAGTTAGGGGCAAAGGATTCTAGCCTAATCGAGAGCAATGCGTTGACTCTCGGGAGGTAAAGTGGTTACTTATAAAGGCTAGATTATCTCACACGCTACAAAAGCGTTTCCAGATAATTGCTCCAGCCATATAATTGTACAATTTGGATCAATTGACCCAATAGGTCGATTGTGCAAAGCGCGATCAAATCTAAATTTCTAAAGTGAGAAAGACAAACAACTAACATCGACAATCACGGATTGATAGAGATGCAACCCATTCCAATCTAAGGCCAACAGGTAAGTAAGCAATCATACCAGCCATTTTCTCTAGGTTATTTTCACTCCTCTGCTAACATTGCAGGTAGGGGCCGATAACCTCGATGTCACATGACTCGCCATCTGGGCCCGCAACCAATTACCATGAAAGCGTCACACGCTAACTGGGCGAGTCATTGCAGTGGTGCCACATAGTGTCAACTGCTAAACCCTGAACTTGAAAGAGGTCAACGCTCAGAATAGGCACGTACTTTGCAGGTTCTAGAGTTATGACTGGATGTCAACAGAATTGAGCAACTCACAGAGTCTCTGTCTTCTTCATCATCTTATCCCACTTCAAGTGGGGTCGATGTTTCTGGCAAGTCTTTTCCATTTTATTCTGTCCCACACATCGTCGTCCCCTAACTGCTTCTCCATTAGGTCTTCATGGATATTGTCAGTCCATCTTCTTCGAGGTCTGCCTCTATTCCTCGTGCCATCCACAACCAGAGACATCGCTCTCCTTCCTACATAGTTATTATCCCGCCACATAACATGCCCATACCACAGCAGTCTTCTCTCCTGGATTTTCTTGGAGACTTCTGTTACTTTTACTGTGCCCCTGATTTTCTCATTTGCGATGTGATCAATCCTAGTTATGCCACTCATCCAGCGCAGCATCTCCATCTCAGTCACATCCCGCTTATGACATTGTGACTTAGTTATTGCCCATGTCTCCGCACCATACATCATGGCTGGCCTCACAGCTGTCTTGTAGGCCTTTCCTTTCACCCTTATACTGAGCCTTTAGTCACAAAGAATGCCAGAAAACCTTTTCCAGTTCATCCAGGCTGACTGAACCCTGTGGTTAATCTCAGTATTTATGTTGTCATCTTCAGACATAGTTGACCCAAGATACTTGAAGCTACTGACTGGCCTTAAGCTTACTCCATCCATCTGCACTATCGGTAATTCATTGCCCTCACCACCAAGGCACAAATACTCGGTTTTCTTTCGACTGATTTTCATGCCTCTGGTCTCCAAGGCTTATCGCCAGTTCTCCAGTCGCCTTCCCAGTTCTCTCCTACTGGTGTCGCACAAAACAATGTCATCGGCAAACAGCATGCACCATGGTGCTGCACTACGTAAGCCATCAGATAGGACATCCATGACAAGATTGAATATGTATGGACTCTGGGCTGACCCCTGATGCAACCCAACTTGAACAGGAAACCAGTTAGTCAACCCGACGCTACTCCGGACTCTTGTTTTAGCCTCCTCGTACATGTCCTGGATAAGCCGCACATATTTTTCCGGGACTGCTTTGGTCCTCAGACATCTCCTGACTTCCTGGCGTGGAACTCTATCATAGGCTTTCTCTAAGTCTATAAAGACCATATGTAGCTCCTTATTCTTCTCTCTATGCCTTTCGATGAGTTGCCGGAGTGCAAAAATGGCATCAGTTGTACTCCTACCTGGCATGAACCCAAACTGTTGTTCTCCAATCGTTGTGTCCTCTCGAAGCCTTTTCTCGACAATTTTCTCCCAGATTTTCATGGTATGTGACATCAGCTTTATCCCCCTGTAGTTAGAACAGTCCTGGATGTCGCCATTTTCCTTATATATAGGAACTAGTGTTGTCTCCCTCCACTCCATGGGCATAACCTCTTCCGAATAAATTTGCTGCATGAGATCCCACAACATATCTATTCCTGTCTGCCCAAGACACTGCCATACTTCCACTGGAATTTCATCAGGACCAGTGGCTTTTCCTTTTTTCATTTTCTTGACAGCAATCATCACTTCTTCTCTACCAATTCCAGTGTTTAAACTCTGGTAGGGCACACCATCACCAGAAGACAGCCTATCATTTTCCTCATTTAGTAAGTGGTTGAAATATTCCTCCCACCTTTTCTTGATTTTGTTTTCATCATGAAGAACTACTCCCTCACCACTCTTCATCTGCTTAATATGAGTAAAATCTTTCGATGCCTTATCTCTAGCCCTCGCTATCCCGAAAAGCTTCTTCACTCCACTGGTATTCTCCAAGTCCTCATATACATTATCCCAAGCATCTGCCCTTGCCTGCCCTACCACTCGCTTAGCATCTTTATTTGCCTGTCTGTACAGTTCTCTGTCTTCATCTGTCGCAGATTGATCCCAGGCTTTTTTGGCAAACTTCTTGGCCTTTATTGCTTCTTTTACTGCAGTATTCCACCACCAAGTTTCTTTGTCCCTATGAGCAACTTTACCGGAGGTTTTACCAAGAATGGCTTCTCCTGCTCGGCGTATTATTTCACTGTTCACTTTCCACCAATTATCAACTCCTTCTATGTGTTGATATTGCCGTAAAACTTCAGTTTTGAACTCACTACACAGAATAGGGTCTTCTAGCCGCCACCATTTGATTTTCGACACCGTTTTCTTCTCCACATATGGCTTGAGGCAGATATACTGATAATCGGCGGAGCTACGTGTTCACATGCTATGACTTTAGAGTTCTGCACTTCCTTCAGATGTGGTCTTCTACACATAAGGTAATCGATTTGACTTTCATTCCCTCCACTTTTATAAGTTACCAGCTGCTGTCCACATTTCTTAAAGAAGGTGTTACATATAGCTAAGTCTGCTCCCAATGCAAAATGTATCACTCTTTCACCCTCCGCATTACGGTCTCCTAATCCCCAGCCTCCATGTACTCTCCTTGCTAGTTCTCCTCCTACTGTAGTGCCCACATGCCCATTCAAGTCACCACCTAAAATAACTCTTTCTTCGGCTGGTAAGCGACTGATTTCCTCATCCAGGTCACTCCAGAATTTATCCTTTTCATCCTCATCACAACCAACTTGAGGGGCATAAGCACAAATTATGTTGAATATACCCTCGAGGCACAATTTGACACTCATTATCCGGTCATTCCTCCTGTGGACTTCCGTCAGGCAAGCCTTCATATCTTTCGAGAGAATGATGCCAACCCTATTCCTTCCCAGATTGTTCGTTCCACTGTACAGTAATTTGTAGCCATCACCAAGCTCTTTTGCTTTATTTCCCTTCCACCTAGTTTCTTGTGCACATAGAATTTCGATATTCCTTCTTCTCATCAAATCAGCAATCTCCCGTCCTCGTCCAGTCATTGATCCAACATTAAGTGTACCTACTCTAAGGTGAGCTAACTTCTTTAACCTAGTCCGCCCATGACTCGGTAGCCTTCGCACTCTTTTCACAAGGGGCAGGCGATCTCCTTGCGCGTCGCCTGTGGGGAATGCCCTAGCTGTCTCCGAGGCCAAACTCTGTGCTCAACGTAATTTCCAACCCTGAACACAATATATAATGTTACAATAAAATGACCTACTCCTGACGCGAATCCTTGCAAACAATTAATTAAATGAAATGATGATATAAAACAATGTGACATAAGATGATATGATGATACAAGACATAAAAATCTACCCTTGAAAGATATTTACAAAATCAGGTCAGGAAATTGTGGGTTTGGTCGCACATAAGACTTGAAACGGAAGGAAGCTTGTAGTTTAACGTTACCGTTAATATATAGATCATGAGCCACGGGACCTCCTTTTTACGTGGAATCCGAACCACAGGACATGGCATTTCACTTCGAAAATCTCACATGCACTGACTGGGAATCGAATCCGGTCCGCCTTGGTGAGAGGCCAACAGCTTGACCGCTGAGCCACCACGCCCACACACAGTCCTAATACGACGATAGGAATCTTCACTGACTGTGAACTTATTTTGTTTCAAACTATTAACCGTAGCTCCCTGTCCATTCTGCGACAAGTAACCTCTTCCCTTCCCGTTCCATATTCCAAATTGCACTAGGAGGTAGATCCTCAGGTGTCAAATAGAAGCGAGGGAGTTACAACAGCAGACTGACCTCTAGCAACCACCCAGCCGACTCCCCCCTTGCGCGCCTTCTCCATGGCCACCTTCATACAGAAGTTGCCCACCACAGCCCCCAGGGCATTCTGCCCGTCAACCAACGCCGTAGCTACAGTCTCTTGAAGTATCACGGGCGTTGCATTCGGCGTAACAGTCTTCTTCTGGATGTCATTCACGTATCTATCTGGGAACAAAAGAAGAATAAACAATAATAAACCATATGTGGAGAAGAAAACGGTGTCGAAAATCAAATGGTGGCGGCTAGAAGACCCTATTCTGTGTAGTGAGTTCAAAACTGAAGTTTTCCGGCAATATCAACACATAGAAGGAGTTGATAATTGGTGGAAAGTGAACAGTGAGATAATACGCCGAGCAGGAGAAGCCATTCTTGGTAAAACCTCCGGTAAAGTTGCTCATAGGGACAAAGAAACTTGGTGGTGGAATACTGCAGTAAAAGAAGCAATAAAGGCCAAGAAGTTTGCCAAATAATAACTGAACCAACGGCCTGGCCATGTTGAAACATCCCGTAAGAACTCCACAGTTAAGCAGCATTGGACGTGGTTAAACCTTGGATTGAATGCCGGTTCAGTGGGACCACGCGTTGTTGGCGGGGAAATGAGGAGCGGAAAGGCCCTGGCCACCCTACCGCACGTATACTCAGGCTGAGGATAGCCTCTTCGGAGGCACGGATCTGCCGTCAGGCAGAATACCAATAATAATAATAATAATAATAATAATAATAATAATAATAATAATATAGTACATTATGCAACGAGCCTATAATGGCTATAATTAAGACACGAGTATGTTTATAAAACGATCGTATAGGCGAGTTGCATACGACTGTTTATGTTCGACGATAATTATAACTTTATTATATGCTTTAACATAAATATTCATAAATATATGTCCAGTCACTAGAATGCTGTGATCGGGTGCAGCGCTGGGTAGTATATCTCTGATTTCCAAGCTCTCTGGCCAACCGACGCATGCGCTCTGTGTGCTTCAATGCCATATGTTCAGATTGTGCACCAGTATTCAGTAAAACTGTCACCGAAGTCGTTTCAAAACAACGCGTTGTGTAGAAATTGGATTTGGGGATATTAAGGTACAGTGCTATTTCTTGTCTCATATTCACCAGTTTATTTACGCGAACATATGGACGGTGCACTTTCGGTAATTTATATAGACATGTTGGATTTTGAGCGCATGCGCGAAGGTATCCTTATCTAATTGGTCACACAACTGTTTCTTGAGCTCTGATTGGTGGGAGAAACTGTTTCATAATGAAAAATAGTGTTATAATGAGCCTCATTATGATACAGTTTTCTGACACATAATAGTCAGGGTCGAACATAAATTAATGTATGGTATTGCAGAGCCAAACATAGATTCATGGATATGCTTTTATTTGGATATTGTAAGTACCGCCTTCAACTTGTTAATTGTGATAGAGCGTGATTCAACGAGTGAGAACTAAGAGTTAGGCAGATGGCCTCGCTGTTCCTCCCCTCAAAACAACAATAACTAACTATACCCCATCCACGGAGTCTGCGAAGTAGGTGCGCGCATGTCGTTGCATGGAGAAAGTGAAAGGGAGAATGCGATGAGTGGAGCACGGCAGCTCTCAGATGCGAGTCTACGGAAAGAGTAGCGTGGGAGGGGAAGGCGCCCAACACCGCCAGTTGTTCAGTCGGGAATATTGAACTGCGCCCATAATCAGTGGTATTTCCAGATCCTTTTAATTAGGCCGATTGAACTGCGCCCATAGTCAAGTCGGCTGTTAGCCCAAGGTCGGTTTAAGGGGAAGTGTCAGACTGTCTCCCACCACTAGCTTCTGCACTGCTGAGAATAAGAGGTAGTCCCACGTCCCGATAAGCAGCTGTACTACGGGCCTCCGGGGGTGGCAGCTAATCACACTAACCACTACACCACAGAGGCGAATAATAATAATAATAATAATGAAAATCCACACCCTTTTTCCAGTCATTGGACCGGGTCAGGGTTGGAATGAAAGAAGCCCCCATCTAGCGGCGAGGATAGGCTTTGTGCCCGCTTCCGAAGCCTGTCGCACTCCTCTGGGACAATGATTAATGAATCACTGATGAAATGATAATGGTGAGTGTTGCTGGAATGAAAGATGACAGGGGAATCGGAGTACCCGGAGAAAAACCTGTCCCGCCTCCGCTTTGCCCAGCACAAATCTCACATGGAGTGACAAGGATTTGAAGCACGGATCCCAGCGGTGAGAGGCCGGCGCGCTGCTGCCTAAGCCACGGAGGCTACACTAATAATAATAGAAATAATAATAATAATACAACTCTCTCTAATCCACCATAAATAACTACCCCTCTAGTTTTGTTATACAATAAAAAAATATATAATAATCTTCTAAACGGTAAGATTACCTCAAACTAGATTATTAAACATTTGCAATAACATAACTATTTTTAAAATATGGTTAGGTTGTTGAAAACATCCCAATGTACCAGTTAATGCTAATATCGCTAGAACCAAAAATAAATATTACTCTGTTTCGAAAACTGTACCTGATTTATGTATCCCAGGCCAACACTAATCTCTTGTCCGCAATCTGGACGGTTTTTGACTTGCTCGCAATCAAGACACAACCAATTTGAAATGAGTCACTTCAAATTCACACCACTCGACACAACATAATTCGGTAGAGGGGTGGAGGGAGGGAACCCACCTGATCGCTCTCAATGGGCGCAGTTCCACTGCGACTTTTCGAAGGTTGATGCTTATGACCAGGGTCATTAGTGAAGCTTGGGCGCAGTTCCATACAACCCGTTCAGCCGTGGCCTCACGTCTCATTGGTCCAGCCAGCCGACTGCCTCCCATGCGCAGACAACGCTTTTATTCACTGGCACTTTGCAAGCTGCCTGGATGGAGTTTAGAACTAAGTGCGCTGCTAATTTGTCTCCGAATTCCACCCAATAATTCCTTTTAGATTCTTCCCTGTCTCATGGATTCCTTGTTTTGAGCCATTTTTAGTACAGTAAGTCTTCTATTTTACTTTTACAAGCCGACTTCACTAGGCCATTCAACCAGGATGTGCACTTTTTCCTGTTTTGTCCCAAGACATGGCTTTGATGCTTCTAGTACTGCATCCTTGTATCCCTCCGTTTGAATGCCCTACAACTTTGTACCATCTTATATTTGGAATATTCATAAATCATTTCCATGTATTTCTGTCTATGTTCCTTATCCTGGTGATTTTCAACGCTAATCTGTCTGCAAACAGACTCATACTTATTATGCCTCTGTGTAAATCGTGGTTAACTCCGAACACTTTCTAAAAGTCACCTGAAGATGTACTTGAAAAAGGAGAGGAGTGGAGAGGCAGGCAACGATGGAGGTCTTTAATTCACAACCCGACCCAGGAAGCTGGAAAATGGGAAATGAAGATGATGATGATAGGAGTAAGTTACCAGGAATTTGAAATAAGGTTCCAACCTGGCATTTGCATGGAGGGAGTGTGGTCGCTATCAGCGCCCGGATTAGAAACTCCGGACTTGTTGCAGTTCCTCATTGCTTTGCGAGTGAACAACGCGCTCGGACAACCTGGGGGATACAATCAATAAATAAAAAGATATAATCCTGTCAGAAGAGAGAAATTGGGGAATCCCTTCATTTATTTGTTTATTTATTCATTTATTTATTTATTCTGACAAGATCAAGGTCAGGTTGCCTTCTCTTACCTGTAGATGTAACCCACCATTGAATTTTGAGATAAGAGAATATTAACTTATATAACATGCTTATCAGCCCAAAGTGATGAGTTCACATACTGAAAAGTGTCTGCTGTTACGTAACACGCGAAGGCCATTGTGATGGATTTTAATGAGCAAATAAAGATAACGTCACTAGTCCACATTTCATTAACCGGAGATAAGAATATAGCAAACTTCTCTTTATTGAAAACCATCGCTGATTTTTTATCACTTAACTGAGGTAAATAAATATTCACCTTAATAACTAACGAGCGAGCACGCACTAAGGGTCATACGATTATTATTATTATTATTATTATTCCTCATCTTGTCCTGCTTCAAGAGAGGTAGGTGTATCTGGCAAGTCTTTTCCACTTTATCTTATCTCACACATCATCTTCCCCTAACATTTCCCGAATATTGTCAGTCCATCTTCTTCTGGGTTTGCCCCTATTTCTCGTTCCATCCACCACCACATCATCACTCTCCACCTACATAGTTTTCGTCCCTTCGCATAATTGCCCATACCAAAGCAATCATCTCTACTGGAATTTCTTAGAGACTACTGTCACTTGTTGTTTCTTTATTCGTTATGCCCAATTAAGGAGCGCGTTGGAACTTATTTAACACAATATTTCCTCCTTTCATCCCAATATCTCTTAATCCGTCCCTTCCCCCGCGGGCTCACAACTTGTGGGACGTGAATTGGTGACCACGGGACCCCAGCTGAGCCCGGCATTGCTTCCACTTACTAGTGCCGGGCTCGTTTCAGTTATCTTTCCTGTCTACCTCCCTTGGTCAACACCTGTTCTCTTCCGATCCCGATTGTATTAGGGTATCTGAGGCCCAGGGAGTCTTTCCCTTTCCCGCCTTAATTGGCCCTTGTCTCTTCTTTCTTGATACCCTCATTCTTCGAGGGGCAGCCCTCTTTTTCTTTTCATGATATCTCCTGCCTTCTGCACAAGGCCCTCGAGGAGGCAGGGTGTATGTAGTCCGACCACTTCTGGTGCACCCTGGATAGTGCTACACCCTCAAGGGCTCACGGCTGGTGAGTTTGGGAGTTGGCGATCCCGAGGGATTCCTGAGTTGGGTTCGTTTTTTTCTTGACTTTGGGGTGGGCCCTCTCCTCTTTCCCTTTCTTATCTGCCTTCCATGGCTCTCCTTCCTTCCAAGTCCCTCAATCCTCATTCTTCGAGGGTTGAAGGCATTTCTTTTCCTCCTGTCCTGTATTTCTTTCTTTTCCTTTTTATTTACTCTTTTCTTCTTTTAGTATGTAAGTTAGTTGTTATGTCGGTATTTAGTTCTAATTGAACGTTTCGTAATATAGAAGCCGTGCGCAAGACTCCTAAAAATGAACTCTTGTGACTCGTTTCAAAAAGAGGGAGAAGTACTGTAAGTTATATATTTTAGTACGTAGTTCTTGTTGTAGTGGTGGTGGTTGTTTAAAGGAGTGAACATCAAGATCATCCGCCACAACTTTCTAGTGTAGGTATAGTAATTTATAGATTCTACTCACGTAAATTTCCGAAAAGGAACATCTCTTACAGATATCCTGGTACTTAATGCTTTAGTATTGTAGATAGCTTCTCATCATATGTTTTCCAGCACTGGCGGTGTGTTGACGTGAGTTATCTTGAGCAACGATGAAAGCTTTGGTTTAAGACAGTACCAAAGCAATACTATGTTGCTATCTTAAAATATTAGTTCCATATGTAAGTTACTGTATTGTCTAAAATTAATACAGTGATTGGATACTGAGTTTTGAGTTTGAAACCATTTAAATGACGGAAGAGTTTTGAGATGGAAAGGGCCAGTATAATGTATTAATTTAGCTCACGGAGCTGGAAATCTTGGTCATCAGCCCGGTGTATTTGAATGTGTGTCGAACTTGTCTGATAACCTGTATTTATGTAATCGCTGTAGTGGTGAGCGTAGCTGTATTAGGGACAGGGATTGGGTAGGTGCCAGTTTAATAACAGTAGCATGACGAATAGAAATAAACAGTGTCATCACTCCGCTACTTAAGCATTGTAGTTCGTGGTCCAGCCAGTTTGTGGCGCGGAAGTCGCGCCGAACCATCAGCACGTGTGACAGTAACCCGCGAGGTTAGTACTGTAATATCCTGTGCGCGAGAAGTCATATTATTCGAGGGAATTTGTTTCTTTGTAATAGTTTACGAATGTCTGTGCAGTGCTTTGTATGTGCAAACAACTAAGTTTTCTGTTGTTTCGGGAAAATGTCGTAATGTTTTGTTCCTGGAAGTAAATCGGGTTACGAAGAAAATCTGATGGTGGACATTTTTTTCACACCGCCAAAAGAAACAAATCTGTTTGCGAAATGGGCGAGAGTTATTCCGTGGAAAGATCAGCAATTGTCGATCAAAAATAGAATCTGTGACGAGCGTTTTTCGGAAGATTTAATTATTATAAAGGCGGACTGTTTCGTAGTAAACAATGAGAACGTGGAAATTCCTCGCGTGAAGTGGAAATTAAAACCAGGATCAGTTCCTCACATTTTTCAAAATTTACCGAAATATCTATCCACTGATGTAAAATCACGAAAGGCGCCCAGTAGGATACGGAATGAAGGCAGCCTTCCATGGTTACTTGTTCGATTTCGTGCCATCCTTACCTAAAACGAAAAAAAAAAAGTCTTAATAATAATAGGCCTAACATAATAATAGTTGTTGATTCTTTGTTGCCACTTTGTTGACATCGTGGTCACGTAGCCCCATGTGTTTGGGTTTGTTTAAAATTCGTCTGATAACCTGTGTCATTATGATGTCTGTAGTAGAGTGTGTATTTGGAATTGAGGTAGGATTTGGGTAGGAAGAGGCCGTGTCCTTCAGTTAGGTACCATCCCGGCATTTGCCTGGAGTAGAAGTAGTAAACCACGGAAATCCACTTCCAGGATAGCTGAGGTAGGAATCGAACGCGCCTCTTAACATTTTTGCCTCACGAGGCTGAGTGAACACCGTTACAGCCTTCAGACCAGTATTAAATTTATTGGCAGAGCTGGGAATCGAACCCGGACTTCCGTGGTGATAGCCAAGTGGCCAAGAATGAGTCGGAGATATAATAATAATAATGGCCAACCTGCCAATAAAATAAACGGTCATCCAATTCTTCGCTTCCGTTACCGTCCTCCTGAATTTCGGATCTTGTTTCAACTTTGTCTTCAGTATCAGAGTCACAAATTCCTCTGAAATTACTGAATCATGAACTAGCTATTCGTTATCTTTCAGCAGAAGGTGACACGCTTCATCTGCAACCTTAGGTTTTCGTAAGACGCAATCTCCTTACATATATTAACTAAGGCAACATACTAAGCCAAATAATCGGTATAACAGCACACCCGCCACTCACTGACATAATGTAACATCATTGGGAGCGCTGGTACTATCAATCTCACGCTGACAAAATGTTACACGTGTTAAAGTTATTTTTAGGCACGCTATTTCACAACTCCAGAAAAATGCTTACTAAGGTTTGGTGTAAGATGTCACGAGACAATAAGATCATAACTTGAACTGTTGGCTTGATATTAAAACTAATATAACGAACCATGGAGCTGTCAGACCAATGCGCGACTAACGGAGGGTTTTAAACGATAGTTCTACATGGGGACAGAAAATATTAATACTGACTTATTGACAGTATTATTCATAAGTCTTAACACACAATTTGTTGTAATCAGCGTAACCGCAGTCTTCGTAAAGAGGTTTACGTAGCCCAGCGCGTATCCCACTATTGAACAGCTGACTGTGTAGCGTTGGGGATCAGCGCCGCTAGCGCTAGCCGAGCGGGGCGCGGTTGAACTCGGTGAGTGATAACACTATTTATTTCTATTCGTCATGACAGTAGTAATGTAATGGGTTTTACGACCTTATTAACTACAAAGGGTCTGGCTACGTGACGCAGCGATAACGTTCTCGCCTGCTGTGCCTCAGGTTGCAGAATCGAATCCTGGCACAGTCAGTTGATATTTGAGTGTGCGCAAATGTGAGGGAGCCGTGTCAGTAGATGTAGTGGTATGTTCAAGATCCCCTTCGCAGCACAATTCCGGCACCCCTGCGCCTCTAAAAGCCCCAGTAGTTAAAAAGGACGTTATACCAATAATACTATTATTATTATTATTTAACTACAAAAAAATCGAGAGGCCGCGGACATTTGCCTAAATGATAATGATGATGATATTGGTTTTACGTCCCTTTTAACTACTCTGGCTTTTACAGACGCCGGAGTGCCGGAATTTTGCCCCGAAGAGGATCTTTAACGTGCCAGTAAATCTACTGACACGGCTCCCTCGTATTTGCGCACCCTCAAATGCCAGCTGACTGCGCCAGGATACGAACCTGCAACTTTGGGCCCAGCAAGCGAGAACGTTACCGCTGAGTTGCCCTAAATGAGATTTGTAACCTGCCTAAAATCTACTGAACAAATGTCTCTCGCATTTAAGCACATTCAAATGCTAACTGACTGCGCCGGATTTTGATCCAGCAGATGAGAAGCGCCTCACACCCAACGAATCTGCGATTGAGATGTGCATGGCATACCAGGATGTACAGTAGCACTCGTCCGAGTAAATAGGCCTACTCACCGAGTCTGTTCATGCCGTGGCTGTAGTGCCCCCTATAGTCCGCTGCGGCCAGGAGGTCTGCCATCTCCAGAGCAGGACCTTGGTTGGCGCCCACCTTCATCAAGCAGTCAATGATGAAGCGTTTCACTTCTGGTAGAGGAACTTTTCTCTCGGTAGTCGACATGCTGCTGGCTAGCTCTGAAGAACACTGCTGTGAGGCTTACTCTATCAAGGGCAAGCCTACAGCTGATAACACTCATACTGCCAGGTCTGACTTTCTTATTTTTAGTTATTCTTCAGATTGAAGTTCATCTAGCTGTCCAAGGAGAACCGGTCGCCTACAAACTCAGATCCAAGAAGCATATAAGAACAGGTTGGTTGTTTCCTCAGTTTAGGGGCTGCGACAACGCGGTCATGTAGCCCCGTGTACTTTTGGTGTGTGTAGAATCTGTCTGGTAACCGGTGTTAATTCTGATGAGTGTATTAGTGTGTGTTATCTGTTTTAATTCAAGTAAGGACTGCAGACGATAATTTCAAGTAGTTCCTACTTTCGCTACCAAATGCTACCGTCCACAACACCTAGCTGTGAACTTGGCTACTACTAGATGCCATCTCAACCAGCGTCTGGTGACGAACGTTGTAACTTCAGAGCATTAATCAAACCTAACCTACACATTTTGCTTCACACAAGTTTAGTTAGGTTGGTTGGTTGGTTCTTAAGTTTAGGGGCTGCGACAACGCGGTCATGTAGCCCCGTGTACTTTGGGTGTGTGTAGAATCTGTCTGATAACCGGTGTTAATTGTGATGACTGTATTAGTGTGTGTATCTGTTTTATAATTCAAGTAAGGACGGCAGACGATCAATTTTCAAGTAGTTCCTACTTTTGCCGCCAAACGCCACCGACAACAACTACTAGTTCAGAACTTACCTACCAGACGTCACCGCAGTCGGCTCTTGGCAACGAACGTATGAACCTAAGAGTGTTTTTACATTCTTAACCTATACAATTTAGCTTCACACAGGTGTAATTAGTGGAAGGTTCTTTAACATGCCATAAATCTATGACATGGGCCCGCCGGCTTTACTTCCCCTCTGAAGGAAGGCATACTGAGGGATTTTTAACGCTCTTAAAAATCCGACGACTTCGGCTGGGTTTGAACCCGCGACCTTGGGCATGGAAGCTCAGCATGCTACCAACTACACCACCGAAGCCGCCATATAAGAACAGATTACACACTCTCGGTATATTTTCGAGATTCTTAGATCAGACCTGATGACGAACTATTTTTTGCTGTCATTAATTCATTTTAGGGACTTGAGATATCTTGGTCATCAGCCCCGTGTAGTTGGGTGTGTGTTGAACTGGTCTGATAACCTTTATTTGTGTGATGACTGTAGTAGTGTGTGTAATTGTATTAGGGGCAGGGACGATGTAGGTGTAGGTGCCCCGGGACTTGAAGTAAGGTACTATCCCGGCATTTGCCTATAGGGAGTGTGAAAAGACCAGAGGGAAACCTATAGTACTGTCAGCGCCGGGATGCGAACCTGAAATCTCCGGACTTGCTGAAGTTGCCCTCGTGGCCGTGGTGCACGATTTAACTAGCACAGCTACGCCGCGGGACAGCGTATTGTTTGGGTACTTAAACCGAGCACATGTAAAAGGTCCAACATAATCTAGACGTAAGGGTTGACCATGCATCAAAGCAAAGAATATAAGTGACCGAAGGATCTGTAGGAGGATTTTGCCGATTACCTTTGCCAACTTATGGGATGAAAGTTAACTCTCATCGACTTGAGTTATCACGAACATATATCATTATTTTTAGTAGGCAATTAAGTACCGGTAACTAAGTTTTGTATTTAACAACGAAATGTTACAGAATGTTGATAGTTAGACGTCAACGCATCTACGGAAATTAAGATCTGATGTACTAGTTTTGTTCTACAACGTTGCTATGATTTCTAATTTAGGTGGAACAGTCGCGGTTTCATTTGCCCATTTTAACACGTTCATGTTTTTGGTCTGGGGGTTTACCTGGAATTAGCATGGATAGTGTTGAGCGCAGACAGTTTTCTATACCTTCTGTAGTTACCATGGCAACAAGTACAAACACATTTAGTTCCCACTCGTTTGAAGCATACGCCATACTTAAAATACGAATAAACGGATAAAATGATGATAAAATGATTCGATGTTTTGGTTCTACAAATGTCCAACTCTGGTGCAGTGGGTAGCATTCCTGGCAATCATCCTGAAGGTTCGAGTTCAATTCCCGGCTCTACCAAGAAATTTAATTATGTTCTGAGGGCTGGAAGGGAATACACTCAGCCTCGTGAAGCAAAACTTCCATCCTGGAAGTAGTTTTCTGTGGTTTCCCACTTCTACTCAGGGGCGTGGTGGCTCAGCGGTCTAGCTGAATGCCTCTCACCAAGGCAGTCCGGGTTCGATTCCCGGTCAACGCATGTGAGATTTTCGAAGTGAAATGCCATGTCCTGTGGTTCGGATTCCACGTAAAAAGGAGGTCCCGTGGCTCATGATCTCAAGATTAACGGTCACGTTAAACTACAAGCTTCCTTCCTTTTTCCACTTCTACTCCCGGAAAATGCCGGAATGGTTCCTAAGTTAAGGTCACGACTGCCTCCTTCCCAATCCTCACCTGAATTACAAATACACTACTACTACTACTACTACTACTACAGATACCACAATAACACGGGTTCTACACTTGTCCAAGTACACGGGGCGAAATGGTAACAATGTCAAATTCCCTAAAAAAAACGTTCTACAACACCATAACTTTATAGTGTTTAAGTTAAAAAGTTCTTGGGAGCACAGGAGAATGTTCCTCGTAATTTTCCAACCTCTTTAAACAATAAAATGTGAACTTGTAATCCGTAACTTTATGGTACCATTACTTACAAAAGCTCATACCCCTCCTCCTCACCCACTTCGCCAGTAGAGCTTGTTTCCTGTTTTGAAGCACTTAGGGCCGTTTTTCACCAACTCTTTATTAACGATTAATTAGTCAATTCCTATTTAACTTAAAAAGGAGAGTTAATGCATGATTATTGTCGATACATCTCACGAGGCCATTCGGGTCCGTAATTACTTAAATAATGCTCTTTACAGCTCTCGCGCAGTCGTAGACTCGGTTTCACCCTGGAGACCCCTTGCTGGAGAACAATGGCGTATAGAACAAAAAGCGTGTAGGACTGAACCGTTGTTTGTGATGCTTCCTTGAGATTTTCTGGAATATGATTATTAAGGAAGAGAAATACGAAGGTGGATCAAAAAGTTAGCTGCACTAACGCGCTGCAGCAGCGCGCTGTGTGTCGCAAACGTGGGCACAGCGGAGAAAGGGACAGACACTGCCCACACATCTGTTCGGCAGGTCGCTGTGGTGTCTCGTCTTGTATGGTGTGAATAGCGGCGAAATGCAATGGCGCGTCGACTGCGACAATCCGATTCCTATGGGCCAAAAGGAAGAATTGCACGGACATTTAACGTGAAATTAGTGCTGTGTATGGGGAGCAGACCATTTCCCGGCAAGGGATCGTAAAGTGGTGTCAGCAATTCGAATCCGGACGCACGGATATCACGGACGAATATCGCGAGGGCAGGCCCGCAACGTCCAGGACCCGTGCAAATGTGACCTTCATCTGTTCGGTAAGCTCAAAACGGAGCTCGGTGGTTGACGTTTCCAGACCGATGTGGAGGTAAAGGCCGCTGTCTCCGTGTGGTTGCAAAACTCTGGAGGAACTTTCTATGTATCCGGCATCGACAAGTTGGTTGTGCGTTCGCAGAAATGTTTGGAGTCTCTTGGAAACTATGTGGAAAAGTGACGTTACATTGTATGTCGTTATAGGCGTGTTGCTGTTGAATAGGTGGGGTAATAAATGGCCTTAACTGGGAAATGCAACTTATTTTTTGATCTGCCCTCGTACGTAAGACCTTATTCCTAGCAAAAACTTAAAATGATATGAACAAAGTAATTAGGAGAATTTGCAGTTGTGTGCATACAATTTCTACGTTGTCTTTGTAGCGTACAGTAAGTGGTTGCGTTACAGACTCCTGAATTCATTATGCAGAGCTGGAAGGAGTTCGAATCCCACTTTGGGTACATTCTTTTTTAAATTTCCGTATTCTTCTTTGTTGGTATTAAACATGTATGAACTTTTATAATTTCATTCTCATAAACGTATTTGCTATCTCTAGTTAGTATAAAACCAAGTCCCCGATTCTTGGATGTCACGGGTAATTTCGAGAACCACTGGATGGATTTTGCTGCGGGTTTCAACATTCTGTAAAGGATATCTCGAGGAAGGTTTCTGTAGAAAATAATTTATTTTTATGATCAAAGGAAGAAGAGTTTAGTGCTTTTCAGTCGGCAACACGAGTGTACCCAAAAGAGCTTGGTGAAATGAATCTTGCCAAGAGTTAAAGGATTGAGAAAGGTAATAGAGGCTTAGGTCGGTTGCCAAACTTACAGGGTGGAGGGCCTGAATAAACCCTTATTTTAGGGTTAAGGAGGCCGCTCCGACCCAAGTTCCCTATCTCAAATATTTCTATACCCGACCCCTACACGATCTATCATTCTCCAAAGGTACATAAAAGACACCCTGTATATGACAGTTCGTGTGAAACTTGGAACCGAATTTTTCCGCCATTACACGATGTGCGAGGTACAGTTCCTCTTTAACGATACTTTAGATGTTTAGAGAACTGTAAGTTCTCACATAAAATTTATAATTGAAGGCAGTAGAGGTTCAATGAACCGTGAAGAGGTCATCAAAACATCAATTTAATTCATAGGATACGAATATGGGATTTGCCTTCATTTAGAATAAACAAGTATTTATTTATTTATTTATCTATCGTATGGCAGTCGCCTCCGTAGCGTAGCGGTTAGCTGCCGCCCCGGAGGTCCTGGGTTCGATTCCCGGCTCTGCCACGAAATTTGAAAAGTGCTACGAGGACTGGAACGGGGTCTACTCAGCCTCGGGTGGCCCAAATGAGTAGAGGGGGTTCGATTCCCCCTCAGCCATCCTCGAAGTGGTTTTCCGTGGTTTCGCACTTCGTCTTCGGGCAAATGCCGGGATGGTACTTTCTTCAAGGCTACGGCCGCCTCCTTCCCTCTTCCTTGTCTATCCATCCTAACCATCCCTTACCTTCCCTCATGAGGCCCCTGTTCGCTTTGCAGGCGAGGCCGCCTGGGCGAGGTGCCAATCCCACCTCACCAGTTGTATCCCTTCCGATTCGATGTTCCCAGCTCTAGGACACTGCCCGTAGAGGCGGTAGTGGTGAGTTCCCTCGCTGAGTCCGTGGGTTCTACCAACCTGGAGGGTAAACGACTAAAAAAAAAAAAAAAGTTATATACATTCCACATGGTACCACTGCCAGCTGGATCGGATCGCATCGCATCGCAGCGATCTAGCTGGCAGTGCGTCTTACACACTTCCGTCCAATCCACTTCCGTCCCATTTTTCAAAATCACTCCCACAAAAATATCCAGCAACCGAGTGGAAAGATGTTACACATCAAAAATGAGGAAGTCATCCGTGAATGGTGCAAACAAATGAGTTCTAGTGGAGTCAGACTAGGCTACAGGAACAAGAGTCTTTCAATTGACTGTCTAGTATTTACAGACGATCTTGCAGTTTTCGCTGATTCTTTGGATATGGCAACGGAGCAGATCAACCAGCTTCAAGTACCCGCTTAAAAGGCAGACCTCCAGATCTCTTTTGTAAAAGCAGAATTTATTACAACCATCAAATGGCGCCAAGAGCTAGAAGTGACTCATGGAATAATCAATCGGGTTAAAATATATAAGTATCTTAGCGGTGATGATGATCGTGTGGCCTCCGGAGAGGCCGAGTGCAGGTCTTTCTAGTTAACGCCCGTGGGCGACCTGCGTCTTAATGAAGTGATGATGAAGACGGCACAAACTTCCATTCCCCGAGCCTCGGGAACTAACCCCAGGAGATTAAAATCCCCGATGGCTCGGCCGGGAATCGAACCCGGGGCACTTTGGGCCAAAGCCTAGCGCGCTAACCATTTAGCCACGGAGCCGGACAAGTATCTTGGCGAATGGATAGAACCTAACATGTCCGAAACAGAAGCCTTTACGTTACGCATCAATACAATTGAAATGGCCTAACATCTAACAAAAATTGTCTAAAGCAAGACATCTTCATATTTGAATGCAAAAGTCAACATTACTGCACTGCCATCCGGCCAGAAGCTTTATACGCAGCGGAATGCCTCGCCAGGAATAAGAAAGGGATGATGGAGAAATTAGAAAGAAGGTGTTTTTTTATATAGTCAATTTACCCTCTAGGTTGGTGGTTCCCACGGACTCGGCGAGGGAACTCACCACTACCGCCTCTATGGGCAGTGTCCTGGAGCTTGGAACATCTCGTCGGGAGGGATACAACTGGGGAGGTGTGATCAGCACTTCGCCCAGGCGGCCTCACCTGCAAAGCGAACAGGGGCCTCATGAGGAATGGGAAGGGATGGAAGACAGGGAAGGATAGGCTAGGAAGAGGAAGGAGACGGCCGTGGCCTTACAGAAGGTACTGTACCCGAAATACCTACCGTCAGCTTGTTGATATCCATCGATGGTAGCTGGATTGCAGAACCTGAAAACCCCGACTAAAACCCCCCAGATTCCACTCAACAAGAGACGGGGACAATGGGGCACAAGGATCACCTAACTGAGGGAACGTCAAGAAAAACCATAGCACCAAAAGAAAAATCTAGCTCGAAAGAACACAAGAACCAGAAAAAAACATAATCTCCAAAGCGTGGAATTATACTGAAATGCCTGCAATGGTTTCCTTAACGTGACCTCCTATCGCAGCTATAAAATATCACTCTAAAAGAATTAAAATAGAATTCTCCAAAATTTATTGACAAAGGCATTATAGTAGAAATTGCTATAACAATATTACAAGAAATGAAAAGCAATTGCAGCTTCAACCGGAAGCTCAAATCACAGTGACCTGAATACAGCTTCTAGTCATTACTAGACACACTGTATTCTCCAAAAAAAAAAATGAACACTCTTTAAGATAATACCCTACTATGGCACAAGCAATGCCTCAAAAGCCTTATTGAAAATTAATTCCGCATTTGGGTAGGTCATTACTAATCCTACAGCTAGCAATATCATTTATGTACAAAATAAACATTGAAATATATATATATATATATATTGAATGGCACACTCCAAGTGTGTTTTTCTTTTTATTTCGCAAGCCTCAGTTTAACATTCTTCCATTAGAATAAGATCATTAGTTTCCTTTAACTGATTCGAAAATGTTTAAATTGGTCCTTTCCAACCAGGTGACAAAGCTTAATAGAGGTAATCTATCACTTTAATAATTATTGCACTCACCAAAATAACTGATCAGGATAACTGTAAAACCATCGTCAGCATGGTGATTAAATCCAGAATATTAAGGTTGACATCATTTAATACATGTTTTAATGTTTTACTTTGTAGTTTGCATGCTTCTAAGCAACAACAAAATGCTTGTAGTAAAACGCTGAATTAGACTTGAAAATAAGTCAACTTATATTTGACTACTCAATCACAATTATCATGGGTTAGTTTCCATGAAATATCAATGTTTATTTCATTCTCTTACTGCCTTCACGCGGCTCTACTATTATACATATGTACTCCCCTGAGTACTCTATTCAAAATTAATTTATTATAATCATACATATTTTAACGTAACTGGATCACCCTCATTGCTTAGTGACGAATTTCATTCTCAGCCGATAATTGTTGTTACTACATCGTTGTTTAAATTTATACATATGTTTACATTAGTTTTCAATGATGTTGGTTGGATTTTCACAATAACAAAATATCCTTTTAAAATTAATACATATGCTATGAGAGATTGCAATAGCATCAACTTTCCTTAATCAGAATGTATTTATCCATTTATTAAATTTGGGATATACGCTGGTTAAAAAGTGAATGATGTTTCAGAGATATATTATAGTCAAATGACGACAATTAAAAACAATGATAAATTCCATCGACCATGGATCTCAACTGTGCCTTCACGCGAGAGGCTAACGTGGATCAAAAAAAAGTTAAATACAAATAAAGAGAAAGTTTATCAAACCAACATTCGGTACATCCCTGCACGGATGAATTCGAGAAACAAAGTAATGTCTCTACACCACCGGACATGGTAATCATAACAATTAGCACAATTGTCTGGATAGAAAACATTACCAGCCTCTGTCCTTCAACAACACAAAGAATGGTTCCTAACAAAAGCGAGAAATCGAACTCCTCTATATAAATATAAAATAAAACTTCAAAAAACTCATAACTTGCTATCAAAATCAGTCTTCTATTCATAAACCAATCACCCGGATGTATAATGTTCGAAGATGCAGTAGGAAAATGTAGCCCAACAAAAACACAATCTAACGATGCGAAGAATGTCACAAATTGACATAATAAAGAGCTCACCACGTTGATAAACTACACTGAATCACAAAATGCCTATCGATATCCTCTTCACTACCCTAAGAAAGCTTCATGAAATATTACTGAATTTAAGATGAAATCAACTTAAACATACTTAAATACAAGCTGAAAATGGGTTGCACTTCTTATGGAAGTCTAAAACCTGTCGATTGTGAAATCAGTCATGATTAAAACGTCATGCCTAAATTCCACAGTCCGACATACTACTCAAAAATTAATATGCTAAAAAATAATGGCGTAAATTAACATTGAAATATCTACACTTAGCTACGAGAGACGAAGTTGTGTAAGCAGTACCTTGTTGATAGATGAATTTCCAAGAGCGAGCATTGATACGGCCTGCATATCACACCTTTTTCATATGTAGCTGTAACTAGCACTCCCCAGTTCGTCGGGAATCGAACCAGGGGACACCTTCTCCAATCCGCACGTTCTTCTCGGTTCAGAAGGCTATTACCCATCCTGGGTAGATAGTCAGGAATCGCTACTTCACGTCTCCAACATCTTCCAGAGCACAGTTCGTTTCTGAGTAGTATCGCGTTATTCATATCGGGCCGAAATATTAATGAACGAAAGACGAATGACTGCCCATGCGAATAACATTCAGGATTACGAATGAGGTAGACACAAGTGGTCACACAATCAGAATAAGTCATCACTGGGGCCATGGCGATAGTTCATTGAAATGTTCGATATAATGCCGGTCTAGAAGCGTTCATGCTGCTGCGTTTTTAGCCTGCCATTATAGACGAAAAGTACAGCACTAAAATTATTCCTCTTGACATCTTGATTAAGAATATGTCTGTTCGCAATGAGGAATAGTGTTTAGAGTTCAAACACATTGCTGCGCACTCGATGACAATGCAATGGAAACAGAGACTGCTTTTCAAAACGAAAGTTCACTGTGGTGACTAGCAGCTTGCTGTATTGAAATTACAGTTTCTAATACTGCTTACCCTTGTAGCGGTATAGATTGCATCTCGTGAAAACGAACAGAGTCCTTCGACACTGGCTCTGTATGCACTTTAAAGTGTTTGATATAAACCTCGCGTCACATTGCAATAACGAAACGCGTTCTCAAGCTTCACAAAGAGATATGTTCTCAAGCGCTTCGTTAAGTTATCTGCTCACAGCTGTCTGTGTGTCCTTCCACCTAGCTTCACGCTACCCCCCACTCAGACGTGACAGTAATCGAATGTACATCATAATTTATAATGTCTCCGACAGATACTAAACATGTATAGATAACAAAATACACATTATGCTCTTTTCCAGGGTCTCGTATAATGTTGCAAATCTTGCTTGTTATTCTCTTTTCTTCTTATTGCTGATAAAAATGTAATCCTGGTGACCGATCAATAAACTGGGTCAATGGTCGCCATGTTGTAATCATATCCGCTTGACTTCGTGCGTGCACGTCGGTACTCGGAAAATACCGTAATCGAGCAGCTGACTCCTGCTTTGGTTTGCAACTTGTGGATCGCGCCGATCTTCAACATATACTTCCAACTGCACTATACATCATAACAATATGAGTATAATGGTACATGTTCCTCTTGATATCTTTACATAAAAGAAGAGAACGTGATTTTATGTATATCATATAACCTTAATACACATATAATGGATCATTATTCTCATGTTAATTTCTTATAGAATTTCCTCAAATTCTTAGAGTTGTAGCGGCCAATAATCTCAGTTCCATTCAGATTAGATATCTCGTAACAATTGTTCCCAAACACTCGGTTTACACGGAACGGACCGGAAAACACGTAGTCAAACTTCGTGTATAGCTTCTTAGCTACATCTGCCTTCGTTGGTTTTCTTACTAAGACCAATTCGTTCTTTTTGAACGGTGGACGATAGCGTTTATTTCTAATTCGCTTTTGCCCCTTTTCGGCTGCGTCCATCAAACTCTCACGCACAGATTGTATCCTCTCCTCTGCAGTGCGTTCTACATCTTTGGGAATGTAATCTGTTACAGTGTTCCAAGGTCTAATAGGTTTTGTGTTGAAATGAGCAGTCATGGGCACGTCAGCGATGCTCTCATGGAAGGTCGAGTTCATGAACTCTCCCATTAGTGGCACAAACTTCACCCAGCTGGCGTGATCTTCTGGGCAGTAAAAACGGGCATATTTTGAAATATTTCCCATAATTCTTTCCGATACGTTCGACTCCGGGTAACGTATACTGGAAAATACGTGCTTAATGCCCGGTCTGTTCATGGCTGTCTCAAAATCTTGAGATGTGAACTGGGTTCCATGATCAGAAAAGAGTGTTTCAGATATTCCAACCTTGGGAAACACCCTCTTCTCCAACCGACTAAGAACTTGTGTAGAGGTGGCCTTCTGAATAGGATCAAGGGTAACGTATTTTGAAAATACATCGACTGTGACCAAGATAAATTGGTTTCCCCTGGCCCCCTTCGGGCACGGGCCGAACAGGTTGCACGCCATCATCTCTCTCGGCCTTGAAGGAATTATGGCTCGAGGCTCTTCCTTTGACAAAGCTGAGGGGTATTTCCCACGTTGGCACTCAAGGCATGTTTTTATGACGTCTGCGATGGTAGCCCGCATTCTGGTCCACGTAAACGTTTCCAATAACGTTTGGAACGTTTTGTCCACGCCACCGTGGCCCGTAATGCTATGAGCAAGCCACGTTAGACTCGTAGTTAACTTAGGAGGAACTATAATTCGGACTTTCGTCCTCTCCTTGTCGATGTACTTACAAAGAGTATCTCCACAAATGAGATATCTCACAGAACGCTTTCTAAATTGTTCAAACTCAGGATCGGAGTTATCCATGTACCCTCTCAAAAACTTGTACATTATCCTTGTTGGGGTGTGTCTCTTCTGTGACACGGCTATCTTCTTTAGCTTTTCTAGGGTTGCCACATGTTCCCTCTCCAACCGTATAGCGTGAATCTCGATATCATTTGAGGGATTTCTTGAGAGGGCATCAGCTAACAAGTTATCTTTTCCAGGCTGGTGCACGATAGTGGCATTGAACTGCTGAAGGAACAATGTCCACCTCGTTAACCTGTCACTGGAAAGATCGGACTTTAGCATAAACTGAAGCACTCTGTGGTCTGTCACGATAACCACTTGATATCCTATCAGGATCTTCTTCCATTTTTGCAGAGCAGAAATGAAAGCTAGAGCCTCCAATTCCGTAGTGAAGTAATTCATTTCATGCTCTTTCAACTTCCTACTATGAAAATCCAGGTAGTGCTTCTTTCCTTTGTTATCTTTCTGATAAAGTACTGCACTTACTCCTACCCTGGATGCATCTGATTCGATGAAAAATACCCTATCAAACTCTGGGTATTCTAACTTTACACAATTCTTTAGCATGTTCTTAGCTGCTTCAAACACTCGGTTGGTTTCATCTGTCCATTTCCACCTGTTATTTTTCTTTAAAACCTCGTACAGTGGTGCCATGGTTACCGAGTAACCTGGACAATGACTGCTAAGGAACTATCACATACCTAGGAACTCTCTGAGATGTTTAATTTTGTTAGGCCTTGGAAATTGTGCAATAGCTTCAATTTTCTTGGTATTGGGGTGGTACCCGTCCTGGTCTATAGTGTGCCCCAAGAAGTTAATACACTCTTTCATAAATATGCATTTATCAAAGTTTAATTTGATGTTTAATTGATGCAGATTATCAAATAACATTCTTAAATGGTTCAGGTGTTCCTTGACATCCGCCGATGACACAATGATGTCGTCTATGTAGCAAATAACATGTTCTTAACATTCTCTGTTAATTTGCTATCCAAAGCACGTATGAGAGCTGGACCACTGTTAATCATACCAAATGGTACTCTAACAGAACACATATGTGGTTTGATCAAAAAGAAATGCGGTAAATTGTTGACTGTCTTCCTAAAGTTCTACCTGGTAAACGGAGGCCGTAAAATCCAGAACACTGAAACAAGACTTTCCTTTAAATTTCTTCAGTAGTTCCCTGATTTTCGGTGGTCGATCAGTTTCTAAAAGAATTCTTGTATTAATTTTTCTTGCATCCAAACAAAGACGAAGCTGCCCATTGGCCTTCTAAACGACTGTGATCGGATTCAAGAATGAGGATGCCTGTTTTCTTATTATGCCGTCTTTTTCCATTTTCTTTATAATGACTTTCACCTCTTCATAATATTTCTGCGGGATGGGATATAGTTTCGCCTGATATGGAGATTGATCGGTAAGGCGAATTTGATATTTAAAATCTTTAATCATTCCGGGCTTATCATCGAAAATGTTCTGATATTCCTCTATTAGGTTAAGAAATTCCTGTTCCACTTCCTCAAATCCCTCGGCTTTGAGTGCGTAATGCTCCCTCTCTTGCTCGATTTCATTGATGAGGTGTTCTAGGATTTCTTGTCTAGGGGGTTCCTTTTCTTCAATTGCTACCTTTTCTGTAGCGTCTTCCTGAAACTTGATCAATCTATTGTCCATGTCTATTATTGCCCTTGCTTTAGTGATGAAGTCTATCCCTATAATTAGATCGAAGTTAATATTCTTCACCACGATGAATATATTCTCATATATCTTCCCATTCATTTCAAATTTCATCGATTTGTATTTTACACTTCATATATTTATCCTTAAATATCCCTTTGACTTTCATAGGAGAAGCAGGTAAAATTACAAATGAATCCTCCTTCTTGACCCTCTCAAAACAGTCCTCACTTATAATGGAGAGCATCGCTCCAGTGTCAACTAGGGCTCTACATGACTGTTCCCCTATTTGAACCTGAATCACGGGTAACTCAATGGGTCTTCCCTTTGTTCCAGTCTCTTCTTCAAACAGAAGATCTTCGTCTGAGACGTTAAATGTTTCATGAATCTTGATTTCTAATGGAGGTGTTAAAATCTGAATCTTTACTTGCGTTTGGAAATCGGAGTTTTTTTTTCTTCGTCAGGGTTTCTTTCTCTACTCCCCCGACGACTTGTACCAGGCCTGTTCTCGATTTCCTGATTTTTATTTCTCTCTCTCGAATCTTTTCGTCTGTTTTCTTTAGACTGTTCTTGCTCCCCTCTGAGCCTTTTATCACGATTACGTTCGTATTCCTCATTCCTATAATTTTTATACCTCCCATATCCTCGATATTGTCTGTCATTGGAATTGTATGGGCTTCCTCTATCTCTATTCCTTTCATAGTTTCCATTATTTCTACGATAGAAATTGCGTTCTTCATATCTACGCTGCCAAGGCTGTTCCTTGTATTCAGCGTACCTGTTGTCTTGCCAATTGTTTCTCTGGTAGTAATTGTTGTTACGACTAATTCCTGTTCGATTAAAATTCCTCTCTTCGGGCCTGACTTTGTCAGTCTGTTGTGTCCTATCCATGACTAATGTGTTAACAGTTCTAGGTTCATTTCTGTTATTCCTGGCCACCGTAGGTGACGTAAGAGCACTTACATGGTCAAGCCTTCTTAACAACTCATCCATGGTTGTCAAATCGGATACGCCAGATGATATTACATTCTTTCGGACTTCTACCGGAAGTTGTCGAGATATGGCTTCTATTAACTGAGCTTGGGTTAATGGTGGTTGTAAAAATCTGAGATTTGAGAGCTGTGTTGCAAAGTACTCAGAATAGCTCGTTGGACCAGTACTTGAGTACTTGCGAGAGTACATTTCTGAACGCACGTTGCTTTGTATTTCTATGCTCCAGAATCGATTTATGAATGCTTCCGCGAACTCGTCAAAATTGTCGAATGTATAGCGGAATGCATAATACCACTGAAGTGGTGCGTCTGATAAGAAACGCTCTACCACTCTCAGTTCTCTCTCTTTCGGAACATGTGTCTCTATAAAATAATCCCTCACACTCCTGATAAATTCAATGGGAGTATTCCCGTCAAGGTTATTAAAGCGTCTCGGCTTGTCTTGTCCTTATAATGGTGACATGCAATGTCCCATCTGGTGTCTAATGTGTGTACGCCCCTGTACTTGCACTTGCTATTGGCGAAATATACGGTTGCGTTACAGTGGGATTATGTGCTGCATTAGACTGGGGACTACTCTCTGCTATAGGAGCTGGTTGTGGAAAATTGACTTCCCTGTCCTGCGTTCTAACGTTCGTCCGTTCAATCGTAGCTAGAAAATCCGCATTCCAATGTGCCCTCAACTGTTCCCGTAAACTATCTACATTTATACTGCCTTCCAGAGTTATACGTTCGAGTTGATTACGAATCTCATTTATTTCAGAAGTATTTTTCTCTCTGACTTCATTTACATCTAATTTGGCTTGATCGACTTTAACTTCTACCGACTTAATCCTTTCTTCAATACTAGTCTGACTATTAGTTTGAGAATTCTGAAACACATTCAATCTTTTAATTACGTCTTCCCGTACATCAGATATCTCCTTACTTGCTCTAAATTCTCCCTCTACAACTTTTCGATTAACTTCCAACTTAAAATCTTTGAAGTAGTCATCGTTAATTTTAACCATTTCTTGTCTAAGAATAGTTACATTATCTGATATTATACCTTTTATGTCAATGTCAAAATCATCCTTTATAAGTTGGTTATGATATTTAACTTGCGTTTGTAAAAGACACAATTCATCCCTTAACTGCTCTAAAGTAGATTGGGTATGGATGGTTCCATTAGACACTTATAATTGGAGGGCATCTAAGTTTGCTTTAGCGTCCCTTTTATGGTTGGACAATTCTAATCTAATTTCCATTTAGAAGTCCCTATGATTTTGTTCTGCTTCATTTAATTGGACTTGTAGCAGTTTCTGATTAGATTCAACAATGTCTACTTTAGCTTGTATGTTAATCTGGGTCGTCTGCATTTGACCTTGAGTCGCCTGCATATTACTTTGGATTGACTCAATCCTAACCATTTTAGAGTCTAATTTATCTACAGTGGATTGAATTTTAGTGACATTAGATTCAAGACTATCCTGGCTTGATTGGATTTAGTGACATTAGATTCAAGACTATCCTGGCTTGATTCGATTTTAGTGACATTAGATTCAAGACTATCCTGGCTTGATTGGATTTTATCAATGGTGGATTGTATTTTACTAGTAGAAGACTCTTGTTTAAGTTGCCCTGTTTGGACAGTGTCTAAATCCACTCCAATTAAATGAAAATTGGAATGTGTTTGCTTAACATCTGATTGTATATCATCTATTGTAATTTCAACATCTTTAACTTTAACCAGTACTTGTTTGGAACTGTCTTGTAAGTTCTTTTAAGTACCCTGTATACCAGAGATTTCATTACGTAGGCTTTCAGTGACTACGTCCTGAATTAACCCTCTACTCCGGGCTTCCGATGCTTCGTGTATTGAGTCTAGCTTATTTTGAAGCATCTTATACAATGACTAGCAGGTACCCGCGGCTTCGCCCGCGATCAAGACAATGGGGACGATGCATTATTGCTGATAATTGGTCTATTCTATTACAGCAATCGCGGTTATAGGTGTGTCCATTCTAATTCTGAATTATCTGATACATACAGTATATTGATATAATCAGCAAAGTGGGAATTTTATAGAGTTGTGAAGGTCTGCAGGGTACGTGGAATTCCCTACAGTGAAATGTGTGATACCTTATATCTGCGATGTTTCCTCAAATATCCTAATCTGACAAGTATTTAAATGAATGAAACATCCTATTATTACGATGAGGTGAGAAATCCCCATCCGCCGGATTCAACTAAGTCAAGCTATTTGAATGCAGCTCAAACTTGAATTGCATCAAATGCCTCCATTCGATTGAACACGTCAGTAAAGATTCCGAAACATGTATTTCACTGCTCATGCTCGAATCGTCAATCTATTACAAATTAGTGTAACCCCACTAAAAATAATCAAAGTCTAATAATGGTTGCGTTTCTACATGCCTGTCATGCAGATTGAGTAATCTCATAAACGCTTTGTTCACAAGTGAATTCCAACATTTCGTGCTAGGAATGTCGGTATACCATTACTTTCTGACATTCATTCAACGAATTAATGATCGCTGTAATGGCGTCAGAGTTGGCTAACACAAGACACCTCCCACGTGTTCGAACACAAGATTCGAAATGTACATGAAATGGCGTCTTATGGCTGGCCTCGAACCTGGAATTCCAGTTTTCTCGAATTCCCATCCATCGCGGACCTGAATTACTGAATTACTACAGGGTATTTCAGTTAATTCGAGCCCCGAATCGTTGGTGCGCCAAATCTCTATGTACCTGAAATACCTACCGTCAGCTTGTTGATATCCCTCGATGGTAGCTGGATTGCAGAACCTGAAAACCCCGACTAAAAACCCCCAGATTCCACTCAACAAGAGACGGGGATAATGGGGCACAAGGATCACCTAACTGAGGGAACATCAAGAAAAACCATAGCAACAAAAGAAAAATCTAGCTCGAAAGAACACAAGAACGAGAAAAAAACATAATCTCCAAAGCGTGGAATTACACTAAAATGCCTGCAATGGTTTCCTTAACGTGACCTATCGCAGCTATAAAGTATCACTCTAAAAGAATTAAAATAGAATTCTCCAAAATTTATTGACAAAGGCATTATAGCAGAAATTGCTATAACAATATTACAAGAAATGAAAAGCAATTGCAGCTTCAACCGGAAGCTCAAATCACAGTGACCTGAATACAACTTCTAGTCATTACTAGACACACTGTATTCTCCACAAAAAAATTGAACACTCTTTAAGATAATACCCTACTATGGCACAAGCAATGCCTCAAAAGCCTTATTGAAAATTAATTCCGCATTTGGGTAGGTCATTACTAATCCTACCGCTAGCAATATCATTTTTGAACAAAATATACATTGAAATATATATATATATATTGAATGGCACACTCCAAGTGTGTTTTTCTTTTTATTTCGCAAGCCTCAGTTTAACATTCTTCCATTAGAATAAGATCATTAGTTTCCTTTAACTGATTCGAAAATGTTTAAATTGGTCCTTTCCAACCAGGTGACAAAGCTTAATAGAGGTAATCTATCACTTTAATAATTATTGCACTCACCAAAATAACTGATCAGGATAACTGTAAAACCCTCGTCAGCATGGTGATTAAATCCAGAATATTAAGGTTGACATCATTTAATACATGTTTTAATGTTTTACTTTGTAGTTTGCATGCTTCTAAGCAACAACAAAATGCTTGTAGTAAAACGCAGAATTAGACTTGAAAATAAATCAACTTATATTTGACTACTCAATCACAATTATCATGGGTTAGTTTCCATGAAATATCTTAATGTTTATTTCATTCTCTTACTGCCTTCACGCGGCTCTACTATTATACATACGTACTCCCCTGAGTACTCTATTCAAAATTAATTTATTATAATCATACATATTTTAACGTAACTGGATCACCCTCATTGCTTAATGACGAATTTCATTCTCAGCCGATAATTGTTGTTACTACATCGTTGTTTAAATTTATACATATGTTTACATTAGTTTTCAATGATGTTGGTTGGATTTTCTCAATAACAAAATATCCTTTTAGAATTAATACATATGCTATGAGAGATTGCAATAGCATCGACTTTCCTTATCAGAATGTATTTATCCATTTATTAAATTTGGGATATACGCTGGTTAAAAAGTGAATGATGTTTCAGTGATATACTATAGTCAAATGACGACAATTAAAAACAATGATAAATTCCATCGACCATGGATCTCAACTGTGCCTTCACGCGAGAGGCAAACGTGAATCAAAAAAAAAAAAAGTTAAATACAAATAAAGAGAAAGTTTATCAAGCCAACATTCGGAACATCCCTGCACGGATGAATTCGAGAAACAAAGTAATGTCTCTACACCACCGGACATGGTAATCATAACAATTAACACAATTGTCTGGTTAGAAAACATTACCAGCCTCTGTCCTTCAACAACACAAAGAATGGTTCCTAACAAAAGCGAGAAATCGAACTCCTCTATATAAATATAAAATAAAACTTCAAAAAACTCATAACTTGCTATCAAAATCAGTCTTCTATTCATAAACCAATCACTCGGATGTATAATGTTCGAAGATGCAGTAGGAAAATGTAGCCCAACAAAAACACAATCTAACGATGCGAAGAATGTCACAAATTGACATAATAAAGAGCTCACCACGTTGATAAACTACACTGAATCACAAAATGCCTATCGATATCCTCTTCACTACCCTAAGAAAGCTTCATGAAATATTACTGAATTTAAGATGAAATCAACTTAAACATACTTAAATACAAGCTGAAAATGGGTTGCACTTCTTATGGAAGTCTAAAACCTGTCGATTGTGAAATCAGTCATGATTAAAACGCCATGCCTAAATTCCACAGTCCGACATACTACTCAAAAATTAATATGCTAAAAAATAATGGCGTAAATTAACATTGAAATGTCTACACTTAGCTACGAGAGACGAAGTTGTGTAAGCAGTACCTTGTTGATAGATGAATTTCCAAGAGCGAGCATTGATACGGCCTGCATATCACACCTTTTCCAGATGTAGCTGTAACTAGCACTCCCCAGGTCGTCGGGAATCGAACCAGGGGACACCTTCTCCAATCCGCACGTTCTTCTCGGTTCAGAAGGCTATTACCCATCCTGGGTAGATAGTCAGGAATCGCTACTTCACGTCTCCAACATCTTCCAGAGCACAGTTCGTTTCTGAGTAGT
Source organism: Meconema thalassinum (assembly GCA_946902985.2). NCBI lineage: Eukaryota > Metazoa > Arthropoda > Insecta > Orthoptera > Tettigoniidae > Meconema > Meconema thalassinum. The sequence continues at coordinate 567,383,730 of OX336388.2, read as the reverse complement.
ATCGCGTTATTCATATCGGGCCGAAATATTAATGAACGAAAGACGAATGACTGCCCATGCGAATAACATTCAGGATTACGAATGAGGTAGACACAAGTGGTCACACAATCAGAATCAGTCATCACTGGTGCCATGGCGATAGTTCATTGAAATGTTCGATACAATGCCGGTCTAGAAGCGTTCATGCTGCTGCGTTTTTAGCCTGCCATTATAGACGAAAAGTACAGCACTAAAATTATTCCTCTTGACATCTTGATTAAGAATATGTCTGTTCGCAATGAGGAATAGTGTTTAGAGTTCAAACACATTGCTGCGCACTCGATGACAATGCAATGGAAACAGAGACTGCTTTTCAAAACGAAAGTTCACTGTGGTGACTAGCAGTTTGCTGTATTGAAATTACAGTTTCTAATACTGCTTACCCTTGTAGCGGTATAGATTGCATCTCGTGAAAACGAACAGAGTCCTTCGACACTGGCTCTGTATGCACTTTAAAGTGTTTGATATAAACCTCGCGTCACATTGCAATAACGAAACGCGTTCTCAAGCTTCACAAAGAGATATGTTCTCAAGCGCTTCGTTAAGTTATCTGCTCACAGCTGCCTGTGTGTCCATCCACCTAGCTTCACGCTACCCCCACTCAGACGTGACAGTAATCGAACTGATCTCTCATTGGTGGATGTAAATCATAATTTTTAATGTCTCCGACAGATACTAAACATGTATAGATAACAAAATACACATTATGCTCTGTTCCAGGGTCTCGTATAATTTTGCAAATCTTGCTTGTTATTCTCTTTTCTTCTTATTGCTGATAAAAATGTAATCCTGGTGACCGATCAATAAACTGGGTCAATGGTCGCCATGTTGTAATCATATCCGCTTGACTTCGTGCGTGCACGTCGGTACTCGGAAAATACCGTAATCGAGCAGCTGACTCCTGCTTCGGTTTGCAACTTGTGGATCGCGCCGATCTTCAACATATACTTCAAACTGCACTATACATCATAACAATATGAGTATAATGGTACAGTACCATCCCGGCATTTGCCCGGAGACGAAGTGGGAAACCACGGAAAACTACTTCGAGGATGGCTGAGGTGGGAATCGAACCCCCTCTACTCATTTGGACCACCCGAGGCTGAGTAGACCCCGTTCCAGTCCTCATACCACTTTTCAAATTTCGTGGCAGAGCCGGGAATCGAACCTAGGACCTCCGGGGCGGCAGCTAACCATGCTGACCGCTACGCTACGGAGGCGACTTAGAAAGAAGGTAAGGAGCATTTTGAGGAACATCTTTGGTCCGGTTAAAGAGAATGGCGAGTTTATAAGACGACATAGCCAGGAGTTATATACACATGTGGAGAAAATTACTGACGTGATGGGGTAAAGAAGGATTGCGTTTTATGGACACATGGCACGAATGACGTCAGCACGATTAACAATCGCATTTTCACTTCTCTAAAAGAAAAAGACAAAGGGAGCCTGGTTTAGTGAGATACAAGATCAGACCGAGATTGGGAGCTCTTGTAAAGATATCCAGGAGAGTGACCAGCTGAAGAGAAAACTCTCCGACCATCGGAGTTTCCAACGTAAGCCAATGCTGAAAACTGGAAAGGGACAAAGGGAGCCTGGTTTAGTGAGATACAAGATCAGCCCGAGATTGGGAGCTCTTGTGAAGGTATCCAGGAGAGTGACCAGCTGAAGAGAAAACTCTCCGACCATCGGAGTTTCCAACGTAAGCCAATGCTGAAAACTGGAAAGGGACAAAGGGAGCCTGGTTTAGTGAGATACAAGATCAGCCCGAGATTGGGAGCTCTTGTGAAGGTATCCAGGAGAGTGACCAGCTGAAGAGAAAACTCTCCGACCATCGGAGTTTCCAACGTAAGCCAATGCTGAAAACTGGAAAGGGACAAAGGGAGCCTGGTTTAGTGAGATACAAGATCAGCCCGAGATTGGGAGCTCTTGTGAAGGTATCCAGGAGAGTGACCAGCTGAAGAGAAAACTCTCCGACCATCGGAGTTTCCAACGTAAGCCAATGCTGAAAACTGGAAAGGCGTAAACAAAAGAGAGAAAGGAACAACACCGTCTATGATTGAAGGAATATTGGACTAATTATAAAGCTAAAAGGAAACAGCTGAAATGACGTGATCCTTGGTTGGTCGAAACGAAACAAGAAAAATAATAATGGCCTTGTTATTCTTTGCGGAGGAATTTTAACTTACCTTGTTTGTTGTGTTGTCTGCAGCTTTTATGTTTTCTCTATTGCCATTGGTGACGACGCAGTAACAAGAAAAGTTCGGCATTGTTTGGTTTTGAGATTATTGTGACTGATTTGGTGAAGTTGGAAATAAATGTGCATTTTTAACTCGGAAAGAACGTAACATTTGGCAAGAAGGAATTCATTCTACAGAAAAACGTCATAAGATAGCAGGAAATGACTACAAATTTCGTATGAGAAGGAACTAAATAAGTACTGTATTCAACAACCAACAACTCCAAATTTTGAAATACCTCTCGAGTTATTCAGCCGGCAGGGTTTAATCAGGAAGCCAACAACAACAACAACAAAATAATTACAAAATGCATACTGTATAGGCCTACCTGGAACAGATATAATAAAAAATCCATATCACAAAACACAAAATTATGCCACCACAATACTGTCGTCAAACCAAAAGCATTCGAAATTTTGATATATAATTGGGGGACAGACACACGGTAAGAACATCGAGAAACAAGAGAGAAAAATCCTCAGATAAATATTAGGACCAAAATATGAAATCTAACCATGTGATTTCTTTTCGAGATTAGGGAACCACCCATTACAATCGTGTTGACCGACTGAAAAATATAACATTTCGATATGCTATATTGTTAGGCTGGAGATGATAGTTACGATTAAGTCCTTAATAACCGTATATTTACTGACATTTCAGGAATTGGAGGAGTTAATGTTAATAATGTTATTTGTTTAACATCCCTTTCGACTACTGCGGCTTTTAGGGTCGCCGGGATACCGGAATGTTTCCCCGAAGGGTATTTTTAACGTGCCAGTAAATCTACTGACACGGCTCCCTCGGATTTGCGCACCCTCAAATGCCAGTTGACTGCACCGGGATTCGATCCTGCAACCTTGGGGGTTAATGAAAATATCTTGTACGAAACTATGAAATGAATGGGAGTAAACTCTACTTGAGGATTATCGTAAGGAATGGAAGGACGCTTGTAGACTAGTATTACGTGCCCCTTAATCTAGCGATCACAAGCCACGGGAATTGCTTTTAACCTGGAATCCGAACCACCAGACGTGACATTTTACCTCGAAAATCCCACATGTATTAACCGATATCCGTTCCTAATCCGCCTTGGAGGGAGGCAAGCAGCATGACCACTGCATCACGAAGTCCCGGTAATAGAAACAATGCTCAGGATGGCCGCAAGATTCAAACAAACCACTCAGTTAGCATTGGTTACCTAGTCCGCTCATTGTACGAATCAGCATGAGGCATTATGTTCTCTCAAAATTGACACGTTTTCTGCATCACCTTTTAAAATAAAGATACAGTCAGTCTGAGAGACTAGACATTATATCATTTCAAATGACGCATGCTACAAATGCTACACATGTTAGAAAGGCTCAGGAGGGCTTCTCGCTTCGCCTGAAGCTCAGGACTCTTTCAACAGACTCCATTACCCATTAACTTAGGCTTCCCGCGGGTGGGGGGGACGGACGGATGGAGAACGGGAGGTGCACTCTGCTGCATGACGTCAAGCACTCGCCGTCTCCGTATCGCATAACGCCAGACCCCAGGAGTAAACTCATGCACTGAACAACATGATGACGTCATACACGCATAACGGTAGACCTAAGCATAACGATGAAGTCGACAAGATCATTTGAAATGATAAAAAGTATGAGCCGCCACTGCTTTAACCCCAACTGTTATTACGAGTAAAGCATAGTACTTGCGGCGCGCCGTGATCTGACGTCGCGTGTGACGTCACGTGACTACGACTAGAAGCCTCCTGTTGGTCAAGGTCCAGCCTTGAGCGAGTGCCAGTACGTAACCATAGCAACTCGCCAATGCCGTAGCTTTGACCAGTTTTACGATACAGTGAAACGTCGCTTGCATTCAGAGTGTGACCAATAAAGCAGACCTTCCATATTTTTCCTTATGACTTAACACATCCTAGCCTGTGAGATCGAGTTGTAGTGTTGGTATCAGTCAGTGCAAAGGTGTGACGTGAGTGACTTGAGGCACAGGTGTTTACGTAAGGTGTGGAAAGTGATAGAACATCGTTAAGTAACGCATCTAGTTCAACTTGTCAGGTAAGTTCTCTCCTTATTTCGGAAATGGCATTTAACACTGTAACTTTGTGGCAGTATTAATAGGCTAATGTTGCTATGGACTTGTACTGCCAGGAATAGGCTACTAGGTGTGTTTAAATAGGGCACAGGCCAGAGTTTGTTGTCGTTCAAAGGATTGGGGTCTTGATAACCTTGATTCTGTGGTAACGGAAGTACTCTTAAAAAGAGAGAGTAAGCATAAGGTACATGCCTCAGGAGTCCACACAATGTACCGTTCAGGCATTTGCCTGGAGGGAGTGTGGTAAACCCCAGGAATAACACTGAGGATGGGCACTGTCGGAATTCGAATATTCAATCTTCCGATTTCCATATCCCCCGTGCAGTCTTGGTGTGCGACTTAACGAGCACGGCTATGTTGGGGAGTAAATTCGTTTTTATCTGGCAAAGGAAGCAAATGAATATACTGCTGGACTTTTCGCAGGGGACTTTGCTGGCTTTTTCACAGTTACAGACTCTTATAGTAGGTGTTGTTGTTTTTGCTGCTAATTCATTTTTGAGACTTGAAATGGCTTGGTAATGGGGTATGTATTGAATTTGTTGGATAAACAGTGTTTCTGTAATGACTCTTACACAAGGCTAGTGTTTATGGCCATTGGCTGCAATAATAAAGAAAAATCTTAGTAAAAAAAATTATAATTGAGTAGGTGCCTCAGAACTTTAAATAAGCTAGGCCTACTTACCCGGTATTTGCACGGAAGTTTGAGGGAGAAAAAATGAAGAAAGGAAACGAAATTCATTCAGGTTGTTACTGTCAGCGCCGGAATGAATCCTGTACGATTTTTTTTCATTTGAGCGTATAATAAATAAGAGTTAGATAGTTACTTATTGTTGTTTTAATGGGTGGAGCTACGAGATCATCTGTCCCTTAATTAAAAAAAGAGTGGGCGCTGCCAGCAGAACGTGGCACCAGGATACAAATCAGCAGATGCCCAGGCTGTCAGCGTACAATCGTCCAAGAACGAGACTGGTTGGTTGGTTCTTAAGTTTAGGGTCTGCGACAACGTGGTCATGTAGCCCCGTGTACTTTGGGTGTGTGTAGAATCTGTATGATAACCGGTGTTAATTGTGATGACTGTATTGGTGTGTGTTCTCTGTTTTTTTTAAATTTAAGTACTGCAACTTAGAATTTTTCAAATAGTTCCTACTTTTGCCACCAAGCGCCACCGTCAACGACTACTAGGCCAAGTTCAGAACTTAGCTACTAGACGCCACCGCAGTCGGCTCTTGGCAACGAACCTAGAAACCTAAGAGCGTTGTTTACATTCTTAACCTATCCAATTTTGCTTCACACAGGTGCAATTAGTGGAAGGTTCTTTAACATGCCATAAATCTATGATATGGGACCGCCGGCTTTACTTCCCCTCCGAAGGAAGGCATACTGAGGGATTTTTAAAATCACGAGAACTCATTATGTGTAATTTTAACATATCACAAGTATGTAAAAACGCGCATTTTCCTAAATGAATGAATACCAAAAAATTAGTTACTGTAGCCTATATCTGCCCGTTTACCATCTCATTTGTCTGTTGGCACAGGCTAGAGAAAAATGTGTTTTTTTACTGATGTCTTAATCACATTCATGGTTGTAATTATATGGAAGCTACTGAGGTATGGGTGGTGTTCAGTAACAGCATTCAGGGCACAGCTGATACCTGTGGATGTTGTGAAAGGTTCTACTCGTAAGGTTAGTAAGTTACTGCTGTACTGGCTTAGTGAGGAAAGCAATGACAAACTACCTCACTCCTCACCTTGCTTAGTAGCCTACGCCTTACTATAGACAGAGCTCTCTTGGGTTTTGTATGTTTCAGCCCACAAAAACTATAGAGGCACTTTTGAGGATCCAACCAGCCTCCGGGTTGACCACCCAACAGATGGATAGTGCTGCTTACAATAATTTCAGTCAAAGATTTGAAAAAGGGAGTTAGCGATAAATAAATAAATTATTTATAAACTTTTAAACTAACGATGGTTTTGGGATATGGGGGATGGTGTCCGGACAAAACGTACCACTTGATTTTCGTGGACATAACGTACCACCTAGGTCGTTATCTACCTAAGAACGGTTTTCCCGTAATCCCCAAATATTTAGGCTAGGACATAACTTACCACTTGATGTCAGACGGGCATTCGAGTTACAGGTTCATTACCACATAAACATCAATGGGGATCACACTGTGCGGCTTTAACCATTTTGGTATTGTAACATGGAGTTGTGTACAACGAATAAGGGCGGTTTATGTGCGCTCTTCGACGAATGAAGTACGAATTGTACATTGAAAATTCAAAGAGAAAGAAGAAATACACACATCAAAAAAAGTTTTGCATCACCTCGGTTCCAAGAGTTCCGGAACCTGTAAATACAAAGGGAATAGAGATCAACACAAACAACATTTCAGCTCGTTTTATTGCTCATGAGACCCACACATTGCATGTTGTACCATCATACAGCTAGACTTTCAGCATTTGTGGTCCAGATTGCAGTACACACCACTACCTCTAATACCCAGTAGCACGTCCTCTTGCATTGATGCATGCCTGTATTCGTCGTGGCATACTATCCACAAGTTCATCAAGACACTGTTGGTCCAAATTGTCCCACTCCTCAACGACAATTCGGCGTAAATCTCTCAGAGTGGTTGGTGGGTCAAGACGTCCATAAACAGCCCTTTTCAACATATCCCAGGCATGTTCGATAGGGTTCATGTCTGGCGAACATGCTGGCCACTGTAGTCGAGCGATGTCGTTATCTTGAAGGAACGCATTCACAAGATGTGCACGATGAGGTCGAGAATTGTCGTCCATGAAGACAAATGCCTCTCCAATATTCTGCCGATATGGGTGCACTATGGGTCGGAGGATGTCATTCAGGTATCGTAAAGCCGTTTCGGAGCCTTCCATGACCACCAGTGGCGTACGTCGGCCCCACATAATGCCACCCCAAAACATCAGGGAACCACCACCTTGCTGCACTCGCTGGACAGTGTGTCTAAGACGTTCAGCCTGACCAGGGTGCCTCCAAACACGTCTCCGACGATTGTCTGGTTGAAGGCATATGCGACACTCATCGGTGAAGAGAACGTGATGCCAATTCTGTGGGGTCCATTCAGCATGTTGTTGGGCCCATCTGTACCGCGCTGCATGGTGTCGGGGTTGCACAGCTGGACCTCGCCATGGACGTCGGGAGTGAAGTTGCGCATCATGCAGCCTATTGCGCACAGTTTGAGTTGAAACACGACGTCCTGTGGCTGAACGAAACGCATTATTCAACATGGTGGCATTGCTGTCAGGGTTCCTCCGAGCGGCAATCCGTAAGTAGCGGTCATCCACTACAGTAGTAGCCCTTGGGCGGCCTGAGCGAGGCCTGTCATCGACAGTTCCTGTATCTCTGTACCTCCTCCATGTCCGAACAACATCGCTTTGGTTCACTCTGAGACGCCTGGAAACTTCCCTTGTTGAGAGCCCTTCTTGACACAAAGTAACAATGCGGACGCGATCGAACTGCGGTATTGACCTTCTAGGCATGGTAGAACTACAGACAACATGAGCAGCGTACCTTCGTCCTGGTGGAATGACTGGAACTGATCGGCTGTCGTACCCCCTCCGTCTAATAGGCCCTGCTCATGCATGGTTGTTTACATCTTTGAGCAGTTTTAGTGACATCTATGAACAGTCAAAGGGACTGTATCTTTGATACAATATACACAGTCAACGTCTATATGCCGGAGATCTGGGAACCGAGGTGATGCAAAACTTTTTTTGATGTGTGTATGTCAAGTACGATGAACAGCTTGACAGAATAATGAAGCGGTGTGAAGAGAATGAATGGAAACTTGAAATCTTGCTTGAGAGCTCTCTCATATTCGCAGAACTTGGAATGAAACTTCACATGGCGAACTTGCTATTCACTTAGAATGAAACATCCCATGACGAACTTGCTATTCGCTAGGATATAAAACCCACAAAAACAATTTAAAAATGAAAAAAAAAATGACCAGAGCTTAACCCCAGCTCATTTTGAACACGCCACATTTTATATTAGTTTATCTTATGTTATTGCCCACGTATTTAATTCCAGGATTAATTGAGCAATACCGAGCAAGTGGCCGTGCGGTTAGGGTTTCTTGCCCCCTAAATACTTCCCACTCTTTCAAGTGGTACGTTATGTCCTCTCCTAAATATTTTAAGGTCATTAGCTGACTCTTCACAGGTAATCAGCCGGCCAAGGGGTACGTTATGTCCGATGGTACGTTTTGTCCTATAACCATGGGGAATGAGAAACGCGAAGATATGTCTAAATTCTCCGGAAGTCGCAACATTGTACACATTGCAATAGTTAGCTTTCGAATGAAATCTACCTAATATAACACAAAGATAACCGTGTTTGATAAACAAAAGGAATCCTGGTGTTCTATATAATGACCGCCTCTTGTTTTCAGAGTATTATCGACACTAATGTGACGTCGCGCCGATACGACCTATAGAAGGCTGGCGTGTCATTAACTTGTGCTCTACAAACGATCCGTATAGCGATTGATATCACGGATAGCTTAACACTACTAAGCTTGCTAGCCTATACAGTAAATAAGGCAAATCGCCTTGACCTTCGAAACAGAGATAAAAGTTAGTACACATTGCGACAAACAAGGGTGTGACAACACTAATCTTGTTGGTTATTTACGAGGTCAAAGGCACACTATAACAAGAGAAGAGACACTGACATCACACACTGTGCTGGAATGTACGAGGGCTGAAAAGAATGTACTGGCAACATATGCGTATAGCCTATAGATAAAGCCCATGCGCGGATAAACCCGCGGATATCCGCAAAATATTTCGCCATGCGGATAGAGTTTGCGTGGCTGTGCGGATAGCGGATAGTCTGCGGATAATGTGTAGAGTAAATTTGTGGATAGTTTTTAGAATACAATATTGAACTGGATTTTTAAAATAATAATTTTAGTTTTTGCAAAGATCTGCGTCTTTCACGATTCTTGTTATTTCCCTATTTGCTTTCGCTTGGATTGTATGGGAATAATAGAGAAGTGAGAGAAGCCAATCCTGGAAATATCCTCAATTAGTGTTGACTTATGCCCAAAAAAAAGTCCTTTATACCTGCGCTTGCCTGCGTGGGTAAATCCGGCGACTAAATAAGTAAGTGTTATAATTAGCTACTCGCTGCTTTACTTGCCGTTACTCAGAGGGACATAACTCGGTCTACATTACCTTGCGATTCACACAGAGCCTAGCGGAACGAATTTCCCCTCAAATGTCTAAATGTGTTGCTTTTTATCTAATAAATTAAATATGTTATTGTAATGTCAGTGGATTCGGATAACAAACGTGCAGATGCGGATAAAAGTCGTGCGGACGCGGGGTGGATGAGGATAACAGTCGTGCGGATGCGGGGCGGATGCGGATAACGTTTTGTTTATCCCCGTAGGGCTCTACCTATAGACTACCTGGCGGCGAATGTTGGAACTAATAGAGCGTTAATCAAATCTAACCTACAAATTTGGCTTCACACAATTATAGTTAGTGGAAGGTTCTTTTACATGCCATAAATCAACGACTGGGCCCGCCGGCTTTACTTCCCCTCTGAAGGATGGCATACTGACGGATTTTTAACGCTCTTAAAAATCCGATGACTTCGGCCGGGTTTGAACCTGCGATTTTGGGCATAGAGGCTCAGCATGCTACCAACTACGCCACCGAAGCCTCCAAGAAGAAACAATAACGACCAACAATACACAAACAAAGGTGTTAAGGACTTCCAGGACGTACTGTATGGCGTTTCGTGCGTGGAAGACTCGGGAGTTATCAGGCGCGGATTCAAGGGGGGGACCAATTTTTTTTTGCAAACTCAAAAAAACGAAAACACAATAACCAGACAAATAAACCTTAACGAATTTTAACTGAAAAACAGGTTTTTTTTATTTTTTTATTTTTTTTATTTTTTATTCAATACTCAAAGTATCTTCATTGCAATTATTATGTTCTGTTACAACTGTACATATTTACAACTTCATACCTGTTATATAAAAACGATTATTTATATAACAAAATAAACTCGTCTATTTTGTTTAGCAAACCTTGTGATCACCGAATCGATGTCTATAGTGATGTCACGATGAATGTGCAGCATTACACGGATGGGAATTGGTTGGCAATTTAAGCTGTGACTTTCTCCCTTTGTCGGTACCAACTCGACTTGCCGAAACTGTAACGTACCTTGGTACTTTTCTCGAAGCTCGATGTAAAAGTCGCAAAACTCGCCGTTGCAATTAGTACGAATATTTTTGGTGCGCTAAACGCATCAAATTTCTATCCATGTAGCTTGCAAAAAAAAATTGGTCTGGTTTTGTACGTTTGGTTATTTTGTGATTGCGTTGTTAGTGATACCATTTTTCTTAACAATATCGATTCTGTGACCCCCACCCCCCAAAGTCGAACTCTAGATCCGCGCCTGGGATTTATTTCATTAGTTTAGGGAGAAGATTGCAGTATCATCAGGAACTCATGTCTAGTGAGTAGCTTTGAATGTTCCAAAGCCTCCCCCTCCACCGTTCACAGAAGATGCACTACAACAGCGGGCATTGCCGTGCAAGGTTTCTGATGTTTCTGGAACATCATCTTTGTCATGCACTTTGCAGTAAACGACTCATTTCCAAACGTATCCGCCCACTATTTTGCACAATAGGCAAATCCCCGCTGTCACTATATGCGGTCTTATACCGTACCGTACCATGCGTGAGGAAACTAGTTTCAATTCCCGTTACAGTAAAAACATAATTCTTGAATATTCTTGTGCCATTCTTCAATTGACTTATATTTTGTGCAGGCAGATGAAGATTAGATTTGCAAGAAAATTAAAATGAAATAAAATTATATATTGTATAGGCTAAACTGTAGAACTGTATGATATTTTTTTTTTTTTTTTTTTTGCAATATGCATATACGCCTTCTAGGTCCGTTCCGGTGAGAAAGCATAGAGTTCCGAAGAACTTACCACTCTTGTTGCCAAGAGCTGCAACCTCTGGCCTGATTCTGGAATTAGATGCACGTGACGTAAAAATATAACACATTGTGTTGAATGAAGCTAATTATCGTATAGCGACTGAACGTTAAGATCGGGTTTCAAGGGCGCACTGCGCCATGCACTAGGTAACATAAGGCGACATTGTTGTATGTCCGCCTTCACTGCGAAATGTACTGTTTAAGATATTCATATACGTTTGAAAAAGGCGTATTTAGATGGAATTTTCACTTTTTTTTTTAAATTTCCAGATGAAAGCCTAATTCTTCTACTTCAAGAAAATGTACGGATTTTACATTATTATTATTATTATTATTATTATTATTATTATTATTATTATTATTATTATTATTATTATTATTATTATTAGAGTGCCATATCCCCTCCAGGGACGTAGGCGACCTGAATTTGAGCCCTTGACTTCAAGGGATCACTAACCAGGTATCCCGAGCCGGAGTTTACGTGTGGTAGGGAGGCCAGTTCCTTTCCACTCCACCTCCTGCCATAGTATCCGGCAGGTTCCCATTTTGCATCACGAGGCTGGGAGACCCCGTACCAGACAATACCAAGACTTTTTTAAATTCTTGGCAGAGCCGACGATCGAACCCGGTACCTCGGGGGTAACAGCCAACAATACTAGCCACTGCGGGATTTTACATGTTTCATGCATAACGCACGTGTCTAATCATAATGTAAAACGTTAAACATAATAGACCTATACCTAATAACAAAGAATTGCTTTTTTTTAGGATAAAACATCAGTCAAGTTCTATCAAATTCTAATTCACCTACTGTATCAACAAGGACAGATAACCTCGCTGTTCCGCCCCTTAAAACTTCAATAACTAACACCTATCAACATCAACAAGGTCTCAAATTAAATATCATTAAATTAGGAATGTCCTATACTAAAGCCGAGAAGAAAAAAAAATGTCCTCATTCAAAACCTGAATATGAAGAAGGGAAAAACATATACTTGAAATTGTACTTCACAGTCGTCTTATCACCACACAAATTTCTGGTTGACTATTTATTTATAGATAAATAAAAAATAAATAAATTCTGGTTGACTGCTTCAGTCGATTCAGTGACATTGAGTACTGGAGAAATATTTTGCTCGGTTGCCAATTTCATAGGTGGCACATAGCCTATTGAAATTCGAAACCAAAATATATTTTATTCGGTGTAAATAAATATTTTGAGCATTTGTTTTGTCCACTGTAATGATGGGACACGAGTGGTTTCCGTAATAAATGTATATGGAATTTACAATTATTGTCAACACGATAAAAGCCACGGCAGCCATCTTGGAATAATCTTGCTCATAGTAGAAAAGCGTACCTCAACTAAAATGATCTATGGTTGATAGGGAGACACTCAGTGAAATAATTTGCTGTACACATCTCTTTGCAATAGTCACCTTCCATATAATACCTAGACCATAGTTGTACGGTACCTGTAGCACGTTTCCGTACAGGGGTTCATATTCTAAACATTAGGCCTATCTACACAGTGCCCGTTACTTTGTCCTAGGAGTTTGTCATGGAAATTTCCGAACATCCTGTAAGCTATACCACGTCACTGACCCAAAGTTGGAAGATATTAGTTTGACCTGACCTGTGACAACTTACTCTCATCTTATGCCTTGATCATGACCTAGTTCGACTGTATCGAGCTGGGCGGAACAGTTTATCGACTGAAGCGATGGCCCTGTGGGTAGGGCCTGAGGTCTGGGGTGCTATAGTCACACTCAATTGGTAATAACTGCATAATACGAGCTGACACAATCACCAACAAGGATCAACTTGCGACTGACAGGCAATGTTATTCACAGTTGTTCGGCGGCGTGTAGACTTTCGTTAGAGTTTATGTCCTAGCTGTGATATTCCGTAAGCAAACAGGTGGGGAATAGCGTGTGAAACAGGTGCACGTGGCTTCATCATCAGTCCTCACGAAGAGAGAGACGGGTAAGTGTTGGGCGTACAGGGATTACAGACTATAAAAAAATAAGAAAAAGAATCCATCTCTACTTAGTACAAAACAAAGTCCCCGATTCTTGGATGTTACGGGTAAACTCGAGAACCACTGGATGGATTTTGATGAGGTTTTCACCATTCTGTAAAGGATATCTCGAGGATGATTTCTGTAAAAAATACTTATTTTTGATCAAAGGAAGCCGAGTAGTAACGATTTCAGTGGAAAAGTCGAAAAAAAAATCCTGGCGTCCGAGCGCTTTGTAAGCTTACGCTGGGCAAACCGTTAAAACTATCTAAATACTATGAGAGTAAGAATTGATCAGCATGAAAAGTTCTGCAAAAAAGTCCACGAGAGCATATGTCTATCTTCAATACATCGATCACTATAAGAGTTTTTACGTTTTCATTTCTTCCAATAATCTCCATTCAATTACTGAGGCGACAGTTTACGAGCTAGCTAGGGGCGAGCCTATCACCCCAGTTATAGCCTAGCTCTAGGGCAAGCCTATTACCCCTGATACAGCCAGCAGCAAACTGTAGAATCGTGTTGAGTTAAGATTTCAGTGAAGAGTGGTTGTGTTTGGAGTTTCCCTGGAAGTGCAACTCGGCTTTTCTTCATTTCGCCTGTGAACCTTTCGTTCCGCAAAATTCACAGTCAAGTTAAGATTGGACGGAAGGGGGATTTTTGTGTTTCATGCACCTCGCCATTCTTAAATTACGTCTGACAAGAATTTGGTGCACATGCATCTCCATGATAATATACTTAATAGTCCAGTCAGTGATTTTAACCCATCATGCCGAGACGTAAAACGGATATTGGTCGTTGTTCATTGACATTGAAAAAAAAAAGCGCTTATCACGTAATTCATTCATAACTGTTCCCGGGCGAAGCCGGGTCGGGTTGCTAGTTTGTGTATAAAGATTACTTTGGATTCACATTTCTCATACTTCAAGGCTCTGATTCAATCTGTGCTGATGATTTTCATTATAACGTGTTTCTTTCATGCTTTGAGTAATAGTTTTCAATGCAAACCAACAGCACAGATGAACTCAGGGTCTTGAAATATGTTATAGAAAGCTTTTAGTCGGTCAAAACACATTGTGCCCAATTACATTAGGCGGGAAAACAAATATGGTATTTAAACACCCTAACATGAAGGAAATATTACATGAAATATTTATCACTAAAATAACACACGTTAATGTACAAAAGAGGGGAGGGGTATTTAATTTAATTTAATTTAATTTTTCGATCGTCACGCGATGATCAGATCCTGATCACTTAGGCTCAGATAAGGCACGATGTTTATGTATTACACTTATGTACAAATATTATATCTATGTCTAGCCCGTATTAATCCCGTTTCCAACGGGGTCGGATATAAGATGCGATGAAATTCCACGTGGCTGATGGTTTCTACGGTCGGATACCCTTCCTGACGCCAACCTCACGAGAAGAGAGATGACAGATGAAATGAATGATGATGAATGAAAGCTCAATTTCAAGTACAGTAGTTCCAACTTTTGCTACTAGACGTCACTGTCACCCAGCGGAGAACGTTGGAACTTGATACAGCGTTTTTAAGAGCGTTGAAATCCTTCAGTATGTGTTCCTTCGGAGAGGAAGTAAAGCCGGCGGGCCCATGTCATAGATTTATTGCATGAAAAAGAACCTACGGTACCACTACAATTGGCAGTATGTAGCTAAATTTGTAGGTTATTTGGCTAGAAACGCTCTATCAGGTTCCAACGTTCGCTGCTGAGTGTCAGTGACGTCTGGTAGCCAAAGTTCAAACTACTTGAAATTGAACTTCATTCAAATAATCTCATCCTCACGCAACGGTACTTGTAGCTCATCCCATGGGTGTCCGCATAGAAGTAGCTACAAACTCTGGCGAGCCGAACATGTCCTCGGACACTCCCGGCACTAAAACCCATTCACTAAATAAATAATAATAGCACATGACCATGAATCTTATTAAAGCGCTCTGAACATTTGAAGTTCATATTTGCCATGGTGACGTAATAATGAATGTTTTATTTTTTGTTATATTTCGTTTACGATCATTAGAGACCACGCCAAACAACTGTTACATTCATAGAAGCATTCTTTACAACCCAGTATAGTTGCATTCTTTCCCTGGCAGCCTGTCTCCTTTCCCCCCGTCCATCCGCTGGTCAGTTTGCCTTCTTCATGAAAGCTCTTGAAATTGTTGACCTCCTGCCGGCACTTGATTCTATTAATGAAGGTTTTAAAATTAATTAAATAGTTAGTTATTAATTTTAATAACAACATTTATTGTTAATTAGCAATTTCCCAGTAGCGTGATTATACAGTGATATTTTCTACGTTAATAACATATGACAATAAATATACGTTATTGCAACCTCAAATGATAAATTTTAAACTGTACTTATAAATCGTGTTCCACAACATTGGTATTCATACATCGAGCTGCTTTTGAAGTTTTTTTTTTTTTCAAATTAATCAAAATGTGTAACAGATCTGGTTTAAAATTTATTTTTATTATTTTTAAGTAATTTGGATAGATGACATTTTTGAAATATTATTGAACCTCGCCTCTTTTACAGATTATTATTACAGTTAGAAAATTATTGTTTTACCTTCATCACGTTGCCCCACGGACTTGCAACTTCATTTTTTGTTTCTATTTATAAACATTAGTTGTATTTGCTGATGAAGGCAATAATGTGACAAACATTAATAATAATTTTATTGTCTAAAGGTATATTTTCGTTGTTTTCCAACTTTATCATTAAGGATCACTTTCTAGACATGGTTATTTTCCTGTCTCTCCATGTCATAGATTTATGGCATGAAAAAGAACCTACCACTACAATTGGTATTGTGTAGCCAAATTTGTAGGTTAAATTTCGTTAGAAACACTATATCAAGTTCCAACGTTCGTTGCTAGGTGTCAGTGGCATCTGATAGTATGATAGTCAAAGTTGGCACTACTTGAAATTGAACTTGCTCATTCATCTTCATTCATTTCATCTCATCCACGCGACGGTACTTGTAGCTCACCCCATGGGGTGTCCGCATAGAAACAGCTACAATAAATAAATAAATAAATAAATAAATAAATAAATGAAAATCCATAGCCTGTTCCAGCCGTCCGACTGGGTCAGGGATGGAATGAATGAAGCCCCCCCCCTCTAGCGGCGAGGACTGTGCCGGCTGCCGAAGCCTGTCGCACTCCTCAGGGGCAATGATTAAATGAATAACAGATGAAATGAAATGATAATGGAGAGTGTTGTTGGAATGAAAGTTTTGACAGGGGAAACCGGAATACGTGGAGAAAAACCTGTCTGCCCCCACTTTGTCCAGCACAAATCTCACATGGGGTGGCCGGGATTTCAACCACGGACCCAGCGGTGAGAGGCCGGCGTGCTGCCGCCTAGAAGCCACGGAGGCTGCAATAGATAAATAAATAAATAGTTGCATTGTTGGTTATTCTACACTACCCAATTACCTTAAATAGGAATCTTGGCTGTCACCGCGGAGACCTGTTTTAACGGCTGGAACGGGATCCACTCAACCTCGTGAGGCAAAACTGAGAAGAAGCCAGTTCGATTTCTACCTCAGCCATTCAGGAAGTGGTTTTCCGTGGTTTCCCACTTCTACTCCAGGCAAATGTCGGGATGGTACCTAACTTATGGCCACAACTGCTTCCCACCCAAATTCTACCTAAATTACAAATATAGGCTACACAGCAATACAGACATCATTGTGATACAGGTAATCAGACAAATTCTACACACACCCAAGTACACGGGGCTGCATGACCATGATGTCGCAAAGCCCTTAAAAGAATTAACAACAACTAACCTTAAATAGGAACGTTTGAAATATAAACAGATATAACAAAATAGTGTAGTCACCGTTCAAAGTTTCTGTGGCTATGATTGGGGAATATAGCGCGCTTTCAACCAGATTGAAAATGTTAGATTCATAGAAACTGAGTCTAGGTGTATATATTTCTAAGCATATTACTTGAAACCTAGCAGCTTCGGTGGCATAGTTCGTAGCATGCTGAGCTTCTATGCCCAAGATCGCGGGTTCAAACCCGGCCGAAGTAATCGGATTTTTAAGAGCGTTAAAAATCCCACAGTATGCCTTCCTTCAGAGGGGAAGTAAAGCCGGCGGGCCCATGTCATAGATTTATGGCATGTAAAAGAACCTTCCACTAACTACAATTGTGTGAAGCTAAATTTGTAGGCTGGATTTGATTAATGTTCTATTAAAGTTTCAACATTCGTCACCAGGTGATGGTTGCCGTGGCATCTAGTAACAAAGTTCGCGGCTAAGTGTCGTTGACGGTAGCATTTGGTAGCAAAATTAGGAACTACCGGTACTTGAAATTGATCGTCTGCAGTCCTTCCCTGAATTACAGATAACACACACTAATTCAGCCATCACAATTAACACAGATTATCAGACAGATTCTACACAACCCAAAGTACACGGGGCTACATGACCGCATTGACGCAGCCCCTATACTGAGGAACCAATCAACTTAGTTGAAACCACTGTCGGGACTAGAATCCGGATTCCTAGCATTTCGAGCATTACAGAACATAATAGTCGATTTAATAACTTCTCGCACTTTGTAAGTGCGAATGGTTGTATCTTTGAAAATATTTTGAAAGTAATTAATTAATGTTCGTAGAAATAAGATAGTTTAAAGACCAACTTACGATAAATCATCGTCCCGAAACTGGCATTCTTGACGCTACTCATTGATTGCGTGAATTGGCACGGCTGGTGTAGCCCAAAGCCAGATGAATTGTTTTAAATTCCCATTGTATTAACTGTTGATTCGCTTATCTCGGTGCCATGAACTCAATCCTTGTGAACAGGGCCAGTCCGATGTGATTTATCATACGCAATTAATTCGACACCACGCTGTGATTGCAAACACCTCCCTGCCGTACAGAGATAACTCTTATCTGGGAGATAAAACATGAAGTTCAAACAAAATTGAAGTTATATTAGTCTCTGACGAGATTGCAAGAAGATACTGAATTTTCACATCATCCCTCTACTGTCGACCAAAGTATATTGTGCACTCGAGTTTGAAGGTTGTTTGTGAAGTAACCAAAAGACCTACATAAAATCCAATAACATCATTTTCGTTGTTCTAGTTTACGTTAGTTCATGTAGGATTGGATTTTTAATTTATATATACAGGGTGTTACAAAAAGGTACGGCCAAACTTTCAGGAAACATTCCTCACACACAAAGAAAGAAAATATGATATGTGGACATGTGTCCGGAAACGCTTAATTTCCATGTTAGAGCTCATTTTATTACTTCTCTTCAAATCACATTAATCATGGAATGGAAACAGCAACAGAACGTACCAGCGTGACTTCAAACACTTTGTTACAGGAAATGTTCAAAATGTCCTCCGTTAGCGAGGATACATGCATCCACCCTCCGTCGCATAGAATCCCTGATGCGCTGATGCAGCCCTGGAGAATGGCGTATTGTATCACAGCCGTCCACAATACGAGCACGAAGAGTCTCTACATTTGGTACCGGGGTTGCGTAGACAAGAGCTTTCAAATGCCCCCATAAATGAAAGTCAAGAGGGTTGAGGTCAGGAGAGCGTGGAGGCCATGGAATTGGTCCGCCTCTACCAATCCATCGGTCACCGAATCTGTTGTTGAGAAGCGTACGAACACTTCGACTGAAATGTGCAGGAGCTCCATCGTGCATGAACCACATGTTGTGTCGTACTTGTAAAGGCACATGTTCTAGCAGCACAGGTAGAGTATCCCGTATGAAATCATGATAACGTGCTCCATTGAGCGTAGGTGGAAGAACATGGGGCCCAATTAAGACATCACCAACAATTCCTGCACAAACGTTCACAGAAAATCTGTGTTGATGACGTGATTGCACAATTGCGTGCGGATTCTCGTCAGCCCACACATGTTGATTGTGAAAATTTACAATTTGATCACGTTGGAATGACGCCTCATCCGTAAAGAGAACATTTGCACTGAAATGAGGATTGACACATTGTTGGATGAACCATTCGCAGAAGTGGACCCGTGGAGGCCAATCAGCTGCTGATAGTGCCTGCACACGCTGTACATGGTACGGGAACAACAGGTTCTCCCGTAGCACTCTCCATACAGTGACGTGGTCAACGTTACCTTGTACAGCAGCAACTTCTCTGACGCTGACATGAGGGTTATCGTCAACTGCACGAAGAATTGCCTCGTCCATTGCAGGTGTCCTCGTCGTTCTAGGTCTTCCCCAGT
Organism: Meconema thalassinum; assembly: GCA_946902985.2. Taxonomy (NCBI): domain Eukaryota; kingdom Metazoa; phylum Arthropoda; class Insecta; order Orthoptera; family Tettigoniidae; genus Meconema; species Meconema thalassinum. The sequence continues at coordinate 567,364,052 of OX336388.2, read as the reverse complement.
CGCGAGTCATAGGCTGGAATGTTCCGTGCTCCCTAAGACGCCGATCAATTGCTTCGAACGTCTTCCTGTCGGGACACCTTCGTTCTGGAAATCTGTCTCGATACAAACGTACCGCGCCACGGCTATTGCCTCGTGCTAATCCATACATCAAATGGGCATCTGCCAACTCCGCATTTGTAAACATTGCACTGACTGCAAAACCACGTTCGTGATGAACACTAACCAGTTGATGCTACGTACTTTTGTGCTTGATGCTCGTACTGTAGAGCAATGAGTCGCATGTCAACACAAGCACTGACGTCAACATTACCTTCCTTCAAATGGGCCAACTGGCGGTGAATCGAGGAAGTACAGTACATACTAACGAAACTAAAATGAGCTCTAACATTACGTCAACATTACCTTCCTTCAAATGGGCCAACTGGCGGTGAATCGAGGAAGTACAGTACATACTAACGAAACTAAAATGAGCTCTAACATGGAAATTAGGCGTTTCCGGACACATGTCCACGTAACATATTTTATTTCTTTGTGTGTGAGGAATGTTTCCTGAAAGTTTGGCCGTACCTTTTTGTAACACCCTGTATATTTTTTTTATCGCAGTTGGAACACAAAAAGGGCCCGTTTTTAAGCGTGTTTCAACCATGCGTCACATTTAAGAATTATTAACTCAAAAACCCGTCATCAGATCGAATCCAAATTTTAACACACTATACATTGGAATATTGTATAACTGGTTTATTAATTTCCAAATTTTGCGTATCCAAGAAACAAAGTCGTTATCATGTTTGTAAGGTAACGTTTTCTCGGCCCGGGGTGGTTGGAATATGTAGTCCTTGGTCGCGTTGTAATCCTTATACATCAAAAAGTTATGCTGTATGACTGTGAAATACGTAAATTAATTCACTTATATTATATCGGTTTGTATTTGTAAGGGGAAATAGACATGGTTCAACAGCTAGCAGCTCCGGGGAAAGCTGTACAGCGTTGCCGAGATGAAGCCCATCACGCGTCATGGCGTGCCTCGCTCGGAATTGATGGGCTCCATCTGAGCAACGCTGTACAGCTTTCCCCGGAGCGGCTAGCTGGTGAACCATGTTTTATTTCCCCGTACAAATACAAACAGATAAAATAAGTGAATTAATTTACGTATTTCACAGTCATTCAGCATAACGTTTTGATGTATAAGGATTACAACGCGACCAAGAACTACATTTTCCAACCACCCCGGGCCGAGAAAAAGTTACCTTACAACAAGTAGTTCCGTGAAGAACTATACAGCCTATTTTCATATATCCTATAATTGCCTCCATCAACATACAAAATTTCAGTTTGATTGTTGTGATAAGATTCGTAGATATTGAGAACCATCTAAATATTTCAGATGGTCGCCAGGTTGGATTTTTATTTATGTACTATTACATGAAGATTATTGTGTAGCCTACGTGTGGTATTCAGACTTCAATCGCATGATTAGGACACAAGAAGTAAAAATGAGATTTTAAAATTTCGCACAGCTGCCATCTTGTGGTTATGAAAACAATTGAAATAAATTAGATGCCAGTGGATTAAGATTTGTAAAAGCATTTAACGTACAAAGTTTCACTGCACTCGGATGGTTAAATCGCGAGAAACTTCTATATAAATATTTATACTTCGCGTCGCCGCCATGTTGGGTTTGTGCTCACCAGGTTACTGAAAGTCATATAGGTGAACTTATGTCCATAGCCTCTATGAATACAAAAAAAATCAGTTTGATTGCTGTAAAATATTCGTGGATATTGAGAACTGGCAAAATACTTCGGATGCTCGCCATTTTGTATTGTATAGACTATAGGCCATAGAGTTATGTACCATTAAAGGAAAATTATTGCGTAGCTTCATTAGTCAAACTTTCACTTCGATCTCATGATTACAACACAAGAAATAAAAACTTAAATTTAAAATTTCACACAGCCGCCATCTTGAGGTTATGTAAACAATTGAACTAAATTAGATGCCAGTGCATTACTATAAGTAAAATCATTTACTGTACCACATTTCACTGCGCTCAGATGGTTAAATCACGAGAAAAGTCTATTATAATGTTTCAACTTCGCTTGGCCGCAATGTTCGTTTTGTACTTTACAGGTTTTTGAAAGTTACATAGATAAACTTGTAGCAGTGCCCTTTATCACCGTAAAAAAAATCGGGGCGATATCATAAATAGTTTCGGAGATATTGGAATGCCAGTGAAATATTTCGCACGGCCGCCATTTTGAGGTAATGTAAACAATTGAAAATTGAACTAAATTAGACGTCAGTGCATTACAATGTGTATAAACATTTGCTGTACCATGTTTCATTACGTTTCGATGGTTAAATCACAAGAAAAGTCTATTTAAATGTCTCAACTTCTCGTGGCCGCCATGTTGGTTTTGTAGTTACCAGGTTTTTGAAAGTCTCATAGGTGAACTTCTAGTAGTTCCGTTTATCGCCGTACAAAATGTTAGGGAGATATCGGTAATAGTTTCGGAGATACTGAATGCTGGTGAAATATTTCGCACAGCCGCCATGTTGGATTGGTGAGACACAATAACATTTGAAGGGCACGGTCGAGCTCGGCTAGAATGGTCTATTATCTTACCAAGTTTCATTGAAATCGCTCCAGCCGTTTAGAATTTATTAGGGGGGACACACGCACACCATCACACACACATGCACACGCACACAGACAAAAGGTGATCTCATAAGCCTTTTTTTTCATAGAATGAAAATAGGCTAAAAATGATAACAACTTTGTTTCTTGGACACACAAAGTTTTGGAATTAATAAACCAGTTATACAACATTCCAATGTATATTGTGTTAAAATTTGGATTCGATCTGATGACGGGTTTTTGAGATAATAATTCTTTAATGAAACGCATGGTTGAAACACGCTTAAAAATGGGCCCTTTTTGTGTTCCAACTGCGATAAAAAATATTACAATATAAATTAAAAATTCCAAACCTACATGAACTAACGTAAAATAGAACGACGAAAATGATGATGTTAATGGTTTTATGTAGGTCTATGGGTTACTTCACAAACAACCTTCAAACTCGAGTGCACATAATAGTTTTGTCGACAGTAGTCCTGAGTTTTATCCGTGTTGCCGGGTACATTTGCCGCGATTATGCAACCCCAAAACTGAAAATCCACGCCAGTATTTACCAGTTCAGCATCCTGTGAAATGTCAGTAAGTTACAACGTGTCATGAGGATTCAATTCTTATAGAAAAGTGCTTCGGCAAGTTAAATGTTTGATCATGATTAGGGATAGGGTTTGGTGACCAATGAATTACCCAAAATGCTCCAAAACAATTCATTTATGAGATAAAGATCAAAGAGTGTCCTATTGGAGTCAAAGGGATCACTAGCCAGACATGAGGTAGGATGGCCAGTTCCTTTCCACACCTTCTCCTGCCACATGAGACAGGTTTCCATTTAACATCACGAGGCTGGGAGACCTCGTACCAGATCATTCCAAGACTTTGAAATTCTTGGTAAAGCCGGGAATCGAATCTTGGACCTCGGGGGGGGGGGGGGGGGGGGGGCAACCGACAATGCTATCAGTTACATCAGGTTTTCAAAAAATGGCCTTTAAAATGACCGAAAATATGTTTTTTTCACCTTGCGTTATATACTGTATGTTAGAAATAAATAATTTGAACTACAGTGAGAGCCTTCTCAACAGAACCGAACTTCACATGCGCCATGTGATGGCCGGGGCACTCTGGCTAGCTGCATGTCGAGCAAGGCACTGGCGCTAGCAGCAGCGTAGTGCCCAACTAGTTCAACACATTTACACGTTTTAACGTAGCCTATTTAATAATCATCAATACTTACACGAATTTCAGATTAGATGCTGAAAATGCTGTCCTTTATTTCCTAAACACACATTGCACCAACGTAGGAAGTTGTAGTACAATCGCAGTAATTCATCGACTGGCTGCGTGGTAAAGTGGTAACGGTCTCGCCTGCTATGCCCCAGGTTGCAGGATCGATCCTGGCGTAGTCAGTCGACATTTGAGGGTGCGCGAATGTGAGGGAACCGTGCCAGTAGATTTACTGGTACGTTAAAGATCCCCTTCGGGGTAAAATTCCGGCACCCCGGCGTCTCTACCAAAAAGAAGAAAACGTCTCTTCGCGTTCCTCTTACACAATCTGATGCAACAGAAGCCCAGATAATAGTGATTTCTTTGCTGCAATATAGAAAACCAACAATTAATGCCATTGAGGATGAGGAAAGGTACGATTTTATATAACTGTTATGTGATAAGTGGTCTGTTTTATATAGCTTTGAATGTAACAAAAACTAAATCATATTGAAGTACAGTATGTCATTAACATGATTTTCAGGACTTTTCCACTTAATTTATTTTTATAGTTGTTATATTTAATTTATGAGTTACATTTGTATTCGGCTTTTACGACGCAAACAATGTGTGTTGTAAGTGAACAAGCTTTATACTATTGGAGGCTAAACCAAGGGATAAACATTCACGGAGTCAAATCAGTTGTTCATCAGGAAAGCCATTCGGCTCTCTCCGCTGTTTTTCGCTGATTCGAAGCCCATGTTCTCCGTCTGTAACGTCAAGTAGTTGTTGTTGCTTATTTTAGGGGCTCAACATCGTGGTCATGTAGTCCGGTGTATTTGTGTGTGGAATATGTGTCATAACCTGTTATTGTGATGCTGTACTAGAAAGTCAAGTAAGCTCACGCAAGAAAGAAGCCCTGCGACGTGCTTCCAGTATGGGACGTAGTGCAAGGTTCACTCACCTGGCAGTGTGTACCAAAAGCTTGCTTATGAGCCCAACTTCGTGCACCTGTGCGAAACCCCACAAAAGAGGGGAGTAAGAACCTATAAGATTGGCTGGTGTTTTTCATCGATTCATTCTGGTTGAAGTTCTTTTTAGCGTGTGACTTTAGTGCCGGGAGTGTCCGAGGAGATGTTCGGCTCACCAGAGTTTGTAGCTGCTTCTATGCGGACACCCATGGGGTGAGCTACAAGTACCGTCGCGTGTGGAGATTTGTCTGGGGTGGAAAGTGTGAATGTCAGGACGAGGAATTGGAAGGTAGCGGCTGTGTCCTATAGTCTAGTTAGGGATCAACCCCGGCATTTGCCGCCTGGAAGGAAGATGGGAAACCAAAGAAGACCATCTTCAAGGTTGCCGGCAGGGGGATTTGAACCTCCTCGCCTTCCGGATGTGAGCGACTGCCTGCAGCCACGCCGTAACGATCGCGGCTAACTCACCCGGTATTATTGTTATATTAATGCAGGACGGGTCAGGGAAGGGATCTTGGAAGGAAATCGGCCGTGGACATATCCCAGCATTTGCCTGGGCGTGAAAATGGGGAAACCACTAAAACCATTTTCAGGACGGCTGAGGTGGGATTCGAACTCACACTCACCCGGTGGTTTTAAGAAGCGCAAATACAGATGTCATGGGAACACTAACTTGCGGAAGATGAGACGGTGAGCTGTAGTAAGTTCGGACATCGGAGTTTCGAATACCGGCGATGACAGCGACTATTATAATATTTTTCTCCGGTGTTTCTTTTCCACAGTCCCTCCAGGCAAATTAATGTCGTTGTTGTTAGGGGTCATCCATAAAATACGTTCGCAAAAGTGCCATATAATTTAACCCCCCATTGTAACACGCTGTAACAATTCTTAATATCCCCCTAAAAGAACGTCCGAAATAAATTGGTTGGTGCCTTAGTTAGAGGCTGCGACAACGCAGTCATGTAGCCCCGTGTACTTTGGGTGTGTGTAGAATTTGTCTGATAATCGGTGTTAATTGAGATGGCTGTATTAGTGTGTGTTATTGTAATTCAGGTAAGGGCTGCAGACAATCAATTTTCAAGTAGTTCCCACTTTTGCTAACAAATGCTACCGTCCACGACACCTAGTTGCGAACTTAGCTACTATATGCCATCGCAAACAGCCCCTGACGACGAACGTTGGAACTTTGTAGCGTATCAAATCAAACCTACAAATTTTAGCTTCACACAGATGTAGTTAGTGGAAGATTCTTTTGCATGCCATAAATCTATGACATGGGCCCGCCGGCTTTACTCCCCCTCCGAAGGAAGGCATACTGAGGGATTTTTAACGCTCTTAAAAATCCGACCACTTCGGCCGGGTTTGAACCCGCGACCTTGGGCATAGAAGCTCAGCATGCTACAAACTACGCCACCGAAGCCGCCTCCGAAATAAATTAACCCCAACCCTTGTTCAACTCAGCGCATAGAAAAAATCAACTTTACAGACCCGTGCGCCAGCACCAGAACCAGGAAATACGCATATTTCTGAAATCGCGAGATGCTACACAAATCCACCTGCAAAAGAAGTTGTTTTAATAAAACCGTGTATGGAAAGTGCCAAAAAAGTTCATTTAGATTCTGCAAATCGAGTAATAAGGAAAAAAACTGACGAACGTAGGCCTACATATTTTCGTACAACTCCCTTCCTCCCTGCAAATTATCGTACAGTTTTGTCACTTTCAATCGAACGTCTTGTTTGAATGATCATTTAATTATTTTAACGGGATTGGGACATATTGATCATCAACCCCGTGCTGTTGGGTGTGTGTTGAGCTTGTCTGATAACCTGTATTCCTGTGATGGCTGTAGTAGTGTGTGTAGCTGTGGTGGGGATATGGGTTAGGGTGGATACCCTGGGACTTGAAGTAAGGTACTATCCCGGCATTTGCATGGAGGGAGTGTGGGAAAACCAGGGGTAAATCCACACTCAGAATAGTCACTGTCATCGCCGGGATTCGATCCTCCGATAAAGAGACTTGCTGCAGCTACTCTTGCGGACGTGGTGCACGATTAACAATTAACGCAGGGTGGGCAAATTCACGGATAGTACCTTATAATTTGCCCTTATTTGTGGCTAGCATTCTTGGCTGTCCCTGCGGAGGCCGGGTTCGATTCCCGGCTCGGCCAAGACATTTAATTCTGGTCTGAGGACTAGAACGGGGTACACTCAGCCTCGTGAGGAAAAATTAAAAACATGCGGGTTCGATTCCTACCTCAGCCATCCTGGAAGTGATTTTCCGTGGTTTCCCCACTCCTACTCAGGCAAATGCCGTAATGGGACCTAACTTAGGGCCACGGCCGCTTCCTACCCTAATCCTACCTCAATTACAGATACACACACTAGTACAGACTTCACAGTGACACAGGTTATGAGGCAAATTCTACACACACCCAAGTACGCAGGGCTTGATGACCACGATGTTACAAAGCCCCTAAAGAATCAACAAGTGCCTTATTTCATGTCCCAAGACACCAACCCTATCCTCAACCCTAATAATTATTACTGCTACACTCACTACTGCAGCCACCACAATTAGTTATTGTTGTTTTAAGGGGCGGAACTACCAGGTCATCTGCCCCTCAGCCACACTGTAACACAGGTTATCAGAAAAATTCAAAACACACACACCCAACTACACGGTGGCCTAACATCTTCCTATCATCCCTATTCCCTGGGGTCGGAAACTGTTACAAACATATTTTTTTTTTTTTTCAAATTATCCTGCTCTGTTTATTGTTGTATAGGCTCCTTGGTGCGCGCGCAGTCTGATATGACCTTGATGCTGCCATCTATCCGCTCCTACTGCCGCCTGCGACAATGCACCACAGTCTTCAGAAGCATGTCGACCGAACTTGACACTGATCTACCGCCGTCGGATAATATCTTGGAGGATGGGATAGTGGAGAAGAAAGAGGTGGAGCGGTTCATGACCGACTGCCTTATGAAGGTGGGCTGTGAGCGGGACTCAGCGGTACAACAAGCACAACTCCTGGTAGCTGCTGACTATAGAGGACACTACAGTCATGGTCTCAACAGACTCAGTGAGTAGAAACATTGCCTTCTTTTTTGGAGGGACATTCAACTGAGCGCTCGAAGATCGCTAAGAAACTTCCCTCGCGTCCAGTTGACTTGAAATTTGCCAATCGCGGTGCAACGGGTAGTTTAGTTTAAAAACTTGTGTTTGAAAAATATTTCTACATTTTATGTCACTTGTTTCTTAGCTAGTGGCAGCGAAATTTCTGTATTAATAATAGTCATACAGTAAATTAAATGTTTCAGTAATGGTTAATGCTGATACGATAATTATTCAAGTTCAGTCACCTAGTCCGTTCAGACTGAGTTGTGGTCATGGCCTTTGCATGTAATAGTTCATTGTTGATATTAAAAAGGCCGGACGTTGTACTCGTACCAGAGTAGGCCTATTGACCACGTCCGATTTTGCTCAACCTTAAATGTAGATATAATTGAAGTTCGAATTATAAAGGTAACAGCAGCTACGGTGTATTAATTAGTTGAAAATGAAATAGGAAGGCCTATAGTAGGTAATTGTAGTTGGAGGTTGAACGTCAGTATAAGATTGTGTTAGACCTGTAGTAGGTATGGCTTTGACCTGCGTTAAACATAACCCGCTCATGATTAGTGTATGGTGAATGTGGCGTGTTGTGTGTTTAGTACCGGTACGGTACCGTAGTTTTGTATGTGTTGAGTGGGTGTAAATATGAGGGAGTGTAGTAGTGTAATGTGAGCTTCGTGTTGTTGCGATGCATTTACTGGGTCAACGTCACAGGAGTGCCTGACATTAACCAGGCTAGGTACTGTATTTTCTGAAGTACCGGTAATACTACGGTATGACCTACCAAGAAGCACCATTCCAGAAGTCATATATAATATTAACATCTAAAGAACCGCTATTATTATGTCTACAATTTTTTATAAAGATACATTTTAATTGTTGGTGAAGTATTTAGATCTAACAGTTGAGCTGTCTAACAGGAATGTTTTAAGGTCGCAACAGAAATGATCATAGGTAAGTACAATTTACAATGGCAGCTATTTATTGGAATATAATATAATTTTCCAAAATTAAAAGAAAGAAAACTAAATCAATAATCCAATGAACGTTTGATAACTCTTGTTGAAATTCCATTTTCAGAGAAACCTTACATGTTTTGGCGCGTTTTGTAATTGTTAGTCCCATTGTTAGATCATACGGATCAATTCCCGACATAGATAGGATTTAGAAGCCGGGGGCCATGTCTTAAGTTACGTATCATCCTAATATTGTCCAGGGGGCGTGGTGGCTCAGCGGTCTAGCTGTATGCCTCTCACCAAGGCGGTCCGGGTTCGATTCCCGGTCAATGCATGTGAGATTTTCGACGTGAAATGCCATGTCCTGTGGTTCGGATTCCACGTAAAAAGGAGGTCCCGTGGCTCATGATCTCAAGATTAACGGTCACGTTAAACTACAAGCTTCCTTTTTTTTAATATTGTCCAGAAATAGAAGATGGAAAGCACGTAAAAATCCTACTCCGTCAACAATTCCACACACTACCGTACTGCAGACATCACACTGACACAGATTATCAGACCAATTCTACATCCATCCAAGTAGGCACTGGGCTATATGACCTCGATATCGCAAAGCCTCTAAAGAATCACCAACAAAAATTTGAACTGATCGCCTTACTGTGATGTTCGATGAATGCTGCAGTGAGTGTTTCCTTGCGCTCCTTCAAGAGATCTGCAGAAAGCGGTGACCTTCCGGAAACTTGCCGATTCATTCATTCATTCATTCATTCATTCATTCATTCATTCATTCATTCATTTATTTGCAATTGGGGATGTGTCCCCAGGTGGAAAATTAGACATAGGCCTACATAACAAATAAATAATTATACATAACAATTAAACTGGAGTATTTACACAAATAGTCAGCCTTTTCTTAAACACACCTATATGTTGGGGAAAAGGCTCTAAGACTGCGGCAGGTAGAGTTCCAGTTATCAACGGCACGGTTTACGAAAGAATATTTACCATAATTTGTTCGCTGTGGTCGGGCCTTAACTTTGAAAGGATGATCACTCCTACCCATGTAAGTGGGCTTTTCCATACGTTTGCTAAGCTCACCCCATGCTGGTTGATTTGTATACGTGTTGTAGGCTACATAGTGCAGAGTCTAGATTTCATCCTCCTAACCTCAAGTGATTCTCACCCAAGTTTCTTTAACATACGGCTCACACTGCTCCTGAGATTAAAGTCACTGAGCACAAATCTAGCGGCCTTTCTTTGTACCATCTCCAACTCATTTATGAGCCCTACTTGATATGGATCCCAAAAAGCCGATGCGTAGCCTATTCCAGAATAGGTCTTACAACTGACAAATATCATTATTCTTTAGCAGAGATACTACTTCCTTTAAATACCCTCATTACAAAGTGCAGGGATTTGTAAGCTTTAGAAACTACACATCCTACATGACTACTCCATTTCATATCATTCCTTACGTGAAAGCCCAAATATTTGCAATAATCTTCTTCTACAAGTATTTCCGAGCCAATGTTATATTGAAAATCTTGCCTTCGCACTTTCCGTATTTGTATGAGACTACATTTTCTTGTGTTTATTTTCATTTTATTTTCAATCGCCCACTTACAGACTAGGTTCAGGTCATCTTGAAGTAGTAACTAGTGGAAGGCATCAAATTGCTAAATATGAACTTGATATTTACTTTGAACAAGCAAGTGAATTGGCTACACAGTTCAAAGTATTAGGTGGTAATAGGCTGTTGATAAACCTAAGACTCTCTCTCTCTCGCTTTAATCGCGTGGATATAAAACACATCGGGTCCAAAGGATCAGTTTTACTGCCATTTCTAGATGCTGTAACTTTGGAACTACGGTGTAAGACCGCTTTGTGAATGTTGTATGCCTCTCACCAAGGCGGTCCGGGTTCGATTCCCGGTCAATGCATGTGAGATTTTCGAAGTGAAATGCCATGTCCTGTGGTTCGGATTCCACGTTAAAAGGAGGTCCCGTGGCTCATGATCTCAAGATTAACGGTCACGTTAAACTACAAGCTTCCTTTTTGCTTTGTGAATGACAACGTAATCTTTGCCCACAGAAAGTCATTCCCAGCAATTGATTGGCAAAAGATGTTTCATCGTCTGAACTTAGAAACTGTGTTAAGCACTACGTATCCTGGCAAAGACTTCCTCAATAGTTTATGAATTCGAACTCGAGAAAGGTAAGTAGTAAAGTGTGATAGGCCTAAAAGCACCAAATGAAGATTTAAGATAATGCAATCAGATATTAGTTTCATCCAAACATTGGGAAAATGCTACAGATACCACTAACCAACTGTGTCAACTGATCATTCAACGACCAACTCGAAAGATCTGCACCAGGCCTCTCTGGAGACCAAACACCTCTGTCATTGTAACTGGTTATTTTGCAATTTTATTAGATGAAAGAGTAGCCTCCGTGGCTTAGGCGGCAGCACGCCGGCCTCGCACCGCTGGGTCCGTGGTTCAAATCCCGGTCACTCCATGTGAGATCTGTGCTGGACAAAACTGAGGCAGACAGGTTTTTCTCCGGGTACTCCGGTTTTCCCTGTCAACATTTCATTCCAGCAACACTCTCCACTATCATTTCATTTCATCTGTCATTCATTTAATCATTGCCCCAGAGGAGTGCGTCAGGCCTCGGCAGCCGGCACAGTCCATATCCTCGCCGCTAGATGGGGGCTTCATTCATTCCATTCCTGACCCGGTCGGAGACTGGAAGCAGGCTGTGGATTTTCATTAGATGAAAGAGTTGAGGTAGAGCATAGAACTGAAGGGATTGCAGGAATGCACGACGGTGCGTCAGTCTCAAATTCAAGTAGCCTACCACTCAACGAATTTGACTGCTTCTAGTGACAATTGCTCATAGAGAGCTCTGGTGTCGCTTGTGGAGATCACAGATACCTCGCTGATATCCAGTAAGTCACTCTGCAAAGCCCTCTTCATCTAAGACTTTGAAATTAGTGAAGGTCAGGTGTAGACCGTTACTGGTTTAGGCAGCTAGCGCGTATACCTAGAATGTAGAAAGTTCGAATCCCAATGACAGCGCAGTATTACTTGACATATAAAACCAGGGTCGCATAATAAATTATACGATCCTAATCCAGTATTGACAATTTTAATCAAATGCTTGCAGTTTTATGGGAACTGATTTAGAAATCGCAGCTGATAAATGGGTGGTTAAACACACACCCTTATTGTTATTAATTTAGTGACATTCTGTTGACTGTACTAGTGGATGTATATGTACGTAATTCCTGAATTGGCAGTGGGAAACCACGAAAAACCAACTCTAGTATGGCCGAGGTATGAATTATTAGTCTATATTTGAATTGCAGTCAATGGCCATAGCAGGGAATTTTAATTGAACTCCCGTAGGAATCGAACCCACCTTTTCGCATTTTTTGCTTCACGAGTGAATCGTGTTCCAGTCCTCACACCAGAATTAAGTTTCTGAGCAGAGTCGGGAATCAATCCCAGGTTCTTTGTGACCGGAGTCTGAATATGTACCAGAGCTCACAGAAAGTTTCGTCACAGTTCTCGTCGGGAACCAGGAGTTCTTCCATCGTTAGATCTTTTTTTTATCTCTCACCTGCGTGGACCATAACCGGTTTTTTTTTTGGTGGTGTGGCCTCCTGAGAGGCAGAGTGCAGGTCTTTCTAGTCGACGACCGTGGGCGACCTGCGCGTCGGGATGAGAAATGGAATGGCTGAAGATGAATGAAACTGGGCAAGGATGTGGAAGGAAACGGCCGTGGCCTGACAGAAGGTACCGTCCCAGCATTTGCCTGGTGGTGAAAATGGGAAACCACGGAAAACCATTTCAAGGACGGCCGACGGTGGGGCTCGAACCCACGCGTCTACCGATTCAGCAGAGAGCTTGGCCCCATGACCTAACGCTGCGCTTTAGCCAGCGTAGCCACTGCTGTCATCGTAACCGGTAACAGCTGTAGATGAACGAAGTCCATGTTGGTTATCTTCCTCAGTACGATAGTCAAGTCATGGTAGTTACGGGTTAGTCGATAGGAAGGAAATGGAAAGACCTTGGGTATCATGTGTAACGTCATTAGGCCTAACTAGCCTATAATGAGATAATGTGGGAAGATTTGGGGACATTTTTTTTTTTCTGGGAACGTGAATCCTAATACGCATGGACATCAGGCTAAACCAAATTCAACCTTAAAGATGGATCAGGGGCTGGTACTTAAAATAGATTAAATTCACTTCTCGAATAATCGATTAATTGCTACAAATAGGCCTAACGATTAATCAATTAAGCGTTGCATCGATGTAATCATTTGGTCGAATAATAATTGTCGATTAATCGATGAACTTTGCTCCATTCACTACGCTCTACCAGAAGCAAAACAGACATTTAATTAATTAGTGCAGCGGTCAAGCTGTTGGCCTCTCACCACGGCAGACCGGGTTCAATTCCCGGTTAATGCCTGTGAGATTTTCAAAGTAAAATGCCATGTCCTGAGGTTCGGATTCCACGTAAAAAGAGGTCCCGTGTCTCATGATCTCGCGATTAACGGTCACGTAAAACTACAATCTTCCTTCCTATTTAAATAATTAAAATATATTGTAAGTCGCCTCCGTAGCGTAGCGGTCAGCATGGTTAGCTGCCGCCCCGGAGGTCCTGGGTTCTATTCCCGGCTCGGCCACGAAATTTGAAAAGTGGTACGAGGACTGGAACGGGGTCTACTCAGCCTCGGGTGGCCCAAATGAATAGAGGGGGTTCGATTCCCCCTCAGCCATCCTCGAAGTGGTTTTCCGTGGTTTCCCCACTTCGTCTTCGGGCAAATGCCGGGATGGTACCTTCTTCAAGGCCACGGCCGCCTCCTTCCCTCTTCCTTGTCTATCCAACCTCACCATCCATTACCTTCCCTCATGAGGCCCCTGTTCGCTTTGCAGATGAGGCCGCCTGGGCGAGGTGCCAATCCCACCTCACCAGTTGTATCCCTTCCGATTCGATGTTCCCCGCTCTAGGACACTGCCCGTAGAGGCGGTAGTTCCCTCGCTGAGTCCGTGGGTTCCACCAACCTGGAGGGTAAACGACTAAAAAAAAAAAAAAAAAATGTATCATATAATTTTAAATAATGTACCTTCTTTGTGAAAACTAGGCTAAAAGAAAGTAAAACAAAAATGTTCATGTCCTAAATTGAAAAAATTGAAAACGTTGAGCAAGAATTCAAAATCGTTGCTGGAAACTCTTAGTTTTCTTTTTTCGACCCTTCCTAATTTGATTGATGTTTGTCTTTCGACTGCCACTGACTCTTTTTGGTTATTGTGAACATAAACAAGGAAGGACACTTAGTATATTTAGGCAAAAATTAACTTTTATAGATTTCTTTACATCAATCCGAATATAACTTAAGCGTATCTCAACTTAAGCGATGACCTACCATTGAAACTACTCTTATCTCGTGTCTACTAATCAATTAATAGATTCTTCGGTTTGCCGATTAATATATTGTTCGGCTAATCGATTAATCAAATGAACTGTCAGTCGATTAATCTATTAATAGTTTTCGTATAATTTCAAATTATCGTTTATTACCAGCTTTATTCAGGGCTATAGAACTGTTTAGTAGGAAATGGGAGTTTGCACTTCAGGTAGTATGTAATAATCCTAAACATTTACTCCTTACTTTTCAAAACAGGGATTTATTTTGATTTAGTGTACGAAAGTTAAAAAGATACAGTCAGTCTGAGAGACTAGACTTTATATCATTTCAAATGACGCATGCTACAAATGCTACACATGTTAGAAAGGCTAAGGAGGGCTTCTCGCGAACAGACTCCATTACCCATTAACTTGGGCTTCCCGCGCGGGGAACGGAGAGCGGGAGGTGCACTCTGCTGCATGACGTCACGCACTCGCTGTCTCCGTATCGCATAATGCCAGACCCCAGGAGTAAACTGAGACTCAACAGACTCCATTACCCTTTAACTTAGGCTTCCCGCGCGGGGGCTGCATGACGTCACGCACTCGCTGTCTCCGTATCGCATAACGCCAGACTCCAGGAGTAAACTCAGACTCGGTGCATATGCACTGAACAACATGATGACGTCATACACGCCGTAACCGTAACGCATAACGGTAGACCAAAGCATAACGATGAAGTCGACAAGATCATTTGAAATTATAAAATACAAATATTTCCTTTAGTCGGAACAATACATCTCCATTGTCGTAACATTGAGCTATTTATGAGGTAGCTGGCTTCTGGAGATCCGAAGTTCGAACTCAAACTTCGACAGCGACCATCGTGAATTGCTATTTTTCCCGCGCACTGCAAACAAATCCTAGATCCTTCCTTAATTTAGGTCCCGTGGCACCCATCGTAATCGTAGACTCCCGTCTAAAAAACGCAATTTGTTAAATACACGAGCGCACACAAATGTAAACGGGGCTGACCAAAATGTTCCAAGCTCATAAATGAAATTTTCTCGCATTCCTTACTCTACAAATGCAGTCGAACCTCGATATCTCGAATCGTTAGGGGATGTCAAAATAAATTTGACTTATCGAAAATTCGAGTTATGGAGATACATAGGAACAGTGCATTTTTTTTAAGAAATTAAGGGGTAGGCCTACTCTCAGTTCTGTACCTCAGAACCAGACTAACGTAAGTCACATTATGCCAATTTTTCAGGAGAGCATACCAACTGTAGAAAATGAACTCGATGTCTGACTGCATGGCTAACACTTGAATTAGGCAGCAAAAAACTATTGACATTATTAAATTTGTATATGTCGTAGTCAGATAGTGAAATCCGTCATTTCATGAAGATCCTAGGCACTTCATGAAAAGCCGGCATATGATGTAAAAAGAGATAGTTACACCATCTGACGCGTTTCTTCATGAAGTGACGGACCGATTTAGGCAGATGGTGTAAGAAATGATTTTACATTATCAGCCGAGGCACTTCATGAAGATCCGGTGTTTGTTGATTCGGCACTTCATGAAATGACTGACACAATGAAGCCGTTCATTAATTCATTTAATTGTTCTATTCCAAGATATAAATTAATGCTTGTTTATTATGGTTTTCGAAATTACTTTTCACATAAAAACCTAAATCTAATCGTGAAATACCGGATACTCTTTACTCTCTATCTCTTTTTTTTCTAGAAGTTTGTATTTTTATTTTTATATATTTTATTTGTACAGATTTTTTTTCTAATCTGCAATGCTTACTTTCATAATTTCATTTGTAGTTTTTCTTTTTTTTTTCTTCATTTGTGTATCTTTTTTCTCTCTTTCCTTCACTGATGAAATTTGTATTTTTAGCCTATTTTCATTTATGAAAAAATAGGCTTATGAGGTCACCTTTTGTCCGTGTGTCTGTCTGTGTGTGCGTGTGTGTGTGTGTCCCCTAATAACTTCTAAACGGCTGGAGCGATTTCAATGAAACTCGGTAAGTTCATAGCACTATTTCGGGCGACCCCGACCGTGCCCTTCAAATTTTGTTACGTCTCACCAATCCAACATGGCGGCTGTGCGAAATATTTCACCAGCATTCAATATCTCCGAAACTACTACCGATATCACCCTGGAATTTTGTACGGTGATAATGGGAACTACTAGAAGTTTACCGATGTGACGTTTTTGAAAACCTGGTAACTACAAAACCAACATGGCGTCCAAGCGAAGTTGCGACGTTTAAATAGACGTTTCTCGCGATTTAACCAACCAAACGCAATGAAACTTGGTACAGTATATGTTTATACACATTGTATTGCACAGACATCTAACTTCGTTCAATTGTCCGCCCACCCCTACAGTCATCATATAAATATAATTTCAATTCACACCCAATCACACGGGACTGATGATTGAGGTGACCCAAGACCTCCAAATGAATTAACAACAAAACTGGAACGATAACTTACAGGTAAGATACACACAATGAAGAAAAATGCAGAATCATTCTTTCAAATATTTCTGTCTATAATAAATAGGCTGAAATTCGAGATTTTCTCGAAGGTGAACCCTCCACTAAATCAACCAAATGTAAAGCTTTTGTGTATTCAGCCCTGTGTACTTGGGAGTGTGTAGAATCTGTCTGATAATCAGTATTATAATGGTATTTGTAGAATTGTGTGTATTTGTAGTTCAGGTTAAGATTGAGAAGGAGGCGGCCGTGGTTAAGTTAGGAACCAACCCGGCATTTGCCTAGAGGAGAAGGGGGAAACCAAGGGAAACCAATTCCAGGATGGCTAAGGTAGGAATGGAACTCTTCTCAGTTTTTCCTCCCGAGGTCGACCATAATTATGTTCCTATCCGTGGTAACCATAGTTGATTTCATAAGTCTACTTAACGAGTAGGCCAATATGCTGGTTCGAATCCCGTCGCTGACTGTGGCGTTTTCCCCCAGGTCTTTTCACACACCCTCTCAGCAAATGCCGGGATGGTACTTCATTTCAAGTCTCGAGACACCTTCCCAAATTCTTTACCCACACACTACTTCTATCATCACGCAAACACAGGTTATCAGAAAACAACCACCCAAATACACTGGGCTGATGATCAAGATGTCCCTAGCCCTTAAAATAAATATACAAGAAAACAACTATAAAACAAGGCAACAACTGAACTAGATTAAAATGTTAGTTGGCAAAAAAATATCCTTCAGTGGGGTTTGAACTCACCACGCAGCGATCCCGAAGCCAACACCATACCCCGAGACCACAAGTTCACTAATGAAGTTGGCTGCTAAGAGCTGTATAAGACCTGTGTATTACGCGCCCGTAACTGAGTTTGTTCTTGTTGTTTTAAAGGGTGGAACAGCGAAATAAAGTCTTATTATACTATCGGTTATCTATCTCTCATGTTTTAAAAACAAAATGGATCTAAACGACGTTATTCTTCCGTTCACAGTACGGCAGCATAATATTCCTTCTAGGCGCAAGGCCAAGCAAGATGCTGGGGAGGGAATTAGGGGATAAATGAAGTCCAGACCATTAGACATTTGTACCATATGTCACAGTGTTCACTTTCTGAGGAGATAACAGCCCTTTAGTGTCCGCATTTTTATCTGATTTATTCTTGGAAGTCTCACTTCCCTCACACGTGATCACCGCTGCCGCTACGGTACTTCATGAAGTGACGGGCTGGATTTCCCGTCAGATGATGTATAAAATGAATTACACTATGTGACGGCGATATTTAGTCATTTCATGAAACCACGCGTCAGATAGTGCAACTGTACCTTTTAACATCATATGCCGGCTCTTCATGAAGTGCCTAGGATTTTCATGAAATGACGGATTTCACTATCTGACTACGACATATATACTTAACCCCTTTATTGGTATTTCCTTTAGAATTAACGCAATATTCAGTCGGGACTGGACTTAGCCTACGTTTTTTTGGCTGTACTTATGAAATCGTCTTAGGACTTAAGACTGGACTTGCGTTATATTGGCTGTACTTATAAAACCAGGTTTAGGACTTAGCACTATGGCAAGGTGTGTTAATGGGACTTGCGTTTTAATGTATTCTTAACGCTTCACAACCACAATAACGTAAGTGGATTTAAGTTGGTCTGGCTCAATCATAGGTTGGGACTTACGTTCTTACAACCCTTAGTACATACAAAACGCGATGTTTCACCGGACTTAACTTGTAATGGCTTAATGTAGAATCAAATTCTACATACAATACTGTAATAATCTGAAAATCGTAATTTTTGGACTTCCGTTCGTCTGGTTCTGAGGCACAGAGTCGACAAAAATCACGATCTTACAATTTTCGGCAATTTGCAAAGTCCGGTCATTTTTCGTGTTCGAATCGTTAACTTTCAGCTTTTTCGATGCCTGGTGGATGATAAATAATTCTTTATTTTCGTCATCCTTCAAAACAAACCACACGCACAAAATAACAACCTACCCCGCCTCCAAACACTAGCCTGCGTGCTTTTAAGAACGGAGTGCCGAGTTGTCGACCAAAAGAAACTGATTCGATAGATCGATTTAAATCGAGCATTACTCGAATTCTCCTCCAGCTGTTGTGAACAGCGCGTCGACGCCAGCTGATCGATGAACTTTCAAGTCGGAAGTTATATTTTCCGGACTAGATACAAATGTACCAATATTGTTTCTTAAACAGTTTTGAAAGGTTTAAGGGGTACGCGTACCCCCTGAAGAAAAAAAAAACGCCAAACTGACGCGACAATAAGCTCTGCAATGAAACTGGCGGTTAGAGCAGAAAGCGGTAACAATTGAAAGAAACTGCTGTGAACTCTTGAAGTGATGCGAATACTGTATCAGCCAAAAATGGCGGATGCTCCGCGCTGAACATTTGGGTGCATAAGCTATAGGCTATTTCTGCCATATTAAAGAGAGAAACCACATTACGTAAAAAATAATGAAAAAGAAAATAAATTATCTAATAAAAAGAGCAATCAAATTACAGTACCGGTACTTGAGAAATTTATGAAATCCGTTAAGTTTAATGCGGAGACTATCAGCGCCTCAAGCGGTTTGGGTCGATATGAGATTTTATCGAGATAATAGTTCAGTATAGAAGTTGCATGCAGTTCACAGTATAGAAGTTGCATGCGGTTCACTCAACTACAGTAATCGGTGGAAAATTCTAATTAGAACCTTCGAATGAGACAAGTTGCACTGTAAAAATACGTAGGTCTAAATGTTCGAGATAAAGAACACGATCAAGTGCTAGGGATATACTGTAATTTAAGCTTCGATACATCGAACAATTCGATTTATAAAATTCGACTTAAAGAGACAAAAATATACATGTAAATTATAGGAATTGTATTCGGGAAATAATAATTATTTGAAGGTGGTATTTTGGTTTTAAAATCCATTCCCGGGTGGGAATCGAACCTACTCCCAGTTAGAAGCTGACTGAGTAGTCGAAATTAATATGGTTTGAAAAATACCATACACCAAAAGGCATGGAGCTGCTCTTATGGTCTATTTGTATGACTAGATTGGTAAAACTGAACACTCTTATTAACGCTCGGTGAGGGGGAGCTGAAAACTGGCGGAGTTCATTGACCTCCTAGTTTAAGTGTTCTAGTTCATTCAAGTAGCGGAGTGGTATGGCAACACCAGAGACAACACGTGTCCCTCATTAAGGAGACGAGCTTGCAGCGTCAATTGTTCAGTTTTGACAGCGGAGGCTGGGTGTTGGCACAAATTTTACCAAGGGGATTGGAGTGTAGGTTAATTTTATTTTTATTAAAAGCCAATTTATTAATAAGCCAATGGACCATGTACTTTTCTTTTCAGGACGGGTCAGAGAAGGAAATCGGCCGTGGACCTAATGAAAGGAACCGACCCGGCATTTGCCTGGTGGTGAAAATTGGAAACTACGAAAATCATTTTCAGGACGGCCGAGGTGGAATTCGAACCCACGCTCTCCTGATGCCTGCGAGGAACGACGTAGCGCCTTAGCGCTCTCGGCCACCGCGGCCGGTGGAGTGTAGGTTAAATGACCGCTTAATACTGTATCAGAGAAGACAGTATTCACTTGCGCGGTAAAACTGAGTAGCTTATCATCACACTCACGTCGGGATTAAATTTGAATTACTTCACGAGAACAAAACAGCGTAAGCTTAAATCGAGGACGAAAAAGAACTGCAAGTATCGCACTCGCGCGTGGATAGGACTTACTCTGCCACACCCTCCACTATTGACATCGGATTGGTGCTCGAGCCTAGCAACGACCACGCGGCGAGTGCTCCTGTACTGTTGGCGCGCTTCGCCATAGCTTGAAAATGAAAATCCACAGCCTGCTTCCAGTCTCCGACCGGGTCAGGAATGGAATGAATGAAGCCCCCATCTAGCGGCGAGGATATGACCTGTGCCGGCTGCCGGGGCCTGACGCACTCCTCTGGGGCAATGATTAAATGAATGACAGATGAAATGAAATGATAGTGGAGAGTGTTGCTGGAATGAAATGTTGACAGGGAAAACCGGAGTACCCGGAGAAAAACCTGTCTGCCTCCGTTTTGTCCAGCACAGATCTCACATGGAGTGACCGGGATTTGAACCACGGACCCAGCGGTGAGAGGCCGGCGTGCTGCCGCCTAAGCCACGGAGGCTTTGCTTCGCCATAGCTTCCTATTGTTAAATGATTATTATTACGGAATTATAATTTTCTTTCATTGAAAAATCTGGCCGTTGTGTAACGCTGCAATCTTCTTACCGGCCGCCACTTAGTTTCAATGAGCCTAACTACGAGGTTGTCGGCCTTTCACAATGTAGAAAATTTCTCTCTGTCGGCCGTTTCCTTCGAGAATCGTGGCCTTTTGTGATCTCCTTGGTGAGGGCCTTCATAAGGCTCCGTGTTGAGCTTTTATATAAAACTAGCTGAAGTAGCCTACCCATGCTTCGCTACGGGTCATAAATGTGAAGGTGACAGTTAAAACAGGGGATAGGCGAGGTGCTGCGCAGATTGAGAGTAAGGATGGAACATTTTGTCCAACCAGACCGCTCGACGTTGACCGTGTTTTATAGCACAAATTTTGGTTTTACTCGCTAACCGTTAGAGATACACGAAAAGTGATAAAGACGTTTAGAAAATTTAATTTTAAACCTCGTAAATGCCATCAAAAGTTTGCTATTCCTTAGCGTTCTCTTTTTATTTGAAATGGAAATATGAAAGTTTGAAACCAAAGTGTGTAGTGACGTCACTTAAATGGTCGCCATCTTTAAAAAGTGCAAAGTATCGAAATCAAAAGTAGCCCGTATGTTAACCAGGTAAATATAGCTACTTCCATGTAAAATTTCATGTAAATCGGACCTGTGGATCTTGCGTGATTGAGTAACACACAGACACACACCATCTCATTTTTATATATTAGAGATATTAGTATAAATTATGCATTGATGACATCAGAAACCTAACAAACATACATACATTTTCATTTGAGAATGTTTTGTCTTTCAGCGTTCAGTCTGCAAGCCTCTGTTTGCGAAGAAGTAACCTCCATGATTCCCTATTAGCTGTTATCAAGGTACCATCTCGTAGGATGAGTCTTAATCACCGATACTGAAATGTATTATTTTCCAGCACATTATTTCTCAATGTAATGGTGTTGGTGGAGACTGTTTTAAGGGGTAAAACACTGAAGTCATGTACCTGATTTTTTAAATTGCAGACATTGTAAATTATGGATTATATGCATGTGATCTGAAAACATATTTTAATGTGTTCTATTGAACCTGTATTCGTGTATTATAGATACGCTTCATCGTGTAACATATTCTCCAGTGTTGGAGGCATGTTTATGCGAGTTATTATTTAGAGGCACAATGAAAGGTTTGATTTAATACATGATCATGCATTAGTTCCATAGTGAGACCATTTTGCTTTCATCTAATATTATTTTCATGTTTCATGTTTGAAGTGATTACAACTTATGGATATTGAGTTTTGAGTTGGAAATTGTTAATCTATACTTTATCGCAGCATAGGTTATGAACCAATAGTACATCACATGGAAAATCCTTTTAATAGGCTGGGATGATTTTAATAGAAAAGACTAGCAGGATAAATTAAAATAGGCTATAATAGCTCTTCATTTAACTAGTTATTTTAATGAGACCAAGGGAGCACTATTCACCTACTACACAGTCTTTTGGAGGAGGTTCAGTTTACTTTATTTAGGCCTATATAGATTTATATACGGTAGATAGCGGAAGAAGAGCCAACTGGATATCCTACATTTATGTTTCACATTTTGTGCTTAACTTGCAGGAACTGACAATCTATAACAAGGTCTTCCTCAAGACTCTCATTTCTGATCATTGGAATCACATAAATATTTCATAATAACGTCGATTTCAATTTAATGCTATTCTTTGCTATTTGTAACACCAAATGTATGTGCCGCTGTCCAGCTGGCAGAAATTTGGCTGAGATTCCATACTGTATGATGATATGTATTCTGTGGTATCGGTACCACCTCGTCAAATTGAGGTACAGTACCTAGGCATATTAGATATTTGCTCTCTCGCCTTCTGGCATTCTGGGAATGTCAAGAGGCTAGCTTATCCAGTGAACGAATTGATTAAAGGGACTACCAGGGTTTGACAGACTACCTTCTGGCCTGCATGGATAAAAAATGGTCATGCCAGGCCCACTCTGACATACCTGATAAAAATAAGTTTACAGCCATGGAGCCATATTAACAATGGTCTACATCTTATTCATGAAGATCTAGCAGATCTGGCATTTTTAATCTGAAAGAAATGCTCTATCTCATATTAGCTGATGATGAGTTTAATTTTGATTTCATTACCCAATGGAGTGAGGCCTCCGTGGCTTAGGCGGCAGCCTCTCACCGCTGAGTCCGTGGTTCAAATCCCGGTCACTCCATGTGAGATCTGTGCTGGACAGAACGGAGGCGGACAGGTTTTTCTC
The DNA here is from genome assembly GCA_946902985.2 of Meconema thalassinum. Lineage (NCBI taxonomy): Eukaryota > Metazoa > Arthropoda > Insecta > Orthoptera > Tettigoniidae > Meconema > Meconema thalassinum. The sequence goes on along the minus strand of OX336388.2, from coordinate 567,340,734 downwards.
CGGGTACTCCGGTTTTCCCTGTCAAAATTTCATTCCAGCAACACTCTCCACTATCATTTCATTTCATCTGTCATTCATTTAATCATTGCCCCAGAGGAGTGCGTCAGGCCTCGGCAGCCGGCACAGTTCATATCCTCGCCGCTAGATAGGGGCTTCATTCATTCCATTCCTGACCCGGTCGGAGACTGGAAGCAGGCTGTGGATTTTCATTTTCACCCAATGGAGTGGGCTGGGGGGAAATTCTAAGATGAAGATTCTTTTGCATTGGGAATGAAATTATATTGCTTTTTCTTTAACTTAAGGAGATTGTTGTCCAATGCAGTTGTCTACCAAGAAAGTGATTCAATAATAGACAAGATGAGAAAATGGAGAATCGCCTTTCTTTGTCATTTATCGAGATTATATGATAATAGGCTATTAAAACAACTATTTAACTACTTTTGGAAAAGTAAAACAAAAAAGAATTGGTTCAAAGAAGTTCAAAATGATTTAGATGACTTGAATCTATTACAATGAAACAAATTCCAAATAGAGAAGAAAAAGGATTGTGAAGAACGAACATATGACTTACACTTACAGGTATAACTAAGCAACAACAAAAAACAATGTCACATCTGATGAAGTAAGAGCAGCCAGATCAGCCAGAATGAAGAGATTTTGGGAGAGGAGGAACAAGATGAAAGCTCAATTCTCTGCCAATTCTTAGATTACTTAAATGTATTTGGACGTAAACTACAGGGTTTTTCACTCCAAGTGTGGCCGGCAGCGCGGCGCGTAGAGGCAGCTCACTGAGCTTAGGGTTGAGAGTCCGAAGCATCAATCCAACAGCACTTCCTTATCTTAATTATGACATATGCTGTGACAGCAGCGCGCTGCGATATGCTCGTCTGACCTTTATAGCTACAAATTCTACCTAGAGCGCTGGGCCGGCCGCACTTTGAGTCAAAGACCCTGTATATAAACAAACAAACAAACAAATTCGGCTAACCATATACAGCCCATGTTAAAACATGAGAAATGGAGCCCCATTAACTAATTATCTAATAATGGAATTTTTACAGGTGCTAGTATACCTATGTCTATTTACAATAGTAAAATCATTAATCTACAGCTTATAGTTACACTCACACTCTCTCTCTCTCAGAAAGTTTCTACGGGACACAAAGATCCCGCACCGATCTCACCAAATGCCTCCACTGAACTCTGTTTTGGGCGAGTTCTTGCAGTTGTCCACATTCAGATGTCTACAAAGTTTGGAGATTTCATTTTTCCAGGAACTTCGTGGTCTTCCTACTGGCTTTTTCCTCTTGGTTCTTCTTTAAAGATTTGTAAGACCATCCCACCATCTCCCATCCTTAGTAAATGACCAGCCCATTGAAGTCTTCTGAAGTTAATGGTGTTGAGTAATGGTGCTTGCTGTGATAGTGTACTGGTATGTCTTTTATTTTAACTTTTTTTTTCTCCAGATTTGAGAGGCTGAAACAAAAAATGGTCCAAACATTTTCTTATACACTTTATTTTCAAAAAGCTGCAACTGGTGTTCTTCCTGTTTTGTTGAACTCCATAATTCTGCACCATAAGTTAGAACTGGCCTAGTGATGGTACAGTATTTTATATTTTCAGTTTTGTATTTCTCGTCAAAAAATTGGATCCCAATAAAAACTGCAGAGAGTAGTACACTTTGTTAGCATTTTGTATTGTAACTTTAATTTCCACTTCTCTATGATTATGTTCATCAATGATGACTCCTAAGAATTTGAAATGTTCAACCCGTTCAAAACTATGCTTGCCAATAAGAAGAGGTACCCGATAGTCAAATAACCGATAGTTACATACACTACTATAATTATATTTTTTAAATTTAGGTCAGTTTTGGGGGGGAAATGTTTTGCACTTAAAAATGTTTTACACTTGACTGAATAATTTTACTGCCAAACAACAGAAGCCTGGTAAACACATGGTGAAAATTTCAACTACCTCGATTAGTTCCTGAGAAACTGGGTCAAATGTGCATAAAAATATATTCTTCAGAAATTTAGCCATTGGAGATGCAAGTCCCTGGCTTGGCCAGAAATATGCTATTTACTATCATAAGAAACACAAGTACACTTTCTTTATGCTTCTAATGGCACCATTAGTTGTATACCAACATATGAAATAGAGTTTCCTCTACTAAACAAAAAAATCACCAGGTTTCTGAATACAGTAATTATGAAAAAATAATTTTCAAAGTAAAAGTGACCAATTTTCTCTTAATTAAGTTAAATAACAAGTGGGCTGTGAATTTAAAGCAGTTTTAATGTCTTAAAATTATAAGGGGCAGTCAAATGAAAACCGAACATTCGCCATAACACACATTCCGTGCGAAAGGTGGCAACATTGTTGTTATATATCGATACTGCCATCGTTGTGGTAGGGGAATTGCAGAAATGCATAGTGACAGTGAGCTTCCGTGGCTTAGGTGGCAGCACGCCGGCCTCTCACCGCTGGATCCGTGGTTCAAATCCCGGTCACTCCATGTGAGATCTGTGCTGGACAAAACGGAGGCAGACAGGTTTTTCTCCGGGTACTCCAGTTTCCCTGTCACAATTTCATTCCAGAAACACTCTCCACTATCATTTCATTTCATCTGTCATTCATTTAATCATTGCCCCAGAGGAGTGCGACAGGCTTCAGCAGCCGGCACACTTCATATCCTCGCCGCTAGATGGGGGCTTCATTCATTCATTCCTGACCCGGTCGGAGACTGGAAGCAGGCTGTGGATTTTCATTTTCATAGTGACAGTCTTTGGTGACAACTCCCAGGTGCACACAGAGGTGCTGAGGTATGTCTTTGTTGGTGTGGTGTGTTCGTCCAGCTGTGAAAATAGAGGGACGTAAAGAAGAGCAGAGAAGTGTGGTTCGTTTTCTGGTGATTGAGGGTGCTGAAATACGCGAAACTCACCGTCGTATGCCTGCTGTGAATGGCGAACACTGCATGTCCTTGACGAGCGTGCACAAGATTCCGAGAAGGGTGCACATCACTGTAAGACAAAGCATGCCCAGGACAGGCCCATCAAGCCATTACTCCTGAAGTGATATATGAAAAATTAGACTTTTTCAGTTTTCTGCCTATTCAACACTATTTAATTATTAACACTTCAAGGGTACATGTTTCAGAATTTAATTGATTCCTTCTTCAGCCCATTCTATGATTAGGACACAACATGATAATGTAAATTTCAAATTCCTCAATTAATACAAAATACACTTGATATAATGAACGCATTAAAAAAACCAATTAAAACTAATAAAACAACATGCATGCAAGGTTCTCAGGTTAATCAGGTACTACATTGTACAAGCTTCTGTCCTGTTAGGATGAATGTCGATTTGGCACTCGTAACGCTGTTGAATACAAATATTATATGACGTTGAAAATTGTTCATACATGCTACTGGTGTAGCGTATCTTATGTTGGTTTGAAATGTGCATAACAATCACTTTGGCTGAAGAGCGCTAGAATTAGAGCGTTGTAGTCAAATGTATTGTTTCAAAAGGGGAAACATCAAATTAACTGGTATTAAAAGTTGAAAAAGTTTCCTGAAGTGATGGTCTTATCCGGGAAAACCGACGAATCACGGAGGAAGAAATTCGTGTTCAGTTTGGCATTAGCCATGGCTCAAAGCATGCCATTATCAAAGATCACTTGCATTTCCACAAAATTTGCGTGCAGTGGGTTCTGCATCAACTGACGGAGGGATAAACGATTGATGCTGTCGGACAGAATCGTCCTGTTGCATGATAATGCCCGCTCCCATACAGCCAATCTGGTGAAGGCTACACTGCAGTGATTTGGCTGAGAAACACGTCGACATAAATCCTGGATCCCTCCCTTTGTGATTTTCATGTTTTTGGCAACCCGAAGAAAGACATTCTTGGACGTCAGTTTAATTCAGACGAGGAAGTGCAAGAGTGGGTGCTGTTGTGGATCCATCAGCGACACACCTCTTCCTACAAAACTGGAATTGATCGTCTCGTCTCCCAGTGGGATAAATGTATTAACACTTGTGGTAATTAGGCTACTGTTGAATAAAACCATGCCATTGTCACGTAGTGGGTGTTCAGTTTTCATTTGACTGGCCCTCTACAACAGGCCGATATAGAATATGGTACCATTTTGTTCAGAGAAATTCACAGATTTTTTAAAACAAAATACTTAAAAGAGCATACTTTGACTCCCCCGGCTGACTATCCCTCATATAGTGATTTTTTCAATTTTAGGATGTTTGTTACAAGGGGCAAATGACCTATGTTCGACCACTTAAAACAATAATCTTCATCACTCAATCAGTGGTCTATCTAGTTTGTCTGTTTGTACTGGTATTGGTTCCTGAGTTGACCCATATATATTTTTTTAAATGCTACTTTTATTACTTTCCTAGGTATGTACTTGACTGATATACAGAAGAAACTGTGTGACCCAAATGGCCAGCCTAAGATCATAAAGGAGACACCCTCAACAGCACATGTCAATGGTATGAATGCACTGGGTGCAGTGGTGGGTAATTACTGCATGAAGATTGCCATAGACAAGGCGTCAGAGACAGGTGTTGGCTGGGTCGTTGCTAATCGTGAGTATACAAACATCCTTTCTGATCTCATTTTTGGCCCATAGTATGACTGAATTTTCAATGTGTTAAAATATCTTGTAATATCCATAGATGGGGACAGATTGAAGATTGCTCCCACCCAGGTCTATACCCATTCTTTACTGTAAGAAACCATTAGGATTGTAAACATTTAGAGATCTAAGCAGCAGTGGCATCACTAGAGGGGTGCAGAACGTACCTGGTGACTCCAGATTTCATTACTTTTATCATTTTTTACCGACCGATGACTGGGCACTGATTGCGTTGTATATTTTCTATTCAAATGCAAATTATTATTATTAGTGATTTGAACTTGAAAAAATATCACCCAGTGAGGCACAGCAATCATTTTGCGATCCATAAGCTCCAAGACCCTGTATTGAGAAATGATGTCCAAACAGCATTGAGTACAAAACTAGATTATATCCAGTCGAACAAGGATACACATAATATTGAAGACACTTGGAACCAATTCAAATCCACAGTGAATGAAGTGTGTCGAGAAAAACTACAGGCCACGGAGAGTAGGAAAAGCAAACCTTGGATGACAGATAAAATTCTACAATTGATCGATTGCAGAAGACCTTTCAAGAATAATGACCCGATAAAGTACAGAGAATTGCAGAAATTAATACGGAAGGAAATCCGTACTGCCAAAGAACAACACCTTTCAAAGGAATGTAGCGAAATAGAAGAACTGTGTGCAAAGCATGACTCGTTCAACATGTATAAAAAGGTTAAGCTAGCAGCTGGGATTTATAAGAGCAGAGGAATTGGGATTCTCAAAAATAGATATGGCATCATTCTCCCTAGTACTGAAGAGAAGTTGACAGAATGGAAGGACTACATTGAAACTCTATTCGAAGACAGCAAAAGTGTTGATCATGGTATTCGAACGGGCGATGGCATAGACATTACAAGAGCTGAAATTGAACATGCCTTAACAATATCGAAGAGTGGAAAGGCTCCAGGTCCAGATGAATTGCACATTGAAATACTAAAGCTTCTCAAGGATGAACGATCTCTTTCCTTGCTGGTGGGTTTGTTCAATAACATCTATCGAAGTGGATACATACCACATGATTGGCTCAAATCAACTTTTATACCGATTCCCACAAAGACCAATGCAACGTGCTGCAATGACTATAGAATGATCAGTTTAATGAGTCATGCCCTGAAGTTATTCCTTAAAATCCTGCACTTAAGGTTATATCATAAATGTGAGGAAAACATTGATGGCACACAGTTTGGATTCAGGAGTGGTTTCGGAACTCGGGAGGCATTGCTCAGTCTTCAGGTGTTGATTCAACGATGCCGTGATGTTCATGTCGATGTTTACATGTGTTTCATCGATTATGAAAAAGCCTTTGACACTGTTCAACACGATAAAATGATGAACATTTTATGTGACCTGGGACTAGATGGACGTGACATCCGATTAATTGGAAATCTGTACTGGAATCAACGTGCTGCTGTACGTGTTGATGGTCAGCTGTCTGAAGAAGTATCGATTATGAAGGGAGTTCGCCAAGGTTGCATTCTTTCTCCACTCCTCTTCAACATCTATTCTGAAAAGATTTTCCAAGATGCTCTTGATGGAAAGTCTCAGGGAGTAGTAGTAAATGGATCTATCATTAATAACATCCGATATGCTGATGACACTGTCATCCTTGCAACAAGTATGGATGATCTGCAAACACTACTGGATTCTATTTCTGAAGAGAGTAACGCCATGGGATTACATTTAAATGTACAAAAGACTAAGAGGATGGTTGTTAGTAGAAACAAAGATGAAATTCAGGGCATTCTTACACTTGGTAATGAAAGAATTGGAAGGGTTTCATCATATAAATATTTAGGATGTCAAATCAATGAACTGGGACTTAAATCAAGAAATTCGCTATATAATTGAGCAGGCCAGAAGTTCTTTCATGAAAATGAGAAAAGTTTTGATCAGCCGCGATTTAAGTCTGTCATTACGCACCCGACTGCTTCGATGCTACGTTTTTAGTGTCCTGCTCTATGGAGTTGAATCATGGACACTTACCAAGGTTTTAAATAAGAAACTGACAGCATTTGAAATGTGGACGTATCGCAGGATTTTAAGGATATCATGGACAGCTAAAGTCACAAATGTGGAAGTACTGCGGCGTATGAACAAAGACTTGGAAATTCTCAGTATCATCAAAAGGAGAAAACTAGAATACTTTGGTCATTTTATGCGCAACAACAAATACCACCTCTTGCAATTAATTATCCAAGGGAAGATTGATGGCATTAGGGGTCCAGGACGCAGACGATATCCTGGCTAAAGAACTTAAGCCAGTGGTTCGGACTTAATACAGCGACACTGTTTAGAACAGCTATGGACAAACAGCAGATCATGCTACTGATCGCCAATGTTCTTGGAGGACGAGGCACTTGAAGAAGAAGAAGAAGTGATTTAAGCCCACTAAGGAGTGCTTATGACTAGTGCTTCTGCGATGCTTCTTTGTTTTCCAATATCTCCCAAGTCCAGCCAACAACTTGTCCTTCCTCTCCTGTGTGAGGGGTGGTCGGGTCTTAATCACTTAGGGTGGTGGGGACTAAGAGTTTACACTATCGCAAAATTCGGAACGGTCAAGAATATCACAGTCTAAAATCCCAGTGTTATTTAGGTCTTGTTTCATTTCATTAAGCCACAAGCTGCCAGTCTTGGAGCCATTAATCAAGTTGAAGATCTTCTTGGTGATTCTATCGTTCCCCATCCGGAAGAGGTGCCCGTAGAATTTCAGTCGTCAAATAAGCTTTTGCGAGGGGGGGAAAAAAATACAAGACTTCAAAACAGACCACAAAATAAAACCCTCTGAGGCAGTTTTAAACACATGGCATATTTTTAACAATTTAATGACAAGATTTATTTGTATTTTTTTAATGGAAAAGGTCCTTGGGGACACACTGAGTTGCTGCCCCCGGGCGACACCAACCCTAGTTGAAAAGCTTCAAATAAACCATAATTGGTTCGGTATTGACTTACAAATGCAATGAAACAATCTGCTAGGTTTTGTCCGCCCAGTTAATACAAATTTAATTAATTGAACTGTACCCGGGAAACTGGAACTGTAACCTGATGGTGGTGATGATGATGATTTAATTAATTGGAATACTATACTTTGAAAATAATCTGAATTTTGATCAGTTAAATTTCTGTCTCTATTTTACCCTCTCCAAAGCTGGCTTTCATCCTGCTTCTTGGAGCAGTATAGGCTACCTCTCACATCTTATTACTGCATTATGTTAAAGAGCTATTTTTATGCAATTAGTTTCAATTACCAGTATAACATCAGAACCTACTGGAAGAATATGCTTGTACCTAGGTACGGTATATGGTGTTTGCTTTTCAGGCTGATACTGTGTCTGTATGCACTCTTTTGTAAATAATTTTTCTATTATTATTTTATTACTATCATCATCATCATCATCATCATCATCATTTCCCCTTTTCCAGTTGACACTGGGTGGGGGCAAATATGGTTCCTCTCCACTTTGTTCTGTCGTTCCACCATTCCTCCTCCGACACAGTGTTCCAATCCAGGTTCCGTTTTCTAATACTTTTCTCCACCGAGTCCATCCAACGCATTCTTGGTCTTCCTCGTCCTCTCTTCCCTGTCATCCGTCGTTCCAGTGCTCGTCTCGGCAGCCTTACTTCATTCATCTGTTTGACATGTCCAAACCATCTCAATCTGTTTTTCTCCAGTTTGTCATTTAGTTTCTGTACTCCCAGTTCTTTCCATATATCTTCATTTCTTACTCTGTCCCTTCTCGTTTTCTGGACCATACTTCTCAGGAATGTCATCTCAGCTGCTTGTACTCTACTCTCATCCCTCTTAGTCACTGTCCAAGTTTCTGCTGCATATGACATTATAGGAACATAATATGCTTTGTACCTTTGGGTGTGGCGAACCCATCGTACAAATAGCCTAAATATGATAGTGTGCGAGTCGAGGCCTCGGATGGAGGTCCTTGATTCACGCCCCGACCCAGATCACTGGAACCGGGAAAAGAAGAAGAAGAAGAATATGCTTTGTACATAACTTCTTTAGCCTTAATTGGTATATCCTTGTTCCACACTTGTCCCCGTACCTGTTGGTAGAAAGCACTCCCGAGTTGTATTCTTCTGCTTATTTCCAAATCTAGTCTTCCATCTTCAGTCAGTTCACTTCCCAAGTATTTGAAGTGTTTCACCACTTCCAATTCTTTATCTCCTACTTTGATTACTCCTTTTCCTTCTTTCTACTCATCACCATTGTTTTACTCTTCTCCACATTTATCTTCAATCCCCATTGCTCAATCTTTTCATTTATTACGTCTAACTGTTTTTGTACTATAATTACTATTATTTTTACATTAAGTTTATAAGCAACATATTTTATATTAATTGAACTGGTTACTTATGTTATGATATATGATATGATTTTAATTTTAATGAAAAGTATTGTGTTTTATTACTTCTTGATATTTGTCTTTATAAGCCATAATCCTATTGTGTGTTAGGGTGCTACTGTAAAGCAGCTCTTAAGCTCTAGGTGTAGCCATGGAAATAAAATATAAAATCAATAAATCCCCCTCCCCTTTTCCCTCTGCACCTCCCACCCTCCTTAAACTACACATTCACAGAATTTGTTTTGGAAACAGTCATAGTTTATTTATCTCCATAAGTACCAAGTAATAGTCATAGAGATGTAATTCTTCTCCAATGTTCTTCTCATTATGATCCGCAGCATAGCTGTGCTCGTTAAATCGGGCACCACCACCACAAGGCCAACTGCAGTCAAGTTCGAAGATCAGAGATTCGATTCCCCGCACTAACATCGGCTATTCTGAGTGTTGTTTTTCCACAGTCCTTCCAGGCAAATGCCAGGATAGTAGCTTACTTCAAGTCCCAGTTCAACTATCCCATCCCTGTCACTAATACAGTTACACAAACTACTACAGTTATCACAGAAGTACAGGTTATCAGGCAAAGTTTAACACACACTCAATTACATGGGGCTGATGACCAAGATGTCCCAAGTCCCTAAAATCAGTTAACAACAGCAACAAAATCTTCTCATATTATCCACTACAAAAGTGTTATCAATTACCAATACTTTGCCTTAATTTTAATATAAACTTAGAACAAGTGATGTTTTCATTTGGGTATTTTAAGTTTGAATGTTGCAGCTTTGAGGTTTTGGTAAATTACCGGTATATCTCTAGTAGTGGTCTTTCAACTTGCAAAATTTCAGCTTTCCTCTAATTATTTCTGGTGCCAAACAATTTGCTTTGTTAGTGTGAAAATTGGTTAAAACAGAGTTGGAACATGAGGACCAAGATCATGGCTCTTCAATAACATTTTCCTATCGGAAATCCTTGTCTACATTCACATCACAACTTTGAACATTCAGGTTTGTGGTTTAGAAAGCCATGCATGAAATGGCATTGATTCTGACTGGCAAGATTCAGCTAGATTGGGTAAATAAATTTGAGGATGCTTTGACTCATGGGTTCAACCCATCAGAAGAATACAGACAATTTCTCCCACATGTACCGACTGAACTCATCAGAAGACTAGGTTCTTCAGGGACAGCAATTACTTGCTAAGTCCAATTTATGAAACAAATTGCAGTGCTTCTTGGCTAAAGAAGTTACGAGCTTTCAGCTACTTTAGCACCGTACCTAGAAGAACTTGCTGTAATTTATTACCTGGCTGTGAAATCCTGAACATTCTAGCAATTGGGTCAGATGACCTCAAGGTTCTGCCCCATAAAATGATAATGATGATGATGATTATCTGTAAGGAATAATCATGGGTGAAAAAAATATGTTGATAATCCTTATTTTAAAGGCAAAACTTTCAAGTCTATGCAATATTATTATTATTATTATTATTATTATTAAATATCCAAAAAATACAGGAACCCTATTTTACCAGAGGTACATTAGGGTTGTAGATTAAAAACAAAGCAAATACAAATATTACTGACATAGTTTACAAAAAATTTTGTTGATGAAAGTGAGAAATTGTCCTAAACAGCACTGCCTCTTGAAAATATGGTATAGTGGCTTTGAAAGTTCCAGGTTACAGCTATTAAGGTGGCATTGTAAATAGTATCTTTCCTTTTCAAAAACAGGACACTCAAATATAAGGTGATACACCGATTGAGGCAATCCACAAAAACATGAATAGTCGTCTGTTGCTATTTTAAAACGTTCAAAATAAGACTTGAATTTTCCATGACCAGTTAAAAATTGTGTGAGGACAAAGTTTGGCTCTAATAATTTTGATAACAGTCGATTTTGTACTTCCGGGAAGAATATTTCTCTTGTTACAGATCCTTTCAGGCTACATGTCCATGCGATATTCCATTCGTGTAGTATGTAATTCCTTATCTGCCTTTTAACGTAACATATTGGAGACTTGCTATATGTTATTTCAAGATGTGTCGTAGCTGCTGATTTTGCTAATGGGTCTGCTCTTTCATTACCAGCCAATCCAGTGTGTCCCCTTATCCATGATGTGCATATATGTGAGCACTCCTGAGCTGTTGCCCTGATGTACACAGCTATTGGGTTAGAATTATATTTGTCATTTATAGAATACAATGCGGATTGTGAATCACTGAAAATCCTCACTCTTTTATTGTTAGTTTAACCCATTCTATTGCGCACTTTAAAGCCCAAAGTTCTGCCTGGAAAACTGAACAACTGGGAGAGAGCTTATACTGAGCTGCAAATATTTCAGTATCATTCTCATAAACGACAAAGGCACAGCCAACACTGTCATTTCCATCAGAGCTTGGTGTATGGGAGCCATCAGTAGGGATGGGTTGCGAACGGAGTCGCGAAGAATCGAGACTGCTGCCCCTGGAACCGATACGCTCGACTCCAGTGTCGACTCCACTGATGCACTAACGCCATCTAACAACTGTTTTAGGAACTGCTTGAACTTATATGCCACATAGCGCCTGCAGCAACGTTGTTTGCCATCAGTGCGGCATTTTACAAAACAACTGACTGAATCTTGCTGCTAGCTTGACAGTGATATTTTATTGTATTGAAATGCATGGCAAACTATTATAATCTGAAAAACAATTCAATTTACGATGAATATAAGTGGATTATTTATTAGCCAGCAAACATGGAAGATTGCTTCGGGTTATTATCATCGGTTATGTTGTAGGTGTAATTGTTATTGTTATTGTGTATATTATGATTATTATTACTAATAACAATAATAGTAATACATCCTGTCTAAAGTGCAATATTACAACAATTTGGTACAATGATTGTAAATATTTTTTTTTCTTGTCGTGTGGCCTCCAGAGAGGCCGAGTGCAGGTTTTTCTAGTCGACGCCGGTGGGCGACCTGCGCGTCGAAATGAGAGATAAGATGAATGGATGAAAGTGGACAAGGATGTGGAAGGAAGCGGCCGTGGCCTGTCAGAAGGTACCGTCTCAGCATTTGCCTGGTGTTGAAAATGGGAAACCACGGAAAACCATTTCAAGGACGGCTGACGGTGGGGTTCGAACCCACGTCTACCGAGTCAGCAGAGGGCTTGGCCCCATAGACTAACGCTGCACTTTAGCGAGCGTAGCCACCACTGTCAGTAATAATGATAATGAGAAATTCGGATAAAACACTCTTAAAAATCACCAATATGAACTGCGATTGCATAAAAACAAACAACATTGAGTACATAGAGTAGGCAATAATATCGTAACCGTTATTACCCGTTACTGTTAATAGCAATAATAATAATATGACGATACAACTCTCAAATAGTCAGTAATTTGGACTTAAATTGCATAAAATTACATACAACAAGACACCGGCATAGAGTATAAGATTACATCTAATTATTTGGTCACAGTAATAATATATTCTGACTGACAGACTACTCTACAATACTGAATACATCCCTCCACAGAGGGTAGGTGTCAGGAAGAACATCCGGCCGTAATATTTTTATCTAACCCAATACATTTTGTATTGTCCGCTTGTCGACATCCTAGCGGCCCCGCAACGTGAGTCACATTAGCTTGGAGTCGCGAGTCTTCATGCGAAGCGGCCCCGCAATACTCATCAGGTGAGCTTGGAGTCGCGAGTCTTCATGTGAAGCGACCTCACAATACTCATCAGGTGAGCTTGGAGTCGTGAGGCTTCATGCGAAGCGACCCCGCAATACTCATCAGGTGAGCTTGGAGTCACGAGTCTTCATGCGAAGCGACCTCACAATACTCATCAGGTGAGCTTGGAGTCGTGAGGCTTCATGCGAAGCGACCCCGCAATACTCATCAGGTGAGCTTGGAGTCGCGAGTCTTCATGCGAAGCGACCTCACAATACTCATCAGGTGAGCTTGGAGTCGTGAGGCTTCATGCGAAGCGACCCCGCAATACTCATCAGATGAGCTTGGAGTCGCGAGTCTTCATGCGAAGCGACCCCGCAATACTCATCAGGTGACCTTGGAGTCGCGAGTCTTCATGCGAAGCGACCTCGCAATACTCATCAGGTGAGCTTGGAGTCGTGAGGCTTCATGTGAAGCGACCCCGCAATACTTAACAGGTGAGCTTGGAGTCGCGAGTCTTCATGCGAAGCGACCCCGCAATACTCATCAGGTGAGCTTGGAGTCACGAGGCTTCATGCGAAGCGGCCCCACAATACTCATCAGGTGAGCTTGGAGTCGCGAGTCTTCATGTGAAGCGACCTCACAATACTCATCAGGTGAGCTTGGAGTCGTGAGGCTTCATGCGAAGCGACCCCGCAATACTCATCAGGTGAGCTTGGAGTCACGAGTCTTCATGCGAAGCGACCTCACAATACTCATCAGGTGAGCTTGGAGTCGTGAGGCTTCATGCGAAGCGACCCCGCAATACTCATCAGGTGAGCTTGGAGTCGCGAGTCTTCATGCGAAGCGACCTCACAATACTCATCAGGTGAGCTTGGAGTCGTGAGGCTTCATGCGAAGCGACCCCGCAATACTCATCAGATGAGCTTGGAGTCGCGAGTCTTCATGCGAAGCGACCCCGCAATACTCATCAGGTGACCTTGGAGTCGCGAGTCTTCATGCGAAGCGACCTCGCAATACTCATCAGGTAAGCTTGGAGTCGTGAGGCTTCATGTGAAGCGACCCCGCAATACTTAACAGGTGAGCTTGGAGTCGCGAGTCTTCATGCGATGCGACCCCGCAATACTCATCAGGTGAGCTTGGAGTCGCGAGGCTTCATGCGAAGCGACCCCGCAATACTCATCAGGTGAGCTTGGAGTCGCGAGGCTTCATGCGAAGCGACCCCGCAATACTCATCAGGTGAGCTTGGAGTCGCGAGTCTTCATGCGAAGTGACCCCGCAATACTCATCAGGTGAGCTTGGAGTCGCGAGTCTTCATGCGAAGCGACCCCGCAATACTCATCAGGTGAGCTTGGAGTCCTGAGGCTTCATGCGAAGCGACCCCACAATACTCATCAGGTGACCTTGGAGACGCGAGTCTTCATGCGAAGCGACCCCGCAATACTCATCAGGTGACCTTGGAGTCGCGAGTCTTCATGCGAAGCGACCCCGCAATACTCATCAGGTGACCTTGGAGTCGCGAGTCTTCATGCGAAGCGACCTCGCAATACTCATCAGGTGAGCTTGGAGTCGTGAGGCTTCATGCGAAGCGACCCCGCAATACTTAACAGGTGAGCTTGGAGTCGCGAGTCTTCATGCGAAGCGACCCCGCAATACTCATCAGGTGAGCTTGGAGTCGCGAGTCTTCATGCGAAGCGACCCCGCAATACTCATCAGGGGAGCTTGGAGTCGCGAGGCTTCATGCGAAGCGACCCCGCAATACTCATCAGGTGAGCTTGGAGTCGCGAGGCTTCATGCGAAGCGACCCCGCAATACTCAACAGGTGAGCTTGGAGTCGCGAGGCTTCATGCGAAGCGACCCCGCAATACTCATCAGGTGAGCTTGGAGTCGCGAGTCTTCATGCGAAGCGACCCCGCAATACTCATCAGGTGAGCTTGGAGTCGCGAGTCTTCATGCGAAGCGACCCCGCAATTTTTATACTCATCAGGGGAGCTTGAAGTCGCGAGTCCCCTCCAGCCCCCCTGCTATACTTAATGGCCAGGGAATTCCTGTCTTGAAATACTACTACAATACAGAGACAAGGGTTCATTCACGAAATAGAGAGGCAAATTAATGGAATTGCCAAGGGTCGAAAATGTCGGCAGCATTTATCTAAGGAGTGCGACATACCACCAAATACAGGAAATATGTAGCCTACTTACGAATAAATTAGCCATAATGTGTATAAAAAACGGCAAATATAAATAGAAAATATTTAGTAAAATTAAATATATATAAACACATAACTATCCGGGCCTTACTCATCACGTGAGCTTGGAGTCCCAAGGCTTCATGCGAAGCGGCCCCGCAATACGCATCAGGTGAGCTTGGAGTCGCGAGGCTTCATGCGAACCGAGACCGGTGTTCGGAGTCGATCGAGTCGACACTCTCGATTCCTGGCTTCAGTCGCGCCCATCCCTAACCATCAGTGTAGATGAAACGGATGAAACAGTCATGGGTGCTGAAACAATTTTTATGCAGAAGTTTATTGACGTCCGAAACGGGGGAGGAGCTTACGGTCAGCTGTTTGCAATATTGCGGCGATATAGTGACATGAAGTAATTGGGTGTGCGTTTGTTATGGCTTCTAATTTATGATGGCAAAATACTACATATTTCCTTTCATTGATAGAAATATTTTTATAATCAATTTAAATGCAGTGCCAATTACTACCAGTTAAAAATATTACCCACATGTAGATAGTTAATTTACTGTCTGCTGTTACATATATGAAGCCTGTACTTGGCAGCCTAGCGGTATCGATGTTTTTTTAAATTAATTTCACAATATATAATATCTCACATAACGCAAAGGACGACTCCCTGATAATAAATTGAATCAAGCAACCCTGAATTTGCATGAATGTTTTGGGTTCAAAGAAGCGTTACTTGGGATGCTCAAATCATACTTCAATATTGCAAATATTGACCTACATACTTGCTGTTCAAAGGCAAGAATGTTAATTTATTCATCTCTTGCCACAGCCAAGTTAAAATGGAGACATTCTCTTTATGAATATATTTAATTAAATATTTAAAATACAGATATTTAACAAAGCTAGAGTCTCCATTTGAACTTGTCATAAGCAAACGGAACAGATCAAAAACTACACTTTAAGCCAAGCCAAATTCACTCCTCAGCTCGACATAAACCATAATACCAATTAAAACCTATACAAAACATACTCTCCTTACTGTTGTACAACTTTCAAACCAACTATTCGCACTCAAAACAGTAAAACCCTGAAATGGGAACTAATTAAAGTTAGAATAGCCTAGGCCGATCCGGTCTCCTGCTACATTACCGCATATGTATACTTAACATCACTATAACTTCAAAATTACGGTTAAGTGACTTATCTGCCTGAGTAGTATAGGTGTTGCCGGCCTGCCTGGGATGATGGGTCACCAAACCGGTATTTAAAACAAGGATTTTACATTTTAATTAACTAAATTCAACAGTAGGGAGATCATAGCCAAAAACACAATTTAAGCCAAATCATACTTCAATGACCTACATACTTGCTGTTCAAAGGCAAGAATATAAATTCTCTGGCAAATTAAGGCTAGGAACAGCATTTTTCTTAAGATTTCTAACCATTCGGCTATTGTCAATCGGAAGAACCCCTGAAATAAGTTTACGAAGAGCGGTTTACATTCTTTGTACGGCACAGAAGTAATAGGCTATAAGTTTATCAGTATTTTTGATGTAGCTAAATCCATGTGAATACAAATTAGAGACAATAACTATCAATAATCAACAGTACCGGTGGAAAGAAGTCGTCTTCACAAAAATGCAGACTGCACACTGTCATGTAACATGTAACACGTTTTCCAATTGACAGCGCCGAAGCCCATCTTTCTCTCTGAACTTTTTGTACAGGAAAGTAGAGAAAATATTTCGTAGCCGTTTTATAAGATTTGCAACCGTATACAGAGCAGTACCTCCTCAAATTTGACAAATTTCTTTCTGTTTCCATCACGACGTCAATGCTTCACCATCTAAATAAATCACACCAGTCACAATGTTACAGCTTCAACATTCTGCCGCGTGGCTGCGCCATCCAACTTTTCTGACGTCAATAGAATTGACTAGGATGAGAAGATTCCAAGAAATGGCACTTTTGCTCCACGATAATGTCGAAAATCGGCATAGGAGATGTTCTGTTCTTCTTCAGTAGTCAGCTCAGCTTTCCCTATTCCTGTTAAAAATAGTGGTTCTATTCCAGCAATTACAACTTGAAAATGCAATAATATTAATAATAATAAATAATAAAATTACCCTATAGACATCCCGTAAGGGCAAAGTTGGCACCGTGATGTGCTCGTGATTAGGCTCCAAAGGTGAGCAGTCCTTGGGAGCTTTTGTCTCGTTATTGATGCTTCGTCCTGTCTCTTTCCCTACTTTTTTACACTTTTATCACTTCCGCTTCACCAGTCTCCTGACACTTCTGCACTGTACTGTGCACTTGTCGCACTCACTGACATTGTCTTTCTGTCCTGTTTGGTGCTTGTTGATTCCTATTTGGTTCCAGCTGTCTCCATGCTTCTCTGTCTCTTGCCACTCTCGACCATTGGTTTCCCGCTTTAATTCTTAATTAGTCTGCCCATCTGGTTTTTTGGCGTCTCACGTTTCTTCGCCCCTCTCTCGGGTCCCACATTGTGGTGTGATGTGTCCATTTCTGGTGATCCATTCATGATATGTGTCCTCCCCATTTCCATTATATGCTTTCTACCATGTCGCATGTGTTTGTCATTCTTCTTAGTTCCTCGTTCCTGATTCTGTCTCTTAGAGAAACGTTTAGGATCTTATGCTCCATTCTTCTTTGACACACCTGTAGCTGCTTTTTCAGTTTTTCTGTCAAGGACCATGTTTGACGACCCATTTTGGTTACAAAAGGGAATTAACAGCAAATTGTGAGTTTGATCGTTTAGGGGTGATGGTAAATATTTCTCTTTAGAGTGGAAATTATTATGATGATTTTTATTTTTTTACAGCTGAATTGACCACTTAGGATCACGCTTCAACTTTATTAATTTATTTTACCTCGAGCACAGTTTTCTTTGTGGCCAGTACTCCTTTATGGTTTCGCTGGCCTGCTTCCATCGTTCTGCGGTCTGACAAGGATAGGTCGCCAAGTGGTTTTCTAGAAAAGTGTTCAAATTTGGAGAGTTTGCTCTTCATAAGAAAATATTTTGGCCGTGTTCGAGCGTTTTTGCCAATGGGCCTTAGTGTGTTCAAAATTGAACGTTTAAAATCAATCCTCAAACTTGTGTAGTCATATTCTCGCACTCGTTCCCAAATGTATTTCTGTTTAACAATTGAAACTCTGAAATGTTGAACCTTTCCGTATCTTTCTTTGTTTCCTTATTTCATACTGTAGTGGTTTTTCTTCTCTAGAAGTAACCAAATATCTGTTTGGTTAGTCTTTTGTCATTCATTTTGTACAGATGTCCCAGGAATGCCAGTCTTCTCTTCTGCATATTCTTAGAGTTTCTTTCCACCTTCTGGGATTATTATTATTAAGTGTATATTATTAAGGGTATAAGTGTATAGTGTGCCTGGGTTTGATTTCTGGTTTCATGAGGAAGATTAGACACTAAAGTGAGGGCTGGAACAGGGTGCCCTCAGTCGCATGAGGATAATTGAGTTGGTGTCTGATCTGAAAGGCAGTGCCCAAGTCAAGAAAACCGAACTGAATGCCAAGGGGACTCGTGCTGACCATGTAATTTTTAGGACAGAAGGCTAAGGCTTTTCGTGGGCTGTAATGCAAGATTTAAAAAAATATATTATCATTGTTATCATTATTACTGTTATTTAAAATCCTGTTTATATTTCAGATTCCAACCATTATGGAATGGCCTCCTATTATGCTTTACAAGCAGTACGTCTGGGAATGTTGGTAAGCACTTTTTCAATCAATATTCTTCCACTTCAGTCAGCAAGGGCTCATTATTATTTATTTATCATATGGATATATTGCAACAATATTTACAAAATGAAGTATATAAGGAATATACAAGAGCTCTGGTCTTAAAAGAGTTATGTCGAGTGAGTCTATCCATTGGAGAGGCATTGATGACATCCTTCCAGTCACCACTGAAATATGGGTTACATCCGTGAGGTTTTGTGCAAGTCCTATATGCCATGCTTATTTCTCTTTTTTGACACGGTCAATCATTTGGATAATATATATCTGTCAATATTTTTTTTAACAAAATAGGGTTATAGTTATTAAAAATAAGATATATAAATCTGTATAGCAAGAAGCAACAAACTGTGGATATACAATCAATTGTTGGACAGGAAGAGGATAGAAACACAAAAAGAAAAAGAAACCTAGAAAATGTCTCTCCAGTACACACTGTTTCAAGCAACGGACGAACTGGTTGCTGTCCACTCTCCTGATGAGAGGGGCTATAAGATTGAAAAGCTATTGATTGCATCTATGGTGTGAATGTCCACCTTCAAAGATGGGGTATGTTCGGCTGTGAAGATCATCCGTGTCCTTTTTATGTGATTTCCCTTTTATTTCTCCCTCCAACACTACCTGTCATTGTGATTGCCCTCTTTCTGTGTTTCTAGCCTATTCTTATTTTCCTGTCCAATTGATTAATAATGGATGAATTAATTTAATACAATCTCCAGTTGTGAATTTAGTTATTTTACATATTTAGGTACAAATATTCAGAATTACTCAGGAAGAATGTTAAAAGCCTGATGTGGAGCAAAGATGTCCCTCAAAACAGCAAAAGTTATATATCAGACGTACCATGTTCCAATCCTGACATATGCTTCAGAAACCTTGGTTATGAAAGGAAGGGAGAGAAGCAAAATACAGGCTAGTGAGATGAAATTTTTGAGAAACAGTATTGGAGTGACAAAGATGGACAGATTAATAAATGAAGAAAAGAAAATACAACATGATTGGAACTACTACTATTACTATCACCACCACCTATTTATAGTAGGTACTTACTAACGTAAAACTATGAAAGAATGAGGATTGAGTGACTTTGGAAGGAAATAGGCATGAAAGGCACTAGCCTTGAGGGTGTTGACTACTTAGTGTTACCCAGGATACTCCATGTATGCTGGCTACACATTCCCTGCCCCTTTAGAGCCTCTTACAGGGGATACCATGAAAAAAAAAAAAAAAACAACAACCTGACCCCTCAAAATATGAGGGTATCAGGATGGTAAAGCTGGGCCAATTAAGGCAGGAAAGTGAGAGAGACTTTAGGCCTTGAATAATCTATTACAATCAGGGACAGAAGAAATCAAGATCATCAGATCCATTACACTTAGGCTATTAAATCTATGTCTATAGCAGTGGCGGCTCGTCCAAATGGGGCTGGGGGTTCACCGCCTGAATGACACAGCAAGTAGCATTGGTGTTGAATATATTGGGTAGAGTTTCCTGGTACTATTTACCCGTGGAATAGCACCATAACAACTGTCTTGCTGAACCACCAACCTCATTTGGATGAACCGCCGCTGGTCTGTACAAGAGTTGACAGAAAGAATGTTAGAGAGGAACCTGGCACACCAATGCTATATTCAGCTGGGGAGGAGGAGTAATAATCAAACCGCATGCAGAATACACTAGTAGAATATGTTACAATTGCTCCATTTTGCTTACAAGGGAAGTCTTCGCGCTACTACACTCCGATCGGGAGGAAACTCAAGAGACAAATAGCTGAGGAAATGTACCAAACAGGACAGGAAACCACATCGGCTCAAATTAATATTCAATTACATTTTTATTGTATGAAACGTCCGCACATCGGGCGCGCGCTAGTAAGAGCGCGGCACAAGGAACGAAGCAGACACCGTAAACGAGTTGTTGACTAGACTGTCGGCTTTGTCATGTGAATGGGGCTCCAGACAGACCGTTTGACACATCGGCTACTTAAGCAGAATGACAGGTAACTTTGAACATGCAGCTGACAATTTGTATACCCACTGTAATATTAACAAAGTTTGATACTACTGCTACAGAAACCATGTCTGCCTGCGAGGACCTAAAAAACATCAACCCATGGAACGTTGTTCTGTGCCTACACAATTGTTTTGCAGAGTGCGAAAAGACAACCACTACGGTTACAGCTGCAGAGGTGGATTTAGCCTGTGAATTGTACCGTAAGTAGGCTACATCATTGAATACGTTTAGAACATGTACTTTATCGGTTATTAATTCGGTCCGTGTTTTGGGGGCTAATTTGACATCTTCGTTACAGGTCTCATGGCAAACCGTATAGATGACCCAAGTTTTTCCGTTAAAACGGAAGATAGCTTGGTTATGCTTGACCCCGACAACGATGCAGAATACGACAGGGAGCACGATGAACCTGCGGCAGACAATAGTGATGTATGTGTGCAATATAAGAAAGCCGCTATTGATTATTGGCGTAATCGAGGAGGTAAACAATGGAAATTCCAAACTGTGCATCGCCGCTATAAGAAGTTGAAGTGTCGTAATGACCTTTACATATGGGAGAAACATGTTGAGCGTGGAGGTACGATAAAAGAAAAACTGAAATTAATTTTCGATGCAACCGCTAAACAGTTTCAATGTGCCAGAGAGGGAAGAAAGGTTGTTCATGACAGTGATATCCGGAAATGGGCTCTTGCGGCAGCACGGCGAGTAGGTGATGAAACCTTTCGTGCATCGAAAGTTTGGCTCTCCCATTTTAAAAGATCTTGCCGTATTGTGTCAAGAAAAGTGACAACATTCGTGTCACATAATTATACAACAAATCATGCTGACCTACTTGCAAGTGCGACAACCTTTGTTGGAGATGTTGCGGAAGCCATTGAAACCTATAGTCCAATGTGTGTCTTTAATACAGACCAAAGTGGGTTCAACATGGAATTTCACTCTGGACGAACTCTTCACAGCAAAGGTGAAAAGCGTGTATTTGCTGAAGCTCAATCCCTAAATTCGTTAACGCATAGTTACACCGTCCAACCAATAATCTCCGCGGACGGCCGTCTGCTTCCCGTTCTACTTGTGGTATTACAGGAAAAGAACGGAGTCTTTGGACCAAGAGTTAAGGATATCTTGTTTACTGCACCTAATTTGTATGTACTCTCTTCCAAGTCGGGTAAATTAACTCAACATTTATTTCAAGAGTGGCTCCGAAATGTGTATTTTCCGTTAGTCCCCGATTTTAGTGTACTGGTTTTAGATTCATGGACTGGACAAACAGAAGATGCTATACTAGCAGCCAACCAAATGACAAGGACATTGATGTCAAGATTGTACCAAAAGGAACCACAGGTATAATTCAACCCCTGGTTGTATTTGGATTTCGAATATGGAAGAATTTCATTCGAACTTTCTACGATAGTGTGCTGTTACATGGTCTAGAGTTCAATATTCACCTACGTAACAACATCTTGAAAGTTCAGTCTTTTACACACAACCAATTGTCAACCCCATCGCTTTCAAAGCATGTGGACATATAGCTGGTTTAAGGCTGGCTTTGTAGATGAACGACCGTCCAACTTTCCGAACACTGTTGTTTTTTGTTTTAAAAGTCCTTCCCTGGATATTTGTGGCCAGTGTACAAAAACTTCCATACTCACGTGTGGCTGGTGTAAAACAAATCTATGTATTAACCACCTTGTTCATGACATTCACCTTTGTGATACGTACATTGATTGAAACAAACAAGACATGATAAACAAGTGATACTCGTTAATTGTGTAAAGTACTGTACAGTACTTATTATTAGGTATCGGTTGCATTTCATTTCTTTAATTGTATATAATAATACCTAGGTAATATATCTCGGATAATGAACAAATTACGGCAGCAACCCTGCTACTATGTCATCCATTGTGTTTATCATAGGTAACACGTCCTGCATATTACTAAAAAAAAAAAAACATCCACATTGAAGGCCACGCGCTTGTATCATTCCGTCTCGCCAGGATACAGCGAGCGTGTGCCAGACCTGTTACAGCCTCACTGGCTTGCTGCTCACCATTCTCGGTGCGGCACGCGTATCATTGTCATAACTTTAACGTTATAAATATGACATAGCATATTAATTTTAGCCGATGCAGTTTCCTGTTCCGTGTTGTACATTTCCTCAGCTATTTGTCTCCTGAATTTCATCCCGAACGGAGTGTAGTAGCGCGAAGACTTCCCTTGTTAGTCACATGCAGTCGAGTACAACATTGTAGACGTACCCTGCAATAAAAGCATTAAAAATTATGAGATGCAAGGACTGGTACAGGAGTTGATAAGTTTTATTTTTTAATGAAATTGATGACACATTTTATATATTTTTCAGGGCCTGTCTTGCACCAATACTTCACCTCTAATGTGCCCAACTAGAGCCAAACAGGTAAGCACACAGTTGACCTTTCATGTTGATGATCGGTTGACAATCAAAACTGCGTCATCCAAGTGTATTTATTAATCTTGAGTAATTTTTAGCCTACTTTTCTAGTTTTGTAAAAATTAGGAAAAAGTAGACTTATGAGATCAATCCGGGAAAATGTATGTGTGTCCATCCTTCTGTCTGTCTGTGTTGTCCCCTCCCCCCTATGAACTCCTAAACGGCTGCAGCTATCGAACGCAAATTTGGTATGAGGAACATCGTGGAACGGGACCAGTATGGTGGTGGTGGCGTCATGGCGTGGGGTGGCATCATGTACGGAACTGTACATCTTCATGGGTGGTCCAAGGAACACTGAACGCTCGGAGATACAGGGATGAGGTACTGAAACCACATGTTCGACTCTTCAGAGGTGCGGTTGGTCCAGACTTCCTCTTAATGGACGATAATGCCCGATATTTGCTATACCTGAATATCTCACAGCCATATTTGAAAATAAAGGCAATGCTACCAACTGCTGAAAAATCGCAATTGAAATTTGAGCTCCATGTTGGATATCTCGGAAGGTATGCATAGGAGCTATTCCAAAATTGGCACACTTATAAATAATAATATCTCAGTTTAATTTTCAGGAGGCCATACATGACAATGTTCTCAACATAATTCTACGGCTGCTAATGGGTCATACCGTTATATGCATGTAACTTCCGTACGATAAATTCGATTTCAACCAAATTTCGTATGTACTATCTGTACCATAACAGATATGACTATGCGTATTCAAAAGAGCAACCAGGGCTGCCAACTGTTAATAAATGTTCTCTTTATTTTTTTTATCCTTATACCAATACAGGTATATCTGAAAGCATGCAAGCCAACAGCTTGAAACTTTCCACACCTTTAGTACATGACCTTCTAAAGTACATTAATTTGGAGTAACCAATATATGTCAGTGCTGTCAACATGATTCTAAGCCTGCTTATAGGCCCAATTTTTAAATGCATGTAACTTCTATACTAACAAATCTATTTCAACCAAATTTCGTATGTGCATTGTGTACCATAACTAATATGATTATGCATATTCTTAGGAGTGAGCAGGGCTGCCAACTGTAAATAAATGCTCTCTCTATTTTTTTTACCCTAATATAAATAAGAAAGTATACAAGCCAACAGCTCTAAACATTGCATACGCATAGTACCTACCGGTAACATTCTAAATTAATTTAGAGTAACTAATATTAGTCCCTAACATTCTAAATTAATTTGGAGTAACTAATACATGTCAGTGCTGCCAACATGATTCTAAGCCTGTTGAAAATCCACAGCTTGCTTCCAGTCGACTGCCGGGTCAGGGAAGGGAATGAATGAAGCCCCAATCTAGCAGCGAGGATATGTACTGTGCCAGCTGCCGAAGCCTGTCGCACTCCCCTTCTAAGTCTGTTGATGGGTCTAATCTTTAAATGCATGTAACTTCTATACTAACAAATGGATTTCATCCAAAATTGGCACAGTAACAGATAATAATATTTCAAAATGATTCTAAACATATACATGGCATTGTTGCCAACATGATTTTAAGTGCGCTGATAGATCCATGTCTACCTGCATGTGAAAATGAAAATCCACAGCCTGCTTCCAGTCTCCGACCGGGTCAGGAATGGAATGAATGAAGCCCCCATCTAGCGGCGAGGATATGAACTGTGCCGGCTGCCGAGGCCTGACGCACTCTACCTGCATGTAACGTCCATAATATCCATTGGACTTCACCAAATTTTGTATGTGATGATGATGATTGTTGTTTTAAGGGGCATTCTGTACTTTAAGAGATCTAAGAATACATTCCGAGTCACAAGGGCTGTCAACTGTAGTGCTCTATTAGGCTACACTATTTCAGGTTTACTTCGAACTAATTAGAAATGTCAGTATTACCAACTTAATTTCGTCATTATTCTAGACTAAATCATTGGCATGAATCTTGAATTTTCAGAAAAGTAGGCGCTTTAGTTCATCATAGAAATACAGTCGAAAAGTTTTTGTTCCGGAAGTCATAAAGATTTGTTTGGCTGAAACAAGTTTTATCAGTTTCAAGCCCAGTCCCAGTTTGATTTTCCATTCCGCTCAAGGTCAGTAAGCGCATCTCTCTTTCTCTCTCGCTTTATAGCTTTCCCCCCTTCTTGCTTCGACAACGCCTCGGAAGGGAAACAGACTTTGTAGGTCAATGTCGGTCTTCGTGGACGATCGGCAAAGTTCGGATAGCGTTTCTTCCCCCCACCCCACTCCCCCTGCTTCGTCAGTGTGCGGCGAGTCTTCGAGCCGGTAGCATCGTGTCTTA
Source organism: Meconema thalassinum (assembly GCA_946902985.2). Classification (NCBI taxonomy): domain Eukaryota; kingdom Metazoa; phylum Arthropoda; class Insecta; order Orthoptera; family Tettigoniidae; genus Meconema; species Meconema thalassinum. The sequence goes on along the minus strand of OX336388.2, from coordinate 567,315,290 downwards.
ACAGGCAAGACTTAAGTACTGTATTTGTCAGCTGAAACCAAAATCCTTTCTTTTGTTTTTTGATTAGAGTATTTAAGACTGGTTTCGTTAATTTTTAGTTCATTTCAAGTAGGCCTACAGTATTATTTTCTAAAAAAAAAGTACTGTAATTTCATTTAAAATGTCATTAAAAAGCATCAAATAAAAGAATTTGATGTTTTAAAGGGTCGTTTTCCATTATTATACACCCTACTCCCTCCCAAACGACCGTTTTGGATAACTCTTAAGTGTTTTTTCGGTCCCTTGAGCTTCAAGTTATCCAAGTTCGACTGTACTTGTTTTTCAGGACTAGGGAACCACCCATTACAATTGGGTACAATCGTGTTGACCAACTGAAAACCATTAAATTTCAATCAAAATTACCGTCAAACTACACACACCGTCATTTTTTTTTCACCTGATATGCAATAAGTTCTGAGAGATTTAGGTTAAAAGGATCAAAATTCGAAAAACTAAAAACAAAGTTTCTTGTCCACATTCTAAGGCTCAGGGAGTTTCTTTTCAACACAATCAAAGGAAGATTTGTTTGCATGGTAGGAAGTTGACATTAAATGTCTCATTCCAAGTACTTATTCAGCACAGTGCAATGCAAATGCATCTAAGAGGGGATTAAAGGCTTTATTTAACTGTTCTCCAGTGTGGCATAACTGCCTGGCATGCAGAAGATTCAAGTTATGTAGGTCTCATTTGTAACTCTTGCACATTAGCATTTGGTTACAATATGGATTTATTGTCAATTGCTTCATGTTTCCCGTAACACCCCTTAGTGCAGCGCTGACACTCGAATCACCTTCCTGAGACTTCCAAGCCACATGGGAATTGCAGGGAACTAGTTAGTGGATAAGGCTGGAAAAGAGGCGGCATCAATTAAACCTCGACCAATGGTACCCAATAAAGATATTTGCTTTCAGTTATGCCGAGAAGTACTGGCATTCTGGGAGAGTCAGTGGCTAGCTGGCCCAATGCCCAGTAAACTGAGAGCAATCAAGGGAACTACTTGTGTATGGCAGAGCTCTTTCTGGTCATGGAGGGAGTCCCGTCATTTTGTATGGACTAAGGATAACTCATGCAAGATCCACCCACTCATATCTAATGAGAAGGAAAGACCGCCCCGCACTTTGTACATGTGAAGGCGTTTTTACCATGGCCCACATTTTAACTGAGTGTGTGGATCTTGCTGGTCTATGAAGAAACCTTGGTTTGTAGAATACATTCGACCTAATATTAGCCAATGAAGTGGTGGTTACTGATCTTGTCATCTGCTTTATAAGTTAGAGTGGGTTAGGGCCAAGTATCTAAATTGACAAGTGTATAATGACTCAAAGAAAATGTTCTTTTTTGAAAATTAAATTTTTGTCTATCCGTTAATTTTTGTATACTTCTGAGTGCCTAGTAATGACCAGAAAGGGCCCACTCAAAAAACTGGAGTTAAAAGAGAGGAAGATCCTGAGGAGGATATTAGTTCGAATTAGAGAAGAAGATCCTGAGGAGGATATTAGTTCGAATTAGAGAGGAAGGAGGTATTTACAGAATCCGTCTGTAAGGAAAACGTGCCTGACCTTTTATGGACACTTGGCACGTCTGGATTCCAAAAGACTCACCAACAGGATATTCACAGTAACAGGAAGAGGCAAGGCTTCTAAGAACAAATGGATTGCATCAGTTAAGTCAGATAATATGGAACAACTAGATATCCCACTGGAACAAATTCGTGACCGTCTAACGTTCCGTCAGGTCATCTGACAGGGTGTTTTCCCAACGTCCTTTACAAGTAAGAAGACTACAGGAGCTAAGTTGACAGAAGAAAGAAGACTGACTCATAGTCAGAAAATGAGATACTATTGGAAGAAGAAGAAGAAGAAAGCAACAACTTTAACGAAGAGTAGTAGAGCCCCTTGGTCCTAAGTAGGCCTAAACGAGAAAGAAAGAAAGAAAGTTTATTTAATTTTGTTTTATTATTATTAAGCTTTTAGCATATTTAGGCATCCAATTTTAAAATTATTCTGTGTTAAGAGGAGCAGATAGCCTTGCTGTTCTGCCCCTTAAAACAACAATAACCAACTTCTATCTATGTCCTCGCACTGCATTTTTAGATACAATTCAACTCTGTTAAACTCACACTAATTGTTGTTGTTTGTTGTTGTTGTTTCCTATGGCTAGCCCGGATTCCAATCCATCAGCTTTATTGCGTTCCAATACAATTTGGTAACAAACCATTCTGTTTTTTGTTCCAGGCAGCTTTGGGTACAAACCCTCTGGCTTTAGCTGCACCCATTGGCCAGGGATTAGGAGCAGATGCTTTTGTGCTGGACATGGCTACCACAGCTGTGGCACTCGGCAAGGTAAAGAAACTACTTTGTATCTAGAGACATCTTTTAATCTTTTGGGTTTCATATGGTTTTAACCCAAAAGACTGTAAGTTGTTTATTATGGGTATTGAGAGTCTTAATCAATCAGGGCCATAGACAGCATTCAGGAACTGGGAGTGCTCAAGATGTTCCAGGTTCTTCTTGGCAATATGTACGGTATTTCAATTGATTCCGCGATTCTTAAAATGTTCTTCTGTCATCATGCAAAAGTGGCCAAATTATTAGAATTAAAATAACATTTTCTAAATTCATTAACTATATTTAACCCTAATTAAGAATGTAAGCTTTGTGTCCTTAAATTTGATTTTAGTCACTGATAGGCTGAATTTTCTAAATTTTGAGCTATTTATTAATTCTTGCGATTATTTTAAACCAAATGGGTAAAGCCCTGCGCGGATGCAGATATAGTTTGCATGGCGGTGCGGATAGCGGATAAGCTGCGGATAATGTTTGGAGAAATTTGCTGTTAGTTTTTAGAATACAATCCAAACTTGTTTAATATCATTATTAGCACCCAGATGTTTATGACATACCAGTATCATATTTTTCCGTTATGTTTTCTCATGACAAATGTAAGATGATTTAAGGTAATATCATTCGAATGATGTCATTAAGCATAATTAACACTCCGAACAGGAAAGGGTTGCAATATTGGCTGTATAACATTCATTTTAAACATAGCACGTGACATACAAAGCCTAAGGGAACGACTTTTTCCTCAAATGTCTAAATATGTTGCTTTAGTAATTTATGGTTTATCTAATTAAAATATTAATGCATACCTGCCAACTCTCACGATTTAGGCGGGAGCGATTTTGCACCACTTCTACCGCCCTCCCGCTTAACGTATTAAATCTCCCGATTTTTCAAAGATATCATGCATAATTTCGGACTAAAAGTGCGAGATGACAAACTCCAGTCATCCATCGAACGGATCGATTTTACGTGGTGTGTTTCGATACCGCAGTTTCGCTTCCTCAATAATTTATAGTTAATATCCATAGCTACTCGTACCGCTTAGTTGGATTTGAATACTGTACCTCATTGCTTGAAATAGTCGATGGTTAATTCAGGGCGTGTTCCTGGGAGTTTTCATAATAGTCTGAGGGTGAGAGGTAGTTGAAGGCAGCAGAATATTGTATCTGTTTAAAATGTGAAATTATTTGGGTATAACATTGATGTTGTTGGCATTAATATGCCGGTAGGCTATTGTGATATTTCGATCTGAGTGATTTTGTCGGTTCCTCGGTAATATGGCAAAGAAATATGATTGTACATTGATAGTCTTCAAAATCTCCCGATTTTTCAGTTTGATAGGTTGGCAGGTATGTTAATGTAATGCCAGTAGATTCGGATAACAAACGTGGGAATGCTGGAAAAAAGTCATGTGGATGCGGGGCAGTTGCGGGGCGGATGCGGATAACAGTCGTGCGGTCGCGGATAACACAGGGCTCTACAAATAGGCTCTTTCTATGCCATTCATTTGTGATGAATTTTCACATTTCTTCCTTCATAATCTTTTTTTTTTTTTTTTTTCATATAACACTTCACATTTCTTCCTTCATCATATACGGTATATTATTTCAGTAGTATAGATCCCTCCTGTGGCACTCATAAGCGACCGATCATGATAAAAGAGCATTCAAATGAAAGAGAATGTACATTACCAGTGATGCATTGCACTCTAATTTCATAAATATCTATAATTTCTTTAAAAAATGACTTTTAAAAAACTTTACGTAGTGTGCGATTGGCATATACTGTTGCTGCAGGAAGATACGCTCCATAATTGCTGTCCACTTCACATTTTGGCCGCTGTGACGCCTGTTTCATGTCATTTTAACATTCTGAGGTCTTTCCTTTATAATTTTACATGGATTTCAGAAACAGTAATTTAAAGGAATGAGTAGCCTACTCAAATCGAATAATTTCATAAATATCGAATAACCGGTTAGTGTTACGGCTAAGCTGTCAATCAATGGACTCAGCACACAAATGACATTAGCAGTGACGAATTGCATTCTAATTTCATAAATATCAATTTTTGTAATAATGTGCGATTTGCAAATACTGTTGCTTTAGGAAGTTACACGACGACATTGCTGTTCAGTTCGCATTTTGGCCATAGGGACGCCTGAAATGTAAATAGTGTTCTATAATCATTCGGTGCAAATAAAAACATAACAACCTTTCTCTTTAAGACTCTTACTATAAGCATATTGGGGAAAGTGTGGCTTATGAACATGCGAGATTTCTCGCACGGGTCTGCTAGTAATCTAAATTTCTTTTTTTTCTTTCATAAAACACTCTCACATGTCCAGAATGAAGTAAATACATAGGTTGCTTTTTTAGTTTTGGCAACTATGTTATAAATTGATAAATAACACACCTACATGGTTCCAAGTTTCATAGGCCCTCGATGTAGTCTCCAGCACTGCGTACGTGTTCCCAGCGATGCGGAAGCCGTTGGATTCCGTTGGCACTGCCCGATCTATCGATGGTGTGAAGAGAGCGTTCGGCCGCCTGCACAACATCTCCAATTGTAGGGTAGTGGTTCCCGCGCTGTGGCTCCTTCATCTTCAGGATGAGATCAAAGTCTCAGGGACTTAAGTCGGGAGAGTAGGGGGAATGATAGAGCGCCTCCCAGTTCCAGCGATTCAATAATGCAGACACAAATCCTGCTGTGTGTGCCCTAGCATTGTCATGCAGAACGATGGGCTGAGTATCCATGTGGTGTCGCCGTTTCCTTCCTAGAGCTGCTAGGAAATGGTCTTGCAGAAACGAACAATAGTACGCCGCATAAACGGTTTGCCCTGGGGGAATGGTATGTTTTATGATCACCCCATCCCAATCATAGGCAAGAATCAACATTACCTTCACATTGGTGGGGGTTTGTCGAACTGTTTGTTTTCATGGTGATCCATGGTGCCACCACTCATTCGATTGGTGTTTCAACTGTGACTCATAAGATTTGCCCCACGTCTCGTCAATGGTTATGATACGCCGTAAGAAGCACAGAGTTTCCTTGTTTACTAATGCTCTGAGGTGAATGTATTTGCTGGGGTGGCCTCTTACTCAATGAGACATTCGTATAGTAGCTTTTTCTCTGAATGAGGTCTTCTAAACCTGTTTTGGGAACACAAAGAAAAATTAATCTACTGCACCATTTAGAAATCCCTTGCTTGAAACTTCACCCAGACCTATATAACCTATACTTTGTCAAAAGTTAAATAAAAATGCTCAAAATATTACAAAAAGTGACTACACTAAAATGAGCAAAAAACCATAACAAGTAGTTCAATGAAGAACTAAATAGCCTATTTTCATATATCCTACTTATGTTAATTGCCTCCATCAACATATAAAATTTCAGTTTGATTGCTGTAATAGATTCATAGATATTGAGAACCATCTAAATTTCGGATGGTCGCCATGTTGGATTTTTATATATGTAGGCCATAGAGTTCTGTACTATTAGATGAAGACTATTGGGTAGGTTTATTATTCAAACATCAATCGCATGATTAAGACACAAGGAAATAAAAATGAAATTTTAAAATTTCCCACAGCCGCCATCTTGAGGTTATGAAAACAATTGATATAAATTAGATGTCAGTGGATTAAAATTTGTGTAAGCATTTACTGTACCAAGTTTCACTGTGCTCGGATGGTTAAATTGCGAGAAACATCCATTTAAATATTTAAATTTCACGTCGCCGCCATGTTAGATTTGTGCTCATCAGGTTATTATTGAAAGTCCCATAGGTAAACTAATGTTAATATCCTTTATCAACATACAAAATTTTAGTTTGATTGCTGTCATAGATTAGTCAATATTGAGAACCTTCTGAATAATTTGGATGGTCGCCATGTTGGATTTTTATATATGTAGGCCATAGAGTTATGTACTGTTAGATGACGATTATTGCATATGTTCATTCTTCAAATGTTGACTTCGACCACATAATTAGGACACAAGAAATAAAAACTTAATTTTAAAGTTTCACACAGCCGCTATCTTGAGGTTATGTAAACAATTGAACTAAATTAGATGTCAGTGCATTACAGTGTGTATAAACATTTGCTGTACTAAGTTTCACTGTGCTCGGATGAATAAATCGCGAGAAAAGCCTATTTAAATGTTTCAACTTCGCCTGGCCACCATGTTCGTTTTATACTTAACAGGTTTCTGAAAGTCACATAGGTGAACTTCTTGTAGTGCCCTTTATCACCATACAAAATTTCAGGGTGATATCAGTAGTATTGGAGGTATAGAATGCTGATGAAATATTTCGCACAGCCACCATGTTGGATTGGTGAGACATATTAAAATTTGAAGGGCACGGTCGGGGTCGGACGATAGAAATACACTCACCGGCAAAAAAAGCAAAACACTACGATTTTCAAACAAAATTGCTTCAAACCTTGTATTAATCAAATATCATGACATTACAACAACTTGGCAGTGAATCATAAGTTATTTACCCTAATTAGCATACTAATTGATAGACATAATAATCACAACTGTTCAGAAACACGAATTAGGAAATGTCGAAACCTGGAATCCATCGTACTGTCCTCACACCTGTTACACTGTATGATTATGAATGATTACTCTTTGACTTAGTCCGTTTGTCCACATGTTTGCACCACATTTCCATTGGCTCAATAACGGGTATTACCACCTTTAGCGACTGTTACAGCTGTGATTCGATCAGGCATGCTCAAGATGCAATCTTGAATGTTCTCTTGTGGTATGAGCTCCCATTCTTCCTCGAGCGCAGCTCGAAGTTGAGCTAATGGTTCCGGAGAACGACTCCTAGCACGTCTCCCTAGCATATCCCAGACATGTGCTATTGGGTTTAGGTCGGGACTACGTGCAGGCCACACCATGCGCTCAATTCCGAATTCATCCAGGTACTCACGTACACGGACAGCAACGTGTGGGCGAGCGTTGTCATGCATCAGGATAAAATTCTTTCCGATAACAGGTGCAAAAGGCACGACGTGATGTACTAAAATCTCCTCGATGTACCGGTGGGCTGTCAGGCTCCCATTGTCAACGAACACAAGCTCCGTGCGTGTATCCGAGGTTATCCCAGCCCAGACCATCACAGAGCCTCCATTGAACGGTGTCCTTGCAGAGAAGGTACAGGGTGAATAACTTTCCCCGAGCCTTCTCCATACTCTCTCCCTCCCATCTGGTGCCCTCAAACAGAATCGGGATTCATCCGTAAACAGCACTGAGCTCCACTACCCCACAGTACAGTTTCGATGGGCGTTGGCGAATTGCATCTGAGTGACACGGTGCTCATGTCTAAGGAGAGGTCCTGTGGTGGGCCTCATGGACTGTTAACCCACTTCATACAACCTCCTCCTTACTGTCCTTTAACTGATGTTCTTGCCCCTCACTTGCTGCAAGCGATTTCTGGCCTCCACACCTGTTGTGTATCGATCACGAAGATCTTGCATTGCGAGAAAGCGATCTTCGCGCTCAGTAGTGCTTTTCCTACGACCAAAACTGGGCCTTCTGGAGTAGATATTGTGCTCTCTGTACCTTTTAACAGTCCTGTATACGTTAGAACATGATGTGCCTATATCGTTTGCCTCATAGCGTATACTGCGCCCATCCTCCAGTAATACCACTGACCTTGCAGCGTTTTCTGGAGAAAGAGCCATTATGATCTGACTTAGGAGCGAGAAAAACTATTGTAGACTAACCGTAATGTCCACAAAAATATGCGGCACGAGAATTCACAGCAATAACCCTTAGCCGTCTGTGGTTATTCTTGTCTGATGGCGGGAAACTGTAAGATTGGTGCTGTGATTGTCACGATCAACAATGCTTATCAATTATTGCGCTGAATATTCTCAAATGGGCTGATTAACTCATGACACATTGTCATATCGCTGCAATATCAAAATATTCAATTTGTACCAGGTTTGTACTCCAAGATTGAGTTTTGTCTGAAATTCGTAGTGTTTCGCTTTTTATGCCGGTGAGTGTAGTACTATGTTCTTACTGATTGAAATTGCTTCAACCATTTAGATTTTATTACGGACACACACACATACACACATGATGAACGATAGGTGATCTCATAAGCCTATTTTTTTCATAATTGAAAATAGGCTAACAGTGGCCAAAATGTGCTGTCATTGGCAAAATAAAATTGCTTTAAGCAAGGTCAGGGACCCTTCATTCACATTTATTTTATACATTTCAGGCAGAATATACTCTGGGAAAAAGTATGACTTACCCTTAACTTCTGAACCTTATTGATGACCTATTCCAGATAGAAATGAAGATCCGTGAAGAGGAACCCATTCCTCCTACCTGGGCTCTAGATGAGTATGGGAACCCAACTACAGATGGTCAAGTTGCATATGATGCCAGACGTATGTTGCCTCTGGGAGGTTTGGAAGAGAGTAGCGGCTTCAAAGGATATGGATTAGCCATGCTTGTGGAGATCTTTTGTGGCATTTTGGGAGGTAGGTGATAATGTTCACTATTATTTCATCTTCTGGGTCTGCCTCCAGTCTTGATGTTCAACCACTTAAAACAACCACCCCATCCACATCCAGTCCTTGTAGTATGTTACTGTTTGATTTATAGTTATACCTAGAAACTATTGTGAAATGATAATAGTTCTCTCACTTTCCTCGTTAACGACCGGCGACTCAAACGTTAGTCAGTAGCATGTGCCAACAATAACCATTTCTCGCTGCTGACCAATAGCATTCTTCCTCGATCTCTCCACGTGGACTCCAGTCCCGTCCTGGCTACCTGCTCGCGTGTCAGGTCTCCAGTGTTGCACAATTGCACGTAGTTCTGGTCTCGCTGCTTGCTCTCAGTAGCTATGGTGGAGAGTTGACAACACTGACCCTCAAGCTGGGAAAGCCTTGGCTTCCTGCAGACATAGAATGTACAGAGCAACAAGTTCATCTGAAGGCCCGGAACATATGCAAACTACTAGGATACCCCTTGCCCCTCTAGTCTTCATGTTGCAAGATCTACTGTACTACTATTTGCTGCCGCGAAAGTCATGACTTGTACAGTTACATCATCAGAAACCAATTAGGAGAGAGTTCATTCATGGTTGTCCAATATTTCATTATCGTCATTCCATTGCCAACTAAAACTCAGCATTTTTTCTAGGTCTGTGCCGTGTCTTGTGTGGGGTTATGCCTAGGACGCCAAGCTGGCTCATCAGCGGGCTCTTGATGTCCCCGCCCGGACTCCCACAGGAGTAGCGAACTGCGCGCCACCTCCCTTTTTATGAAGCGCACCTGCGCCTCTTTACTGCGAGAACTACTGTCGACCAAAATATTATGTGTACTCGAGTTAGAAGGTTGTTTGTGAAGTAACAAATAGACCTACATCATCATCATCTTGCACAGTTTCCAGCCACTATTGGTGTGGCTTTGTAATTTAAATTAATTTAAAAAACTACCTATTCGATTTCGTTCAAACCACTTTCTAAACACTGTCCGCCATAAACAGAACAAATTGTAAAATTTTCAGCGAAATCGGAGCAGTAGTTTGAGTTTTTGCAAGAATAATGCACGGCAATTGATTTTTATATAGAGAGATTTTTGTTTAAGGTCTTTCAAGACCACATTAGGCAACAATTACACATTATTCGAAGCCTTCTTCGCTGCCCAAAACCTTTCATTCTTTCTCTGGCAGCCTGTCTTCGTTCTTCTGTCCAACCACTGTTCAGTTTTGGTTTGTCATGGAATCCTTGAAATTTGTCGAAAACTGATCTAAACTTAGTGCGGTTTGAAATGCCTTCCGAATTTAGTCCAACTTAATGAAGATCCTTCCGCACCTCCCTGAGCCATTTGTCTGACACCTTAGGTCTACTGTCGAGTATTCTAAAAATCTTCTTTGTAAGTCTCTTCTCATCCATTCGAAATAAATGCCCATAGAATTTGAGTCTCGTTTTCTCGTTGATTCCACCAACCTTTCATTGCCCTGGTAGAGTTCTTCCCTTCCTCGCAACCTATATTGGCAGTCCTCAATATTTGGACCCATCACCTTGCGAAGGATCTTTCTTTCGAATTTCTCAGCGTCACTCAATCCCGCCTTCCCTGTCATGTGGAGGCATTCACTAGCATACAGGCATTCCGTTTTTACCAATTACTGGAATATGTGAAAAAATAACCTGAAATAAATTACCTGTACATGTGATTTAGATAGGTACAGTATATATTGTTGTAGAAGGAGAACTCTAAGTGATGACAGGTTTCGCTCGTCAAGCGAGCATCATCAGATCCAAATCTATAAGACAAAAGGTTCTTTAAATCCTAAAGAATGTTTTTAAATGCATAAAAATCCAATTCTTGGTAATTAATCACTATAATAATGAATTTAACCCACTTTTGATTGTTATGAAATAATTTTGATTTTTTTAAATGTATTTATTGTGTTATTCCTATGCCTGTATATTGTTTCAGCCTCTAATTTTGGACCATTTATACGAGGTTGGGCATCAGATACTGAGACAGCCAATCTTGGCCAAGCCTTCATAGCTGTTGACCCCAAATGCTTTGGAGTTGGGTTTAGGGAACGTATAGGACATTTAGTAGATTACCTAAGGGCATTGCCCTCGGTGAGTATTTATCACAGTACTTCTGTTGCTTGAAAATGCTGGCTAACCATGACATTTGATGAATAATTGTCAAGCTCCTCCGTAAAGCATGTGTGTTGAGGACAGGAAGCTGTCTTGTGCCAGCAGCATTCATTTAAAAGAAAACCATGTGCCCAATTAGCAACTTTATTGGGTAAGAATAAGGACATGACATAGCAAGTCAGAATGTTTTAAAGGGTCTATCATTTGTATAGCCCTTAAGTGGAAAAAATAGCCATAACAGTGATGAAATGGTATTGAAAGAGTGGCAAAAGAGGTAAAGTTGTGGAACCCACTAGCTTGATACAAGCCTTTGAAATTAACTATGCTTTGATGACTTGCATGACAACTATGTCATTCCAGTACCTCAACCAGAGTTAAATTTCTTGCCTCAGTTGGCAATCAAACCCAGGTCTCCAGGGTGACAGCTAATTACACTAATCACTACACTACTAGGCTAACAGCAACAGAGGTGCAAGATGGGAGGAGACCAAGAGGAAGAGAGATCACGTAAAGGTAGAAGGGGTATGTGGTGGTCATCAATGACAAAGAAATGTATCTAGATGGAAATGGAATAAGTTAACTAATTGTACTTTGTTCTTTGAAACAATAAATTGATGATTATCATTATCATTTGCCAGGAAAAGGAAGGAAAGGGAAAACTTAATTACAGGCTGGTGAGAGCATGAGAGAGAAACTCCACTGCCATCATCAGTCCACTCAGTAGGTCTCCATGGCCTATGCCAGCACAAGAGCCAACAGTGCATGCACTTCCGCTCCCTGCTCAATATTGCCATCTGTACCTCACTGGGGAGCTAATAGCAGTTACAGATTACATTATAAATAAAGCTCGGTTGTGCAGTATGTGGGGAATTACTTTAAGTTGACTGAAAGTCCCAAAGCTGCTGGCGGTGGCTGGCTCATGCTCAATTTGGAATGGTTGACGAAGCCTGATCTATACAATAGCCCTTAACAAGCTCATTCAAATCTCTCTAGGAGGGCAGGAAGCAATTCAAAACAGAGTCCAGAAATTTTCTGAATGTGAAATTCCACCCAGTACACTATCATAATTCAACTTAAAGAAACTTGCACAATATTGCTAAGTCAATTGCTATGGCCTCAGCTACCTGGTGTACATCTTTTGAGTTGGAGCTTTTTAGATGATCTGTCTAATTTCGATATTCCGCCTGTTCTGCATCCTAGTAGCAAAACCAAAACTCTATTCTGTAACCTATGGCCGAGATTTATTTACTTTTGTCTTATAACCACCAAATGTGATAGGAAAGTTCTATTACAAGCCAACATTGTAAGACTTGGAGTGCCATGGACTGTTCCTGTGCTTCAAAAGCCTAACTTCCTTGGCCAGGAAACAAATGCATGATTTTGGTACTAGGGGGATGGATACTCTACCGCTGATCTGCCAAGAAAGCCATTCAAATCGTTGATTGATGATCACCGAGAAACCTCCGTCAACTTTACAATGCTAAGAAATTCAAAATTTATTCATTGAGGAATTCGGTGATTAATTATTTGCCCTTCAATAAATTATCAGTAGACTTCTGGGAAATGGAGGCAGTGGTCTCTCAGGACATTCCAGGAGGACAGGCCACTGCACGGACTTGGACTGCCCTGGGTTATGATAAAAGGGGAAGCAATGCATATTTGGATGACTTGTGAGTACAATACTTGAAAACACATAAAATGACTATACCGTATATTGTTGTTAGTAAACACTGGGCTAATGACCAAGATTTTCCAAGCCCCTTGAAAGTGTTTCATAGCAGTCAACAGCCACTGCTTTGGAGAAGAATTTACAGATCGTATGATACGCTTAATCAGTCATCTATGGGGTATGAGTAGCGCTCCATATAAAATTCCATTTTGTATTCCTACGATGCTCGTTCTTTCTTTCTCTCTTGCAAGTGTTCAAAGTTGAATCTGATGATTACATTGTGATACACAATAGTAGTAGTAGTATTGAATAATAATGAACAATAGTATTGACATTATTGAATAATAATGAATGGGCTGCACCATGCCTTGTAGACCTTACCTCCAACAGATTTTCCTCAGCTTAAAGAGTGCAACTTCACCCTCCCAGAACTAACAACACATCTTCTCTTATTGGTCCCTCCCAAAGTCGCTGGCTCAAATTGATTCTGAGAAGCAATATGAGCTCAACTTCAAGCGCAATGTCAGCTGACAGCTTGTATACTACTCATCATCGTCAATTTCCGTTTTCCAGTTAGCCCGGTCGGAGCAAATATGACACCTCTCCTCCACTTAACTATGTCTGTCCACCATCCTTCCTCAACCACTGAACTCCACTCCAGATTCCGTTCTCTCACACTGTCCTTCAACAAATCCATCCACCGTACTCGAGGTCTTCCTCATTCTCTCCTTCTAGTCATCTGTCTATCAACACTTGTTTCGGCATTCTTTCATCATTCATCCTTTTCACATGTCCAAACCATCTCAATCTGTTCTGCTCCAGCTGATCATTCAGCTTCTGTACATTTACTTCCTTCCGAATATCTTCATTTCTCACTCTACTTCTCCTAGTCTTCTGTACCATACTCAGGAATTTCCTTTTTGCTGCCTGTATTCTACTTTCATCTCTCCTGGTCATCAGCCAAGTTTCTGCTCCAAACGTCCATACTACTGTAGATTAAAATTCTTCAACCAAGTCTTCTGTACATTGTTTCAGCATCTAAGTATGGACCCTTTATTCGAGATTTGGATTCAGATGATGATGCAGAAAATCTAGGTCAGTGTTTCATAGCAGTTGACAGCCACTGCTTTGGAGAAGAATTTACAGATCGTATGATACGCTTAATCCGTTATCTACGGAGTATGAAACCGGTGAGTACTTGTAAATGACACTGCTATTGCCGATTTGCTTTAGGGGGCAATGGACATCGTTAGTCTTGGCCCCATGTACATAGGGTTGTAACCCACAGAAATATAACATTTCGAACATCAGTGTCAGGATTCAAACTGCTGGAATATGCATCTTCTGAATCTGATACTCCTTTTACCATCTTCTAAACTAACCATATAATAGGACATAGCGAATTCAATGATGACACCCTGTCATATTACCTTGGATTTTAGACAAAGGAGAGTTCCTTCTCGCATCAAGTATGGTAGCTACTCAATTGTTCTCATGAGACTTGAGTGCATCCCATTCCAGGAAAAGGGTACACTCAGTTACGCGAGGACAATTGAGTAGCTGTCTGATTAGAGAGGCGGTACCCCGATCCAGCTGTCTGATGAGAGAGGCGGTACCCCGATCCAGAAAGCCAAGATCAAGGGCTGAGGGGACCAGTCGCACTGACCATGCGCGACTCTGCAATCGGTAGGCGAAATGGCTGAGCAGCGGCTTCCTGGTAGGACAAGGTCCTTAATGGGCTGTAGTGCTCACGGGGTGGGGTTTCTGGTGGAGCTAGAAATCGAACCCAGGGCCTTTGTCATTTCTTTAACCCTACGCGGGCGGATGCGTTTCATGTCTGTACGTGGACCGAAAATACGGCAAATTAAAACTCGTCCAGAATTATCGAACAATAGCAGGTATCCAGGGCATACAATGGCTGCACAGAGTACTCGATGCCATATGGACGGACAACAAAATACCTGCAGATTAGAGCAAGGGTGTTATAATTCCCCTGTTTAAGAAAGGCAGCAGAAAGAAACCCACAAACTATAGAGGAATAACCCTGCTGTCTCATGGGCTGAATATTCTAGAGAAGAACGTAGAAAGAAGATTAAAAACCACAGTTGGAGGAGGAGCAATATGGATTCAGAAATAACAGATCGACAATGGATCTAAATTTTACTACCACCCGCATGCTGATGGAAAAATATTGGGAGAAAGGCAAGAACCTGGTCATTGTATTCCTGGATGTAGAGAAGGCCTATGATAGTGTTATAAGAGATAAGATCTGGGAGTGCCTGAGGAAAAGAAATGTGCCTGAGGGACTAGTAAAGAAAGTTCAGATGCTGTACAAAGACTGTATTAGCTGTGTACAAATTGGGGAAGGACAATCATCATGGTTTGAGACCAAGAGTGGAGTTTAGCAAGGCAGTGCACTGTCTCCACTACTGTTCATCACTATTATGGATATAATGAAGAATGTCAAGGAAAAGTTTGGTGAATTGCATGCAGTGGCCTTTGCTGATGACATCATGATTTGGGGTGAAACAAAAGAAGAAGTACAGACCTGACTCAATATATGGAAATACCAGTTCAAGGAATATAACCTCAACATCAGCAAGAACAAGACAGTGGTTTTATTTATTTTTATTTATCGTATGGCTTTTAGTGCTGGGAGTCCGAGGACATGTTCGGCTCGCCTGAGTCTGTAGCTGCTTCCAGCGGACAGCCTTATTAGGGTGAGCTACAAGTTCCGTTCAATTTCAAGTACTTTCAACTTTCGCCACCAGATATCAATGATACCTAGTGGTGAACGTTGGAACTTTGATAGAGCATTCCGAAGAAATCTAACTTAACAACTTAACTTTACACAAGTTTAGTCTGTGAAAGGATCTTTTATATGCCATAAATCTATGACATGGGACCGCCGGCTTTACTTCCCCTCCGAAGGAAGGCATACTGAAAGATTTTTAACGCTCTTAAAAAATCAGACGACTTCAGCCGGGTTTGAACCCTCTATCTTGGGCACAGCAGTTCAGCATGCTACCAACTACACCACCGAAGCCGCTCAAAGAAGGCAGTGGTGATGTCAGTCAACAGAGATGGGCGTCCAGCAAGTATTAAAACTAGGAGACCAACAGCTGGAGTGTGTAGACAGTTTTCCGTACCTTGGAAGTGTAATCTCCAGTGATAATTTGGTCAGTAAAGAAATTTCCAACCAAGTGCAAAAGGGATCCGAATTCTACCAACAAGTAAGGACACTTCTATGGGATGACATGATTCCAAAACCAGCTAAACTGGCGATGTTTTACAGCTACTTTATACCAATATTGACCTATGGTATTGAAACATTCACCCTTACAAAGAGAGATGCATCAAGACTGCAAGCATCTGAGATGAAATTTCTTAGATCCACCATCCAGAAGACCAAGATGGTCAAGTTAAAGAACGAGAAGGTGAGGAAACAAGATGGAATAAAGACATCCCTACTAGACCGAGTCAGCACATCTAATTACGGTGGTGGCATATGATGAGGATGGAGCCGACAAGATCAGCCAGAATAAATTTGGAGACAGGTGGATGGAAAACGACTTGTAGGAAGACCTAGAACCCGATGGATGGACATGATCAAGATTGATCTAGGGATCAGAGGATGGACAGTGGATGATGATATCCATGACAAGTTGTATATGGACAGGTTGAAGTGGAAGAGGCTCATAAACAGTACCCAGGAAACTCGAACTGTACAATGATGATGATGATGATGATGATGATGAGCTATAAACCTGCATATGTACATAATACTAATGGCTTGCCTTGATTATTGGATGTACTCCGCCTCAGAAGTGGGTAGGATATTATCGACATTTTATCATTTCGAATGATCTTGTTGACTTCGTCGTTATGCTTGGGTCTAACGTTATGCGTTACGGTTACGGCGTGTATGACATCATGTTGTTCAGTGCATATGCACCGAGTCTGAGTTTACTGCTGGTGTCTGCCGTTATGCGATACGGAGACGGCGAGTGCGTGACGTCAGACAGGAATACAGGGTGACTCATAAAGAAGTGTGCAAGATGTCAGGCAGGAATACAGGGTGACTCCTGAAGAGATGTACATGATGTCAGATAAGAATACAGGGTGACCCTTAACGAGGTGTACAAGATGTCAGACAAGAATACAGGGTGACTCCTAAAGAGATATACAAGACTTCAGATAAGAATACAGGGTGACTCCTAAAGAGGTGTACAAGATGCCAGGTAAGAATACAGGATGACTCCTAAAGAGATATACAAGATGCCAGATAAGAATACAAGGTGACTCTTAAAGAGGTGTACAAGATGGCAGAGAAGAATACAGGGTGACTCCTAAAAAGGTGCACAAGATGTCAGAGAAGAATACAGGGTGCCTCCTAAAGAGGTGTGTAGGATGTCAGAGCAAAATACAGGGTGACACTTAACGAGGAGTACAGTATGTTAGATTCAATTCAAATACAGGGTGACCCTTAAAGAGGTTTGCAAGATATCAGATTCAAATAATGGGTGACCCTTAAAGAGTTGTAAAGATGTCTGGCTCAAATACAGGGTGGCCCTTAAAGAGGTGCCCGCGCGGGAAGCCTAAGTTAATGGGTAATGGAGTCTGTTCAAAGAGTCCTCACCCTCCTGAGCCTTTCTAACATGTGTAGCATTAGTAGCATGCGTCATTTGAAATGATGTAAAGTCTGATCTCTCAGACTGACTGTATCTTTTTTAGTGCATAAGGGGCATAAAAGATACTACTTGAATATCCATCTTCGGGCTCTTCAAATGAAAAATTACTATATAAATCACTAAAAGCCGTTCTTATAACTCACGACGCAAGCTTGACTGAACACGATAATCTCTCACAGCTTGTGAGAAGCTAGCAGGGAGATAACACCACTCAATACAGGCATTCACTGTTAAGCCAGACCTAAAAATGTAGTTTACTGCCATCTGTTGAGTTTTTAGCGTACCACTTGCGGATCTCTGACCATATCATGTATTAAATTCTGCCCTCTGAGGGTTAATCTTTGAAACAAAAGCTAGTCATGTCCCCTATCAAGCACTTGTGAAACTCCTCCTCAGTAAACTGTGTATGTTGAATTCAGAAAAATGGTTTGCAGGATCATTTAAGTAACAGGTGGTTGCTTACTGTTCTCATTGCAGTTACAAGACACCTACACCTGCAGATAGATCTCATCCTCAACAATAGAGGCTACATATGCCACATTTCCATATTTAGTTTTGTGGAAACGGCTACTCTAGTATCTTTTATGAACAAATACACACACAATAAATAACTGAGCAAAACATAAGATTAATAATAATAATTCTAGCAGTAGTAGAGGTAGAAATGGATGTAGAAATAGTAGTAGAAGTAAGTACTGTAGTTAGAGGAGTAGTAGTAGTAGTAGTAGTAGTAGTAGTAGACAAACAATGAATAATGTCTATTATTATGGTCCATATTAAAGCCTCCGTGGCTTAGGCGGCAGCACGCCGGCCTCTCACCGCTGGGTTCGTGGTTCAAATCCCGGCCACTCCATGTGAGATCTGTTCTGGACAAAACGGAGGCAGACAGGTTTTTCTCCGGGTACTCCGGTTTTTCCTGTCAAAATTTCATTCCAGCAACACTCTCCACTATCATTTCATTTCATCTGTCATTCATTTAATCATTGCCCCAGAGGAGTGCGTCAGGCCTCGGCAGCCGGCACAGTTCATACCCTCGCCGCTAGATGGGGGCTTCATTCATTCCATTCCTGACCCGGTCGGAGACAAACTTCAGAGATAACCTTCCTTATTCATAAGTAAATGCAAATCACATGAAGACCGTTTCTACTTATGAATAAGGAAGGTTATCTTTGAAGTTTGTTCGACAGGCTGATGAAGGTGGAGTTATAGCCCTCGAAACATGTCCCTGTAAATAGCAATAATAAATAGTATTGAAAGGCGGATATCCTATAATTCTTTTAAAATAAACAAAAAAACAATGAATATTCATAGGTAAATAGATATATTTGGATATAATTGGCAATTAACAATAAATTAACCTCAAAGATCATTGCATAGTATGACAGGTCCATAGCCAAGGAGAAAAGAAGGGGATGTTGGAGAGAATGATCGCTCCAAAATTATCAGATTGTCAAGATTTTGCTCATATCTGACTTCATATATTTATGGTTGGTAACTGTATTGGGAATATTGCAAGGCTCCCCAACCTCATCTTTTGTGTCCCCCCCAGGGGCTCCCATCTAGTTGGACGTGGGTTGGCATTGCTTCCACTTACTTGTGCCGGGTTCTTCTCCGTCTTCCTTCCTGTCGACCTCACTTGGTCAACTCTTGTTCTCTTCCGACCCCGACGGTATTAGGGTATCCAAGGCCTAAGGAGTCTCTTCCTTTCCCGCCTTAATTGGCCCTTGTCTCATCTTTTCTGATACCCTCCTTCTGCCAAGGATCAGCCTTCTTTTTCTTTTCATGTTATCTCCTGCCTTCTGCTCAAGGAGGCAGGGTGTATGTAGCCCCACCACTTCTGGTGCACCCTGGATATTGCCACACCCTCAGGGGCTCACAGCTGGTGAGTTCGGGAGTTAGCGACCCCGAGGGATTCCTGAGCTGGGTCTGATTTCCCCCCTTTTACCCATTACCTCTGGGACGAACCCTCTCCTCTTTCAATTTCTTATCTGCCTTTCATGGCTCTCCTTCCTTCCAAGTCCCTCAATCCGCCTCCTTCGAGGGTTGAGGTCATTTCTTTCCCTCCTGTCCTTTATTTTCCTTATTCTGCTTTTGTTATCCATTACTTCTTCTAGTATATAAGTTAGTAGTTTTAGTTATAGTTTACATTTCATTATCATCTTCACGATCATCCAAACCATTAGGGGTCGATCACCTAGATGTTAGGCCCCTTAAAACAACAATTATCATCATCATAATCATCATGATCTTTTGTCCCAGCTGTGAAATCTACCGTTGTGTGTACTCCCTTTGTGACAACAGCCCCAAAGAAACGGAACAAAAGCCCGAAGGTGGTCTTACTCCACCTTCGACCACTAAGAGCCTGTGCGGGCAAAGGCTACCCTGCCCGCACAGCGGGTGGGGACCAAGGCTTCCTTTGGACTCACATGGTCAGCGGAAGTTACTCCACATCAGGGCCTGTAGTTTTACTCCTGGCCCATCTGAAATTATCAAAGAGGTGGGGAAGAAGGATGACCGCACAGCGCAGTCCCTAACTCCACCTACTAGGGGGAAAGCCCCGCACCAACAGTTGTGGATGCATCCGCGCCAGGAGACATTCCAGTCCCCAAGTCTGTGCACTTCCCATGGAGGTCTCCCCGCCTCATCCAAAATGCATCCAGGAGGGCATGGAGGTTGTGGTTGATGTAGTGGATGATAATGCCCCGTATGGTAGGGTGTTGTTTGCTGCTCCAAGCTTTTCCCTCGTTTTAAAGTCCATACAATGGCACTTTTACAGTGGAATTGTAACAGTTGTGGCAGGTGTTTGCCTGAGCTACGTCAGCTCATCGCAGAATACGTAGCGAGTGTAGTCTGCCTACAGGAAACAAATGTCGGGCCTAACTATCAGACGGTCAGGAGAGGTTTCAGACTACTCGAAAGAGCGACCAAACACTGACCGGGCTTCAGGGGGAGTTTGGACCTTGGTTCGCTCTGACTGCTATAGTGAATTTTTTCCGTTACTTACTCGTTTGGAAGCTATTGCAGTTCACGTGTTTGTAACGTGTACGTTCCACCAAACCAACCCCTTGATATTAATGAAGTCTTTGAACTTTGTGATCAACTTCCCGTTGCTTTCCCACTCGTAGGTGACTTAAATGCCCATCAGTGTAATGGGAATCACCATCTTCATGCCCCAGAGGAAGGGACATGGAAGGTTTAATTCAAGGGCTGGATTTATCTTTATTAAATATGGGGGTAGGCACACATTTTAGTTTAGCTCACGGCACATACTTGCACATCGATCTGAGTGTGTGTGTAGCTGAGTGCTTGTTCTCCTGTTTGGCTGGTATGTACACGACCTCTGTGACGGTGACCATATCCCAAATTGTTCTTACTCTTCTTAACCAGAAACCTGTGGTGTTCCCCAGACGTTGGGTACTTAAACAAGCAAATTGGCCATCATCTTCTGAACAAGGTGTTTTTGTTGATTTTGGGTGCAGCAGCGCCGATGACAAGGAAGAGTGCTTCTTGCTGCTGCCGAGGAGACCATTCAGTCCTTTTATGGGACTGTTGTCGCAAACTCATCCTCTGATGGACTGAGGATATTGCAGTGGCAATAAGAGATCGTTGTTGCACTCGTGAGCGATACCGTTGGCATCCATCCATGGCCAATTTGGTAGAGTTTAAGAAATATAAGAATACAACGTGCCCCATATAGAGTGGGCAGTGTTGGCACTCTGTAAGGACACTCCTGGCACCGATAATGTTCAAAACCAGATGGTTAAGCACCTTAACGATCAGAGCATTCATTATTTCCTATAGGTGTTTAATCGCATCTAGTTGGAAGATGTGTTTCAAATGCAATGGCAAGAAGGTATAATTTATACCTATCTTGAAACCAGATAAGGATCCCTAACTGACAGGGAGTTAAGGGCCAATCTGCCTGACAAATGGTCTGTGCAAGCTCTTTGAGAGGATAGTTAATTGGCGACTGGTGTGGATTCTGGAGAAACTAAGACTCCTGTCTGAATAGCAGTGGGGTTTCAGGGTGTCTCTGTCTACCACCGATCATCTGGTACGACTGGAGATTGCCATTCAGGACACTTTACTCCGGAAACAGAATCTATTCGTTTTTTGTTGTGACCTCGAGAAGGCCTACGATACCACCTGGTGCAACGGCATCCTCTCTACCCTGTATCATTGGAAATGATAACTTGCCGGTATTTATTGCAAATATTCTGTCCCTCCATCTATTCTGTGTCAGAATAGGGAAGACATGTTCGCAATATCATGTAAAAGAAATTGGAGTCAACAGAGATAGGTGCGTAGTGTTACACTATTTGCGATTGCCATAAATGGTAGTGGCTGTTGCTGGTCAAGCAGTTGTACCGTCGCTATATGTAGACTATTTCACTCTACGTTATAGTGCACAAAATATGGGAGTTGCTGAACGACAGTTCCAACAAGCTATTTGAAGAGTGGAACGCTGGACGTAAGAACATGGCTTACAGACCTCGCTTGTCCATTTCTGCCGAAAGTGCACTATCCATCCCGATCCTGAGCTTTATCTGCGGAATGTAGCTTTGCTTGTTGTTGCTACATACCGATTACTTGGACTCCTATTCGATAACAAGTTAACGTGCGAGCCACATGTGCAGTGTTTGAAAACTGCCTGTGCTAAGAAACTCATCATGTTGAGGTTTCTTAGCGGCACATCGTGGGGAGCAGACCGCACGGTGTTTCTACATTTTTATAGGACACTTATTTTATCTAGACTAGATTATGTAAGTGTAGCCAGTGGCGTACCGACAGGGGGGGTTAGGGTTTAAACCCCCCACCAGAGATATTCCTTGACTTGAATCTATATATTGTCTCATCTATCACCTGTTTTACGGTATCGCTCGTTAGGTGTCTTTAACTCCTGTATATACTTTAAGTGTGGTCACGTTCCTCACTTAGTAAATGCCCTGCACTCTACACGCAGTGTTGGAGCTACCCATGGATCAGTTTTACTGTTGAGGTGTGCGATCGGTAACCTTTTTCACATCGCTTCGGGTTGCTTTAATTGTGTGTTCCCGTTTCGCTAAAGATAATTCAGTAAAAGAGGAGTTTCTGAAATTTATTCCAATTAATGATACTGATAAAATAATCAAGATAGGCAGATTTCGAGAGTCGATAGCAATTGCAGTAGGAACACGGAGAGCAAAACATAATTTTTCTCTCACATATCATCAGTATTTTAAACAACCACGTAACTATGGTCATGATGATACCGCTGCATCGTTTCAGTCTTAATATTTGGTTACTGTTTTCCATACTTTTGTTTGATTTGTTTTTCATTTTTTTATTGTGTCGAAAAAATGAGACCTTAAATAATTTTCATGCAAAGAGAACGGTTATTAATTGTTGTCATTTTAATTATGATGACTGTCGTTTTAAGGGGCGGAACAGCAAGGTCATTTGCTCCGTTAATAATGTACACAATTACCCTATTATATTAATGAAATCCCCCCCCCCGGAAGGAAATCCTGTGTACGCCACTGAGTGTAGCATATGGTTCAGCACACAAGTCGGCACTTGTTAAACTGGATAGTGTCCACCACGGTGGTGTTAGGCTGGCATCGGGGGCTTTTTAGACAAGCCCAATGGTCAGCTTGCTTCCTGAGGCTGGTGTACCTCCTTTACACCTGAGGCGTCAACAAGTACTGCTGACCAATGCTGCGAATATACGACAGATGCTTATTCATCCGAGATCCTTGTCTATTCCATAAACTGATTCGCTGGCTATACGGTACACTCGTCAAGCAGGGATGTGCTTTGATGAGTGTTATTGTCGGTTCCACATTCCTTCAGTCCCCTGTGTTGTCCGAGTACCTAAAAGGACCTCTGTGGGTAGTCTCCCACCCTGATATCCTTTTGAATTTGCACACCGGCCCAATGTACAACACTGACTCCTCCGTCTACTGGAGGCTCTTCCAGTCCGTGGTGGGCCAGTATCCCAGATCAGGTCTTCTATTCACGGACGGTTTGAGGGTAAACTAGAAAGTAGGCTGTGCATTTGTGGTTGAGGATCGATCTTCCATTTTAAAATCCCTGAGGCCTGTACACAGCGGAGCTCTATGCTATCTGAGAAGCTCTGCAGTACAAGTTACCTATCAATCTTCAACACTTCCTTGTGTGTACTGATTCTCTGAGTGTGCTTCAAGTGATCGATATGCTGATCCAGTATGTGCAGGATATGCTAGTCAGTTTGTCTACCACTGGTACTGGGGTCAGCTTCCTATGGCTGTCGCGGGAAACGAGTTTGCTGATCAAGCGGCGAAGAAGGCAGTCCCACTGACCTCGCTACCATATAAGGTGCCTACTAGTGATGTACGCTCTCAGTTGCAACATTCCATCATGTTGCACTGAGAGGAGGAATGGCATGCTATGCCTCTTCCTAATAAACTGAGAGTCATCAAGGAAACAAGGCATGGAAATCTTCCTTCTGCTGTAGCCGGAAGGAAGCTGTGGTACTCTGTCGACTCTGGATTGGCCATGGGATTACTACACACTCCCACTTGTTGAAAAGCGAAGCCCCCCTTGCGTGTACTTGCGGCGCCGACCTTACCGTGGCACACATTCTCTTGGAGTGTGTGAACCTGGCCGATCTGCAAAGAACTCTTAAACTGCCCAACACCCTCTCCCTTATTCTAAGTGATGACGGGCCTTCAGTAGACCTCGTCATCCGGTTCATGAGGGAGAGTGGATGTTCTTTCGAGTTTTAATATAGTGTAAGTCTTTTAGTTTATGGTTAACCTTATTTCTGTTTTATTGTGTAGATCAACTACTTCCTATTGTAATATACCTTATTTGTTTTACCATTTATCTTCTTTTACCCAAATAAGGCATCCTTGTTGAGGCTCACTGTCTGTATTATGCAAACCATCTTCATCCAAGACAGTGGGCTGTTTTTCTCTCATAATTTCAATTCTTATAATTTCATAATTTTGATGTTAAGCCCCTTAAAACAACAATTATCATAATCATCTTCAAATTTTGGGACACCTTTTGTACAAGAGGCCTGTCACCCCCAGGTGCCCTGATTTTTATTTGTAGGTGGGTTGAATTCACACGCTGTTGTTGATTCACTTAGGGACTTTGCAACATTGTGGTTATTTAGCCCCATGTACTTGGGTAATGGCTGTACAAGTGTGTTTATTATTTGTAGCTGGGCATAGAACTTGGGTAGGCTGTACACTGAATTTAGGTACCGTACCATCACAGCATATGCCTGGATTAGAAGTGGTGAAACCACAGAAGACCAGTTCTTCTCCAGTTCATGAGGCCGAGTGTACTCTGTTCCAGCCCTCAGACCGGAATTAAATATCTTGGCAGAACCGGGAATAGAAACTAGACTTCCGTGGTGACAGCCAAGAATGCCAGCCACTACACCAGAATGTAAACCAGGATATAATCTTTACAATTGTAAAATTTCTATGAATAGGTTACAGGCAGTGAATGAAAGGAGTCATGCCATATCCTATAGGCTATCCGATTTACATCACAATGATTTACCTAGGTATACTTTTCTGTACTTTCTTTTTTGCATTTGAATTGAGCTTCTATGGACTTCGTTTTAACAACCAGCCTCATTTCCAGTGTCTTGACCTTGTTTATGCTGACTTGAACATCCTGCCAGTAACTCTTGGGTCCATTGTTCAAAGTTTTATTTTGCTCCTCGGGTAATGGCACCCTCGAGAAGGCCCAAGTCCTGGCTCCACCATAAAATCCTTCTGAAACTATTCCTGTCATTGATTTAATCCTCCTCAATGCCCATCTCTGGTTGGTTGGATCCTCAGTATAGAGGCTGCGACAATGCGGTCATGTAGCCCCATGCACTTTGGGTATGTGTAGACTCTGTCTGATGACTGGTGTTAATTCTGATGGCTGTATTAGTGTGTGTTATCTGTAATTCATGTAAGGACTGCAAACGGATCAATTTCAGGTAGTTCTTACTTTTGCTACCAAATGTTACTGTCAACGACACCTAGCCGCGAACTTGGCTACTTGATGCCACCGCAACCAGCACCTGGCGACGAACGTTGGAACTTATAGAGCGTTAATCAAATCTAACCTACAAAATTAGCTTCACACAATTGTAGTTAGTGGAATGACTTGCAGAGACAAAATCAGAAACAAGGAAATTAGGGAGAAAAAAGGATTCCCGAAGTTACAAGACAAGATCGAGATCAGTAAACTTAAATGGTACGGACTTATGATGTGAATGGGAGAAGTCACGAGTTTCGAAGCGATTATTTACTGAGAAAGTCGCGGGAAAGCGTCAAAGGGGAGGGCCGAGGTTGAGGTGAATGGATACAGAAAAGAGGAGTGAAAGTGGAAGATATACTGGAAGAAGGACGAGATTGGTGGAGAGGCAGAAACGTATGGAGGTCCTTGATTTACACCTGGACCCAGATTACTGGATTCGGGAAATGAAGAAGACGGAAGGTCCTTTTACATGCCATAAATCTATGAAATGGGCCCGCCGGCTTTACTCCCCCTCCAAAGGAAGGCATACTGAAGGATTTTGAACGCTCTTAAAAAATCCGACGACTTCGGCCGGGTTTGAACCCACGATCTTGGGCATAGAAGCTCATCATGCTACCAACTATGCCTCTGAAGCGGCCAATGCCCATCTCTCTCAGAGCTATCTCGCCCTCTTGGAGCCATCGTAGCTTAGGTATTGTTGTTTCATTTGAGGGTCTTGGACATCGTGGTCATTTAGCCCTGTGTATTTGTGTCTGTGTGTATAGACTTTGTCTGATAACGACTATGCAAATCGTGAACATGTACATCATAATTAACACGAAAAGTGAAAAAATGTCCAGCATAACTCAACACATTGCTAGCGTTTCGCCCCAGTGTACCAATTGGGCTCTTCAGTTGGTAAAGGTACACCTACCGAGACTCGTAGCTGGCACACGCTGAGAAGGCCATGCAAGACGCCTCGCTACATGTGTAACCACGTCACGAGCATGGCAGTACACCACGGGAGTCAAAAACTCCACTCCAAAACAATAAACCTTGCTTTGGTATTGAATACAATCAAAATGTTCTCGAAAGAAAATCAAAATGAGTATTGATGGACATTTTATCACTTTTTGTGTTATTTATAATGGCTCAACGGACAATACTCCTTTTGATTTTCTTTCGAGAATATTTTGATTATATTCAATACCAAAGCAAGGTTTATTGTTTTGGAGTGGAGTTTTTGACTCCCATGGTGCACTGGCATGCTCGTGACGTGGTTACACATGTAGCGAGGCGTCTTGCATGGCCTTCTCAGTGTGTGCCAGCTACGCGTCTTGGAAGGTGTACCTTTAGCAACTGAAGAGCCCAATTGGTACACTGGGGCGAAACACTAGCAATGTGTTGAATTATGCTGGATATTGTTATCACTTTTTGTGTTAATTATGATGGCTCAACGGACAATACTCATTTTGGTTTTCTTTCAAGAACATTTTGATTATGGACATCATAGCCATGCTCGACAACAGCACCTGCTGTTCCACATTTTGAGTGTGAACATCGAAGGCAAGCTGTAGATAAATGCAAGAGGCCAAAATTAAGCCAAGCTCAACCACGACCTCCACCCTCTTTAAGGTGCAACCAATGTGGCCGATTGTTTCATGCCCGGATTGGCTTGATAAGCTACCAAAAACATCTCCATTTCGGAATGGATATTGACGAATTATTGCAGGAGAGAAATTAATACTTAGACACGAGTATCAGCTGTCGACGACATCATAGCTATACCACTAAGAGACTGCAGGTACAGTAGTAGCCCTTGAGGACATCCACGTAAGCCTTTCAGGGAACTGAGTGAGAGATTTGACTGTAGGTGGAGGAAAACTAGACCACGTCCTTAAGAATCATCACTTAAGGAAATAGTTTACAGCCCCTCAGAGGAGTGTTGAAGCTTCTTCACAGAGAGGGAAAGGGAGGCCACTAATATTGTGAGATTTTTCACATTATTTTCTCAACACACAAAACTAGTAGAAACATTTTTAATTTTTTTAGAAGCATCCCACACTATTATCCAAATAGGTTCAAGCTATGATGATTGATTTGCAGCTGATCCTAAATCAGTACGAAGAACTTAATTGAGTGATAATTCATAAACACATAACAGTAATTTATGTCTCTCCCAAATTTGATAAAACAAATTGAGGAAGACTATTTTCTCCCATAATATTTTAATCTCGGATTCATCTGCTGAGGTCACATCACTTGCAGTTCTTTACCATGCAGTCTGCTGAATTTGTGCTTTGTTGGATGCGGAACTTATTACATGGTTTGCTTAAACTTGTGGTGGCAGTTCAGACCAAAGCTGCTATAAAAATTTTCAGAGCGTAGATCAGCAAGTTTTTGTTGTTGTTGATTCATTTTAGTGGCTTAGCAACATCTTGGTCATGAAATCCTGTGTGTTTGTATGATGATGATGGTAATAGTTGTCTTAAGGGGCCTCCCATTGAGGTTATCAGCCCCTAATAGTTAAGGTGAAAATGACACCTGATGAAATGAACACTAGAACTAAAACAAGTAGTAAATCACTGTTATAGCACACAACAAAAGAAAGAACTTGAAATCTGAATGTCAACACTCACAGTTTGGCTATGATTTTAAGTGGAATATGTAGCCCAAAATCTCAGTAGAGGCAGCTGAGCCCTAAAAGCCTTGAGCATAGGTATGACCGGGGAAATACACTGGTGAGAGAAATTTTCCGGAGTTTCTCCTAGCTGTCCAATGCATTGAAATAATAAGCTGCCCATTTTTCAGGGAAATTCACTCGGGGTTTTTGTTTCAGGTTGATCCTAGTAAGCCTGTGTTGGTCCCAGGAGATCCAGAAAAGGCTAACATGCTGAAGGTGGACCGACAAGGTGGCATCGAATATATCGCTCAGCAGCTCAATGATTCTGTAAGTTTATTTTGTATCTATAGCAAGTCAGTTGTTGATTCATTTAGGGATGTTGTGACATTCTGGTCACAAGTGAGGAGCAACACAAAATGACAGAGAGCATGTGGTGGATGGAAACAGTGGGCGTTATCAAGCTCTTCAAACTCTTGAGATGCACGGACACAATTACACGTGTTGGCAGGCAAGCGGCCTAGGCATGTGCATTTAAGAACTCCAATTTGATTGGATGTTCCGTTCACTCTTCGTTTCATGGTTTCACATTCAAAAATTATTTCCCCTGGAAAAGAAGAAAAAAAGAAGTTATCTCCTTACAAAATAAAAAAAGGACAGTTTAAAAAAATATTATTGCCATAAATCTGAGAAATTCGCTTTTATCATATAATTTTGTATTTACTGTATAATTTCGCATTCTCAACCAATTTTACATTTTATCGTTAACTCAGAATTGCTAAAAATCACTTGTTCAAGTCATAAAACGTGGCGGCACATACACCTATGAGGTTTCAACAAAATTTGCATTTATCACAAATGCTAAAAACCACAATCTCTAATTATGACAGAGGCTAGGATTGTGAAGGAGGCAGCCATGGAAATACAGTTTTCCTGGAATAGAACTAGGAAACAGAGAAAATCACTTCTATATTGGCTGAGGTAGGAATTGAACCCACCTCTTCTCAGTTTTTCCTCACAAGGTTGAGTGTATCTCATTCCAACACTCAAACCAGGATTAAATTTCTTGGCAGAGCCAGGAATCAACACCTGGACCTGAAGGGTGACAGCCACTATACCATGAGGTTACCTCCTTAAGAATTCAGGTGGTTTTGCAAGTACTCATAAGAAACAATTACCTTTGCATGCAAAAGCATATGCATGACAACCAAGTAATAAGCAAAATTAAGCAATTATGAGTTTAAATAATTCGAGATGTCCACTCTCTTCCATGTCAGATGATTAAGAAATAAGCATGGTTATTATGCATAAGAAATCTCAAGCACTTTTTTGTGACTTTTTTAAAATAAGATATAAATAACAGCATTGTTTTCTCTTGCAGAAGAAACTTGCGGTCTCTCTCGATGTCGAGCCAATGAAAGTATCACGTAAGTTCATTAATGTTGACATTCTTAGATATATATGATAAAAACTTAATCATATCTAATAGCTAATTTAATCTAGAATACCAATGGGTATTTAATAAATGTATTACCTCTTAGTAATAATTAAATTAATACAGTGCGCCCGGGAATGTTCTCCGCAGTGCCTACAAGTTGCTGCGAGAGATTACGTCACCAGTTACGTTGGCAGCACAGCTGTCGCTTATATCATAACAAACACAGAAGTGCTGATGACACACATGCGTGCTTATTGCAATACACACTGACGAATTCCACAGTCCACACATGTGGCCTTCACCCTATCAAGGACACTGTGCTGCTAACTAAACTGATGACTCAACCACTCGCAGCTGCATGTAGCCACTGCCGAGAACATTCCCGGGCGCCCTGTATAAATTAATTAATAAAATGTATCATTTTTGGCCATATTTATGGCCTTCTTCAGCGATGTTGTTATTGAGAGCAAAGCTGAAAATCAAGAAAAGAGCAGCCAAAAATTCTTCAAAATTTTCCACTCTATTCACTGTAAAGGAAGTCGGGGACGCCATCGCAAACATGAAACTTGGGAAAGCAGCTGCATTCGACGGAATCTATCCTGAATTCCTCGCTCACTGTGGACCAGCTGCAATTAAATGGCTTACTAACTTCTTTTCAGATATCCTTAATACTGGAAATCTCCCTGTATTATTCAAGAAAACAAAAATAATTGCAATCCTAAACCGAACAAAGATCCAACAAAAGTCGAAAGTTATCGCCCCATAGCTCTACTAAGTGTCACTTACAAACTACTTGAGCGACTCGTCTACAACAGAATTTTTGATACTGTTATGGCTGTGAGTTTGTTTCGTCGCCTCGCCACGTAGGTCACAGCCGCCCCCGTGCTATGCTCTGCCTCTGTGTGTGTTACCTGCGCCTTACGCAAGGGGCTGCGAGCACAAAAAGGGATGGTCCAGAATATTCGTGACCCAGCCAGTGATGGAAATCTCGAGAAGCCGTGATTCCTGGACGGTTCTAGAAGCATTCATTGAGTCACCAACCTGCTATATAAAGCGGTCTCACCAGCGAGGGTGGACTGTGTTTTTGAGCTAGTGCGTGCTTTTACCTGAGAGACAGTAGTGCGGCGACGTGACGTGCGAAGTTACGTAACCCTAGCGAGGCTGATTCTCCAGACAGCGAGGCAGCGTGAATCATACGGAGGGACTGAGTTTTGAGGAGTGTGTACTTACCTAGTGCGACAGAGATATTGTGGTGAATTGCGAAACACAGGGGGCTGTTCCCTAGCCAGCGGACAGAGAAGCAGTGTGTAGTGGTGAGTGACTGGCTATCGTAAATAACTGTAGTTTGCGTACAAGGCAGAGTTGCAGATATTAATAGCGAGGACAGTAGTGTGAACGTAGGCGAAGTGTGGAAGCTATAGTGACTAGTAGAGCCTTATGAAGTGAGGTTCAGTGCTTATTGTGTGATGTATTTATTTTCCTGGCTTGCAAGAAAGCTAATATTTCGTTAAAGAAACAATTGTGTTGTGCTTTCACCCACCGTAATCCAATTAACGAACTTGCCACTAGGGGTGGCACGTAACAATACAATTAACAACCACATCCCCATAGAACAAGCTGGATTCAGGCCTGGCAGAAGCTTAATGATCAAGTGTTTGCATTATCAACGCATATTGAAAATGGGTACGAGAAGAAATTTGTAAGCCTAGCTGCTGTCTTGGATCTATCTGCCGCTTATGATAGGCTACAGTATGGCGAGAAGGCCTCCTTCTGAAATTTGTGAGGCTACAGTATGGCGAGAAGGCCTCCTTCTGAAATTTGTGAGCATCATTCCGTGTCTCAAACTCACAAACCTAATTAACAACATGCTGTGCAACAGACTTTTCCAGGTTTACTCTGGCAATGATAGAAGCAAGTTCTTCAAATTAAATGATGGATTACCCCAAGGATCTGTCCTGGCTCCTCTCCTTTTCAGCTTGTACATATACGACCTGCAAGAAACTTCTTCAAGGAAATTCACATATGCTGATGACATCTGTTTGGTAACCCAGAACTCCAACGTCACCGATGCTGAAAATATACTAACTGCAAACTTGGAAGTCTTGGACACATATTTTAAGAAATAGTGCCTCCGCCTAAATTATCAGAAAATGGTTGTATCCGCATTTCACTTACGCAATAGGTTCCCTAATTAATTACAAACCAGAAGTTAAATTCAGAGGACAAACTTTGCAGTTCTGCAGAATGCCTAAGTACCTTGGGATAACACTTGATAGGTCCTTGACCTTCAAACAACATCTCACGAACGTGGACGGAAAAGTGAACATTCTTAATAGCATCATTCAGAAGCTTGTTGGTACCTCCTGGGGTTCCAGCGCTCAGACTTTACGATCAACTGCTCTGGCACTGTCATACTCTGTTGCTGAATACTGCTGCCCATCTTGGCTAAACAGTGTCCACTCCAAGAAGATAGATGTGCAACTTAACCAGACAATGCGACTGACTACGGGCTGAATACGTAGCACACCCACTACATGGTTACCTGTTCTAAGTAACATCCAACCTCCAGCTCTTCGAAGATCAGAGGCTCTCCTGAAGATCTGGAAAACCATTCAGAAGAACCCCTGCTAACCATACATACTGATGTGGCAAAAGCAGGTAATCAATGGTTGAAGTCAAGAAAACCACCTTGGCGCTCTGCAGTACTTCTTGAAGACTCTTCATTTAACATCTCAGAAGCATGGAAAACTATGTGGGAAGAATCATCAGTATTCAATGCTCATCTGATTGAAAACCCTTCCAACCGGATAGAAGGTTTCAAACTCCCCAGACACCAATGGAGAATCATTAACCGGATCCGTACAGGACAAGGCAAATGTGGATTCCTGCTTCACAAATGGGGTTGGGTTACTTCTGCTAACTGCGATTGTGGAGCTACCCTGCAAACCATCGAACATATTGTTGGTGAATGTCCGCAACGAGCTTTCCAAGGATCAGTAGGTGACATTCATCGTGCATCTTCTGAGGCACTTCAGTGGATTGATGGCCTGGATTTAGAAGTTTAAAGCAAGAACTTGTGTTTATGACTATGTATATAACTGTATATATAACTTTATATGTAGTGTATATAACTTTTATTTTAACTCTGTATCATCATATGATAAATAAATAACTTGAGTTTTTAAATTAAAACATGGAAGAAAATTCTAATTATTAGTAGAAAATAATATAAATGTTGTGCTAGAAAATTGAATTTCCATTGGTAAGAGTTCAAACCTATAAACTTATTAAAATTGACCTATATACGAAAAATATTGGGGTTCTAATAGTAATCTATGAAATATCTTACAAAAAATAGTTAAAAACAGCAACAATATAAATTCAAGTCCAACCTATGCTCCTTTCCACAAAGAGCCTTTATTCACGTAGAGAACACACTTCATACCCTGTTGACCATCTGAAGATACACTGAAGAAAATGGAAATTGCAACACCATGAAGGCATTGGTCATTTGTGTTGATTTTCAAGATATGGAACGATGCCATGTAGGTATGTAAACGATCAAAGTTTCAGACCCATTGGATTGTTGCTACAGGTCTCCCCACGTGATTGGTCGCGGAGGAATCAACTCCAGTATACGGACTCTGGTGTAGCATAGTTGACTTGCAGTCTGTGCAGTGAAGTGTTCCCCGTCAAACATGCCTCAACGACAGAGAAGAGCACGCTATCAACAACTGTCGCCGATTGAGAGGGCTCGGATAATTGGGCTGTGTGAGGCTCGATTATCGCTAAGGACTGTCGCTGCACGTGTTGGCCGATAGGCATCTACGGTACAACGTGTATGGCAGCAGTGGTGAAATGAAGGTACCCACACTCGTAGACCTGGCACAGGCCCAGCATGACAGACAACTGGAAGAGAGGATCGCCGCATCATTCAGATGGCCCGGATGGAACCCCATGCAACAGCAGCGCAAATTCGAGCAGCTGTGGCACCCCACGTTACACAACAAACATTGGTAATCGCCTGTGTGCAGCTGGCTTACGATCCCGTGTCCCTGCTGAAGGTGTTCCATTGACCCCACAACACCGACGTGTAAGGCTGACCTGGTGTCAAGAACGATCGACGTGGGTCGACGAATGGCATAGTGTCGTCTTTAGTGATGAATCGCGCTTCTGTCTTGCCCGCAGTGATCGCCGGAATCGTGTGTGCCGACATACCGGGGAGAGGGGCCACCCAGACCTTATTGTCGAGAGGCACACAGGGCCAACACCAAGCATTATGGTCTGGGGAGCTATTGGATTTAATGTGAAATCACAATTACTGCTTGTTGAGGGCACTATGACTGCTCGACAGTACGTTGATAGGGTACTCAATCCAGTGGTTGTCCCTATGATGTCGAACATTGCTAATGGGATGTTACAGCAGGACAATGCCCGGGTTCACACTGCACGCATCTTCAGAGAAGCTCTCCACGACATCACAATCTTAGAATAGCCCGCCAGATAGCTGGACCTCAGTCCTATTGAGCATGTGTGGGACATGATGGGTCGACAACTGGCCAACCGTCCTCAGCCACCCACAACTCTGGAACAACTGACCCGTGCATTGCAGCAAGCATGGGCCACAATTCCTCACGAAGCGATCCAGGGCCTTATTGACTCCATGCCTCGACGAATTCATCAATGTAATGCAGCTCGTGGTGGGCACATCCTGTATTGATTGTTGTCCAAACTGTAACCGAATTTATTCAGTTACAGTAGCTCACCCTCGGGTTTTGCTTCGCGCAGTTAGTTTGGGGTATTTTATTCGTATCTTATTATATTGGGTTAACATGGGGTTGCAGAGGTGATTTTTATTGTGCCTGTGTGTTTTTGTGGACAGATTCATATTTGGATGGTCTGGACAACCTAGGATCACTGTTTATTAATTATCGGTTTTTGGATATTTGATATTATAAAATACGGGGTTTTGCGATTTATTACGTTTTGGGAATAAGGATATAAGACTGTATTAAGTAGGAGCATTATTTCATTTTGGTTTGGGGTTAATTGCTTTATTTTGACCTAGTAATGTTAAAGGTTAGATTTGTGACTGTACTATAAAGGTACAAAGAATTGATATTTTCGAGTGCTGGATATGTTACATACCCGGAAAAGACAGGCAGTAATTCGGCTCGTGTGGGATTACCTAGGCTATTTATGGCATGAACTCCCATGAACTTCGTTAGGAATACCATTGTGTGACGTCAGTGTGGATTTTGACTGTCTGATGTTTATGTGTTGACGCGGATGTTCCGCTAGGAGCGGGCTACGCACAATTTAGTTCCGGCAGAAATTTTGGGGTCATGGTATCCTTACGCCAGTGCATATAATGGCATGTCTGGCGTTCTGAGTTTGTCTTATTGTTTTATCGGCAGAACACTGATCTACTAACGCCCAGGGTCGTTTTACGTGACATGGTTTCCGTAACGAACAGTTAGAGATCGTCTTCTTGCTTGTACTACGAAAGTCCGTTTGTCAACTAGCAATCAGTGTCGTATTACTCGATCATGGTATCGTAATACGAACGAGCAGTGACTAATTTTAGCTATCCACTGAGCTCTTACGAGCTATTGGATGCTACGTACATTTCATGGGTCCATCCATACCATGGGCTGTTGGTAACAACTTACCACGCCTAAAGGATAATTCAGTCGTAAACATTTCATCGAAGTCATGCGAGAATGGAGACGGGAACGAGCAGTTCGACAAGGAAGAAAGTGGAGTGAACCAGTCGTAACGTGTGTAGATATTCTGTGTACAAGTGAAATATGTATAGGGGGCTGTTATGCCTGGGCTTGATATGGCCGTAAGTGCTTTCTTGCTCTCAGAGCCTAAATTCAGTGGCAAGGTACTGTATAAAGTTTGAGCACGAGTGTATGAAGGGTATTTTTGTTGTATATTTGTGTATATATGTGTTAGTACAGCCAATAGATTCTCTCTTTAAAATTCATGTGTGTTTATATTCCTGTCTTGCATGAACCTGGTACATCAGCAAACGCATGCCAAATGCCCTACGCCTGGGAGATATGGGGTTTCATAGTCGGGGCAACAGCTATGTATTTATTTCTATTTTATTCAGGAAGATCCATATGGTCAACCTTGGCGCCCATTCAAAGTCGGGAAGTAACGTTAAAATCACTTGTGGCCTGTATTTAAAGGCAGTAAATTCTGTAGGTTTGTGGTAATGTGGGTGGTTAAAGTTAAATCAACTCCAGCGAGGAGGTGAGTGTGTTTCAAAACTTGCGGTCAGAGGGACCTGAAAGTGTAATCATCGAATCACAACCGAACACTCGTCCTGCATGTTCAATTGCAGCAATGTAGCACCATTCCTTCTGGGTGTTGCAATTTCCATTTTCTTCAGTGTAGTATTGCATGTGGACATAAAAATAAAAAAATTCGACGTGATGAATTTCAAGTATAGACATATTTAGACTAATTTATAGGATCATACAATAACAACTATTTATATACATGTTATTTTTGCAAAATGATTCTTATTATCAAATTGAATCGGTCGGAACTGAAAAACATTAAGTCAAAAATTGTTATTTTTTGAACAAATAGTATTCTGAGGAATTGACCCAAGGGTCTTGGAATTAAGTCAGCCTTCTGTTTTAAGCCAGAAACCACTGTTATATGTAGTGCGATCAGAGAGAAAAGCATTGTCAATGACTTGCTCTCTTTCAGCGCCGTATTCCGTACTTAATGTTCGTAGCACTGCAAGATTTCCATGTGTTTTAGTGCTATTGTAAATTGCATTTGTACATGGTTTAGGTGATTTTTGTGTTACAAATCCATTTTAAGATAAAATATCATGAGACATATTCATTCTGGATGGCTTTATGATGCACTAAACTGACCACGGTGCTGAAAGGCATCAAGTCACATTTCCAAATTTGATTAGAAAAATGTGTTTGTTAAATTAAAATCAATATTCTGCTAACACAAATATAACTAACACAAATATAACCTGAACAATTGCTTCACAACATAGATGACTAATATAGTGTGTTTGTTAAGTTCTGTTCTGTGAATGACGTTTTAACATCTGCCCCTACGTTTTAACTGTCTCCTGAAAAGTAGTGAAAACTGACTTAATGCTTTTCAGCTCCGACCAATTCAGTTACAGCCAACATGTATAACAGATCTGTTTTTAACTATTTCATAAATTGATATATTTGAATTGCAGCCAATGGCCAAAGCGGGGTATTTTAATTGAATGTAATTTCAAGTAGTTCCAACTTTGGCTACCAGAGATGCCACTGTCTCTGACACCTAGCGGCAAACGTTGGAACTTGATAGATTGTTTCTAACCAAATAACCTACAAATTTAGCTACAAACTACCAATTATAGTAAGTTGTTTTACATGCAGGCTTTACTTCCCCTCCAAAGGAAGGCATACTGAAGGATTTTAACGCTCTTAAAATTTGATGACTACAGCTGGGTTTGAACCTGCGATCTGGGCAAGGTTCAGCATGCTACCGACTATGCCACCAAAGCCCCAATAGATTGATATTAGAATCCCAATATTTTTAGTACGGTATATAGGCCAATTTTAAAATTAATATTTTTTTAGGTTTGAACTCTTTCCATTGGAAATTCAATTTTCTAGCACAACAGTTTTATTATTTTCTACTAATATAATTACAATTTTCTTATTTCTTATTTAAAAACTCAAGTGAAATATTAACAACAAAGCTTTGCTTGCAATTACTTTATAACAACACCGCTGAAGGCCATAATATGGCCGTAAGTGGTACATTTTATTGTTAATTTATATTAATTTGATATTGACTAGGGTGTAGTAAATTTATTAATTATCAATTGGTATTTATTTAGAATCTTAGATTTTGAAAAATAATCTTGTTTCTTTCCTTGTTCCATTGCAGGTGGTTTCCAACCAGAGGAATTCCAGTAAAAAAAGAAATAAGAGTGGTCAAGTTGGAGGACAACAATCATAGTCCAGTGGGATATGAATTAAAAGTACAAACTCATCTTTTGACTACATAAATTGTAGTTTTAAGAAATAAAAGCTATATATTTGTATATTATTGTGGAATCAATCTCATTTATTTACTTAGTTGGCTATATAGTATGTTTCATAAAAATTTAAAAAAATGCAAATATGTACAAGGGAAGTTCCAAAAATAAGTTTTGTCATTTTTTTCCCAGGGACCCTTTATGCCTAACTGACATACACCTTGCACTATTTTTAGACAAAGTCGCCACCGACAATGACACACTTATCGTGGCATGCAATCAGTTTGAAGAAACCACTCTGGTAAAACTCGGTGCCTCACTGGGGAACTGATAAGCTTCCACATCATTGAAGCAGCCTTGGTTTCGGGGGATGAAGTGGTGCACCCATGTCTCATCACTCGTGATTATTCTCAACGGGAAATCATTTCCCTCTTCCGCGTACCGCTTAAAGTGATTAAGGCCGATTCTTATTCTTGCACTCTTTGTGTTCCGGGGTCAGGATTCTTGGTACCCATCTTGCAGACACTTTTCGGTAACCCAACACATCATGGAGCATGTGATGGGCCCTGACACGACCGATACGCAGTGTGGACGCATCTGCCACCTTTATGCGCCTGTCCGCTTAACACCATGTCCTGTGCTCGAGCTATGTTGTTTTCATTCGTGCATGTGGAGGGACACCCACTTCGATCTTCATCCTCCACACTCGGTCATCCTTCACTCAACATGCAACACCAGCGACCAACCATGACCGCTTCACGATACACGGTCTGTTTATAGATGACTGACACAGTTGTCCAAAGTGCCCATTCATACCAGATAACAGCAAGCACTACGTTGTCAGTACACGTCTATCTGCCATCGTGAGTTCTACTCGAAAGATAATGGGCACGCCGGTGTACTCCTCCTCTCTCTTTGTCGGCACTGCACATGCGTCATTCCCCCTCCGCTGGTGCTCCTTCCGTCGTTGAACTAGCCATAGGTGTGGATTTTTATGGCGATTGTTTGTGTCACCTGGAGTACCATTTGCTCGTGCGATAAAATGATGAAAATTACTTTCATAATTTCCCTCGTACTGTTAACTACAAATTCAACCCATGTTAACCTACAACTCCCCAACTGTTCCACTAACAAAACTGCTTAGTTATCACTAGGGAAGGGATTTTAGGTAGATTTCATTAGAAAGCCACCTATTGCAATGGATACCACGTTTTGACTTCGTGAAAAGTTAGACATATCTTCGCGTTTCACATCCCTCAGACTCCAAAACCACTGTCAGTTGAAAAGTTCATAAATAATTTATATACAGTATTACCTTTTTGTGGACACGATAACTCCCAACTCCTGTCCAGCTGGTCGGCAGTTGTGCTAGTGCAAGGTAAATAGCAGTAGACTATAATATAATTGTAAGATGTTTATTTTTTTGTTTGCTAAACATGTAGAGCGTTTGTAAGTATACAACACTTTTGGCAAATTTAGTGAATTGAAATAATTTTCTTCGCCCAGTAAAATCTACCTCCGCCTACCAGCGTGCACAGAGGGATTTTTTAAGTAATGTTATGTCCCAGAGGATGGTACACCCTCAGGACATACAACCCCCCCCCCCCCAAGGGAGAGGTGGCCTACGCCACTGAACCCACATACACCCACAAGTTGGACATCTATAAATACACCTACAATTACTCTACGAGGACGACGCAGTTACCACATCCACCACTTTATCAAACACCCTCTTCTGTCCCAAAAACCACCCCAACTGGAAATACAATAAATCCAGAACACCATCTTTACACAGCAAGCTGGCGACCGCCTTGTACAGGAGGTTAGCCAAGAGCTTGCAAAACACACATACAGTTTACACTAGAACTATCTGGGACAGCTACAACTGATGCAATGCTGACCAAGCAGCTCCAAAACGTATAAGAAAGGGACCCAGACCGAACCAATTGTCTATCGCAGCCGGTGGCCCAGCTGGTTTGATTCCCGATCATCGCCTGGAGGTAAGAGTGCTCTCAGATTCCTTAAACACATTACATTTGTGATCCTATCACTTTACACCCCTATTATTACTTTGTCACCAATTGCATTGTGTTACACGCTCCCATACATAAAAGGGACATCTCACACTACAGTGCTGGTCCAATAAACCATTGGCCAGTACATTTACTCATTTGTTATCTCTGAACCCCTTACACTTGTCTTCACGTTCCAACTCCCCGCCTGACATTCCTAATTGCCCGTGACTGTCAATTATATAAGTGCTAAGTAAGGATTTCTATTGTGCTAACATTGAAGAACTCCAGCTGCCAGGCTGTACAGCCAACTCAGCAGGTAGGCTCATAGCGCACACACGATTGTTTGTTCAGCGCTGCAATTAGCCCCCATCTTGATCGCGCATCCCTTGAGAACCGATCACACCCCTTTAGAGTTAATCCCCCCATTTCACTCACATCCCTTTACAAATACCCACTCTCGCAGTTTCCGCACATACGTGGAAACCTGCACCTTTTTGGACATCACCCCTAAATTTGACATTTTACACCCCTTGTTCGTCCCTCCCTCTCAGCCCCGGACAGAACAAATATTGGTGGAGACGCCAGGTAGTTCACACGAGTGAGGGTAGTTACCACTTAGAAAAGACCTAATACAAATAAGTTTGGAACTACGATCTCAGTACCACACAGCCGAGCGAAAATTGGGATTTTTTTTTCTCGAGAGCTAGGCCACATATTTTCCTTTGTACGGGGGTTATAGCATTTTTCACAAGAGCTCTCCCACCCACCATATAGGGTGTTCACTTTTCAGTGAAATTTACTAAGTTCACTTATTTTTATTATAACATAACCTCTTACCTGTCATTGTCATTCAATCCTTTTTTTTTTCAATTTGTACCAGCTCGCACGTGCTCCGCGATACTGTACATCTTTTCCGAAATAATGTTGGTCACAAGGTTAATTTCAGTTGGCCCCTTATTGTGATTGGCCTTCAGCTTCCTTCGAGAATTCTCCATGCTCTCGGATTGGCCGACGTCACCTGTCCACATCACCAATCTAGCATGTTCGCCGGTATAAAGCCTGAACCTCGCCTACATCAACAGCCAGTCACCAAAATGTCTCAATGCGATGTGCTGATGCATTGCACAAAGCTTCTAGTCAAACCCACAGGGCATTATAAACAATAGCAAGCGAGTTTTAAGAAATCTATAAAAGTTAACATCGATACTTGGCCTACGGCAGTTTGTCTTGAGTAAAAGTGATATACAAATTTTATTCTGTCCTGGACCCGAATTCTTCAACTTGGCCTACGGCAGTTTGTCTCGAGTAAAAGTGATATACAAATTTTATTCTGTGCTGGACACGAATTCTTCAACATTTCTAAGGAAATAATACGGAAAATGTGATCCACAAGTGCTCCCACTATTTCTATTCTGTGGAAATTCCTCTAAACCAACGCAAACAAGCTAAGTGTCAAATATAACCTAAAACATTTCTAAACTTATAATAAACTATTGTTATGGCTGTGAGTTCGTTTCATCGCTCGCCGCATGAGTCACAACTGCCCCAGGGCTGGGCTGCTCTGCCTCAGTGTATTGCGTGCACCTTATGCAACAGGACTACTAGGACAAAGGGATGGTCCAGAATATTCGTGACTCAGCCAGTGAAGGAAGCCTCGAGAAGCCGTGAACCCTGGATGGGTCTAGAAGCATTTATTGAGTCACCGGCCTGCTATATAAGAGCGACCTTCAAGCAGTTGTTGTTGTGTGTGTTTTACGAGCTAGTGCGAGCGTTTATCCTGAGCGACAGAAGTTTGGTGACTTGCGAAACCCCTAGTGAAGCCGATTCTTTTGACAGCGGGGAAGTGAGAAGCCTACAGGGGACTGCCTGTGTTTTGAGTGAGTGTGATTTCACTGAGCGACAAGAGATATTGTGGTGAAGTGCCGCTCGAGTTACGAAACCCAGTGACATTGTTTCCCAGCTCGTGAACAGCGAGGCAGCGTGTAGCAGGTTTTCGTAAGTAACTGTAATCTGTGTACATAGGAAAGAGTTGCATGTAGTTCTGTCCAGGGCCGTGGAGAGCGGCGACGGGCCCTGGGGCTGGAATCTCCCGGGCCCCCCTCTATAACCAAACTATGTAAAATTAATTTATAATCCTCTTAATTTGCACAAATTGATTTTGCGCAATTTCTTTTTGCACTAAATGTTCATCACGAAATAAATTACAAGAACATAAAAAACAGCAAGCAATAATAATAATAATAACAATAATAATAATTGTAGCTGGGCGGACGAACAGCGTAAACAGGCCAGCGAACGCATGAAGGAGTATTGGGCGCAGAGAAAACTTCGCACCAAGAAAAAGAAATGAAGTTGTAGCGTGATCCTAAGTGGTCCATTCGCGTGTAAAAAAAAATAACAAATTGTAGCATGCTGAACTGCTATTCCCAAGTTCGCGGGTTTAAGTCTGGCCGAAGTCGTCGGATTGTTAAGAGCGTTAAAATCCGCCAGTATGCCTTTATTCGGAGGGGAAGTAAAGCCGGCGGGCCTGTGGTTTAGAAGGCCGTGGATATGAGTGGTGAGTGACACTTTTGTCTTCAGTGTGCGCACTTGAATGCAATAACACAGGAGACCGACAGTCTCGCGACAAAATTACGCCAGCTGTTGCGACACTCCGGACACATTTTTGTCTCATCCAAAGGCTGTACTTGCACCATCGTACATTCATTTCCACTACAATTGGTTGTGTGTAGCCAAAATGTGTAGGTTATTTCGTTAGAATCACTCTATCAAGTTCCAACGTTCGCCGCTGGGTGTCATTGACTGTGGCGTCTGGTAGCCAAAGTTGGAACTACTTGAATTTGAACTTGTTGAGGAGCCTACGGGTGTGCAATTGATATGTCCTGATATAACCATTGGCTGCATTAAATACTGTGTAATATAGGCCTACTGTATTAATAATATTTCAATTATATATTCCAGTAAATCCAGGTTATATTGATTATCATAAGCAGAGTGTGAATTAATAACAATATAAATAAGTTAATGCTAGTATGTAAAATTTACAACAGTGTAACTGCATGCAGAATTATTTGCAAATTCAATCTACTGATAGCACATAATACATAACTTGACTTACGTATGGGTATACCTGTGGTTGATTATAAAAATATATTTTGCTTTGTTTAATGTACAATGATGTGTGAATGCCGTTCAACCAAAACAGTGTTTAGGCTTAGACCCAAGGGCGTGACTCTTGAAGGGCAGCAAGTTTTGGGAATTTCAACATAAAAACCCTATATGTAAAACGTATTTTAAAATACGTCTTGACTTAGTGTAAAAATCAGGTTTTCATTACGAAAAGAGATTACGTCATAATTATGTCACAGAGGCCGTAGTACAGTATACCCTTTCCACCTATTTTAACATGCAGTTTAGTGAACTGAACTACCTGTTGATTCATTATTGGGTCTTAGGACGTCATGGTCATCAGTCCCTTCTACTTACTGTGCGTGTAGAACTCTGTCCGACTATCTATATCTGAAGTTAATCATATATTTTGAAGTAATTTGGGATATAATTGAGGAGGAAATGAGTGTACGATGGTGCTATAGTCTGGGGTTAAAACAATAAATCATGGAAAATAAGCTTAGAATCACCGACGGTCGAATTCGAACCCACCTGGTCTGAGTTCATGGACAACAGCTTTTTCAATGTGAATTTTCTCCCCAAGTTAAATACGGTACTGTAAAAGCGATGAAATTGCAGTCCGATAAATGCATTTCTTGTTTTCAAATTTGTGTATGACTAACGAGCATATTGCTTTTACGAGTATTACTGAAGTTCTACGATTATTGATATCAAAGAGGATCTGCAGAACTTGAAATCTGAACACTGTGCATGCTTACAGTGTTACATCATCGGGACAAATTTAGATCTGCCAAACGCCAAAACTAAACAGTATAGTGAATTTAATGAAAATTATTACCTAGTTTTCGATGGCTTTACGCGTGATATTTATTTCTGTTAGTTGAAAATAATGCATTGGTACGCGCTTTGTTTTCAAAAAAGAAGAAAATGTGAATTTGAACTATATTTTGTAATTTGCAGCCAGTGGACTTCTTATAATTTAATATTGCTTTGCAGTAAGAAAACCCCATTCCTATCTATGACTGATGACCATCGGGGGGCAGATTTAAGTCAAGATCATGGGAGAGTGGAC
Source organism: Meconema thalassinum (assembly GCA_946902985.2). Classification (NCBI taxonomy): domain Eukaryota; kingdom Metazoa; phylum Arthropoda; class Insecta; order Orthoptera; family Tettigoniidae; genus Meconema; species Meconema thalassinum. The sequence continues at coordinate 567,271,600 of OX336388.2, read as the reverse complement.
ACACCGGGGATCTGGGGGTATGGAATATCACCAAGCTCAGAGTGGGGTCCGGGGGTCCTCCTCCGGAAAATTTTGCAAAAATCAGGTCCAAATTATTGAGTTATAGGCCATTTGGGTGATTATTTTTGTGATATTATGGAGTAAAAGTTGGTGACCATTGACATCAGTGGCTATAGAAAAAACTCCGATATTGAAGTAAAATCTCTCGCACCTTCAAGTAAGACCCCGCGGTGTAGCTCACCAATGACCGTGATAGGGCGTTACAGCAAGTCCGCAGATCAGAGGTTTGAATCCCAGTGCTGACAGCGGCTATCCTGTGTATTGTTTCTCACACTCCCTCCAGACAAATGCCTGTATAGTACCTTAATTCAAGTCCAGGGACACATACCCTACTCTTAACCCTAATAATTACAGTAATAGTCGCGACGGCAACGCATTCCCACTTTTCCCGGTCGGCAACTAAGAATACGGCTTGCGATTGATCATGTCACAGAGGCAATAGCACAGCAGAGTGTATAGTCGGCTTTTCGTTACTTATTGTTGTTTTATGGGGCGGATCAGCTACGGTAGGTCATCTGTCCCTACCACTGACGTTCCATGAGAGGAAGTGGAAAACAAAGTTGAGTGGTTCAGTGGCCTAGCTTAATTGTCCTTTTTATCCTGGTTAACACTAAGCCCAGAAAAATACTGGAATGTTACCTTAGTTTCATTCTTTGGATACATTTCCCAACTCTAGTACAATAGTAATATAGGTTTTCAATAAATCCCTTAATCATAAATGATTTGCGCACGAACCAAAGTATCTGGGATTGTTGATCGTATTTAATGAACTAGTTATAATAATTATACTGCACCTAAACATACAGATTATTCAAATGTTAGCATTGTTTTCTCAATTCAGTATACGACAAGATGAACAATTTCGCATGCATTTCTTCTATCTACGTTTGACAACAGAATCATCCCACCCTTTCGCAAGATATTTAGCCAGCAATGGTAATTTTTCACATAGTGCGAAAATGAATTACTAGGGGACGATGACCTCGCTGTCTCGCCCCTTAAATCAACAATAACTATAAAGTCAATTACTATGTGGACGCTACTTTAAAATGTATTTTACTAACCTGTCTGCAAGGCATACGATACGTCTACCTACACAATATATTCAATTCAGACACTAATCTAAGCTTCATGTGCCGCACCAAACTTGAAACTCTTGAGCTAGCTGACCAAACACGCCAGGGCAGCCCAGGCTCTCGTGGCCTTGGCGAAATAAGTGAAGGGATGAGAAAGTTATTTGAAGGATTGGTGCATAAGCCGAATAAGCTAAATTTATACAAATGGAATGCTCTCTCTGTGTTTAGGTATATTCTGAGAACAATACATAGCGAAGCCCCATCGCCTAAGTTGACCACTTTGAGACAGTTGTTCTTCACATAAACGCTTTGTAAAGGAAAATATTGCCCACTTGACAGAATAAGTTTCTCAATCCTTGTAACATTGTTCACAGACAGTTCATTGCATTCAATAAGTGACTGCCAGTAGCAAATTCAAGTCACATTAAGGCAATAATAAATCAATGCCTGATCGGGTCCATTCTCCTAGGACGCCGGGCCCCCCTCGGAGGGTCGGGCCCCGGGGCCTGACCGCCCCTCTCGTCGGGCCTGGTTCTGTCAAGGCCACCAGACTCATTAGCGAGAAGATTAACTGTTGACAAATGAAAGAGGGCAAGAGCTCTCCATAAGCAAGAAACTTGAGGAAACTGGAGTAAGGTCCTAATTGCTTGTATTTGCTGATGAGTAGTGTATCTTTCTGGCCGCAATAAAATTAATTATTTCTTTAAATGAACTACCTGTGTTGTGCTTTATACCCACCGTAATCCAGTTAACAAAAGTGTCACTAGGGGGGGGGGGGGGGGTGGCACGTAACAATTGGTGTCAGAAGCCGGATTACGAACACAAGCACAACACCTGACGGTCCTGGTTTCAAAACCCGAGCAGGTCATTTTCTCTAATTTTCCTGTGACTGCATGCCCTTTACAAGACAAACAACTAAAATGGAGGCGCAATTGGCAGCCTTGCTAGAAAAGTTAAGTGGCATGAAAACCAAGATGGAAGACGGCCAGAAGAAATTAGCCAAGGACCTGAAGGATGACCTGAAGAAGAGGGAGGACGGCCAGAAGAAGTTAGCCGAGGACCTAACTGCTAAATTAGATGGCCAGAACAATTTAACCAAGAGGATAGAGGACGGCCAGAAGAAGATTGAAGACGGGCAGAATAAGTTAGCACAGGACCTGAAGAAATTAGAACTGGGTCTGCGTGAGGAAGTCACGGCAGTGGAAAAGAAGTTCGACGCCTTACAAGTGGAAGTTGCCGAGCTGCGCCAACGCCCGCTGATGGGGGTGGAGGAGAAATTCAACGCCTTACAAAAGGAAGTTGCCGAGCTGCGCCAACGCCCGCCCACCGTAACACCGGGAATATCAGGAACGGGACATAGCAGAGTGACGCCCCCAACCTTCGACGGATAGGTCCCGTGGAGCACCTACTTACGTCAGTTCGAGGCGGCCTGTTCCATAAATAACTGGAACAACACAGAAAAGGCTACAGCTCTCATTGTAGCGTTGAGAGGTGACGCCCTTAACGTCCTTCAGGCCATCCCGACTGGATCCCAGGACTACGCTTCACTGATCGCCCATATGGAGTCCCGATATGGAGATAGCCATCTTCAGCAGGCCTACCAGATGCAGCTCCGGACCCGGGTACAAAAGAACGCGGAAACCCTGCAGGAGTTCGAGATGGACATCGCACGCCTCGTAAGGCTCGCCTATCCAACAGCGCCGGCCGACTTTCTGGAACAGATTGCGACGCAGACCTTCACCGACGGGCTACGGGACTCGGACACTCAACAGGCACTGCGACTCGCGCGCAATAAGACCCTGACAGATGCGCTGAGCCACGCACTTGAGTTCGAGACGGCAAAGCAGGTATCTAGAATGCGCGCGCGGGTGCGTCAGGTGGACGTCGACGAACCAGCCAAAGCCGACACCAAGCCCCTGGCCGATAAACTGATGGAGGCGCTAGGCCGGTTCTTCAAGAGTCGCAGTACCACCAACAAAAACGTAGCCGAAGGACATCCGGAGAGGCGGCCCGGAAGAGGACTACCGACCTGCTGGACCTGCCGTATGAGAGCCCACCTGAGCAAGGACTGCGGTGATCGCCGCCGCAAAGGGTTTCCGTCGGGACAGTCAGTCATAGGGAAACCGCGCGGCCCAGGAAAGCAAGTATCAGCCAGCCTTGGGGGGCAAAGGTTGGCTTGTGACAGTCGTCAAGCCCCGGCAGTCCAAGTTCGTGTGACGCAGTTACGGAGGTATAATAGCAGCCTGATGGTCGACGGAGTCGTCAAAGGAGAGAGCTGGCCCATGCTAATCGACACGGGAGCATCGAGGACCATCGTCATTCCCACCGTGATCCCGAAGTGGAGAGTGCAACCCACACAAAGGAACTTCCAGCTAATAACCGCGACCGGAGAGACCGCACCGGTACATGGCGAAGCATCACTGGAGTTCGTCATTGGTCGACGGACGATAAAGCATCCAGTGCTTGTGGCTGACGTATCAAATGAAGTGATCATCGGACTGGACTTCCTGGACCAGAACATCATCTTGGATCTGAGTACCAACACACTGCACTTCGGAGGTGAGGAACTTGCTTTGCAACCAGCACACGAGGCCATCACCGCACGACGAGTAAGGCTGAGAGAGGACGTCATCGTTCCCGCCAGGACGGAAGTCAGCGCTGCCGTAATTGTCGACGGAACAGCTGAGGGAGTGGCGGCTGTCATCGAGCCAGAATATGAGGACATCCAGACAAAAGGATTGCTAGTTGCCAAGACTCTCATCAACACGACGTCTCGGCCGTACGTCCGCCTGTCCAACCTGAACGACTACGATATTACGGTTCACCGGGACACCAACCTAGGAGTCTGCGAGCCCGTTACCTGGATCGCCCGCATCACAGACACGACGGACGGACACCTGCAGACGGACAACCGAAGAAGACTCGCCCTGCCAGAAGAACTACAGAAGCTGTACCAAGGATCCCAGGACCATTTAGACGAGGAACAATCACGCCAACTTCGGGACCTGCTACACGAATTACAGGATGTCTTCTCCGTGGGGAGCAAAGACTTCGGCAGGACAAGCTTGGTCAAGCACAGAATCGACGTCGGGGACAGCACCGATTAGGGCCCAATTCCGACATGTCCCGCTCGCCAAGCAAGCCGATGTCGACCGATTGGTAGAAGAGATGAAGGAGCAAGGGGTGATCGAGCCATCACATAGTCCTTGGAGTTCTCCGGTCGTGCTTGTGAAGAAGAAGGACGGTTCCACCAGGTTCTGCGTGGACTACAGGCGGGTGAACGACGTCACGAAGGACAGCTACCCTCTACCCCGGATCGACGACACGCTGGACACCATATCAGGATCAAGATGGTTCTCCACCTTGGATTTGAAGAGTGGCTACTGGCAGGTGGAGGTCCACCCTAAAGACCGCGAGAAAACTGCGTTCTCTGTGGGCAGCGGGCTCTGGCAGTTCACCGTCATGCCATTCGGTCTTTGCAACGCCCCTGCGACCTTCGAAAGGCTACGGTCTGTGCAACGCCCTTGCGACCTTCGAAAGGCTAATGGAGTCCATTCTGAGGGGACTACACTGGAAGACCTGCCTGGTCCAACTAGACGGCGTCATCGTTCTAGGAAGAAGCTTCGAGGAGCACTACAGCAACCTGAAGGAGATCTTGATGAAGCTACGGGCTGCCCAGCTGAAGTTGAGCCCCAAGAAGTGTCAGCTCTTCCAGAAGCAGGTCCAGTACCTTGGGCATATCGTCTCCGAGGAAGGGGTGCGCACCGACCCAGAGAAGACCGCAGCTGTGAGGGAGTGGCCAGTTCCGAAGGACAAGTCCCAACTACGAAGCTTCCTGGGACTCTGCACTTATTACCGTCGCTTCGTGAGAGGATTCGCCGACTTCGCCAAACCACTGCAACGACTGACTGAGAAGGACCAACCCTTCACGTGGACAGCAGAATGCCACAGTGCCTTCGAACAACTCAAGCAGGCTCTGTGCACCGCGCCTATTCTGGCCTACCCCAGACCTGGAACAAGGTTCATCGTCGATACCGATGCCAGCAACTTTGGCATAGGGGGGATCCTGTCGCAAGTAGTGGACGGCGAGGAGAGAGTAGTGGCCTACTTCAGCAAGGCCTTGTCAAAGCCAGAAAGGAACTACTGCGTCACCAGGAAGGAGCTGCTCGCCATCGTGAAGACCATTGAACACTTCCACAAGTACCTGTACGGGCAAGAATTTCTCATCAGGACCTACCATGCATCCCTGCGGTGGGTCCTGAACTTCAAGCAGCCCGAAGGTCAACTGGCGCGGTGGTTAGAGAGGCTTCAACAGTACAACTTTGAGATTCAGCACAGGAAAGGCCAACTGCATTCTAACGCCGACGCCCTGTCACGAAGACCGTGCCCCGAAGACTGCACCTTCTGTGCCCGAAGGGAGGAGAACACCGGGATACAGTGCCGAAGGACTACCGTGGAACTTGAAGGGAGCTGGAGCCGCGAATCTTTCACGCGGGCACAAGCAGAAGATGATGACCTGGGACTGATAGCCGAATGGAAGAGGGCCTGTGTCCCCAGACCCGGGTGGAACATTGTGAGTGACTGCAGCCCAAAGTTTAAGTCCTACTGGGCGCAGTGGGACTCGCTGGTTGTGAGGGATGGCCTCATATGCCGTACCTGGGAAAGCACCGACGGGAAGACATCTCGGGAACAAGTCGTCGTTCCAAAGGCTATGACGAAGGAAATCCTGAAGGAAGTCCATGGAGGATCATCTGGTGGACACCTAGGGATAAAGAAGACCCTGGAGAAGCTGAGAGAGCGGTTCTACTGGATCGGATGCCGAACTGACGTGGAGAACCACTGCGCGAGATGCCACGATTGCGCAGCCAGCAAGGGTCCACTTAAGACCTACAACGTGGGCGGCCCCATGGAGAGAGTGGCCATCGATGTTGCTGGGCCATTCCCGTTAAGCGAGGCAGGGAACCGCTACATATTGGACGTCAGCGACTACTTCACCAAATGGCCGGAGGAGTATGCGCTCCCTAACCAAGAAGCCGCGACGATCGCAGAGACCCTGGTGAGGGAATTCGTCAGCCGGTACGGAGTACCCCTGGAGCTGCACTCCGACCAAGGGAGGAACTTCGAGTCACAGGTGTTCCAGAACCTATGCCAGCTGCTTGGAATCCGGAAGACAAGGACGACGCCGCTACACCCTCAGTCCGACGGGATGGTAGAGCGATTCAATCGCACCATCGAGAACCATCTCCGAATAGTCGTCAGCGAGCACCAGAGGGATTGGGACAGACATCTTCCTCTATTTCTCCTGGCCTGCCGCGCCGCCGTGCATGAAGCCACCGGGTGCACACCAGCCCGGGCCATGTTTGGGAGGGAACTCCGTCTACCAGTCGACCTTGCCTTCGGCCGACCTGGGAATGGTCCGGTCCCGGTAAGCCAGTATTGTCAAGAACTGGTCGACCAACTGGAGGACGTGCACGCGTTCGCGAGGAGGAAACTGCGGATCGAGACCGACCGAATGAAGACCCGATAGACCAGCAGACGGATGCCGGCGGATTCCACGAGGACGACCTGGTCTGGCTCTTCAACCCATTACGGAAGAAAGGCCTGTCACCCTAACTGCAGAAGTCCTGGGAGGGCCCGTACCGAGTCGTGAAACGGATCAACGATGTCGTCTACAGGATCCAGCGGAGCCCGAGGGCGAAGATGAAGATCGTGCATCCAGATCGCCTGGCAGCCTACGGAGGGACACAGACGGACCAATGATTGATCGGGACGATCAGCCTTTTAGGAAGGGGGTGGTGTTACGGCTGTGAGTTCGTTTCATCGCTCGCCGCATGAGTCACAACTGCCCCAGGGCTGAGCTGCTCTGCCTCAGTGTATTGCGTGCACCTTATTCAACAGGACTACTAGGACAAAGGGATGGTCCAGAATATTCGTGACTCAGCCAGTGAAGGAAGCCTCGAGAAGCCGTGAGCCCTGGATGGGTCTAGAAGCATTTATTGAGTCACCGGCCTGCTATATAAGAGCGACCTTCAAGCAGTTGTTGTTGTGTGTGTTTTACGAGCTAGTGCGAGCGTTTATCCTGAGCGACAGAAGTGTGGTGACTTGCGAAACCCCTAGTGAAGCCGATTCTCTTGACAGCTGGGAAGTGAGAAGCCTACAGGGAACTGCCTGTGTTTTGAGTGAGTGTGATTTCACTGAGCGACAAGAGATATTGTGGTGAAGTGCCGCTCGAGTTACGAAACCCAGTGACATTGTTTCCCAGCTCGTGAACAGCGAGGCAGCGTGTAGCAGGTTTTCGTAAGTAACTGTAATTTGTGTACATAGGGAAGAGTTGCATGTAGTTCTGTCAAGGCCACCAGACTCATTAGCGAGAAGATTAACTGTTGACAAGTGAAAGAGGGCAAGAGCTCTCCATAAGCAAGAAACTTGAGGAAACTGGAATAAGGTCCTAATTGCTTGTATTTGCTGATGAGTAGTGTATCTTTCTGGCCGCAATAAAATTAATTATTTCTTTAAAGGAACTACCTGTGTTGTGCTTTCTACCCACCGTAATCCAGTTAACAAAAGTGTCACTAGGGGGGGGGGGGGGGAGAGGGGGGGGGGGGTGGCACGTAACACTATGCTCAACGCAACTTGTTGTTTTCTATTAGTTAAGTGGTTTAAGCATGTATTTTGCCTTCAAACTGTAGGCTATGAGAAAACAAATTTTCTCTCTCTTTCGCATGTTAGTTATCTTGCAAAACCAATCATCTCTTTCTCTATTCTTGTTTAAGCTATTGGGCTTAGCACCAGTTCACATAATTTGACAAGGTGAATGGTGATTTCTCTATTTGATCTATCAAGGTGTTTTTGGGAATGCTCCGTAACTATCAGGCGACTAGCGGGATGTTCTCCCTACCGGCTTGTCAATGTTGATTTTTCTGTAAATAAACTAAGCCTACTTGCAGTGTGCAGTCCTAGTCTAGATTTTAAGTCATTAATGCGCAATATAGTTACTCACTGTTAAATTTTGCCCTGTATAGTCTTACTTTTTGAATTTAGGCTACCCGGCCACCTTCATTAACAAAATTGTTACTTATTCTCATGTCTGTTGGCATTCAAAGTTTATGCATTCTCATGTCTTTTGGCATTCAAAGTTTATGCAATCTTGTTCACTTGTTGTTGGCCTGTCACAGGTCGCATTTTTATCGCATGTTTATATATTTATTGTTAATCTTTTAAGAGTTGTTTTTGAATAAATATCACTGTTATTGGCAAACTGTTTCCATTAATCAATGCCCAATCTTTTCCTACCTAGTCAAGTTCGTTTGTTTATTAGACTAGAAGCTTCACTTCTAGTCCTTCCCGAAAGAGGAGGTCTCGCATTGACTGATCCTAACCATGTTTGGTGCCGAAACCCGGGACCTTTTAATAATCTGTATATTGTTTATTGTATGAAACAGGTTGCCAAACAATTCGTTTAGCTATTGCAGCTTTCTACTTCTGTCATTAATGCTAATCGTATTTTTCAGCTATCACTATGAAAGCTATGTTGGGGTGAGCGGAGATGTCCCTTGTTACCACCGCTACCAGTACCAATACTACTACTACTACTACAGACGCTCGGCAGTCTAACAGATCGGTGAGTGAATGTACTAAAAGTTCCGCCATGTCTCTTCCAAAGGAGCTTGTAGCCAAAAGAACCGCCTGTAAAAACAAACTTACTCGTTGGTTTCTAAATCTTTTGATCACAATTATGACATTCTGGTTCAACGTTTTAACGTTTATCAGCAACATTTTTAAGAGTATGATGTGTTGCAAACCGAAATTGAAACAATCGAACCTGATCAAGAACAGGATCGCAGTTCTGTTGAAGAACTGTATTACAATATGTATGGCGAAGCTAAGGATTTAATTAAGCAATTAGCAACCCATCAAAAATCCGAAGTTAGCAAACCTTTTCTTCCTAAAATCCAACTTACCTTTTCAGGGGAAGAAAAACATTGGGATTCCTTTTTTGAACTTTTTTCTTCTCTAATACATGATAATAGATCATTCCCTGAGATTCAAAAATTTTATTATTTGAAGTCTGTTCTTCAGGGCCCTCCTTTAAAATTAATTGAAGCTTTACCTCTCACAACCGAAAATTACTCGGTAGCCATTGACCTCATCCAACAGTGATATGGCAATACTAAACTCAGGATTCAACGCCATATGAACGCCTTGTTTAATTTACCAGCTTCACGCCCTGATGTCATACCACCTGAACAATCTGGCTTCCGAAACGGTCGTAGTTGCACAGATCAAGTTCTTGCCCTTACAACACATATTGAAGCAGGTTTCCAAAACCATCTAAAATCCTCAGCTGTCTTCATTGATCTCACGGCAGCCTATGATACTGTCTGGAGACAAGGGTTACTTTTCAAACTGTTTCAAGTTATTCCATCTTTTGAAATTGTGAATTTGTTATCAAGCATTCTCAGTGAAAGACAGTTTGAGGTGTTCTTGGGTGACTCTAAAAGTCACAAGAGGAAGCTGAATAAAGGAAGATTGTAGTTTTACGTGACCGTGAATCTTGTGATTATGAGCCACGGGAGGAAGCTGAATAATTGACTCCCACAAGGATCTGTTTTGGCCCCAATCCTTTTCAACCTGTATATTCATGACTTGCCAAATACTAAGGCAAGAAAGTTCATTTATGCTGACGATATTGCGCTTGTAACGCAGAGCAGAAATTTTGAAGATGCAGAAAACACCCTTACTGAAGACCTTAAGAGAATGTCAGCTTTCCTTCAGTCCTGGAGATTGATTCCGAGCCTGAATAAAACAGAAGTATCTTGCTTCCACCTTGCACATCGGTTTTCTAATTACAAACCAAATATTTTGCTTGACGGACAACAACTTGGATACAATCCCTTTCCTACTTATCTTGGAGTGACTTTGGATAGAACCCTGACCTACAAAGAGCATCTCACCAAGCTCTCTCATAAAATTGCTGCAAGAAACAACATCCTACATAAACTTAGTGGTACTTCCTGGGGAGCCTCTGCCGACTGCTTACGCCTAACTGGCATTAGCCTTGTCTATTCAACAGCAGAATACTTTGCACCCGTGTGGTTGGAAAGTGCACATGTGCATAAAGTAGACTCAAGATTAAATGATACAATGCGATGCATCACTGGTACTATTAAGTCAACGCCTTGCCATTGGCTGCCTGTGCTGAGCCACATTCCTCCACCACATGTAAGAAGGAAACAAGCATTGTTGAGAGAGGCTAAGAAGATCAGGGCTTCACCTACTTTACCACTATACCATGAATTTTGCCATCCATCACAACAGCGACTACGGTCTAGGAGGCCAACATGTGTTACTGCAGAAATACTGTATGTGAATGGGTTTAATTTAAACCAAAGTTGGAGAAACGAGTGGTCAACAAAAACAGCGGGGACAAGTGCCTATTCTCTTGATCCTACAAAGGAACTGAAAGGTTCTGAACTCCCAAGGAAACTGTGGTGCCGTCTTAACAGATTCAGAACCGGCCATGGTTGCTGTAAATTCTTTCAACACAGATGGGGCTGGATCAATTCAGCAATGTGCGACTGTGATCAAGAGGAGCAGACAATGGATCATCTGCTCCGACGCTGCCCTCTGTTCTCGTTCCCTGGAAGCCCTGATGAACTTTTTCATGTCACTCCAAATGTCATAACTTGGTTGCAGAATGTGGATAATGTTGTATAATGTAAATTTTGTATATAATTCACCATACGATTAAATAAATTAACGCCCTGATAATTTACCATCCCTTAGAAGTCTGGGAGACACCTTTGAACTCCATGTAAGAGCCCTAGAACATCTTAAACAACCTGTTGAACATTGGGATCTTTTTCTTATACATCTCACTACCTCCAAATTTGACCTTAATACTCGTAAAGCATGGGAATCCGATTTAGTGGACAAACCTGAACCCACATTTAAAGTTTTGATCTCTTTCATAAAGAAACATTGTCAAATTCTTTCTGCTTTAATCAATAAAGCTGACGGTTCCACCGATGCCAGCAGAAGTAAACCCACCAAGCATTTCTCGAAGTCTTCACATTCTCATGTTTTCTCTATACAAGGTAATAAAACTCCATGTATTCTTTGCAATAATCTACACCCTTTATATTCCTGCGACACCTTCAAAGGCCTTTCAGTTGACGATCGTAGGAAAGCTGTGTCGCAAAACAAATGTTGTTTTAATTGCCTCTCTTCAAGGTATATCTTAGCGGATTGCCCTTCGAAAGGAGGTTTCATGCATTGCAAGCTAAGACATCATTCTACCTTACACCGCTTCGAAAAGCCACGGTCTATTCCTGGGACAGTTTCAAATCCTAGTGCCCAACCTGCGCTGAGCCTCACTAGTGATGCTTCTCCACCTAGCTCTTCTGTTTCTACTGTAAATACCGTTGCCCAATCCTACAATCAAACAACCCCCTCATGGCGTACTGCTCAAGTTTTGTTATCCACAATTCAGGTCCAAGTTCAAGATTCATCCGGCAATTGGCACTTCGTACGAGCCTTGCTCGACAATGCGGCAACTCATGACTTCATAACCTCATCCTTAGTTGAAAAGTTAGGTCTCAAAACACTCTCCACCAATATTGAAATATCTGGTATCAACAACAGCAAGTCCACTTCCTTAAATTATGTAAAGCTGCAGGTGAAAGATTCAGTCCAATATGGCACTAACTTTCATCTTAATTGTCTGTCCATTCCGACTATTGGTAGTCCAACTCCCAGTCGCTCTTTTTCCATTGACAAATGGAAATTTCCCTCTGATCTAAAATTGGCAGACCCTCAATTCTATCAAAGCTCTCACGTTGACATTCTTTTTGGCGCTAACGCATTTTGGCAAAATCTTCTTCCGCCAAGGGTCAATATTTCATCTGGTATCTACGCCCACCATACTAAACTTGGCTGGCTTATCACAGATTACATTCCTCTTCAAACGGTTCAAAGTTCCTCTCAATGCCATTTCACTAATTTATTTATTTATCGTATGAAGAATGCATGTAGATGGATTTTACATATATATATATATATATATATATATATATATATACAAAATGAATGGACAAATGTGCAGTCACAAGCTCGTACAATTTTATAATTCTAGGTCTAGTTGTTTGACCCATTCTACTGCTCCCTTCGATGTATGGTGGACGTCTATTATCGTTCCTTCGAAAGCTCGAAGAGGACAGTCAGCAACAATGTGAAGGATTGTCTGTAAGGAGGCACCACAGTCACAATTTGCAGAGCTAGCCCATCCCCATTTGTGCAGTAGGTAACCACATCTGCCTTGTCCAGTTCGAATCCGGTTGATGATCCTCCACTGTCGCCTGGGGAGGTCGAATCCTTGTATCCGCTTAGAAGGGTTCTCAACTAGATGTTTGTTGATTACTGAAGACTGCTCCCACTGTATTTTCCATGAATTGTTAACGTTGAAAGAGGATCCTTCAAGGTTGACTGCTGTGCGCCATGGTGGTTTCCTTGATTTCAAGCGTTGATGTTCTGCTTGTGCAATATCGTGATGAATGGGTAGCTGGGGATTCTGCTGAATGTTTTCCCATAAATTTAGGAGAGCATCTGATCTTCTTAGGGCTGGAGGTGGAATGTTGCTGAGAACAGGCAGCCATAGCGTGTTCGTGCTCCGAATACATCCCGTGATTATTCGCATTGCCTGATTGAGTTGCACATCTATCTTCTTAGTGTGAACACTATTGATCCAGGTTGGACAGCAGTATTCAGCAACAGAATACAATAGGGATTTCACTAATGCAGATCTTAATCAGCGTCTGGAAAAAATTTGGCAAATCGAGTCCATTGAATCTATTTCTTCTCTTTCATCAGAAGATGAATTTTGTGAACAACATTTTTTGGAAACCACTGTTCGTAACCCAGATGGCAGATTCATTGTCACCATGCCACGCATTTCCTCTCCTCCTTCTTTGTGTGATTCTTATCCTAAAGCTCTTAAAGCTTTATTTGCAGTTGAGAATCAACTCAAGCAAGATCCTTTCACTCGCAACCAATATCTTTAATTCATGGAGGATTATGAAGCTTCTAACCATATGGAGACTGTCCAAGATTTCAACCCTTCTCTAGATTCAGTGTATTTAAATCACCATCCAGTCTGGAAGAATCCCTCCACCAAAGAAAAAATAAGAGTTGTGTTTAATGGTTCTGCCCCTGATGCCAATGGCATTTCCTTAACTGACACTCTCCTATCTGGACCTGCAATTCAGTCTGATCTCCCTTCTATTCTTTTAAATTTTCGTCTATTTCCAATTGGAATCATAGCCGACGTACAACAAATGTATAGACAAATTCTGATTAATTCCGAACAACAAAATCTTCAACGAATTCTCTGGCGTGATGCTCCTACTAAAACCATCAAGATCTTTAAATTAAAAACCGTAACATATGGGCTTAAACCATCGGCTTTTCTTGCCATTCGCACTTTGAAACATCTTGCCGACTAAGATGGTCATTTGTTTCCTTCTGAAACTTCTATTTTGTTAAAAAAATCCTTCTACGTTGATGACTTTCTTTTTTCTTTTAAGAATGTATCTGAGGCTATCGAACTCTCTCAAAGTTTAAAATCTTTACTTAGCAGAGGAGGATTCTTACTTTATCGTTGGAACTCAAATTCTGAGGAACTTCTATCCAACCTCTTGCCACATTATCCTGTTGAAACTCCAGTAGAGCTTGGTCAATTGGAGGATGCTACTAAAGTTTTGGGAATACACTGGTTTCCTAAAGCTGACTCATTCTTTTACGAAGTAAACTTGTCTTCCTCACCTCCACAAACCAAAAGACAAGTACTATCAGAAATAGCTAAGATATATGACCCGCTTCAATTTATTGCAACCGTAATTGTTCTAGCTAAAATTTTTATGCAAGAGCTATGGTCATTAAACTCGGATTGGGATGATCCCATTCCTCCTTCGCTTTTACAAAAGTAGCTTACCTTTCGGCACAATCTTCGTGATCTCTCATTAATAGACATTCCTAGAGTGCTAGTTCCGTTCTCTTTTTCTCTTGTCCTGGATTTGCACCTTTTTGCTGACAGTTCGACCAAAGCATACGGATGTTGTGGTTACATTGTAAGCCGCTCCCCTTTTACCTCCAATTTGATATGTGCTAAATCTAAGGTTGCGCCTTTGAAACCCGATTCATTACCTCGTCTTGAACTCTGTGCCGCACTACTTGCTGCCGAATTAGCTAACAAACTCAAACACACACTTAACTGTAAGTTCTCGCACACATATTTTTGGACAGATTCCTCTATTGCTTTGGCATGGATTTCTAAACCTCATTCTAATTGGCAAACTTTTGTAGCTAACCGAGTTGAGAAAATTCAAACTGTTTCTAAACCAGAACAATGGAACCATGTTTCTAGCAAAGACAACCCCGCCGACCTCATTTTTCGTGGTTGTTCACCTAAGTCACTGTCTCAATCCTGTTTGTACTGGCACGGCCCTTCATGGCTTTCTGAAAGAATTCAAAACCGACCTTCCAACTCTAATTTCACGTTAGAGGATATTCCTGAAATCAGCAAAAAAAGCTTCTGCCTTTGTAACTGCCAACACTCCTTCCCTGTTGGAACGTTATTCATCTTTTCAAAAACTAGTGCGCATCACTGCGTATATGCTTAGATGGAAATTCTTAGTACTAGATCAACCTCTATTCCCTCAGCCTTTTCTTTCGGCTGTTGAACTGCAAATTGCCACCATCAAAGTTCTTTGGCTCACCCAGAGAGAGGCGTTTTCCGTCGAAATAAACATATTGGCTAAAGGTCAAACTCTCAAGAAACACAGCAGGCTTTTTGCCTTATGCCCTTTTCAAGATGACGATGGTTTGTTAAGAGTGGGCGGCAGACTTTCATTTTCTGAATTCTCTGAGGAAAAAAAGCACCCTATTATCCTTCCGTCAAAACATCATGTCACTCGGATAATAATTCGTCAGTTTCATTATCAAAACTTGCATGTTGGTTCTAGAACCATTCTATGCATGATCGGGAAAAATACTGGCCGATTAATGGTTTACACGAAGTCACTTCTGTTATACATAAATGTATTACTTGTTTCAAATCTAAGCCTAAACCTCATCAGCAGCTCATGGCTGATCTTCCCCCATTTTGTTCAGCCCCTTGCAGACCTTTTTCCTTCACCGGCATTGATTACGCTGGTCCGTTTGTGTATCAACAAAATCACCCTAGTGCTAAAAGAAAAGTTCTTGGAACACTATATATCTCTCTATTTGTCTGTATGGTCACTGGTTCTATTCATCCACCTCGTATTTTCTTTCCGCTTTCTCTAGATTCATTTCACGAAGGGGCATTCCTTCAGAAGTTTTCTCTGATAATGCCAAAACCTTTGTTGGAGCTTCGCAGCAATGGTATAAAGCCCTTTGTTCCCCTCGTGCGAAAGAACAAATCTCCAATTACTCACACTTAAAACAATTCAAATGGCATTTCATTCCTCCTTATGCTCCCCATCAGGGTGGACGATGGGAATCTTGTGTAAAACTCACAAAAAATAATTTAAAGAAAACTCTTGGCTGTAGTATTCTAACTTACGAAGAATTCAATTCTTTAATTATCCTCATTGAGGGAATTGTCAATTCACGACCTCTTTCCAACGATCCTTGTGATTTCCTTCCTTTGACCCCAGGTCATTTTATGGTGGGAAGTTCTTTAGCTGCGCCTCCTCCGTTGCTTGATCGTAAGCTTGATCTTTCTTTGCCTATTTTGTGGAGAAAGATAGAATCCCTTAAAACTCACTTTTGGAAGAGGTGGAAACTTGAGTATTTTCACTCGCTTCAAAGGAGGAACAAGTGGCAGCTCTCTCGGCCTAACCTTCAGGAGGGCGATTTGGTTCTCCTCAAAGACCCAAGTCCTCCTCTTGTATGGAACACTGGTCGTGTTATAAAATGCTATTATGGCAGAGATGCTCGAGTTCGAGTGGTCAAACTTAAAACTTCATCAGGACAATGTGTTCGTCCTATTTCAGTCATTTGCCCTCTGCCACTCTAGCTCTTCTCTCTCATGTTATTTTTTTTTTTTTCTCTCTGTTGCCTCTCTGGCAGTATGTTCACTTTTCAGTGAAATGTACAAAGTTCACTTATTTTGATTATAACATAACCTCTTACCTGTCATTGTCATTCAATCCTTTTTTTTTTCAATTTGTACCAGCTCGCACGTGCTCCGCGATACTGTACATCTTTTCCGAAATAATGTTGGTCACGAGGTTAATTTCAGTTGGCCTCTTATTGTGATTGGCCTTCAGCTTCCTTCGAGAATTCTCCACGCTCTCGGATTGGCCGACGTCACCTGTCCACATCACCAATCTAGCATGTTCGCCGGTATAAAGCCTGAACCTCGCCTACATCAACAGCCAGTCACCAAAATGTCTCAATGCGATGTGCTGATGCATTGCACAAAGCTTCTAGTCAAACCCACAGGGCATTATAAACAATAGCAAGCGAGGTTTAAGAAATATATATAAGTTAACATCGATACTTGGCGTACGGCAGTTTGTCTTGAGTAAAAGTGATATACAAATTTTATTCTGTGCTGGACACGAATTCTTCAACATTTCTAAGGAAATAATACGAAAAAATGTGATCAACAAGTGCTCCCACTATTTCTATTATGTGGAAATTCCTCTAAACCAACGCAAACAAGCTAAGTGTCAAATATATAACCTAAAACATTTCTAAACTTATAAATGTATCTTCCTTTTTTGGAATTATGTTACATGACTTATATAACTTGTTAAACTATGCTCAACGCAACTTGTTGCTTTCTATTAGTTAAGTGGTTTAAGCATGTATTTTGCCTTCAAACTGTAGGCTATGAGAAAACAAATGTTCTCTCTCTTTCGCATGTTAGTTATCTTGCAAAACCAATCATCTCTTTCTCTATTCTTGTTTAAGCTATTGGGCTTAGCACCAGTTCACATAATTTGACAAGGCGAATGGTGATTTCTCTATTTAATCTATCAAGGTGTTTTTGGGAATGCTCCCATTTCAATTACAAACAACCTTGCTTTGTAACTATCAAGCGACTAGCGGGATGTTCTCCCTACCGGCATGTCAATGTTGATTTTTCTGTAAATAAACTAAGCCTACTTGCAGTGTGCAGTCCTAGTCTAGATTTTAAGTCATTAATGCGCAATATAGTTACTCACTGTTAAATTTTGCCCTGTATAGTCTTACTTTTTGAATTTAGGCTACCTGGCCACCTTCATTAACAAAATTGTTACTTATTCTCATGCCTGTTGGCATTCAAAGTTTATACATTCTCATGTCTTTTGGCATTCAAAGAATATGCAATCTTGTTCACTTGTTGTTGGCCTGTCACAGGTCGCATTTTATCGCATGTTTATATATTTATTGTTAATCTTTTAAGAGTTGTTTTTGAATAAATATCACTGTTATTGGCAAACTGTTTCCATTAATCAATGCCCAATCTTTTCCTACCTAGTAAAGTTCATTTGTTTATTAGACTAGAAGCTTCACTTCTAGTCCTTCCCGAAAGAGGAGGTCTCGCATTGACTGATCCTAACCATAGGGAAACACGACAGTAGAAGCTTTTCAATAAGCAGCAAGTGTAGTAAAGAATTTTTTTCCTCTCTTCGAGCCACGCTATAGGGAATTTTTTGCGGGGGCTACTATAGGGTATATTCGAACCACCCACACTACTCTATAAGGCATCATTACGGGCACCCCCCCCCCCCATACTCTAAACGAGGAATCTAAAGCAATGAAAGATAGTAGGAAACCTTCATGCTGAAATTCAAGAGCGCAAGTAAGGTCAGACGTACAGTTAGAGACGCAGCCCACCACCTCGCCGCTAATACCAAACCGTTACAACCAAAATCACAGTTAGCAACGCAGACCTAATCGGCGAAAGTAACGCTGGTCGCCTAATAGCTGAATTGAAAGCTGGGGCTCTAGAACTTAGGATACGATACCCTAATACTGTACAGGCCCGGGGGGCTGTACCCCCTGAGAGCCACCCCCCATCTTCTACTAAAACCCACCCCAACTGGCAACATCATAAGACCAGAACATCACCTTTACACGGCAACAGGCGACCACCCAGCTCGGGAGGTTAGCCAACCACTTGCAACACATTTATAAACATTAACACTACAACTAACTGGGGCAGCTACATCAACGGAATGCTGACCAAGCAACGGCAGGAACTATAAGAAGAGAGGCCTTCTTGGAGCATTATCTGTCATACAGTGTGTGTCGCCGAAGGCCCTGTTCCAGCTACCATCATCAGGTGAGACTCGGCAAGTGTTCAGATATCCTTTACTTTGTAAACACCCATCCACAATCTTGTACACTTAACTTGTATCATTACTTACATTCCCCTAAAAGGGACTTACAATTTCACACTCACTGACCAATAAACACATGGTCAGTAAACTACACTTGTCTTGATAATTACACGCCTCTTTACATCCTCATACCCTTCCTGACTCTCGTCACGATTGACCGTGACCATAGTAGCCAGTAATTGCTTGCTCAGGTTTCATTGTGCTTCCCGTAGGCGACTCGACTACATAACGTCGAGCCGCTGACGTAAGCACGCCCATTGTATCACTCATTCCGTCCAGCTGGCAGGCCGGTGTATTAGCCTGCATTTATAGGTCCATCCCCTAAGCGACACTTGCGTCTTTGCAGGAACACCCCTTAGCGTTTAAGTGCTAAACAACACACTACACTGGTAAGCTCACCCAGCTACGGGAAGCTACCCTCTCCTAGGAATCACCTTCCAAATTAGTACAATAACATAAGTGTTTTAGCCCTAACTACCCCCCAACTAAGGGATCTAAAACATATTGGTGGAGGCGCTGCTAACACGCAGAATAAGGGTAGGACTCATACAACGAGCCCTCGTGGTAGAAACGACCCCTACCGCACGCAGCCAAGCGAAAAAGTTGATTTTTTTTCAGAAGGCATTGTTTTTTCCTTCACCCTAGCTACACAAGGGAAGTTTTTGTCAAACCAAACCCCCACCCACTGGAAAGAATCAGAAATCTCACACACATTTCTTTTTATACCCACCCTTAACTCAGAATTGCACCACAGGCAGAAGCAACAGAAATCTTAAGCCATAGAGCCAATAGGGGTACACCAATACTATTTACAGTATTACTAAGGTGCCAGAGGCATATACAAACGCGACAGGCACAAATACGGGCACTCCAAACAAAGGTTGGGGCAATACAGGGCAAACAGCCATGCACTCCGTCAGAGGGTAGGACAGCGCGATTGAGACGCGCACACAAGCACTTAAGGCACATACATGAACACCTTAATAGGATCCATGTCCAAAGGAATAGAATATACGACCAATTAATCACTACACATGGCCCGGTAACAGATAACACAACCCTAGATAGAATGAGGATTCACTACACAATTTTATACGCCCAATACACGGAGCTTATTCGCGAACAGACGTTTCTCCAAATGGCGGCCACAGAGCTGTATAGGACACAAACACATTAACACAGCAATTTGCGAGCAGGCCATATGCCTCAATAGGCAGTACGCCCAAATTTGGGAGGAATATAAGGAACTCCAAGCTAACAAGGCCATTTTTGAGTTCATGGCAGGGCCGCCAGCCCAGCCGAGAGAGGACATAAGCGTAGATACGCTAACTCGGCAACTTGCGAGGATGTCCCTCTCGACACGTACTGCCACACAAGGGAAGGAGTTCGCCGTGGCCACAGTTCGGAAAACGGCCAGGTTAGACTCCAACACATCACAGAGCCAAGGTCACATCAATACACGCCCCTCAGCTCCGGTTCGGAAGGCAATTTTGCCAAACCGAAGGGCAGAACTTACGCCAACCCCCTCGGAACGGACGAACGAGAGGGAGTTGACGCCAGGACTCTCGGGCACACATAATAACACAGGGAGAAAACAGGAGGTAAATATACCATGGGCTGAGGACGTAGAGCCCGCCCCACAGCACATTAAGCCCACACAAGCCTACACACATAGGCAAACACAAGGGCAGGAGTCTACCGTGGCCATAGGCCTGAAAGCGGGTAGACTACACTCCGATACATCGCTAGGACAATCACAGGCAATTAAACGGCCTTTGCCGCTAGTTCAAAGGGCAATTTTGCCAGGATGGAAGCGGGCACTAGCATGTGTATCCCAGGTGCAAATGCATAAGAGGGTGTTGCCTTCAGGCCCTCAGGTTGCACAACACACACCTGCGCACACTGAACAGCCACAAACACACAGTACATGGGGGTATACGAAAGGTCTTATTACCTACCCCACGAGGCCGGGTAGTCAGGAATACACACACCCCTATAAACACTGCTAGGGCAGCGCGGAACGCAATCAGCCCCTCAGACACAAACACATTCAGGCCAACATCCAGGCACTACGGTGAAAGCAGGCCCAGGCTTACTTTGCTACAAACTCTTCCAGAAAATAGCAAAGAAGCACCTCAGTGGGTTTCAGGGGCCTACACCTTAGTGACAGGGCGAAAGTATTCACCTTTCCGAGCAAGGACGCTCGGACGTGAATAACGACTTTCACCATGAATATAACACACACTGTCACCTGAATCACAAATATACATACGGGCAGGTTCTTTTACACGTGAGAAACACGATAATGGATACACAAAGGGCAGATTTCACCCCTGTAAACGGTAGATTTCACACGTATATACAGCAGAACGTGACCAACTCAAAATTATATAATTTAAAATCTCTCCTAATTTTTTCTTGGCCCCTAGCATTTTTAGGCCATCAAGGGTTTATAATCATAGTTAGTTCAGATTATAGCTTGGATAATGTAAAGTTTTTAAGGTGCAAAGACAATCGGAGGCCAATCAGTGGGCCACGCGGCTTAGGTCCTCAGAGAACTATTCCGAACGCAGCCTAAGCAACAAGCCACAGCACAGAGCTTGGGCGGGTCTTTCCAAGTAGAAATGACTATCTCGTTATATTTTTCGTTCCTACAGTTTGATAGATTCTTTTGGGATGACTGAGAGACTTAATCGTAAGAAACAGTTAAGAATCTCAAACTACTTTTCAAAAATGGTAGATTTCCCTGAGACGTAACAAGGTTACTGTCTTACTAACGTCGCCAAATAGGTGAATAGTACACTCAGGTCCTACCTTTCATTTTGAAACTTTTGACATTATTTACGATACAATCATTACAGATTACCGCCGTCTGGCAACCTGCTTTGATAAGCATAAAGCATTACGTAGACGGGATACAGTATATTTTCTCTACTCTTTTCAGAGAACTCTCTTAATTTGGACTGTTGGATAACACAATTTTTTTTCTCCCCTCCTTCACCAAGCCCGTGAAGTGCGAATTATCCAAGGTGAACTGTATATATTTAATCCATGTTGTTGTTTGAGTCTTCAGTCTTTTGACTGGTTTGATGCAGCTCTCCATGCCTCCCTGTCCTGAGCTAATCGTTTCATCTCTACATAGCTACCACACCCTACATCCGAGGCAATCTGTTTAACATATTCTAACCTTGGTCTACCCCTACAGTTCTTGTCCTCGACCCTTCCTTCCATAACTAAGCTTGCTATTCCTGGGTGTCTTAGTATGTGTCCTACCAACCTATCTCTTCTCTTCATTAGCAGTCGCCAGAAACATCTCTCCTCTCCCACTCGTCTTAATACCTCTTTGTTTGTAACCCTATCTACCCATCTGATCTTCATCATTCTCCTGTAACACCACATTTCAAATGCTTCAATTCTCCTCTTTTCTGCTGCACCAATAGTCCAAGTTTCACTTCCATAGAGCGCCACGCTCCAGACAAAGGCTTTCAAAAATGACTTCCTAATACCTAAATCTATATTCGATGTCAGCAGATTCCTTTTTTGTAGAAATGCTTTTCTTGCCTGAGCCAACCTACTTTTTATATCCTCTTTGCTTCGTCCATCACTGGTTATTCTGCTTCCTAAGTAACAGAAATCTCCTACTTCCTTCAGCTTTTCACCTGCCAATTTGATCTCCATAGAGGTTTCTGATTTATTTCGGCTGCATTCCAGTATTTTTGTTTTACATTTATTAATTTTCATCATGAATTCTTTCCGTAAGACGGAGTCCATACCATTCAAAAACTCATTCAAATCCTCAGGCTTGTTGGCCAAGATGACGATGTCATCAGCAAATCTCAGAGTTGAAATTATTTATCCTTGAATCTTCACTCCCACTTTACATTTTTCTCTAATTTCCTTCATTGCTTGTTCAATGTAAAGATTGAAAAGTATGGGTGATAAGTTGCAGCCTTGCCTTACACCTTTCTGAATACCAGCTTCTCTCTCATGTCCTTTAACTCGAATGACTGCTGTCTGGTTTCTGTATAGATTGTATATCACCCTCCTATCCCTGTACTTTATTCCAATCGATTTCAAAATGTCAAACAATTTAGTCCAATCAACGTTATCAAAAGCCTTTTCTAAGTCTACAAAAGCCATGAACGTTCTCTTATCTTTCCTTATTCTACCTTCCAAAATCAGCCTAAGACTTAGTACAGCTTCCCTTGTTCCTACATTTCTCCTGAAACCAAACTGGTCTTCACCCAACTCCCTTTCTATCTGGCTCTCAATCCTCTTGTAAATTATTCTAGACAGGATCTTTGAAGCATGAGTAATCAAGCTGATTGTACGGTAATCTTCACATCTGTCAGCTCCCACTTTCTTTGGTATAGGGATGATTACATTCTTCTTGAAATCAGGGGGTACCTCACCTGTCTCATAAATCCTACACACCAAGTGAAATAACCTGATCAGACCTTCCTCTCCTATGCAGCGTAGCAACTCAATCGGTATATCATCTATGCCTGGTGCTTTGTTCCTGCTTAAGTCTTCCAAAGCTCTATCAAATTCTGATCTCAATATTAAATCTCCTTTCGCATCTTCATCAATTTCCTCCTCCCTTTCCATTACATGATTCTCAATCTCCTTTCCCTTATACACACTCTCTATGTAAGCTTTCCATCTCTCAACCTTTTCTTCCCTATCTGTTAGAGGCTTTCCATTTGTGTCCTTAATATTACAGCACTTAGTCTTCTTTTCCCCAAAAGTATTCTTAATCCTTCGATAAGCTGTGTCTACTTTTCCTAATTTCAGACAATTTTCTATACCAGCACATTTCTCTTTCAACCATTCTTCTTTCGCTTCCTTGCACTTCTTGTTAACCTCATTTCTCAAACGTCTGTATTCTGCTTTCCCCTTTTCATCTCTTACATTCTTGTGCTTCCGCCTTTCATCCATCAATTCGAGTATATCCTGAGTGATCCACGGTTTTCTACCTATTCTCTCTTTCCTACCAATGTTTTCTTCTGCGGATTTTGTTATTTCATTCCTCAAAAGTGCCCATTCGTCTGCAATTGAAGTTTGTTTAGGGTTTTTCATTAGTCCTTCCTTTATACTCTTCTTGAATCTTTCGTTTACATCCTTCTCTTTCAGTCTGTCTATTGCCCACCTTTTTGGCTTTTGACTTTTCTTGAGTTTCTTCAACTTTAATCTGCATTTCATTACAACCAGATTGTGGTCAGAGTTTATGTCAGCACCAGGATATGTTTTACAATCCAAAATCTGGTTTCGAAACCTCTGCTTGACCATAATGAAGTCGATTTGGTAACGCCCTGTATCTCCTGGTCTCATCCATGTGTATATTCTTCTATTGTGGTTATTGAATAAGGTGTTAGCTATGACCAACTCATGCTCAGTGCAGAATTCTACCAGCCTGCTTCCTCGATCATTCCTTTCACCTAATCCGAAATCTCCTACTATCTTCCCTTCTCTCCCTTTTCCTACCACAGCATTCCAATCTCCCATTACTATAACATTTTCATCACCCTTGATATACCTCAGAATTTCGTCTATTTCTTCGTAGACCTTTTCAACATCCTCATCATCAGCTTGACTGGTAGGCATATAGACTTGTACCACTGTGGTGCAGGTAGGTTTAGTATTGATTTTTGCTACAATAATCCGTTCACTATATTGCTCATAATATTCCACCCGCTGTCCAAGTTTCCTACTCAATATGAGGCCAACCCCTGCTTGGCCATTGTTTGATTTAGTGCTAATGACCCTATAGTCTCCTGACCAAAAGTCCTGTTCTTCCTGCCAGCGCATTTCACTAATCCCAACCAAATCCAACCTCAACCTATCCATTTCCCTTTCTAAGTTTTCTAACCTTCCATTTCCTAGCAGACTTCTAACATTCCACGCTCCGATCCGTAGAATGTCAGAGTTCCTCTTTGTCACTTCTGTGATGTTAACCCCCTCTCGAGTAGTCCCCACCCGGAGATCCGAACGGGGGACTAGTTTACCTCCGGATTGAAATTTTACAAGGGAGGAGGCCATCATCACATGTATTTATGCATAGAGAGGTGCATATCCTCGGGAATAGCAAACGGCTGTAGTTTCCCGTTGCTTTCAGCCGTGCAGCAGGACGCTGTGTAGCCATTATTTGGCTTATATTATCAATATCTTAACCGTCTATAAGACTAGTAAAGAATTGATTTATTCTAAAAGGCTGCTACTCCCTTTCAGAATAAGTAAAGAGCAATTCTACTAACAAAAATACTAACCTTCTACTGTACTAACAATTAAATACCAAAATTCTACTAACGAAAAAATACTAAAGTTCCACCAACAACAAATACTACGACTAAAACAGTCTGTCACCAGACACACTCACATGCAATCACACATCACAGTCTACTGAAACAATGAACTATAACTAATAAACAATGCAACTGTTACCAGACACACTCACACACCACAGTCTAATAGAACAATGACATATATCTAATAGACAAACTAACTACCTACTTACAACTAACTACATACTTACTGTACTGTTATTTGAATTGACAATATTTACAAAATACAATTTAGATAGAAAATACTTACAGGAAGAGAGCAAAGATAATGCCAATGGTTATCCTGATGATAACTGTTTTAAGGGGCCCTAGAAATCTTTGTGCACTAATTACTCCCCGTGACTGCAATTTATAAGCAGCTCGCGATTCTGCACCAGAACATTGGAAGGGGTGACGCAGTAATATGATTATAATAATAATTATAAAATGTATCTATTTATTTTTTATTTTCTTATTTATATTTTCATCTATCTTTATATATATAATTCTTCGACACGTGTGTATGTGACTGAACTCCTCCTAAACGACTGAACCGATTTTGCTGGAATTTGGTATGTATATTAGTGTGGGTCCATGTATGGTTTAGATTCACAATCCGACCCTGTAGGTGGAATGAACACAATTTTAGAACCACAATTTACACACAATTTTAGAACCACAATATACAATCATGGGTATACGTTATATATATTACACTGCCTATAACATCAATTTTTCTCGTCCCCCATAACAGCGCGCAAACTAAACATAAACACCATAGGGTGAAAATCCCAGACTTTGGGAAACCCATATATTTCTGGAAGGCACACAGTCAACTCACAATGCCACACAACAGTTAATACACTAGCAAAACGTCCCGGAGACACAAGCCTAAAAGGCACCAGGAATAATTATCCTGGACAAAGACGGTCTCGAACCCGCAACCTTCTGGATACCAGGAGTGCAAGGTCGGGTAACTATCCAATGGGAGGATAGAATAATAAAGGACAGTTACACCTTCAGGTATTCATACGCACAAAACAATAAAATCACCTCCGACACCTAGTCACCAAACACGCGACTAGCGGCCCGGAGACACTCGTACATAAACACAGCTAACTACCAATAACAAGAATATATTCGCCCCACGCTTACAACAACACAAAATTTGGGAACACAACATGTAGTTAAAGGAAGGTTCTTTTACGTTGCGAGGGACCCGAGACACGCCGTATATGCAGACAATAGTCAGACGTGTCAATAAACCTACACACACTGCCTCGGCACATATGACGAGCAAGCAAGCAAAGGATTTCCTGCACGGGTGTAATTCAACACTACCGCAGTCAGCGATAACACACTCGTGAGTAGGCGACCTTCACTAACACGGACAACCTAAGAGTACTGCAGACCTGGCTGGAACATACACATTCATTCACGGCAGTTTCAAAACCCTATAACTCTCAAAATTAGAATACGAGGGGCATTCCATAAGACCCAAATTTTTCACGCCAAAGCGTATTTTCATCTGCGTGTCTCAAACACACGATACACGTGCCATGGGACATACAGTACAAAAAATTGTAACACCAGGACCTTAAACCAAGGCGGGTGCGAACTCACGACCACACAACACAGTCGTGCCAAAAACAAACTAACCAACGGTATTTTTGGCGCGAAAAACACAATCAGAAACCACACTAGGAAGGCAAAAATCGCAACAGACAACACAGACAGGAAACACGGAGAATTACATGGGATCGCGGGTCCAGTAAAAATCGGACGCCGTGGAAAACAAAAATCCAGAATCCCATTCAGACGGAAGTTGGCCCCATACAAGTACATAAACAGGTAACACCACATTTTCTCCGGCCAAAAACCATGCAAAATTTCGATTACCTGAAACATAGGAAATAGACTTCCCAAACACAAGTATAGCAATTACACAAGACAAAGGTCTTACGGAATAAGTAACCACACAACGTTGCTAGCAAAAACAGGACAGATTGACACATTGGCCCTCCCGGAATGTCAAACATATGGCAACACACGGACTATGGCTAAAGTCACGTTGCGTTAGCCTTCACATAGCGTTAGAAGCTTCCTGTAAACAGGAATATGAAAACATAAACACAGTGAACCACTGAGTTGCAGATTCCAGCACATTGCAACACTGCCGTCGACAGACACTCTTGGCATAACGGAAGTGACAATGACACGCGACTGTGATGACACTATCATACAAAAACAAAAACTATACCAACACTAACATACAGTACACATGGACATTGGCACAGAATTCAGCAATGTTACAATAGGCCTGGCATTTAGCAATATGCAGATACTGTGGGCCATATTATCTTAGGGCCATAGGAGCATGTTTACAAAGATGTTGACAAGCCACACGCGCCACCTGACACTCAGTCACGCGACACACGATAGAACTTAGCCGATAACAGCCCACCCGCCCGCGTGCTGTAGCGGAACATAGCCACACACACGCAGCTGCGCTAATCACAATTACGACCACGTCCTTCCCACACGCGCTCACTAATCAGGAGCGAATACAGACAGATTCTCTGAAGGAACAAACCCCCCACCAATAACTACTTCTCTTTTTACTTCTTAATCCCAAAACCATCATAGGCGATCAGGACATGACCAGTCACACTACGATCACTTGCTACATTAACATTACAAATGAGAGACCAGATTAGGCCGTGACGTCACAGCGTCACCACACTTCACCATCCCAAGGAGCGGATAGAAAGCAGATATTGACCAAGTGAGGATGACAGGAGCAGAGATGGATAATGCCAGCGGGATTACCAAAATACCTCCTACGGGCTACCATTATACCACCTTTCTCCTTCCATAACCTTGTCACTCACAACATTAGCCAACACAAACACATAAAAACAGCTAAACTACATGCCAAAATATACATCGGGGTAGATAGACTTCATGCGTTTAAAGAGAGGGCTCACTACGCCCTGGCTCTCAATGCTTACGCCCGAGTATTAGGGGCGAGTCGGAAAAACGACAATTAAGCGTAATGCACATCTCAATATAAAGAGATGCGGCCACACTTAAACTAACAAATATTTTCTTATTAAATAATCTCGCATGCAAGGGACATAGTATTATTATACCTCGGCCTAGACCTATCCACAAATGAGAGCGGATACGCCTCATATCCAGCCACACGCATGGAATATCCTACCCACACACCTGGGTTATTATTATTATTGAACCTGCATGGCACTTTTTTGAAAATTTTTTACACACTTGGGAAATACCTACCCCCCGTCCACTCACTGTAAAGACACCCCAGCTGCATCACCGGCTCTCGGCCACCATTAACATGGAGTCCAACGATGCGCAACCCTCTCCTACCATGCTTTAAGCCTATTCAACAAATAACACCCCCCGGATCCTAATAACAAGGGACCCAACGCCATAAAACCCTATTAACGCCTCCAAGTAAATTACCAAGGCATAACCGCTGGAAGTCCGACGTAGCTACAGAAGGCCTGAAGTAGTCCATGCACTTAGAAGATTCTACAACCCCAGAACACTTAAAAATTTTACATTATTTACACAGTAAATTATTTACAGATCACACTATTTTTTTTATTAACACAAAAGGAATCTGATGACACGCTGAATGGTGATGACAGCGTAAACAGAAGGGCAGAGGCGCCACACAGGAGCATAGCTGGGGAAGGCGATGATGAGCCTTACCCCAGTTGGCTCAATGACCCAGACCAAAGAGACGAACTACGTAAGGTTGAAGCATTCATGGCCTGGCGCGGGCAAACGCCAAAACCGGGGGTGCGTCTAGCCTACCCCCTCGGCAGAGGAAAGTTACACCCACTATGCGCCACGGTCATCGAAGTCAAGACCTGCTGGGGAGACTTTTGACAAACGGGGGGAGAATTAGCCAACTCCGCACCGGACTCAGGAGAGGAACCAAGGGACGACCAAATTAGGACTAGACTCCTAGTTTAGTATGTAAGTAAGTAGAGCTTTTATGGCGGGAAGCTAGTCTCCTACTCGCAGGAGTGAAGCAGGATCTCAGGATTCAGCGGGATCAATCCTAGATCCGACAAGTCCTTGCCCCGCGTGGCAAAGGTGAAGACAACCAAACAAATGAAGAATGAATTAACAAATAATCAATAATATATATGGAATGAACGCGGTCATTCGATCCCGCGCCCACATAAATGGCTGACAACGGGTCGCCAGAGATACTAAATAGGCATGCAGCGAGCTGCCTAAAGGGGTTCACGTGGGCCAACCCAACAATCCCAGTATAGGCGAAGAGGATCCCGGACGCTAAAATTCCCGGATGTTATTATTACTGCCAACACAGGCGAAGAGGAGCCCGGACACTCAAATTCCCGGACGAAGGATGACAATACAGGCAAGTATAACGGCGATGCGTTTGCCCTCGTGCGGCGCAGGCGGCCGGAACTTTATTAATTACTAGTTAGTAAGCACTAACATAAATGTCGACAACTAATATTAAGGGAGCGGAATCCGGCGGTTCTAGAGACAACCGGTGTTTCTAGAATACGTACGGGTGGTGATCTGAGGAAGTAAATTGCCTCAGGCGATCGCTCTGGTCAAAATTTTAGCATATAAGACAGTTGCATTTTGGTACGCAACTTAGAATTAAGCAAATTTTATAAGCGCTGTTGCTAAATAATAGCACAGCACATTTCGGCATTAGACTAAGTTAAACCATTCGGCTTATAAATACCAATTATTTTTTTCTTTTACTTATCATAATTTATACTAACCATTTCGGCACCTGGCGACTAAAAACCATTGCCAGGGTAAGCCCGATAATACATTAAGATAAGTAAGATTAAGGCAAAATATTTCGGCGCCTAATGACAAACAAACCCGTCATCAGGGTAAGCCCGACAATACGCTAAGTTAAGT
Source organism: Meconema thalassinum (assembly GCA_946902985.2). NCBI lineage: Eukaryota > Metazoa > Arthropoda > Insecta > Orthoptera > Tettigoniidae > Meconema > Meconema thalassinum. Next base: position 567,241,822 of record OX336388.2, on the reverse strand, counting down.
AAAATTAAGATAACGAGCTCGGCACCTGGTTACCAAAAACCGTTACCAGGGTAAGCCCGACAACGCATAGAATAAGCTAGATAATACCTAGGCTAACCTAGAAGTAAGGTACACCTCAGTGGCGCCACACTTAGTCTTATAAATTAAGCGCCACCGACGAAGGGTTATATATATATATATATACATGTGATGTATTGCCATGTATTGTAAATGCATTATTATTCACTAATCCACTTTTACCCACACAGGAAAACGAGGAAGCAAACGAACATACATGTCTTCCAAATAGATGGCCAATAATCCATTTTTTATTTCACAGACGACAAGGAGCACGAGCATGTCTATTGTAAATATGTTTTCCACACCAAATTACACACACCCTTATCTCTATCACAAAAACACACTGTTCCTCATCGCTCTTCAGTCGCGCCAATAAGGTGACGGCGCCGCGATCAGCGACGTAAGGTGACGTGGGGCACCGAGCGACGCTGACGCAAACACACGTTCGACATGCTTCAATAAAAAGCAATATTCGGCAGCCAGGGGCGGTGCAGAGGTTGTGAGCACCTACCCTCGCCGCCAAGGTAAATTTTTCCACCCACGGGGAAAAGTTACGAAAGGGAAAGTAACGGCATGGCCACTAACCCACAGCCATAGGTGAGAGGCACCTACAGCCAGCGGGTAATAAATGAAGGGAGAATGAGTCGACAAGAGCGCTACAGAAGGCCTAGGGAATGAAACGAGGTACCAGGCTCATGAGCGAAACGGTATAGCAATAAGGTTATCATTTTATGTTATTTTATGTTACATTATGTCATGTTATATCATTATTGTAAAAACAGAAATTGTAAAGCCAAAGCACACACAAACATAGTAGTGCTCAACTGTGTACCTAAACACATAAATTCACAAATTGTCACACCATTTTACACGCCATAATGTACACACTGATTTTCATTTCTACCCTTCTAACTTAAAAATTGTGAAGGTGTCCCGTTTTACCCCAACACAATAAACTATATTTTACGTATTCTTTTAACTTATATCCTGGGCCACCTATTTTTTCTATTTTCTTCCATCTTTCACACTAAAACATTGCAGGGAGCAATTTTTCCCCAATACAGCGCCGGACGGCACAACCACCCGTCCAGCCCTGGGATTTTTCCTCCCTGCACAATACCAACACATATATAATGTCAAAATCACGTATTTTTTGTTATTGTACTTTTTAATATTTCAAATGTCAACTTTTTAAATGAACTGTTATAAATTATCATATGTATATCCCAAAACCTACCCCTCTGAGCACATGCTGGTCACACATCAACACGACACCGCTACACCTACACGACATCAACACAGAAGAAAAGAAGAAGTACAAGGAGGAATCAAAAACGATCCATCACATCAACACCCCCACTCCACGTTCCGTTCCCGTTCGCGGGGACGCGAACTAATCGAAGAAGAAGACTTGTACAGGCCCGGGGAGCTGTACCCCCTGACAGCCACCCCCCATCTTCTACTAAAACCCACCCCAACTGGCAACATCATAAGACCAGAACATCACCTTTACACGGCAACAGGCGACCACCCAGCTCGGGAGGTTAGCCAACCACTTGCAACACATTCATAAACATTAACACTACAACTAACTGGGGCAGCTACGTCAACGGAATGCTGACTAAGCAACGGCAGGAACTATAAGAAGAGAGGCCTTCTTGGAGCATTATCTGTCATACAGTGTGTGTCGCCGAAGGCCCTGTTCCAGCTACCATCATCAGGTGAGACTCAGCAAGTGTTCAGATATCCTTTACTTTGTAAACAACCATCCACTATCTTGTACACTTAACTTGTATCATTACTTACATTCCCCTAAAAGGGACTTACAATTTCACACTCACTGACCAATAAACACATGGTCAGTAAACTACACTTGTCTTGATAATTACACGCCTCTTTACATCCTCATACCCTTCCTGACTCTCGTCACGATTGACCGTGACCATAGTAGCCAGTAATTGCTTGCTCAGGTTTCATTGTGCTTCCCGCAGGCGACTCGACTACATAACGTCGGGCCGCTGACGTAAGCACGCCCATTGTATCACTCATTCCGTCCAGCTGGCAGGCCGGTGTATTAGCCTGCATTTATAGGTCCATCCCCTAAGCGACACTTGCGTCTTTGCAGGAACACCCCTTAGCGTTTAAGTGCTAAACAACACACTACACTGGTAAGCTCACCCAGCTACGGGAAGCTACCCTCTCCTAGGAATCACCTTCCAAATTAGTACAATAACATAAGTGTTTTAGCCCTAACTACTCCCCAACTAAGGGATCTAAAACAATACGCTAGTCCACGCACCTCCTCTTACAAGGGCGCAGGCACAAAGCGAAAACGATAGGAGTTCATCGTCGGACGGCAACGTTAGTGAAGACGATAGCCCCATACTTCCCCATAACGCGTTACAATACACACTGTAATTGATACACAACAAACATACAACAGCTTACACGGGCTTATCCAGCAACTAGGAGACATTGAGGAGGGCACAATAGATAGGCAGCTCGTCACGGATATCAGGGACATTGCCCAAACACTAGAGCAGAATATAAACAAGGCACTTGAATCCGTACGAGGGGCGAAGATCGACCATAATCTGTCCCTCGACAATATTGCGGAGACAGAGACATCGAATATACAAACAATACTGCAATCCACACAAGTCGAACCTGAGACTTCGCAGGCCAGGCAAACACACTTCACACAGCCACAATCCCCCATCCTCGCAGACAATATCACGAACACTGACACTTCAGAACACGATCGTAGGCGAGATAGTATAGACGGCCACGAATCTTTAGCTAGCCAGGGAGATACAGACTGACAAGAGATGCATTACCAACAAAATATCCCATGATCCAACCTGAAAGATTCCTAGGAAATGGACAGGACCCGGAGGAATATTTGAAAGTATTCAACCGGACGGCTAGAATAAATGGCTGGGGGGAACGAGGCTAAGAAAGGCCTCTCACCCGCCTATTTTGCGGGGACAGCCCTAACGTGGTATGAGCTTCATGAGGCCACCTTAGAAAACGCCACATGGGAGCAAATCGCCTTCCTATTAAACCACGAATTCCAGCTTACACCGGATGAGGACGATTTGTATGACAAAATCCGCGAAAGAGCTCAGGGGCCCACAGAGAGTGCACAGGCGTACATCAACGCGAAATTGCTGATGTGCGACAAATACAACCTCGCGATGCCCAACAAACAAAAAATCAAACTACTAATGCAGGGGCTCAGGCCAGCATTGGTAGACAAGCTCTGCATAATGAACAATCCGACAGTACAACAAATGCTGAATAACATTAAGATAATCGAGGAAGGGAGGAAAATGACGGAGAAGGCGACAGAAAAGGCCATCGATCACCATGTAAATCCACCCAAGGAGGATGCCGATCAAAGGATGGAGGACATGATACGCCAGATGGAGCAGTTGAGAATCGCTGCAATCCAGGCACAAAGGGGAACACCAAGAGATGACAGGGATGATAGGTGGAGGGCATATTATGATGATAGAGGAGACATAATGACGCTACACTATAGGAACAGGGATAATATGGGGTGGCCACAATACGATAGTAGGGGGAACACTAGATACATAGGGGATCACAATTACCCGCAGGAAAGGCCAGACCACCCTCCGCGACGATCACCCTCCCCATACACACAGGATAGGCCAACCTACCCTCCGCGATGATCACCATCCCCATACACACAGGATAGGCAAACCTACCCTGCACGACAAGAGTACTACCCTCCGGAGTACGAGCACGACATTCACCGCCGCGGCAGCCCACCCTCAGGTAGACAGGCCTATGTTTCCCCACAGCATAGGAGAAACGGGGATTACCGGGAAAACACACCCCTACAGAAACAGGCGTACACCCCTCTCCACCGGAGACAGGGCAATGGGCCACAGAATAAACAAAACGGCTCTCGATATAACAAAACAGCCCCACAGCGTAAACGGGATGTTCCTAACCGATACATAAAGGGGCCGGAACAGTATCCACTGCCCGATGAATATCCGCGAGAATTCAGAGAGGAGGCACCCCAGCAACCAGCCAGGAGGGTATTACTGCCTACGCCAAACTACCCACCACAAACAGGGAATTCGCGAAACTACCCTGGGGGGGGGGGGCAGACACGTAACACGGGAAGACGCAACCAGACACACCAAAAAAACTTCTGAACGGGAGGTTCAGCCAGCTAAGAAAGCGGCGGAGATTCCTCCCCTGACACAACCCCAGGAGAACAGGGTGCACAAGAATCGGAACGGGTTACCCCGAACAGATAGAGACACAACAGATAACAGGAGGGGACACCTGGCAGTAAACCGGACGAGGGGCCTTCCCCTACACAGACACACGAAACAGAACGCCACCCTAGAGAGGTCCTTCCCCTACACAGACACACGGACACAGAAAGCCACCCCAGAGAGGTCCTTCCCCTACACAGACACGCGAAGATAAAGAGAAGGAGCAGCCAAATGGCAAAACGGCTGAGGGTCCTTCCCCGACCCATTTCAAGACACACCCCGTAAGAGGGGATGGCAACTGCCTGTTTAGAGCCATCAGCTTTCTGCTCCACAGCGATGAAGGCAAACATAGGAGGTACAGACTGAAAACAGTGAGCCACATTATACACAATTGGAGCGAGTACCGGGATTTCCTCACAGACGAGGGAGACAACACATTCCAAACCAGGGAGGAATACCGGAGATACATGAATCCGGACGGGACCTAAGGCGGAGCAGTCGAAGTAACCGCTCTCGGCAAGGTAACCGAGCATAACATACATGTATACATCGATACCAATTCATCCCCACTGAAGGTTACCACAGGATTCGGGAAATACCTCCACCTGCTATTTACAGGAAATCCAAGGGCGGGACACTACACACCTCTGACGATTGCACAAAAACATAGCACGAGGGTTGAAAATACACATCCCCAAAAAGGAAATACAGCCCATACACGAAAGCAACACCAACACCATCGCCGGACATGAATACGGTCCATACACCGAAACAAGGAAAGAAAACAGAACCCACACCCTCTGGGACTGAGAAACGGGTCGAAACAGGCAGACGAAGGGTAAGATTCGAAGATGCACCCTCACAAGGCAGGGGAGAAATTATTGCATCAACACAGAAACAGGGGATCGAACCCACACTAACTGGACACGGAGATACAGGTATTTTACCAGGCCAGGGTAAAAACAAGGAACACATCAGGGTGGGGACAAGAAACACATGGGTAGATAACCAAGCCATAGAGCTTACTGAGGAAAACGCTGGCTTATGGCGCCGTTACGTAGAGGGGCAAAAGCACAATATTACTCGGGAATTCATACCTAGGGTACAAGCACACCTTACAGACGAGCTCGAACAACTGTCACGGGAATTCGCAAATATGAAAATCTCCACGCACAACACCGAGACAGGGAAAACCACGGCATCCACACTATGCATAGGAGCCAAACCCACGGCAAGGAAAAGACAGGAAACAGATATCACATCAGGAAACAAGATGAAGAGAGCGTACAGAAAGGCTGAGCCAGGAAATGAGTCACACGGCCAAGCGCACCAGGCGCGAAGTGCGACAAGCAACACGGCTTGTCAGCAGAAATGTTCGACATAGAAAACACCGGGTCACAAAGCCGGGAGTAGACACGGGACTACACGAGTTTGAGAACACTGAAGCAACAACAACGCTTACCACTGTAATTGGTTCTTGTCATGTGATATAAGTTTTCGGGAGGGCGCCAATTCATAGATAGAATACTACGAATGAATATAATCTTAATACAGACACAAGAACTCATTCATCTCAAGGTGTGGTAAGTCTCCGACACCAACCAAGACACTTCAGTAAATAAGGGCAATAAAGATTTACCGTAACATACATATATTTCATACGGTTGCTACTTACTTTTATGATGAATAGGGAATGTATAAAGATTGTGACATTAATCCAGTCACCATAAAATATAACTTCCAAATCACGTAGCACCATTCACCATTATTCGTTAAAAGAATCGGAAGAGCTTTATTTGAAATATCAGCCATATAACCATAAAGATGCTGCGAAGAATATAGAATAAATTTACTGTTACTTTCTTTAACAAATATTAAACATTCAGTATATCATACGTGTTCATTAAATTTGTTTCGATACTTCATGTATCATCTATAACCTCTAAGAATTCCTTTGTCCCACTTTCATACTCTCTGTTGTCATTCTTGTCTATACCATCTTTGCTATTCCTAGAGTTGTCACTTCATATAAAAGTTCATGTTCTCACCACTCTAGCGCTCCATCACCACCAAAGAACACAAAACAATCCATAGATAAATACTTCATGGTAACTCAAGACCCTATAACTATTACATCGCCCCCAGAAATCCTGATAATAGTATTACATTAGAGGGATTTATGAAACACATTCAACACAAAACATATTAAATCTTGTTCCATTGGGACCTGGTCTCCCATCCAAGCTTTCCTAACGTATTCTAATCCACCATGGGTTGCATAAATTTGCAGCTTTTTCTGGAGTCATAAAGTCCACAGGTACCAAGGCCTCCTCATCATCACGTTATTCCAGGGTATTCTTTGTCGTCTCCATGAATACACAGATAATAAATTTACCCTCTAGATTTGGCTCAAATGTAAAAACAACTATACAGTACGTTCCATGGAAACGTAGAATCTGTCCACACATTTTTATGCACACATCACCTTGTATGGCAGGCTCATTCAAGCTGTTGCGATACAACGACTTGCACTCATGTACACAAATAATTCCTACAACCATCTGCTGACGATCTCATAACTCACTCTTCTTTAAACATTTTTTCTTTTTAAAACACTTTCAATATTTTCTTCCATCATGTTCGGACAAGTACAGATCTCAAAACATCGTACAAATTAAAGGTATTTAAGGAACCTATGACTTGAAGATCGAACATTCAGAATGCATTCCTCCAATATCAAATGACTTCCCATAGATCCAAGACCTCTTCTCTTCCAAGCATACTTAATCTTTTAGCAGAAACCTCAGAGAGCACACTTCAAATTCCCAATGACAATCAGCTGAATGTAAATATTGCTCCTCCATCATAAACTTGACAAAGCTCACCACATTAGAATGCAATGTAGGGCATTCCTTGAAGTATTCTGTACAATGTTCCAACTTCAATTCGATGACTTAGAAAACTTGGAAATTATATTTTAATTGTTCAGAATTACTACACAATATCAGGTAAAAAAAACAAAAGCTGCAATAATATGAATGGACAAAAGGTTAAATAGAAGATAACGAAAAATATCCACAGCATAACTCAAAATTAAGAAAGATACTAGGTAACACACACAATTAAAAACATATACATTACAGCATACAATCGAATACATATACATTCTGCAACTGTATCAAAAATTAAGAAAATAGACATATACTGTATATGCCTCCAATACCCAATTCATTACTAGAACAACAAATAGCGGCACGCGCCCCCAACACATTAATTTTACGTCCAGATAAAAAAAATGATCGTGACAACTTCAAATATACATCTAAGTAATATAACATTTTCTTCTTGTCCTCTTAATTCAGTGTCTCTATGGATTTTCTTCTCAGCTTTAACTTCCAACTTAACTCTTTTCTTGACATCAACTTTATCAAAATTGTCAATACATTTAGGCTCATTATCATCATCATCATCATTAGATTCATTATAGCATTGGGCTGTATGTCTTGTCCATGCTCTAATATAGCGAACTCCTACTGCTCTTCTGGACCTATCTGTATCATTTATTCTAAAACGAGACGTATCCCCAGTACCATTTTCATCGTTATCACACCTACAATATCCATCCCCTCTATTTCCATTAAAGCGTCCTCCTCTGCTGTGTCTTCGGCGACCTCTACGTCTACCTCTACAACCTTTCTTTCTTCTTTGCCTATTATGGCCTATCCCACGTCTACCTCTATAACCTAAGCGATTTCGACCTATACAACCGCGGCGTCTACCTCCACATCTGATTCCTCTTTGACGCCTACTACGTCCTCTCCAATAAATGCCTTTACAACATCGCCTTATCTTATATCGTAATTTTACTTCAAGCTCAACTATCTTCCTCTCATCTACTCTATTCTCCTCTACAATTTCCTCTAACTCTATGCTACTTTCGCGTAACGTCTCCTCTAACAAATTCTTCCTCTCCTCTACTCTATTCTCACTTACAATTTCCTCTAACTCTATGGTACTTTCATCTACCATCTCCTTTAACTCCAAACTACTTTCACCTACAGTCTTTTCTTCCTTTATAATACTTTTAGCCTCTTCTTCTAACATATTCTTAATTTCACATCTGATCTCCTGTTTCACCCCCTGAATACTCTCCTGCAGAGTCCCATACTTCCTATTTAATTCCTCATTTTCCTTGACCACATTGTCTAACCTTTGATGAATTTCCTTATTATTTTTATCTATCGTCTCTCTCATCTCCTGATTTTGCCTACTTATTTCCTCTCTCGTCTCCTGATATTGCCTACTTATTTCCTCACTAATCTCCTGATTATCTTTCTTACTTTCATCAAATCTTTCACTCAGCATTCGCATGATCGCAGCTAATGAATCTTCCGAAATTCCTTTCTCTTTACTAGTATTCGGGTTACTCTCTGACATCATAGTATTATCATCTACGCTCTCTTCACTATCAAGACCACTTCTTAGCTTCATATCTTTCTCCGACATACTGAATTACACTTCTAAACACAAGCCCCAAAATCACTCGCACAATATATAAGCATTCCTACCCCTCGACTGATGTGTCCTGGTTCTCGTGCCCTACGTCGAGGTGTCATTTGTAATTTGGTATAAGTTTCCGGGAGGGCGCCAATTCATAGATAGAATACTACGAATGAATATAATCTTAATACAGACACAAGAACTCATTCATCTCAAGGTGTGGTATGTCTCCGACACCAACCAAGACCCTTCAGTAAATAAGGGCAATAAAGATTTACCGTAACATACATATATTTCATACGGTTGCTACTTACTTTTATGATGAATAGGGAATGTATAAAGATTGTGACATTAATCCAGTCACCATAAAATATAACTTCCAAATCACGTAGCACCATTCACCACTATTCGTTAAAAGAATCGGAAGAGCTTTATTTGAAATATCAGTCATATAACCATAAAGATGCTGCGAAGAATATAGAATAAATTTACTGTTACTTTCTTTAACAAATATTATACATTCAGTATATCATATGTGTTCATTAAATTTGTTTCGATACTTCATGTATCATCTATAACCTTTAAGAATTCCTTTGTCCCACTTTCATACTCTCTGTTGTCATTCTTGTCTATACCATCTTTGCTATTCCTAGAGTTGTCACTTCATATAAAAGTTCATGTTCTCACCACTCTAGCGCTCCATCACCACCAAAGAACACAAAACAATCCATAGATAAATACTTCATGGTAACTCAAGACCCTATAACTATTACACCACCCACACACTCAATAACACGTCTATTACGAAACGAAATTGTAACTATCGAAAGCCTAACCGGCGTATAGGTTCTTTTATAATATCGTACTGATACATATTTTATTCTCAATCAATCAAAGCAGACAATGATCAGTCATGTCCTCCAAAACAGACCACACAGCTAATAATACAGAGCCCGCTTGGAATATAAAGAAAAACAAAGAGTAGTGACCAAAGTCCTTCACCCTCTCGAAAGATATAACAGTCCTCAACACACTCCCACCTTGAGACATTTGTCTCAACACACATTATTTACAGTTCACTCCGAAAACCTTGATGGCACTTTTATTTTTCTTCCACATCTTGTCTTCACCATGGAATAGCCAACTACAGGTATCTCCTCAGCTACTGGTTCCAACGGTGACTGGTCTCTCCAGAAGAACAGCTGAAGACCTTTAAATTCCATCTCTTGTAGAATGGAAGAGGTCAGTTGCGCACCAATAACTGCTGCAAGCAATTCAAGCCTAGGAATACTGATGTCTTTTATCGGTGCCACGCGAGATTTTGCTTGAATGAGCTGAATCCTTACCGCAGAACTGTTCTCTAATCTAATAAACACTGCAGCAGCATAGGCTTCCTGACTGGCATCACAAAAACAATGGATAGAACTCAAAGTATTATCACTGTCTATCATTGTTATCCACCTTGGAATCTTAATATCTTTCAGAAGTGGCAAGTCTGCCATCCAAGCCATGAAAGAGTGTTTGAGGTCCTCTTCCAGCTCTTCATCCCAACCATTTTTTGTTATCCAAGACTTTTGGAGAAGAATCTTGGGGAAAAGTGTCACTGGACATAAAAAACCAATGGGATCAAATAACCTCTGTGCTAAAGATAATACTGATCTTCTAGTGATCCTGTTCATGTCTTCACTTTCCCAGAAATCAGTGTTCACAAACAAGACATCTTCTTTCTTGTCCCAAAGAAGACCTAAAACTGAAGTAGGCTCAATGCCTTTCAATGGAAGTTCAGGATAGGTCAACTCCCACCCTCTTAAATCAAACTTGCCCTTAGTAAATATATCAGTGGATTCCTTTATGAAGCAATCTAGCTCCTTTTCATCACGAACACTTGCTACACAATTATCCTCATAGAAAGACTTCAGCAGTGTAGTAATAGTATTTGAGGAATAGGAAGAATTTCCATCTTTTCTGGGCATCGAACAGATCTTTAGATGGTGATCTAAAACAGCACACAACAGAAAGGGACTGCAAGTAACACCAAACACTACTCGGGGGTGTCGAAATATTCTCAAGTTACCCGACTTGTCAAACCACAACAATCTTAGAAAGTCTCTATCCTCTCTAGCAAGACTGATCTGCAAGAAAGCCTTTGTTAGGCTATATCTGCTATCACTCCTATCTCATGAAGTCGGAAGCGAAGCAAAAGTGGTGGAATTAACTCGATCAAGTTAATGCCTTTGTCAATGCATTGGTTTAGAGATGGTACCCTTGCTCTCTTGCTGAAGCATCGAAGACTGGCCGAATGGGGGTTGTACTATTTTCTTAAAAAAAAACAGGCCTATGAGGAAGATAATGTCCATTGTCCCACTCTTCTCTTGATATTTCTTCTATAACATCATCCCTTAAGCATTCAGTCAACACAGCATCATGACGCTCAAAAGAATTACTGCCCGCCATCTTCACTGTCGAGTCCAATCTGCGCTTTGCCAGGTTGAAATTCCCCGGAAGGGGTGGGTGATCTTCTAACCAGGGCAACTGAACCTCATACCTTCCATCTTCATTTACACAAACAGTTTTCTCAAAATGGTCTTTGGCTAGGCGTTTCATCTCAGCCTTGCTGGTTCTCATTATTGGACCTTCAATTCCTAATACATCTAAGTCCCACAAGGTAGTTAACGACTTCTCAGTGGACAACATTGACAAGACCATCATTGAACGGTTAATGTTCCCTGAGCTTTCATTTTTGTTCTTCCCCATGATTGTCCATCCCAAGTGTGTTTCGATAGCCACAAGGCCACAATTAAGATTCTTCTTCTTACCAGTCAACAGCTTACCACAAACGTCTGCTCCAATCAACACATCGATAGGATCCCCATTATCACTAGTAAGCTTTATTCCTTCGTCTTCCAGTTCGCTCAACCATGGACCTTCTCGAGCAGTGGGCACATTTGAACAAATAACATCCTGATCCAAAGCATCAAAGTTGCATGCATATTTCCCATCCATGCTAGCTAACCTTACTTTGTAACACTGGTGCTCATATGGCTTAGAATGGGAACCACCAAAGAGTGCATGTACGACACTACCACTGCCTATAGACTGGTATTCCATCTGTTTGGCTAAGTCATTCCTAACATAGGATCTCTGAGAACCGTCATCGAACAGAACACGTATTGGTTTTTCAGCAACACCCTTAATTACAGCAGTCAAAGTTTTCGAAAGAACTTGTCCACAATTCACATTTGACAAATTGTTCTCGACTGAAGGAATATCGATTTTGTCAGATCTGACAGACACGCTGGCTTTGTTACACATGAGAGGTACGTGCCTACCCTCACAAACAATGCATTTTAAAACAGTTTTACATTTCTTACTAGTATGGTTGGGTTTCAAGCAGCCGAAACAGCATCTTTTATCTCTGACAACTTTCCTCTTCTCTTCCAAACTAAACTTACGAGCTTTGTAACAGTCCATGCTGTTATGAGTTCCATCACAGAAGATACATACGGGTTTGGAAGATTTAACATTAATTAGACAGGCCGCAGTTGGTAACGTACTTTCACTAACATTCTTGCCGTTTGAATCTAAATGAAATCCTTCTATAGCCATAGATATCCTTTCCTCACTTTCCACTTCCTGCTTCAAAAATGCCATCAAATTACCCAGCTTTGAATTTTGTGCTGACTCCCCCGAGGTGAATGAACTCCTCTGCCAAGCACGTAACAGATCCTCTGACAGGCACGATTCCACAAGAGGAAAAAGCATTGCGGCATACTTCTCTGATGTCACTCCTAGCGTCTCTAAAGCACGAAGTTGTGTTTCTATGCGATCATACATGGACGAAAGATCAGGTTTATCGCTACTGGTGGTTAAATTAAGGGTTAGTTTCAGAAGCTCCCTAACATATACTTCAACAAGTAATTCATCACGCCCGAATCTAGACTTCAAACTATCGAGAGCCTTTTGATAGTTTTCACTAATTGGTGGGAAACTTTCAACTATCTCGCGGGCGCGAGAGTTAGGTAATGCTGATTGTAATAAGTACTGAAACTTATCTTCCTGGGCTATATCAGGATCTTCATGTATTTTTCGGAACTGTCCCCAGAACACCAACCATTCCCTTACATCCCCTCCATACTTCTTAAATTCTAACAAGGGTAATTTAAACTTGCGTTTTGCATGGGCTTCGTTTGAAGGCGTCAGGTCAGATGAAGCATATAATATGTCAGCTATCTTACTTTTCATGTAGTTTTCATATTTTACTTCAAATAGTTTGGCCTTACTTGCATATTCGTCCGCAGAAGTCATTTCCTTTTCCAGATCTGCAGTTGCGTAGTCTTCTGTTAGCATAAGATCTATAATTTCTTCATCCAGTTTTGCTAGATCTCTGGCTTTGTTCTTGAACACCGCCAGGTTTGCCTCCACAAGCATCTCATCACTATTCTTCGTTATATCATTGTCCACGTTGTTGTATATTCGCATAAATGAACTCCGAATAATACTTCTTTTCTTTATTAGAGAATCCATTTTCTCTTTTATCCTGACAAAGGTCGCCACAATATTACGAAACGAAATTTTAACTATCGAAAGCCTAACCGGCGTATAGGTTCTTTTATAATATCGTATTGATACTTATTTTATTCTCAATAAATCAAAGCAGACAATGATCAGTCATGTCCTCCAAAACAGACCACACAGCTAATAATACAGAGCCCGCTTGGAATATAAATAAAAACAAAGAGTAGTGACCAAAGTCCTTCACCCTCTCGAAAGATATAACAGTCCTCAACAACGTCTATACAATGGGAAGGGAACAATATAGCGGCATTAACGATGCACGCTAACATAAATGGGCACAGAATACAGGTGCTTATTGATACGGGCGCGGCCGTCAGTTGCATTAATAGTAAATATGTCGCGGAAGGGCAGATATACAGGGTGCCTGATGACATTCGGCTTGTAGCGGCCAACTCGCAAACACTAGAAAACTTAGGAGTAGCATACACTCACATTAAGATGGGCAACTTCACGGCAACGCACCCCATGTTCGTAATAGGACACCTTTCTGCGTTAGCGATAATTGGGACCGACTTCCTCGCAAAGTACGATGTGAACATAAGTTTTGCTAGCGGGAAGATCCACCTAATGAACAATCAAAGGATTACCACACACCCCATTGTATACGCCAGGAACACAGGCGGTACTCGAGCGGAGCGAGAAACCCCCGAGCACCAGGCCTCTACATTGAACACAATTAACAAGCACACAGTCGCAAACACAGAAAAAGTTACCTTATGACACTCCCATACAGGACTTGACACCAGAGCAAGATAGGAAGCTCACAGAACTCCTAGAAAACAATAGAGATATCTTCGCCAACTCGCTAAGAGATCTCGCAGTCACGGATCTTATTGAACACCATGTCACACTCACCAGTGATCGGCCAGTTCATCAGGCACCATTCAGGGTTAGTCAGAAAGAAAGGCATGCTATCGACACTCAAATTCAGGAGATGCTCTAAGCGGGGATCATAGAGCCTACTATTTCAAATTACAGTGTCCCAGTCTTGCTGACCAGGAAACGGGATGGTTCCCACCGTTTTTGTAACTACTATCGTAGGCTCAACAAATTAATTGAAAACGACAGCTATCCACTGCCACGTGCAGACACCTATTTGGATGCTCTCAGTGGAGCCAACTGGTATAGCTCAATGGATTGTTTTTCAGGGTTCTATTGAATCCCTATTTATGAGCCGGATAGACACAAACTGGCATTCGTTACGGAGAAGGGCCTCTATACATACAGGATGTTACCCATGGGGCTCCGCAACGCCAGCCAGACATTCCAGTGTTTTTCTGTCTTCCTTACGACTGAATCTTTCCAGCGGGTCCTCTGTCTACCCACATTCCTTCTTCCTGTCCTGGGGTTCCATACCATTAACTTGTGCGTCCATCGGTTGTCTTTCATTCTGGCCACGTGTCCTCCTCACTTCCATTTTAGCCTGTCAGCTGTTGTCACGGCATCTTTCATGGCAGTTCTTCTTATCTCCTAGTTTCGTAATCTGTCCCTCAAGGAAACTTGAAGGATCTTCCTTTCCATTTTGCATCGACATACCCGGATTGTTTGCCTTTGCTTCTCTGTTAAAGCCCAGCACTTCTGACTTAAGACTAATCTTCTGGGATTTGTCCATCAATATAAATTTTAAGGACCAGAATTTCTTCCATGCTTGTCCAACTAGTCCCTTGATTTCCTTCTCCTGGGAGCAGTCAAATGACAGGTTTTGTCCAAGATAGACGTATTTCTGTGTGTACGCTAGTGGTTTGCCATTGATGAGGATTTGTAATTCCAGTGAGTTGGTCATCAGTTTTGTTTTTAGGGGGTTCATAGATAGACCTACTTCTTTACTTACAGTGTTCACGTCCACTAGCATTTGTTCCAAGTCTGTTGCCGATTTTGCTAGCAGTGCAATATCGTCTGCGAACCGTAAGTGTGTCAGCCTTTCCTCGTTTATTTTGATGCCGTATTTATTGTCCCATTCCAATTTCCTAAATTGGTTCTCCAGTAGGCATGTGAACAACTTTGGTTTCAGCTAGTAGTTTAGACATCCTTCTAGTCATGATTTTCGTGAAAAGTTTGTAGAGACTGGCCATTAGACTGGTTGGTCTGTAATTATTGTCATCTTTAGCGTCTTTCTTGTGAAGCAGAACAATAACGCTCTGTTTCCATTCTGTTGGAATTTCTTTTGTTTCAAGTATCATGTTGAATAGCCTTGTTATCATTTCTATGAGATCCTCGCCACTCTTTTCCAGATATTCGTTGTAGATGGCATCCTCTCCGGGGCATTTCTCGTTTTTAGCCTCCTTTATTGCTGCTCTGACTTCACTGGTCATGATGCGAGGAATTTCTTTGTCGTGTAGTGCCTCCAGCCCCTTATCACTTTGGTCTGAGTCTCTTCTTTGGTGTGTACTGGAGTACAGCTCTCTGTAGAAGTCTGTGACCTGTTCAGTTATTTCCTCCCTTGTATTCATCAATAGGAAGATAATTAGTTAAAAATCAGAAATTAATCTCTTTAGTTTATTCTATACTAGCCTATTATTTTAACATATAATACCAAGCATTTAACCAAGACAGTGTGAATAATACCGTTTTACATCTAGGCGTAGGCCTAATTTATATGCCAGATTAAGGCGTGACGGCTTCAATTTTATTGGAGAAAAAAGCGAGAAATACATTTGGCACAGCATCATCACTTTATAGTTTCCTTCCAGGCAATACTGGCTTCGTGGCTTGTAATCTAAAGGTAAGAAATGGGCTAAACATACTGTCATGTGGGCTGATATGTGTGATTTCCTTTCAGCACGCCGAATTTTGAAAAGCCACTCCTTCTTCGAACTACGACCAATGGCAAGGAAGTAAACGTTACTTTGTAGTTGCCACATCTGTTTTTGCACAGGGGAACTGCACAATATTGAACCATTATTCTATAATGTATAAAACAACGAATATTTAAGCGTAATTCGTAACTACAACTCACACAAGCTAATCATGGCTGCTCACAACATCGGTTTGTAAACAAAGTCACGTGATAGCATGATGTCAGAGGGCGGTACTCGTCTAGTCGTCCATTCCCGCCTCTCTAGTCTTTGCCGATGGGGGTGATGGTCCCCTCAGTGTAGGAAATGACTGAAACCCATTATGTATATTTTGGCCCAACGGCAACGCGGGCGGAAGCGGTACCTATCAACTCCGAGGTTACCCAACGGCTGCTGAGGCGGAAGAGGTCATGCCAGATGGACTGGCTGTAAAGGCGCAACTCACGAGTTCTTGAGTCTGCGGCAGTCCATTGCAGTTCTGGTACTTGTAACTGCACGTCTCATTCTATATAAGCCACAGTGGGTGGTGCCAGAACCATAGTGCTTGGGTTTGTCCTTGGCAAGTTGAAATCCACCTTAAACAAAGTCCCGCCTGTGGCACTCTTCCCTGCCAAGCTTATTAAGTACAATGGCGAGGAAGCAGGTTTGGTAAACTGGAAGCTTCTAGTCTGGACCTGCACGTTGGCGACGGATGTGTGATGGTCGTCTCCTCGAGACAATGTGGCAACTCGGGGATTCTGTCCTGCATCTGTGTCTGGGAAGGCCTATTCAGGATCACCGCTGCCCACCCCGAATGGGGACGGCCCTAGAAAAGGTGGGCTAAACATCGGATGCCACTCTTCAATCCTGTCAGGGACACCGCACACAGAGGGTCACCCAATCTTGCGGTCGAAATAAGAACTCAAATAAAATGATAATAGGCGCTTGGAACGTCAGAACGTTATCGGACCGAACAGATAACAGGCCGGAGAGAAGAACAGCTCTTATCACCCACGAGCTGAGCAGACTCAATATCGATGTTGCCGCCCTGAGTGAAACTAGACTTGCGGGGGAAGGTAATATCAAGGAGACTACAACAGGATACACCATCTTTTGGAAGGGAAAGAAGGAAGAGGATAGTCGCATACATGGAGTTGGTTTTACAGTGAAAACTAAATTGGTGAATGAACATCGACTCTCTCCCACTGCCATAAATGAAAGGCTCATGACCCTCCATATTCCCCTTTCGAGAGGCAGATTCATCACACTTATCTCCTCATATGCCCCCACTCTTATGGACGATGAGGTCTCTAAGAACTACTTCTATCAACATCTAAGCACAGTCCTCACCATGGTGCCCCGCAATGACAAGCTTCTGCTGCTTGGTGATTTTAATGCAAGAGTGGGCAAAGACAGAAATCTGTGGGAGAAGGTCATGGGAAATCATGGTATAGGGAATTGCAACAACAATGGCCTATTACTTCTCGGGCTTTGTGCTGAGAATGAGCTCTACATCACCAACACTCATTTCTGACTACCCGACCGCTACAAGACCACATGGATGCACCCACGATCCAAACACTGGCACATGATTGATTATATCATCACCCGACAACGTGACAAGAATGACGTCCTAATTACAAAGGTTGATGACTGTTGGACAGACCACCGACTCCTGATCAGTCGACTCAGGTTTTCTATCCAAAATCGACCAGGCACCCACTCCATGAATCCACCCAGAAAGAAGCTCAGCACCTCCAGGCTGTACGAAGAAACTGACACGGATGGATTCCGAAGAACCATTCAAGAACAGTTGACCCTCCATCCATTCAACAGGGAGGTTGATGGTGAATGGACCACGCTTCAGAAAATCATCACAGAATCAGCAGAAGACACTATTGGTTTTGAGAAAAAGGGGAGACATGACTGGTTTGAGGAAAATCATGAAGAAATACTGAAACTAATCAGTGATAAAAGGGAAGCCTACCTTTCCCTTACACGAGACCCATCTTCCACAGAGAAACTAAACCATCTCCGCGAACTAAAACAAGTGTTGAGCTGAAATCCGGAAGATAAAAGACAATTGGCGGCACGGATAGGCTGAGGAGCTCCAGAGATATTCAGACAGCAGAGATTTACGCAGGTCTAAAAGAGTTATATGGAACCTTTCACTCCTCTTCAGGAACACTGAAAGGTGCTGATGATACCACCATTCACACCAGCACTCAAGAAGTTTTGGATAGATGGAAGGAACACTTCAGCACTCTTTTAAATCGTAGCTCCACTGCAGAAGAAGACTTTCTGCGCCTTGTCCCTCAACATCCGCCTCAACCTTGGATGGTGATGCCCCCACACTTTCAAGAGTTTGTCAAAGCCTTGAGCAGTCTGAAACCAAGGAAGGCCCTAGGACCAGACAACATCCCTCTGGAACTCGTTCAAAGCGAAGCCCTACCCCTGAAAACCAGACTTTTTCACCTTATCCTTCTGATCTGGGAAACATGAAAAGTTCCTGCTGATTGGAAAAACGCCACCATTGTTACCATCTTCAAGAAAGGCGACCGAAGTATCTGTGGAAACTACCGCGGTATCTCCCTTCTCTCTATAGTGGGAAAAATCTTTGCTAGAATCCTCTTGAATCAACTACACACCATCTCAGAAAGAATACTCCCTGAATCCCAGTGTGGATTCCGTGCTTCCCGGGGAACCATTGACATGATCTTCTGTGTAAGACAGCTGCAGGAGAAATGCAGGGAGCAAATGAAACCTCTGTTCTTAGTAATTAAATACAAGTTTTTCGGGCTTGTAGGCCGTGGTCCAGACAGATCTCGCGACGTTTCACCGGAAACTGCATCCGGCATTATCAAGGATTCCGCTCCTTTCCTTGGTCTGCAAGACCACGGCCTACAAGCCCGAAAAACTTGTATTTAATTATGAACGCCGGCCGTGAAAGCCTAAGCTGTTATATCTGTTCTTAGTCTTTTACGATCTAGAGAAAGCCTTTGATACTGTTACCAGAAATGCCATGTGGATGGTTTTAAGGTGCTTTGGATGTCCTGAACATTTTGTTGGAATGATTCAAGCTCTCCACGATGGTATGGTTGGACAGGTACTTTATCAGAATGACATCTCCGCTGAATTCTCCATTACCAATGGGCTCAAGCAAGGCTGTGTTCTTGCACCTACACTTTTTGCTCTGTAACTGGCGGCCATGCTATATGAGACATTGTCTGCGAACATCCCTGGCGTGGAGATTAGATATCGGTATGATGGAGGGCTATTCAACCGAACCAGGCTTGGCTCCAAAAGATTAACCTCTACCATCTTGGTTACAGAATTGCAATACGCCGACGACAACGCTTCACCAGCCCTCTCAGCTGAAGAGTTGCAACGATCTGTTAATTGCTCGGAGTCACTTTAGATAGAACCCTGAGCTACAAAGAGCACATCACCAAGCTCTCTCACAAAGTCGCCGCAAGAAACAACATACTGCATAAGCTCAGTGGTACCTCCTGGGGAGCCTCTGCTGACTGTCTACGTTTAACTGGCATCAGTCTTGTTTACTCAGCTGCTGAGTACTGTGCGCCTGTCTGGTTGGAAAGCGTACATGTGAAGAAGATAGACACGAAACTGAACGATACAATGCGTTGCATTACTGGTACCATCAAATCAACTCCATGTCACTGGTTACCCGTGCTGAGCCACATCCCTCCACCTCACTTAAGGCGGAAGCAAGCTCTACTGAGGGAGGCTAAGAAAATCTTTGCATCACCCTCTTTGCCACTGCATCAGGAATTCTGCCATCCGTCACAACAACGATTGCAATCCAGAAGACCGGCAAGTGTCACTGCAAGGCAACTCATCGCGGATGGATTTGACATAAAGGAAAGCTGGAAGCATGAGTGGTCAACAAAAACATTGGGAACAAGTGTCCACCATCTTGATCCCACAAAGAAGCCAAATGGTTTTGACCTACCAAGGAACCTCTGGTGCCGTATCAACAGGTTGAGGACTGGACATGGGTGTTGTAATTATTTCAGGTACAAGTGGGGCTGGATCAGTTCCCCAATGTGTGAATGTAACTTAGAAGAACATACGATTGAACACCTGGTCCTACGCTGTCCTCTTCATTCATACCCTGGAATTCCTGACGACTTGTTTGATCTCACACCTAGTCTAACCGAATGGTTGAAAAGGAAGGACTTTAAAGTTTAATTTTGTCTTATTTGTATTCTGTATTGTATCACCATACGATTAAATAAATAAATTGCTTCGAGAGAGTATACGCACGCTTTGGCCTGACCATAAACATCTGGAAGACCAAAGTGCTGGTTCAACCTGTCCCTGGAACCTCCACCCCTGGCTTTGATATCACCATCGCTGGCACTTCCTTGGAACAAGTTGATCACTTCTTATACCTTGGGAGCAATCTGTAGACCCAATGTACTGTCGAAAAAGATGTGGATAACAGAATTCACGCTGCGCATGTTGCTTTTGGACGCCTCTTACATCGTGTATTCCAGAACAAAGACCTAAGGATGGGAACCAAGCTGTTGTCATCTCTACGCTGCTCTACGGATGTGAGACCTGGACTCTCTACCGCCGGGACATCAAAAAATTGGAACGCTTCCACCAGCAAAAAATCCGCTCCATTAGGCACATCAAATGGGATGACTACATACCTAATGTCACGGTACTCAAGAGAGCAAAAATGAAGATTATTGAGTCCATCATTATTGGCCATTGGCTTAGATGGTCTGGCCATGTCCAGCGTATGAGTGATGACAGACACCCTCGGCAGATATTGTACAGTGAACTCAGCACGGGCAAGAGACCAACAGGTGCACCTTTGAAACGTTTTAAAGAACAGCTCAAAGAAACCTTCAAAACTGTATTTATCAATCCAGATACAGGATGTACCTTTGCGGAGGACCACTCGCGTTGGCGCAAAACCACCTTCGACGTTGTTCTACTTTTTGAACAAAATCGTCAAAGACAGGAAACAAAAGCTCGTCAGAGAAGAAAACTCTGCCCAACACTTCCACGTCCACCCCCTACCATCAGATGTGACGTATGCAACCGCATGTTCTATGCGAGGATCAGTCTGCTGAGTCATCAGCAGCATCTCCATCGTGCGGACACGAGAGCTTAGGAATGCAGGGAAGAAACGAACATTCGGATACGAGTATCGGCTGATGATGATGATGAGTCTTTGCCGAAATTGATTTGTTACAAATTAGAACATCTATTAAAATATGACTCGTAGAAATGAAAGTTTCTAAACAACTCAAGTGCACTTAGCACTTTTTATCCAATGGAGTGAAATACAAACAACACAAACACAAGTTTTCCTACTAGTATTACCCAGCCAACAAATTGTTGCCGGTGGCGGAAATTGGAAGGAATCGAAATAGTGAGCAAAAAGTTTCCGCCCAATCAATACCTTTCACACTATAAATTTAATGTTTCTTTCTCATACTAGGGACATGTTTCGAACAATATTTGTTCTTCTTCAGCCTTATACAATTTATCAACATTATAACT
Organism: Meconema thalassinum; assembly: GCA_946902985.2. Lineage (NCBI taxonomy): Eukaryota > Metazoa > Arthropoda > Insecta > Orthoptera > Tettigoniidae > Meconema > Meconema thalassinum. The sequence goes on along the minus strand of OX336388.2, from coordinate 567,220,113 downwards.
TATCAAAGACATTTACATAATTAAAACACATGCACAATAGACAATTCATTATAGAGTATACAACTAAAAATGTAATGTTAAAAAACTTGGATAACACATTAAAACATTTGGAACTTCTTATTCCAATTTGTACTATATTCAGTTCTGAATGGCCTTGCTATGAAGTCTTAATTTAACGGTGCTAAGCAGTAGATCAGTAAGAAGCTCAGAGTCATCTCCCTCTGGCTTATGCTTGCAGGTGATGTATTGATGGGCTACACAGGGTCTTTGGTTAAGTTGCTTTAACAGCTGCGTCATACGGATTGTTGGTGTTAGCTTGGTAAGGCGATCCTGCCATGGGGTGTTTATTGTGGAGTAAACTGTAAAGATACGAAATTTTAAAGTAAACTGAAAAGTGCGTTTGAGAAAAAGAATAGATCGAGTTGAAGGAGCTAAAAGGGAAACTTACTGGGTGACGTCTTGAATGTGACCTTCGGGGTCAACTGAGTTGAAACCCTCCTGCCTGGTTGCTGTAATGAGCCAAAGATCTAATATTAGTATGTATGTGTGGGAGAGGGAACTGTTGCCGAATGATGTTGCATTAAGCAGCTTACCTGTTCCGGCCTGTGAGACGTGTAGCGTGGAGCTGTGTTACACTAAGTGACCTGCTATGCGCTGGTCTGAAGCGAGTATTTGAGGTAGCGTGTGGCGGGGAGGGAGGGTAAAGAGAGGGGAACTGGTCTTGGCTGAATGGAAAACAGGTGTGTGGGTGCGATGCGTGATGTCATATGTTTTGAATTGGTAACTTCATGGGGGGTGGAGGGTTAGCGCTGATGCGGGAGGGTGATTGGTTTGGGTGTTATTCGGAAACGTTTGTTTATGCCGTTTAGAGTCGGGAAAACATGTGTTGATGTTCTCATACAGAATGTTTACTTCGAAGTTGATTTCATTGAGATTGTGTGTTGGGTTAGTGCGTTGCGCATTATCAATTTCTATTTGTTCAAGTACGTTCATTATTGCTCCCTTCTTGGCATAGTGGATGATCTCCATATCATTCTGGATATCTGTAAATTTATGTTTGGCGTCCTGCATGTGCTGTCCCATGGCCGAAAATTTTCTATGTTTTATGGCGTTAACATGTTCGTAATATCTTGTTGTGAAGCTGCGTCCGGTCTGTCCTAGGTAATCTGCTCTACATTTTTGGCATATAATTTTATAAATGCCCGACGAATGATATCTATTTGACTCGTTTATTTTCTTGGAGTTGAATATTAGTTTGTGGTTATTATTATTAGTTCTAAAGGCGATTTTAGTGCTGAATTTCTTGAAAATACTTGTTACATCTTAGGTGTGTTGGTTGATGTAAGTGAACACGGCAAAATGTGTTTTTTCTTTCCTTAAAGGGGTGAGCTGAGATTGAGGTTTGTTTTTGATTTTGTTGATGATTTTTACGATGTCTGGACGAGTGTATCCATTAGCTTCAGCGATTTGAAAGTTTGTGGCTATTTCTTGTTGGTAATCTTGTTCTGACATGGGAATGCTGATTGCTCTGTTGATGTAGCTAACGAACACTGCCCTTTTGTGACCTTGGGGGTGATTGGAATTCTTTCTGATTACAGTGCTTGTTTGTGTTGGTTTTCTATAGATGCTGTATTGTATTTTTTCGTTCTTAGTGGTTATGTTGAGATCTAGGTAATTGATTAAGTTATTGACTGTGGAGTCACCTGTAAATTTAATGTTGGCGTCAATGCTATTCAGTTTGTTGAGTATTTGTTCGAAATCAATGGTGTTTGTATCCAGAATTACAAAGATGTCATCCACATACCTCCCCCAAAAACGAATCAAATAGATATCATTTTATTAATGATATCATTGGCTTCAAGGTGGTCGATCTAAATGTTGGCAAGGATGTCTGAGGCTGGGGAGCCCATCGCCAAACCTTGTTTTTGTTGATATATTTTGTCGTTAAACTTGAAATAGTTGTTGTTAAGCGTGAAACTAAGGATCTCAATGAATTCATCTATTTCTACTTCCGATAGTTTCTCGTTGTCTTGAAGGTTCTTTCTGATTATTTCAATTGTTGTTTGGACCGGTATGTTAGTATACATGTCCTTAATGTCTATGGTGTGAATGGAATGCGTGGGCTTGATATTTAGTTTCTTGGTTCTCTCGCAGAATTGGAGGGAGTTCTTGAAAGATTTGTTAGCTATGAAAGCATAGTTGGTACGAAAGAATTTTTGTATAAATTGAGCCGTTCTGTAGATTGGACTGTTCCTGTAGTTGACAATTGGTCTAATTGGAATATTGTCCTTGTGGAATTTGGGGAGTGATCTTAGGGTGGGAATGCTGGGGTTCATGTTAATCAAACTGCTACTTTGTTTTTCGTTCATTATGAAAGATGTATCTTTGATTATTTGTTTAAGCTCTCTTTGAGTGGTTGCAGTTGGATCTTTGTTTAATTTAGTAAAGTTTTTGTTGTCGAAAAATTCTTCAGTTTTCTTAACATACTGTAGTCTTCTTTGTTAATAAGTAGATTAGAAATTTCACGGCTCAACAAAAAGATAAAAGAAAACAATTTAATCATAACAAAAGCAGACAAAGGCAACACCAACGTCATTATTAAAAAAGAAGACTATGTTAAGAAAACTTCCTACTGCTGAATGAAATATAGTGAGGATTTCCATCTTGATCCTTCTGATATAAGACTGCACTAATACCAACTCGTGAAGCGTCCGTTTCTATGATGAATGAATGTTCTTTCAAAATCTGGGTACTCCAACTTGATGTTATCTCTGAGCATTTCCTTTGCTTGAATAAAGGCATTCTCAGCAGCTGCATCCCATTTCCATCTATTGTTCTTCTTTAGAAGTTCATGTAGAGGTGCCATGATTTCTGAATAACGTGGACAATGACTACTGAAAAACTGACAAAGACCCGCAAAAGCTCTGATGTCTTTGATTTTCTTGGGTGTTGGAAATTTCAAAATTGCTTCAATCTTGTCTTCATTCGGATGGTAACCAAATCTGTCTGTTTTCGTCTCTTCTCTCTCATACAGGAGATCTTCATTCGTGGCTTCATACAACTCATTAATCTGGATTTCATGTCTGGTTACGGTGCTGTTTTCTTCTCCCTTTACTTTTTGGAATTTGACGTTTTTTTTGTGCCCCTCCTGGGTCTTCATTCCATCTATCTCTGCTTGTTCCAGGTTGAGGTTCTTGATTCAGGTTATGTTGTCCCTGATTTTGGTCTCTCGCGTTCCTTTCTCTGAGATTCCTTAGGTATTCCTGACTTTCTCTTTCCCTGTCATCATAATACCTTCTTACATTGTTATTATTCCTCCAACCTTGATTTTGTTGACTTTGCTGTTGTTGCTGTCTTGAATAATTATTCGTGTTTCTCCAGTTCTGATATCTCCGATATCCATAATTATTCGTAGGGTTATTTCGACTATAATATCCCTCTCTACGATAATCATTGTTCCAGGTGTAATAGTTATTCCTCCATCTTTGATTTTCATATGGTCTTCCTTCTCTAGGTCTTTGATAATCGGGTCGAAATCGATTCTGTCCATATATCCTGGATCTCGTTGGACCTACTCCATTTTTGTTCTCCTCTGTTTGCTGCATTTGATCGATGTGTATGGTGTGAATTTCTCTCGGTTCCTGGTTTCTACCTCTCTGGTTTTGATTTCCAGTTGAGTTGGTGGACACATTAGACGTGTGATCCAGTCTTCTCAAAATTTCTGCCATTGCTTCTAGAGTTTTCACGTTTGCCGAAATGAGGTGCCTCCTAACTTCCGTTGGTAGCTGGCATGAAATAGCGTGAACCAAGTCTTCTTCCGCCAAAGGGGGTTGCAAATACTGCAAGCGTGCTAATTGTTTCGTGAAGAAACTTGCGTATTTCGTTGGACTAGAATATGCATACTTCTTAGAATAAATTTCTGCTCGTATATCTTGTTGAAGTTCCTTGCTCCAAAATCGTTTCTGCAGAGCTATAGCGAATTCTTCAAATGTTTGATACGTGTATCTGAAAGCTCTGTGCCATACTAACGCTTCTGAATCCAAGTATTTTTCCACGACCCTCATATGTTTTTCACGAGGTATCCTATTGTCTTCTAAATACGACCTCATGTCTCTCAGAAATTCTACTGCAGTAATATTGCCTACTCCGCTGAATTTGTTCGGTTTCTCATCATTATTCTTGATTACGATGACATTGGCATTTGACCTACTTTGGTAAGGTTCAAAATCTCCTCCAAATTCCCCTATTTCAGTTTGAAATGGCTCTCGACTGAAGTTAAAATTGGGCTTCGGAATTTGCTGTTGACTAACCTCGCTTTCCTTATCCTCTTCTATCCTGTCTGTCCTAGCCTCTAATTTCCTTATTTCTTCTTTCAATTTTTCATCTCTTGCTTGGAAAAATCTCGTCAAGTCCTGTCTGATGTCCTCCCTGACTTCAGTTCTCAACGTAGATGAAAATGTAGCATCTCCTATCGTACGTGACCTTAATTGCTGTTCTATCTCGCTGGTATCTTTGTCCTGCTTTGATCGAATTTTCGCTAGTTCTATGCTTATCTCATCGACCGTACATTTAATTTTGTCAAATTCGTTTGAGTTAGTTAAATCTGTTTTATTAACAATCTCTGTCAGCGTGGCTACGTTATTAACTTGTAATGTATCTATCCGCTTAGATAGATCTTCCCGTACCTTGCTAACATTAATATTGGAACATAACTCTATAGCTTTAATGTCATTTGCTAATTTATAGTGTATTTCTGATATGATTTGAGTTGTGACTGTTACGACCTCCTCCTTTATGTCCGTAACTGCCTTTACAATGGAAGCATTTATATCTACATTTATACCCTCTTCAATCAATTTACTTTGACCTTCCAACTTGACCTGTAATTCACCAACAGTGCCATTTAGATTGTCAAGTTGCTCCTTGAGTTTGTTCTGGGCCCCTGAAATGTGTACATGATGAGTGTTATTTTCTTCTTTAATTGAGCTAATACTAGCCTGTAATTTCTGTTCTAGTTCTATCATGTGATTACTGTTAGCTACTTGGACTTCCATCACTTTTCCTGCCATGTCGGATCTTAAATTTCCTACTTCTTTCTTCGTAAAATTTATGTCCTGTTTGACTTGATCAAATGAAGCTTTTAATTCTTCCTGTACTTTTTCCTGATTTTTCCTATCCTCTAATCTAGCCTGCTCCTGACTTAACCTGTCCTCCTCGCGAGCTTTTTCCTGAGTTAATCTTATCTCTGCTCTTATCCTATTTGCCTCTTCCAAAGCTAACTTGGCTTCTTCTCTTTCCTTCTCTCTAGCTAGTCTATCTTCCTTTCTGGCCTTCTCTAAAGCTAACTTAACTTCTTCCTGTGCTTTTTCCTGATTTTTCCTAGCTTCTTCCTGTGCTAATGTTATACTAGCCGTAGTAAGTGTTTGAGCAACTGATAACTCTGCCTTGACTTCTGATTTTACAGTAGCTGCTGATTTCTGAATCTCGGTTTTCAACTGTTTAATGTTGTTGTGTGTCAATTGGTGGAGGGCTTCAAGGTCTTTGGTCAATGTACTTTGACCTTCCTTCATGGTTTCAAGCATCGTTCGAATGAACGTCATATCATTCGTTGACATATTCTTCTTTTCTTGAGAATTAGGGAAGTGTCGACTACAAAAATTACCAGTGAATATCCAGATTGACCAACGCATGCATTTTATACCAGTGATGTAATATATAGAACATCTTAATCCTACTTACATCTATTTTAATCGCGAGTTATCTCGTATATCTCATCGTCCCATTTTACCGAACTGACATCGCTTCATTCTATCATCTCACTTAGCCTATGTTTAACAACATGAATTTACTTTTAAATTTACTATTACATGACAAATGTCGTTAGCTGGTTTAAAAATAATATGCCTCACAACTGTAGTGTACTCCACTAATGTGCTGATGTTGTGTTCACCTCAACAATCATTAAATTTGGGATCGGCATTTTTCTTTTCAAAACTAATATGGCCTCACTCTCGAGTACTTCCAAGCTTCTTCTCTCGAGTGCTCTTTCGAATGCATTTCGAATACCCTTTCGAAGGCTCTTTCGAAGGCCCCACGGATGGGCACGCCATTTAAATAATTACTCTATATGCGCCCGAAGAAACCCATCAGTACTTATATCCAAAGCTCGAAAAAGGATTGCAAACATGTAAGTTACCCAGCTCACAAACTTACCATGCCTACTAAGTAAAATTGGGAATTTCAGGAACATACAGGATAAATATTATTCGTAAAGAAAATAGTACTACTAGACAAGGTACAAATTTCTACTATCATTTACATTTAGAGCAAATCGAGAAACTCCAATCTCGAGGGGTGATAAGGTTTAATCTATAGTGAGCGCCTGTATCTATACCTCGTAGTACTATTTTCGACGATGACGACAATGAAAACGGTATCAGTTTAGATAAAAGTTGACTAAGTCGCTAAAAAGCGCCAGCCGTTTATTAAGCTAATAAAACAAGTATAAAAACTGGCTTCCTTCCTTAATATTGTGTCTCCCTGACACTTCAACAAAAATAACTGCAAAATAAATTTGCACGTGGCATTTTATATAGTTAAAAAAAGTGAAACGGCGTGTTACTAAGTATTGCCCTATTTTATACATGTCCGCTTCAACTATGAACCGTAGTTCCATATCTAATCAAAAATTATTCATGAACTATGTGCATATATACATTCTTTAAGAATCTCTCAAATTTTACACTTCATAATGTCGAAGATTAAATTTTCTTCCTCCAATAAGTCTTTCATCTACTCAATTTTCTTAAACATCAAATATCCAAACATACACCGCAACTATCGTGTTGAAAGTAATAAATACTCGTCATAATCAATTGAACATAAGTGACAAACATTTAAGCTAAGCACTGTTCCTTTTTACTTTTATCTATATATCATGAAATACTGAAATAAGATTCTGAAATTCTTTACTGAGTTAACAATCTTCTGATAAACGTGAATATTAGAAGTGCACGGCATTAACCTTCGTTTCCACACTCCTCTTTCATAATTATACAACAATTACTTTCTCTCTTAAACACCCTGTACAGAATCTTCCTTTAATACACTCACATAACTTCACAATTATTGCAATCAATACTAGAAAAACTTAGAGACTCCTCAGCCTCCCTTCGTAAAATTACGTAACTCCTTTACGTTCATATCTCCTTAATTTGCACGGCAATTCAACTATAAACTTCCACTTCAATACATACTTCCTTTACTTTAACATTTCTCCTCTATACTGATATCACTTCGCCTCGTGCTCATAATTCCATTTCTGCAATAAATCGTTGTACTTTCACTTTCTGATCACCCTGTGATTTAATTTTGTTAACTTTCTTTTTCACGTGTTTAAATTCAGCTTTACATTTTATTACAACTTTTCAAGAAATATCAGTAAATATTCATATTCTTAACAAAAGATATAAGTTTGACTTCTTTCCATGAATATATTTGTTTAACAAATTCATTTATGCTTTTTAACGCTCTAAATCTCATTAGATATATGTGTATAAGCTTTTCGTAATACTTTCATTCATAATAAATTTCTGACACTCGAATCAACATCATGAGTTGTCGAAATAGTCTTTACACTTCGTGATGTTATTTCTTAAATATGCTGTATTTAAATTTCCTCCAATAAACTCCATTTTATTACTTCAATTACAATCTTACTCCTTCTTTACTTCGTTCAACGTTCTATTCCTTTTAAATAGTTCACTCTACATTCTTTTAAATAATTTGCTTTATATTCCTCTAAACAATTTGTTTATATTCTTTTAAACAATTTGTTTATATTCTTTAATTCATTTTAAGTTCCTCTGAGCAATTCATTTATATTCCATCGCTGCGATAAAACAGATTTAATTAAATTAAATCTAACGCAAATATGATAAATATTACACGATTTTACTTTAATATAACCTTAGTGTTAATATAGCATCATCATGCCGAAATTTCGTCCAAGTGACTGAAATTTTCAAGAACAAGGCAAAATAACTCCGTAAAAAATACGAAAAATCACTATAACAAGATCTACACAAATTTAATTACTTTGACAAAATTATACGTTTTAAATAATGCAGTTAAAAAATACTGTAGAAAATACTGTTAAAAATGCTGTTGAAAAATGTGCGGTTGAAAAATATGCGGTTGGTCAATTGGATAATCACAGAACATAACTACAATTCTACATGATAAAAGACAATTTCTTCACTACCTGGTGTTGGCTTCTGGACTGTTGAAAATACCTGCATCTCTGCTCCCAAACCAAACTTGTCGTGTTTCATAGCATTGCCCATAGCTATGAAGACCGGTTTGTGACAGAACCAGCTGGACTCGTGGTGAATGACCTCGCCGTGAACAGCTCCGCCAGCTCTCCGTCCCTCGTTCACTGCAAGTAGGCCGGCTTCGATTCTCCATCTCTTCAGAATAGACATCTGGGTTTCTTCAGAATAGACATCGGTTTTCTTCAGAATAGACATCACGGTGTAATATTGTCGTTTATGCAAGCGTTTTCGTATTTCAAGATGTGTTAAAACTCTCGTAGAAAAGTATAAGTTTTGCTCGGTGATGTTGCGCTTTGCGTAGATATTTGTAGCGCCTTTCATGTTAGTGAATCTGGAATTCAACTGACATCCTTGTAATCTTCACTTCCCTATGCTTTTTGCTTAGTACATGGTAATATTCATATTTCTGACAATATAATTAAGACCTCCCCGTTGCTGACTTTCAACTTGCATTTTCAATACAATGTTCAAATAAGCTTTTACACGTAGAAATATTTCAAGCTATGTGGAACAACTTTGCATAAGCACTGCAATATGTAGTTGTACTGTTCCGTTCTGCTTTATGGATTGTAGCTTGCTCCTAAGTTACTGTAAGTTCTGGAATTGCACTCTTCCTTGCTTCCAACCTTTATGAACCGTAGCACTATTAAAAAGAATACTCGTTTCTGCTCGAGGTCTTGTCTCGTTCAAATCTCAAATTGGAAAGAACTCTCTCGTCCTGTTCTCCGCAGTCCTCAAGTTCCAGTCTCTCTGCCTCTCCTCTCGTGGTGACGTAACTCCTACCACCTCCAGTCCGCAGTTCGACCTTCATCTCTTCCCCTCTCTCATGACGTAACTCTCGCTTCGAGTGGCGTGATATTTCTCGTAATATGGACCTCCCACATTCATATAATGGAGTACATGTTCATCTTTAAATCATTCCTACTTCCTTGCCTTTTATAAATGCATAAGATCTATAGTGTTTCACTCATTTCCATACAGTTTTTTCCATATTTCTCGAATTTTTAATAAATAAATTTTTTTATCCACTCATTTATTTTCTGGGGTCTTGGTTCATCTCCGGATCAGTTCTTGAGTAATGACCTTCAATAAATTCTGGCGCATTTCCCCGTTGCTAATTTAAAGTAAAGTATAGCCTATACTTTCTTTAATACCAGTAAATTTCTCTGTTCTTGAGACTGAATTTATTTATCTTACTGTATCTGTGGGTAAAATCTTTTCAATTTGGAATGGTTGAATTTTCCAATGGATCTATTATCTTCCACTCTTACAATTTTATAGCAATTATTACCGTAGACTGTATCTACTTTGAACGGTCCTTTGAACAGGTTACTGAATTTGATATACACTTTCTTCAGTACGTGAGCTTTCACAGGAATCCTGACTAATACAAGGTCACCTTCTCGTAGCGGTCCACTGAATCTCTTCCCTTCTAAACGTTTTAATCTCTTCTCAGCCGCTTTATTCATCTGGATCCTCGCTTCTCTGGTCCATCGGTGGTTCGTTATCTTCCGGAATATTGAAGATTCCGTTCCATGGTCGTACGGGTTTCTCTTCAAAATGCAACATGACTGGAATATCGTTGGTGCTCTCATGTCTCGTATTATTGATGCAAAATTCCACTAGTGGTACAATCTTTACCCAATTCGCATGATTATCTGCACTATACAAGCGAATGTACTTTGAAAATTCCAGCATTGTTCTTTCAATAGGATTTGTCTCTGGGCTTCGAACTGATGAAAATAGGTGAACAATATCCAACCTATCCATCGCTCCCTGAAATTCTGCAGAAGTGAATTGCGTTGCATGGTCTGTTAATAGTCTCTCTGGTTTTCCTAACTTTGGAATAATGTTCCTCTCCAGGTGATATAAAACATTCCTCGTTGTTGCTTTCTGCATGGGATTGAGCATTACAATTTTGGAGAATACATCCATTGTAACTAACACATACTGGTTTCCTCTGTCTCCTTTAGGTGCAGGTCCAAAAATATCCTGACTAAACAATTCCAATGGTTTCGTCGGAATAATCGCTTTAGGTCTCTCCTTCAATAATTAAGAATTATATTTATTCTTCTGACACAATTCACAAGATCTGATCACTATGGTAATGGATTCTCTCATATTAATCCAGTAGAACTTTTCTAACATGGTATAGTATGTTTTGTCAACTCCTCCGTGGCCTATACTTTTGTGTACTAACCAAATTAGTGGCACAATAAGTTCTGGTGGAATAGCAACTCGTACTTTCGTATGTCTGGCATCAATGTATTTACATACAGTTTCCCCCACGAGAATATAGTGTCTAGCTTTCCTTCTCGTTTCGAAGTATGAGGCGTGCCTCCTTGTCATTCTCCCTGACAAAAATCGATAAATGTTCCTGAATGGTGCATGCTTCTTTTGAAAAAGAGGAATTCTTCTCAACTTATCCAGCGTTTCTTGATCTTCTGCATCTGTCTGGATAACATTAACTCTCACATCTCTCTCAGGAATCGGATGTCTGGAAAGAATATCTGCTAGAAGGTTGTCTTTTCCAGGTACATGAACTATCGTGGCATCAAATTGTTGCAAAAACATGGTCCATCTGGTCATCCTATCGCTTGACAAGTCTGACTTCAACATGAATTCTAGTGCTTTATGATCCGTTCTGATTATGATCTTGTGTCCCAGCAATAATTTCTTCCAATTTTGTAGAGCATTTATGACGGCTAAAGCTTCAAGCTCCGTCGTGAAGTAATTCAGCTCGTGCGTGCGTAACTTCCTACTGCTGAATGAAATATAGTGAGGATTTCCATCTTGATCCTTCTGATATAAGACTGCACTAATACCAACTCGTGAAGCGTCCGTTTCTATGATGAATGAATGTTCTTTCAAAATCTGGGTACTCCAACTTGATGTTATCTCTGAGCATTTCCTTTGCTTGAATAAAGGCATTCTCAGCAGCTGCATCCCATTTCCATCTATTGTTCTTCTTTAGAAGTTCATGTAGAGGTGCCATGATTTCTGAATAACGTGGACAATGACTACTGAAAAACTGACAAAGACCCGCAAAAGCTCTGATGTCTTTGATTTTCTTGGGTGTTGGAAATTTCAAAATTGCTTCAATCTTGTCTTCATTCGGATGGTAACCAAATCTGTCTGTTTTCGTCTCTTCTCTCTCATACAGGAGATCTTCATTCGTGGCTTCATACAACTCATTAATCTGGATTTCATGTCTGGTTACGGTGCTGTTTTCTTCTCCCTTTACTTTTTGGAATTTGACGTTTTTTTTTGTTCCCCTCCTGGGTCTTCATTCCATCTATCTCTGCTTGTTCCAGGTTGAGGTTCTTGATTCAGGTTATGTTGTCCCTGATTTTGGTCTCTCGCGTTCCTTTCTCTGAGATTCCTTAGGTATTCCTGACTTTCTCTTTCCCTGTCATCATAATACCTTCTTACATTGTTATTATTCCTCCAACCTTGATTTTGTTGACTTTGCTGTTGTTGCTGTCTTGAATAATTATTCGTGTTTCTCCAGTTCTGATATCTCCGATATCCATAATTATTCGTAGGGTTATTTCGACTATAATATCCCTCTCTACGATAATCATTGTTCCAGGTGTAATAGTTATTCCTCCATCTTTGATTTTCATATGGTCTTCCTTCTCTAGGTCTTTGATAATCGGGTCGAAATCGATTCTGTCCATATATCCTGGATCCCGTTGGACCTACTCCATTTTTGTTCTCCTCTGTTTGCTGCATTTGATCGATGTGTATGGTGTGAATTTCTCTCGGTTCCTGGTTTCTACCTCTCTGGTTTTGATTTCCAGTTGAGTTGGTGGACACATTAGACGTGTGATCCAGTCTTCTCAAAATTTCTGCCATTGCTTCTAGAGTTTTCACGTTTGCCGAAATGAGGTGCCTCCTAACTTCCGTTGGTAGCTGGCATGAAATAGCGTGAACCAAGTCTTCTTCCGCCAAAGGGGGTTGCAAATACTGCAAGCGTGCTAATTGTTTCGTGAAGAAACTTGCGTATTTCGTTGGACTAGAATATGCATACTTCTTAGAATAAATTTCTGCTCGTATATCTTGTTGAAGTTCCTTGCTCCAAAATCGTTTCTGCAGAGCTATAGCGAATTCTTCAAATGTTTGATACGTGTATCTGAAAGCTCTGTGCCATACTAACGCTTCTGAATCCAAGTATTTTTCCACGACCCTCATATGTTTTTCACGAGGTATCCTATTGTCTTCTAAATACGACCTCATGTCTCTCAGAAATTCTACTGCAGTAATATTGCCTACTCCGCTGAATTTGTTCGGTTTCTCATCATTATTCTTGATTACGATGACATTGGCATTTGACCTACTTTGGTAAGGTTCAAAATCTCCTCCAAATTCCCCTATTTCAGTTTGAAATGGCTCTCGACTGAAGTTAAAATTGGGCTTCGGAATTTGCTGTTGACTAACCTCGCTTTCCTTATCCTCTTCTATCCTGTCTGTCCTAGCCTCTAATTTCCTTATTTCTTCTTTCAATTTTTCATCTCTTGCTTGGAAAAATCTCGTCAAGTCCTGTCTGATGTCCTCCCTGACTTCAGTTCTCAACGTAGATGAAAATGTAGCATCTCCTATCGTACGTGACCTTAATTGCTGTTCTATCTCGCTGGTATCTTTGTCCTGCTTTGATCGAATTTTCGCTAGTTCTATGCTTATCTCATCGACCGTACATTTAATTTTGTCAAATTCGTTTGAGTTAGTTAAATCTGTTTTATTAACAATCTCTGTCAGCGTGGCTACGTTATTAACTTGTAATGTATCTATCCGCTTAGATAGATCTTCCCGTACCTTGCTAACATTAATATTGGAACATAACTCTATAGCTTTAATGTCATTTGCTAATTTATAGTGTATTTCTGATATGATTTGAGTTGTGACTGTTACGACCTCCTCCTTTATGTCCGTAACTGCCTTTACAATGGAAGCATTTATATCTACATTTATACCCTCTTCAATCAATTTACTTTGACCTTCCAACTTGACCTGTAATTCACCAACAGTGCCATTTAGATTGTCAAGTTGCTCCTTGAGTTTGTTCTGGGCCCCTGAAATGTGTACATGATGAGTGTTATTTTCTTCTTTAATTGAGCTAATACTAGCCTGTAATTTCTGTTCTAGTTCTATCATGTGATTACTGTTAGCTACTTGGACTTCCATCACTTTTCCTGCCATGTCGGATCTTAAATTTCCTACTTCTTTCTTCGTAAAATTTATGTCCTGTTTGACTTGATCAAATGAAGCTTTTAATTCTTCCTGTACTTTTTCCTGATTTTTCCTATCCTCTAATCTAGCCTGCTCCTGACTTAACCTGTCCTCCTCGCGAGCTTTTTCCTGAGTTAATCTTATCTCTGCTCTTATCCTATTTGCCTCTTCCAAAGCTAACTTGGCTTCTTCTCTTTCCTTCTCTCTAGCTAGTCTATCTTCCTTTCTGGCCTTCTCTAAAGCTAACTTAACTTCTTCCTGTGCTTTTTCCTGATTTTTCCTAGCTTCTTCCTGTGCTAATGTTATACTAGCCGTAGTAAGTGTTTGAGCAACTGATAACTCTGCCTTGACTTCTGATTTTACAGTAGCTGCTGATTTCTGAATCTCGGTTTTCAACTGTTTAATGTTGTTGTGTGTCAATTGGTGGAGGGCTTCAAGGTCTTTGGTCAATGTACTTTGACCTTCCTTCATGGTTTCAAGCATCGTTCGAATGAACGTCATATCATTCGTTGACATATTCTTCTTTTCTTGAGAATTAGGGAAGTGTCGACTACAAAAATTACCAGTGAATATCCAGATTGACCAACGCATGCATTTTATACCAGTGATGTAATATATAGAACATCTTAATCCTACTTACATCTATTTTAATCGCGAGTTATCTCGTATATCTCATCGTCCCATTTTACCGAACTGACATCGCTTCATTCTATCATCTCACTTAGCCTATGTTTAACAACATGAATTTACTTTTAAATTTACTATTACATGACAAATGTCGTTAGCTGGTTTAAAAATAATATGCCTCACAACTGTAGTGTACTCCACTAATGTGCTGATGTTGTGTTCACCTCAACAATCATTAAATTTGGGATCGGCATTTTTCTTTTCAAAACTAATATGGCCTCACTCTCGAGTACTTCCAAGCTTCTTCTCTCGAGTGCTCTTTCGAATGCATTTCGAATACCCTTTCGAAGGCTCTTTCGAAGGCCCCACGGATGGGCACGCCATTTAAATAATTACTCTATATGCGCCCGAAGAAACCCATCAGTACTTATATCCAAAGCTCGAAAAAGGATTGCAAACATGTAAGTTACCCAGCTCACAAACTTACCATGCCTACTAAGTAAAATTGGGAATTTCAGGAACATACAGGATAAATATTATTCGTAAAGAAAATAGTACTACTAGACAAGGTACAAATTTCTACTATCATTTACATTTAGAGCAAATCGAGAAACTCCAATCTCGAGGGGTGATAAGGTTTAATCTATAGTGAGCGCCTGTATCTATACCTCGTAGTACTATTTTCGACGATGACGACAATGAAAACGGTATCAGTTTAGATAAAAGTTGACTAAGTCGCTAAAAAGCGCCAGCCGTTTATTAAGCTAATAAAACAAGTATAAAAACTGGCTTCCTTCCTTAATATTGTGTCTCCCTGACACTTCAACAAAAATAACTGCAAAATAAATTTGCACGTGGCATTTTATATAGTTAAAAAAAGTGAAACGGCGTGTTACTAAGTATTGCCCTATTTTATACATGTCCGCTTCAACTATGAACCGTAGTTCCATATCTAATCAAAAATTATTCATGAACTATGTGCATATATACATTCTTTAAGAATCTCTCAAATTTTACACTTCATAATGTCGAAGATTAAATTTTCTTCCTCCAATAAGTCTTTCATCTACTCAATTTTCTTAAACATCAAATATCCAAACATACACCGCAACTATCGTGTTGAAAGTAATAAATACTCGTCATAATCAATTGAACATAAGTGACAAACATTTAAGCTAAGCACTGTTCCTTTTTACCTTTATCTATATATCATGAAATACTGAAATAAGATTCTGAAATTCTTTACTGAGTTAACAATCTTCTGATAAACGTGAATATTAGAAGTGCACGGCATTAACCTTCGTTTCCACACTCCTCTTTCATAATTATACAACAATTACTTTCTCTCTTAAACACCCTGTACAGAATCTTCCTTTAATACACTCACATAACTTCACAATTATTGCAATCAATACTAGAAAAACTTAGAGACTCCTCAGCCTCCCTTCGTAAAATTACGTAACTCCTTTACGTTCATATCTCCTTAATTTGCACGGTAATTCAACTATAAACTTCCACTTCAATACATACTTCCTTTACTTTAACATTTCTCCTCTATACTGATATCACTTCGCCTCGTGCTCATAATTCCATTTCTGCAATAAATCGTTGTACTTTCACTTTCTGATCACCCTGTGATTTAATTTTGTTAACTTTCTTTTTCACGTGTTTAAATTCAGCTTTACATTTTATTACAACTTTTCAAGAAATATCAGTAAATATTCATATTCTTAACAAAAGATATAAGTTTGACTTCTTTCCATGAATATATTTGTTTAACAAATTCATTTATGCTTTTTAACGCTCTAAATCTCATTAGATATATGTGTATAAGCTTTTCGTAATACTTTCATTCATAATAAATTTCTGACACTCGAATCAACATCATGAGTTGTCGAAATAGTCTTTACACTTCGTGATGTTATTTCTTAAATATGCTGTATTTAAATTTCCTCCAATAAACTCCATTTTATTACTTCAATTACAATCTTACTCCTTCTTTACTTCGTTCAACGTTCTATTCCTTTTAAATAGTTCACTCTACATTCTTTTAAATAATTTGCTTTATATTCCTCTAAACAATTTGTTTATATTCTTTTAAACAATTTGTTTATATTCTTTAATTCATTTTAAGTTCCTCTGAGCAATTCATTTATATTCCATCGCTGCGATAAAACAGATTTAATTAAATTAAATCTAACGCAAATATGATAAATATTACACGATTTTACTTTAATATAACCTTAGTGTTAATATAGCATCATCATGCCGAAATTTCGTCCAAGTGACTGAAATTTTCAAGAACAAGGCAAAATAACTCCGTAAAAAATACGAAAAATCACTATAACAAGATCTACACAAATTTAATTACTTTGACAAAATTATACGTTTTAAATAATGCAGTTAAAAAATACTGTAGAAAATACTGTTAAAAATGCTGTTGAAAAATGTGCGGTTGAAAAATATGCGGTTGGTCAATTGGATAATCACAGAACATAACTACAATTCTACATGATAAAAGACAATTTCTTCACTACCTGGTGTTGGCTTCTGGACTGTTGAAAATACCTGCATCTCTGCTCCCAAACCAAACTTGTCGTGTTTCATAGCATTGCCCATAGCTATGAAGACCGGTTTGTGACAGAACCAGCTGGACTCGTGGTGAATGACCTCGCCGTGAACAGCTCCGCCAGCTCTCCGTCCCTCGTTCACTGCAAGTAGGCCGGCTTCGATTCTCCATCTCTTCAGAATAGACATCTGGGTTTCTTCAGAATAGACATCGGTTTTCTTCAGAATAGACATCACGGTGTAATATTGTCGTTTATGCAAGCGTTTTCGTATTTTAAGATGTGTTAAAACTCTCGTAGAAAAGTATAAGTTTTGCTCGGTGATGTTGCGCTTTGCGTAGATATTTGTAGCGCCTTTCATGTTAGTGAATCTGGAATTCAACTGACATCCTTGTAATCTTCACTTCCCTATGCTTTTTGCTTAGTACATGGTAATATTCATATTTCTGACAATATAATTAAGACCTCCCCGTTGCTGACTTTCAACTTGCATTTTCAATACAATGTTCAAATATGCTTTTACACGTAGAAATATTTCAAGCTATGTGGAACAACTTTGCATAAGCACTGCAATATGTAGTTGTACTGTTCCGTTCTGCTTTATGGATTGTAGCTTGCTCCTAAGTTACTGTAAGTTCTGGAATTGCACTCTTCCTTGCTTCCAACCTTTATGAACCGTAGCACTATTAAAAAGAATACTCGTTTCTGCTCGAGGTCTTGTCTCGTTCAAATCTCAAATTGGAAAGAACTCTCTCGTCCTGTTCTCCGCAGTCCTCAAGTTCCAGTCTCTCTGCCTCTCCTCTCGTGGTGACGTAACTCCTACCACCTCCAGTCCGCAGTTCGACCTTCGTCTCTTCCCCTCTCTCATGACGTAACTCTCGCTTCGAGTGGCGTGATATTTCTCGTAATATGGACCTCCCACATTCATATAATGGAGTGCATGTTCATCTTTAAATCATTCCTACTTCCTTGCCTTTTATAAATGCATAAGATCTATAGTGTTTCACTCCTTTCCATACAGTTTTTTCCATATTTCTCGAATTTTTAATAAATAAAATTTTTTATCCACTCATTTATTTTCTGGGTTCTTGGTTCATCTCCAGATCAGTTCTTGAGTAATGACCTTCAATCAATTCTGGCGCAGTACGGTGGAAGCTCATAAGAGAGGTATTCCTCAAGGTCGTCCTGGGTTGTTTTTGCTGTGATAGAGTGTTGAGTGGGTCCACAGCAATCTTCTTCTCCCCAACTTTCAAGAAGTTCTTGTCAGCTGCTAAAGATATCACTTTGTCCTTCTTTTTGAAGGACACTTCACCGAAGGTTGTTCCCACTATCCTTGAGAGTCCAGCCATACCGACTTGCTGGGCCTTGTAGCAGTTCACCTGCTCACTTCCAACTACACCAGAGCTGATGCTCATAATTTCCTCTGCTTCAGGGAAAGGGGGGTGTTTTGAAAACCATCCGAGCAGCCGTTGCACATCTTGTTCGTCCAGCGTGATCCTGCTGGGCCTCAGCTCCACATGTTGTTCTGAAGACAATGCTGTAACTTCGGTGTACTGCTCCATTTGTTGAGCTATATCCTGAAGAGAAGTCATTCCAAGAGTCCACTCCAACAATGTACTATCTGTCATTCCCCTTCCACTAGTCAAGCCACCTCCAACTTTCATATCTTTCATGAGTTTCTGTTCGATTGTCATGTCAGTCCAAACGCCTGACCAAAATTTGTCTGACCTTCGGATTGTGAAATAACCTTCTTTTGTAAATTTTTGGAACTTGGTAGGATTCATTCTGTCTTCCAAACAGAACAATTCTTGAAGGTACAAATGCGCACTTTTTGCATAAGGCCTATGTCCAGCAGCATGGAAAAATGCTATCATCATCTTGATAGTGTCCAAGTGAGTTGAAAGTTGCCCATCCTCTCTGCTTGTATACATTTCTTCACAGGAGTCACCATGTTATAGTACTGAACCCAGAGCTGAGCTGTTGGACCTCTGTTTTACAATTAAGTGAGAGAAACAGGTTTTGTCAATTATCTCAATTCTTACAAAAAAGACTTAGTGCCTTCTAACAATGACCTATTCAATTATATATGCGTGTGTGAGAGAGTGTGAGTGAATGTGTGTGGCTACATTTATACCAAAAATGGTTAAAATATTATTTAGATGCACTGCTGTGTTCAAAAAATGGTTGTAATATAACGAAAACGAAAAACTTTCACCAACACGGCGCTCCAGGGCTGAATCACAAAAAGCGCATTTCCTCTAGTTTTCTTAAATTTACCCCGACTCCTACCCATTGCTCGTAATTGTTTTTTTGATACACGAGTTTCCAAGAAAATTAAATTCTCTACAACTTTCATTCAATAAACTTTTTGCTGAGATTAAGGCTTCCCCCTGTTTTTGCGATGGAAAGGGGAGCGAAAGTGAAAAATTTGCCGGATCGCAAATTTTTTACCTTTTCGCCTTCTCGTAGCTGGAATACGTTTGGTCCTACAAAAAACTTCCTCCATCAACGTTGTTGGAAATTTAGTAATCTACATTTTCTTATTTACACATATCTTCAAACAAATGAACTGGCAATGAGCTAGAGGCCAAAAACTGAAAAAAGTGCCGATTTCTGACAGTTTTTTCAAGATGGCGGACGAATCAAGGGGGTGGGGATGACGGAAACTTGGATTAATAACTACCTAATGGTCCTAAACAACATCAAAAAATAAAAAAGGATCCCGCATCTGATGTAAGGTGAACCCTCTTTTTGAGCCTCTATTGACTGGACTATAAGACAGGTTTCGATTTGTTTTAAGCTGATTTTATTAGAAGCGCTGAACAAGTTCAGGTGAATTAAATAAAATCAAGACCTAAATATTCTGATTATGTTGAAAATGTCATGTTATATAGTTTGCATGAATTTAAATTTGTTTTCCGGGCTATTGGACTAATCTCATTCGAAGATAATGATATCACTTTCTTTATAACAATGTTACTATGATGTTATCCTCCAGTCATTAGAAACTTAAATTTGCACCCTGCTCTTTAGCAGTTCATTAATTTCGGAGTTCAACGGTATTTCATGTATAAATAAGAAACTCAAACTTTATTTTCAATGTTTTATTATCTCTGCAATTTAACACATCATTCATACTTGATTCATGAAAACTACTTTCATGTTTGCTTATCTAATATCTCAAAATACCAACACCAAAACACTATTATAATAAAATATATTGGATATTATAAGCTGAGTATAAAATAACAATCACATAATACACAACAATACAACATACAAAAGGCAGCATCTTGACTCAGTTCACATGTGTAAAAACATCCCACTGAAGCCTTGATGTTTCACATTTTAGAACAGCATGGATCCTAAATATACATCACGGTTATATTCATGTCATATTATACATATAGAAATGAACTGGAATGTCATAGAGATGTTACGTTGGAAACCTGGTTCTTACTTTACAAGCAAATTTAGGTTTTCAAAGTACTAGTCAAATCTGGCAGAAATCATTCTTTCTTGGGGTTTTACTAGTATAAATGTGTGTGATCCCTATAGGCATGAGGGAAAATTCATAATTTATCATTTTGACAAGTTTAATATTCATCAAGATTCCCTTCCCCCCGCAATACCTTTCCACTTTTGAACAAAGTAATAATTGTTGAAAATTACAATATCTAAATACCCTCTACAGTATATCTAGGTATGTGCAAATAATATGCCTGTGTTTCATATCACCCCTAGAAAACCAAATTTTGGCGACAGAATTCATGTTACGGTACCATTAATAAAAAATGAGCCATTTATAATCGCAGGAAAAAAAAAAACATGACAAATGCTCATTTTTACACCGAAAAGCTGCTATGAATAATAACGCCAAAATTCAGACAGACACAATAGCAAACAGATCACTCTTCAGAGAAGCTATTCAAAACGCAAAATTTCAAGAAAGGAAGAAACAAACAACTGGCAGAAAGTGGACTCAGGAGGAGAAAGATCGTCACTCTAGAAGGATGAAAGAAATTTGGAAACAACGGAAATTGAATACAATGGACAATAGCCAACGTTGATTCATCGTACCCTCCAAATGGGTTATTCGAAAGAAGAAGAAGAATCTAGCATAACAACCATTGTTAATTTGTAACATAATGTAGAGTTTCATCAAATCCTCTTATATGATTCCCTGGCTTTCTAGGAACGATACAAAGACTATTCTCTCCCTTTCCCCACCTTGTCGTTTCCTACAGCTGGAAGAAAACCAAATAGACAATGCTAACAAGCCACTTAATAGATTTTAGAAATTCAAATGATCCTCCTTTTCTGTTACAGTGCTATGCCGAATCTAATTCTTAATTAAGGACCATTTTTGGCGAGTGATGGACACTCAGTACTTGACCTACTTAGTAAGTTCAACTTTCTTTACAATAATATTAAAAGGTTTGTCCAAAATTATATGCTGCATATGTATCACTTATTATCATAGAAATGTATACATTTTTAAATTTTCAATACACTGGTTTCATGTTCATTCAATTTTTTCTTTACAGATAATCAATCTGCTTTGCAGTTAACAGACTGTTCCCTCCACTTGGTTGGTTCCTTAGTTTAGGGGCTGCGACAATGAGGTCTTGTACCCTCTTCCCTCCACTTGATGAATGCAATACTTTATTTGTCTGTTGGTACATACTAGAGCAAAATGTGGATTTTCACTGATGACTCAATCTCATTTGTTGTTTGAGTCTTCAGTCTTTTGACTGGTTTGATGCAGCTCTCCATACTTCCCTCTCCTGAGCTAATCGTTTCATCCCTACATAGCTACCAGACCCTACATCCGAGGCAATCTGTTTAACATATTCTAACCTTGGTCTACCCCTACAGTTCTTATCCTCGACCCTTCCTTCTATAACTAAGTTAGCTATTCCTGGGTCATGACCCACTCCGTAAAACCAACATAATATTAACACCCAACGCAATTGATTGCACAATACATATCAGAGATATTTTATCATTCGAGGACCATCTATATCACATACAAAATTCTCAATTGAGCGAGGATTAATAGCAAGCAACAAATTTCCAAACCATAATAAACTCCTGGTTTTTCGTCATCATCACAATGCTCCCCTCAAAAAGGAATTCAATTTTCATCCAATGAGGGACCATCATAGGATATTTCTAATAAATGTATTTCTTATATTTATAAAACATATTTTTCAAAATAATTAGTTTATGAGTATGTATCATCTGTTTTTGTGAATATGTTTTTTTAATGAAAAGTAATATAAAATCAATTTTCCTCATAATTAATCAACTTTGCTCATAATTATATTAAGTTAATTTTATTTTTTAGAGAATATGTTACTGAAGAAGACCACAATGTGGTTGAAACTTGTCTCACTTATTAGCATTTCAACATTACTAAGGTGTTGTTGTTTGAGTCTTCAGTCTTTTGACTGGTTTGATGCAGCCCTCCATGCCTCCCTGCCCTGAGCTAATCGTTTCATCTCTACATAGCTACCACACCCTACATCCGAGGCAATCTGTTTAACATATTCTAACCTTGGTCTACCCCTACAGTTCTTGTCCTCGACCCTTCCTTCCATAACTAAGCTTGCTATTCCTGGGTGTCTTAGTATGTGTCCTACCAACCTATCTCTTCTCTTCATTAGCAGTCGCCAGAAACATCTCTCCTCTCCCACTCGTCTTAATACCTCTTTGTTTGTAACCCTATCTACCCATCTGATCTTCATCATTCTCCTGTAACACCACATTTCGAATGCTTCAATTCTCCTCTTTTCTGCTACACCAATAGTCCAAGTTTCACTTCCATAGAGCGCCACGCTCCAGACAAAGGCTTTCAAAAATGACTTCCTAATACCTAAATCTATATTCGATGTCAGCAGATTCCTTTTTTGTAGAAATGCTTTCTTTGCCTGAGCCAACCTACTTTTTATATCCTCTTTGCTTCGTCCATCACTGGTTATTCTGCTTCCTAAGTAACAGAAGTCTCCTACTTCCTTCAGCTTTTCACCTGCCAATTTGATCTCCATAGAGGTTTCTGATTTATTTCGGCTGCATTCCAGTATTTTTGTTTTACATTTATTTATTTTCATCATGAATTCTTTCCGTAAGACGGAGTCCATACCATTCAAAAACTCATTCAAATCCTCAGGCTTGTCGGCCATGATGACGATGTCATCAGCAAATCTCAGAGTTGAAATTATTTCTCCTTGAATCTTCACTCCCACTTTACATTTTTCTCTAATTTCCTTCATTGCTTGTTCAATGTAAAGATTGAAAAGTATGGGTGATAAGTTGCAGCCTTGCCTTACACCTTTCTGAATACCAGCTTCTCTCTCATGTCCTTCAACTCGAATGACTGCTGTCTGGTTTCTGTATAGATTGTATATCACCCTCCTATCCCTGTACTTTATTCCAATCGATTTCAAAATGTCAAACAATTTAGTCCAATCAACGTTATCAAAAGCCTTTTCTAAGTCTACAAAAGCCATGAACGTTCTCTTATCTTTCCTTATTCTACCTTCCAAAATCAGCCTAAGACTTAGTACAGCTTCCCTTGTTCCTACATTTCTCCTGAAACCAAACTGGTCTTCACCCAACTCCGTTTCTATCTGGCTTTCAATCCTCTTGTAAATTATTCTAGACAGGATCTTTGAAGCATGAGTAATCAAGCTGATTGTACGGTAATCTTCACATCTGTCAGCTCCCACTTTCTTTGGTATAGGGATGATTACATTCTTCTTGAAATCAGGGGGTACCTCACCTGTCTCATAAATCCTACACACCAAGTGAAATAACCTGATCAGACCTTCATCTCCTATGCAGCGTAGCAACTCAATCGGTATATCATCTATGCCTGGTGCTTTGTTCCTGCTTAAGTCTTCCAAAGCTCTATCAAATTCTGATCTCAATATTAAATCTCCTTTCGCATCCTCATCAATTTCCTCCTCCCTTTCCATTACATGATTCTCAATCTCCTTTCCCTTATACAAACTCTCTATGTAAGCTTTCCATCTCTCAACCTTTTCTTCCCTATCTGTTAGAGGCTTTCCATTTGTGTCCTTAATATTACAGCACTTAGTCTTCTTTTCCCCAAAAGTATTCTTAATCCTTCGATAAGCTGTGTCTACTTTTCCTAATTTCAGACAATTTTCTATACCTGCACATTTCTCTTTCAACCATTCTTCTTTCGCTTCCTTGCACTTCTTGTTAACCTCATTTCTCAGACGTCTGTATTCTGCTTTCCCCTTTTCATCTCTTACATTCTTGTGTTTCCGCCTTTCATCCATCAATTCTAGTATATCCTGAGTGATCCACGGTTTTCTACCTATTCTTTCATTCCTACCAATGTTTTCTTCTGCGGATTTTGTTATTTCATTCTTCAAAAGTGCCCATTCGTCTGCAATTGAAGTTTGTTTAGGGTTTTTCATTAGTCCTTCCTTTATACTCTTCTTGAATCTTTCGTTTACATCCTTCTCTTTCAGTCTGTCTATTGCCCACCTTTTTGGCTTTTGACTTTTCTTCAGTTTCTTCAACTTTAATCTGCATTTCATTACAACCAGATTGTGGTCAGAGTTTATGTCAGCACCAGGATATGTTTTACAATCCAAAATCTGGTTTCGAAACCTCTGCTTGACCATAATGAAGTCGATTTGGTAACGCCCTGTATCTCCTGGTCTCATCCATGTGTATATTCTTCTATTGTGGTTATTGAATAAGGTGTTAGCTATGACCAACTCATGCTCGGTGCAGAATTCTACCAGCCTGCTTCCTCGATCATTCCTTTCACCTAATCCGAAATCTCCTACTATCTTCCCTTCTCTCTCTTTTCCTACCACAGCATTCCAATCTCCCATTACTATAACATTTTCATCACGCTTGATATACCTCAGAATTTCGTCTATTTCTTCGTAGACCTTTTCAACATCCTCATCATCAGCTTGACTGGTAGGCATATAGACTTGTACCACTGTGGTGCAGGTAGGTTTAGTATTGATTTTTGCTACAATAATCCGTTCACTATATTGCTCATAATATTCCACCCGCTGTCCAAGTTTCCTACTCAATATGAGGCCAACCCCTGCTTGGCCATTGTTTGATTTAGTGCTAATGACCCTATAGTCTCCTGACCATAAGTCCTGTTCTTCCTGCCAGCGCATTTCACTAATCCCAACCAAATCCAACCTCAACCTATCCATTTCCCTTTCTAAGTTTTCTAACCTTCCACTTCCTAGCAGACTTCTAACATTCCACGCTCCGATCCGTAGAATGTCAGATTTCCTCTTTGTCACTTCTGTGATGTTAACCCCCTCTCGAGTAGTCCCCACCCGGAGATCCGAACGGGGGACTAGTTTACCTCCGGATTGAAATTTTACAAGGGAGGAGGCCATCATCACATGTAATTATGCATAGAGAGGTGCATATCCTCGGGAATAGCATACGGCTGTAGTTTCCCGTTGCTTTCAGCCGTGCAGCAGGACGCAGTGTAGCCATTATTTGGCTTATATTATCAATATCTTAACCGTCTATAAGACTAGTAAAGAATTGATTTATTCTGAAAGGCTGCTACTCCCTTTCAGAATAAGTAAAGAGCAATTCTACTAACAAAAATACTAACCTTCTACCGATATAAGATATACTCATGTAAATAGTAATTGATGTGTATTAAATTGATAACACAGTGTATGTAAACATTACCGAGCCATTTGGAGCTCTGTATTTTAAAGAATTTGAATTGACACCATATGGAAGTGAAACTTAGTTGAAGTTTGTTGGTTTTTGGAAAACCAGTCATTGTGATTTTGTAATTGTTTTATATGAATTCCTTGTTCAATTTTGGACAAGTGTGAAGTGGAGTGTCAGTATTTTTATTTGTTTAATTTTAATAGCGCCATATTTTTGGATAATTAAATGTTTTAATAGTAGGAGTTGATTTTTGTTTATTTTTGGAAGTGTATCCTCTGCTTAATCCAGTGTGTAAGTCACAGAGTGGGAGAACAAACCATGAACCCCGATACTCCCGATTGAGCATTGCTGGCAAACTGTGATTTGCATATTTCATTGTTGAATGGGCACAATATGGAGGGAGAAGAAAATACCAGAGGACTAGAAAAGAGGGATAATAATACCCATATTTAAAAAGGGAAGTAGGAAGGAATGCAAGAACTACAGGGGAATTACACTCATGTGCCACTGCGCCAAAATATTTGAGAAGGTATTGGAGAGAAGAATTCGGACAGAAGTTGAAGATGGGCTGAGGGAAGAACAGTATAGATTCTGGCCAGGAAGGTCAACAGTTGACCTCATCTTTGCTGTAAGACAGCTACAAGAACACCATTATGAATATGGGAAAGATCTGGTGATGACCTTCTTGGATATTGAGAAAGCATATGATAGTATTAATAGAAACAAGGTATGGGAAGCAATGAGAGCAAAAGCAGTGAACAAGGAGACAGGGGCAAGAGTGAAAGCAATGTACGAGGGAAGCAAAAGCTGCGTAAAGGTGGGAAGAGAGAGAACTGAATGGTTTCAACTGGAGAGTGGTCTGAAACAAGGAAGTGCCCTCTCACCCCTGTTATTTATAGTGGTGATGGATGACATCATACAAAAAGTGGTAAATAGCATTGGGGAAAGGAAAATGAAGGCAATGTTGTTTGCTGATGACCTTCTGGTATGGGGAGAGGATGAGGAACAAGTACAAGAGCAATTGGATGAGTGTTATCATATGGGATGAAGTTCTCAGCACCAAAGAGTGAAGTGGTCATCACAACGAGGAGGAAGAACAGACTGGATATGGGCATAACACTTGGAGGACAGCAGTTGCAGAAAGTAGAATGCTTCAAGTACTTGGGAAGCATAATTGAAGAAAAGGGAGGCAATAGGATGGAAATAAATGAAAGGGGAAGGTGCACAGTGTGTTAGGGGGATGATATGGAATAAAGATGTACCACAAAAATGTAAAGGAATCATCTACAAGACCTACTTTGTGCCAATTTTGACGTATGGTTCAGAAACATGGGTGATGAAGGAAAGGGATGAGAGTAAGTGGAGATGAAGTTCCAGAGGAGTAACAAGAATGGACAGAGTAAGGAATGAGAGAGTCAGAGAGGAGCCATTGCAAAATAGAATAGAGCGGTCTAGGCTACAATGGTATGGACATGTGAGAGGAGAGGATACCGAAGATGTTTGGAATGGAAATGAAGGGAAGGAGGCCAAGGGGAAGACCAAGGGACAGATGGACAAAAGGAGTTAAGAAGAGTGTGGAGGAAAGAGGAGTGTGCTGGGACACAGTGAAAGACAAAAGATGGTGGATGGACAGGAAACTATGGCGAGGCTTATGTTCCAAGCAGACCCGACCAGCGGTGTACAAACTTAATAAATACTAATAGTATTTCAATTATATATACTGTATATCAATAAGAAAACCCTTCAAACATGATTAATTTTATGTCATTACATATTATAACCTTCCAACATTGGTTTGGGTATGAAATATCTACTAGTTAGACCAACTGATTTTTGACACAGGAAGTTTGTGTTAGATGATCCTTTGTGATCTCTAAATTTTCGTTTTCAGTTCAAGCATATTTGCAAAGTAAATGGCCTTGTCTCAGCAGATGTTTGGTTTCTTCTCCAAGAGAATGACAGGAAAAGGTAGGGAGAATTTATTATCTCTGGAGTACAACTGCAGGAGAGTGTGCGGGGCGGGGAGAAGCTTATGGCATTGCTATTCATCAGCGGAGGAGGAAAATTTCACGACACTTGGTCTTCAGGAGGAGAATGAAAGGATCTTCCAATCCACACATTGCACATGCTAGGGACATGTTGGTCATCAGGTTCAGTAGCGATAAAGAGATTTGCTTAAATAGCCACATTAATTAGAGAACACTAACAATCAGCAACAAACGTACTGTACAGTTCCAGAGTCTCACACTCTGGCCCTGGCCTGCCAGTGGAATCTGTGTTATTGCAGTTTAAGACAGGGATGTAAAGTTGCTATTGTCAGGAGAACAGAGTGCACACTAGGCCTGTATAAGAATTTTAGGAAACTTGAATAAACCTTGATATATGAATGTATCGAAGCCTCCGTGGCTTAGGCGGCAGCCCGCCAGCCTCTCACCACTGGGTCCGTGGTTCAAATCCCGGTCACTCCATGTGAGATCTGTGCTGGACAAAACGGAGGCAGACAGGTTTTTCTCCGGGTACTCCGGTTTTCCCTGTCAAACTTTCATTCCAGCAACACTCTCCACTATCATTTCATTTCATCTGTCATTCATTTAATCATTGCCCCAGAGGAGTGCGTCAGGCCTCGGCAGCCGGCACAGTCCATATCCTCGCCGCTAGATGGGGGTTTTATTCATTCCATTCCTGACCCGGTCGGAGACTGGAAGCAGGCTGTGGATTTTCATTTTCATATGAATGTATCAATCCCATGTTTCAAAGTTTGGAAAGGTACATGAGCTCAGTCCTCATGTGAATCGTGATTTGGTGCGTTTGGTTGCACAGGCCTCATCAGTGCCGTGTTAACCAACTATTTATTAATGCTGAACTACTATGCCCAAGATCGCGGGTTCAAACCCGGCCGAAGTTGTCGGATTTTTAAGAGCATTAAAATCCTTCAGTATGCCTTCCTTCGGAGGGAAAGTAAAGCCGGCGGGCCCATGTCATAGATTTATGGCAGGTAAAAGAACCTGGTAGCGTGTAGCAAAACTTGTAGGTTATATTTGGCTACTTAGAAACGCTCTAAGTTCCAACATTCGCCACTAGGGGTTAGTGACAGTGGCATCTGGTAGCCAAAGTTCGAATTAATTGAAAATGAACTTGTTGGGAGCCCTCAGGCGTTCAATCAAAAAATCCCAGCTATGGCTATCGGCTGCAAGTCATATATAATAATTAATCTCACTCTAAGCAAACAGCATTTCGCCCATTTAGGTCATGCCTGACACCTGCTAATGTGGGCTCAGCCACCATATTCTCAGACCGGTATTGGAGGTTGTAGGACATGTTGCTCTTTTAGACCTATAAACTAACGAGGTTACAAAGTACCCCAATGACAACATGTCCCTAACTCTAAGATTAGTTGGTTATTGTTGCTGTGAGAGGAGAACAGTGAGGTCATCTGCTCTACTTGAGGATGAAGAAACAGAAAGAAGTAAGGTTTAAAATTCTCACATTTCAAGCAATCAGTCAGTCAGGAAGAAAAGATTGAAGGCTGTTGGTTTCCCAATCCCCAAAAAAACTCGTTCATAAAATCTGCAAGAAACTGGCTGATTGTAATATAAAGAATATATGCTTCTTTCCACAGAGCCACTGTGCCAAAACTTTTCAGTTTTGAGAAATATGTAGGTCAGTGGGTTACATATTGTGTCAAATGTAATCCTTATTCTGGATAAATAGATTACGTACAAAAGTCCTATCTATACAATACAATTATTCATGTGAAGTACCAAAGTATACAACTGGACTGGTTAAACTGTTCCACAAATGAGGAAAGGTAAATATGTACATCTGGTCTGAGGCTGGTTGGACCCTCAAAATGTAAACCATAGGTTATGTGAGTAGAAAACCACAGAAACCCAAGGGAACACAAAATTGGCATACTAGGCAAGGTGAGGAGTGAGGTAGTTTGTCATTGCTTTCCTTACTGAGCCAGTACAGCAGTACTAACCCTATGAGTAGAGAGCCTTTCACAACATCCAAAGGCACTGGCTGTGCCCTGAAGGACGTCATTCAACAACACTCGTACATCGGAAGCTTCTATATCATCATAGCCACGAATGAGACTGAGACATTGGAGAAAAGCCACATTTTACTCTAGCCTGCAGACAAATGCTAATGAACTGCATTCATCAAGAGATGGTAAACAGGCAGACATCTGTTATAAACACCTTAAAATAAGTAAGAACCACAAATATTGTAAGATAAGACAGATTTAGACTTGATAGTTTTCCAATTTACCTATACATAATAAGTATCCACTTCGCCGAAAATGCCCACGACATTTTATTCGGAATGTAGCCTATGGCGATGAAAGAAATTAGCAATTATCATCACCAGCAGCATCTTTTAGACAAGAGTTATTTTATAACATACGTACACTGCATTCAAGGACTTGTTTGTATGAAATTATCATATACATTTATGAACGTCATAATTTCAACAAATTCTTCCCCGACGATCTTCAAAACTTCCTGCAAAAAAAAAAAAAAAAAAATTACATTTAACAATTTCCTGTGGGGATCGCAAATTCAAAGTAGATTTAAGAAATTTTCAGAATTTGTTAGTGAAGTCATCTTCAGAGGTGAGAAGAAATAAATTACAAGCAAAAGAAATACAGTGTCAGCAATAATTATATTTTCAAAATTTCTCTGCACAGGAAAATATCAAAAGTGGATAACAAATTAACATTAGAAAGTAGTAGAAGAGTAGAATGGAGAAACAAAGTAGTACAATAGCATACAAATCTAAAAGCAAATTTTAACAGGTTGCCCCCACCTAGGAAAGGGATCTTTCACAGGAACTAGGAATCAGACTGAATGAAATAACGACAGTAAGAAGATTCACATTAATCATTGTTTAAAACTGCATATTTAAATACAGTGAATGGATAGTAAATAGTTAGTTATTGTTTTACAGGGCAGAACATAACAATTCATCAAGTGACTGAAAGTAAGTAGCGAGGTCATTGAGGTAATGTATTTGTGTAATGTATAAGGTGCGTTCAAAAAGTAATGAGCCGGAGGCATAATTACAGAAACCAGTACCTGTATGTTAGAAGTATTGACCCTGGCTGTTGAGGCACTTGTCCCACTGTGACACGAGGCAGTGAATGGCTGTCTCATAAAATTCCCCGGGCTGCGATGTGAATCAGTTCCGCACGTACAGCTGGACGTCGACGTCTGTGGTGAATCGTTGGCCCCACAGAGCCCTTTTCAGGGGACCAAACATGGCGTAATCACAGGGAGAGAGATCTGGACTGTATGGAGGGTGGCCGATAACCTCCCATTTGAATTTCTGCAGGAGTGCCGCGACTGTGTTGGCCGTATGAGGTCGTGCATTGTCGTGGAGCAGAATGACCCAATGGGTGAGATTGCCTGGTCGTTTTGTTTTGATCACTTGGTGAAGGGTGGTCAAGGTTTGCGAGTACCGCTGGGCATTCACTGTTGTCCCGTGCGGCATGAAGTGTATCAGAAGGGGGCCATTTTGGTCAAAGAAGAACGTCAGCATTACCTTTCCTGCACTCGTGTGGATGGCCTTGCCTTTTTTTGGGTGGTGGTGACCCTGGATGCTTCCATTGGAGGCTTTGTCGTTTGGATTCTGGTTCGAAGTGACGACACCATGACTCATCTCCAGCCACCACTCTTGCCAGGAACCCATTCCCTTCCCTCGCATAGCGCTGCAGATGACCAAGACAGTGGGCCATTCAACATGCTTCCTGGTGTGGTTGAAGACTGGTAATGAGTGCATCAACCAGCTGGACGTTGTCATCGGCAATGCAGGGGGGTGCCCCAGACCGGGCATCATCGGCTAACGACACCTGTCCTTCCCTGAAGCGCTTGTGCCACGCCTTGACTCTTGCAAGGGACATGTGTTCGCCGTACACTTGTGACATTCGGCGATGAATGTCCGTTCCCCCTACTCCTTCCGCTGTCAGAAACCGAACAGCACCTCTTTGCTCTTCGTTTGACGCCTCCATGCCACTGTTTGCAATGCGACTGGCAGCTTTGGACGATTGATGCATGCTGCTGCTCGCTTTGTATCGTCACGTGACTTGCACGCGTGCCCTCTAGCGATGGGCTGTGACCTTCCAAGCTCTGGTCGGAATCACACCTCGTTACACACGCCACGATTAGCCGATGTCGTCACCGGTTTGCGCATTCCAGCCTCCGGCTCGTTACTTTTGTATGCACCTTATAGGTGTATTTATCTTTATTGTCATGTGACAAATCTACTATGGGATGACAAAATACCCCAGAAAGCAAAATTAAGCATGTTTCACATCTACTTCATTCCAATTCTCACCTAACAACTTGAAACGTGTACCCTACTCAACAAGGCTAATAGTAAAATTCAGGCAACAGAAATGAAATTCATCAGAACAATGAACCAAAAGGACCAGGAAAGATAAGATTAGGAATGAAATTAACAGGCAGGAAGTTGGTATAAAAATACCTGTCACTGAACTCATAGGAAGACGTAGATTACAGTGGTTTGGACATGTCATGAGAATGGACATATAGTACTGTAGTGTTTATACTATTATAGTACTGTAGTGTGTGTTCAATTATAGTACTACAGTATGTGTACTCTTATAGAACTATAGTGTGTACTATTATAGTACTGTAGTGTGTGTACTAATAGAACACCAATAAATTATTTCGACAGAGAAGTGAGAGGGAGGAAACCGGTAGGAAAACCAAGAAATCGATGGAAGTCTGAGGTCAACAAACGGAATGTGAAATGGGAAGACTTAGAAGAACAGCAACTCTACTCCGACAGAAAGAAATGGTGAGCGCTTATCTACCACACCCGGGAAACTGGATGATGATGATGATGATGAAGATGAGGTGTATTTACCGTTTGGCAGTATCGTTCTCGAGTGAGTCGCGCAAGTAGATTTACTGGGTTATTAATTTGATTTTGACAGGGTTGGGGAGCAACATGTTACTTAAGAGTTAATGAGGGAGTAACAACGTTAATTTTCAAATGAAGTAACTGCAACAGTAATGCTGATACCAAATCGTATGGAAGAGGAAGTGTGCGCTCTTCTCTTTATAACCATAAGCCAACTGAAGAGAGTGCTGGTCTTTCCTCCAGCCGCAGCACCATCGATTGAGATGCAACAGACGATACTTGTCATTAGTGCGCGTTACATTTGTGTCAAGTTATCGGAATTTTTATTGCTCTCCATTGTCACTGTTCAGCAGTTTATATTAAAGTGTTCATGAGTGAATAGTGTGAGTTGTGTATGTCTTACCGTCTATATACCTATTCTGCCTCGAGACAGTATTTCAGCGTGCGTAATATGCCCACGTATTTCATACCCGGCTGTAGATCTGGATATCGATCGTCTTCAGGTAGGAAAAGAATGTTTAGTGTATCATTTAGCTGGATACATCATGCAAAATATTTCAAAAGGACGCAGTATTAATTATGCCCACCTTTCCTCCATGGAAAACCAACTGATAATGTAGCTGCTTCGCTAAACCTTCTTTAACCCTAAACCGGGCGCGCTGGTGAATTTCGTTCACCAACCCTCGTATTTCATCTGTTATTGTTAGTTCGTAAGAGCTACAGCCGTGGCGCTGCTACTACCTTCCGGCGAAGTCTTATCGATACTCTCAGTGTAGCGGTATCTGTTCAGGAAGTTGTACGCGTCACACTATTCGACCTTGACTCACAAGTGCCGTCATTTGGTGAACTTTCTTCACCACGCGCCCGGAAATGTAAGTAAAATTGTACCTTATACGTTCTTGGAGTTTCATTATTTTAAAATATAGAATATAGAGGATACAAAAGTAACTATCTATTTTTATTGTAGGGCGAAGTTTGTGAAGGATGAAGACATACAAATGCTGTTACAGGAATTATCTGATGAGGAGGAGGGACTGAGGGAGCTGAAGTTTGTGATTTTTCTGATGGTGAAGATGAAGTGGTAAATTATTCAGACATTAATCATGACAGTGAGAGTGAACAAGAAGGTGATGTAGCCTAGTTGATATCTATGAACACGATGAACTAGAGAGGGATTTTTTCTTCGGAAAAGACGAAACAATGTGGTGCACCAATAGCTTTTCAAGGGCCGCCTCTAGGATTAAATAAAAAATATAATAAAAATATTTCCTTGTCCAAAAGGAGATGCGAAAACAGTGTCGTGTGAAATGGATGCTTTCTTACACATAATTGATTCTGAAATGATTGATGAAATAGTTTCTTATACTAACAGTTATATTTCAAGGCATTGCGAAGAAGTGACTTACAGTCGTGAGCGCGATGCTAAACCTACTTGCCATGAAGAAATAATTGCTTTGATTGGCTTATTGTTCCTCAGTGGTTTGAAAGGTGAACAGTACACATCTGTAGAAGAAATCTGGGCGAAAGATGGAACTGGAATGGGAATAGCAATAGCCTGCATGTCTTCAAAGAGGTTTTATTTTTGTTACGGAGTCTTCGTTTTGACGACAAAACTACACGTAACGATCGCCTGCGAATAGATAAACTAGCAGCAGTTCGCACATAGTTGGATTCCTTTGTAGTGAACTGTAAAAAGAGCTACACACCAAGTGAGTTCGTACCAATAGATGAGAAGCTAGTGCCTTTTCGAGGGAGATGTGCATTTATACAGTTTATGCCAAGTAAGCCGGCAAAGTATGGGTTAAAATTCTACGCCCTGAATGATGCTAAAACTTTTTATACTTCTTCTCTGGAGTTATACTGTGGCAGGCAACCTCCTGGCCCCTATGAACTCTCTAATAAACCATATGATATAGTGAAACTTCTAATAGACCACGTGAAGGGAAAAAATCGCAATCTAACAATGGACAACTGGTATACCAGCTATGACCTAGTCCTCGATCTTTTAGAAGATAAAATAACGTGTATAGGCACTCTCAGGAAGAATAAAAGAGAAATTACACAGCAGTTTCTTCCTCATAAAGATAGGCCAGTTGGTTCAACAACGTTTGGGTTTCAGTATGAAATCCTGCTCATTTCGCATGTTCCTAAAATGAATAAAGCAGTTACCTTACTTTCTTCTATGCACGACGAACCCTCTGTGGATCCCAACAGTTCAAAGCCCCATGCTATACTGGATTATAATCTAACTAAAGTCGGAGTCGATACTTCCAACCAAATGGAAGGCAAGTATTCGGTAGCCCAGAAAACCCCATGGTGGACAATGTGTGCCTTTTTTTGCTCTACTCAACATTGCTGGAATAAATAGTCAGGTTCTTTACAAAGGGAATCCGAAGAACCAACCAGTAAAGTGACGTGTGTTTTTGAAGAATCTTTCATTTCAACTCGTGAATAAGTGGTTGGTTGAACGAGCTAAGATAGGAACACTGCCTCCAGATATCCGAGCAGTGTTATCCCCATACCATCAGGAAGAAACATCAGAAGAAATAAAAGTGCCAACGAAGAGAGGACGATGCATTCACTGTGAGCGGAAACAAAATCAAGTCATAACTTTGTGTGTAAAACACACTCTAGAAGATGCATTAGATGTGTAAGCTGTGAGAATAATGATAATGATTAATGAAGATTGTTAGAATTGTTTCATTTTAAGTTCTCATGAGTGAAGTATTCATCGGATTCAATTGTATTTTCATTCTTCAACCCATGAACATTTTGACCCTTTATTATTATATGTATGTACTGTCACTTGTAATTTGTGTTATAATTATTATATCTAAGGTTTATAAAACACATAAGGAGTAACAATATGAATCGTTTAAGAGTAAGCACTTGTTAACCAGTTGCTAAGAATTAGAAAAATGAATGGTGAACGAAATTCACCACGCGCCCGGCAATGTAATATTTATAGGCGCGCCCGCTCTTAAGATTATGGTTCTATACAAAGCGGCACATATCTAACCGCGAAGGCCCGGGTTCGATTCCCTGCTCTGCCAAGAAATTTAATTCTGATCTGAGGGCTGGAATGGGGTACACTCAGCCTCGTGACGGAAAACTAAGAAGAGGCGGGTTTGGTTCCCAACTCAGCCAGCCTGAAAACGGTTTTTCGTGGTTTCCCCACTTCTACCCCGGGCAAATGGCGGGATGGCTCCTAATTAAGGCCACAGCCGTCTCCTTCCCAATTCTCATCTGAATTGCAACTACACACACTAATATGCAATGAATTTCTGTGGCGGATAATATTTACGGCCGGATGCCCTTCCTGACGCAAACCTCATGAGAGGAGTTAATGAGAGATAAAATTAAAGAAGATTAATGAAACTGGGCAAGAATGTGGAAGGTAGCGGCCATGGTCTGTCGGAAGGTACCGTCCCAGCATTTTCCTGGAGTTGAAAATGGGGTGGAAACCCATTTCAAGGACGGCCGACGGTGGGGCTCGTACCCACGTCTACTGAGTCCGCAGAGAGCTGAGCCCCATGGTCTAGCATAGCGCTTTAGCGAACGTAACTACCGCTGTTAGTCACAGTAACACAGGTTATCAGACAAATTCCATACACACGCAAGTATACGGGGCTACATGACCACGATGTCGCAAAGACCCTACATGAATCATCAACAACATATCTAACGTACTGTATGCATTAGAAAGTGTTTATAACGAGTTGTTTCGAGTGGAAAAGGTTGTGCAGGAAAAAATATCCTGTGCTAATAGTTTATGGGGGATGTATTTTTTGAGTGTTTTGATAGTTTAGAATCTATTAAAGTGAAATAGTGAGATCATGTCGCGAAACTGTATGACACTGCACTATGTCACCCAAGTGTATGACGCTGCACTATGTCGCCCAACTGTATGACGCTGCACTATGTCGCCCAACTGTATGACACTGCACTATGTCACCCAAGTGTATGACGCAGCACTGTGTCGCCCAACTGTATGACGCTGCACTTTGTCGCCCAACTGTATGGCCCTGCACTATGTCGCCCAACTGTATGACGCTGCACTGTGTCGCCCAATTGTATGACGCTGCACTATGTCGCCCAACTGTATGACGCTGCACTGTGTCGCCCAACTGTATGACGCTGCACTGTGTCGCCCAACTGTATGACGTTGCACTGTGTCGCCCAACTGTATGACGCTGCACTGCATCGCCCAACTGTATGACGCTGCACTGCATCGCCCAACTGTATGACGCTGCACTGCATCGCCCAACTGTATGACGCTGCACTGTGTCGCCCAACTGTATGACGCTGCACTGTGTCGCCCAACTCTATGGCGCTGCACTGTGTCGCCCAACTGTATGACGCTGCACTATGTCGCCCAACTGTATGACGCTGCACTGTGTCGCCCAACTGTATGACGCTGCACTGTGTCGCCCAACTGTATGACGCTGCACTGTATCGCCCAACTGTATGACGCTGCACTGTGTCGCCCAACTGTACGACGCTGCACTATGTCGCCCAACTGTACGACGCTGCACTGTATGACGCTACACTGTGTCGCCCAACTGTATGACGCTGCACTGTGTCGCCCAATTGTATGACGCTGCACTATGTCACCCAATTGTATGACACTGCACTATGTCGCCCAACTGTATGACGCTGCACTGTGTCGCCCAGCTGTATGACACTGCACTATGTCGCCCGACTGTATGACGCTGCACTGTGTCGCCCAACTGTATGACGCTGCACTGTGTCGCCCAACTCTATGGCCCTGCACTATGTCGCCCAACTGTATGATGCTGCACTGTGTCGCCCAACTGTATGACGCTGCACTATGTCGCCCAACTGTATGACGCTGCACTGTGTCGCCCAACTATATGACGCTGCACTGTGTCGCCCAACTGTATGACGCTGCAATGTGTCGCCCAACTGTATGACGCTGCACTGTCACCCAACTGTATGACGCTGCACTGTGTCGCCCAACTGTATGACGCTGCACTGTGTCGCCCAACTGTATGACGCTGCACTGTGTCGCCCAACTGTATGACGCTGCACTGTGTCGCCCAACTGTATGACGCTGCACTCTGTCGCCCAACTGTATGACGCTGCACTGTGTCGCCCAACTGTATGACGCTGCACTGTGTCGCCCAACTGTATGACGCTGCACTGTCGCCCAACTGTATGACGCTGCACTGTGTCGCCCAACTGTATGGCGCTGCACTGTGTCGCCCAACTGTATGACGCTGCACTATGTCGCCCATCTGTATGACGCTGCACTGTGTCGCCCAACTCTATGGCCCTGCACTATGTCGCCCAACTGTATGACGCTGCACTGTGTCGCCCAACTGTATGACGCTGCACTGTGTCGCCCAACTGTATGACGCTGCACTGTGTCGCCCAACTGTATGACGCAGCACTGTGTCGCCCAACTCTATGACTCTTCACTGAGTCGCCCAACTGTATGACGCTGCACTATGTCACCCAACTTTATGACATTGAACTATGTCACCCAACTGTATGACTCTACACTATGACGCCCAACTGTATGACACTGCACTATGGGACCTAACTGTATGACACTGAACTATGCCGCCCAACTGTATGACAGTGCACTATGTCGCCCAACTGTATGACACTACTCAAAATTAATTTTCTTAGCAAAGTCAGGAATTGGACCTGGATGTTCGGGGCAACAGCGAAGAATGCTAACTGCTACACCTCAAGGGGGTCCCCAAACAAATATAGTAAAAAAGTGTGGTTTGCATTTTCAAACATCTACCTTTCTTACATCTCTTGTACTAAAAAGGTGTTCAGTTGGTGTAAACTAAATAAGCTATTCATTCACCTTCATTTCCCCTTTTCCAGCTGATACTGGGTGGGGGCAAATATGGTTCCTCTCCACTTTGTTCTGTCGTTCCACCATTCCTCTTCAGGCACGGTGTTCCAATCCAGGTTCCGTTTTCTAATGCTATACTTCACCGAGTCCATCCAATGCATTCCTGGTCTTCCTCGTCCTCTCTTCCCTGTCATCCGTCGTTCCAGTGCTAGTCTTGGTAGCCTTTCTTCATTCATCTGTTTGACATGTCCAAACCATCTCAATCTGTTCTGCTACAGTTTGTCATTTAGTTTCTGTACTACCATTTCTTAACACATAACACTTTATGTATTAATTATAATGGCTCAACGGACAATATTCATTTTGATTCTCTTTCGAGAACATTTGATAACTCCTAGTTCTTTCCGTATATCTTCATTTCTCACTCTATCTCTCCTCGTTTTCTGGACCATGCTTCTCAGGAATCTCATCTCAGCTGCCTGTACTCTGCTCTAATCCCTCTTAGTCATTGTACAAGTTTCTGCTGCATATGTCATTACAGGAACTTAATAAGCTTTGCACATAACTTATTTAGCCTCAATTGGTAAATCCTTGCTCCATACTAGTCCCCGTACCTGTTGGTAGAAAGCACTCCCGAGTTAGATTCTTCTGCTAATTTCCAAATCTAGTCTTCCATCTTCAGTCATTTCACTTCCCAAGTATTTGAAGTGTTTCACCACTTCCAATTCCTTATCTCCGACTTTGATTACTCCTTTTCCTTCTTTATTAGCTCATCACCTCTGTTTTACTCTTCTCCACATTTATCTTCAATGCCCATTGCTCAATCTCTTCATTTATTACGTATAACTGTTCTTGTACCTCCATCTCATCCTCGCACCAGATCACAACATTTACCTTCATCTTTGCCCTACTATAGTCTTTCATTGCTGCCTTCACGATGTCATCCATCACCATTAAGAACAATAAGGGTGACAACACACTTCCTTGCTTTATAGTCCAGTCAATAAACGAATTTCACCCTACATCAGATGCGGGATCGTTTTTTATTTTTTGATGTTGTTTAGGACCCTTAGGTAGTTATTAATCCAAGTTTCCGTCATCCTCCTCCCCTTGCTTCGTCCGCCATCTTGAAAAAACTGTCAGAAATCGGCACTTTTTTCAGTGTTTGGCCTCTAGCTCATTCCCAGTTCATTTGTCTGAACATATGTTCAAATAAGAAAATGTAGATTACTAAATTTCCAACAACTTTGATTTGGAAGGTATTTTTGTAGGACCAAGCGTATTCGAGCTACGAGAAGGCGAAAAAGGGTGAAAATTGGAGATTCGGCAAATTTTTCACTTTTGCTCCTCTTTCCATCGCAAAAACAGGGAGAAGAATTGATCTGAGCAAAAAGTTTATTGAATGAAAGTTGTAGATAATTTAATTTCCTTTAAAACTCGTGTATCAAAAAAATCAATTAGGAGCAATGGGTAGGAGTGGGGGTAAATATAAGAAACCTAGAGGAAAAGCGTTTTTTGTGATTCAGCCCTGGAGCACCGTGTTGGTAAAAGTTTTTCGATTTCATTATATTACAACTATTTTCTGAACACAGCAGTGCATCTAAATAATATTTGAACCATTTTTTGTATAAATATGAATAGATGGGAGAGAACAAATTCGTTACCCATTCATTTAAGAAAGTTAGTGTGTATTTACAAAATATAGATTACAATACAATGCGTTTTATATATTATTATTATTATGTGCGTATGGACCCTATTGGATCACGCATTAAATTTATGATTCGCCTTTCTAACAGACCATATTGCTTTCATTCTTTCACTGTGCGCTTGTTTCCTTTCTTCTGACAACTTAGTCCCCGATCTTCTGGGGACTTCATTCTCTGGCTGTACCACCCATTTATTTATCTTCTGACGGTAGACATTTCTGTCTAGTATTATATATTAATTATTTACATGTTAATTATTAGGGAATAATGAACACACTAAAATAAAAACTTTAAAATAGATGGGGGGGGGGGGGCTTGTTACAGTAACCGGAGAGGTTTCGCAAGGGGGGGTCGGGAGGGTTGACTCTTCGGCAGGGTCTTCGTCGAATGGTATGGACGGGTCGTCGATGTTTTCCTCTTCCTCATCAGCGACTATCAAAAGACGGTTGTCACAGGACTTTCCGCTGCAGCAGAATTTGCAGAAAGTGGAGCAATGCATACCGGCTTTTCTGTATCCACATGCTGCGGAACAGCCGGTGGCACACCTGCATGATACCGTCTTCAGCAGGGAACGAGGAGCAGCATCTCTGGTGGTTGTTGTCGAAATCAAG
This sequence comes from Meconema thalassinum, assembly GCA_946902985.2. Lineage (NCBI taxonomy): Eukaryota > Metazoa > Arthropoda > Insecta > Orthoptera > Tettigoniidae > Meconema > Meconema thalassinum. The sequence continues at coordinate 567,179,610 of OX336388.2, read as the reverse complement.
CCCCTGCTTCCTCTTGTCCAGCCAAAGATGATCGGGTCTTTCTTCCTGCTCATCCAGGACGTCACTTGGTGGTACACTCTCAAGGAGTGGTATCGCGCTGCATCGGCGATTGGGCGCAGCTTTTCCAGGTTCAAGTTTGTCGTGGTGGCAACAAATTTTGTGTGTCGGAGGTCAGAAAGTGATTTCCCCCCATGGAGGACGACCAATATTTGCTCTCCTACTTTGGAGATGTCCTCTAATGTGGCTGCTGGGTCCATGAAGACATCACTTATCTCCAACAATAATGGATTCCTCCGGAACAGGGAACAAAATTTGTTTTTTTCCGAATCCATAAATGTTTGAGGTTATGTCACACCCGCTGATGGCGTGGAATGAGCAGCAGGTTCTCGGCGAAGTCGTACATAAATGATGAGGGGGAGAACATGACGTCAGATGAATTGCCTCTTCCTGTTTTTTTAAGGTATACGTTGTTCATCGTATTTGCTGTCCCAGTGAGAATGGCTAATAAATCGATGTCTTCCCCCACAATAATTACAGCATCGTACGAAGAAGCCATCGATGTTGCAGTGGTCACAATGAGCACGTCAGCATCCTCTTCAGCTTGCTTGTTCATGACGTTGGACGCTTCAAATGTTGTTCTGAGGAGGGCAACAAATCGTTTTTATTGCTCTCAATGGACAGAAATTTGTCTTGAGGAGTTTTGTTGACTGTGGCTTCATCAAATATCACATCTGCTGAGGCGTTCAGCTTGCGCCTTCTTGCTCTTTCAGCATTCTTGGTACTCATCAGAAGATTGTCTGGGTACCCGTCGAAGATGACCATCACCACTGTCCCGTAATGCTGGTGGATGTACTTGATATAATCGGCACAAATTTTTCAAAAAGTCGATTTCGATTCCACACAACTTTGCCCACAGATGCCCACCATCGATGACAGTGAGGTGATTTGAGAGAAGCTCGAAATCTATGGGTGTGAACGCTGCATATCAAGCAGACTTTGTGCCCTTGCGCATGACATCCTCTTTGAACAACGACATAGGGTACGGTGCAAGCTCATAAGAGAGGTATTCCTCAAGGTCGTCCTGGGTTGTTTTTGCTATGCACATCCTGTGATAGAGTGTGAGTGGATCCACAGCAATCTTCTTCTCCCCAACTTTCAAGATGTTCTTGTCAGCTGCTAAAGATATCACTATGTCCTTCTTTTTGAAGGACACTTCACCGAAAGTTGTTCCCACTATTCTTGAGAGTCCAGCCATACCGACTTGCTGAGCCTTGTAGCAGTTCACCTGCTTACTTCCAACTACACCAGAGCTGATGCTCTCCTCCCTTCTTACGGGATCCAAACGACCGAGGACGTGCAGCAGCAATGATTGCATGGGAAATGGCAATACTGATACTCTTCCATTTATCTTAACTTCCTTGTTTGTTTTTAGCACAATTGTTTGGACCATTGTCAATAACGTTGGTGGAATGTCTGACTCGATACTGTTCAAAAATTTATCAGGGGGAGGATAGTCAGTGGTACTGTACACACGGGATCGAATATCCTCTGTAATTACTGTATATCTGCAGCTGCTTTCACCATTCTCATTCTTTCTTCCTAAGGATTCGATTTTATATTGGCATACCAAGTGTCATTCAATATTTTATAACCAGTATTTTTGAAACAGACCATCGATTTATTGCCTGTTTCAACGAACATGATCTCATCCTCGTACTTTTTCAGCAAACGGGATTTTACTGTTCTCCGGTCACGTTCACATCCTTCCTTAAGGGCCCCCATCAATTGATCAAATGAGAATTGGCATTCTTCTTTGTTCCTTTCCAGAAAAGCATAAACAAATTCCATTGCTTCATCAACTCTGGGGTGTGGTCTGTATCCTCTTGCCCCTCCCACAGCTCTCGGTGGTCGGTACAACATTTTCATACAAGCATCGTGGTGCTCACCGTCAGCAGCAATAAGATCTAAGTCTGGGGGAACACGATTAATTATTTGTTGAGGGTGTGTGGTTACATTTATACAAAAATGGTTCAAATAATATTTAGATGCACTGCTGTGTTCAAAAAATGGTTGTAATATAATGAAAACGAAAAACTTTCACCAACACGGCGCTCCAGGGCTGAATCACAAAAAACCTATTTCCTATAGTTTTCTTAAATTTACCCCCACTCCTACCCATTGCTCGCATTTTTTTAATACAGGAGGTTCAAAGAAAATTAAATTGTCTACAACTTTCATTCAATAAACTTTTCGCTGAAATCAAGTTTCCCCCCTGTTTTTAGGATGGAAAGTGGAGCGAAAGTGAAAAATATGCCGAATCGCCAATTTTCGCCCTTTTTCGCCTTCTCGTAGCTCGAATACGCTTGGTCCTACAAAAAAAAAACTTCCGCATCAAAGTTGTTGCAAATTTAGTAATCTATATTTTCTTATTTAGAAATATCTTCAAACAAATGAACTGGGAATGAGCTAGAGGCAAAAAACTGAAAAAAGTGCCGATTTCTGACAGTTTTTTCAAGATGGCGGACGAAGCAAGGGGGAGAGGATGACGGAAACTTCGATTAATAACTACCTAATGGTCCACTCCACCGGTAAGGTTTTGTATTACATTTTAAAAAGACCTATTTGAAACGGTTCAATATACGTAGATTTTACTGAAGAGTGAAGACTTGGCAGTTCCTGTCATTGTTCAAGTGCTTAGACAGGGTAAGCTTTGTGCTTAGTGGCAATGGGAAGCTCCCAGATAATGGTTGATGGCTATTATGATTTCCGTAATACTAATGGATATTTGAGGCCTTGATATCGCCAGACTCAGAAATGAAGACTGTTGTAGCGAATGTTATGCCAGCGTAATATAATTTTCTTAATCTTTAATCAGCTGCACATCTATATAGAAGGCCCAATCAGAAAGAATAACCCCGAATGCTCCTCAGGACTTGCTCACCTGATGAGTTAAAACTGAGCAATTCCCTGCAAAACAGGAGGCCATAGCCCTTATGGGATTTGTAAGGCTATTTATTATTATTATTATTATGGTCCTAAACAACATCAAAAAATAAAAAACGATCCCGCATCTGATGAAAGGTGAACCCCCTTTTTGAGCCTCTATTGATTGGACTATTAGTCCAGTGTCAATTTTAAACTATTCCGATGTCCCGACTCTAGTCTTCACACTACTGTAGCAATCCATGCACATTCCATTTATCATGTCTCTAAGTTCCTTACCTATCCCCCTATTTGTTAAGCTTTCCCAAACTTTTGTTCTAGGGATGCTATCATAGGCCTTTTCTAGAACAATAAAAGTCATAACCATATCCTTCCCATATTCCCCACTCTTTTCAATGTTCTGTCTCAGAATGAAAATGGGTTCCACTGTTGACCCGCCCCCTCTAAATCCAAACTGCTCCTCCTCTATTTGGCTTTCTACCTTTACTCTAATTCTTTTTTCTAGGATTCTTTCCATTACTTTGGCAACATGCGGGATGATGGTGATTCCTCGGTAGCTACCACACATCTTCCTATCCCCTTTCTTGAATATTGGCAGTATTATTCCCTTTTTCCAGTCTTCAGGAACTTTCTTCTCTCTCCACACACTCCTGAGAAGTCTGTATGTCCACTGCAGTCCCACTGGTCCTGCCGCCTTGATCATATCTATTGCCACTTCGTCGATTCCCACAGCTTTCCCCATCTTCATCTTCCTGTCCGGTTCTTCTCCTAATTTTTTCTCCACCGTTTTGGCTGTTTGCGTAACTTCTCCGCATGCCTGACGTCTCACCTTCAACAGCTCGCTGAAACATTCTTTCCCCTGTCCGATATCTTTGCTAGTTTTGTCAATATATCACCTTCTTTGTTTTTCATGAACCCAGTGTTCACCTTTTCATTCCTTCTACTTTTTATAATTCCAAATAGCTTTTTTTTCCACAATTTAAATCCTCCCTTATTTCCTGGGTGAATGTTTCCCAGCTTTTCTTCTTTTCCTCTGCAATTACTTTCTTGCAATCTCTGTTTGCTTCTATATATTTTGCTGTACTTTCTTCAGTCTTTTTTGTTTTCCATTCCTTCCAAGTTTTCTTCTTCTCTCTTACCTTTTCTTTCACTATCTTCTGACTATCATTCACCCATTTTGCCGCCTTTTCCTGTACCTTTCCTGATGTTCTACCACATGTTTTCTCTGCACTATTTACAAATGCACTCTTAAACTTTTCCCATTCATGTTCCACATGGGTACTTTCCGTCCTTGGTATCTGTTCTTGCAATTCTTTCTTAAACTCTCCTGCAACCTCCTTTTCATTTAGTCTCCAGACCTTAATCTTTCTTCTCTTTTTTTTCTGGTAATCTCATGACCTTTCCTACTTTTAGTTTTGCTACCACTGCCCTATGGTCTCCTCCTAAGGCTTTCTCTGGCATGGCTGTGACATCAATTAGCTCTTTCCGATGTCCTTTTTCGACTAATATATAGTCTATCCGAGTTTTCGTTCTTCTATCTCCCCATCCATACCTTGTTATCTTCTGACTATTTTTCTTTCTGAACCACGTATTCCCTACAATTAATTTGTTCCGCTGACAGAAGTCCATTAGGAAATCCCCTTCTGGTTTCTTACTGCCATAACCATATGGTCCCAAAATCTCCTCTCTTCCTTATCTGTCTCTTCCCACTTGTGCATTCAAATCACCCATTACCATTATTTCCTTATCCTCTATATATTTTTCTACATTTTCTAGGAATTATTCTAAGTTCTCTTCTTTATTCCCCGTTCTGGAGCATACTCATGAAACAGATCTTTTGTCCCTGTCTGGAACTGTATCCTTCCTATGATCATTCTGTCACTTATCCTCTTCACCTCCTCCACATACTCTAGGACATCCTTTCTTATAATCATTCCTACTCCATTTCTTGCCTCATGTCCTCCACTGTAAAACAGCCTGTATCCTCCCTTTAGTTTTCTTCCCCCTTTTCCTTTCCATTTCGTTTCACTGAGACCGAGGATGGCTATATCCTTCTCCATCATGAAGTCCACTAGTTCCTCAGTCTTGTCCGTCAGGGTTAAGATGTTGACTGTCCCTATTCGGATATATTGTGATGCTGGTCGCCCATTTCTCACAGCTCCCTCAGCATCTGAAGAACTGAGCGTCGCCTGCAGGGGACGCCCTAGCATTTTCCGAGGCTGAACCATATTTGCTTTCATTTTAGGCTATTATTAACACGGGGTTGCCACTCCCAAATGCATTTTATGGCCTACTGCCAGGTATGAACTAGGCCGCTCCTAAACCTGGAGAACAGACGCTTGTCTCTTCCCACTTGTGCATTCAAATTGCCTATAAGCTATATGTAAGAATATTATATATTGTTACATTAGTATCTTATGAATTAACTTGACCTGTTTAAATACATGTAACCCCATTGCAGGGCTACCTGTAAAATTTGTATATTGAATCAATAATTATTTATTTCACATATTGCATGAAAGCGATATTTGACAGTATAATTATGTGGTTCAATTTCTAAATCCATCCTTGTTTGGTTTTCAGAAGCATGGAAATCATGCAAAAGTTTATTAAATCATGTTAAAGCCAGCTAACCCTAACCGGCCCATGTTAAAACATGACACTCATCAACTAATAAACACATTAAAATGACATTTTTAGAGGTGTTAGTATACATCTATGTCTATTCACCATGGTTGGTTGGTTCCTCAGTTAAGGGGCTGCGACAACCCGATCATGTAGCAACGTCTGCTTTGGGCGTGTATAGAATCTGTCTGGTAACCGGTGTTAATTGTGATGGCTGTATTAGTATGTGTAATCTGGAGTTCAGGTAAGGACTACAGACGATCAATTTCAAGTGGTTCCTACTTTTGCTACCATCAATGACAACTAGCTGTGGACCTGGCTAATAGATGCCATCACAACCAACATCTGGCGGCGAACGTTGGAACTTTTAAGGCATTAATCAAATCTAACCTACAAATTTAGCTTCACACAATTGTAGTTAGTGGAATGTTCTTTTACATGCCATAAATCTATGACATGGGCTTTACTTCCCCTCCAAAGGAAGGCATACCGAGGTATTTTTAATGCTCTCAAAAATACGACGACTTTGGCCGGGTTTGAACCCGCGATCTTGGGCATAGAAGCTCAGCATGCTACCAACCACGCCACCGAAGCCGCTTCAGCATAGTGAAACTGTTAATCTACAGATTATAGTTTCACTACTATATCATTTAAAAATTTAGGTTAATTTTTTGGGGGAAAAGTTTTGCATTTAAATGATATTTTATACATGGAAATTAAAAAAGATCTAAAAGCAGTAAGAATATCAAGATAAAATACGCCAAAGCCTACCCAAAACTGACACAGGAACAGTTGAGGAAGAATGGAAAATTTTTAAAGAGTGCTTAGTTGAAACAATGGAGGAGTTATGTGGAAGGACAAATGGCAAAAGAAAATGGAAAGAAACACCATGGTGGAATAATATGACAAGAGAGGCAGTCTCAAAAAAGAACAGTACTTATAGAAAATACTTCAGCAGTAGATTTGATGAGGACAAAGAACTTTATAAATTAGCTTAAAACAGATTGTCAGGAAAGAGAGAGAAGACTGGCTGAACGGATGGAGTGACAAGCTAAAGGAAGATGTAGATGTCAACAGGAAAATGCTGTATGGAATGATTAGGAATAGACGTAGGGAAAAAGAATATACTAAATTCCTGACTAATGATAATGGTAATTTAATTACTAGTGACAAATAAATTAAAGAGGAATGGAATAATTATTTGGACAAATTATTGAATGTGAATGATACAATAATGATCCTAGTAGATGATGTGGTAAATGACAGTTGAATGGGAGACAATATGGAACTGTCATGGAACGATACAGAATATGCCTGGAAGTATATCAAAACAGGAAAGTCCCGAGGAATTGATGAAGTGAGTGAAGAAATGATCAAGTCGATAGGAATTATTGGTAAGCAGTTGATATACAGGCTTTTTCATAAGATTTAGTAAGGACAGATTCCAGCTGACTGGAAGGAGGGCATTATCGTTCCATTGTTTAAGAAGGGTGACAGGAAGAGATGTTCTAATTACAGGGGCATTACATTAACAGGGTGTCTACTGTAAGGATGAAGTAAAAATTAGTTACTTTTTAGCTACCTTTTGGTTCATTTTAGTTACCTTTGAATTCATGATTCGTCTGCGGTCTGCAAGCAAAGAGGCTCATCACGCGGTGAAGAAAAACAGCTATGTACTGTGTTTAAAGCGGTAAATACAATTCACTTAGGGAGTTATAAAAATTTTAAAAATAATACATAAATACTAGATATTTATTATCAAATGAGTTGTTTCAGCTAATATGTCGTCTTGTGCACAAGGCGTTTTTATAATTGCCAAGAGGTTGCTCTGCTCTTGACCGTTTGGCAAGATTTCCTTTGTCCCCGCGGTAGATCACGAAGAAAGTTATGGGACGTTACGTGATTGTAACGGAATTCTGTCTTCGCAGTCAAGTACGGAGAAATTTCGAGATGTTACACGATCGGCGCTGTTCTCACCCGTTTGTCGAAATTCCCGTAGTTTTCGCGATAGAACACGGATAAATATCGCGATTTAGATCATCAGTGTCACTTTTAGTTGTTCGACGAGATTTCCATTGTCCTTGAGGTCGGGCACGAGAAAATATAGCATTATTAGGCAATCGGCGCCACTTGCTGTCCGTTTGACATGAATCCAGTTTTCCTCGTCATTGAATGCGGAGAAATATCGCGATGTATCGCAATCGCTGCCGCTCTCGGCCGTTTTATGAGATCCACGTTGTCCTCACGATATTATGCATACCGCGCCGCACCCAGCCGTTGAACGATTGTCTATTCGTCCTGACTGAATGGTGGATGCAAGCTCAGGGTTGGGCATGGTTAAAATTCAAGAGTAGTTATGGACAAGTTGTATGGCCGGCGCCGTGATTCTCGCTGTCCCTATGCTGTGGTTGGGAGATCTCAGGGTGGATCACGAGGAGAAATTAGTATCGCGACGCTACGTAGGCTGTCATTTCTAAGTGGGTTGATGCACTTCTCGCTCCCCGTACGCTTTTAAGTATACGGTCATGGGAAAAGTGACGAGTAGGTTTCGGAATGTTTCGTGATTGGTGCCCAATCATCTTTGACGGGATTCCCGCAGTCCTCGTGGACACAAGTTCACGATAGGGGACGGGTTTTATGATTTTACGCTACTGACGTCGATCTCGGTCCATTTGACGAGATTCCCGCAGGCAAGTCGTGCGGTCAGCCGGCCGTCTTGAGTCGGTATCAAATATTAATAATTATTCTGAGAGGATTGCACGAATAATACGACTAGAGGACACGTTTTCTTTCGAATGCGAATCACGAATTATACAAGTTATACAAGTTTACGAAATAATCGGTTAGATTATAATATATCCGATGGAACCAAATGTCGAAGGAAAAATCGTCATAGAACGGAATTTCGAATTAACCATACTGGATGTCGCAAATTTACGAGACAGATTTTTAAAATAAGTTATAGCCTACGTATTTAGAAGCTTTTTCAAAATCCTTTTTCGAAACGGTAACATTTCGCAAGATTGCGACATTAAATTATTTCGGGTTATTTCTGGACTTCCAATTTGACATAGTCTCCAAATAAATGCGAGGTCTCTGATTAATTTCAGAAGTTTTCGCGAATAAACGTCTCGCGAAAAGTCAGGTTTCCTAATAACACAGATAAATATTTCACACAAAACCAAAAAGTCATCTTGATGCCGAAAATATACGCTGAACGATGTATCCTCAGTATGCATTTCCTCGAGGTCGGGCACGGGGAAATATAGCTTATGCATAACGAATAGAATAAGAAGTGATATCAGTGGCCTAGTACGCCTGGTCCGCCGCAGCGCAGCGCGGGCTCCGATCTATGATGTAAGTTAGCATTGGCGCTTACGAGACTTTTAAAACCTTGCGACATGTTTTACATGTTAAAACACCGCAAGTTTTATTTACACCATACTGGACAAATAGTTAGGCAAATTAGGAAATATATGTGGAACAGAATAGTATTTCAATCGCCAGTTGGTTCTTGGGAGAAGTACTACTTCCTATCACAAATTCGTCAAATTTAACAATTAAATCTTCTGAAAAGTGAGCATCACAGATGTAGGACTTTTCAGTAAGTTCCCTATCCTTCCCTGGTATGGCCCCTTTGCCCTTGATAAAACGTTCCTTATCTTCAGGAGGTTTGAATAGCCGTCTGACCTCTTTACAGTCCCCATAGCCAGATCTGCATCCTGGTACAAAACAGCAAGGCATCTTCACCACTCACATTAAGCACTCATGAAAATGTAAGGGCTAAACTGCTGTTTACTTACATTAAATAACAATAAAATTAACACACGAAGATGACGTCAACACACGACAAGAAATTAAATTCAATTTCAGTTAATGCTTCCTACAATAGCATTTCAGGTATTAATACTATGAAATAATAGTGTAAGCACTTGTATATCAATAAAGGTTTGCACAGAACACCACCAAAACACTCCCACCGATTAAATACTTAATATATCGCACATAAACACATGTGGACATCAACAATCTCAAGTCGACTGTAGCGCTGCGTAACGGCGAGTGCCAACCTGATCCGTATTCATTACATGCTATTGACGGAGAAGAGATCACACTTTTTATTCTATTCGTTATGGCTTATGCAATCGGCGCCGCTTGTGTGAAACTCGCTCCATCGCAATCTCTGAGCCTAGAGGCGCGAGTTTAAAGGATTCAATCCGCCATCGGAAAATTTTCGTTACCCTTATGTAAAATTCGTTACTTTTTCGTTACCCATTTGTAAAATTCGTTACTTTTGTTACCGGTCGACACCCTGATTAACATCTCAAATGGGAAGATTGTATGAAAAGATTATAGAAGGAAAGATTAGACCACTGATAGAACCAAGGTTATCAGAGGAACAATATGGATTCAGGAAAGGCAGATCAACAGTTGATCTAATTTTTGGGCTCCGTCAGATGATGTAGAAATATTATGAACACAATAAAGATCTCTGGATAGCCTTCCAGTATTCGATGCTGTGAACAGGGAAATAGTCGTGTTAAAACACCATCAGGGCTGACAGAACCCTTTAGAATAACTACAGGTCTAAGGCAAGGAGGAGTTCTGTCTCCTCTTCTCTTCATTGCTGTGATGAATGACATCCAAAAATGTATGTCAAACCATCGGCAAAGGAAAAATGAAAGTTATGCTCTTTGCGGATGAAATATAATGTGTGGGGTGAGTCCAAAGGAGAATTGCAAGAACAGATCAAACAATGGACAGAATGAGCAAAGGAATATGTTCTTATGTTTACGGTAGTGTAGAAAAAAGTGAGGTGCTAGTTATGCAGGGAAACTGCCAACCAGAAGGTTCCATTGAAATTGATGGCAGACAGCTTAGGTTTTCTCAAAAATTTAAATATCTGGGAAGTGTGATATCAGAAACAGGTACCATTGATGAGGAAATCACCACCAGGATTTCGGCTGGAGGTACATTTTATAGAGCTATTCAAGACATCATATGGAACCAGAAAGTGCCTCGGCAATGTAAACGAGCAATTTATGAGACTTATGTGCCAATTTTCAATTTTGACCTATGGCTGTGAAACTTGGACCATGAGGAAGAAAGATGAGAGAAGTATTCAGGCAGCAGAGATGAGATTTGCCAGAGCCATGGTTGGTAAGACAAGAAAAGACAGAATTTGTAATGAGCATATCAGAGAATTGGTTCAGGTCGACAAACTACAGGATAAAATAACCTTGAAAAGGCTCATGTGGTTTGGCCATATGCGAAGGATGGATGTTAACAGAATTCCAAGACAAATGTATGAACTGCAGCTTCATGACCGAAGACCAAGAGGAAGGCCAAGAATGTGATATGCAGACATAGTGAGAAATGACATCCAACAATTAAGTGAGGACTTGGACAGCATTGAAGAAGAAGTAGAAGAGAAGTGAAAAGACAGAAATTAGTGGGCGACCCATCTATTAGATGGAACGACGTGGTGTATGTATGTATGTATGTATGAAAGTATGTACACTTGGTAGAATATTTTTACTACCAAACACACACAGCATGATAAGCACATGGTGAAAATTTCAAATCGCTACCTCAATTAGTTAGAAGCCTCCGTGGCTTAGGCGGCAGCACGCCGGCCTCTCACCGCTGGGTCCGTGGTTCAAATCCCAGTCACTCCATGTGAGATCTGTGCTGGACAAAACGGAGGCAGACAGGTTTTTCTCTGGGTACTCCAGTTTTCCCTGTCAATATTTCATTCCAGCAACACTCTCCACTATCATTTCATTTCATCTGTCATTCATTTAATCATTGCCCCAGAGGAGTGCGTCAGGCCTCGGCAGCCGGCACAGTTCATATCCTCGCCGCTAGATGGGGGCTTCATTCATTCCATTCCTGACCCGGTCCGAGACTGGAAGCAGGCTGTGGATTTTCATTTTCACCTCAATTAGTTCCTGAGAAACTAGGTCAAATGTGCAGAAAAATTATATTCTTCAGAAATATAACAATTGGAGATTCAAGTCCCTGGCTTGGTCAGAAATATGCTATTTGCTATCATAAGAAACACAAGTCACTTTCTTTATGCTTCTGATAGTGACAGTGTTAAACAGACATATGAAATGGAGTTTCCTCTACCAAACAAAACAATACCCAGGTTTCTACACTAAATATCGTTTTTAAAATAAGTGAGCAATTTTCTTACAATAAAGTCAAATGACAAGTATGCATTCAAAGCAGTTTTTGTAGAAGTAATTATAGTGCTCCGCAAATTAATGTAACGTGTTGAGGAAAGTTCTGTTTTGGTGACTTCTTGCTGTGTTGCAGTTGGATTCTAAGTGATAAAGTGCTTTAAGTTACATAAAACCAAAGTGGAAGTCGGGTATGTAAATTGATTTTAACATTTTAATATTTCTAACAACACACGTCAAATAAACAAGTGAATATTCACAGTGCGAGTGTCACCAACCTAACAAATAGAGAAGGAGCGCGACTGTCACAGTCCTTGTTCGAGATATCGATATGAGTGCCATCAGCAAAATGGACGGAAAGAAGCGCGGCATATCATCGGCCGGTGAGAGAACCAGCACGGCAGCAGTGCCATCTGTTGCCGACGTGTATGAAATCCTTCAATCTACAAGCAAGGAAGTTGCTAGCCTGAAAATCCTACACAAAGACACTGAAAGAGAACTGAACAAATCTCTGGAATTCGCTCATCAGAATCTAGACGAGAATTACGAACTCATAAAAATTCAGTCTGAAAAACTGACCAACTGTCTACAAGTTATTGAAAAACTTAAAGAAGAAAACATGATGCTGAAAAAACGATTGCATGAACCACGCTACAGTTGGATGACCTGGAGCAATACGGCAACTAGCGCTTAGAGACAGCCCAGAGGGGCTAACGAAGCGACCCGAATACTCACGACTGTAACCGATCATCCATCCCCCTTCACGCTCCTTTGACACGCACCGAGACAGACCAGTGCAGCGGAGCAAACCGAACGTACCCGAAACTTCACAACCTAGACCGATCATTAGGGCTAGGATTTTTATATAAATTCATATTCTTTCCCTTTGCTTATATACAACTAAAAATTAAAAATGTCCATGAATTAGAACCTTAGCTATCATCTAATTACATTTTATTGTTACATATTTCTCATATTTGATCATAATGACATTTTGTATTAGATATTTTTACTTTAAAATTAATATTCTGTGTTTTTATTTTACATATTTGATCAAAATTACATTTTTTAAACATAACTTTACTTGATTTATTTCAAATTACATATTCTGTCTCTTATTATTATTATTATCTTGATTGGTCACATTGGACCACTTGAGTCGTTCCACAATCACTTCTTCTTTGAAGGTAGTACTGCTTGGTTCTTGCGCTCCTTCCAGTACTTTTTCATTCTTTCAGATCGGGATTTTCTCAACTCATCTGAAATCTCCATAGGCTTTCTATGTGTCATTTCTGCAGAAAATTTGTGAGTTTTAAGAATTATTTATTTATTTAGCGTATGATGAATACAATATTATATACAATATATACAGTACAACTACCATCACAAGTTCATAACTAAAGTTCCATGTTTAAGGTTGAGAGCCAAAGAAGGGCTTCGCTTGAGACACAGTGTAAGTCTTCTATAGAGCCTCTGTATGCGCGTAAAGGACACTCGAATGTAATGTGGTCCACTGTCTGTTCCTCTTCTCCGCAGTCACATTGAGGTGATGCCTTCCATCCCCATTTGAAGAGAGTGGCTCCACATCTACCTTGGCCGGTCCTAATACGGTTTAGCGTCCTCCACTGTCGTCTGGGAAGGGAAAATCCATCAGGGCACTTGCAGGGGTTCTTAATGATGTGATGATTTGGTAACGAGGATTGCAGATGCCATTGTTCTTTCCAGGCGTCCGATATATTAAAGGAGGTGTCCTGTAGAATCATTGCAGTACGCCAAGAAGGGTGTCTGGATTTCAGTCGTTTGGTTGGAGAAGCTGCTATATCAGAATGAATAGGGAGGTGAGGATTGTTTTCTATTTTCTTCCATAAGTTAAGCAGTGACTGTGATCTTCTTAGGGATGGAGGTGGTATGTGGCTTAGGGTGGGAAGCCAGTGTGTGTTAGTAGGTTGGATGCATCCTGTAATGATACGCATTGCCTGGTTCAGCTGGGTGTCTACTAGTCCAATGTGAGCACTGTTAAGCCAAGTTGAGCAACTGTGTGAAACTAAATTGGATAGGTTAAGAATGTAAACAACGCTCCTAGGTTGCTACGTTCGTTGCCAAGAGCCGACTGCGGTGGCGTCTAGTAGCTAGTTCTGAACTAGGCCTAGTAGTCGTTGACGGTGGCGTTTGGCGGCAAAAGTAGGAACTATTTGAAAATTCAAAGTTGCAGTCCCTACTTGAATTAAAAAACAGATACACACACTAATACAGTCATCACAATTAACACCGGTTATCAGACAGATTCTACACACACCTAAAGTACACGGGGCTACATGACCGCGTTGTCGCAGCCCCTAAACTAAGGAACCAACCAACCAAGTTGAGCAACAATATTCAGCGACGGAATAAGAAAGTGCAAGAGCAGTGGATCTCAATACTTGAGCATTAGCACCCCAGGATGTACCCGCCAGCTTTTGAAGGATGTTATTCCTGGTCTTGATCTTGGCTGACACATTGCAGAGGTGATTCTTGTAAGTCAACGACCTGTCCAGGGTGACTCCCAGGTATTTTGGGTTACTACAGTATTGTAGATTCTCTCCTCTGAATGGTATGGTTGGTTTGTACCCAGAACTTCTATTCCGCAAGTGGAAGGTAGACACAACAGTTTTCTGAGGGTTGGGTCTAAGGTTGTTCTGACGAAAGTAGCTGTCTAGGATCTTCAAGTCTGATGTAAGCATCGACTCAGGCTCATCGAAGCGATGGTGTTGGGCGACCAATGCGATGTCATCTGCATAGATGAATTTTTTTGATTTCGTTGCTGGGAGATCATATGCGTACAGGTTGAATAGTAGAGGGGCCAATACAGAGCCCTGAGGGAGTCCACCATTTATCCTATGTACTTTACTCCTGGAGTCTTCTGAAAATATCTGAAAGTACCTATTATTCAGCATGTTACTGAGTAATGTGGTGAGTTTCAGGCAAGGGATGATACTGATAAATTTAAGAAGGAGCTTATCTTGCCACACGGTGTCATATGCTGCTGTCAGATCTAAGAAAACACCCGTGCTTACCATTTTGTTCTCAAAGCCATTTTCAATATGGGTAACTAGTGCTAAAACTTGTTCATCACATCCACGTCCAGGTCTGAATCCAGCCTGCTCGACTGGAATATGTTGATTGATTTTCGCAGAGATCCTGTTATGTATCAGCCTTTCCAGAAGCTTCATTGTGACACTGAGGAGTGCTATTGGCCGGTAACTCTCAACTTTTGTTGGGTCCTTAGATGTTTTTAATACAGCTACTATTTTTGTCTTCTTGAAGAGTGAAGGTAGGTGACCTGTCTCTAGGATGTTCGTGAAGAAGTTAGTAAGCCATTTGACAGCAGCTGGTCCAAGATGTAGAATGAACTCTGGGTATATACCATCAGCACCTGCCGCTTTCCCAGGTTTTAAACTTTCTATGGCCTGCTTAATTTCTGGTGGTTGAAATGGGACAGAGAATTCAGAGGATCGCAGAGCCAAACGTTTCTTTTCCTTGAAGAGTTGCTTTACGTGTCTTCTATGATGCTTTTCAACTGAAACCTTTGATGTAGAGATCATATGCTTTGCCATGTCATTTAGACTGATGCTTGTTTTTGGTCTAATTTTGCTGTTGGATGTGTCCAATTTCCTGATCAGGCTCCAAGCTTCCCTGCTGGAGTGAGTGAAGTCTAGTGACTCAACAGTTTCTTGCCAAATTCTCTTCCTGTTTTCATCTAGGGATTGTAAAAGTTCAGAAGCCGTATTTGGATCACCATTGGCCTCAAATTCATTGAAGAGCCTTTCACTCTCCTCGTTCCAGCCGGGGATGTATTGTTTACGATATCCTCTTGGGATACATCGTTTTGCTGCACTTTTAACTACACCGATGAATCTGCTGTAGTTGCTATGGATAGGTCTTATCCATCGCAGGTTGGAGTCAATCTGTTTAGAAAATTCATCCCAATTGGCTTTTTTAAAATTCCATCTCTGTTTCGGGCAGGAGTGAACAATAGGCACAAGCAATCCAGACTGGAGAATTATTGGTCTGTGCTGACTGTGAGGAAATTTGTTGAGCACTGTGCGTCGTATGTTGCTAAGTGGGTGTTGTGACTGCGTTACAAAACAGAGATCCGGGGTGTATTCTTTGTTCCATCGTGCAGAAGAGAAGGAAGCCTTATCCTTGGCATCATAGATAAGTTTAAGGTTTTCCGTTTCCATCCAGTCAGTAAGCTTTTCCCCATTTCTGTCGTTCTCCTTGTATCCCCATAGTGTGTGATGGCTGTTAAAGTCCCCTGCAATTATACTTGGATTTTGCAAAGTTGGGATTGGCGGAGATGGCCAGGGAGTTCCAGGAGGTTTATATACGTTGACTACTGTCAAATCACAGACTTTGATTGAGGTAGTAAATATTTCATTATCTGAGGAAGATGGCAAGACTTGATAGTGTGTGATTTCGCTCCTCACATAGGTAGCAATCCCGTACTTCGCATGGTTAATTGCGGACACTAATTTAAATCCTGGAATCTTCCCTCTGGACTGCAGTTGGAGATCATTTTCGGTGTGGGTTTCTTGAAGCAGGATGATGTGAGTCTGATGTTCTTTGAGAACCTTTGCTAGGTGTTCACACTTTGCTCTGCTAATGCCTTCGACGTTAAGCTGGCATATTTTCAATGAAGGGCCAATGTTACGAATGTTTTAAGAATGGTGTTAATTTTATTTTTCTCCTCGGCATCTGTTATCTTAAGTCCAACTGCTTTGAGATCTTGTTGGATTTCTTGGATCCATTTTCCTCCAGTTTTCTTTCCTAGATTTCTCATCACCAGTTGGCGTACAATTCTGTTTTCTGGAAGCCGTAAGATGTGAAAAAAATATGAAATTCTTTTCTTCTTCATTGTGCTGGTGATTGGATCAATCTCACGATAGACAGTTTCATTTGGGAGAATCCTCCAGACTCCCTCAACCTGATACTTTTTATTTATGCACGTTCTAATGATTCTTCTTTCCGTTTTGAGGAGCTGATCAGTTCTTTGTTCATTTTTAATTTGGAACAGTGTTTCACAAGCATAAGTGGCTTCTGGGAGAGTTACAGTTTTATAATGTTGGATCTTAGTAGCTATTGATAGGCATTTTTTATTATATGTTGACCAGGTTAGAGATTGTGCCCTTTTCATTTTATTTGTTCTATTTATCCAAGTTACTTTTTCGTTTAAGTTATGTGTTATAATTTCTCCAAGATACTTAAATTGAGGAACTAGGTTAATTTTATGATCATTTATATAGACTTCATTTATATCTAAGGGTTTCATAGGCATGATCTCAGTTTTTTCAAAGGATATCTGTAATCCTATCCCTTGAGCAATTTCTTGGAGACTAGTGATCTGAGTACAAACCTCTTCCTTGTCTAGTGCTAAAAGAGGCAAATCATCTGCAAATCCTAAGCAGTTTATTTTTATTGATGGTTTTGTTCCAATTTTGATGTTTGGAGGGTTTTCCTTTTGCCAAACCTTCATGATATAATCAAGAGCCACATTGAAAAGCAGAGGGGATAATCCATCACCTTGTCTGAGACCAGTTTTTACTGAGAAAGCTGTTGATATTTCTCCCCTAAATTTAACTTTCGAATTTGTGTTTGTTAATGTTAATTGAATGATTTTTATCAATTTAGGATGGAGACCATATGATCTGAGGATTTTTAGCAGTGTCAGTCTATGAATACTATCATAGGCTTTTTTGAAATCTATAAAAGAGATAAAGAGTTGCTTATTTCTGTTTTTGTAATATTCCATTATTAATTTCAGGCTAAGGATTTGGTCTGGACAACTTCTGTAAGGGCAAAATCCTCCTTGATATTCTCCAAGTTGTGGTTCCAGAATGTTTTTGATCCTGTTGTAAATTATGCGAGAGAAAATTTTATATGTGCAGTCCAGAAGGGTAATTCCTCTGTAGTTATCTGGGTTCGTTTTGTCTCCTTTCTTAAATAATGGATGGATTATTCCTATGGTCCAGTGTGCAGGAATTTCTTCAGTAATCCACATTTTAACTAGATGTTGATGAAGATTTATAATCGCAGGTTTACCAGCATTTTTCCAGATTTCAGCAAAGACTAAGTCTTCGCCACAAGTTTTGTAATTTTTTTGTTCTTTAATTGCGAGTTCTACTTCATTAATGTTTGGAGGATTTATTAAATCAGGTGAAGTTAAAATAGGTGTATCAGTGTTTACTTGCAGGGTTTCCAGTGGATCATCACAATTTAACAGTTTCTCGAATGCTTCTGCAAGGATCTCTGTATTTTCTTGGTTAGAATGTGCTAACTTTCCCGTTTGATTTTTCAACATTAATGTTGGAGCTTCAAATTTTTTAAGATATTTACCAAATGTTTTGTAATAATCTCGAGATTGCTTTTTCTTGAAATCGTCTTATATCTTTTCCAGTGTATTCTTAAGATGATTACGTTTCGTTTGTCTGATGATTTTATGGGTTAATTTTCTTTGTATAGTTAGTTCTAAATTTGATTCTTCTGACTTTCGAGCTTGATGTTTTATCCATGCTTGGTGTCTTTTCTCTATTGCTTGATCACAATCTACATTCCACCATTCATGTTTTTTCCTTGGATTTATTGGTGCTAACTCCTCTGCTATTGATTTTAATTTAGTGATTAATTCGTCCAATGTTTTAGTGTTGAGAGATTCTTCTCCTGTTCTTTCACAGTACTCTATATTTTTTATTAAGGTAGATGGATCAAATTTCCTCCTATTGTTATTATTAGGTTTTTTTCTTGGCCATTGGAGTTAATTTTATCTTTACCACATAGTGGTCTGATCCTGAGTCAACTCCCCTTAGAACCTTTACATTGTGAATTTCGCGATGGTGAAATTTATCCATGCAGACATGATCCAACTGCCATTCACCCCTTCTGAAGTCAGGATGTTTCCAAGTTTTCAATTTATGGGGCTGTCTTTTAAAACATGTTGATTTAGAGATTAATTTGTGGTTTCTACAAATTTCGACTAATCTTTGACCATTTTTATTGGTTCGTTTATGTGCTGTCCATTTTCCAATTATATCTCTATATCTTCTTTCTTGTCCGAGTTGCGCATTGAAATCACCAAGGAGAATTTTGATGTTTGATGAAGGGATGTTTATTAAAGTTTGATCCAAAAGATCCCAGAATTTTTGTACTTCTTCTTTGTCCTTAATGGTGTTGTTTTTTTGATTAGTAGGAGCATGTGCATTAATAATTGTATATGTTTTATTTGCCGATTTCGAAGTTAGGGTCGTAAGTCTGGAGGATTGAGATTTAAATTCTGTTATCGAGTCAATGATTCTGAGATCTATTAAGAATCCGTTACCAAATTGTGGACAATTTTTCATAACTCGTTTTCCTGGAATTCCTTTATATAGTCTGTATCCTTGTGATTCCAGATGGTCTTGATCACTATTTCTAATTTCCTGAAGGGCCATAATTAGAATTTTATGACTTCTCATGATATCCGTGATGATCTTCAATTTTCCAGTTTGAACCAGAGAGTTAACATTATGTGTAGAAAAGAATGAGACTTGTTTAGGTTTGATTTTCCATAGTATTTGTTTGTTTGCTACTTGATGAGTTTTCAGACGCTCCGATTCGTCATTATCTTCCGCATGACAGCCCACCGTATCCGAATGCTGTCTTTTCTGTAATCTATCATTACAGACGGCGGAATTATTCTTCAAATGACTTCTCATGGTCGACTATCTAAGGTTACACCTTGAGGGGAGGATAAATCCTCGAATTACAATCCTGAATGTTATTCAGAAAGGTGAAAGAACTGAGAAAAGAATTCTCAGTCCCCCCCCCCCAACACTAGTCTGTTCACTGACCCAGTTTCCCGCTGGGATTGATTACCCAACCTTCCACTGGGTTGCTCAGCTTAGCAGGGGACACCACGTGCAGGTCAGTGTTGGGAGTTGGAGTGGAGAGGTTATGAGGATTCTCTTCTGCTGAATCCTTGTATTACTGATTTTGTTGGTTAGTATCATCACATCACACTCCCTTTGTCCAGGTCTACATATTTATAGACCTCCCCAGGTTGATTCCTGTAAAAGAAAAATATTTTTTTCGCAAGTGAAATGTATTTGTTCACTAGAAACTCGATTACATGAAACGGATTTTCCAAACAATTCATAAGCGGTTGAGAAAGGGCCAGGGACGATATTAGTGGAGATAAGGGGATGGTCACCCTGCTGGAGACTCAGCGGCTCGACTTTAGTTTATTCCAGTTGTCTAAGAATTAACGCACAGAACAACAAATCAAGCGATTATTCACAGAACAAATATCCAGTCGATAAACGAAAGAAAAATGGCTGCCCAAGGATCATGCCCCGCTTAGTCTGTCTTTAGGTTGGCTGATCGGTTATATTCGTGAGCATTCGGGCCACTTCGTTAGCCCCGCTGGGCTGTCTCTAAGCGCTAGTATACGGCAGGCGAAACACTTTAGAAATAGTAGGGGTCCCAGAAATGCCTAATGAGGACACGTTAGAAGTTGTAAAGAAAGTAGGTATCGCTCTAGATATGAACATTGAACCAACAATGATTGACATCTGTCACCGCATCAGGAAACAACGGCACCAAACCAGCGCGGGGATTGTTGTGAAGTTTGTGCGGCGAACCGATCAAGAGCAGTTCTTGCAAAGGCGAAAAGTTAAACGCAATCTCTACACCCTGATGGTAGGTTATGTTCCCAACGAAAAAATTTAAGTCAACCAAAGTCTAACATCGTACCGTAGGTCTATCTTAGATCAGGCGAGAAAGCTGAAACACGAAAAGAACTACGCCTTTCTCTGGATTGACAGATCTGGTACAATAAAATTGAGGAAGAAAGCTGAAGATAGACATGTCTACGAGCTGCGGACACCCGACGACCTAGAAAAACTGAGATAAACAAAATGGCTGAGGACAAGTCTCTTAGGATTTACTATCAAAACGTCCGAGGACAGAATAGTAAAACACAAGAATATTACCTTAATACACTTAATTGTGAATATATGATATGATATTCTAAATACAGAGACCTGGATTTCGGATAGTATGCAGGATGGTGAGCTATTTGATGATACTTTCTCAGTAAATAAAAGAAATAGGGAAGGAACTAAAAGGGGGGAGTTTTGATAGCTGTGAGAAAATATATTATTTCGAGTAACTGCCATTTTGATACCGGGGGCTTAGAAGCATTGTGTGTTAAAGCAATAATTAGTGGAAAAATTCATTTTATCATTACTGTGTACTTCCCTCCGAACTCCAAATTAGAGTCTTATCTTGCATTCTTCTGTGCAATTGAAGACAAATATTATCAAAACCATAATTTAAACATTGCAGGGGATTTCAATATTCCAACAATTTCAGGCACATGTTACGATTTTATAGCAGGTGGACCTTGCAGTCGAGTTCTTGCAAATGTTATGTCATTGTATAACTTGTCATCCCATAACAATATTCAAAACTCCAATCAAAGAACATTAGACCTTGTATTAACAAATATAAATAATACCATATCAGTCTTTAGGGAAAGGGATCCGTTAGTACCAGAAGATGTTCACCATCCTGCTCTAAGTTTAGTCATCAACTACAATCGTATAGGAAGGGTAACAAATAGTACTCCAAAAAAAAAAAAAAAAAAGTATATAATTTCAAGAAAGCAAATTTTTTAGGCCTGTATAGCTCGTTGCAAAATTCGGACTGGACCCCATTAAAACAATCTTGCAATGTTGAAGAAGCTGTTGTTCAACTCAGCTTTGGAGACAAATTCTCCTATAAAACATATTCAGTCAAAAAGAAAGTATCCTTGTTGGTTTAATAAAGAAATCATTAATGCTTTAAAACTTCAAGATTATCACCGGAAAAGGATGAGGTACAGCCAATCAAGTCTTGAACCTTACAAAGAGCTAAGAAAAAATGTTCAAACTATGATAAGCAGGAGTTACCGAAATTACATAAAACAGGTTCAGGAAAACTTAGGCGATAACGAAAAAAATTTCTGGAATTTTATTAAAAATAAGAAAGGCAGCACAGATCAGAGCAATCACATAATGACATACAAAAGTCATCATCATCATCATCATTTCCCCTTATCCAGCTCCTGCCGGGTCGGGGTATTTATGGCACTTCTCCACTTTCCTTCCACCATTCTTCTTCCACGATCTTGTCCCAGTCCAGATTTCTTTTTCTTACGCTGTTCTTCACTGAATCAATCCACCTTGTTCTAGGTCTTCCTCTTGCTCTCTTACCCTTGCACTTTACCTCCAGCATCTGTCTTGGTATTCTATTTACCTCCATCCTCTTTACATGTCCAAACCACCTTAATTTATTCTTCTCAATTCTCTCATTTAGTTTTCCCATCCCAACTTCCTTCCTAACATCTTCATTCCTCACTCTGTCTTTCCTTGTCTTACCTATCATACTTCTTAGGAATTTCATTTCACTGGCTTGGATTCTACTCTCTTGCCTGCTTGTCAGGGTCCAAGTCTCAGCTGCATAAGTTAATATGGGAACATAGGACACTTTATACATTACCTCCTTGCTTTTCCTTGGTACTTTCTTATCCCAAACAAGTTTTCTTACACTTTGATAGAATGCATTGCTCTGCTGTACCCTCCTGCCAATCTCCATGTCCAACCTACCAGTTTGCATCAATTCACTTCCGAGGTATTTGAACGTGTCCACAATTTCCAAACTCTGACTTCCAATTTTCACAGTGCCCTTTCCTTGTCTTTCCCCTCTTGTCATCACCATGGTCTTGTTTTTCTCTCTACTGATTTTCAGGCCGTACTTCTGCATGTTTCCAAAGTATGTATTTGCCACAAGCTGCAAAATACGTCATTCAAGCAGAAGGAGCTGGTCCTAAAAGTTATTCTCCATTTTTGAATGATGCGACTGAAAATGAATACAAAATGGCTGCCAAACATCTAAAGCCCAAGCATTCAGTTGGTCCTGATGGTGTTCCACCATATATAGTCAAGGGCTGTTCAGATGTGCTTAGAGAACCACTGTGTCTAATATTTAACCTGATACTGCGTACTCAAACATATCCGTTATTATGGAAAGCTACTAGGATCTGCCCAATTTTCAAATCTGGAGATAGGAACACAATCGAAAATTATAGGCCTGTATCAATTGTATGCGCACCCGCAAATATATTTGAATTTATTCTGTACAATAGAATATTTAGACACGTTCAGAACTACATAACGGATAAACAACATGGATTCTTCCCTAATCGCTCGACCACTACTAATTTAATTAATTTTGTGCAGTACGTAATTAATGCATTTTATGATCGTAGCCGTGTTGATTGTATCTTTACAGACTTCGCGAAAGCTTTCGATAGATTAAATCATGATGTATTAATTAAAAAAACTCTCTGATTTTGGCATCTGTGAACTGCTATTAAACTTGATTGCATCATATTTGAACGGTAGATGGCAATACGTTTTTTATAATAGGTATGAATCCTATGAATTCATAGCCAACTCCGGAGTCCCACAAGGATCAAATTTAGGCCCATTATTTTTTAATGATCTACCACAAAGAATAAAACATTCAGAATGTCAATTATATGCAGACGATTTTAAAAGTTACAAAGTTATAAACAATTTAGAAGACGCAGTAAAGTTACAAGAAGACATTGACCGTGTTTTTATCTGGAGCATTAAAAATCAGCTAGCACTGAATATAAACAAATGTTTTTACCTTAAATTTTCATCAGCAAAATGTACATCTGATTATACAAACACAATTAATGGAACAAACTTAAAACCAGTTGTGTCTATCAAGGACCTGGGGGTTATTTTAACACATAACATGTGTTTTAAGCAGCACATCTATTTCTGTGTCAATTCGGCATTCAAAACTCTGGGATTTGTTATTAGGACAACTAAAGAGTTTACGCGCATTAAAACCTTAGATCATCTATTCAAAATCTTGGTTCGTAGCAAGTTAGAATATGCTTCAGTTATTTGGCATCCGTATTATAAATCACTGGAAGGGAGCCTCGAAAAAGTTCAAAAATGTTTTCTAAGGTACTTATATTACAAAGACAACAATATATCTGCATTTAAAGCAAATAAATCATACACTCAACTACTGGATGATTTCAACTACCTTAGCTTGGCAGCAAGGCGCGAACACTTACAGCAGGTGTTTTTGTATAAAACAGTTAATGGAATGTTGGACAACAGTGGCTTCTTGCAGCAGATTCATTTCAATGCCAGAGCAGAAAACTTGCGAAATCGAGATCTCTTAGTTTGCAAAATACCAAAAACAGTATATTATAAAAATTCACCATTAGTAAGAATGGGTCTGATGTACAATAAACTTGCCAAAATCAACAATAGTTTAGACTTCAGCTCTGCATTACCAGCATATATTAAGGTTTTAAGAGCAACAATTCTTACATTGTTAATTAATTAATTGTAAATGTTAGCAAGTACCTATATGGAATGTTATCTGTAATGTTGTCAAATATTTTCTAAAACTTCTTTCCTTTTTTTGTTTGTAATATAGACCTAGTATGTATTTTTTTGTTTGTTTGTTAAATCTGTAACAATTCAATACAGTGCAATGTACGCCTTCTGTAGTTGGAGCCTAAGCTCTGTTGAAGGTATAAATAAATAAATAAATACATCATTTTGAATGAAGAACTTCACCGATTCTTTTAAAACAAAAAACATAAAAAAAACCAAATATTGATGCCCCCTCCTCAGTTTATTTCTCTTAATAGACCATGCAGTTGAGAAAAGAGATATTGCACATTTACATCTTCGTCCTAGCTTACATAATCACTGAAAGTAAGGGAGGGGGATTATGCCCTCAATTATGCAAATGAATCTCATTTTGCATGAACTATGAATAATGAAGAATTCTTATCTTTCTTTAGTGCTTTAAGAGGAGATGCCAGAAAACCAAATATTCAATTTAAAGGTGTAGTACATCTTGGTGATCAGCCCTGTGTAGTTAGGTGTGTGCTCAATTTGCCTGATAACCTGTGTTTTTGTTGCGACTGTTGTAGTGCGTGAAACTGTAATTATTAGGGTCAGGAAGGTGCCCTGGAACATGAAAGAAGGTACTATCCTGGCATTCGCCTGGAGGCAGCATGGAAAAACCACAATCAGGATAGCCACTGTCAGCACAGGGATTTGCACTTCCGATCTCCAGACTTGTTGGCTGCAGTTCCCCATTGCGGCTGTGATGAGTAATTTAATGTTCACAACAATTCCGCAGAGTTAGGAAAAACTAAAGATTATTATGATGTTCATACAGTTAAATTACATTCTCCCATTTGGAGAATCACAATCTTCAGAGGCGGTTCTAGCCCTGGGCCGGAGGCCCCCCCCAGTTTTACTGAAATAATTATTTTAAAATTCCTTGGTTACTAAATAAATTGATAATTTACAGATAAAATTTATCTGATATAAAACAAACTAATGCATTCAATTAAGTTAATTTTTCTTTCAATTTCAAGATTTATATATTTTATTATATGTAATTTAAACACACAATTGAAATCGTGTATAAATATAATATTTTTAAAATGCGTAGTGCTTACACCAAGCGTATTAAACTCTTTTCTCAACTTTATGACATGCAAGTTCAGAAGTTTCCAATGTAGACAAACCTCCATGCGATACAAGTGCATCGATATCTCCCCAACTCTGTGACAAAAATGGGAGTGCAACTGTTTCTAATACAGACGAACCAGTACCATTTTATATCAGTGCATCGATCTATGATGGTCCATGCCAACCATGTAAATCACTTTATAAACAAACGTTACTGTACAATAAGAACAGAAGTTTTAACAGTAAATGGTTTGATAGGTATACATTTATTGAATACTCTGAGAACAAAGATGCTGTTTTCTGTGTAGTCATTTTGTTCAATCTGATTCAAGCATGCTGAACATGTTTTCAGTAAATCTGGATTTTGCAATTGGAAAATAATATGAGAAAAATGTGCAAAGCATGCTGTTACAGAATGTTATAAATCTTCAATAGTAAAGTGAAACAGTTTTCTGGTAAGTGAACATAGCGGCACAGTGATTTCGAAGCTAAGCGAGAAACCTCTGGTTATATTGCGTAACCGCTCAGCTGTGGCAACAATGGCCCAAGTCGCATTACTTTGTGCTCGGCAAGACATTGGGCTTAGAGGTCATCGCCAAACAGTTTCGTATGATGATAGTGTTAATAATAAAGGGAATTTTGATGAAATTTTAAATGTAATTCAACTAGAAAGTGAAAGCACAAGTAAACAGTCTACCAAAGAATGCAACTTACTCATCTAAAGATTCTCAAAATGAATTTCTTGATATCTCAGCTAATATAATAGTTGAACATATTGGAGGCGAGACGAAAAAATATAACAATGGTTATGTTTCCTTAATCTTGGATGAAGTTAGAGCTGTTAGTAAAGTGGAACAGATGTCCGTATGTGTCAGATATGTAGGGCAAAATTCTATAGAGGAGCGTTTCATTGGTTTTATACATTTGTCTCAACTGAATGCTGAAAGTATAGCTAATTCAGCTTTAAAGTACCTTGTTTCAGTGGGTTTCGATCCATGTAAGTGCATTGGACAAGCATATAATGGAGCCGTGGTTATGTCAGGGAAGATAAACGGTGTGCAACGTTTATTGTGACAAAAGGTCAATAACAAGTGTGTTTACGTGCATTGTTATGCACATCGCTTAAATTTAGTTTTGGTGGACGTTTCAAAGGCAGTTTTTAGACGTGGTAGGGGACACTTTTGGTTTACTGGAAGCAATTTATGCTTTTCAGTCTGTATCTACAGTAAGACACCAAAAGATTGTTGAGATACAGAGCGATCTTCATCCAGGAGAACGTGTTTTAGAGATACCTCGTCAAAGTGACACGTGATGGGTATGTAAATATAGAGGAGTAATGTATTTTCAGAAACGTTTTGCTTCAGTTAAAGCAGCTCTAGAGTATTTTTCAAAGTCAGCTAACAAGAAAGGGGCAGCAGAAGCAAAAGGTTTGTTGAAATAGCTTTGTAAAGTGAAGGTGATGTTTGTGTTACAAATCTTTTCTGATATTCTCGAGCTTGCCAATAGAGCCTCTATGTTCTTACAACAAAAACATGTGGACTTCGGAGGGGCACATAGATTGATCTATGGTCTTGTAAAATCGTTGCAAGAAAAACGAAATTATGATTATTTTAAGGAACTATGGGTGGTTACATGTGACTCTGTTCAGTCGTTAGGCGTGAAAGTTTATAAGCAATCTAGAGTCTCAAGTATTCCAAAGAACTTTTCAGACTACGTTTTACTAATGCCAGTCTCTGCGGAGAAAGAAGAGGAAAATGTCACATTATCAGAGACATGTAAAAGAAATCTTTTTGAAATATTAGACAACATGGTAGAAGAGTTACTGCGTAGATTTACTGAAAATGATTTTGTGTGCAATGCAATGGATGCCTGTAACCCAAGAAGTGGAAACTTTTTAAATTTTGAATATATATATTCTCACGTTCTGTGAAAAGTATAATCTAATCTTCAGAGACCGTAAGGTGCTACAGACTGAAATCAGTTTAGCTAAGAATGTATTTGGAGGCAAATATCCAAACACTTCCTCATTCTTTTTTTCTGAACTTCTGAAAATGGAAGTTGCTTTTCCACAGCTACTATTATTTTTCAAGTAGATGCTGACTCTTCCTGTTGTCATCTGCTTCTGCTGAGCGCAGTTTCTCTGTCGTGAAACGAATAAAATCCTATTTAAGAGCATCAATGGCAACAAAGAGGCTTTCCAATCTCGCAATTCTTTCAATTGAAAGAGAATTAAGTGAAAATTACTTCACGACCCTTCTGATATAGTGAACCAGTTTGCCCAGATTGGAAACAGAAGAATAAATTTATGTGACAGTGAAATATGCTATTTTTTTACCAATGATAGTTTTTAGCCTACTTTTCTCATTTTGCAAAAATGAGAAAAAGTAGACTAATGAGATCGATCCGGGAAAATGTCTGCCCCCCCCCCCACAGATTTAAGCTTCTAGAACCGCCACTGACAATCTTGGAAAATTTTTGAACATAATTTGCAGTAAAAAAACCTGGATAATACCCAACATACAAAGACAATGAGTGTTATATTGCGGCAAAACATTAGCTGCTATTTTGCACCATTAATACATTAATTAACTGGAGAGGACTAAAATGGTGTGAAGTGCTGAATGAGAGAATGTAGGAGAGAAGAGAGGATTGGAAGAGGCTTTGTGAACGACCTGCATAAGCAGAAACGTTTTTGGAAGAATACACAAAGAATAACCTCAAATAGAACGTTCTCACTTTATACTGTACAATTGCAAAGTAGTTCCTATATTTAAGGGTGGTGACAAAAGAAATCCAAATAATTATAGACCTGTTTCTATTTTATCGGTAGTTTCAAAAATTCTGGAAGAAGTGGTAAAAACAAGATTGCTTTCATTTCTGAACAAGAATACATTCTTTCATAATATGCAATATGGATTCAGGGAAAAATCTAGTACTGAGGCAGCAACTATTGACCTAATAACAATGCTACAAGAAACTATTGACAAAAATAATATGGCAGTTGGGTTATTTATTGATCTCACAAAAGCCTTTGATACAGTAGATCATAAAATACTGTTGTCAAAATTAGAAAATGCTGGTGTCCGAGGTATAGCTCTAAAATGGTTCCAAAGCTACCTTCTTGGAAGAAAGCAGCATGTAGCTTTGAATAAATGCATAAGTTCAGGAAAATATATAACTCATGGCATTCCACAAGGATCTATACTTGGACCTACATTATTCTTAATGTATATAAATGATATTGTGGAATGTAATTTGAGAGGGCATATCAAATTGTATGCAGATGATACAAATATCTTCTACACTGGGAAAGACATAATTGAAATCATACAAAATGTGCAACAAGATATTAATACTCTCTCACAATGGTTCCAGGCCAATAAATTAACAATGAACCTACAGAAGACCAATTACATGGTAATTTCAAAACAAAGCATG
The DNA here is from genome assembly GCA_946902985.2 of Meconema thalassinum. NCBI lineage: Eukaryota > Metazoa > Arthropoda > Insecta > Orthoptera > Tettigoniidae > Meconema > Meconema thalassinum. The sequence continues at coordinate 567,150,824 of OX336388.2, read as the reverse complement.
AAAGAAATCACACATGACAAAATATATATAAATAATATTGAAATAAAAGAGGTTAATCAGGCAAAGTATTTAGGTCTAATCATCGACAAACACCTGACCTGGATTGAACACGTTGAACGAATTGCTAAGAAACTCTCACCTGTAGTGGGGATTCTAAGGAAACTTCGGTATCTTATTCCCCTAAACCTTGTAAAACAAATCTACTATTCACTTGTACATAGCAAGCTCCAATATTTAAATGTTATTTGGGCTCACTGCAGGAAATCCACACTGAATGATTTAATGACTATTCAGAATAGGGCTATTAGAAACATATTTAACCTTCCTTACTGCACTCCAGTAAAAGATCTGTACATCAAAAGTAAAATTCTACCCCTCAGCATAAGTGCAGAACTCCGAGCAGCTATGCTAATATACAAGATTAAACACAACACAATACTCTATAGCTCTCCCTACATCTTGAACTCAGACAATCATTCTTATGGAACTAGGCATGCGAAGGACGTAGCCTTATATATCATTCACTCTTCTAAATATGGTAGAAATAGTTTCAAGTTCTCTGCATCACAGTCATATAATAAACTTCCTGATGAAGTAAAAAGTGCACCAACTTTGTCGGTATTTAAGAGGAAAACTATGGAAGTATTGTGGGAAAAATTCGATGCATCTTAATACATCAAATAAGTTAAGTTATGTATAAGATTAAAAATCCTAAGTGCTTATCATTTTAAGGGACCTTGGTCTAAACAATCTTAGATATGGTATCAACCTTATAATAGGCCTATGTCCTTATTCATCAATTTGTGTTACCTTCAGAATTTTCTTCCTTGGTGTGTAAACACACATATTACTGTACAATTCCTCTGTACGAGCCTATGGCTCTTTGGAATTAATTGAATAAAATATCTATCTATCTATCTATTTAATTCTTGATTCATTTTACAACTTTTCTTTTTCTTTGCAACAACAGATTATTCAATTACTGGCAAGGAACATTGTAGTACACAGTTTCCATTACCTGTCTACTACTGACTAAGATTTGCAACTTTTATGTACCGTTTGACTGCTATGTACTTAGTATGAATGTAGATGCATCGATCTTACAAATGGATCCTGTTGAGGCTACTTCTGGCAACGAGGAAACAAATATAACCATGGCCCCCTGCCCTCACTGCGGAAAATTCTTTGTATCTCATCGCGGAGTTTCTATCCACATAAGTAGAGCCCATCCTGACGTACATCGAAATGTTCTTGTACAACGCCAGACCCAATCCACGCAGAATGAATGGACCCATCCCGAATTGTCTGAAAATGAACAGCAGGAGCTAGCATCCAGTGGCCCACCAAGCAAATATAAACAAGAACTTGCGGAATGGAAAGCACATTTTAGTTGCACCGGTAGTGACGTAAATTTTGATGAATCAGTCCAACAATTCGTCCACTTCTTGGCGAATGCCATCGATCTTCTACCCGGCCCAAAACACCCCGCTAGAAAGCATTATGAGGCCAGGAAAAATAGCCATAACATTAATACTCAAAGCAAAGTTCTAATCCTGAGAGGTCTACGAAGAAGGACAGAGAAAAACGCCATGATAAGTGTAAATACCAGCTAGCACAGTTTAATACTACAACCAACGTCGGAAAGTAATCAGATCAGTACTTATGAACGATAAGCCCAGTTGTGCGATTGATGAGGAAACCGTGTACGATGCATTCATTTCACATTTCTTTAACCCCAATGACAATGTCATCGCTCAATGATACTGAGAGAATCACTTTAGATGATGCATACGTATAACAATTGTAAGTAAGGAAGAAATATCCGTCGCAATAAATATGATACAATCTGATACTGTCTCTGGTCCTAATCACGTCTTACCTAGAGTTATAAAGGATGGAATGGCAATAGAAATTATCGCTCTAATCACCACAAGAATACTGCAGACGGGACACATTCCTCCTTGCTTTCAGAGAGCCAGAACGGTATTGATTGATAAAGGGGGGAATTCAGATGATATTTCGAACTGGAGACCAATCACAATTGTATCCGTAGTTCGCAGACCTATCGAAAGAGTGCTAGACAGACGTCTCCGAGAGTTCATCTCATTCAATGAGCATCAACGTGGATTTACTCGATCACCTGGTACACTCATGAACACATCCTTGCTTAGGTCAACTATGGTATCAGCCAAAACTCAGAAACGTAACGTCACTATCGTCTTCTTAGATATCTGAAAGGCATTTGATAACTGAGCCGTTACGACTCGATATCTATTTGAATTTCCCGGACTCTCTGCGCTGTATTACCTCCCGCTCGACTTAGCGGAGCAAGCATGAACTGTCTGTAATGCTCTGCACCTTTCAACTGTTTTGACCAGATGTTCACGCAAACATGGCGAACACTTGTTAATCTTCAGATTATCTTGAATTGATTGTTACGCCTCTTTGGAAGGAATTGTTTTTGTGTGTTGAGAAGACGAGCCGAGAAGATGTAGGAATAATCTCCGGAAAATTCTAAGGGGTAGAATAGCCCTCCTAGCTATTCTATTTCCTAATTATATTTCATCATGATGGAATTTGTATAACATTTGAATTCGACCGTCACGGGAGATAGATTTTAAAGATATTATATTCAAATTAACCCATTTGCCAACAGGGAATTGATACATAATTTTCTGGCATGTGAACCGAAGGTTTTTGTGAGTGAAAGATGTGACAGTTTGGGTTACGAAAGTTCGTAAGTTGTTTCTAGGGATATTTCGTGCTTGTAGCATGTTTTCCTGAAGTTTTTTTTTTTTTTCAAGTTAAGTGTTTTAGTTGTCCTGGGAGTTTCATCTCATGGTAACATCATTTTGTTTGTGTGGTTCAAGTTTCTTACTTTTTGACTTTTAAAGTCGCACATTTTTCCGTATTGACAGATTGTAATAATAAACAATGTTTTTATGGTTCCGCCTAGTCAATAACTTGTTTTATTAGAGATTTTATCGTGACATAATCACTTGTTTTTACGTATGTATTAAAATTAATAATTATTTTAATGTCATTGAGTGTTGCCAATAATCGTAGGCTGATGAAGGTGTCAATGTTACTAGACACCGAAACATGTCCCAACATACGTAAAAACAAGTGATTATGTCACGATAAAATCTCTAATAAAACAAGTATTGACTAGGCGGAACCATAAAAACATTGTTTATTATCAAGTTTCTTAACCTATACATTTTTTTTTCTTACGTAATTTCTTTCACTTGACCACACTGTAGTTTGCTTCATATAAGCCTGTGTTACGTCCTTGGACTTTATTTTATCGTATTCGTTGCCATGTGAATGTGGTGGATTGTTTTCCATGAATCTTATATCTAACAATCCAATATATTCTTCTTAAGTTTTTTCTGCGAGGAGATTGTTTTTCGACTTCAATCTGGACTGGCGGATGCTAAGATCGCTCCGATAAATGATATGATTTTAAAAGTATTAATTACAAATAATCATGAGATTATGAATATCTTCGATATATGAAAGAGATTTAACTAAGAAGATAATTATATTCAATTAACCTTATTATAGGTTGACCTGGAACTTCTGTTTTTGGAGTTGCATCTAAACTAAACCCATAAGTATGTTACCTTTTCTTTTCATTTCCTTCTGCGTTTAGTCAATGTCAGGTTCGATATCTAATTTATTTATTTAGTAATTTAATCTCATCTTGTTTCTTGCTTCCTCCGATTCCTTAATTTTTTTTAGCAATTAATTATAGTCATAGTTTACTTATTCTTGTGAATACAACCTTCACCTTAAAAAAAAAACTCTTGTTTATGTATTTGAAAGATATAATAATATATTGTAATATGACTGAAATTTGATTTGAGTTGTTCTTCTATTAATTTTTAATAATAGTGTTGGGCTTAATCAAAATGTTTGGTTTAATACACACACGTATATAAAAATAGCTACTTATTTACATACGTATGCAGACAAATATACACACTAGAACAAATGATTTATTGTTGGGTTTTACATCATAACTTATATAGTGGACTGTATTCCATAGCCATGTTGTTCCAACAATCATCCATGTTGTCAACCCATAAACCAAAAACTCCCTCGAATCTACTGAAATTCAACAAAAAATACAAACAATGAATTATATGAGTAACACAGTTAAAATAAGTTAATTATACAAAACAGTAGACAAACATCTTCTTAACCCATCCTTTCAAGTTTCCAGGTTCAAATGTCATATACTTCCTATTGCGTAGGTAGTACCACCAACTTCTGGATGGGCCGCTTGAGTGTGCCTCCCTTGGTTCGCAATGTTACTATTCTCACTACTCCATCCTTTCCTGGGTGAACTTCAGTGATGACTCCCATCTGCCACTGCAAGGGAGGTAAATTGTCCTCACGAACAAGGACCACTGCTCCAGGTAGCAGGTTGTCCTTGGAAATTGCCCATTTTCTCCTCTGCTGCAACGAATTCAGGTAGTCGGATGACCACCTCCTCCACAGCTGCTGTTGCATGGCCTGCACTCGCTGCCATCTGGACAACTTACTCAAGGGCAGATCAGTTAAATGAGGCTCGGGTAGGCTGTTGAGAGGTGCACCAATTAAAAAGTGACCAGGAGATAAATAACTTGGGGCCATGAGATCATCTGACAGGACCGTTAAAGGACGGGAGTTAAGGCAAGCTTCTATCTGAGCAGTTAATGTATTTAATTCCTCATATGTCAGCAAAGTATTGCCTACTACACGTTTAAAACGGTACTTCATTGATTTCACCGCTGCTTCCCATAGACCGCCGAAGTGAGGTGAACTGGGGGGTATGAAACGCCAGCTTAGCTGTTCAGCTGCTGCATGCTCATGAAGCCGTAAATTGAATTGTTCTGACTGGAACATTTTCCTCAGCTCCTGCAGTTCCCAGTTTGCTCCCACAAAATTGGTCCCATTGTCGCTATATATGAGCACTCTTCCCTCTTCTTGCTGTAAACCTTTTGAGGGCAGCTATAAAGGCCTCTGATGAGAGATTGCTAAGCACTTCCACATGAATTGCCCGTGTAGAAGGACAGATGAAAATGGCAATATAGCATTTCAGCGTTGTTTTGCTCCGCGTATTTCCACCCCGGATCAAGATTGGGCCTGCATAGTCCACCCCAGCATTGAGGAATGGTTGAGATGGTTGGACTCTAGGTGATGGTAAATTTCCCATTAGTTGTTGGGAAGCTCTAGCCTTCAGTCTTAAACATTTAAGGCATTTATGCAAAACAGACCTGATCATCGACTTGGCTGCAGGGATCCAGTAACGTTCTCGAAGTGCTGCCAGTAAAAGTTGTGGCCCAGCATGCAATAACCGCAGATGTTCTGACAATACTATGAGTTTTGTCAGGTGATGCCTTGGAGGAAGAATCAGCTGATGCTTGGCATCATATGTTAAGTTTGAGTTGTCGAGTCTCCCGCCAACCCGGACCATTCCCTGACCATCCAAGAATCAGGGTGTCGAGCGATGACCTTTTTTCAAATTCCCGTATAATTCACGTATTTCCCATACGAAAATCCACCAAATTCCCGTATATTTTAGAACTCTCTAAGACTTAGAGTTCGCATACCGAATGGCTGAAAAATTAATCTTAAAGCGCGAATCAAGATTTTCTGGCGTAAGTGTAACTCCATTTTTGGAGATACTTCCGCAGCCCACGGGTGATGGCGAGATTTAGGTCTAATCCGTAGCGTGAGCAAAGCGCGCGCGAGTGAATTCTCTCGCAGATACCGTTTATCTGAGGAGAGCTGATATAAATGACTGTTTTACTGAGGAGGGTTGAGCGAGTAGAGAATAGAAGTGCCACATAATAAATGTTTACGGGAAGTGACTGAATTGTATGTTACCGTAACCATATAGATCTTCCACGAGTTAAAATGACACCAAAGCTTATGCATAGGGAACTTCCGGTCCGCGAATCTCCATTTGATTTTCATTGGCAGTGAATCGTTCGTTCGCGATTATCTTCTTTATTATTTCGGATAGTGGTTTTGTTTTTAGGCGTTCAACTTATGAAATAAGAACTGGAGGGTTGGCCTTTCATGAATATTCCAAAGACAAGTGTCTCCTAAAAGAGTAATTAGTAAAACTTCGCATCAGAGACGACCATAACAAACGGCTTGCCTACAAAATGTGCGATTTGCACATTTCAAACGGCAGTGGTCTAACATATCTTCGACTACAATAATTAAGTTGGTGATAATTAAATATGTTATATGTGAGAATATTATTATAATTTGCTATCCGGTTGTTATATTAGTACATTATGCATTAACGTGACCCGTTTAAATTCTAAATTGTGACGGAAGCTACGAGTTATAGGCTATTCACCGTACCGGTAGGCCTAATATTTACTAACAACGCATCGTTTCTTCTTTAATATTTAATTAATCATTATAATTATAATAGCCTATCTTCAACACTCATTTAACCAATAATCAGCTTATAATTCTATACATATTCCAGGTATTGCAAGAAAGCGATATTTGATAGCACATGCGGTTCCACCTTAAAATCCAACCGTGCCTAGTTTTCAGTATCTATGGAAAATATTACCGTAAGTTAATAAACCAAACAACTGGAGACAATATTTTTTAAATGCTCATTTACATCTTCACCCTAGTCTACATAAAGTACCATATGGTAATCACTGAAAGGTAGGGGGGTTATGACCTCAATTTCACAAACGAACGAACCTCATTTTGCATGAATTATGGAACCCGAATCCTAATGGAGGTATGTATTGTCTACATTTAGAAATATGTTAGTCAATAATTTAAAACAAGATGCCAGAAAACTAAATACAAAAATCTGCGTGCCTACTATGGTGTAAAGTTGCTCCGTGAAAAAAAAATACACCTCGCCAAGATTATACGACGTGCATACAGTTAAATACAATCATCCAATTGGAGAAACACTTTCTTTGTCACAATCTTATAAGCAATTCAAACACAAACTGCTGTAATTTACGGGAAAATGTGCAACATTTAGAGACTTCGAGTGTTGTATGTGGCACAACGTTAGCTGACATTTCACATCATTAATACATGAGGAATGAACACATGCAGAGCTTTCTCACTGCACACAGCTGAAGATCATAGCATTCTTGGTGCATTTTACGTTCTCTTAACAACAATAATTTGCTTAGTTACATGCAAGGAAAATTGTAGTACACAGTTTCCATTGCTTCCATTACCTGACTACTAAACCAGAAGCTGGTAATGCATAACCATACGCCGGTGGCGCGTCCTACGGCAAATGAAAGATCGAAAGAAAATGTAAGCTCTATAGAAGCCCGGAACAAGGCGATACAATTTTCTACACTACTGAAAATAGTCTAAATACCCTTTGAAATAATGAATAATAATCCTGGGGGTCATGTAGTAATAAGATGTTACCCACCCACTTTCCCTTTTTAGATCACGACTTTTACAGTAAAATTGGAGGTGTGTCCGCTATTACAAGCGTAAATTATGGGACAAATACAGTATTGCTAACCCCATGAATTCGGTACTGACAGCCTTCCTGTCACTATGCCCCGCTTTTCCTCTCCGCAACCCACGGTCGCCACATAACAAGACCCTACGTCCAACCGCCAAACGGCAAGAATTCTGAGCATGCTTCTCACCTACACCCTGTATTTCGAAAGAAACAACGCGAAGGAAATGTCGGGAGCTTGGAACAGCTGAGCTGTGTTGCCAAGTTTTTAGTGTTGTTGTAAATCAACTGATGATTCGAATAATACACAGCGCAACACTTCAGACATTATTTCTGTACAATTACCGGTATACGTAATATATTTTAAAGGACGAACCTGAGTCAACGCTGAGGACATTCAAACAGAGAAACACGATACTTTTAGATGAATAAATAAATTACACACCTTTATCATCGGTATTCAATTCAATAAATACGACAAAAAGGGCAAGAACTCTACAGCTAATGAATATAAAAACACTCACCATGCAACGATTATCCTTCAACATAAAACAAGAGTCTGAGCGGAGGTCGTTCACAGCTTATTACAGTAGTTGACAGATAACACCATGCACACTTACGCGACTCTCTACGGTTAATATTAGCTTTCGTGATAATACAAAAGTAAAGTTAAGGTAAAGACATATTTAGCACTGAGCACTCAAACAAGCCTCTCTGTGGCGATATTATTGCAGTGGTTTTATATTGTCGAGTTGTAGGCTAATGAATGACAGACGGTATTTTGAACACTATGACGGGAAACAATAGCCTGTGCTCTATTATCGATTGACGCAAGAGAACTGACACCAATAAATAACTTATCCTCAGTCACTTGGCAAGGATTTCTTTGACACCCTCCATCCCTTCACTGTCCCTATCATCATCACCACCATCATTGTCTTCGTCAGAGCTTGATGAATTGCTAAGGTTGATAATCATTTCATCCACCGCGATATCCAGATCGCCTTCAGTATTTCTTTCTGCACATGCTGTATGGGATGTATCCAGTCCTCGGGTCGAACTTCGGCGAAGTAAAAGTAAGGAAACCACGACAATGAAAGGAAATCCGACACAGGCAGTGGTTAATAAGCGATTGAAACAATGCCTGCCCATATATAATTTTCAAAAGAAAATATATGTATTGCCCGTTGAGCCATTATATATTTAAACACAAATTGTGCTAAATGTTCCGGCATAACTCAACAAAATGACAGCGTTTCGCCCCGGTGTGCTATTGGGCTCTTCAGTTGGTTAAGCACACCTCACCACGACACTGTCTAGTACTCACTGGGAAGGCCATTGCAAGACGTATTTGATACATGTGTGTCCGCGTCACGAGCACAGCCAGTGCACTATGGGAGTCGAAACTCCACTCCAAAGCAATTATAACCTTACCTTGGCATTGAATATATAATTTTCAAAAGAAAATATATGTATTGTCTGTTGAGCCATTATATATTTAAACACAAATTGTGCTAAATGTTCCGGTATAACTCAACAAAATGACAGCGTTTCGCCCCGGTGTGCTATTGGGCTCTTCAGTTGGTTAAAGCACACCTCACCAAGACACTGTCTAGTACACACTGGTGAGGTGTGCTTTGACCAACTGAAGAGCCCAATAGCACACCGGGGCGAAACGCTGTCATTTTGTTGAGTTATGCCGGAACATTTAGCACAATTTGTGTTTAAATATATAATGGCTCAACGGACAATACATATATTTTCTATTGAAAATTATATATTCAATGCCAAGGTAAGGTTATAATTGCTTTGGAGTGGAGTTTCGACTCCCATAGTGCACTGGCATTGCTCGTGACGCGGATACATATGTATCAAATACGTCTTGCAATGGCCTTCCCAGTGTGTACTAGACAGTGTCTTGGTGAGGTGTGCTTTAACCAACTGAAGAGCCCAATAGCACACCGGGGCGAAACGCTGTCATTTTGTTGAGTTATGCCGGAACATTTAGCACAATTTGTGTTTAAATATAATGCCTGCCCATACGAGAAGAATTCTGTCACTTGTGTGGTGTATTTTGTAGCCACATGTTGGTGACGGGTGTTTGATAGTAAAATGTCGAGAGCTGTGAGATATTGTTTGTAGTTTTTGAAATTAGCATTGAGTGTTTGCACGGACTTTAAAACAATTTGGTATGTGCATCTCCCCTGCGAAAGAAGACCATGGAAAGGCTGAAAACAGTAACATTCCATACGCGACACACCGCGAATACTTTTTAATTTAGATTTATTTAATCAAAGTAGATAATAGAAAATAAAATAATGCAAAACGAAATTAAATAAGTCACTTTGACAAATACAAGATTGTTACTAGGAACTTCAGTTATACACAGCACAAAATTAAGTTCTTTGGACAGTACATTTTTTTTTTTCCAATTCCTGGAGATCTTTTGTGGCTTTTCTTTCGACTGCCACCTTAGCCGTCGCTTTGCACCTGTTTTGCTTCTTTGAACACGGCGTAGGAGTTTCGTGCAGTATGGACTCTTGCACACGGTTATCTTTTCTACTCCACCAGCTGCCATCACAGCGTCCTGAACAGTATGCATGCCAATCAGACTTGCTTCTTTGTGATTGACGATCATGCACTCCTTGTTCAGGGAGAAACCCCTGTCTAGAGCTGCATTGTTGTGATACAAAATCAGTATCATTTTAACGAAGCTTGAGAGTTTTTGGCAGGAACTGAGGAAGGTGCTGAAGCCACTAATTCAGACCACAGCACGTGGCTTCAAACGCACAGTGACGGAGGGCAGTCTCAGAAGTGCGGAGTAGCTGCTCTTGATGCGGTCAGCCATTGCGTCAGAATGCAAATTCTTCTGATTGCAAAGAATTTCCAGGGCAATGACGATCCTAACTTCTTCCAACTTAAAGAGTCTCAGCGACCCCTATAGCGTCTAGGCAGGAAATAGTACGGGTCTCTTGTGAGCAAGAGTTGACCTCTCTTTGATTTTCAGCCATAGGATATGAATGTACTATTTTTGGCAGTTGGTGCAAAATTGCAGCAGATCCGCATCTGGAATTTTCTGAGATCTTAAGCTGTTAACTTCCTTAAGGGCTGTTCTTGTCGAGAAACCCAGATCTTCTCTGAATAACAATGCGGTCTGATTCCTGCATGCCATTGTCAGCAACGAGCGCAGCACGCGGAGAGGGTACGGTGGCGGTCGGTCAGGCAAAGCATGCATTCGACGTTGGCTGGGTTCTCATCCCGCTTAGCAGTCTATCGATGGCGCAAATTGCGGGTGGCAGCGCGGTCTGCAGGCGAAATAGAAAGCTGAGCGGGAGGACTCTACTGAGGGTCGGGGGCTAAGAAGTCGGATATTATGACACTTTTCAAGATTTCCCGTATTGTAACGGTTTTACTAGCGTCCCCACTGTTGGGTGATAAATGTAATGTTTACTCTAAGATACGTTGTATTAATGGGCGCCAAGACCTCAACACTATGTTGAAATCTAAATTTATATTTAATAACACCTAGCTCAGGCAGAACACCTTTAAGAATCTTCACACTCAGATCGTGGTATGATTTGATCATTAACCCAACTAACAATTGTATCAGGAGAAGGAATTTGGTCTATATCTAATGCTACCTACTGAAAGCAAAGATTGCATAGTATAAGAAATGAATTTATTATATAAAAATCAAGTAGTGGCAATTTTAAAAATAATAATAATAATAAATTTAAATTGGAGCGTAACGATTTGAATTTACCACTAGAGAATTACGTGAAAACTGAGTCGGATGAATTACTGACTTTACTATTTTTCCCAACCTAAGAAGTTACTGAAATACTGAATATGAAACAATGAAGCGAGATATTATGTAGTTCCGAGTCATTCGCGCTTACCATTGGAAATTGCCATAGCATTTCCCTCGTACTTGATGTTCTTTATGAGAGCTTCCAACAGCCTTCTGGACGTCACCATCTTCTTCGTCAGTTGTGGAAATTGTTGTAGAAATGTAAAGTTATGGTCCGATCACACCGGAACCAACCAAACGAGCAACCACATCGGTCAAGTTTTACAATGTTAATAGTCGTCCCTTCTCGGCGCGCAAACAATATATGCACTCGTCGAATCCCCTCTCCGGAGCCGTCTCCAAGTCGCCCGGTCTCCTATGATTGGCTGAGATACCACGCGATACTCCCGTCATAAGGGTCAATATACTCAGCGCGACGATGTCGATTTCCGGTCCAGGCCATTTCGCCTTTTCTTGATACAGCCAGCTGGAAGTGCCCCACGGCTTTCGTCACGCTTCCCGACAAGAATATACCTGTAGCTGAATTCCCAATGACTAATCTCTCTCACAATAAACTCTAACTGACAAAATCCGTTAAATTCCGTAATCATATAATTTTCCGCGATAATGTTGTTCGTAATAATTCGCTTGATAGTGTTTTCTATAACATCGAAAACCTATCCGTATACTTATAATCATATAAAAGAACGCTCCAAAAATACCTTAATAATAATAATAAGTTACATGAAACATATCTTGACTTAACAAGTTGCCGCGTAAATAAACATTGAATGGCTTCCTACTGACTTATGTCAGTGGCGTAAAATACCCTCGAAAAACACGTTACATATTCGCCTCGGATCATCGGATGATTTACCGTGACGACGGTACATCATGCGATTATCCCAGACACATTCATAAAATCCCCATCCAAAATACATATTACACAAATTAAATCACCCTAAATTACATATACACACATCAAAAAAAGTTTTGCATCACCTCGGTTCCAAGAGTTCCGGAACCGTTAAATACAAAGGGAATAGAGATCAACACAAACAACATTTCAGCTCGTTTTATTGCTCATGAGACCCACACATTGCATGTTGTACCATCATACAGCTAGACTTTCAGCATTTGTGGTCCAGATTGCAGTACACACCACTACCTCTAATACCCAGTAGCACGTCCTCTTGCATTGATGCATGCCTGTATTCGCCGTGGCATACTATCCACAAGTTCATCAAGACACTGTTGGTCCAAATTGTCCCACTCCTCAACGACAATTCGGCGTAAATCTCTCAGAGTGGTTGGTGGGTCAAGACGTCCATAAACAGCCCTTTTCAACATATCCCAGGCATGTTCGATAGGGTTCATGTCTGGCGAACATGCTGGCCACTGTAGTCGAGCGATGTCGTTATCTTGAAGGAACGCATTCACAAGATGTGCACGATGAGGTCGAGAATTGTCGTCCATGAAGACAAATGCCTCTCCAATATTCTGCCGATATGGTTGCACTATGGGTCGGAGGATGTCATTCAGGTATCGTAAAGCCGTTTCGGAGCCTTCCATGACCACCAGTGGCGTACGTCGGCCCCACATAATGCCACCCCAAAACATCAGGGAACCACCACCTTGCTGCACTCGCTGGACAGTGTGTCTAAGACGTTCAGCCTGACCAGGGTGCCTCCAAACACGTCTCCGACGATTGTCTGGTTGAAGGCATATGCGACACTCATCGGTGAAGAGAACGTGATGCCAATTCCGTGGGGTCCATTCAGCATGTTGTTGGGCCCATCTGTACCGCGCTGCATGGTGTCGGGGTTGCAAAGCTGGACCTCGCCATGGACGTCGGGAGTGAAGTTGCGCATCATGCAGCCTATTGCGCACAGTTTGAGTTGAAACACGACGTCCTGTGGCTGAACGAAACGCATTATTCAACATGGTGGCATTGCTGTCAGGGTTCCTCCGAGCGGCAATCCGTAAGTAGCGGTCATCCACTACAGTAGTAGCCCTTGGGCGGCCTGAGCGAGGCCTGTCATCGACAGTTCCTGTATCTCTGTACCTCCTCCATGTCCGAACAACATCGCTTTGGTTCACTCTGAGACGCCTGGAAACTTCCCTTGTTGAGAGCCCTTCTTGACACAAAGTAACAATGCGGACGCGATTGAACTGCGGTATTGACCTTCTAGGCATGGTAGAACTACAGACAACATGAGCAGCGTACCTTCGTCCTGGTGGAATGACTGGAACTGATCGGCTGTCGTACCCCCTCCGTCTAATAGGCCCTGCTCATGCATGGTTGTTTACATCTTTGAGCAGTTTTATTGACATCTATGAACAGTCAAAGGGACTGTATCTTGGATACAATATACACAGTCAACGTCTATATGCCGGAGATCTGGGAACCGAGGTGATGCAAAACTTTTTTTGATGTGTGTATATACACTCATAATTTTCTTTACGCACTTTGCGTCAAAGTCAGTTGTTATATTGGATTTGCCCTATGCAATCAGTCCAATGTTTTTCATTTTGATTAATGTTCCACGGATATTTCCGCCTCTCAAATATCTCTATGTTGGGAAAGATATACATAAATAATGTGTGAGCACTGTGTATATATGACGTCACATCACACGCATCAAAGGTGTTCTGATATATATATCACAACAGAACTTCCTAATATCACTGGAGGTCGCTTTCTTCTGGTGAAACGTAATCTCACTGATCACCCGAGCACACGATCACACTATTGTGGCTGCACATCGTGACCATAATACTTAATCTCTCTGTGTATTAGATAAAATTAATATTGATTTCTGAAGAAAAAAAAGAAAGTGCGCATTACATATAACACCAAATATTTCTGTGCCGTTATCGCCCTATCTTACTAAGTTCCCGAAGACCATATTCTACTTAATACTAGTTCGCCACCCAGACCAGTTCTCCTCACTCAAATAATACCTTTGTACTAATTACTTTAAATTTCACACCTACAGCTCTTACATGGCGAGGCCGTAAACAGAAATCACGTGTGCTGTTATGTATGAGTTTCATGAAGGACTGTCTCACCTTCTGGTGGCCCATCTTTTGTCTCGTGGACGCCTTAAGCAAAATTACCCTGTACAAGCGCTCCCCCATCCCTAGGAGATAAATGGGAATTCACCAGCGCTACCAAATTCTGGCCTTGGTGTATCGAGACATTTTAGTGCTCAAGAGCATCCGACAATCCCGTCATATTTCCCTGTACCTTAAAAACTCTTAATTATTTATATACTACCCCCCCCCCCCTTTGTGACTTCTGATACGCCTTCCTGGAAGACCAGATCTCCCACGCACCAAACACCTCACTTACTCATTTGATAGGCTGGCACGCCAGCTAAACACACTCACTTTATGACACATACTTTCGTAGACTATGTATATTATACGTTCCGTATAATCTGTTTCCCTTACCATCCTCCAGCACATAAGCTGTTTTGCAAATACGTTTGGAAACTATAAATGGGCCCTCGTAGAGATAAAAGAACTTGGACATGACTTTCCCTAGCTTATTTGACTGTTTCGGCACTCTAAGTAAGAGACTGTCTCCCGGCTCAAATAGGTAAAATTTAGTTTCTTTTTGTTGGCGAATTCTCTTTTGTGCTGACTTAGATAAATTCTGTTTCGCCAACTGGACAATGTAATCCATCCCCGGTTGTTTTCCCTCATTTAAACCCAACACCCTCGCTAGTTCATTTTGTGGTCTCTTTCCGAAGTGAACTTCGTATGGCGTCAATTTCGTGCTCTCATGCTGGACAGAATTCAGCCAAGTCTCGACTTTGGGAAGATGTCCAACCCAGGCCGAATGCCTGTCATGCACCAGAGTCCGAAAAAGACGAGCCACTTCCCTTAATGGACGCTCTGCAGAATTACCCTGAGGGTACCTTACAGAGGAATGAACGTGTGAAATACCAGCTTCCTGCATACTGGTTCTCCATTTCTTTGCAGTAAACTGTGGTCCACTGTCAGATAGTATCCTGAGAGGAAGGCCAAACTCAGGTACATACTTATTAATGATCAGACGGCTACACGCTAGTCCCGTGGCTTTCCTTAGCGGATATACTTACTAAAAGCGTCAATAACTATAAAATGTACTCGTAGCCGTACTGTCCTTTAACGATCGGGCCAAATAAATCCACACACAGTAGTTCGGCGGGACTACTGGTGAGAACTGCAGATCTCTCCCCCACTAAATATTTAACTGGATACTTGCTTCTTTGACAGGTGTCACACTTAGCTAAAATCCTCCTAACATCCCTTTCCATTTTACTCCAAATAAAGTCACGACCAATATCATAGAAGACCTTGGCAGCACCAAAGTGTCCTAATTCCCTATGAATGAACCAAATTAGATCCTCCTGCAAAGTGGCAGGAACACATATTGCCCACCGATTATTTCTATATTTCCGTGCAAGAAGCCCATCCTGCATCTTGTACGTGAACCGCCCTACTTTCACATACTCTTCTTCACTTATTTCCAACCTAGCCAGTGGCTCTCTTAACTTAACGTCATCACGTTGCTCCACTAGCATATTTCTCAGTGTCTGTAACGATGCCCTGTTGCTACTGTCCACACATGCACATAATAAAATACCATCCTCTGCTTTAACAACAGGATAATCCCTACATTAAATTAGTGTCCCTTGATAGCATGTCTGCAAGAATGTTATCTTTACCTTTAATATATTTTACTGTGAATTCGTATTCCTGCAGAGCAAGTAGGATATAAAGGGCGGTTCTGGCGCAGGGGCTAATGGGCAATATGGCCGCCGCGCGCAACCAGCCTTATGTTATTCTTATAGAGGGGTCATTCAGAGCTGGCGCAGTGGCTAATGGGCAATATGGCCACTACGCCCCGAGACCGTGAATGACTTCACAGAGAGAGGTTGGCCGTGTAATTGCTAAATGGAATATTTATTATTATTATTATTATTATTAGGTAATTATTAATTGATCATGTGCAATCCAGACCAGCTTTATATTGTCAGCCACTTAGTGTAGTGGCTAGCATTCTTGGCTGTTACTGCTAAGGCCCCGGGTTCGATTCTTGGCTCTGACAAGAAATTTAATTTCTGGTCTCACGAGTGGAACGGAGTACACTCAGTCTTGTGAGGCAAAAGTGAGAAAAGGCGGGTTTTAATTCATACCTCTGCCATTCAGCCTAACCCAATTTCATTTAACCTCACCTAACCTAGCCTAACCTAACCTAACTTCAAAGTAATAGCAAATATGAGAGCACACATAATAAACTAAGTTATAACCTAACCTAACCTTACCTAACCTAACCTAACCTAACTTCAAAGTCAGAGCAAATATGAGAGCAAATGTAAGAGCACACATAATAAACTAAGTTATAACCTAACCTAACTTAACCTAACCTAACCTAAAAGTGCGAGAAAAAAAATGTGAGCAAAAAGTGTGAGCAAAAAAGAAAGAGCAAATGTGAGAGCAAAAATAATAAACTTAGTTATAACCTAACCTAACCCACAGAAACCTCATTTAAAGATTTTAGATTTTGCATTTTAACATTTTACATTTTAACATTTTAGATTTTAGATTTTTTCATTTTATATTTTTTAGGTTTTACATTTTACATTTTTGATTTTTTTGTATTTTAGTTTTTAGTTTTTTTAGATTTTACATTTTAAATTTAAGAGATTTTGATTTTAGATTTTACATTTTACATTTTCCGAAAAGAGTAAACTACAAGGTCACATACCTAACCTCACTAAACCTAACTATACCAAACCTAACTTAAGCTAATCCAAAGGCTAATGCACATACACAAAGTATATAAGTGCTCATGCAACTATCCTTATGCTAGTTTATAGGCTACTGTACAACAAGATCACTACCCCAACCGAGTATTTTTTTCTTTCATTTTGTTGTTTACGCATTTGTCAATTTTCTAATTTCCCATTTTCAGTTTTTTTAATGTTAATTTTAAGTTTTACAATTTCATAATATGGAAACATGGAATTTGCATTTTGTTGTTTACACATTAGTCAATTTTCCAATTTTCCATTTTCAGTTTTTTTATGACAGTTTTAGGTTTTTCAATTTCATAATATGGAAACATGGATTTTGCATTTTTGTTGTTTACACATTTATTAATTTCACAATTTCCCATTTACAGTTTTTAAAATGTCAGTTTAAAGTTTTTCAATATCATGATATAGAAACATGGATTTTCCAATTTGTTGTTGTACATTTGTCAATTTACGAAATTCCCATTTACAGTTTTTAACATTTCAGTTTAATGCTTTTTCTATTTTGTCAATATGGAAACATGGATTTTCCAATTTGTGTTTTACATGTTCATTTTGCATTAGGAGTGGAGAGAGGTGGGTAGTAATTAAAATGTACAAGCAGTGTCCATACAATATTTTTTATTTTAAATACATGTACACTATTTACACATAATACATTTTTATATGTATATATTCTTTTTTTTGTTATAAATTGTACAGTTGTTTTTATTTTGTTTTCTATTTATATTTATTTTTTGATTATGATTACTATTTTATTTTATTTTTGTAGTGTTATTGTTTTATTTCCTAAATTGTTTTATGTATTTGCTAGTTGCAGGCAGAAGATTTTGATATTCATAACTTAACTCTTTAAGCATGGTCAATGATTGAGTAATGACCATAGGCATGTGTACCTATACCATCAGCATCAATCACTCTTTTATCATCACTAGGACACAAAGCAATTTTGTTTAGTCTTATAGATGATATGTCATGTTGTTTAGAAGTGATAATGTTCATTGGTATTCTTTTTACATTGTTTTTCATGACACAATCCTTATAATCTTGAAAGCTTATACAATTTTTGACAACACCTTTGCTAATACCTTTAATCTTTTTGATTTCTTTACCATTTATGTCTAAAGCGTACATTTTAGCTCTAAGTCCAACAAATGCTTTTATAATTTGTCCACAAGCCTCGTCTTTAAATTTCCCCAACGTTTTCTTGTTTGATGTAGAGTAACATATGTGATTAGTAGGATAATCTGATGTGTCCAGGTGTTCTAGGAAATCCAACTTGTCTTGATATACATCTGGGGTGTTAACAAAATAAATGAACGAGTCGGTATCCATATACATGAGTTTAAGATTGTTCATTCCATAATAGGGTAGCAGGACATCATAGTGGTGGGAATACATTAGAGTTTTTGAAATATCCAGTATACACATTCCAATATATATAGGCTTATTGAATACAATGTTACGTTTAGCCATGTGGAAAGCAGCTAGGTTGGGACCATAAATTGTTCTGTCGATGAATGTTGGTTTAGCTATTAGCTTTTCTGCCTTTTTGCTGTCAGTCACAAGACGTATGTCTATTCTTTTACGGATATTTTCCATTGTTTTCCCAAAAATGGCATTGTTGAATAATTTGTACAGATTTTTCTCAAAATCATTTCTGGCTTGTTTTCGAAGGTTGTTATTAAAATCAACGTATGCCTTTAACCAAGGTCTTTGTTTAAACTTTAACACACGATGAATTTTTATCAATTTTATTCCATGATCTAAAGCTTGTTTTAATGCCATGTAGTGAACAACATATCGCCTTCGATTTCCAAGATGAGGAATTAGTTTTTTCAGAGACGAATCCTTAGGTTGTGTACACTCTGGTAGGAAAGGTAAATCGTTGTGTAGATCATGAAGGTCAGATGGGTAATCAACATCAACGTCTAGAATGTATCCCACAGGATCGTCTTTCTTTAGTTTTTCTAGATCAACAGTATCTGGAGAAACCCACTGAAATCCATCATAAGGAAGGGAGTGGCACATAGCCCACCCGTATTGGTTGTTGGCATCATCATAGGTAATAAACTGCGATGGTTTCTCAGAATCATAGGTTTCCATGTATTTATTGTTAGCTTCAGCATACCGATGAGACACCTGGCATATGCCTCCACGTATTCCAGACTCGATTAAAAGAATCTGATCGTAATCCTGTAGCAATTCCAGTTCAAAGCCTGTGTAAAGGAGCATTGCCTCGAAACTTAAACCAGGCGAAGTAAAGAAGTGTGCAGCATCCACTCGGTGTGTTTCTAGTGTTTTGTTTCTAAACGTTTCAAAGCTGTCTGCAAGAAGGAGTACATCTGATGTTAGGTAGAAGTCACTATATTCCCCTAGAGTTTTAATGTTGAACTGATTCCAGACATTTTTGGCATGTTCATAGTCTTCTTGACTAACATCTTCTTGACTTAATTTGTTAAAGAATGCCTCTTTTGGAGGTAAACACGTTTCACTTAACTTTTCCCATGAGTCAATGTAGTCATAACAAAATACCCCTTTACGAGTCATGAGCATTGCATTTTCTTTTCCAAAGTACTTGTCTGTTTCAGGGTATAATGTTAAGTTGGAAACTAAGTTTTCCAAACTACTCGGCATTAACCGAAACGTATCCACAAATCTAAGCTTAACATTTCCTACATATTTGGTAAAGGAAATGTACTTTTCTTTGGAGTTAGCGATAACATCCACTCTCTCAGTAGTACACCCCAATTGCTTTACAATGAAATTTGCGTCGTAGCCACTCATATTATGTAGAAACACAGGAACGGGGTTTCGTGTTTTACACCTCAAATTACAGTTATTGTGAGCACTTCCACGGTATTCCCCTGTAATATGGCAGTGGTCTCGAACTTTCCAGTCCTGTTGGGTAAATGGTTTTTGACACAAATAACAGGTTTCAGAACATTGGAACTCTGCTTCTTGAGCCTGAGTTAAGGCCTTTGGAACATTTAAGCTGTAAAGGCGATCAATTTCATTAGCTATTGAGATCAAACAGTCCATAAACTTTTCTGCAGCGTCAGGCCCACGATAAATAACAGGTTGGCTTGAAAGATTTGTCTTTATGTGTTCCACAGCAGGTGAGGGTTTAACGTATATACCAAAGCTCATAGGAACATGACTCTGGTATGGCACTGTATAACTTGCCTCAGGATTAGGTAGACATGTTTGACAGGGTAAGAGTATACTTTCAAAATCTGCATAGATAACGTAAGGTATTCTCAGCATTTTTTCAACATTTAAGAATTTGACAATGGGGTTTTTAATAGGCATTTCAACCCTAGCAATGTCATGCTGGACACACAAAGCTCTATGTTCTTTCATTTTTTCCATTCCTTGTTGTCCACATCGATTATCAAAGTGTGTAAAACACCGTTTACACGTATATATTTTATGTTCATGGCGGGTAATCTGATGCCTACTAGTTTATCAAAATCTTTGATAAAGACGTAGTGGTTCTGGCCGGGTGATGAACTTAGCAAAAGGAGGTCGCGATGGTCTTGCAGCTCTTGATCCACAACCTTCAGAGGGAACAATTTCTTGTCTTGTTCCAATCCAAATACATTAATGGATATATCGATGGCTTTTTCAAATTTGGGAATGTCAGCTAGCGATGTAGGAAACGATATTACAGAAAAATCGTACTTGTTTTCCAGGTCCTTGTATTTACTAATGCGATGAGCATCCTTTTTAACCAGTTTTGCTAAAATGGCATACATAAAACACTTTTCATTTTTCAAGTTTTCAGGATTAATGCAGGCTTTTCTTGCTTGTATAGCTGCTGGTAATGGAATATATGTGCTTCCACGCAAGGGATTGTACTTATTTATTTTCAATCGTACTCCTTCCACTGCTAACAAAGCCCAATTACTGCCTTTTAGCTCAGATTCCTCCATTTCCGTAGTTAACTTTGTAAATTGTGTTTCCAAGAAACTACTTAAGTCCGTTTCCAAAAATAGGGCCTGATTTCGTGTTTTAAAAGCACGATCTGTAATGTCATTGGTAGATGTATGAATGAATCTACATTCAGCCACAAGATTAACTTTTATCGACTTGTGCATTGCTAGTTCTTTCTGCATAGCTTGTATTATTTGCTGTTTGGACTCTTTAAGGTATGAATTTAAATCCTTGCACGTATCGCAACGAATGAAATAGGATTTAAGTCGACCTTCAAAAGATGTCTCATATTCAATAAGTCCATTTTTGTCAGGGACCAATGACAGTAGGTAATGTTTTGTAGGCTCTGCTTTTTGTCTTTTAGCTGCCGACACAACATTACAACATTCTTCATGACGACGTCCATTGTAGGCATTGTTGAATGTACTACCACAGGTCTTGCACTCATGAAATTCACCACACGATACTTCATGTCGCTTCCTATGATAGTCTCGAAGAAAAGTCTTTCCACACTCTTTACACATATAGCTAGGAATGGCTTCTTCCATTATGAATGTTGATTTCTGCAAACAGCTGCTTACTGCGTATCACAGGGCTAGAGGTTGGTCGGTGAGACGGTCTTTCACGATGTGAACACCGTGAGAGGTAGTAGTCAACTGGTGATATTCTTGTTAAGGGTCCACTAATATACCCCTAGTCTAGACCAACAGCTCTTTACAGCGTATGACAAGGCTGTAGACTGGACAGTGAGACGGTCTTTCACGATGTGAACACTGTAACAAGTAGTAGTCAACTGATTATATACTTGCTAAGGGTTCTCTAATATACAATAGTCAAGACCAACAGCTACTTACTGTTTAGTACAAGGCTGTACAATAGTTGTTTTGATAGTCTTTCACGATGTGGTCACTGTGAATGGTGGTAGTCAACTGATGATATTCTTGATAAGGGTCCTCTAATATACCCCTGGTTAAGGGTAACAGCTGTTCACTGCTTATGACAAGGCTAAAGACTGGTTGCTTCAACGGTCTTTCACAATGTAAACACTGTGACAGGTAGTAGTCAACTGAAAATATTCTTATGGCCTACTCAAGGTTATCAGGTACTTACTGCATATCAAAAGGCTGTACACTCATGTGTGTTAGGCACTCTTTCTTGCTAAGGACCCCAATATTCCCTACACAAGGCTATACATGTTAGTTCTAAACACTTAGTGGTTAATTGTATATTCAATTTTTGTACAAAGCTTATACAAGCACGTTTTTATGAGGTAAAACTTTGTTAAATAGCTGCATGCGACACGCAAAGTATGTTTCCGCTATCTAGCAGTGACTATGAGAACTACTTGAACGACCAGCATGCTACCTAGCGCTCCATTTCAATACTCGCTCACTGAACGACCACCATGCTATCTAGCGGTCGATATCAATACTCACTCAACTACATGCCTGCTACCTATCGGTTAATATAACAACTCACTCAACTACCAGCATGCTACATGGCTATTTTGTAAGATTTTTGTTGGCTTTTTTGTTGGCTATTATCTGCTTGTGTTGGCTTTTTTGTTGGCTTTTGTTGGTTTTTGTTGGCTTTTGTATTAGCTCTCTCATATTTGCTCTTGCTTGTTGGGGCTTATTTGGTCTTGGAAAGTATGTCTGTCCTTTTTATGACTGCAAAATGCTTACCGCCATGTTTGTAAGCAGCAAAAACAACAACACACAAAATTCAAAAAAAAAATATCCAAAGTACTCTAAGGTTTATCAATGACTCTCAACTCTTACACTTACCTCTATCCCATGCCTAGTCAAAAATAGTGTATTTTTCAAATTTTTCAAAAAATATTTGGAAAGTAAGCTATATTATTAAATTAAAAATCCTAAAAAGACATATGTTAACTCTAACACCTAGCTCTATACCACTCTCAGTCCAAAAATAGTGTATTTTCAAATTTTCCCAAAACATATTTCCAAAATGGGTTATATTTCCAAAATTGAAAAGTTTACAAAAATGTTTGTTTGACATAAATGAATGGCCTATACCCCCTCTACCGCCGTACCAAGTCCCAGGTCTCTAGGACAACAAAAATAAAATTTTTAAAATGGGTTTTATTTCCAAAATTAGGAATTTTACAAACACCTTTGTCTGACGTTAATCAATGGTCATTACCCCCTCTACCCCCACACTAAGTCTCATGTCTCTAGGACAACAAAAATAAAATTTTAAAAATGGGCTTATATTTCCAAAATTAGGAATTTTACAAAAACGTTTGTCTAACGTAAATCAATGGTCTTTACCCCCTATATCCCCATACCAAGTCTCAGGTCTTTAGGTCAACAAAAATAAAATTTTGAAAATAGGCCATATTTCCAAAATTAGGAATTCTACAAAAATGTTTGTATAACATAAATGAAAGGTCTCTATCCCCTCTACCTGTAAACCAAGTTCCAGGTCTGTATGACAAAAAATGAAAAAAGTTCAACTGGGAAAGTAGGCGATTTTTCATAAAACTAAACATTCTAAAAAGTGTTCTATGGGCTTAAAAGAATGGCCTCTATGTCTTTTATTTTTTATAATAAAACTTTTTTACTTTTTACATTTTTTTGAAAAAAGTTCAATTTTGAAATTTTTATATTTTGGAAACAAAAAAATTTGTTTGACGTAAATGACTGGCCCTGACCCCATCTACCCCCAAAATAAAGTTCAAGTCGCTAGGACAAAAAATAACAGTAGGGGGGTAATGCCGATTCTAACGCGCTCCAGAACCCTCCTCGACCCACTACTAAGCAGAATCGGCATTACCCCCTACTGTTATATTTTGTCCTAGCGACTTGAAATTTATTTTGGGGGTAGATGGGGTCAGGGCCAGTCATTTACGTCAAACAAATTTTTTTTGTAAACTCTTTAGTTTCCAAAATATAAAAATTTCAAAATTGAACTTTTTTCAAAAAAATGTAAAAAGTAAAAAAGTTTTATTATAAAAAATAAAAGACATAGAGGCCATTCTTTTAAGCCCATAGAACACTTTTTAGAATGTTTAGTTTTATGAAAAATCGCCTACTTTCCCAGTTGAACTTTTTTCATTTTTTGTCATACAGACCTGGAACTTGGTTTACAGGTAGAGGGGATAGAGACCTTTCATTTATGTTATACAAACATTTTTGTAGAATTCCTAATTTTGGAAATATGGCCTATTTTCAAAATTTTATTTTTGTTGACCTAAAGACCTGAGACTTGGTATGGGGATATAGGGGGTAAAGACCATTGATTTACGTTAGACAAACGTTTTTGTAAAATTCCTAATTTTGGAAATATAAGCCCATTTTCAAAATTTTATTTTTGTTGTCCTAGAGACATGAGACTTAGTGTGGGGGTAGAGGGGGTAATGACCATTGATTAACGTCAGACAAAGGTGTTTGTAAAATTCCTAATTTTGGAAATAAAACCCATTTTAAAAATTTTATTTTTGTTGTCCTAGAGACCTGGGACTAGGTACGGCGGTAGAGGGGGTATAGGCCATTCATTTATGTCAAACAAACATTTTTGTAAACTTTTCAATTTTGGAAATATGTTTTGGGAAAATTTGAAAATACACTATTTTTGGACTGAGAGTGGTATAGAGCTAGGTGTTAGAGTTAACATATGTCTTTTTAGGATTTTTAGTTTAATAATATAGCTTACTTTCCAAATATTTTTTGAAAAATTTGAAAAATACACTATTTTTGACTAGGCATGGGATAGAGGTAAGTGTAAGAGTTGAGAGTCATTGATAAACCTTAGAGTACTTTGGATATTTTTTTTTTGAATTTTGTGTGTTGTTGTTTTTGCTGCTTACAAACATGGCTGTAAGCATTTTGCAGTCATAAAAAGGACAGACATACTTTCCAAGACCAAATAAGCCCCAACAAACAAGAGCAAATATGAGAGAGCTAATACAAAAGCCAACAAAAACCAACAAAAGCCAACAATAGCCAACAAAAAAGCCAACAAAAATCTTACAAAATAGCCATGTAGCATGCTGGTAGTTGAGTGAGTTGTTATATTAACCGATAGGTAGCAGGCATGTAGTTGAGTGAGTATTGATATCGACCGCTAGATAGCATGGTGGTCGTTCAGTGAGCGAGTATTGAAATGGAGCGCTAGGTAGCATGCTGGTCGTTCAAGTAGTTCTCATAGTCACTGCTAGATAGCGGAAACATACTTTGCGTGTCGCATGCAGCTATTTAACAAAGTTTTACCTCATAAAAACGTGCTTGTATAAGCTTTGTACAAAATTTGAATATACAATTAACCACTAAGTGTTTAGAACTAACATGTATAGCCTTGTGTAGGGAATATTGGGGTCCTTAGCAAGAAAGAGTGCCTAACACACATGAGTGTACAGCCTTTTGATATGCAGTAAGTACCTGATAACCTTGAGTAGGCCATAAGAATATTTTCAGTTGACTACTACCTGTCACAGTGTTTACATTGTGAAAGACCGTTGAAGCAACCAGTCTTTAGCCTTGTCATAAGCAGTGAACAGCTGTTACCCTTAACCAGGGGTATATTAGAGGACCCTTATCAAGAATATCATCAGTTGACTACCACCATTCACAGTGACCACATCGTGAAAGACTATCAAAACAACTATTGTACAGCCTTGTACTAAACAGTAAGTAGCTGTTGGTCTTGACTATTGTATATTAGAGAACCCTTAGCAAGTATATAATCAGTTGACTACTACTTGTTACAGTGTTCACATCGTGAAAGACCGTCTCACTGTCCAGTCTACAGCCTTGTCATACGCTGTAAAGAGCTGTTGGTCTAGACTAGGGGTATATTAGTGGACCCTTAACAAGAATATCACCAGTTGACTACTACCTCTCACGGTGTTCACATCGTGAAAGACCGTCTCACCGACCAACCTCTAGCCCTGTGATACGCAGTAAGCAGCTGTTTGCAGAAATCAACATTCATAATGGAAGAAGCCATTCCTAGCTATATGTGTAAAGAGTGTGGAAAGACTTTTCTTCGAGACTATCATAGGAAGCGACATGAAGTATCGTGTGGTGAATTTCATGAGTGCAAGACCTGTGGTAGTACATTCAACAATGCCTACAATGGACGTCGTCATGAAGAATGTTGTAATGTTGTGTCGGCAGCTAAAAGACAAAAAGCAGAGCCTACAAAACATTACCTACTGTCATTGGTCCCTGACAAAAATGGACTTATTGAATATGAGACATCTTTTGAAGGTCGACTTAAATCCTATTTCATTCGTTGCGATACGTGCAAGGATTTAAATTCATACCTTAAAGAGTCCAAACAGCAAATAATACAAGCTATGCAGAAAGAACTAGCAATGCACAAGTCGATAAAAGTTAATCTTGTGGCTGAATGTAGATTCATTCATACATCTACCAATGACATTACAGATCGTGCTTTTAAAACACGAAATCAGGCCCTATTTTTGGAAACGGACTTAAGTAGTTTCTTGGAAACACAATTTACAAAGTTAACTACGGAAATGGAGGAATCTGAGCTAAAAGGCAGTAATTGGGCTTTGTTAGCAGTGGAAGGAGTACGATTGAAAATAAATAAGTACAATCCCTTGCGTGGAAGCACATATATTCCATTACCAGCAGCTATACAAGCAAGAAAAGCCTGCATTAATCCTGAAAACTTGAAAAATGAAAAGTGTTTTATGTATGCCATTTTAGCAAAACTGGTTAAAAAGGATGCTCATCGCATTAGTAAATACAAGGACCTGGAAAACAAGTATGATTTTTCTGTAATATCGTTTCCTACATCGCTAGCTGACATTCCCAAATTTGAAAAAGCCAACGATATATCCATTAATGTATTTGGATTGGAACAAGACAAGAAATTGTTCCCTCTGAAGGTTGTGGATCAAGAGCTGCAAGACCATCGCGACCTCCTTTTGCTAAGTTCATCACCCGGCCAGAACCACTACGTCTTTATCAAAGATTTTGATAAACTAGTAAGACATCAGATTACCCGCCATGAACATAAAATATTTACGTGTAAACGGTGTTTTACACACTTTGATAATCGATGTGGACAACAAGGAATGGAAAAAATGAAAGAACATAGAGCTTTGTGTGTCCAGCATGACATTGCTAGGGTTGAAATGCCTATTAAAAACCCCATTGTCAAATTCTTAAATGTTGAAAAAATGCTGAGAATACCTTACGTTATCTATGCAGATTTTGAAAGTATACTCTTACCCTGTCAAACATGTCTACCTAATCCTGAGGCAAGTTATACAGTGCCATACCAGAGTCATGTTCCTATGAGCTTTGGTATATACGTTAAACCCTCACCTGCTGTGGAACACATAAAGACAAATCTTTCAAGCCAACCTGTTATTTATCGTGGGCCTGACGCTGCAGAAAAGTTTATGGACTGTTTGATCTCAATAGCTAATGAAATTGATCGCCTTTACAGCTTAAATGTTCCAAAGGCCTTAACTCAGGCTCAAGAAGCAGAGTTCCAATGTTCTGAAACCTGTTATTTGTGTCAAAAACCATTTACCCAACAGGACTGGAAAGTTCGAGACCACTGCCATATTACAGGGGAATACCGTGGAAGTGCTCACAATAACTGTAATTTGAGGTGTAAAACACGAAACCCCGTTCCTGTGTTTCTACATAATATGAGTGGCTACGACGCAAATTTCATTGTAAAGCAATTGGGGTGTACTACTGAGAGAGTGGATGTTATCGCTAACTCCAAAGAAAAGTACATTTCCTTTACCAAATATGTAGGAAATGTTAAGCTTAGATTTGTGGATACGTTTCGGTTAATGCCGAGTAGTTTGGAAAACTTAGTTTCCAACTTAACATTATACCCTGAAACAGACAAGTACTTTGGAAAAGAAAATGCAATGCTCATGACTCGTAAAGGGGTATTTTGTTATGACTACATTGACTCATGGGAAAAGTTAAGTGAAACGTGTTTACCTCCAAAAGAGGCATTCTTTAACAAATTAAGTCAAGAAGATGTTAGTCAAGAAGACTATGAACATGCCAAAAATGTCTGGAATCAGTTCAACATTAAAACTCTAGGGGAATATAGTGACCTCTACCTAACATCAGATGTACTCCTTCTTGCAGACAGCTTTGAAACGTTTAGAAACAAAACACTAGAAACACACCGAGTGGATGCTGCACACTTCTTTACTTCGCCTGGTTTAAGTTTCGAGGCAATGCTCCTTTACACAGGCATTGAACTGGAATTGCTACAGGATTACGATCAGATTCTTTTAATCGAGTCTGGAATACGTGGAGGCATATGCCAGGTGTCTCATCGGTATGCTGAAGCTAACAATAAATACATGGAAACCTATGATTCTGAGAAACCATCGCAGTTTATTACCTATGATGATGCCAACAACCAATACGGGTGGGCTATGTGCCACTCCCTTCCTTATGGTGGATTTCAGTGGGTTTCTCCAGATACTGTTGATCTAGAAAAACTAAAGAAAGACGATCCTGTGGGATACATTCTAGACGTTGATGTTGATTACCCATCTGACCTTCATGATCTACACAACGATTTACCTTTCCTACCAGAGTGTACACAACCTAAGGATTCGTCTCTGAAAAAACTAATTCCTCATCTTGGAAATCGAAGGCGATATGTTGTTCACTACATGGCATTAAAACAGGCTTTAGATCATGGAATAAAATTGATAAAAATTCATCGTGTGTTAAAGTTTAAACAAAGACCTTGGTTAAAGGCATACGTTGATTTTAATAACAACCTTCGAAAACAAGCCAGAAATGATTTTGAGAAAAATCTGTACAAATTATTCAACAATGCCATTTTTGGGAAAACAATGGAAAATATCCGTAAAAGAATAGACATACGTCTTGTGACTGACAGCAAAAAGGCAGAAAAGCTAATAGCTAAACCAACATTCATCGACAGAACAATTTATGGTCCCAACCTAGCTGCTTTCCACATGGCTAAACGTAACATTGTATTCAATAAGCCTATATATATTGGAATGTGTATACTGGATATTTCAAAAACTCTAATGTATTCCCACCACTATGATGTCCTGCTACCCTATTATGGAATGAACAATCTTAAACTCATGTATATGGATACCGACTCGTTCATTTATTTGGTTAACACCCCAGATGTATATCAAGACAAGTTGGATTTCCTAGAACACCTGGACACATCAGATTATCCTACTAATCACATATGTTACTCTACATCAAACAAGAAAACGTTGGGGAAATTTAAAGACGAGGCTTGTGGACAAATTATAAAAGCATTTGTTGGACTTAGAGCTAAAATGTACGCTTTAGACATAAATGGTAAAGAAATCAAAAAGATTAAAGGTATTAGCAAAGGTGTTGTCAAAAATTGTATAAGCTTTCAAGATTATAAGGATTGTGTCATGAAAAACAATGTAAAAAGAATACCAATGAACATTATCACTTCTAAACAACATGACATATCATCTATAAGACTAAACAAAATTGCTTTGTGTCCTAGTGATGATAAAAGAGTGATTGATGCTGATGGTATAGGTACACATGCCTATGGTCATTACTCAATCATTGACCATGCTTAAAGAGTTAAGTTATGAATATCAAAATCTTCTGCCTGCAACTAGCAAATACATAAAACAATTTAGGAAATAAAACAATAACACTACAAAAATAAAATAAAATAGTAATCATAATCAAAAAATAAATATAAATAGAAAACAAAATAAAAACAACTGTACAATTTATAACAAAAAAAAGAATATATACATATAAAAATGTATTATGTGTAAATAGTGTACATGTATTTAAAATAAAAAATATTGTATGGACACTGCTTGTACATTTTAATTACTACCCACCTCTCTCCACTCCTAATGCAAAATGAACATGTAAAACACAAATTGGAAAATCCATGTTTCCATATTGACAAAATAGAAAAAGCATTAAACTGAAATGTTAAAAACTGTAAATGGGAATTTCGTAAATTGACAAATGTACAACAACAAATTGGAAAATCCATGTTTCTATATCATGATATTGAAAAACTTTAAACTGACATTTTAAAAACTGTAAATGGGAAATTGTGAAATTAATAAATGTGTAAACAACAAAAATGCAAAATCCATGTTTCCATATTATGAAATTGAAAAACCTAAAACTGTCATAAAAAAACTGAAAATGGAAAATTGGAAAATTGACTAATGTGTAAACAACAAAATGCAAATTCCATGTTTCCATATTATGAAATTGTAAAACTTAAAATTAACATTAAAAAAAACTGAAAATGGGAAATTAGAAAATTGACAAATGCGTAAACAACTAAATGAAAGAAAAAAATACTCGGTTGGGGTAGTGATCTTGTTGTACAGTAGCCTATAAACTAGCATAAGGATAGTTGCATGAGCACTTATATACCTTGTGTATGTGCATTAGCCTTTGGATTAGCTTAAGTTAGGTTTGGTATAGTTAGGTTTAGTGAGGTTAGGTATGTGACCTTGTAGTTTACTCTTTTCGGAAAATGTAAAATCTAAAATCAAAAACTCTTAAATTTAAAATGTAAAATCTAAAAAAACTAAAAACTAAAATACAAAAAAATCAAAAATGTAAAATGTAAAACCTAAAAAATATAAAATGAAA
This sequence comes from Meconema thalassinum, assembly GCA_946902985.2. NCBI lineage: Eukaryota > Metazoa > Arthropoda > Insecta > Orthoptera > Tettigoniidae > Meconema > Meconema thalassinum. Next base: position 567,120,176 of record OX336388.2, on the reverse strand, counting down.
AAATCTAAAATCTAAAATGTTAAAATGTAAAATGTTAAAATGCAAAATCTAAAATCTTTAAATGAGGTTTCTGTGGGTTAGGTTAGGTTAGGTTATAACTAAGTTTATTATTTTTGCTCTCACATTTGCTCTTTCTTTTTTGCTCACACTTTTTGCTCACATTTTTTTTCTCGCACTTTTAGGTTAGGTTAGGTTAAGTTAGGTTAGGTTATAACTTAGTTTATTATGTGTGCTCCTACATTTGCTCTCATATTTGCTCTGACTTTGAAGTTAGGTTAGGTTAGGTTAGGTAAGGTTAGGTTAGGTTATAACTTAGTTTATTATGTGTGCTCTCACATTTGCTCTCATATTTGCTATTACTTTGAAGTTAGGTTAGGTTAGGTTAGGCTAGGTTAAGTTAGGTGAGGTTAAATGAAATTGGGTTAGGCTGAATGGCAGAGGTATGAATTAAAACCCGCCTTTTCTCACTTTTGCCTCACAAGACTGAGTGTACTCCGTTCCACTCGTGAGACCAGAAATTAAATTTCTTGTCAGAGCCAAGAATCGAACCCGGGGCCTTAGCAGTAACAGCCAAGAATGCTAGCCACTACAGTAAGTGGCTGACAATATAAAGCTGGTCTGGATTGCACATGATCAATTAATAATTACCTAATAATAATCATCAAACTTAAGAACAACAGGACATCTGGTGAAGACGGCATAGTGGCCGAACTACTGAAAAACCTAGGGCCACACTCACTCAGGGAACTCACACAGATTATCACTGACATCTGGACATCAGAAAAGCTACCAGATGAGTGGAAATGTGCATTGATCCACCCGTTACACAAAAAAGGCGACCGCTCTGACGTAAACAATTACAGGGGCATTTCACTATTACAAGTTACGTGCAAGATCCTCTCAGCGTGCCTACTCCAAAGGGCTCGGGACCAGCTGGAGCACAAGATTGGCGAGTACCAGGCGGGATTTCGTCCTGGTCGCTCCTGCGCGGAACAAATCTTCAACCTAAAAAGTATATTGAAAATCAAAGCCCTCAGGAATACTCCAGTTATATGTACGTTCGTTGACTTCAAGAAGGCATATGACTCCATTGACCGTCAGTCATTGTTCAACATCTTGCACGAGCAAGGTTTGGATAGCAAGACCTTGCGATTGATCAAACAGACACTGACAGACACGACATCAAAAGTGAAATTCATGGGGGAAATCTCAGAACCATTTCAGATCAATACAGGTGTTCGCCAAGGTGACGGGCTCTCTCCGCTTCTCTTCAACCTAGTGCTGAACAAAGTTATCAAGGAATGGGAGAAAGAATTGAGACTTCAAGGTTACTGGAGGCCAGTGCGACTAGGACGACCAAAGGACGAACTGGAGGTTGGATGTCTAGCCTTCGCGGATGATCTGGCTCTACTCTCAGATAACGAAACCACATCAATCAGACAGATAGAAGTACTCCAAGAGTGCGCCGAAAAAGTAGGACTACAGATCTCGTTCCAAAAGACAGAGTTTTTCTGTACGAAATTCGACATACAGAATTTAAACACGAAATATGGCAAGATCAATAGAGTCGCCCACTTTAAATACCTAGGTGAAGTGCTTGAACCGACGGGAAAAGAGAAAATCGCGCAGAACACTAGGTTAATGAAAATGAAGAGAGCCTTATACAAGACACAGAGTGTCTACAACAAAAAATGTCTGTCCACATTCACTAAACTTCGTCATTACAACACGGTTATTAAACCTGAGGTGCTTTATGCTAGTGAGACGTTGACGTTACACACTAAGGGCGACTTGGAAAAAATCCTCACAGAGGAAAGAAAAATAATAAGGAAAATAATTGGACCAAAGCACACAGATGAAGGATACAGGCTTCACTCCAGAGACACCACAGAGAAATTGTCCAACCTCGCAGCAGACATCAGAAAGAGGCGACTAAAATTTTATGGCCACATCAGCAGACTCCCACAAACTAGACTCACCAACAAAATTCTTAGATACATACAGCGGCTCAAGATTACCACACCCTGGATGATGCAAGTCAAAATTGATCTAGTAAAAGCACAAGTCGACCCAGAAGACGTCATAGACAAAAACGTATTTAGACACAAAGTATACAAGTGGGAAGTGTTGTCAGAGAGAGCTGCACCTACAGCCCAAAGACCAAAGTGGACCGAAGAAAGGAAGAGGGCCTTTAGTGCACGAATGAAAGAGTACTGGAAAGACAGGAAGAACAAAAAGTCATGATTGCTTCGCGTGGTCTAATAGGCCTGTAACGTGTAAAATATAAATAATAATAATAAATATTCCATTTAGCAATTACACGGCCAACCTCTCTCTGTGAAGTCATTCACGGTCTCGGGGCGTAGTGGCCATATTGCCCATTAGCCACTGCGCCAGCTCTGAATGACCCCTCTATAAGAATAACATAAGGCTGGTTGCGCGCGGCGGCCATATTGCCCATTAGCCCCTGCGCCAGAACCGCCCTTTATATCCTACTAGAGCAAGAATCCACCTACTAACTCTGTTAGAACTGAGTTTACAAGTCCTCATATACAGTAATGCATGGTGATCTGTATGGATCTCAAATTTCCCCCCTACTAAATACATTCTAAATTTCCCCAAACTGAAAACAATACCTAAAAGCTCTAACTCAGTAATCGTGTATCTTTTCTCTTCAGCTGTTAGTCCTCGCGAGGCTAAAGACACAATGCACAGATTACCCTCATCATCTTTCTGACACAATACTCGAGCAATGCCTATGTGCGAAGCACCTGTCATAACCACAAATTCCTTTGCATATTAAGGCTTTCACGGCCCGGATTATTATATAAACAATTCATGCTTTTGGGCTAATGCCGTGTGTATTTTTAATTTAAACCATACGTTTCGGAGAAACCTTGCCTCCTTTTTCAATGGAAATAAACAATGTGGCCAAAGAAAGTATATCAATGAGATTACAAAAAATATAGATAAATTCCTCTGTTCGTCACCAGAGAGCAGCTGCCAGAAATTACTGTATGGACCATGGTGGAACGGCGGACAGTTTTGAAACTAGTTTCTATATTTTCACACCGCCCCCTTTACCTTCTGGTTACTTACCACTTTGTCCGCCGTTCCACCATGGTCCATACAGTAATTTCTGGCAGCTGCTCTCTGGTGACGAACAGAGGAATTTATCTATATTTTTTGTAATCTCATTGATATACTTTCTTTGGCCACATTGTTTATTTCCATTGAAAAAGGAGGCAAGGTTTCTCCGAAACGTATGGTTTAAATTAAAAATACACACGGCATTAGCCCAAAAGCATGAATTGTTTATATCACAAATTCCTTATCTTTCAAAGGATATTTCAGCACTACAGCTTTCTCAAAACCTTCCATCAGCGCTCTAAAAGCCTGATCATGCTTGGACTCCCATCTCCACCAAGTCCCACTTTTAAGCAATTCCCTGAATGGATCTACCAACCCTGAGTATTTAAGAACGAACCTCCTGAAAAAGTTGCAAATTCCCATGTATGTTTTTAACTGTTTAACATTATGTGGCACCTCTGCGTTAAGTATCTTATTAACCCTACTTTCTTCAGGTGTTACACCTCTACTCGACACTCTATGACCTAAAAATGTCACTTCTGACTGACAGAATGACGACAGACAGCTTCAAAGTGAACCCTGCCTGATCTAACTTCTGAAAAACTATATCTAAATGACGTAGATGCTCCTCAAAACTGCGTGAACTAATTACCATATCATCAATGTAAATGGTTACAAACTCTCCTGTGTCATCCCCTAATGCGATATTTAAAGCCCTAATTAAAGCTGCTGAACTACTCTTTAACCCATAAGGTGTTCTGCAAAATTGATAAAGGTTATATTTATGACTAAAAGCTGTAAATGGTCTATCTTCGTACATAAGTGGCACTTGCCAAAAACTGGAACTCAAATCTACACAAGTGAAATACTTCTTCCCCTCAAGTGTTTGCATTAATTCCTCTATTGACATGGATTTCAGCTGATCTGAACTAATTCTACTGTTAACCAAACGAGCGTCTAAACAAATACGAACTGTGCCATCGGCCTTGGGTACCGTGATCAAAGAATTAACATATGGACTGTTAGAGTGCTCAATAATCCCATCTTCAAGCATCTGATTAATTTGTGCCTCAACTGCACTCTGATAAGCGAAAGGTACAGGATATCTATGTCCTGTGAATACTGACCTATCAATAACGTTCAATGAATGAGTATAGCAATTGGCCATACCAATGCGATCCTCAAAAACTCTCCTATTACACAATAACACATCATAGAGCCGAACACACTGTTCTTCCTCTATATATCCCTGAAATGCAGCATCACGTAACGAGTCCTCTAGACTACCGTTCGTAATCACACTGCCCACAAAACATGGAGAATCCCGCTCTACGGCTGGCGATATCTCATTTAAAGTACAAATCACACCTACAACACTACTTCTCTGAATATGGTCATTGACCGCTACTTCTACTTCAGAATCACCCCATTTAAATTTCAAACTCCCTATCTCCTCAAAATTTACTCCAGTTCCTTTCATTTTATCATAAAATGCACTACTTATGCTACTCTTCATATAACCGCTATCAATTAAAACATCTGTGTACGCCTCGGGCACGTTAAATTTAACTATGGGGCTCTTACTAGCCACCTCCTGAATAATACCTTCATCACTTAGTTCACGTAATAATTCACTTCTTACATTTAGGTCATAGGCTTCCTGTATAAGTGTATGGACAGGGCATGTTACAGACTGAGATTCTGACCTTACATCGCAGCCTGGTTCGTGTTTAAAGTACCGCTACCGCTTGGTGTAGTAATACTCACTACTGCAATGGTCTGGTTGTTCTGCGTCGTGTTAACGGTATTTCTCTGTCCGTTATTACCATTGGGCTGATTCCCTCCTTGACCCCTGTTCTGGTTATAATTATTATTGTTATTATACCTCCCTTGGTTACCCCTAAAATAATTATTTCGGCCTTGATTTCCCCTGAAATCATTATTTCTACCTTGGTACTGCGTACCATACCCATTTCCTCTGTACTGATTTTGCAGATTATTATTATTCTGGTTCCCCCTATTTTGGACGTTGGCCCCTTCGCCACTGTTCCCTTGAACTACCTGATTCCTATTCTCATTAGGCCTGTTATTATGGTTACCCTGGTTCCTACCGAAATTCTCCTCGTAACCACCTCTTCCCAGAGCATCGAATGTACTTAATAAATTTTCCACTTGTGAAATAGATTTAACATTTTGGATACAGGCAGCTTCTTTGATTCTATATGGAAAATGTCTTAGTAATAGCCTGACTGCATCACTTTCCTCCCTCAAACCATCCAGATATTTACACGTCAATACCTGTCCTAAAAAGTACTCGGTCATAGTGTAGTTTCCTCTCGGGTTATATTTCCCACACACAATTCCCTCACGATGCTGAGACTCATTCCAAAATTTCTCACAAAATGTAACTTTAAAATCTGAAATGTTCTCGAAATTGTCTCTGTAGACAGCAAACCAGTTTCTTGTCTCCCCTACAAACGCTTGCTCTAAAATCTCAACTACCTGGCACCACTCAATACTACCATCTTCCAACCTCTACCTGAATTTATCTTCTATTGCATTCATGAACTCCATTGGACAACCCTGCCGATTACTGAATTTGTCTAGTTCTATTTCCCTGTGTGTGCTATTCACATAAACTGGCCTACTCTGACTATTTTCCTGCCTAATTCTAGCTTTCAACTTCTGTTCTAATTCAGAAATTTTCTCCTCAGCTTTTCTTTCAATATTAGTTAGTTAACCTAATGCTCCCTTCCGATGCTTCAACTTTACCACTTAACTTAGCTTGTTTCTCATTAATCTCATTAATGCTTTCCTTATTCCTCTCCCTTAAATCATTAACTTCAGTGATTATTTCTGCATGAACTTTATCAATTCTTCCCCCCAGCTGTTCTTTAACCTCTTTAGTTGCTACCTGAATTTTGTCAATTTCTCCCCCCAATTGCTTTTTGACCTGCTGTGTTTCAAGTTGCACAAGTTCTTTTAAATTTTCAGCCTGTGAACTGATTCTAATTTCCAACTCCTCCTGTACTTTTCCTAATTTTCTGTCAACATCTGCAATAATCTCTTTAGCCTTCTCTTCCATCACCCCTCTGATCTCACCTCTAATCAGCTCAAATTTATCACTAATTTCCCTACTGTTTTGTTCAAGTTTAGCATTTAAAGTTTCAGTACTCTCATTTTCCCTACTATTTTGTTCAAGTTAAGCATTATTTTGTTCAAGTTTAGCATTTAAACTATCGCTCAACTTCCTATTACTCTCTTTATTTTCCCTACTATTTTGTTCAAGTCTAGCGTTTAAAGCAACTGTGCTAATTTTATTTTGTTGCATAAACTGAAGAAGCAAACTCTCTAACCCTGCTTGACTGTTTTGATTACCCCCCTCAGTATCGGGATTTACCTCCGACATCCCTGTACTGCTTTCATTTTCAAGACTAGCCATACTGCTCGTATCTTCACTATCCAACTGGTGACCACTACGCAACTTCATCTCTTCCTCAACACTACCCATGCTGATACACACAGATAAATGAAAAAAAAAGATAAAAAAAAAAAAATACAGGCACAGAAATATATACCCTTCTCCTTCCACAAATGTTATTAGGTTTTCGGCCTCACGTTGGTAGCGACACAAGTGTAACGGTTTTACTAGCGTCCCCACTGTTGGGTGATAAATGTAATGTTTACTCTGACTAAGATACGTTGTATTAATGGGCGCCAAGACCTCAACACTATGTTGAAATCTAAATTTATATTTAATAACACCTAGCTCTGGCAGAACACCTTTAAGAATCTTCACACTCAGATCGTGGTATGATTTGATCATTAACCCAACTAACAATTGTATCAGGAGAAGGAATTTGGTCTATATCTAATGCTACCTACTGAAAGCAAAGATTGCATAGTATAAGAAATGAATTTATTATATAAAAAACAAGTAGTGGCAATTTTAAAAATAATAATAATAATAAATTTAAATTGGAGCGTAACGATTTGAATTTACCACTAGAGAATTACGTGAAAACTGAGTCGGATGAATTACTGATTTTACTATTATTCCCAAGCTAAGAAGTTACTGAAATACTGAATATGAAACAATGAAGCGAGAGATTATGTAGTTCTGAGTCATTCTCGCTTACCATTGGAAATTGCCATAGCATTTCCCTCGTACTTGATGTTCTTTATGAGAGCTTCCAACAGCCTTCTGGACGTCACCATCTTCTTCGTCAGTTGTGGAAATTGTTGTAGAAATGTAAAGTTATGGTCCGATCACACCGGAACCAACCAAACGAGCAACCACATCGGTCAAGTTTTACAATGTTAATAGTTGTCCCTTCTCGGCGCGCAAACAATATATGCACTCGTCGAATCCACTCTCCGGGGCCTCTCCAAGTCGGCCGGTCTCCTATGATTGGCTGAGACACCACGCGATACTCCCGACATAAGGGTCAATATACTCAGCGCGACGATGTCGATTTCCGGTCCAGGCCATTTCGCCTTTTCTTGATACAGCCAGCTGGAAGTGCCCCACGGCTTTCGTCACGCTTCCCGACAAGAATATACCTGTAGCTGAATTCCCAATGATAATAATGTTATTGGTTTTACGTCCCTTTTAACTACCCTGGCTTTTAGAGACGCCGGGGTGCCGGAATTTTGCCCCGAAGGGGATCTTTAACGTGCCAGTAAATGAATTCCCAATGACTCATCTCTCTCACAATAAACTCTAACTGACAAAATCCGTTAAATTCCGTAATCATATAATTTTCCGCGATAATGTTGTTCGTAATAATTCGCTTGATAGTGTTTTCTATAACATCGAAAACCTATCTGTATACTTATAATCTTATAAAAGAACGCTCCAAAATACCTTAATAATAATAATAATAATAATAATAATAAGTTACATGAAACATATCTTGGCTTAACAAGTTGCAGCGTAAATAAACATTGAATGGCTTCCTACTGACTTATGTCAGTGGCGTAAAATACCCTCGAAAAACACGTTACATTATCAAGTGCGAATTTCCCGTATAATTCCCGTATTTTTTCCGGGTCACTAAAATTCCCGTATTTCCCCTATCGCTCGACACCCTGAGAACGGATGTAGATCCATCAACTTGCTTTGCTTCTGCACTTGGTTCCCTCTTTTGAATTCGTGTATTTCCTGGGCGTAGACCACATGTTGTGCAATCCTGATGCATCTGTGTAGAGCTACACGCAATTCGTCACTTGTCAACATCCCTGCTGTTTTAAATTTTTGATTTCATGCGTTGAGAATGAATCTAATGCAGTATGCTGTCTCTCGCGTTGAGAATGAATCTAATGCAGTATGCTATCTCTCACTAAGCGTGACAGCGTAGAAGAGAATTCCATGAATTCTCCTGTAGTGTTTGGCACTGCCAAAGTTACTTGGATTCTTCTCTGTTCTTCAGTAACTTCTAATGTTGGGGCAGTCGATGGCAACGAGTTGATGTCTTTTTGTAACCACTCTGGACCAGTCCACCAAATTGGTGAACTCATTAGTTCCAATGGAGTGGTTCCCTTCGATACGAGATCCGCTGGATTCTGACTGGACGAAACATGGTTCCATGTGGCATTATGCGTAGCCTCTTGAATTGTTGCAACCCTATTAGTAACAAATGTCTTCCATCTGGTTGCAGGTCTATCCAGGATAATACTATCGATGAGTATGTCCATAAATAGACGTTGCTAACATCCAGCTATAAAATTGGCAAGGTTTTAAGCATCAATTGTGCGAGCAGGACCGCTCCACACAATTCTAAACGTGGTAAGGTTCCCCTTTTCACTGGAGCTACTCTTGACTTTGAACACAAGAGTCGTACCATGGTTTCTCCTTGTTCGTTTATAGATCTGATGTACAGACATGTGCCGTATGCCTTATCTGAAGCATTGCAAAACCCATGCACCTGAATTTCTACCGGCTCACCCTGACATAATACCAATCTATCAATCTTTAGGGAGTTTACTGTAGGCAAGTGATTGCATATGATTTGCCATTCCTTCGTTTAATCTGCTGGAAGATGTTCATCCCAGGACAACTTGTGAAGCCACATCTGGTGCAAAAATATTTTGTGAACTATCACAACAGGGCTGATAAGACCAAGTGGATCAAAAATTGATGCAACAATGGAAGATACAATGTGCTTAGATATGTTGTCCTTCATCGTTGATGATTCGTTTATATTTATCTTGGTTGTTACAAGAAATGTATCTGTAGTTGGGTGCCAATGAAGCCCTAAGGTTTTAACACCACCATCATTGTCAAGTTGTAATGGAAACTGGGTCTCACGGTGTTCGACAGGAATTGCTTCTAGTAAGCCACCGTGATTTGCACACCATTTGTGTAATGGAAATCCACCACAGTTTAGCAACTGGATCAACTCTGTTTGAAGCCTTAGCGCTTCCTCCACTGTAGCGCATTCAGACAGCACATCGTTGACATAGAAATCCCTTCGAAGGACCGTTGCTGCGAGTGGATATCTAAACCCTTCGTCCTCGACAAGCTGTTGAAGACATTTAGTGGCTAGAAAGGGTGCAGTTGCTGTCCCATAAGTAACTGTTTGAAGCTCATAAATCTTTATTGCCTCATCGGGTGACTTACGCCAGAGTATCCGCTGAAGTCTCGTGTCACATGACTGAACTCTAATTTGCCTGTAGATTTTTGCTATATCAGCAGTGAATGCGACAGGGTGTGATCTGAATCTCAAAACGATTGAATATAGATCCTGCTGTACTGTAGGGACTACCATCAACCCATCATTCAGTGAAATACCGCTGTGGTCTTTGCCGAAGCATCAAAAACTACTCGCGTTCTTGTAGATATACTTGATTCCTTTATAACCGGGCGATGAGAGAGATAATACATGCCTTCACGATCGCCCTCCTCATCATGAACAAGTTTCATATTGTACAGCCCGGGGGCAGTACCCCCTAAGACCCACCCCTCCATCTTTCATCAAAACCACCCTCATAGGCATACCATAAGCCTCATGCACTTCTTCAAACACAAGCAGGCCCGGCATACTGCTAACGGCCACGCTTACGTAATATTAACACAAACACGGTAACTGGAACAACAGCAACGAGGAAGCGCTGACCAGGCAGTGGAGGGAGGCCTTAAAGGCTAGGCCCGGAGGAGCCCCATTATCTGTTCTTGGCCAGCGGCTCTGCTCCAACGAGGTCCGTTCCAGCTCTTCACCAGGTGAGATCTAGCCGTGTGCTCAGATTCCTTATCTTTGTAAACACCTACCCTAAACATTTGTGCACCTTACGACTTGTACGTTATTTTATAACTCCCAAAAAGGGACATCACATCACAGCTACTGGCCAATAAACACTTGGTCAGTAAACACACACGTTTATTACTAATCACACTCCATTTTACATCCTTATACCCAACCTGACCTTAGTCATAATTGCCCCCGACCGTTGCGACCAGGAACTGCATCGTCAGGAGTTCTACTCGAGTAAGCGGCCCGACTGCAGTGTGTCGAGTCACCAACTCCGCACGATCGCTGAATTGCTCACTCTACTTAATTGGCAGGCTAGCTTAGCAGCCCACACTTAGACATTCATCCCCTAGCAGGTAAACGCATCCTGCAGGGACGCCCCCAATAGATTAAGCACTCACACCAACACACTACACTGGTAGTCATCCCCGATCACGGGAAACTACCCTCATTCGGAAACAGCCCTTGAAATTAACACATCTACACTAGCCTGTTTATCCCACCCCCAACAAAGGGATAAAACATATTTGGTGGAGGCGCCACTACCACGAAAAATAAGGGTAAGGGACTCAAACAACGAGCCCTCGTGGTAGAGCGATCCATACCGCAAGCAGCCAAGCGAGATTTACAATTTTTTTTTTCTGGGAGAAAGCATTATTTTTTTCCCTTCACTCTAGGAACACAAGGGAAATTTTAGTCAACCCCCCCCCCCCTGGGAAGAATCAGAAATCTAATACATAGGAAGCCACACACATTTCTTTTTATACACACACTTAGTTCAGGAAGGCCCCCCTATACCGTTTAGCTGTGCTGAGGAGCATTGGGGAATACCAGGAATTAATTGCCTGGCATAAGGTCTTTGAGACAAGGCAGGACTACCTCAGAAGGTATCAGCAGCTCCTGCCCGCCCAGTACATGAGAATTATAAGGGCACTTGTCCGGCTACTCCGCAGCGCCAAGAATCGAAAGATTAGAGCGAAAATCCCCACCCTCCGTACACAACTCACCAAAGCACACTGGAAACTACAATGCCGACACGAGGTCATGTTCCAGCAATGGGAGGCACTCGTCAAAGAACACAAACGGATAGGAACGAGCGGTACCAAAGTTGCCGAACAGGCCATATGCCTCAATAGGCAGTACGCCCAAATTTGGGAAGAATATCGGGAACTCCAAGCCAACAAGGCCATCTTTGAGTTCACGGCAGGGCCACCAGCCCAGCCAAGAGAGGACATAGGCGTAGATACGCTAATTCAGCAATTCGCGAGGATGTCCCTCTCGACACGTATCGCCACACAAGGGAAGGAGTCTACCGTGGCCATAGGCCAGAAATCGGGCAGACTACCCTCCAATACATTGCAAGGGCGCTCACAGACAATTACACGACCCCTACCGCCAGTTCAGAGGGCGATTTCGCCAGAATGGAAGCGGACACCAACATGTGCACCCCCAGTGCAAAGACATACAGGGGGATTGCTTACAGTTCATCAGCATGTAACACACACGCCTGCACGCACTATCCTGCCTCCGAAACATACACGGGGTATAAGGGAAATTTTACCGCCCACCCCACGAGGCCAGGTAGACAGGAGGGCATACACGCGCACAGACACTAATAGGGGAGCGCGGAGCCAACACAGCCCTTCAGGCGCCAGCATACCTACGCCTATTGACAGGCACTACGGGGAACGTAGGCTTAGGCCTGCTTTACTTAAAACACCCCTGAAAGATAGCAAAGAAGCACCTCAATGGGAACCTGAGGCCTATGCCTTCATAACAGGGCGCAGTATTTCACCCCGGCGGGCAAGGGCGCGCGCACAATAGAGAAATTCACTGACCGCACAAGCCCATGGATAAATGTTCCCAGGACAAAACACACAGAATTTTCCACATAAAATGCTGAAACATTCCCAAAACCCTCAAGGGGGCGCGTACACTACAATTGACACAAAAGAGTGGTTCTACCCCTGTAGAGGTTAGACACACAAACGGGATGCATTCACACAAACACGACACTCCAGGGGCAAGCAAATTGCGCGGTCTGGAAATACATCACAGACTTACACTTCCATACAGCACGATAACGCTTGAAATATACTGGCAGGAAATAGTTAAATCAGAAAGGGTAAACACACACAAAAACACATGCCCAAAACTGTACAACTTGCATGCGTATATATATATATATATATTTGATCCATATGTGTATGTTATTTCTTACACTGCCCATAGCAGGAATTTTTCTTGTCCCCTATGACAACGCTCAAACTAAGCGTAAATACCATGAGATAACACTCACAGTTCAGGGGAAAATACTGTAATATATTTTTGAGGTCACTCAGTAAACATAGTTACCATAAAAAGGGTCAATAAGACTGTCAAAACTGTCATAGAGACACAGGCCCAAAAGGCAACAGGAATGATCATCCTGAACAAAGACTGTCTCAAACCCGCGACCTTCTGAATACCAGGAACACAAGGTCAAGTAGCAATCCAATTGGAGGACACAGCAATAAGGGACAGTCACGCTAACAGAGATTAATATGCAAAAAATAATAAAACTGCCACCGACATCTAGTGACCAGACATGCGACTAGAAGCCCGGAGATACACGTACATAAATACATGAGCTACTCAGAGAGACATATCACGAACAGGAATATATTCGCACCGGACCTACAGTAACACAAAAAATTGGGGACAATATATATGAAGAGAGGTAGGGTTTTTTACATGACGAGGAACCAAAGGCACACCATGCATGCAGACAATAGAAAAGCGTGTCAGCAAACCCACGCACACTTGCTCAGCACATGCGATAAACAGACGGCTAGGCTAGCAGCAGGTACTTCCCACACCATTGAAACTCGACACTATCGCCAGTCAGCGATAAGACATAAATGAACATGCGGCATTCGCTAGTACCAGACAGGCTAGGAACGCTCTCACTCTGGCAGAAATATACACAATCATTCACGCCATTTTCAAAGCCAGATAACTCCCGAAATTAAAGTACGAGGGACGTTCCGAATTACACAAAACACTCACACTAATGTACATTTTCGCACGCGTACTTCAAACATACAATACACGCCATGGTACATAAAACACAGAAATTGTGGGCCCGAGGCATTAGCCCAAGGCATATGCGGACGCACAGAACAGATACCATACCTTTGGGGGTTGCGTCAAACCCGCATGCCCGTACCAAACATGTTACATACATAATAGACAGTCTACAGCTTCCAGCAGCCTAGGCTACAGAAATGTATAAGGTATGCATCAGGGCCTGACACATTCAACACACAGAAACACGATACAAACGTGCCAAAAAGGAAGCTAGCCAACGGCATTTTGGGCGCGACAAACACAACTAGAGGCCACACTAGGGACGCACAAAAATCCCAACAGACCACGCAGACAAAACACGGAGCGCTACACGGGATCACGGGTCCGAATACCCAATAAAACCGGACGCAGTGAAAAACAAAACTGTCGACCGACGAAAGATCAGTTAAATCCAACACACAGGTTTTTCAACCCGGAAAGTCAGAAAACTCAGCCAGCGCGACTAGACATCGGATAGACACATTTACAGGGGAAAAATTCACTCCCACCTAGACGGAAACTGGCCAAAATTAAGGCAATTCGCAAGTACGTTAAAATTAAACCAGGGATATGGACACGGGGACAGACAATCACACGGGCGGCATCGCACAGACAGCATGCATACACAATCCCACAAAGAAAAACCATAGGGTCCCATATAGACACTGTGCCCCATAGAGTATAGCTAAGAGTGAAGATAGGCATAAGAATGTTTATGTTATACGTATATGAATGGCATATTATTACTGTGTACACGCTTTAAACATACACTAGGGATGGCAGATGAATTGCACTAATGCCACACACAAGCACATAAACGATTGAGCCACACAATCATGAACGCAGGAAGGTTCTTTTACATACAGGGGCGTAGGCTCGTCCTAAGGTACTCGCTATAATAGCCTACTTAGGGCATTAGCGACCCCGGGACTGCCAATAGGGGACGTACCGGGAACACCAGGCCTCTACGGAGACCACAAGATACCCTTTTTTTGGACCATAGCGCCCGACATCTGAATACGGGAGACGCCACGGGCACAGACAAACGCTCACGCAAAGTAGGTAACACCACATCTCCACGGCCAAAAATCATGGCAATGTAGATTACCCCGGACATAAAATAGTAGAGCAAGAGACAATGGGGAAGTGAGCATGGAAACAAATTCCCAAACAAGCTTGTGAGCGAACAAAAGGTGACAAGGTAGCACGTTGGCCTTCCTAGAATGCAAGCACATGTCAACATACAGATAGTGGCGGAAGTCACGTTTTGTCAGCCTTCATACATATCATTAAAGACTTTCGGTACACAAGGACACAAAACAAATACACAAAAAAAAACACTGCGTTGCAAATAAGCGAATTCCAGCGCGTTGCGACACACTGTTGCCGGAAGGCATTCTTGTAATAGCAAGACATGACAATGACATGCAGACATGATGACACTGACATAAAAACAATAACAATAACGATACACAGTGACACGGATGTTGATACAGGAAGTGAGAGCGCCATTACAATAGGCTCTGCATCCAATATTACACAAATACTGTGGGCCGGATTGATCTCGGAAGACAGGCTACTATACGCCTACCACTACCCACACTAGGAACATGTCTACAAGGGTGATAACACGCGGTACACGGCACCTGACAATTAACCACGCAACACGAGATAAACCTTCTCCGATAACATCACACGCGCCAGCAGACGTCAGCGGTAGGCGACCTCACACACAAGCGCGCCAATTACAGCCACGGACGCTTCCTTCACACACGCGCCCAACAATCAGGGGCGGATACAGACAGATTCCATGAGGGAACAACCCCCCCCCCTAATAATTTCTTTTCTTGTTTTTTTTCTCTCTCTAAAATTCATTACAGGCAATCACGCTATGCCAATTTATACTCACAATCACATGCTACCCTGCCCCACGTTATGAACAGGAGACCAGATTAGGCCGTGACGACACAGCGTCACCACACTTAAACATCCTAAGGGCAGCCCGAGGGCGGTGCCCAAAGAGACAAACATTTTCACACAACGTAGGTATCACAGACCCACGGGCACTCCACAGACTAGTATTTTAGGAGGCAATAGGTGCTTTATGGCATCTCAACTTAGCCAGCGTACATCCCAAAGAGCGGGTAGAAAAACACATAGCGACCATGAGAGGATGACACACTACAATAGGAGTAGAGGGGGATAATGCCATCAGGATGGCCATGGAACCAACTACGGGCTACCATCCCCACACCCTTCTTCCTACATACCCTATCACCTACAACACTATCCAACACAGACATACAGATACATAAGAACACCTACACTACATTCTAAAGTATACATCGGGGTTGATAGACTTCATGCTTCTAATAAATTAAGGTTTGCTACACCTTGGCCCCAAACGCCTACACCTGAGTATTAGAGGTGATTCGGAAACTAATATCAAGCGGCAATGCACATCTGTGTAGAGAGATGAGGCCATACTAATACAAACAAGTATTTTATTAAATAATCCCGCATGCTAGGGACATATACTTATCGTATCCCAGCACAAGCCTTATCCCCACATGAGAGCAGACACGCCGTATATCCATCCCCATGCATGAGGTATCCTATCGACACACCAGGGATTGTATTACTATTACACCAGCATGATATTTTCCAATTTTGCACACCTGGGAAAAACCCACCCCATCCACTCACAGTAAATACCTCCTAGCAGCATCATCGGCTCCCGACCACCATAAACATGGAGTCCAACGATGCACGACCCCCTCCCACCACGCTTTAATCCCATTCAGCGAATAACACCCCCGGATCCTAATAACAAGGGACTAAACGCCCTACAAACCTACTAATACCTGTAGAAAAGTACCAAGGCATCACCGCTGGAAATCCGACACGGCAATGACAAGCCTAAAGTAGTCACTGCACTTCGAAGATTCTACAACCCCAGAACACTAGAAATTTTACATAATTACATAATTATGCAATAGCACACTTATTTTTAAAGGAATCTGACATCACACTAGATGGTGATGAGAAGGTAAACGGAGGGGGCGGAAGCTCCACGGAAGGGCAGAGACGGGGCAAAACGCCAACAGATCCTGACCCAGTTTAATGACTGATAGACGTAGGGTCGAAGCGACGATAACTCAGTGCGGGCAAGCTTCAAAATCCTGGGAAACCTACCCTGTTCCCTGGGACGAAGAAACTTACACTCGTTATGCACTGCGGTCATCGAGGCCAGACCTGCAGGGGAGACTTTTTGACGGCTAGTAGGAGGATTAGCCAACTCCACACTAGACTCAGGAGACGAACCTAGAGACGACAAACTAGGACTAGACTTTTAGTTAGCTTGTAATATAAGTAGCGTTCCTAAGGCGGGGAACAAGTCTTCCACTCGAGGAAGTGAAGCAAGTGCCTCAGGATTCAGCGGGACCAATCCTAGGCACGACAAGTCCTTATCCCGGACGATGAGGTGAAGACGATTTAATAAATGATAACCAATGAATAATAAACAATGCGTATGGAATGAATGCGGTCATTCGGTCCCGTGCCCACATAAATGGATGACACCGAGTCTCCAGAGCTTAAATGGTAACGCACCGGGCGGCCAGAGATATTAAATGGGTATGCAACGGGCTGCCAAAAAGGGGTCTTGTGGGCTACCCAGAAATAAACATTAATAAACACCAAACGGCGAATAATGCCAATATAAGCATGCATAACACCAACGGAAAGGATATCCGCGCGAGGCGTTTGCTCCTTAGCAACGCAGTCGCACAGGCCTATATTAGTTATTAAGAGGGGGAAGTCGACAAATTAGTATTAAGGGCGGAGAATGCAGAAGGGTATTTTACCTGGCAGTTTTGGAGGCAACCGGTGCTACCAAGATATTCACGTGTGGTGCCCTGAGGGTGGCAACATACCTCAGGCGATCGCGCCGATCAAAATTCTAGTATGTAAGGCAGTTGCATTTGGAACGCAACTTAGACTTAAGCAAATTTAATAAGCACTGTTGTAAAACAGTAGCTACAGCACTTTTCGGCAGTCGACTAAGGACCATTTCGGCTTGAACATACAAAATATTTTTTTAAAAATTAATTAATATAATTTAGGCTAAGCACTTTTTAATTAAGATAGAGCGTTCGGCACCTGGCAACTAAAACCGTTACCAGGGTAAGACCGACAACACATTGCGAAAACACGCGTATGCGACGCGAACGCGACATATGGCGTTCGGCACCTTATAGGGTAAGTCCGAACAACATTCAACGGCGCATGTAATGTGAACGCGACACAGAGCGTTCGGCACCTGGCGGCTAGACGTTGCCAGGATAAGTCCGATAAATCGATAAAGTAACGATAAGAAAACATAACAGGGCGGAGGCACTGAAGCCGTCCGAACCATCAGCGAGGTATACGGTACAGCCACTGGAGCTGACCGACCCCGATAATACACGAGACGTCCGAAGAGGTCTCAAGGGCGGTGGCACCATCCAAGCCGACCCTTAAAACAGCGCTGTGCGACATAGGCGCGTACTGGTAATATTTGGCCAAGGGCATATATACCACATGTCTTTGTTTTCCAGCAAAGAGCTCCAACGCCGCACCAAGGAGGGAATACAAATAATCATGATCTACCAGGTAAAGGTGACGTCACACATACACACACACACACATACACCTGCATACACTGAGGAGACACACACATACACAAAATAGCACGTTAGACATAAGTAAGCTAAGATAAGGTTATAGACGGCATAGGCTAAGAATGGAATAAGGCGCACAAAGGGAGATTGGTATTTACATGCATCAAAGGCAATCAAAAGGCATATGAATGTACGATGGCAACAGTGTACCATCGATGTAATAATGACCATGCGTTCTCTTTCAGATTACGAAAGGTCAACGGGGACATCAGCATACCCACTAACGAGTTTTGTTTCACAGATGCAAACATATTGTACACATGTCTTTTGTATATATATTTTCCAACACAAATGTAACACACTTTCTCTTTCTAGCACAGAAATACACGATACTCATCGGCTTAGTCACACTAGTAAAGTGATGACGCCAGCGCCCAATGGCAGTCAGCAGCCGTGAGATGCTGAAAGCCGTTGACGCTAACTCAAAAACGCTCGAGCAAAGGAGCGATAATACGATGACCAGGGGCGGCACAGATTTTGTAAGTGCCGTGCCTCATCATCAGGATGGAATTCCTACTCACGGCAGGAAGACCATTAGAGTATAGACCAACAGAGTAACCACTAAACCGCAGTGGAACAACGGCCGAAATAGCACATAAGTAGATTATAGATCATAGCGGCCGCATAAGACAATATATGTAACCATATGTAAACTAAATAGAATATAGATAAACAGACAGAGGTATGGCAAATGAAGAGCGCTGAGGGACAAGCATATTTTGAATCCCGAAACACGGTTATATTTTATTATGTCTATGGTTATCACTATTATCACTAGCAGTATTATTAACATACCATAAGTGCAACGACCATTACTATGGCCAATTTTAATGAACACCACCACCATTGCTATCATTAACATTAATATTATCACTGTAATAATTTTGGAAAATGTCACTACAGCTCACATTGTAACTCCGCACTCATCAATGCATATATAGTGCATATATATATACACGCATACTGATTATGTTTTTGTTTCTTTCATTATCTTTCTACTAACGCTAAAATTTGTGAAGGTGCCCTGTTTCATCCCGACAACAATAAACCAATCTGATATATACCTTTAACTTACACCCTGGGGCACCTGTTTTTCTATTTTCTTCCATCTTTCATAAAATAACACATTGTCTATACTTTACAGACACAAGGTACATGCAGGGAGCAATTTTTTTCCCCACACAACGACGGACGACACAACCACCCGTCCAACCATGGTTTTTTCCTTCCTGCACGGCACCAATACGCATGTATTTATGTTTTTCTCTTCCTCTTTTCGTTAACAGCAATTACATCAAGAGCATAATAATAATAATAATAATAATAATGAACTATGTATATACCCAAAACCCACCCCCTCTGAGCACACGCTAAACTCACACCACCACCAGGACAACACGACACCAATACACCCACACGACACCGGAGAAGGACAAGGGACAACAAGAAGAAGATGAAGAAGAATCAATACAACGACACGCCCACTCTATTTCCCGTTCGCGAGGTCGCGAACAAACGACGAGGGGGTCTTGTACAGCCCGGGGCAGTACCCCCTAAGACCCACCCCTCCATCTTTCATCAAAACCACCCTCATAGGCATACCATAAGCCTCATGCACTTCTTCAAACACAAGCAGGCCCGGCATACTGCTGACGGCCACGCTTACGTAATACTAACACAAACACGGTAACTGGAACAACAGCAATGAGGAAGCGCTGACCAGGCAGTGGAGGGAGGCCTTAAAGGCTAGGCCCGGAGGAGCCCCATTATCTGTTCTTGGCCAGCGGCTCTGCCCCAACGAGGTCCGTTCCAGCTCTTCACCAGGTGAGATCTAGCCGTGTGCTCAGATTCCTTATCTTTGTAAACACCTACCCTAAACATTTGTGCACCTTACGACTTGTACTTTATTTTATAGCTCCCAAAAAGGGACATCACATCACAGCTACTGGCCAATAAACACTTGGTCAGTAAACACACACGTTTATTACTAATCACACTCCATTTTACATCCTTATACCCAACCTGACCTTAGTCATAATTGCCCCCGACCGTTGCGACCAGGAACTGCATCGTCAGGAGTTCTACTCGAGTAAGCGGCCCGACTGCAGTGTGTCGAGTCACCGACTTCGCACGATCGCTGAATTGCTCACTCTACTTAATTGGCAGGCTAGCTTAGCAGCCCACACTTAGACATTCATCCCCTAGCAGGTAAACGCATCCTGCAGGGACGCCCCCAATAGATTAAGCACTCACACCAACACACTACACTGGTAGTCTTCCCCGATCACGGGAAACTACCCTCATTCGGAAACAGCCCTTGAAATTAACACATCTACACTAGCCTGTTTATCCCACCCCCAACAAAGGGATAAAACAATATGTCCTAACCCTTCATATTCTTCCATGAACTTGGTGTATTCCGATCGAAGTTGTGGCTGGCGTTGTAGTCGGTGTTCCAATTGTAGTAACCGTGTGGTAGCTTGACTATACGAGTTTCCCAGGGACTCACAATCTTCCTTCATTGGCAATCGAACAACGTATCTTCCTTTTTCATCTCTGGTGGTATGTTCTTTGAAGTGTTGTTCGCATTCGAATTCTTCCCGCGTCCTGGGAGGAGGGGTCACGTCTTCCAATTCCCAGAACTTCTGTAACTGCTTATCTAATCTATCTTCATATTTCATGAAACAGGCATTTATTTCTAGTGTGTCATTCTCTGTTGCTTGTTGGACCTGTCCTGACAAGATCCACCCTAGTTCTGTTTCTTGTAGTATTGGGTAGTTTCCTGGACGAGCCATTCTCCCATTCTGCAAAATCTTGAAGAACAACCCTGCTCCCACCTGCATGTCTATGAGTCCAGGCTGATAAAATGTAGGATCTGCTACATCAATATCATGGGGCAAGTTCCAATGTTTATGCTCAATGTAACAATGAGGCATGGTTCCTGATATGCGTGGGAGAACTAAGCATTGAATTTCATCTTGAAAATTAACGGTAATCGCTTGTATAAGTACAGTGACACTGTGGCTTGCCTGAGCGGCTGCATTATTGATCCCTTGGCTATGTCTTTTAAGCGTCTGAGCCAGTTGTTCAGTGACAAAGTTAGCTTCACTTCCGCTGTCTAGTAAGGCGCGACAGATGTGCAGTCTGCCGACGACATCCTTGACCCGAACCATGACTGTAGACAAGAGTACTTGTGATCTTAACCTTCCCTTAATAGTGTGGTACGACAGTGTGACAGTTTCATCAGATCCACCCCGTGTAGTTTTTTTTGCTGTTCATTGGTATTCGTGTAAGACTCCCTGTGAAGCATTGAATGATGTTTCCCTCCACACTTCTTACAAAAACTTGATGTACAATTAGGAGCTAGATGTGAACTCTGTAAACAATTGTAACAGTGCTTGTTTGTTGTCACCAGCGGTTTCCATTCTCCTACGCTTAGCCTTGCGAACTGTGGACATTTGAATAGGAAGTGATTTTCCTTACAGCATGCACAAGTGATCTTCTGGGTTGCAACATACGAATGATGTTTAGGTTTAGTCGCCTTATGTTGACTATCCCTCCCCTCTGTAGAAGACGCTTGATTGCTACCCGTTTGACAGAACAGATTTTATATTTACCAATGCCTGACGTCTATGTTCCACAAAATGAAGCAGTTCATTTAATGTTGGCAGTTCCTGGCTATTGAGTTTTAATTCCCATTCCTTTCTAGAGTTCACATCAAGACCTTGTAAATACACATGCATCAATAACACCTCATGCAATGGGGTTGAAAGGTTCAATGCCTTTAATGCATTTAAATTACTGGAAAATGAATTGGAATATCTCACAAGTTCTGGTGCACATTCCCTTTGTACAGGCTTTAATGACATTAATTCCTGCACATGAGTAGATGCAATAAGGCGCTTATTCTCATATCTGTCTACTAATAGTTTCCATGCTACATACAAGGCAATTGCCTTCCGTGACTTGTTGAGTTACACGAGCCATGTGCACTGCCAACTTGCGAACCACTTGACTGATATTCCGGATTCTGTTCAGCTAGTATTTTCATCATAGCTTGCTTCAAATTGTTCCCTATCTTCATCATGACTCTGATCCTCAGGTTCCTTTACTTCTAAATTCGACTGAATTTCATCGTAATTACTTCTAATATCTATCATGTCTTAAGAACAAAGTACCAAATGGTTCCGCCTCGTCAATACTGTTTATTAAAATTTCGTGATACAATCACCTGTCTTTTAACACATGGTACATGTTTCGACGTCTAACACTTACTGACGTCTTCTTCAGCCTATTTTATTTGGGCAGCACTTAAAACATTCCCTTTATATACTGGATGTAGTTAAAAATTGTACATGAAAACACACATAGATCACTGTAACACATTAAAAAGTTGTTAAAACATTTTCTTATGTTAAAAGCACAATAAAATCCTCAGCCGGGCTTGGCAGTCTTTCTTGGTTTATTTCTAATGTTTTTAATGTGTTACAGTGATCTATGTGTGTTTTCATGTACAATTTTTAACTACATCCAGTATATAAAGGGAATGTTTTAAGTGCTGCCCAAATAAAATAGGCTGATGAAGACGTCAATAAGTGTTAGACGTCGAAACATATACCATGTGTTAAAAGACAGGTGATTATATCACGAAATTTTAATAAACAGTATCGACGAGGCGGAACCATTTGGTACTTTGTTCTTAATATAATTAAGTCAATACGGAAAAAATGTGCGACTCTCAGAGTCAAAAAGATCTATCATGTCGTCAAATCACAGTTGAATTTCATTTAAACCTTGAGTTGTCGTCGTCAAATTCACTACTGGTAACAAATGTCGCCATTCTCGTCAGCTGACCCTTTACTACTGCTCTTTTCCGTATTAACTTTAGCCTTTCTGCAGGATCCATGATTTATGGGATAATGTTTAGGAAGGCCTCAGTAAAATAATGTACTTGCAATTACCTGCCCTGAGTAGTGGTGACGATAACGAAGCCGCCGTTTCGACCAGGGACTCGCTAACTGGTGTAGTTAGTCCACCTTTGTAAATATCCACTATTGTGAATATTATTGCCGTAGCCGTTACTTTACCGTACATATCACTTGCTGAATGTTAAGCGTGTATTCATAACCTTGTGGTCTGTCCGCTTGATGACCATAGATCCGGCCCCATAGGACCAAAATGTTGGGCTTAATACACACACGTATATAAAAATAGCTAATTATTTACATACGTATGCAGACAAAAATACATACTAGAACATATGATTTATTCTTGGGTTTTCATAACTTATATAGTGGACTGTATTCCATAGCTAAAGCCCTGCGCGGATGCGGATATCCGCAAATATTTTCGCTACGCGGATATAGTTTGCATTGCTGTGCGGATACCGGGCACACTGTGGATAATGTTTCGAGTAAATTTGCGGATAGTATTTA